>OX463811.1:14635702-15910943 GCA_949825045.1 Argyresthia goedartella | reverse complement strand
ACGTTGCCGCTTTGTTGAAACTCGTCGTGATATCGTCGCATTATAGAAACAAACGAAAACAATAGCGGGGTGTTCCTCGAAACGAAATGAAAACAAGAGTGACGCACCTGTTTTTGTCTCTTTCTGCACCACTAGAAACTTCAATTGTTTACCGATAGTAACTTGTTCTCAAATGTTGTCTCACTCGATTACCTCGGTTCTTAGAGTGTGGTTGTTTGCTTCCTATTGGGTTTTGTTGTGTGGTGAATTTCTTTTGACCCTGGCTTGTTTACTGGATTCTGGAACCTCCTTGAGTAGTGAGGTTATGTTCCTTCTCTTCCACAATTCTTGAGGTTGGTTGTTCTGTGACACCATTTCTTAACCGTTCGTGCTCCGCACTCACTGGAAATGGTGTCATCACAGAACAACCAACCTCAAGAATTGTGGAAGAGAAGGAACATAACCTCAAGAGGTTATCCTGCTTATTCTTGATTGTCTGAACGCCCTATTGACTCTTACCAAACCACATATTCACGGTCCGATCCGTGGGTAAGTATCTCGCATGAATCGGTGGTTATGATATTCATTTCAGTAAACTATAATTTGATTTGCATAGATACCCTACGAAAGTACTCTTGCACCTCAAGTTATAGCTAACTGAACGCCCTACTGAACACCCTATTGACTCTTACCAAACCACATATTCACGGTCCGATCCGTGGGTAAGTATCTCGCATGAATCGGTGGTTATGATATTCATTTCAGTAAACTATAGTTTGATTTGCATAGATACCCTACGTAAGTACTCTTGCACCTCAAATTATAGCTAACTGAACGCCCTACCCTATCGACTCATATCAAACCACATATTCACGGTCCGATCCGTGGGTAAGTATCTCGCATGAATCGGTGGTTATGATATTCATTTCAGTAAACTATAGTTTGATTTGCATAGATACCCTACGTAAGTACTCTCACACCTCAAATTATAGCTAACTGAACGCCCTACCCTATCGACTCATATCAAACCACATATTCACGGTCCGATCCGTGGGTAAGTATCTCGCATGAATCGGTGGTTATGATATTCATTTCAGTAAACTATAGTTTGATTTGCATAGATACCCTACGTAAGTACTCTCGCACCTCAAATTATAGCTAACTGAACGCCCTACCCTATCGACTCATATCAAACCACATATTCACGGTCCGATCCGTGGGTAAGTATCTCGCATGAATCGGTGGTTATGATATTCATTTCAGTAAACTATAGTTTGATTTGCATAGATACCCTACGTAAGTACTCTTGCACCTCAAATTATAGCTAACTGAACGCCCTACCCTATCGACTCATATCAAACCACATATTCACGGTCCGATCCGTGGGTAAGTATCTCGCATGAATCGGTGGTTATGATATTCATTTCAGTAAACTATAGTTTGATTTGCATAGATACCCTACGTAAGTACTCTCACACCTCAAATTATAGCTAACTGAACGCCCTACCCTATCGACTCATATCAAACCACATATTCACGGTCCGATCCGTGGGTAAGTATCTCGCATGAATCGGTGGTTATGATATTCATTTCAGTAAACTATAGTTTGATTTGCATAGATACCCTACGTAAGTACTCTCGCACCTCAAATTATAGCTAACTGAACGCCCTACCCTATCGACTCATATCAAACCACATATTCACGGTCCGATCCGTGGGTAAGTATCTCGCATGAATCGGTGGTTATGATATTCATTTCAGTAAACTATAATTTGATTTGCATAGATACCCTACGTAAGTACTCTCGCACCTCAAATTATAGCTAACTGAACGCCCTACCCTATCGACTCATATCAAACCACATATTCACGGTCCGATCCGTGGGTAAGTATCTCGCATGAATCGGTGGTTATGATATTCATTTCAGTAAACTATAGTTTGATTTGCATAGATACCCTACGTAAGTACTCTTGCACCTCAAATTATAGCTAACTGAACGCCCTACCCTATCGACTCATATCAAACCACATATTCACGGTCCGATCCGTGGGTAAGTATCTCGCATGAATCGGTGGTTATGATATTCATTTCAGTAAACTATAGTTTGATTTGCATAGATACCCTACGTAAGTACTCTCACACCTCAAATTATAGCTAACTGAACGCCCTACCCTATCGACTCATATCAAACCACATATTCACGGTCCGATCCGTGGGTAAGTATCTCGCATGAATCGGTGGTTATGATATTCATTTCAGTAAACTATAGTTTGATTTGCATAGATACCCTACGTAAGTACTCTCGCACCTCAAATTATAGCTAACTGAACGCCCTACCCTATCGACTCATATCAAACCACATATTCACGGTCCGATCCGTGGGTAAGTATCTCGCATGAATCGGTGGTTATGATATTCATTTCAGTAAACTATAATTTGATTTGCATAGATACCCTACGTAAGTATTCTTGCACCTCAAGTTATAGCTAGCTGAAGCCCCTAAAATCGATCCCTATCCACTAATACTTACCAGTTACCGCAATTTACCTCTCAGGAAACAAAACAGACCTTTAATACCTTTTAACTGTAAAACCTTTTAACCTTTACCTTTACCTTGGGAGTGGGAGTCATTTTTTTTAATAATCTCACAATCACAATTTCAACAAACTTAAATGTTACAAAAAAAAAATTCTTAACTAAAAGCTTGCATCTTCACAGCTTGATCCACGTTAGACTTTCACCTAAAAAAAAGAAAATTTTATTACAAAAACCAAAAATAAACATGTCTTTGTATTCCTAATTGAAATAAACACAAGTTTTTAATTAGAAATGCTTGGTAATAGTATCTGAGAGTACTATGTTGAGTTTACTGATTTTAAAATACGATTTAAAATACCAAATCCAAAAGTTTCATCTTCGTATTATCTGTTATATTGTATCAATAAAATGAAGATAAAATAAAAACACTAATCAAATGCCAGGGGCGCGACAAATAAGCAATAAAATCATATTCACCATCATTTCATTGATGAAACTCGATGCCTTTTTTCATCCAGCAGTTGTCTGGAGAGTAAGTATGTACCTGAAAGGTTAATAAATTAATTAAGTAATCATTCAAGACAATTTTAGAAACGAGTTATTTCAATCGGGATTTGAGTGGGAGGTATGGTTGGATTCCGCTAGGGTTAGTCACTATGGTTAATTAGGGTAACCTAGAGTAAAGGATTACTTACATAATATTTCTTGATGATGTGCAGTTTGATGATGGTACTGTACATTGATACACATAGCACAAAATCACTAAAATTATATTTTGTATGTACTCAAAGAGGCGCGGCGCGACACGACCGCACGAGTGATTTAATGTGAACAATGAATGGCGAAGGATAAGGGATGTATATCAAAACACGCTTTTGATAATGTCGATAAAACCATACATAGTGATCGATAAAGTTTCTATCCATACTTCTTATATTAAATGCGTGATGTGATAAATTATTTATGTTGTTTAATCAACCAAATTCTGATAATAAAATGAACATTAATAAAGATTTACAGTACCTATTAATACAAGTGTTGTTTCCAGAGCAGACTGCCTGCCTTTCAACCAATTATTTATTCTGATCCATTGGATAAATTATTAGACCAAACTTTATTGTACACAATAATTTTATATATGTATATACTGACCTATATGAATTCTCTTAGTTACATATACTTTTCAAAATTTTATCAATAATAGCACTCACTAACAGTAAAGAAGAGCATAGTAAGGAAACCTAGATGTCTAAGCCGATGAAATTCCATAACCATCAACACTCGAAATTCCCAAGCTACCTGTTCCGTTCGTGGCAACAAACTTGTTTTTCGACATCGATACTTTCACAACACTGGTTGTAAGAAGTGGCGCAGTAAAGTTCAATGCGTAGATTACAGTAACGAGTATACGGACTACTTCTTACAATACCCTGACGGCATAAGTAGTTCTTATGATTAGCAGGTACACATCAATCTATTATTAATATGAAATACATACATAGTATAGTATTTATTTATTAGTGGCATACAACAACAACGACAAAAAGCGATATGTTTCACGTTGTGTAATAAAATCTACATAAAATTTGAATATAAACTTGCCATAAATACCCACCAGATTTATTTTTAAAACAACCAACAAACACAGGTGTAAATTAATACATATGCAATTACCATATCTATACTACTCGGTATGAAGGAATGTTACTGTTCTAGTTTTACCGTCATAACGCTTGCTCAGCACCGTTCTCACGCTCACACGGCTTGCAATATTGGAATACGAAACTTTTGTTTTTCTACAATGATGATTTATGTGAAATGCAGGTAAATAAAATTAATTGAAAAAGCGATTCTCACCTTTTGCAATTACTTAATGAAGTAAGTTGTAGGAACAAAATCCTATAACTGGATGAGCGCGTTTAGTCCTTTTAACATACATACTCACTCGCTTTAGTTATCACCGTGATTAGTAATTTCGTGAAGTTTTATAAATTTTACACCTAAGCCATATGTTTTAAAGCATTTTTTTTACTTACTGGTACTCTCAATTAAGCTCTTAAAGAATGATTCCTTTTTTGTTGACCAAGCGTTTTATTTTGGTTAAATACCGAGGAAAAAACTCTCAAAGTTACAATTTCGATCAACATTGTTCAAGAAACATCCAGGTGCAACCTCTATTACCAGCAGCTATCACCAAAGGAAATAAATAAAAATGTATGTAAGTAATATTCTATTTTTATCGAATTCTAAAACTTTTAGCTTTTTTTTTCGTTTCAATTGACGTTTTCTTTGTGGTTTTCAGGTCTGACTCCGAGTGCGAGTATGACACAGAGGTGATCGTGTCTACCCCATCACCTCCAGCACCACCACCATCAGCGGCAGGACGAAAGAAAAAGCAGCCAAAAATCACCCCAGCAACCGTTCCCGAGCAGATCAAACGGAAGGCGAGCACATCCACATCTAGTGGGTCTGGCCACTCCGCTGCAAACAGGTAAACTTTTTTTAACTGTTTTAATATCATGCTATTTTTTGTAGGTACCTATATGTAGAGTCCTGTTTTTCTTCAGTCAGAAGATAGGGGTTCAATACCAGTGATTTGTCATACTTTGATTCATACAAATACCTTTTGTCTAAAGATAAGCGAGAGGTCCCGGGTTCGAATCCCGGCTGTGGAGGAATAAAAAAAAATCGTTAGGTCTTGGATATTTACATGTTTGTGACGTCGCTGTTTCTGGTTCCCACGACACAGGGTATCCTAGTGCGGAGCCAGAAGCAATGTACGTGCATGTATGTAAATGTAATGTTATGTTATAACGTTACCTCATTAACATGCCAGCGACATCTATCCATTTTTATTAATAACTTCTCGACTAACGCAATCTATGCTTGATCATTGAGTACACAGCTTTTGGAATTGTTATGATAAGAACTAGCTAATTCTACATTAGTTAGATAGATGGCGCTAGATTACATTCAAATCGAAATATTTTTATAGATCGCACCGTAAAATCTGAAACAACTTTCTGGTATTGTGCTCTATGCTGTGCTTACCAACCGAGAGGTCTCGGGTTCGAATCCCGGCTGGGGAGGAAGAAAAAAATCTCTAGGTCTTGGATGTTTGTATGTTTGAGACGTTGCTGATTCTCGTTCCCACGAAACAGTAACACATGCCATGGTACAATATTTCATATTAATTCCTTTTATTTCGGTTTTCAGCGCAAAGAAGCAGAAGCCCGACCTATTCGCTATCCTGCGCGGTGAAGAGCAGGCGACCGAAACACAGACACGCAAAACCGACGTCGCGTCCAGCTTCACGTCGAAGGTGGCTGGTGGACGCAACAGGAGAGCGATTCCAGCAGACGGTGAATTTTATATAGATCTAAAAGTGTATCACATCAGGGACGTGTTAGCGACCAAGCCAGAAGATCGTTACAAAAAGGCTCTAGCAGCACTAAAACTTCAGTGCGCTGATAATTCACAGGCTTGGGACGACATACAACGGTTTCTTTTAAATGCTTACCAGCTGTTCAAGGACGGCGAAAGTATGTATTTTACAGACAAGTGATAAGATCAGCTCTGTTGTCTCTGTCTATTTTTTTATATTTTAAATAGATACAGATTATGTTAAATCGAGGCAATCTACTTACTTTTACTAATTTGTTTGAGAGTGATCTGAAGTATCAACTATTTTTGTATTTTTTAAGTTCAATTGGTATTCGTTTTACCACTTAAATTCTACAATATCTGTTCATGTGTTTTGTAAGTAAATAAAACTAATATGCTCTAAGTATTCTACTCTTTTCGCTAATCGTTAGTTAAATAGTTGTTATTCAAAAGCAGCAATTAATAGGTAGGTAGGTAGGTACCTTCTCGATTCGCATTCTTTTTTGCTACTTTCATTACCTAGATTCAAAATGCCGTTTTGTGTGTCATGTTCTACATCAGTTGAGAATCGAGCATGGGTAGGTCATTTACGTAGCACTGCACATAAACAGAACATAGAAAACGTCGCGCATAGCGATGGTGTGGATATAGTTGCATCAGCTTTTCGCTCTCGCATTGTCACTTATCGCCTAACAGCACACGATGATCATCAGGTATCGTTAATCGCATTTTTCAATTCCAAAAAGAGCATAATAAAGTCGCTTTTAGATGATTCAATAAAGAAACACACCTGTGTTAAGGTAAACTTTGAGATATTTGGTACGTTTTTATCATTCAAAAACGATGCACAAGACATCAAGTCTTTTTGTACCAAAAACATGGTGCTGTGCTATAACTATGACTTTGATGAATACTTGAAAGATACTTGCTCTAACTTAGAAAAAAAAATTCAAGAGTTTCAGGGACAGGACAGTGGATGGACATATGTGGGAATGTCTCATCTTGAAATCAACATAAATAAATATCGACCGTTGCGCGCGTCAAATTACATAAGGCTACCGAAATTTATTCAGAATAAAAAAGCATGTTTGAACATACGTAACAAAGACCAGTGCTGTTTTATGTGGTGTGTTACAGCAGCTCTTTACCCTGTAAAAAATCATGCTGATAGAGTTTCATCTTATCCACATTACAATACAATCTTTAATACTGCTGGTATGCAATTTCCTGTAACCTTTTCAGATATTAAAACATTTGAAGAGAATAACCCGAATATCAGTTTCATTGTTTATGGATTAGAAAACTCAAGAACTGTTACAGGACCTTTGTACAAGTCTGACACCCATGACAATAAAAAAACAATACATTTGTTATTGATCGACAGAGGTAACGAATATCATTTCTGTTTAATTAAAGACCTGTCTCGACTCGTTCGGAGTCAGATAACACGTCATCATAGCAAACTGTTTTTTTGCGATACTTGCTTAGTATTCTTTCCTACAGACGAAGAGCTGGGAAAACACCTTTGCACTGGTGTTGCAACAGTTCTACCTGAAAAGGGGTCGGTCATAAAATTTAAAAACTATGCACGAAAACAAAACGTTCCTTATGTTATTTATGCTGATTTCGAGACATTGCTTGAACCGACCCAACAGACAAGCGGTGCAACTACAACCACTCATCGTCATATACCAGCCGCATTCGCGTATAACATTGTATGTTGTGAAGACCCGAGCCGCAATCGCATGGTGTCTTATCGCGGTCCTGACTGTGTTCAAAAGTTTGTGCAATCAATTTACAAGGATGTAAAAGATTTACATGCACAGTTAAAAAATATCACTCCAATGACATTTAATGATGATGATAAGATAAAATTCGATAATGCAACTCATTGTCACATATGCGGGCATTTACTATTTTCAGATAAAGTGAGAGACCATTCCCATATTTCAGGCAAATTTCGCGGAGCATCACACGCATATTGCAATTTGCAGTATAAGTCACCTAAATTCTTACCAGTATTTTTCCATAACTTATCAGGTTATGATTGCCATTTATTTATAAAGGATTTAGGCAAAGCACCAGGAGCTATAAAAATTATTCCGAAAACCAAAGAAAATTACATCTGCTTCACAAAATTCATACCAGTGGATAATGGAGATATTTTTCAACTTCGTTTTGTGGATTCATACAAGTTTTTGAACGCTAGTTTGGATAAACTCGCGAAAACACTGAAAAAAGAAAATTTCGCCCACTTAAAAAGTTACTTTCCCGATGAGAACAAATTTTTGTTACTAACTCGTAAAGGAATATATCCTTATGAGTATATGCGCGGATGGGACCAATACCGAGAAAAAAATCTTCCTGCTAAACACCACTTTTATAGTTCACTTACTGATGAGTGCATTTCTGACGAAGATTATGAACACGCAAAATCAGTTTGGGCTGAATTTAATATAAAAAATTTGGGTCAGTACACGGATTTATATCTGAAAACTGATGTTTTGCTCTTAACTGATATATTCGAAAGTTTTAGGAAAACTTGTCAAAATCACTATTATTTGGATCCGGCGTTTTACGTCACCACACCAAGCTTATCGTTCGATGCAATGCTTTTGAAAACCGGTATAGAACTCGAGCTAATCCACGACTTTGAAATAATAAGAATGATTCAAAGCGGCATAAGGGGTGGCGTATGTTTGTGCTCGCATAGGCAAGCTAAAGCTAATAACCCCCTTATACCTGACTTTGATGAGTCAAAACCAAATTCACATGTTGTTTACATTGATTGTAACAACCTATATGGTTACAGTATGTGCCAAAGTTTACCGCAGTCAGATTTCAGATTTTTAAATCAGAATGAAATTCAAAACTTGGATATCGTAAATATCTCTGACAATGCTGCACACGGATATATTTTAGAGGTTGACATGACTTATCCAAGACATTTACATGACAAACATAATGATCTTCCCTTTTGCCCAGAAAAATGTATACCACCAGGCGGAAAAACCTCAAAGCTTGTGCCTAATTTATATGACAAATATCATTACGTTATCCACTATATACATCTTAAAACATGCATAAAACATGGATTGATTTTGAAAAAAATTCATCGTGCAATTATTTTCAAACAAAGTGCATACCTTAAACAGTACATTGATTTGAATACATCGCTGCGAAAAAAAGCCGAATCTACATTTGAACAAGATTTTTTCAAACTTCTTAATAACAGCATATTCGGCAAAACTCTTGAAAACGAAGAAAAAAGAGTACAGGTACAACTTGTTAATACTTGGTGTGATACTCAAAACAAAACAAAAAAAAGAAATTCTGCAGATAAATTCATAGCTAGTTCAAGATTCCACAGCTGTACCATTTTTGATGAAAATTTGGTGGCAATACAGTTAAAACCAGCCCGCATTACTCTGAATAAACCTACCTATATTGGATTCACGGTTTTAGAACTGTCAAAAAGCCATATGTATGATTTTCATTATTCAGTGTTTGAGCCCTTCTACGAAAACCGCTTAAGAATGTGTTACACAGACACTGACAGCTTCATTTATCACATTGAAACTGCAAACTTTTACAATGACCTTAAAAAACAATTCTTAAAATACTTTGACACCAGTAATCTCCCCGTCGCAAATATTCATAACTTGCCTCTTATAAACAAAAAAGTACCCGGTTTGTTTAAAGATGAAATGGGGGGAAAAAATATAGAAGAGTTTGTTGGCCTTCGCTCAAAGCTTTATTGCGTCAAAACCACTGAAAAAACCATCAAAAGAGCAAAAGGAATCAGAGCTTGTGTTGTTCGCGAATTTGATGTTTCCAGTTATAGAGACACCCTGTTAACAGGCACTATAGTGCAAAAAAAAAATACACTTTTCAAATCAATCAAACACAACGTCTTCACAACAACGGTGAATAAAATAGCATTGTCAAACAACGACGACAAACGCTTAATCTCAAAAGATAAAGTAACTACGAGGGCTTGGGGACATACATCAATACTTGGCATTTAGAGAAAGACTTACTGTATAAAGGTTTTATCATATAGTAATTAGGTGATGTAAGTACCAAAACAGAATGCTTGAGGTTTTTTACACTATGCCTCAGATAAGTACCCATTTCATATGCGTATATGTATACCATTACCATACAAAAATGATATGATAACCTAAACTCGTTTTATTTGTAGGCACCTAAAGCTGACGCGGGGGCATACCTAGTGTTATAGGCTATTGTTTTATATCTACCTAAGTAAACTAAGATTGTAATATTATGTATAAGATGTAACTAGGTACAACTGTATGTACTTTATGTAACAATGTACAAGATAATATGCTTAATAAATGACGGTTTGCGAATTTAATATTAAACTTTGTTCGTTTTATTTCATTATCAATATACTCTGCCCTACAATATTTAATTTAATTCCAAATTAATACAAAGCCTCAAAAATTAAGACCTAAACTCATTTCTATAAATCAAAGTACACAAAAACTCGCAGCGGGATTCGAACCCACAAGCAGAATGTGAAGTCTGCTAATGCAATAGTATTACAATAGAAATGATGTAAAGCCTTGCTTGGTGTGGGGGCGTTAGCATAGCAACACTTAGTATACCTAGTATACCCAAGAAATTAGTTCCATAGTTTCCCGCAATATAGCAAAGTATTTTATTTTTCTAGACAGGATTTACCTACCTACACCGTATTCGTTTGATCCATGCAGTGCACCCAACGCATGCACATGTCGAAACAAGTCGAATACAAGTCTGGCCGGGCCCGGGGTGGGAGCAGGCGCGCGGTGTAGACGTCAGCAAAAATACTTACATGTTATAACTAGGTAGGTAGGTAGGTAGGCTGGTGCATTCATTGCTTTGCTTGCATACATTATGAGCTACGCACCGTTCCAAACACCTCGCTTCATTCGCAGTATCAATATGTCGCAGTCACAATCGGTAAGTTGATACCTACATTGTTTCTACTTGAACATAAATTTTAATCTATTTTATTTTATTTTGGTACTTAGCACTATCTTCTTTGTTACAGATTTTGAGCCCCGACCTTATACATATCCCTTTCGACTTGGCGCAGAATATATTCGAAAGCGACATAGAAGTAGAAGACACTCGTCCTCCGCCTCCGAAGAGAATGAGGAATACTGCAGCAACAAAACGAAGCTCAAGCGAAAATCGGAAAACTCGCAATTCTTCCTACGTGTACAACAAAATCAGTGGAAAAGGACATCATTTGGTGAAGATCGCAGTGTTCGACCTTAGTGAAGAAAATAATCAAAGTGTTGTGTTAAGTGCTCAATACGTGTGCCGTGATATTATAGATGAGGTTATGGACATGGTTGAGAACATTATCCGAATAATTTCGAAAAAGGTATGCGAAAATGTTGCACTGTAATATTTATTTTGTGTTTTGTTTATCATGTTTTAATTATATTCTATACTTGTAATGCTTCATTTAACTACTTATGTTGTAATTTTTGAATACTTAAATACACCAAAGACATCATGATGCTTGTATTGGAGTAGGTATTTGCCTAATAAAAGTTTGAAATTCTCATTTCGTTTATTGAGTTTCCCCTACAGGTAGGTAGGTAGGTACCTTATATGATAAAATAAAAAATGTGTTTTTCTATTATTACATATTTTATTGCGCTACGGAACTAATATCTTATGGAAATTTACAAAGAAAAAAACATCGTGTTATTATCACAGTACCACTCCTTAATACATAACACATTTTTTAATGCACAAAATTTTTTATGATCAAAACAGTTAATTTTTTTATTCTTACCATATTTTTCACATAAATTCGCAAGATTTGGGCTGCCCTTGTCTCCAATATCAATAATTTTACAACAATGTGGTGACATCTCATTTACCCATTTAACTTTCTCACGGCCTTTTACAATAACATGTTTGTCCTCCAAAATAGGTTTTACAATTCTTTTAAACTCTCTATAATCTATGAATCCTTCTCCCCAAAAAATCCCTCTTTTCCTTTCCAACCACCTAACTTGCTTTTTTTCCTCTACGTTTAATTTTGAAAACGGGAAGGGTGGTTTTACTAAATAGACTTGGGTGAATTCTGAGGTAGCAATTGCAAACTCTTTAACTATAAACCTATTCTGATAGTTGCAGAAACCTTGCAAGTCCACAAATACGTACTCTTCACTCATGATATTTTTTTTACTATGTTGGATAATGGTTTATATTCTATAATACAGTCGTTCAAAATGAGACAGTATGCTGATGTTTGATCAGCTATTTCCAAATCACACTCTATTTCAAGTCGTACATCAACAGGGCCTGTTTTCAAGTTTTCGTTTTGCCGACAGCAATCTATCACAAATAACGGAGCTTTTTCTTTAAACTCTTTTAAACCCAACAAAGGTTCACAACGACGTCCATAGTAAGACTGTTGAAATCTAGCGTACTGTTCATATATTAATAAGTACTTATCTTCCGCAAACTTAACATTCAGACTTTCGTATGGAAAGTATGTTGAATTTAAAAATACTTTTACATCGCGTAAATGGCAGTGGTCAAATTGCGACATATCTTTAGTTGCTTTGTTTTTTCGATCAGTTTGCAGGCCTATAATTATAAATCTTGGTTTTTCCGTTTGCGAGGATGTTTTGATCGACCAAGTATGTTTCGTACTTCTCGGCAAAAGGGGGTATTCATAAAGATCCCAATTTCTAAATGCTAAGCTAATTGCTTTATCTTTTTCTAAATATCTCAACAAGTTTATTCTCTCACGATCAGATACTTTTACATGTGGTACTCTCCAAACAATTTTGTTGATCGTAAGGTCATCTAAAACTTCATTAGTGTCTAATTTTATCGCATTTAGATTCGTGTTACTACGTAAAAGTATCAATTCGTGTTTACAGTTCATTATTATTCTGTTATAATCTTCAGCAAAGCCGAGAATTTTGTTCAGGGGTATACATGCAGAAAAATTACCTGTAATATGTTTTATTCCATCCTTGTCCCACCCCCACAACCTAGACATTTTTGATTCATTTTCATTCATAGAGAGAAAAGATTTCATAGTCGTGGTGATACCAGCATTTTTAATTTTATCAATTTCTACTCCGTTCAGCTCATATCTAATTTCTTGAAAAAGAAAAAGTAGCGAGTTATTCACAAACTCGATACTATCAACTTTTTCTTTTTTATCGCCAATTGGGTGGTAAGCCGTAACTGAACCTTCTATGTATAATGTGCTTGCTGATGGTAGAACATATAAGTCTTGTTGATTAATAGGTATGCGAATTTCATCATTTTTATTACAACTATTAACGTAAGGCTTATAAGAATGAATTTGATAGCTTTCAATACTATTATCGAAGGTAAGAGAGCCTGCGATATTTAAAATATTCATTTTTTTATAAGTTTTATGTATTTTAGGAATTCTTTATTTTCCTTAGTAAGCTTTTTCTTTTTAATAGATGATCGCTTATGCGCGGCACGTACTAAACTGACGTCTTTACTTTTGGGTAGTATAATTTTATTTGTAAAATCTATCATTTCGACCTCAAGTGCAAATATAAATGTATTTCTTCCTCTCTCAGATTTATCAACTTGTTATTTGCATCTAAAAGTCGTATATTGATTTCACTTACAATGTTCTGGTTTACAGGAAAATAAATAATGTTTTTGGGAATTTCTATAATCTTGTACCCGGCTGGTACACCAGGCGCGAATTCATAAATAATGTGAGCGGGTTTTCCATTAATATATGATCCACTTATGATATCACATTCGATGCGAACGATGGTAGTAGGTAGAATGCTTACTGGAAAGGAGGACTCATGCAATATATTGGCCTTCAGTAGTTTATTTTTAAACCCCAGTATCTTTGCCAGCGAACGAGGTTTCTCAAAATGAATATCTTTTGAACACATAATCTTTGTAGTCAATGTGTTATTATTACAAATCAAGTTAAAAGTACAACAAACTAACTTAGATTTTAAAAAGTCGTTGATATCTGCCAACTCGTATGAACCTTCAGGTATTTCAATAACATGATCGTCGCCATAATAAAACATATTATTATTTTTATCTACATTAGGTATAGAGTTGAAGGTAGAAAATAAGACGAGACCGCATTCATATTCACCGTTTAGTTGCAAAGCAGGCGAATAATTTGTTGTTAGGGCTGATTCACACCCAGTAACTGATAGTGTGAACGACATCGTTATAATGAGCTACTATGCACAAAAAGCATCAATTTAAGTATTGATGCCAAAAGCGTTTGAGAAACTTAATACACAAGTGGCCACAATTGTGTGAGTTATTTTTTTGGTAATTTATGTAATTATAATAAATATTTGTTGATTTGGTCAAATACATAATTAATTCTTTAGGTGGTTTTAGATCTCCATAACTGTCAAAGTACTCGCAATAATTATTTATTTTACAGTAGGCTACCCAGTGCGTTCCTGGATTTTGCGAAGTATCTAAATTTAAGATTGCGCACTCAATACCATTTGACTTACTAGGCAAAGTGTCTCTCATATAAACTCCTCGAAAGTATGGAATATCGTGAGTATAATTTAATAAATCGATATTACTAAGCGCGCGTCTGGGTAACCTTGTTATTAGTTTTTTGAAGAATGCACACATAATCCATTTCCATTTTTATATGGTTTGATATACAAACCCCGTCCTAAAGCGATAGATTCCATCATTTTATTGTGGCGCTCCGATTCGGCGAGATTTTTTTTGGCAGACTTGTAATCGTTTACTGCTTTGGCTATACCTGCAGCACCTCCGGCTAGAGAACCCAATGCTGACAATCCCGCAAATATAGGTATAAGTGGGAGGATTCCTCCTGTTTTAGGAATGGGAATAATTCTAGGCACTCTGATATTATTATTGTTCTTTTTCTGAAATATTTTTTTTGCTGCTATATGAGCGAAACGAATCGCATCATTATTATTCTTGGGTTTTAATTTTTTCATATGTGACTTTAGTTTAGCTAGCGAAGATCTGAAAGTTTTAGTACCACCACCAGATTTCAATTTTACTTTCATAACCTTATTCACCAACCAGGATGATAACTTTTCACCAGTGCTAGCATCTTTTGATCGTGAGCGTTTCTTAGCCATGTCTTTTAGAATAATGTCTGCTTTATGTCGGTCTTCCAGATTCGAATAGTTATCATAAGCTATATCGTGTTGCATACACGCGTTATCTAAAGGATTAATACCTTTGTCTCCTCTCTTCAATCGTTTTCGTAAATGTGTACCTGGCCCACAGTAGTTATAACCAGGTAAATGTAACTCAAATGGTAAACGGTTTATCAGAGAATTCAGAAGTCCTTTCCCTTTCATTACTAGGATGGTAATGATGAATAATTAAAATGAAATGTTATAATAAAGCATTCATTTTTTTATAATATCTTTTTTATCAATCCAACTATTCTCTTTTTGACTAAGCCCTAACCATTTAACATAAAATTTATTTCCCCTCTTTTTTAAAACCTTTTCTACTAAAAATGTGTCAGGACATTTTGTCTTTTGGAGTTCCCATTCGTAGAAACAACCTTTTATTGGAGCTCTATGTTGGTCTTGTATGTAGTAAGTAGTTGGTACAGAAGTATTTACTTTTAACACGTTAAATAATTCTGTCGACCAATTTGGTGTATAACCCTTTTGAAAATTTTTCTTATATTTGCTGATACGAACAATGTCACCTACACAAAACCTAGGCTTTTTTGCAGGCATCGGGTTTTGATGTTTTTTTATGTAGTTTGCAATTGTCGATTCATTTTTCATATTTACGTCGCATGGCTTGTGCTTTGTTGTTCGGTGCACTGTATTGTTATATGTAGCTACTAACTCACACAATGGTTTACCAACCCACTTATAGTTGCCAACCAAACTGAAGTATTTAAACAGCTTTCCTTTTAATGTTCTTATCAATCTTTCTGCTATAGATGCTTTTTTAGTTGAGTATGTTGAATAGTGATTAATTTTATAAGTTTTCATAAGATTATGAAAAACATCATTATAAAATTCAGTTCCCAAATCTGTTTGTAGGTTAACAGGCACACGCCCTTTTTGTAAAATATTTTTAAAAGCAACACTGACTTCATTTTTATTTTTTGTTTTTAACGAGGCTACCCATGCATATTTAGAAAAACCATCAATTACAACTAATATATATTTGAAACCTTTGTTAACTTTGTAATAACTTTTAATGTCAATTAAATCAGCTTGCCACAAATCATCAATCCCTTTTAGAATCACTACACGGCGTAGAAAGTTTTTTCTTGCGGTTTTATGTATTTCATCAACAACGCGTTGCTTACTCATTTTGCATGAGAACTATCTCCCAGCGCTATTATGTGATCTCTTATAAGTTTACCCACTTCTACTCTTGTAGGCATACTACGTAACTGAGTCTTTATCAGTTGTAGTTCAGTCTTTATATTATTTATTTCACCCATGAAATCTTGTTGCCTACAATACAATTTGTTATTTTCAATTATATACTCCATGGTAACAGCCTCATCTAAACCCTCAGGTGATTTTAATCCCTTTAATCGACATTGTTTTAAGTCAAAGTCACCATTCTCATTTCGGATAAGCAGTTTGTCTATTGATATTATATCTGTTATATCCATTCGCATTCTTTTATGCACATGGTGGCCAAATTTGTCAATATTCATTTTGTAATTTAAGTTACAAGGCTAAAATACAAATAAACGTTTCTATTTATTACACAACTATTTATTCATCCGATTACACCACATTCTTTCAACTCCTCTATAATAGAAATTATCTCATTATCCAACCCTGTGTTGCCAGCATCTCTAGAAGCAATTAACAATTTTAAACGTTCCACTAATTCATTCGGATCATCCCAATAAACATAATCTGCTTTGGGAACAAGTTTCTTAAATACTGGTAAACCTTTTCCTTTAGAAACCCCTTCAGAACTTGATGTTTTGTTCACATTTAATAAAGGTTTTATAATATGTAAATATTTAAAACCTCTGTTACTATTGATTGGTTGATTGCAATCGTATTTACGTCGATGTGCATTTGTGGTAAGAAGTATAGATTTATAATTCTTTTTATCATCTTCAGTAACAACGCTCAAATCTGGTTTTTGTTTGTAAAGCAACTCTGTTAACCCTTTCGTTTTATCAAATGAATGACCACCAATTTTGTATGTGTTGTTAGTTGAAGAAAGGGATGTCAATCCAACCATGTGCTGCCCTTTTACTATTCTTACCCCGTAGGGAACATTTTTAGAATGAGGCTTCGTAATTGGAGTAGAAACTACACCAGAATTTGTATCAAAAAACGAATCATTTGTAGAATCGCTGATAGTCGCATCATCATCATCATCATCACCATCATCACAATCATCATCCAATTTAAGCTTTTGTTGTTCATAGGTATTTCTTGATGATGATGCACTAACATCAGAAAACTTTCTGTTTTTCGTTGGTATTACTGAATTTTTTAATAAATATTCATGTGTAGGTGGTTCTTGATAAGATTCATCCTCTTTTTCACCATTAACGTTGGTTTTGGTCAATTGCTTAAGTGGGTCTGTAACTGGTTTAAACACACTATCTAACACCATATCTATATCTTGTTTGCGGTTTTTTATATTTTGAACTTTTTTTTTAACAGCTTTTGCAGACTTAATTATTTGCTGCTTAAGCAATCTTTCTTCGTTCATTTTTATAATTTGATTCACAACTTCTCACTAAAGAATACTGTAGTAAAATGAGAAACAAGGTTGTAAGGACTTACATTTATGAAGTTTATTCAATCATTAAAATAAATGAAAGTATCGAATTTCTTTCTGTAGCAACCATTATTTTTTTGACAGTCTTTATTTATCACCAAATAGCTAAATACATCTTTCCAAACTTCTGAACACATTTCGCGAAATTGAATCCATGACATATCAGTATTCACATGTTCATTATAAACATGACGTAGATTAACATCATCTTGCTTAAAAATTATGATAAGATTTGCATTGTCGCGAATCAATTGCTTAGGAATTTTACTATAAGTTTGGTTCAGGTAAAAACAATCAATGTTTTTGTGTCTGCCCATTGCAAAGTAATCACGAATGTTATTTTGGTTGTCGCATGCAACATCGTCAAATATTATGATAGAGTTCTGTGAGGCATAGTTAGATTGCAACACTTCTTCGTTATCGCGGTATTTAAAATAACTTACTCCAGGAACCAGTTTCATTACGTTTTCTAAAAATATGTACTTTGGTTGATACAATGTTTTAGAATATACGTATACATTTTGAAAACTTAGGCCATTAGGATGTAAGAGCAATCCAATCACCAAATTTGTTTTTCCACAATTCGATGGTCCGCAAACTATACAGCGAATTGTATCGGGTAAAAGCTTTCCATGACGAATTGATGATTCATCGGTTTCCACATAAATGTTTTCAAGGCTTAGTGAAGTAGGCTGTTTCACAAATTTCATTTTTATGCACTAAAGATGTATACAGGATGGTCATCTTATCAAAAGTGATGCTGACGCAATAACGTAGTTACTATTTATCTACGAAAACCTTTGAAAATAGGGCCAATAAGAATAATAACCAATAAGAGCCTAAGGGATATAAAGTCTTCAGTTAGCTATAACTTGAGGTGACAATCAAGAATAAGCAGGATAACCTCTTGAGGTTATGTTCCTTCTCTTCCACAATTCTTGAGGTTGGTTGTTCTGTGATGACACCATTTCCAGTGAGTGCGGAGCACGAACGGTTAAGAAATGGTGTCACAGAACAACCAACCTCAAGAATTGTGGAAGAGAAGGAACATAACCTCACTACTCGCGACCTCCACTACATTTTTTATTTTTATTTCAGGTATTGCGGAAATGTTTCGAAGCAGGTATAAATATATCTGCCGTTGTCTGCGACATGGATGGCGTTAACAGGCGGACAATTACAACTTTGGGTGCAACAGACGAACATCCATATTTTATGATGGATGATAGAGAAATCATTACTCTATTTGACACACCACATCTCCTGAAATGTTTTAGAAATTTATTTCTTAAATATGATATTCAGTGCTCCACAAATATTTTCTTTGGGGACAAGGCTGGGATAGCTATGAATTAATTTATTGAAGTTTTATACATATATATATATATATATATATAGTATATATATATATATATATATATATATACTACTCTACGTCATACTACTACTTCTACTCCTGTCTTGACCACAAAGATGATCCAAAGACAACTAACTTCTACTGTTTCTTTACTTACAGGTATAGCAAAATGGTCACATTTAAAGGATTTCTTCGAGATCGACAACTGCAACCTAATGTTTGTGTTTGCTCCAGCTCTAACAAAAGATCATCTGAACCCGAACGCCAAACAAAAGATGCGTGTCAAGCTGGCGGCACAAGTCTTGAGCCATACGGTGACAGCAGGATTATACGGCAAAATTGCAGATGGTATGTTTTAATTAATTTTCTGGATATAATGGCTTCATCTATTTGATGAATCTGCCAATGTCAAGTGACTCAGTCACTTGACATTGGCAGATTCATGGCACGTATATAAAGCAGTTGATCGGTTTTTAAGATGTTCAAGTGCCTAGTTTATTTTCAGAGAGAGTGTCCAGGCAATTCAAGCACTGACTTATGAGAATAATTATACTTATTATTTAAAAAAGCATAAGAAGCCGTGTCTGTTCTCTATCTTTTAACTCCTCCCTATTTTCGGCCACTAATCCTATACGAAAGTGCTTGCCTGTACAAATTTTTTATTCAGTATTGTTTTTCGTTTCCAGGAACCCTTAGTATATACCTTTTCACTGTAATGAAAACATTTTTCAAGACACTGAAGTTACTTGGTAGTGCAAGAACACCTCCATCACAGTCAGGCTGGATCTTGACGGCATGAACGGCATTCAGAGACTCTTTAAGAAAATGGTAAGCTCCCATAACATAAGGAGCCTAGCCACACGACGCCTGCAGCAAGACTCGCTAGAAAATCTGTTCGGGTGCATACGAGGCAATTGTGGATCGAATGCGAATCCCACTGTAGGCCAGTTCGTGGCTGCACTGAAAACATCAATTATAAGCAGTTTGGCTCACATCGGGACCACGGGAAATTGTGAAGAAGACAATAATATAATAATCAATAATTTTGATACTTTATTGTCAGCTTCCAAGGAACGTCCCAAAGCTAAAAAAGAGACTGTAGAAGAACATGATTTCCCTTCTGTTTTAGCAGAAAATATTGATGAGGACAATCCCGAGATCCAGGCATGCGCTTATGTATTTGGGTTTATATTAAAAAAGCTGCCGACATGTGATGTATGCAAACATATTTTCGTTGAGTGTCGGGAGTACAGTGAATTTAAAAGAAGCTTAATATATGCAAACAAAAATGTCATTGCATGTGTTGAGTCCTGCGCATCAATAATAACCACATTTTTATCTGTCACTCTAATAACTTGAAAAAGACAATTAAAGAGAAAGTTATTATTAAAATAAATTTCGATTTTGTTTGACAATGCCCGATACATGGGGCTCAAAATGTAAAATGTAAGAATGAAAGTCGCCATTCTGAAAGAAACTCTGGGCGTTAACAATATTAAAACAAGTCTTACTGCACCTAAGCAGGGCATCTTGGCTAAGAAGATTAAGGGCGGATTCGACCAAACTGGGGTAAGTTTTTACTCGAGAGTAACTACTGCTTATACTAAGGGTAAACCTGATATTGCATTTGACCAACTACTGACCTGAGACTAAGGTAACTATACGCGAGTAAATATTTACATGGGCGATTTTGGCGGTGTAAGAGGCTAAACTGAGATTAATAACAGCTGTCAAAGCAGAGATGTCACTGTCACGCACGTCACATGTCGTCATTTCACTTCTGAAATTATCCCCGATTGTCCTCTTTATGATTGTTTGTATGTAAAAGAATATAAAATCAACACCGCGCCACGATGGAACGTTTGCGAAATATGATCGAAGAATCCGACAGTGATGATGAATATGTGCCAAGACGTCCAAGGTGGATCAAGGAAAGAACCAATTACTTTGATGAGTATGATGACCAAGATTTTGCTGTAAGATTTCGTTTATCCAAGGAAGCCACACTGTGTTTGTTAGCAAAGCTTGAACATAGATTGGAATACTCATCAGACCGGTAGGTACCTACTTACTTGAAATGTTGTGCTACTACTCAACCTAACCTAAAATCTACCTATGAATGAGTGAATATATTTTTTATTATTTTACAGGAATTTCTCCATATCGCCAATAAATCAGCTGTTAGCTACATTGAGATTCTATGCAACTAATTCTACACAGATGAGTGTTGGTGACTACTGTGGTATGAGCACTCCCACTGTAAATAAAATAATACATCAAGTAACAGCTGCAATAGCTTCACTCCATACGGAATACATCAAGTTTCCTGAAACAAGTAGTGAAATAAGGAAAGGACAAGATGAATTTTACCGTACAGCTCGCTTTCCAAGAGTTATTCATCATTTCAGCCTGTTAATGTCCACTGCTGAACATAGGCCTCTCCAATCGCACTCCAGCGTGACCGGTCCGTAGCCACCTGCATCCAACGAGATCCAGCGATCCTCACCAGGTCGTCGGTCCATCTCGTAGGTGGCCGACCCACACTGCGCTTGCCAGTACGTGGTCTCCATTCAAGGACCTTTTTGCCCCATCGGCCATCCGATCTTCGCGCTATGTGGCCTGCCCATTGCCACTTCAGCTTGCTTATCCTACGGGCTATGTCAGCAACTTTGGTTCTTCTACGGATCTCCTCATTTCTGACTCGATCTCGTAGAGAAATACCAAGCATAGCCCTTTCCATAGCTCGCTGCGCGACATTGAGCCTCTGAAAAAGTCCTTTTGTGAAGCACCACGTCTCAGAGCCGTAAGTCATCACTGGCAACACACACTGATTGTACACCTTAGTCTTCAGGCACTGAGGGATTTTGGACGAGAAGACGTTGCGTAATTTACCGAACGCTGCCCAACCTAGTTGGATCCGTCTGCTGACCTCTCTCTCAAAATTGGACTTACCTAATCGGACTGCCTGTCCCAGGTATATATATTCGTCAACAACTTCGAGAGTAGAGTTCCCAACAGTTAGTGCGGTGGGTGCAACATGGACGTTGAACATGACCTTCGTTTTGTCCATGTTCATTTTAAGACCCACTTGTTGAGAAACTCTATTGAGGTCATCGAGCATTTTTCCAAGATCTTCAAGCGACTCAGCCATGACTACTATATCGTCGGCAAATCGAAGGTGAGTGATGTATTCGCCGTTGATATTGATGCCTAGTCCTTGCCATTCCAGGAGCTTGAAGGAATCCTCCAGAGCAGCAGTAAACAGTTTCGGAGATATTACATCTCCCTGTCTTACTCCTCTCTTTAGGGGGATTTCCTTCGTGGAATGCTCCTGTACTCGAACTGACATGGTGGCGTTGTTATACAAGCACTTCAGCACTTCAACGTACCGATAGTCAATACGGCATCGCTTGAGAGATCTAAGAACAGCCCATGTTTCGACGGAATCGAAGGCTTTCTCATAGTCCACAAACGCCAAGCATAATGGGCGATTATACTCTTAAGTCTTTTGTATAATCTGCCGAAGTGTATGTATGTGGTCTATGGTGCTATAGCCCTTTCGGAAACCAGCTTGTTCGGTAGGCTGGAAGTCATCGAGCCTGTGTTCGAGACGGTTCGTGATAACTCTCGAGAACAGCTTATAGACGTGGCTCAGCAGTGTTATGGGCCTGTAGTTCTTCAGTAAGGTTTTGTCACCTTTTTTGAAGAACAGTACCACAACACCCCTGTTCCACGCCTCAGGCGTTTTTCCCTCGAGCAAGGTGGAATTAAATAGCTTCTGAAGGACTTTCAGTACCGGCGTCCCGCCCGCTTTCAGAAGCTCTGTGGTAATTCCATCCTCGCCCGGTGCCTTGTTGTTCTTAAGCTGTTTGAGAGCCATCCTAATCTGGTACAGGCTGATGTCCGGGATATCCTCGGTATAGTGTCGGGTTAGCTTGGCTCTGGGGTCCGTCGCAGAGCCAACAGGCTCAGAGGACACAGAGGTATATAACTGTCCATAGAACCTCTCTATCTCCCGTAACACCTCTGACTTGTTCAACGTTACACGTTCGACGTTACGTTAACGTTAAGAGTTATTGGTGCGATGGATTGTACCCATATTCGTATTGCCTCTGTTCCATTACGATTGGAAGTGGGTGGTGAGCAAGCTGAACTATTTAGGAACAGAAAGGGATACTTCTCTATAAATGTGCAGACCATATGCAATGCTAATCTAGAAATTATAGATATAGTAGCTAGATGGCCAGGATCAGCTCACGATAGCACCATATTCAATAATAGCTACAGAAAAGCTCAATTTGAATCTGCTAAGTATGGTGAGGCGCTATTAGTAGTAGATGGAGGTTATGCATCAACATCATACATGATGCCTCCATTAGAGCACCCCAGACTACCAGTGGAACAACTCTACAACGAATCACAGATCAGGACAAGAAATCCAGTCGAAAGAAGTTATGGTGTGTGGAAGAGGCGTTTTCCTGTTTTGGCATTTGGAATGCGTATAAAATTGGAAAGGGTTCTGAATGTTATAATCGCCACTGCTGTACTGCATAACATTTTGAGACGTCGAGGCGAACAAGTTCCTCCAGATGATCCTGAAGTTGCGCTTCCAGCCCCCTGGACTCAACTTTTAGCTGACGGGCAGATACCTTCTGTTGTGGATGCTGCATCACGTCTTTCTCGAGAATATAGGGCACGAGAAGCACTAATATCCAACTACTTCCAAAATCTATTGTGAAATTAAAATTAAATAAAAACCATGTCATATATATAATAGACACTTTTTTATTATTAATTGAAAAAAAGAGCATATGTAAAGAATTAATCGTCTAGATTTTCTATAAATTGTTTTTCTTCACATTCCTGCTTTTTTTCCTTAGTTCTGACAACAACAGCTTGGTTTTTAACTTTTCTTGTTTAAGGATTTCATTTTTATTTCTATTTCTAATTGTAAAATTATTTTTTTCCCTTCTGCCTCTTCTGCGGCTAAAATCTTTTGTAAATTTATTGCTTCAATTTTTTGTTTGTGAAGCAATTCTAAACTACTTGTGACTGGAGTGTGGAGAGGTCTTCTTCTTGATATGCCTGATTTGTTTTTTGGCGTTTTCAACTGGGCAGTCAGTGGAGTCTTAAGCAACTGAGGTGTATAATCTCCCCAATCCTGAAAATAAAAAATATAGCATCAATACTAAATCCAGAAATAAACCGTTTGCATGGTTGCGTTCCGGTTTGTAGGAGCATAAGAACTGAGCTCCGTGGTCTAGTGGGTTTCATGCTTGCCTTTCACGCAGGAGGTGCAGGTTCGAATCTCGAACATCGAATTCGTTACTCCATTGCTGCGGCGATGGGCTAGCCCCCTGACACGCATAATTGAGTATTGAATCACTGGCTGAAAGTGGGCACAGTTGTGCCTCTGCCACCCCGTATGTATGTATGTAAGAACAAAAATAATCACCTTAACAATAAATTGTTGTTTCTGAGTATCACACTCCACATCTTCACTGATATTGACATTAGTATATAATTGAGTAGACGCAGGAGTAGACTCAAGGGTATCCTAAAACAAAAATATGATTATAATACGAAATTAAATAACAGTAATACTAACAGTTGGGAAACATTTGGAATAAATATAAACGGTTCCAAATTGAACCATCTCAGATTTGCAGATGACTTGGTCCTTTTCGAAGAGATACCGGAGAATCTAGAAAAAATGATACAAAGTCTTAACTCAGTGAGCAGGAACGTCGGACTTCAAATGAACTCTAGCAAGACAAAAGTAATGACCAACTCTACAAAAATAGATATAAGTGTAAATCAACAAGTTCTGGAATATGTTGACGAATACACTTACCTGGGCCAGTTAATCTCTACAAATGACCAAACCACAAAGGAAATTGACACAAGAATAGCCAAAGGATGGAAGGCTTACTGGTCCCTAAAGGAAATCATGAAATCACCAGACTTGAGCATGACACTGAAAAGGAGAACGTTTAATTCTTGCATCCTACCCTGTCTCACTTATGGTTGCGAAACATGGGCCTTAACTAGACTCCACAGAGAGAAACTGGCAAAATGTCAAAGAGCAATGGAGAGAAGCATAACAAGGTGCAAACGTCAAGATAGAGTCAGAAACGAAGACCTCAGAACAAAAACCAAACTCACAGACATTCTATCCCGCATAGATCAGCAAAAGTGGAGGTGGACAGGCCACATGATGCGAGATAATAAAGGAAAATGGAGTAGAGTTGTAACGGAATGGTATCCCAGAGATGGAAAAAGAAGTCCCGGCCGACAAATTACGAGATGGGCAGACGACATCAAACTTACAGCTGGCCATCTCTGGACCAGAGTAACACAAGATAGACCACAGTGGATATCGCTAGAGGAGGCCTATGCCAAGAGGCACACTGAGATCAGAGATATTTTATAAACAACAATGCTATTTTAATTTTTTAAACTCAGAATAAAAGGCTTATTATTATTATTATTATAATACTAACAATTAGTAGTAATACCTCTTAATCACCATGCTTGGCAATAAATTTCCTTTCAATGTGGGCTTATTATTAAAGTGCATAAACATTAGAAACCTTAAAAACAATGTCCACAGATGTAGAGCAATCCATCATAATATCTTTCACCTGAAGAGGCTGGTCAATTTCAATTATTTTCATATCTGAAAATAAAAAATATAATTAATGTCAATGAAATTGTGCTATGTATTCTATATCTAAAACTATTACGCAATATCTACTAACCTTTATTACATGAACCAGGAAGATATTCCGAATCTGAGCCTGTAGCATTAACAGTCTCAGATTCAATTTGAGCAGGGGCTACGCTATTGCTGTCAAATGAGTTATATAACCCTATAGCACTGGTTGGTATTAAAGATAAAATTCTTGAATAAATAGGATCTTCCTTTTTTGGATCTGGAGGTCCACCACCTGACAACAAAAAATGTATACTAATAAAAAATAAGTAGGTAAATTTAATAATTAATGTTTCTTAAATATACAAAATGTATGTTGCGGTTCCAATCCCGTTAGGGTCAGAGTGTCCATATAGTAAAGTAAAGTAAAGTACAGAACCCGTTCCTCACACTCACACTCCAGACCCCCGGTTGGAGAGGACAAATAAAAATCCCCAGGTCATGGATGTTTACATGTTTGTGATGTTGCTGTTTTTGGTTGCCACAACACGGTATCCTAGTGTGGGCCAGAAGCACAGTATGTGCCTGTATGTAAATGTTTATGTATTACACTTAAAATAGGTGCAAAGAAAGTTGAAGGTACCTATGTAATTTATCTTTACATAAAACTAACATGTTTGAATCCTTCGCATTCTGGCATCAGATACTGCCTTTTTCGCCGCCTTTTTCATTTTTTCCCACTGACTCTTAAGGTTTTCCGCTTCACGGTGGCAGTGTGTGGTTTGGCTGTTATATTCTACGGATATAATTTGCCATTCGGCCAGTTTGGTCTTCATTGATATGCCATCCGTTTTTTTATTTTCTACTATTCCGAAATGACTTTCTACTAGATCTAGTAGCAGTTTCTTTTCAGAGAGAAGCCAATTAGGGCTACGTTTTCGTTTATCGTCACACATTTTGATACAATTATCAGAAAATAACACGGCGCCAATGAACAATACAAACAAACAGAAATATCAAACAACAAACAACTTGCTCTCAACATTTTTGACATTTCTTTCCCTATATTATCCTACAAAATTGAATTGTAATGACATTTCAAGTCAAGCTAAGAGAAACGATAGCGTGTAAATTTGTGTCGGTTTATACATTCGTTCATCATTCTTTTTCAAACCTTAGATTAACAATACCAGGTATAACGTACTCCTCGGATTCGTTGGAAAAACGTAAACGAATTTAACCAAGGGTAAATTCAAAGAGTAACATTATGCCCGTAATAGTTACACTCGTGTAACATTGAGTTTGGTCGAATCCGCCCTAAGATCTTTTATGATCGTGATGATGTATCCAGAGCTACTGCTGGAAAACGAGAAACAGTTACACGTAAAAAGAATAAAATGCAGAAAAGATACCTGCTTGATTCAATGAAAAATCTTTACATGTCAGTTCATTTTGCAGCATATCAGGAAATAATTCTCACCACCTTGCGTCTATTTGGGCACACCTCCACCCAGTAATCAGCAACCTGAAACTAACCATCCTGACGTAAAAACCATTCATATCTTCTCCGACGGTCCTGCAACTCAGTACCGGCAGAAGCTGAAATTCCATATCATCTGCTCAAAAATATTCAAGGATTATGGCTATGATCGAATTACATGGAACTTCTTCGAAGCAGGGCATGGGAAGGGCGCTGCTGATGGGGTTGGCGGCTACCTCAAACGTACAGCTGACAAAAAAGTGGCTACTGGCTCAGACATTCCCGACGCAGAGACTTTTTTCAGACGCTGAAAGACTCCAGCAAATTTCAGCTATATTTTGTGACCGATGCCGATATTGAAGAGGTGGAACAGACTGTCCCTAAAAATGTTATCCCTCTCCGTGGCACTATGCAGGTACATCAAGTTTTTTCGGATACTCCTGGTGAACTACAGTACCGTGAACTTAGTTGCTTTTGTCAGAGAGGATTTTGCGCTTGTATGTCACCAAAACGTATCAGCCGGTTCCTTTTTACAGCAGCGCAATCAGCCAACATCTAGAAATGAATGAATTGGAGGACACATTCGTTCAAACTCCAGAAAATTATGACTTAGATGATACGATCCATAAATCTCCAAAAGGGAGTGGTTCAGAGGCTATGAACGAGGAGGAAGTATTAGCCAATATATCGAACATTGTGGGTTACCCCAAGAGGACTTACTATGAAACAGTTTATTCTCCTTCAAGCACAGATGATGATGAACCTCTTTCAAAACTGAAACCCGAAAAAGAGCAAGAAGCCTCGGTTTCTAATACACGTGAAAAAGACCTGATTGAGAAGGAAAATATACATCCATCAAAAATATGCTTTGGGGTGTATATCATCGTAAATGTAAAAACTGAAAAAGGTACATCTTACATCTTACTTGGGAGTCACCCAAAGTGAAGTTGATGAGGAGGGAGATATAAAGATTATGTTCTTGAAATCAGTTGATGATTTTGGTAAAAGATTCAAAGTAACGGAGAGAGATGTTTTTTATGAATCGTATAGTTCCAAAGCCCACAATAATTAAAAAGGGTAAACGTGTGATTTATGAATTCAATGTGCCATTAAATATTTATGAAAAATGAGACTCAACTTTTTAGGAAAATGTGTCTTCTTATAAAACAGTTAATTTTTAGAGTTTATTTGTTTGTTGGTTATCGAAGAGTACCAGGTATTCATTTAATTTTAATTTTGACACCTTTATGATTGTTTTCTCGTGTTTGTATTGGTTTAACTTGAAGAAAGTACAAAATACTATGATCAAGATACCACTATGTTACTTCTTTTACAACTGTGTTACTTTTTTGTCCCTAGTTTCCCGATGACGTTTAGAGCAATACAGCTAAATTATTATTGAACAAGAACCGTAATTTCACAATAGGATCCATTATTTGCCTTCTTTGAAGCTACTCCTAAAATCTTGAGAATAAATTGTTATTATTTAGTCCCATTTTCAAAAAAATATACTATTTAATTCCGACTTGAGTAACGCAGTGGCAAACTTAATTATATAAGATTTCATTAGACTGAGACTATATGTGATTTAATATTATAAGAATATGCTATAATATCTTAGCTTTATATGTGATATGTTCACGAAGTAAAGCAAATGTTCCTAACGATAAAACTTAATTTTGTAAGAAAGTAACGCAGTTGTTGTTTTATCTCACCATCTTTTGAATAAACGTCAACAAATATATCAAATAGCGGGAAAACATCGCTGCAAACTACTTTTTTATGTACTATCAACATTAGTGAACGCACATCGAGACAAAAAAGGCAAGAAAATATCAATTTAATTTCTCAAAAATAATCTGCAATTATTTTCCAAATAGGTCCTTAAATTAAATAATGGCCCGATTACAGTAATTGTATGTCTCACGCTTAATTTAATTGAAAAATAAAAGCACTTGTATTACTTAATTAATAAATAATTTGACGATTATTGATTACAGTATTAATTTTATTGAAAAATAAAAGCACTTGTATTACTTAATTAATAAATAATTTGAATATTACAATATTTTTATAAGTCTCACGCTTAATTTTATTGAAAAATAAAAGCACTTGTATTACTTAATTAATAAATAATTTGACGATTATTGATTACAGTATTAATTTTATTGAAAAATAAAAGCACTTATATTACTTTATTAATAAATAATTTGATGATTATTGATTACAGTATTTTCATATGTCTCATGCTTACTTAAAAATTTGACTAAGAGCTTGCGGTGATATTATTGTAGAAAACTTCATACATTCGTAGGAACGACCTGTGGCTAAAATCGCAGTGTATCAGATAATCTTTCATGAGGACTTATTGCTTCTCTCATTACATTATCTTGGTTTTGTATTAGTGGAGTAACTGAAGCCAGCAGATTGATGTATGTCTCCTCATTCATCCTCAAATAATTATGCCAATATTTCGGAGCGAATTTAAACTCATTTAATAATGAGAATAATAAATTGGAAATAATTGAATAGAAGAAAAGAAAAGCTGACGAAAGAAAAATAAAGAAGGAACTAAAGGAGGGTTGAAAAAGAACAAGATTCTTAGTAAGAAACCGAAACCTAAGAAACAATGCATTAAAAAGACTGTACAAGACAGTGATATAAGCTCTGATGATAATGAAGAATGGAGAGATTCAGGAAACGGTATTGAGGATATTGAATCCAACATAGAAGAAAGAGAAATTGAGGATTCAACAGAAAACAGGAAATCTTACAGAAATAAAAGAGAAATACAATGAAAACAATACTAAATCTGATTACGTCCTTCCTGTAACCTATGCAGGGCACTTATTGGCAACAGGGTATCAGCTCAAAAATGCATGGCATGTAAAAAAAATGCAGTTATAGCTGCACCGATGGCTATAGCCATTTTGATTATATTTGTGCGAGGTGTTTGGAAGATTCTGAAGATTTCTGAAGACTATTTTCAAATAGTCGTGTCAATTATTGGTATTGTATGTGTCAAGTATTGGTTAATTTTGTTTTTGCATGTGTCAACCTAGGGTGCATAATTTGAGGTACAAAAATAGATTGTTTTCGTCAAGTTCAAGAGAGATATTTAAGTTTTTGTTTCGTTTAGTATATAATTTAAGAGGTCGTGCAATGAATGCCATTGACTTTGTAAAAAAAATGATAAAATAAAAAAGGACGATGTATAACTCTTTTTTTTGTTAATATGTGAACTATTAGTGCCATTACCTTATGTATAATTTATTTTATTTAGACGATACTACAAATTAGCTAAGTTTAAAGTTTCAATCCACTACCATGGATAACAAAAAAAAATACAAACCAAAATGCATTTTTTTTGTTGCAAAAATCTTTGCGTGTAGTTTTCTCAGAATTATTATTTTGTGGACTCCATCCTCTTGACCTCCACGGCGACGATATGTACACGTAATTTCTAAACGCATTCACGTTTACTCTATGTGTTTAGGATATAATTAATTTTGCCCCCTTCGGCCGTTAAGGTAACCGAAGTTAGGAACCTAGTTTCCTATACGCCTTTTTTATACGTGTACGTAACTGGTTTCCTATAGGGCTTTTATATACTTATACGTAGCTGGTTTCCTAAAAGTACTATGTTTCTGTTATTTAAGCCACCTATGAAACCATAACCGGATTTACCCTCTATCGGTCAGGTGCGGGTCGGACTCGGATTTCAATACCATCACACAAGGCTTCGCAAGGCTTCCATAAATGTTCCATAAATCAGTATTCCAAATAAAAACAAAAATATTATTTATTGACTAAACAAAATAATATCAGATTCATAAACCATAAACCAGTTTCGTAAATGTTGATATTGGTCCAAAATTATCAGAAAAAATTTCAAAATAATAAATGGCGTCTTTTAAAGTGGAGCCTTAACCCGTAGTTTAAGCTTAAATCATTATCTTATGGGAGTAAGAGTGATAATTTTAACTTTTTTAAATCTGTGAGTGAATTTTATTTCTCTAATGCAGCGTATATTGTCAAAAGAGCTGCCTGCTATTTCGGATGTATTGTTACTTCAGGTGTTATTATGTGTCTTTTGACCTCCTCTTTGAATCAATGTTTTAGAGATCCGTGATCTTTGTTACACCCTAAAAAAGCCCCCTTAAATCATTAGCTAAACAAAAAAAAACGAGTTTCCTCCAAAACTAGGACATGTTAAAATTGTGTTTAAAGTAATTTATAATTAAACGAGTAGTGTTCTTTTGTTTGTTTGTGTGTGGGTGTGTGTGTGTGTGTGTGTGTTTGTTTGTATGTATGTATGTATGTATGTATGTATGTATGTATGCATCTCTGTATGTATGAATGTAAGTATGTATTTCTGTACAATAATTATTGCTAAGTATTCAAAAGCGCTAAACACGGCGCGCGAGCTTCACTCCGCTCGGGAGTCAGCGGGTGGAGGGTGGCGCTCGAGCGGGTTTCTCGTCCCGCGCTCCCCGCTCGTGAACGCTGCCAGGCCACCCACCGCCAGTGAATCACGGACCTTTGCCCAGAAACCATGTCACTCGCCTCCGTGATCAAGTATCTGTAGAAGTGCGATCTCGCGTCCAGAAAATCTGTGAATACTCTGTAACTTTTTGTATGTATACCTAGTTTGTGTATACTTGTGTAAATATATAATCTGTGTAAAATAATAACTATAAATATAAATGGGAGAACAAATAGGGAAGAGTTTTCCATTTGTCCATCAGGATGGGAAAAGCAAGGGATTTTGCACTGGCCTAATAAGAAAGCAAAAAAATATTCTAAAATTGAAGACTCTATCCGAAAACCTGAATGGTCTCTTATTGGATGCGTTGTCAAAAGAGAAAATATACAAACTTACGAAATAGCCGAACAAATACTTGGAGGAATGCTAGATTGTTCCACAACCACGCCGGCGCCCTTACCAATAGTGGGAGGGGCAGTGCCAGTGCGACAAATCCATGAATTTAATACAATGCTAAACTTTTTTTAACCTTTTTGTGTTTTGGATAAATAACGATAATTCATTGTTATTTGAATTCTAAATATCGTGATAATGGTAGGTTGTTCTTTACCAAAACTTCATTTCTACCTTTTACTTATTCAACTAGATAAAAAATGTTTTAAAAGTTTTGCCTGTTTCAATGAACTATTTAAGTAGCTTCTTACATTCTATTTTTATTTATTTCAGGTAACAAGTCAAGAGCCATCCGCTTTATCAGAACAAAATATTGCACCCGCGTTTTCAAACGATGGCAATGACTACATTTGATGTTGAAGGTGAAGTAACGCAAGGACAATTTGTCGAAACTTCGGAACTCATGTAACATGGTCTGCTTAAAATTAAGTTCTTCTTACTATTAAGTCATACTTAAGAATGCAGATTGTAGCAAAACTTCTTTTTATTTAATTTGACAAGCTTACTATCTGACTAGCCTTCTGAAAAGCAAAGCTTCTTCAGAATTCAAGCCTGGAATTTCATCTGGTAGCTCTTCGATTGTTTTTGACGCATTCCTTCCTTGAGCTCTGAATAGCTAAAACGTATCCTCTACGTCAGTTTATTTTTACCTCCTCATTATGCCATAGTTGCAGCGATGGGCTAGTACCTCATAATTGTTAATATACATAACTTTACAATTTTTCTGTGTATATAATTTAGTAAATCTCCATCCCTACTGTTACAACACCGTCTGCAATGCCTCCGATAGCTAGGTTCCTATGCGGCTCTCCCACCTCGGCGAGCCTGTCGGAGCATTGCAGACAACCCTGGATCCTGGATTCTTTTACGCTCCTCACGCTGTGTCCTCCGCAGGGTTCCATCTGTGGCCCCCGCCTACCTACTCTCCTGCTCACACCACTGGACGAGACCCCTCTGTTGAACCTGACTCCTCGCGGCCCTCTAGTAGCAGTTGTGTGCTGCCGCTCCTGCTGCCGGTCCTCACCAGGGGAGTCGCAGGCTAAACGCGCAAAGTCCGTCTAACGAGTTCACACCCACAACTTGCTCTGTCTTCCCTCAAATAAAACTTTGTAAATATTGTAAACTCTCTTTTCATATATAGGGAACCTTTAACCGTTTCATTCATAAATATCACAACGATTCAAATGGAGATATACAAAAATCAACAAGAAATGTTAAAAAATCAAAATATAATCATAGGAAAACAAAGCACCATAATGAAGGCTTTAGCAGAATTTTCTGTGAAATTTGGACACATGATAACGAATGACTCCTCAGCGGTTGTGACGTTAAATGATACGAGAAAGAAATCACCACGGAGATCAAGGCCTAGTATGGAATAAGGAACACCGCTTACCTTCATGCTAAAGCGCGGGGAGACATCTGCCGGCGAAATATGACGCTGATTCGGATGTTTTACTTTTACAAATCGCAATGCCTTTTGGAAAGTGGCAGAAGACCGAACAATGTTGCTACTTATGAATTGTTAATTCTTGTACGTGGCAGCAGCCAACTTTCAATGATTTGTTAGCTTTTCTGTGTGGGCTTCGATTGCTCGACCAAGTTATCGAAGCCTAATATTAAATGCACCAATATTGAGACGGTATTTGTCGATTTCTAAATCTGCAAAATAAAAATTTGTCGGGGCATTAATAAATAAGTTATAAGCATTTTAGGTTGGCCGCGCGAACGAAACGCGCAGGATTGCACGGCCATGGAGATCTCGGTATCTACTATGGCTAGAGATCTAATTCCTTTTATCAATTAAAGTGTCTATTTGTCGATAATTGTCGGTGAAAAAATAATGAGGAAAAGTTAAATACTTTCGGAAATATGTACTTCCCAAGATTTGGCCGCCCAATCCTCCACTTATTTTGTTATTCTTGATTATTTCCAAAATACGACACTGCAGACAGTCAAAACCGGTCCTAGAATTTGTCGGTCCTAACGAGATCATCAACTATCACTGTTATTCAGTAATTCAAAAGAAAACACGTAAAACCAATCTGCTCGTGGCCGCACGAACGAAACGCCACTTTGTGCGCTGTTACTGCCTTAACTATAATACCAGGCACTAAGTGTAAAAGATCTATTTCTTCATCAACTTAATATCATTCGAGTGACATAGAGTTTTTTCCGTAAAACAGTATATCACTACGTTGGAGTAGGGAACTATAATTTCGATTAGTCTACCAAAACGACTAGCCATGGTGGCACCTATACTCGTATTTCGTACTCTAGATTAGTATCCTGAAAAATAAATCTGCAATTTACATATGTAGTTTGACCTAGGATTCACCACTTAGCACTTGATTTGAGAGATAAAATATATTTGTATTATACACAGTCAGGTCATAAGTTCTGTCACACAATAAAGACTTTTGAATTTAGAACGCTGGCCACAAAAAAGTTTATTGAATTCGAATTTCGAATTTTCATTTTTAAATATGGAGTGGACACTTAAAGAAGACCGTGTCGCAGTTATTGCGTTGCATCGTTGCGGTTACGCGCCATTTCAGATTTTCGACTTACTCAAAATTTTGAATATAACCAAAAGATTCGTTTATCGTACTGTTATGGGGTTTTAATAAAACCCCTTTTTAAAAAAATATATTTTTTATTTACTCTAACTTATAGAGTAGAAGACACTTTATTTAGTAAATATAGTAAAAGTAATTAAAATGTAGAGAAAATGCAGAGAAAAATGAGTTGTCTGCCCTCGAGAGAGACCGAACTAGCACTGGTGTATTTCCCTGCTAATCAAATGTTGTTACTCAAAGGGGGCTGATGCAGCATTTTATCAGCCCTTTCCTATACATACTCAGGGTATAACAACCCCCCGAACAAGAGGAAACTTACACGTTTTAAATAGATGTGAAGTTTTCGCTATTGAATTCTCAATCTAGGATGGGGATTGGGCATTTCTATTTCTTCGGTATTTTCAGTTTCGTTAATTTTGATTTTCCTCGAAAATCGAGGCAGACAACTTTCAGATCTCTTAACAAACAACACTAGTAAACACAGACACAAAATAAAAGTTACGACACTAAATACAGAAAAGGTTATATGTGTAGTGTCAGAGTAAAGAGGTTCGGTTTTTACATTGTTTAGGTTACTGTTAATATTATCTGATAATTCTTTCAATTCTTGTATGCTACTTAATTTTACTTTCGACACTTTAATGCTAGGAATTACTGATTTAAAATCATTAGACGTCTTTCCGTTACAACATTTGTCTTCTATGATGTTAAAATCAGAATGTATATTGACAATGTTTATTTTAGGGTTTTGTTTACTTAGAAGCTTCTTGCTTCTGCAATATATTATACAATTAGGATGTATGTTGAGAATTCCTGTACCGGAAATGACAAGTTGATCAATGTTAGAATTACATTCAATAGAAATTTTCACAGGTAGTGTTTGTGTAAATAGCCACTTATTATTGTTTAGGGGCTGCCAGATGTCCAAGTTACCAATGATATTTTTGTGATTACATTGTATTGGTAATGACGTAATTACCCTCGTCATCAACTCCACCTCACATGACGGGTTTTCAGATATGGTTGATACATCCGAAATTTCACAAAGGAATATATGGTTTACAATCGGTTTGCAGTCATTGAGACTGTTTAAGTTACAATATGATGTTTTGTCTTTACTTAAGGCTATAAATAGTTTTGAAGGTATTATAAGAGAGTATGAACTATTTCGATTATTTCCATCGCCTGGAGTGGGGATTGGCACAGACTTATATAAATTGTATTCCATAAAATGTACTAATGGTATTTTTAAAATAAAGACTAACTTATCATCTACAAAATATGAGATTAATTCTGACAGGTTTATAATTACATGTATGTTATCTAAATCTAGACTAATAGGAAAGTACTTATACTTAGGTAAATATCTAATGTTACTCTTAATATCTTCGAAGAGCTGTTTAGGCGTAACAATTGAAGGGTGCAAAGTATTGCTTTTTACAAATAATACAGAGTTAATAATATCTTCAATTTTAAATGATAACGTTAATAAATTGGCATACAATACATTCAATATTTCTGAAAGGTTGTTTCTGAAGCTAAGGTCATTCATAGCTTGGGTTATATTCGTTATTGAAAAGGTAAGTTTATCGATGACGTCATTCAAACGCGCTTCATTTATATTGATTTCATTCAAGCTTTGATTAAAATTAGATATTGCAGATTTCGAAATGACTATACTTTCTTTTACCGAGCTGACTAATTGTTTATCGTTTTCGAAAAGGGTGCGAATAGCGTCATTGTATTTACTTGCATCATCTTCATTCAGAGTGCCAAATATTTGTTTAAAAACAGTTCCAACACCAGAAAACCATGCAGATCTTTTGTTATGAGTGGAAACTAAATGAGAGAGCGAGTCAACATCTCTAGTTATATCTTTAAAGAGTGCATCCAGAGGCTGAATCATGTTATGACATTCTGTGTTATCAATCGCTTCGCTCTGCTGGCAGTGAAATCTAACTGTTCCAAATACATTATTTATGTTGTCGACGTGATAATGTATAAATGATATGTCTATAGGAATAACGATGTGCATATAATCACTAACTATTTTTAAAGTGCCGACCGGATCGAAGAATATGCCGGGACTTCGGGTAATTTGTTCGACGAGATTCGTATCGTCAGACGCAGAGGTAAGTTTGATAAGGGATACAGCAATTCTGTAAATGTAAATAATATCTCGTTTCAACTTAATTTAATATTTAAAGGCTAAAATACAACTAACTTAGACTAAGTTCTCTGATGCTAGTTTAACTTGGTCAAAATGATGCTTTACATGTCTCCGATTTATAAGTAGTGATAGTGTATTATTTCCGTGAATTTTCACTACCCTGTACGGTCCTTTCCAAACAGGTGAAAGGGCTTTTCGTAACCTCAAGTGATTCTTAAGGTAAACCCAGTCTCCAAGTTTGTATCGAATTGGACGGGTATGTTTATCGTAGTAGGATTTTGATCTCTCCTTGGAGGTTACGATGTTTTCTAGTGCTTTTAGGCGGGATAACTTCATGCGGTGATGAAGCATTTTGATGTATTCGGGGTATGTAACGTTTGGGTTTAGCTCATAAATAGAGTCAGGGATGTATGGTTTAAAACCAAGAAGAAGTTCGTAGGGAGTGAATTGTGTGGAACAGTGAACATTACTATTGTATGCTAGTATTGCTGTATAGACATATTTGTGCCAATCGGTTTGATTTTCGTTCACATATGATTTTAGGTATTCCTTCATTGTCGAGTGGCTTCGCTCCAAAGCGCCTTGTGTTTGGGGATGGTATGGCGAGGACCAAATTTGTTTAATTTTAAGAAACTCGCAGGTTCTTTTGAAAAGGTCAGCGGTAAAATTTGAGCCCTGGTCCGTTACGATGACCTTTGGAATTCCAAATACGGAGATGAAATGAACTAGGCACTCACACGACTCTTCAGCTGTAGCGTTGGAAATGGGATAAGCCATGGAAAATTTGGTAAGGTCATCCTGAAGGGTAAGTATAAATCTTAGCTTTTGAATTCCGGCTTCGGGGAGTGGACCTACTATATCCAAACTGATACGGTCAAAGGGTTTGGAAGCCGTAGTTGTAATTTGCATTGGGGCTTTATTGATTTTTCTAAATGCTTTATTAGATTGGCATGATTTGCAGTTTTTGACGTAAATTTCAATGTCTGATCTCATGTTTTTCCAAAAATATATTTCTTTGATCCTGTTATACATTCTTGATAAACCCAAATGGCCTGCAATAGGAATATCGTGGTTTTCTTTTAATATTTTGGGTATTTCACTTGGGACTGGATATATTACACTATTGTGATATATGTTGACTACAATGTCAGTATTATTGAATAGATAGGATAGCATATTATATATTTTGACAAACTGATGTCTTTCGAAAGGGTTCTTAAAGTCTGGAATGGCTATTTCCTTTGTGGTATTGTTAATTAAGAGCTCATTTCTTATAATTTGTAATGTGTCAAATATATCTTTGTAACTGCTGTCACTAAAATGATAAACTTTATTGAATATGAAATAGTAGGTTTTTCCTTTGACGATGAGTTTTTTGAATGAGTACAATTCCCTTTCAGACATAGTAAACTCGTCAGAATTTTCACAGTTTGAGAGTAGTTCTTGCACGTAAGGGTTTGAATCATCTAAGTCTATAGAAGAAGGTATAATTATAATGTTGCTTGAAGTTTTAAGTAAGCTTTCATTATGCTCGACGATTTTTGTATTAAATTGGGTATTCTTTAGTATAGCTGTTAGAAATTGACTGTAGTCATCTTCACATGGATCAGGACTTAGCAAAGGCAGTTCTGCTTCCGTTTCTGGGTTTTCAGGTATAGGTTCGGGAATATTCAATGAGTCGAAATCTACGTTTCCATCATTGAAAGGGCTAAGGTCTAAAGGGCCTAAATCTATTAATTCTGAGGGTTCTTCAAGTTGTCCAGGCGCCGAGATCGGCGGAATACTATCTTTTTGAACTGGATTGACAGGATATCTAGACAATGCATCGGCATTACTATTAATTTTGCCCTTTTTGTATACTTTTTCGTAATTAAAGTCCTCTAGTTTTAGACGCCATCTGACTAATTTAGATCCCGGTTCTTTACAAACACTTTTTTTGGTGACACTATAGTTGCACTCTGCTTTATTTAATGTGCGTGAAGCATAAGCGATGGGGCGATCATTGCCGATGGGGCCTTGAGACAGGATTGCTGATATAGCGTAATTAGAAGCATCGCATGTGAGAATAAAAGGTTGTGTAAAGTCGGGGTAAGCTAGTATGGGTGCTGTAACAAGTGCCTCTTTCAGAATTTCAAATGATAACTGTTGTTCGTTTTGCCATAAAAATGGAATGTCCTTTTTAAGGAGTAAAGTCAGTGGTTTAGATAGTTTGGAGAAATCGGGGATAAATCGGCGGTAATACGATACTAGGCCGAGAAAAGATTTAATATCTTTAGGACAAAGGGGAGTTGGGAATTCAGTGACTGCTTTTATTTTTTCTGGATTAGGTTTGACACCTTCTTCAGTTATTATATGGCCTAGATAAGCTACTTCCTTTTTCAGAAATTCGCACTTATTAGGTTGAAGTTTTAGGTTAAAGTCTCTAAGTCTTTGAAAAATGGAAGCGAGTTTTTCACAGTGAGTTTTCAGGTCATGGGAATAGATAACTATGTCATCTAAATATACGAAACATTTTATCCCTTGTAATCCAGCGAGAGCAGCATTCATAAGCCGTTGAAATGTAGATGGTGCGTTTTTGAGACCAAAGGGCATTCGTGTATATTCGAAATGCCCTTGAGGAACACTAAAAGCAGTTTTGGAAGCATCTGATTCATTCATTTTGATTTGGTGGAACCCAGACGCTAAATCTAATGTGGAAAAGTATTTGGAATGGCCCAACTGGTCCAGTATTTCAGATATTTGTGGAATAGGATAAGCGTCGCCTATTGTTATGTCGTTTAGTTTGCGGTAGTCGATCACGACTCGCCATTTTCGTTGACCAGATGCGTCCATTTTCTTCGGAACAACCCAGATTGGGGAAGACCATGGCAACATTGACGGTTTGATAATTCCTTGATCTAGCATTTGATCAATCTGTTTCTGGACCTCGGGTTTGTGAACTTCTGGAAATCGATAAGATTTAGTATGGATTGGAATAGTAGATGAAGTTGGAATTTCATGTTTGACAGCATTTGTGCAAGATAGTTTATCTCCAGGAAGGTAGAATATATCTGGGAATTTAGAACAGACTTCACACAAAGCTGTAATTTCTTCGTTATTTAAATGAGATACTCGAAGTTGGTCGAGTGTTTTCTGGTTTCGAAGCAGAACGTTTTCTTTTCCTGAGGAGATGTTGTAGACATTTTCATGTAAAGATGGCGAGCAGGATATTTCGTCTATTGGGGTAAGAACTAAGTTGAGATTCGAACACAGAGTTATGGGTGATTCAGAAGTATTGACGACAGATATATTTATTCTGTTGTTTGGCTTCACGGTTACTAGACAGTTAGCTATAAGTAAATTATCGGAATATCGTTGATCAAGAACAAGACCCTCTTTTATTTGTGGATTCGAGATAGTGCATTCTATTATAGATTCAGTGCGAGCGGGAATAGTGTAGACAGGTTCTTTGTAAGACAATGGTAGAGTTACATCTCCTAGTATTAAGGAGTCTGTTGTGTAGTCAATTTTGCCATCCTTTGCAATAAAAGCATCGCTACTTATGATGCCATCATATGGAATACTAAGTCCATCTATTACATGGAAATGGTGTGTTACTTTTGCAAATGTAATTGGTATATGACCTAGGGAAGAAATTGGATGGTTTATCGTGTCAATACCTTTTATTTTAATAATTTCTTTTGTAATGTCAGGCATTTCATCAATCGAGCTTCGTTGTATGAGACTAACTGATGCTCCAGTATCAACCAGGAGAGTCAGTGGTTTATTTGAGACGGATGTATTATGTTTGGTAAGTATTTACTTGATGAATTTGTAGTAACGTTATGTATTTTTATTTCTAGTTTTTCAGATGCAGTGAATGTAGGGGATACGGCGGACTTAGAAGATACAGTGGATGCGGAGAACTCAGCGGATTTGGAAGATGCAGAGAATGTAGGGGATACAGCGGATTTTGATGAAACAACTGATGCAAAAGACACGCCGGGTCTGACGTGATTGGAGGGTGTAGTGGACTTTCGCGTTTTTACGCAATTCAGAGGATTCAGAGACTTTCGCGTTTTTACGCAATTCAGAGGATTCAGAGACTAAATTGAAAATTGTATCGGCTTTTATGTTGGTGCCATTTCCCGTGCGATACGGTTTTGCGGGAAATTTTAGACGTTTAAATTGTTGTCATTGTATGAGTTATCTACTTCATCACGTCCCTGATCAAAGTTTTGTTCATCACAGTTTTGGGCATAATTGACATTATGGTTACGACTATGGGAAGTGCCAGCACTGTGATTAGACTGATTTTTGTTTTCACCACGTCTGCGGTTGTTGTATGCTAGCTTGCGGCAGTTTTCTAGCGCGTGACCCGCATTTTTGCAGTATCTGCAAATCAAGGGGTAGAACTTTGGCCCAGAGCTTGTTTTGGGTTCAGTAGTCATGTTATGGATACTTGGTTTAAACTGATCATCCTTATGTTGCACTTCTTGGTTGTAACGTCTTCCAGAAGTATTGGAAGTGTTTTTGTTAAAAGTTGAAGTTTGATATCTCTTGTTTTGAGCCTGAATAATCTTTTCTTCAGAAACAGCGAAGCTTATAGCGTCATTTAATGATTCCGGGTTTCGGCATCTTACAATCATCGATAGTCTGCTATTGAGGCCAGCTATAAAGGTATGCAATGCGAGATCTTGCATCGCTTCGATGCGGCCAGTCAGTTCAGCCTTTTTAGTAGTGGGAATTGAAACATTTATTTCTGCCAGTAATTTAGCAAGACAATTTTCTACACGCAGGGCGAACTGGTTGACCGACTCGTTTCTTTCTTGTTGGCACGATTGGAGGTCAGAGAGTAAAGTTGCGTAATGTTTTCTATCGCCAAATTGCGATCTTAAAAACTCTTCGAGTTGTGCCCATGTCTCGAATTCCTTGATTGAGCATATTGTTGCAGCTCTCCCTTGAAAGCGACTCAAAATATATTTTAACAATATTGGTTGTTGAGCTGCAGTAGCTAATCCAATTGCATTACGGCAATTGTTTAAAAATGCATTTAACTGGTCTCTAGTTCCGTCAAACTTGTTTATAAACTTAGTTAAGACGCTTATCTCTACAGTAGGTTCTACGTTGGGAGCCATGATTCTTAGAATTGACTTGTCGTCCAGTGTAAACAATAAATTCTTAGCACACTGATAAGACTGTTAATAATAAAGTTTTAGCTCCTATTTGTTGTAATGTAATGATTGAATCTTATTTATAAAGTACAATGACACATAAAACACACAAGGAATATAGTTAAGTATTGTTCACTGAATAGTAAATAGTTTTCACTGGGTTTCGTTGTTGTCACGATTGGAAAAGTTATTATTTGAAGTCACTTACAGTATGTGTAGACACGGTGAGGCACGGAGATACTTTCCCATAACGAGAGATAGAATACCGTGAATACGGTACCGGAGTTGTCATAAGTGTTGAGGCTGACTGTACTCAGTAAGTACTTGGGTAGGTTAGCGGGATACCGTGTTGTGGCTGTTTCCGAGTTCTTTTGCTCAGGAAACGGATGACGAAATTCTCATGAAATTTCAGGTCTTCAGTAAATACTGGATGAGGTTTTGTAATCACAAACACTGTTTTTAGATAAAATCACGAAACTGGAATTGTTCACTATGGTGAGTTTATATAGTTCGGGATAACTCGGGAGGCGTTTCCCGGATTTTAGAAATCCCTTAACGCTGCCACCAAACTGTTATGGGGTTTTAATAAAACCCCTTTTTAAAAAATATATTTTTTATTTACTCTAACTTATAGAGTAGAAGACACTTTATTTAGTAAATATAGTAAAAGTAATTAAAATGTAGAGAAAATGCAGAGAAAAATGAGTTGTCTGCCCTCGAGAGAGACCGAACTAGCACTGGTGTATTTCCCTGCTAATCAAATGTTGTTACTCAAAGGGGGCTGATGCAGCATTTTATCAGCCCTTTCCTATACATACTCAGGGTATAACAGTACCATAAAACGATACAATGAAGACTCTAGTGTGGATGACAGGTCAAGAAGTGGTCGCCCTCGCTCTGTTAGGACTCCAGCAGTGATAAAAGCTGTGAAGGCGCGAATTCAAAGAAATCTCATACGTAAGCAGAAACTGTTGGCCCTTCAGATGGGGTTAAGCAGGACCACGGTGAAAAGGGTGTTAAATGAAGACTTAGGGCTTAGGGCATATCGAAGAAAAACAGGACATCGTTTGGACGCTCGTTTAATGGACCTGAGACTGAATAGATGCCGCGCTTTGTTGAAGCGGTACGCGGGAAAAAAGCATCGGGAAATTCTTTTTTCGGATGAAAAAATTTTCACCGTGGAAGAGAGCTACAACAAACAAAATGATAAGGTGTACGCACACAGCAGTGAAGAAGCGAGCAATCGTATTCCGCATGCCCAACGAGGTCATTTTCCATCCTCGCTCATGGTTTGGTTGGGAGTCTCTTATTGGGGCTTAACTGAGGTACATTTTTGTGAGAAAGGCGTAAAAACGAATGCAGTTGTATATCAAAATACAGTCCTCAAGAACCTTGTGGAACCTGTTTCTCAAACCATGTTTAATATCAGGCACTGGGTATTCCAACAAGATATTGCGCCAGCTCATAGAGCGAAAAGCACACAAGACTGGCTGGCGGCGCGTGAAATCGTCTTCATCCGGCACGAAGACTGGCCCTCCTCCAGTCCAGATTTGAGTCCGTTAGATTACAAGATATGGCAACACTTGGAGGAAAAGGCCTGCTGAAAGCCTCATCCTGATTTGGAGTCACTCTAGGCATCCTTGATTAAGGCAGCCGCCGATGTTGACATGGACCTCGTTCGTGCTGCGATAGACGACTGGCCGCGCAGAATAAAGGCCTGTGTTCAAAATCGCGGGGGTCATTTTGAATAAACTTTATTACCATAAGAATCTATGTTTTATTAAGTTCATTTTGCTATATAAATGTTTACATAAATAATAAACATGTCTAAATTATTTCATATTGCACATGTGACAGAACTTATGACCTGACTATGTATATATATTTGTATCTATCGCTAGTGGCGCCGCCATGTGGCAGCGGCGCGAGACCCCGTCCGCCATTCACGCAAGTGTTCACCACTGTGCACGTATGATTCTCATCAATTTATAATTAAATAAGTGAGTTTTAGAACTGTTTAGCTGCTGTGAAGTGTTAAAATGCTTAAAAGAAAAAAGGACGATGAAAGTGAAATAGAAAGAATCAGCAGGAGGCTTAAAAGACTCAAGAAAAGATTGGAACGGGAAAAACGCGGGCGGTCCTCCAGTGACTCAAACAGGCAGATTAGAAAGCCAAGTACGAACCATAGTTCGTAGTCGGGCTGCTGGAGGCAGAAAGGTTCGTTATTTTCAATGGAATCTAACATATACCTGAGTATTTTGGGCGAATTCGAATAGTCCATTGGAACTAATCATGTTCATGCCTGTCAACATGGTACGTTCAATTCAATGGAGTTGTTACATATATACCATACCAACAAAGAATGACGTTCAATTCACTGGAATTGTAACCTTTCTTTTAAACTTTACAGCCGCGAAAAATGTCGACATTGACGACATGGTTTTGGGACCAAACAGTGACTGTCAATCATTTGGCTACCACGTGCCTATTTACCATGACCGGCCGGCGCAGTCGCAAATGCCTACCAGCACAAGGGTATGCCCCGCCGACGAAGATGCCCCGGCCCCCACCGTCGAACCCGCGCCTACCTCGTCGCCGCCACCGACGCCGATGTTACAAACAATCAACTCCTGCCTGGTGGCAGATGATGAACAGGGAGATGAGGACATTGAATTTCTTGGTGATGACCCTTCTATTGTCATCCTGTTTGGCAAGGACATTCATTACGGGGTAGCCACCCGCATTGAACACATAATCACAAATGGGCTGGAAAATGAATCAAAAAAAGAAATAACGAAGAAATATCTAATACCAGAAAATTGCCAGCGCTTAATCCCGCCCATATTAAATCCTGAAATCAAGGCTGCCCTAACTGAGACCAATTTAAAGAGGGACAAAGGACTCGAAAACAGGCAGAAACAAATATCAACATGCATAAACTGCTTAAGTCAAATTGTTACTGATCAAATGGAGAAGAAGAACAGAGACTCTGATCTCATAAAAAATCTAATGAATACCATCCGTATGTTATGTGATACTATGCACGCAGACACACAAAAGAGGAAATACTTCGCACTGTCCTCTTTAAAAAAAGAGGTCAACGAACAACTTGGGCTTACCAAGCCAGATAAATATCTCTTCGGGGAGAACGTGGCCGAAACAATAACGACAGCAAAGACTGTTACCAAGTCAGTAGCGGATATAAGGGCGACGACATACAATAACAAGAAGCCTGCGCAGAGCGCCCAGCCGCAGCCATCCAGTTCGCGGTTAAACTGGAAGGCTCCCTTCCCGACTCGCAGGCAGCCGGGACCTCAGCGGAGCCGCCAGCCGTACCCGCCTGCAGCACAGGGTCCGAGGACTTGGGCGCCGCCGCCGCCGCAGACCCGTGCGCCGCACCCGCCGCCGCCGCTCGCGGCATCATCGAGGTCGTCGCGCTATCCACAGTCGCGCCAGGCACCGCGCCGCTACTAGACTAGGTACGGTACGCTGGCCAGCTAGCCTCATTCTCGAACCAATGGGGTCTCCTCACACAGGACCAAACAGTCCTTTCCTGGATTGATGGCTACAGACTAGTTCACTGAGTATGTTATACAACTAAGTGTACCTTCTACCCCACTCTTAACCAAGAGTGAGATGAATGATTTTAATGAGATCATTATTGGCTTAATGAGAATTGGTGCTGTATCCCCATGCACTGCATGTAATGAACAGTATTTGTCCAGCATTTTCTTGGTTCCCAAGCCGAACGGTAAGAAGAGATTTATTCTGAATTTGAAAAATCTTAACAAATTTATAAAAACTGACCATTTTAAACTGGAGGATTTACGCACAGCATTAAAACTTATGACAATAAATTGTTATATGGCCACATGTGACCTCAAAGACGCGTACTTCTTATTGAACATCCATCCAGATTCCAGGAAGTACCTTCGTTTTCAATTTAATGGGAAGATATACGAATTTAACGTTCTACCGTTTGGCTTGAACACGGCACCTTTTATTTTCACTAAACTCATGAAACCAGTTATAAAATTACTATGACTGGCCGGATATGCATCAACGGTTTATTTAGATGACTTATTCTTGGTGGGATATTCATATGACGACTGCAGGCAAAATATAAACACTACTGTTAGATTACTTACCTATTTACCTAAGAAACATAGAGATTTCAAACTAAGTAATCTTGACAGCTGTATTTATAAGGAATCGATGTAGATATTTCGACTCAGTGGCCGCAACCAGTACCAGGTTCCATACATTTTTGCCCATTGTCCTTTTCGATCAAAGTTATAGGTTTTTTGTTCATAAAGGTCATACAAGATAACTCTACTTTTACGAATTCCAATCGTTGCCCAGTCATTAAATTTAGATTTACCGTTGTAGTCACTGACTTTCTTTAGTTTAAAACTTTATTGAATTCTGTCTGAATAATGTTGAAGAAGAAGATTTTGTTTGGGATGGTCATGTTCATTAAATTCCGGTACTGGCAAATTTATATCTAAGTTTTTCGTATATGTCTCTAGTCTATGGTATGTAATAGGCCTATAAAATGATGGACCAGTCTTATCCTTAATAGCGATTGGGAATGAAACAGTTTGACCACTGTGATCGGAGGATAAGCAGTTACTTACACTTTTACTTGTGAATGCACAGTCACAAAAAACGTTATCTAAGCAAGTTTGGCTGGTAAGTGTAAATCTAGTTGGCTCTAAAAATACATGACATAAATTAAACGATTTGAATAAAGTTATCATCTTCGTTTCATTGTTGTTCCTACAAGCAAATCTACATTAAGATCGCCACAAATAATTAACTTTTTTCTGTTATTACATAGTTTAGTGAGGGCTTCCTCCATAGTTTTCTCAAATATTTCGAAATTGCCATGGCCTTTTTCATCCCTCGGTGGCCTGTAGTACACAAATAATAATATGGTTATCTAACTCAACACAGGATAGCTCTATTTGTCTTTCAACAATAAGCAAGAATAGCTTTTCGTTGTTTCACCTTCATATTATTTTTCACTAAGATTAAAGAACCACCTCTATCAGCAGTCTTTCTATTCTAACAACTGACAATTTTGTAATTATTTATGTTAAAAGGCATCATATTTTCCTTCAACCAGTGTTCTGTAACACAAATAATATCAATGTCAGAATTTTTTAGAAATAACTCTAATACAAGTTCTTTGCTAGGTAGCCCCTGTATGTTTTGATGGGTAATATTTAACTGGGGCTTACATTTTGACATATTTAGTGGCTCTAGTATGCTAGAGATTTCCACTATTGTCTTATGAACTAATTTAAATTACTTGGAACAGATTCCAATGTTGCATGCAAATTATGATTAACTGGTGAATTCCCAAAAGGGGTGTATGTCATATGGGAATTAATGAAAGCCAATTAGTTTGACTGAAGTCAAACCATTTTTCCAGGTACAAAATAGCTATATCTATAAAAAGTATGAAGTTATAACCTATAGTAACCTTTTTTATACAATTTCTGTTTTATTATTATTTTAAACTTGCTAAAGGTAAGTTTTTAATATCAGTAGGGACCTTATTGTAATAGCGTATACAATTGCCTTTAAAAGAATTACTAATTTTATGTAGTCGGCTTACATAAGCAACCAACTTGCCTTTATTTCTAGTATTAAAATTGTGTATATCACTGTACTTCTGAAAATTAGTTATATTTATTTTTACATACACAAGATTGTCATAGATATATTGAGACACAAATGTCAGAATATTGATTTCTTTAAACTTTTCCCTCAGTGACACTCTAGGCCCTAATCTATAAATTGCACGAACAGCCCGTTTCTGCAGAATAAATATACTATTAGCATTCGCAGCGTGACCCCACAATAAAATACCATAGGTCATTAGACTATGAAAGTAACTAAAGTAGACTAGTCTAGCGGTGTCTACGTCGGTAAGAGCTCTAATTTTTTTAACTGCGAACGCTGCCGAACTCAGTCTGTTCGACAATTTATTTATATGAGGATCCCATTGTAGTTTGGCGTCTAAAGTAATGCCCAAAAAGACAGTCGAATACTTAGATGACAAAACTGCATGGTCCATACCATCTCAGCGCAACGAAATTCGACGAGGGGCGATGGATCAAGTCTATCAATCGCCGACGAATTTCCTTAGACCGAAACCAGTACCTGTTGTAAAGTCAATTTAAAAAAAAAAGGTATTGGGGAGTTTCTTGCCGTTTCTTCTTAACCCCGAGGCCCACCTTCCGAAACGGTGTAGTCTTTTTTTTATATAAAAAAATAAGTAAATTGACTTGTAGTTATAAGTAAGTATAATTTTGACGTTGAATAAGATAATTTATTTATTTATATTCAATAAAAAAAAATACTGACTCTGCCAAGAATAAGTGTTCTTCGCGCCAAAAAATTAAGACAATCATTGCCTATATTTTTTTTCATTTTGTGGATTTGGACAGTGTAATTTCGGAAAACGACTTGGCTTGGACTTAGGCCTGATATTTGTGAAAAAATTCATAATGGCAGATAAGGTAAGTTTTCTGTTACACTTTAAAATCAAATTAAAGGAAATGAAAATACCATAGAGTCCAGGAAATTATATAAACCTGTAATACTAAAACGCTCTCAGCTATTTATTGACGGTTTCGCCATATGAAATCTGTCATCTTCGCCCTAAGTGGGTCAAAAATACCTTTAAAGTTGGTAATTTGCATGGGAAGTTTATATGGACTATGAGGTTTACATTATACACGGTTACTTTTAATTCACCCCGGAAATTTTCAGGGCTAACTTGTGACACGATATATGAATAAAAAAATCTTTGGTTTTTTAAATTTATTTTTATACCAAAATGTTTCCTTAATATAAAATGTGTGAGCATCCTAGTAGTGCTAATGTTTTGTTGACAAACTAAACGGACTTGCGCGAAAACTGGCAACAACGCGCAAATAATATCAAGCGAAAACCATTCCTATGCACTACAAATACCATTAAAATGAGAGGGAAATCGTCTACGCGGCCGGCCGGCGCGCTACCCCTCTCATACCTTTCGCTGTTAGCAATCACCCCCGTAACCACTAGTCGACTCGCGACCGTGTGGGATTTCACACGCGTAGATGTGGGTTCGGTCCTCCTGAGTACACGATGATGTTATGGGAGTACTTTTTAGCTGGTGAGAGTTTGTCAGCGGCTCGAAGGCTCTATTAAGAGCTTCACACTAACTGGAGGGTTCCGGATGAGTCGACTTTTCTACGACTTTATCAAAACTCATTGGATTACGGACAATTTTCTGAACCCGCTCATGCACAAGCTAGAGGCCGACCGACGTACAACATCTACGATGATGTACTCGATTGGTTCGAAAAGGATCCGCGGCGCAGTACGCATGAGGCAGCGTGGCACTTTTGCATCAGCCAGTATTGTGCCTGGAAAATTGTGAATAGTTAGAAAACAACACCCGTACCATTTTCACAAAGTGCAGGAGTTAACTTAAAGAGACAGTGTACCACCTATTCAGTATTGCCAGTGGCTGTTAGAGCATCGTACTGAGAATATTTTGTACACAGACGAGTGTCTCTTTACGATAATCGGACTTTTTAATGTGCACAATGAACATTACTGGGATTACACAAATCCCCACCGTACACGGCAAAATTCATTCCTGAACCGTTTCAGTGTGAATGGGACCGCATTTTATCAGTGGGCGTTTAACGGGGCAAAGTTACTTGACAGACATTTTGCAAAGGGTGTTACCTAGACTGTTTGACGGTGTGCCTTTAGCTTATTTGCAAGGAATGTACTTCCAGCAAGACGGTGCTCCACTGCACTATGCCAGTGCAGTGCGTGACTACCTTTACGGGCAATTCGGAGATCGCTGGATATGCCGCCTGGGTCCCAACAACACGGCAGTGCGCTGGCCGGCGCGCTCTCCCGATCTTACACCACTGGACTTTTATTTGTAGAGTGAGATCAAACGCCTAGTCTACGTAAATAAGCCCGACAGTGAAATTGAACTAAAACAACGTATTAAAAGAGCTTTTCGTGTTGTGAAACGACAAAGTGATGTATTGTGGTCACTCAAAGAAAATGGATTTAAACGTGACGGTAGACATTTTGAACAATTACTAAAGTACTTTACGTAGAACTTTTCATTTTAAATTATTGTAAATACCATAATTTTTGAATTCGATTAATAACTGTAAATACGTCGTTTATTCCAATTTTTTAACTACGCCATAACAACCAGTGTCTCCAACAACCCGGTAATTACGGTAGACATACCGTAATTTTGCCGGATCTACCACCTACCTTCCAGTGGTCAATACGGGGTCAAAATCTACCGTAATTATGGCATTTATTCAAATGCATTGGATTTTAGTGCATTTTGTGGAAAAAGGGCTGGTAACACAGATTTTTATATAGCAACATCTAACGGGGGAATCCCTTGATTTTATCTTTGAGCCGTTCGATACTCCTGCACACTACCCGACCAATTAGAGTTGGTTGCTATTGCGTAATCACCAAAAAGCAATGAGTGACTTTCTTATTCGTATACCTCATTTCATTCATTCATTGGTTATATTTTGTTGGCTGCCTACGGACTTGATACGAGTAACTTGTAATCTTTGTTTATAATTTTAAAACTGGTTTTGTACGCGTGCGTAAAACACTTGAGATAACAATATGGTTAGTGGTGGCGACAGTGATAATAGTGATGGTCAATCAACCCCGATCGGACCGCGCTCCCGTCGCCAACAATCAACACAAAAGTGAGCTCCCGACAAATCATTGAAAACAATTAATAAAAGTGTTTTATTCGTCACTACGTGTGCTTAATAAGTGACTGTAACCAGTGTTTTAACCGTAAACAGTGTTCACAAGTGAAATAAACTTGGGATAAAGACATTTAACAACAAATTCACAACGGACAATTTTTCCGTTAGAATAGTGTCAAAACGTCAAATATACATTCCCTGGCGGTCTTACAAGCTAGCAAGACAGTGCATATCAAGTAAAACAGTGAAAAAACACCAAATACTTATAAAAAACAACAAAATTTTAATACAGAAAACACAAATCATTAACGGAATCATATAAATTAGCTGTAGTAAACAAAATCACGCCAACTGGTGGCCTTCGACGGAACTATTTATTTACGCCTCAGCGTCTCAGATCGATTCACTGCGCGTGTTGCGTCCGCATACCAACAGAGGGCGCTACTGTATTTTTCAACGCCACACTCACTGCACCCGTTAGCTATGGCGTCTAACTTCGGTAAATGTGCCGGATGCCGTAAGACCATAAAGTCTGGCAAATTCCTGATTTGTCACGAATGCCATCTGAAATATGACATCGAATGCGTCAATATTACCTCCCAGCGCTACAATGGCTTCGACCCGGAGCGGAAACGCAATTGGAAGTGCCCGGAATGTTGCTGCAAAACGCCTAAAACTGGCAATACTAATAATCATTAACGGAATCATATAAATTAGCTGTAGTAAACAAAATCACGCCAACTGGTGGCCTTCGACGGAACTATTTATTTACGCCTCAGCGTCTCAGATCGATTCACTGCGCGTGTTGCGTCCGCATACCAACAGAGGGCGCTACTGTATTTTTCAACGCCACACTCACTGCACCCGTTAGCTATGGCGTCTAACTTCGGTAAATGTGCCGGATGCCGTAAGACCATAAAGTCTGGCAAATTCCTGATTTGTCACGAATGCCATCTGAAATATGACATCGAATGCGTCAATATTACCTCCCAGCGCTACAATGGCTTCGACCCGGAGCGGAAACGCAATTGGAAGTGCCCGGAATGTTGCTGCAAAACGCCTAAAACTGGCAATACTAATACGCCAATTCGCCCTAATGGTCCTCCGGACACCAGCGAGCGTTCGAACTCACGTTCTCCATCTCCTCAAAGCAAGGTCACTTGTAGAAAACCTATCCAACCTCAATCGGAGGAAAGCACACCAATCAACATGGAGCCTGCTGGAGAAAAATCAATACCAAGTGATGACCCGCAGTCCCTGCCTACGTGGTATCACAAACTCGAATCGTCTCTGCGGTCTATGATTGTAGATAATAAAGAGGAAATTCTCAACTTAATCGCAACAAGCTTTTATTGGTCAGCGATCAACAGATTCTGTGTATCGGCAGTACCAAATGATTTGAGTGATCACCTACGGTTGATCATAGTGAATATGCGTACACACAATTTGTAGAACGGCGGATCTGCATGGCATGGTTGAAATTGGACCCTGTGTAGTTAGTGATAAGAAGCTTCGCTTGGGCAGAGCGTTACGCAAAGGACGCTATTTTTTCAGACATGTGAGGTATATAAATACCAGAGCGTGGGAGGGGAGTTCATTCAGTCTCTGCGTCTAGCCGCTGTGACAGTCGTCTTCACGAGTTCTAAACAGTTTTTGTCTGCCGTGTTACGCGTCAGAACTATACGAATTTGTGATTGCGAAGTTTCAGTGGGTTTTCGTGAGTGTCTGAAGCGCCGAGATATACCTCGGTTCCTAACCTTTATATCAACCTACCCCTAATTCCAAAACTATCCTTGGGTCGTTAGGAAAGAACTTTTAAGTCAATTTATCTGAGTCTGAGTCTGGGCTTGGAGCGACCCTAAATTCCTTATTCCTTCACCATAGGGTTCCTGGATTGGCTCTTAGGATATTCGCGGGCTAATCCTCTCCTCATTCCTTCGACTAGCGAGTTTTGAAATTCCCACACACACAGTCGTTAAACATTCAAGCACATTCAAATCAAACTCAACCATTTTCGAGTGGTGTCGATAATGGACGTGGTATAACACTAGGTTTTAGACTAGGCTAGACAGGAGTTTAGTTGCGGCTAAACCTAGGTTGTCAGGGCATAGGGAGACTGTTTGATCGATGAGGTTCCGCGGATGGAAATAACAAATTCAGAACAAAGTTAAACCGGTGTCAGCACAGATAACATATCCTGTTGATATTTTGACATTTGTGTTATCGGGGACGCGCGAAGAGATCAATTTACAGTCTAAAGTTCATTGTTTAGGTCCGGGTAGGTGTTTTGCATTGCCTTGGGTCAGATTGGATTCAAGTTGCATTTTTAAATTAAATGTAAATTTCGCTGGATATCTAATGTGTAAGTTGAGTCGGTATATATGATTTGGCTCAGCCCAGGACGTGCTGCGGCTAGTGGAATTCATAGTTCGGTATTTATCGAATTATGCACTTCGCTATGGTGTGGGTTAGATATCCTAAAACAATAATGCTTGCGTTTCGATAACATCCAGCTCAAATTGCGCAGAGTTGAAGGTTTCAAAACGTTACGGACCTTTTGAGGTAACCGCTAGTTCAGAACCCATTTCGGAACTCAAATCGCAATTGTGTAAACCGGTCTTTTCGGATCGTTATTGCCGTGAATCAAATATATAATTGGAACCACCACAAGCCGCTACTAGCGAGCACATGAAATATAATTGAGTACTCACGTCGTAAAACTACGACGGATATCTATACTATAACTGTGATCGATCACTAAAACTAAAACTAAAACTAAAACAAAAGATGTTCCAAAGCGCTCTTATATACAAAAACCAGATGGTGCCATCACATAAAATATAACAACGATCGTTTTGGCGCAAAACACCGCTGACTGATGCGAATTACCGGCTCGCGGACATATATGCTTTCTCTGTCTAACTAGAAACTGTAAGTTCTGAACCAAGCTTCGTTCGACTATTGTACGCCTAACGGATTCTCGACGAACGAGAAATTCAGACTTATCATTCTTACTTACAAAACTTACAGCCGAATCGGGTCCTCTCATTTTGGGATAGATAGAATAGACGATCATAGCTTCTGTTAGCGGCGGCTACGACCTTTAGCCCTGGGGCCGGTACAGATTTTTGGTGCCGAGACGGAAGGATATCCTAGATAGTCTGATACCTAGATATTCTTGAACTTCCTTAGCAATCAATACGACGACATGCAGGCACTTATAATGTCGTACAAAAAAGACATCTCGGACTTAAAAAGAGAAAACTCGGAACTAAAAACTACTGTTGCTGACTTGTCATCGCGAGTATCCTTGCTCGAAAATCACACCAGAGAATGTAATGTGGAAGTTACCTGTATCCCAGAGACACGCAACGAATGCATCACTTCGACAATAATTCAGTTGAGTAACGCAGTGTCGTATTCCTTACAAGAAAATGATATTGTTACCTGTAAAAGAGTGGCAAAAATCAATCCGTCTGACCAGCGACCTAGAGCAGTTATAGTCAAACTTCGCACAACTGACCAGCGTGATAATTTGCTGGCTGCCGTTACGTCGTTCAACAAGACAAATCCTCAGGACAAACTCAGCACGAAACACATCGGAGTCTCTGGTTCTCCATCGCCCATCTACATCTCAGAACACATGTCGCCTGCAATGAAACATCTGCACGCCCAAACTAGACGCGTTGCCAAGGACAAATCATACAAGTTTGTATGGGTTCGCAACGGACGCATAAGGGTCCGAAAAGATGAAAATTCGAGGCCTATTCTAATACTCAGAGCTATTGATCTCGAAAAGCTGTAATTTTAATTTTAGTTTAATTTATGTCTAAGACCTTTATTGTCTACTATAAAGTTCACAGTCTATTATCAAAACATGAGAGGCATCAAAACCAAACTCAAAGACCTGAAATTAGCATCAACCCTAATGGAGTACGACATAATAGTAGTAACAGAATCGTGGCTACAAAACGGCATTTCAGATGCAGAGATTCTAGACTCTAATTATTCCATATACAGACGTGATCGCTGCACGACTGCTTCTTTAAAAAAGGCAGGTGGTGGGTGTTTCATAGCCGTCTCCAAAGAAATATCGTCTACGAGGCTTTCTCAATGGGAGAGTCAACAAGAAGATATTTGGGTTACTATCACTCTATCATCTAAAGAAAAGTATCACCTTGGCGCTGTGTATATCCCACCTCAGTCCAAAGTGGCTACCTATAATCACTACTTTGATAACATTAGCGACAGAATTAACCTTTGCAATAACAAAGTTATGATTTTCGGAGACTTTAACCTTAACGATATAAAATGGAACATCGATCCTTCAGGACTCTGGACAAATCCAACACATTGTGACTCAAATCCATCCATATCTCTATTTGATTTCATGTCCCTTACGAACATGTACCAGCTGAACAATGTCGAAAACAGCAACCATCGTACGCTTGATCTTGTCTTGAGTAGTTTTCTGGGCCCAAATCTAAAGAAGAGTATTTCTACCTTAAGTAAAATTGATGTGCATCATCCCCCGCTGGAGATCAAAGTAATATTATGTACAGATAGTCAGGAAACCTCGAAGCCAAAACAATTTATTCACTATAGCTACAAAAAAGCTGATTATCAAGTAATCAATCAAGAACTAAAAAAAATTAATTGGGAATATATTTTTAGTAATGTGATAGGCGTAGACGACATGGTTGCTACATTTTATGAACAAATTCGTGCTGTAATAGAGACCTTAGTTCCAAAAGCTAAACCAAGAAAAAGGAACTACCCGCTTTGGTACAGCAATACACTTATCAAGATGATTCAGGAGAAGGATAAAAAGAGATCACTATTCCGCAAAACGCAAAATCCTCGAGATAAACTTGAGTTCTCATTACTTCGATCTAGGGTCCACACTAAAATTAAATTAGACTATGACTTGTATGTGAAATCCATTGAAAGCAAACTCAAAACTTGCCCAAAAGCATTCTGGTCCTTTGTCAAGGAAAACCGGAGTGTTAAGTCAACCTATCCTTCTCGCATGCAGCTTAATACAGATAAAGCAACAAACGATGTTGAAATTTGTCAACTTTTTGCCAAACAATTCTCTTCCACTTTCACACAACCTGATCATAATATAAATCACAATCTGAGTAAAGCCATATTGAACATTAATTCCAACTTATCTAGTATACACGTAACAGAAAGTTCGGTCACATATGCAATAAAGAAATTAGATATTAGTAAAGGTGCGGGCCCGGATGGCATTCCTCCCGTTTTTATAAAAAGATGTAGTAAGAATTTAGCACTCCCGTTAACGTTATTATTTAATAGGTCCCTCCAGTTATCATTATTTCCATCATACTGGAAAGAGGCTAATGTGGTTCCCGTTTTCAAAAAAGGTGACAATATACAAATTAATAATTATAGGCCTATATCTCTTCTATCAATAATTGCCAAATTGTTCGAATGTGTTGTGTACCCGGTCTTGTTTTCCCATGTTAAGGAGCAAATCACACCTTTGCAACACGGGTTTGTCCCTAAGAAGTCAACGACCACGGCTCTTATGCACTACATTGTAGATATCTCTCACAGTATCGATGCGGGGCATCAAGTAGATGCAATATATACGGATTTACAAGGGGCATTTGACAAAGTTGATCACCATTTACTACTATATAAATTAGAAAACTTCTGCGGAGTGTCAGGGAAATTACTAAAATGGTTGGAATCGTACTTAATAGGACGCACACAAAGAGTTGTCAAGGACGGGCACTTTTCTGTGGCCTACGAAGTATTATCTGGCGTCCCACAGGGATCACACCTAGGCCCGCTCTTATTCAATATCTTTATAAACGACATAGTTACAGTAATAAAAAATTCAAATTGTTTATTGTTTGCCGATGATTTAAAGTTATATAAAGAAATTTTAAGTGACTTAGATTCAATGTTGCTTCAAGAAGACTTAACAAGCGTTAATGAGTGGTGTAGAACAAATAGAATGATATTAAACGTAAAAAAATGTAGTCACATAAAATTCGGGAAAAAAAAATGTCCTAAACCTACACAATATACTCTAAACCAGGAAATATTGCAAGAAGTAGATACAGTGAGAGACTTGGGTGTGATCCTTGATGGTAAATTAAGCTTCAATGCTCATGTGAGCCACTTAGCGGAGGTATGTAACAAGATGTTGGGTTTCATAAAGCGAATGGGGAAGCACTTTAAGCAAATAGACAGCCTAATAACTGTATACAACTCACTGGTTCGGTCGCAACTCGAATATTGTAGCCAGGTGTGGAACCCCTCATATAAGATTCACAGTGAAAGGCTAGAGAAAATCCAACGATCATTTACAAGGTACCTGGCGTTTAAGGATTGCTTCCGTGGTGAGGGTAGGCGCGCGAGCTACGAAGAGAGACTAGAACACTTTAATATACACTCACTAAAGCATCGCCGGGATTATCTTGATCTCACATTTCTTCACAAGCTGCTTAATAACTCAATCAACGAGCCACATCTACTGGCAAAATTAAACTTTTTTGTACCTCGCCCCAACACCCGATTGTCCAGGGCTTCCACATTCCAACCCAGCGCTGTACGCACAAATCTAGGTAAATCGGCACCTCTTCATAGACTTCAAACTCTTTACAATTCTCTCGAGAGGCCAATGGAACTGGATATATTTGCTGATCGCATTGGTCAGTGGAAAACAAAAATGCTGCAACCAAGTCCCGCCGATAATAAATAAAATTTATAATATATAATATAAGTAAAATAATAATTGTAACTGTTCACTTTAATGTAATTTGTCTAATAATCTGCTCTGTCAATTATTTACAATAAGTTATAATTTCAAAAATGTATTGAATGCTGTTGCACGCCTGTTATTGGGTATTAGGCTAGACAAGAACCACATAGCATAAGAACTCTGTATTTTTGTGCTTAATACCTGTTGGCTGTGTCAATAAAATATATAAATAAATAAATAAACCCCAAAAAAACAAAAAGCTAATATAAACAAACAAAAGTATAAACAACACTTTCGGCCAGAATGGTTAACATTCCAAGACTTTTCTTCTTGGTTGAGTGAGCATCCAAAAGATCCGTGTAAAGCGATGTGTACTTTGTGTGAAGCAACTATTACTGCTGAAATCAGTGTCCTTGAAAGACACAAAGAGGGTGCAAGACATAAAAATAAAATAAAAGGTGTTAGCCAACAGCCGTCCATATCAACCTTGTTTGAAAATACTCCAATAACAGCCGATAAAAAAATTAAACGTGCAGAATTAAAATTAGCGGCGTTTATGGCGGAGCATAAAATCTCGCACTCTGTTATGGATCATTTAACCGACTTACTAGCCGATATTTTTCCGGACTCTAGTATTGCGAAAAACCTGAAAATGAAACAAACAAAATTACAAGCAGTCATCACTAATGTCCTGGGTAAGCACGAAAAAGAGATGTTAGTTGCCGATTTGAAAAACCAAAAATTTTCAGTATTGATGGACGAGAGTACGGATGTAGGTATAGTTAAAACTATGTGCATTGTTGTACGTTACTACGACCCGAAAGTCGGACGAGTCGTAAGTCGCTTCTGGGAGCTCATACAACTATTTCAAGAATCCACAGGCGACCATTGTGCCAATGCAGAATATTTGTACAAGACTGTTATAAAATCATTCGAAGAAAAAAACATTCCATCGCAAAATATTGTAGTCTTCGGCTCTGATGGTTGTAATACTATGATGGGGATCCATAACTCCGTCTCATCAAGATTCAGATAATCTTGTCCTGGCATTGTGGTCATTAAATGCATTTGTCACTCGCTTCATCTATGCGCCAGCGATGCATGTAAAGAACTGCCAGCGGAGAGTGAAAAATTAGCACGTGACATATACAACCATTTTAAATCAAGCAGCAAGCGTCAGAGCCAGTTAAAAGCTTTTCAAAAATTTGCCGAAATAGACGTACATAAAATTTTACGCCCGGCTCAAACGAGATGGTTATCGCTTTCAGCGGTGGTAGATAGAGTTCTTGAGCAGTGGGATGCACTTCGTCTCTATTTTGACAGTAAATAGCTGGAAGATCTTGAGTGCAAAGAAATTCATGTACGGTTGAATGACCCAATCATTAAAGCATACTATCATTTTCTCTCTTGGATGTTACCTAAATTCACCAAAGCCAACACCTACTTTCAAAGTGAAGCAACGGTCATTACAGAAATGCACAATACAATGAGAGACTTTTATCGCGATCTGATCACACTTATTTTGCGTCCAGAGCACAGTCATGATGACAACCTTGACAAAATTGACCCAACAAACGAAAATCTCTACATGAATCTAGAGAGTATATATCTTGGTCTTGGCGTCCGCAAACAAGTTTCGTTACCTGATGTGGAAAATAATGAAAATATCATTCGAGAGTTCAAAGTTAACTGCAGAAAGTTCGTTATCAGCGCTTTAATAGGAATTTGAAAAAGATACAGCTTGGACGATCAACTCCTAAACGCCATTTCTACATTAAGCCCAGAAACATGTATGTCACCAAATGAAAGGCAAACCACTTTGGCCCCATTTTTCACATTATTGCCACGAATAGCTCCGAAATCTGTAGAGAAACAGCAAGAAATAGACGATCAGTGGAGATACTTACTATCTTTCAAACAAACCTCACTGGATGTAAACAATCCCCCCGATATATTCTGGAACCAGGTATAATATAACCTATCATCTATTTTAATATACAAAACATAATTGTTTCCCATAAAGCCCTTAATGGACCAGTAATCTTAAACTCTCCTTTTGTTTTCAGGTAGCACAACTTCAAGATAAGGAAGGACAAAAATGTTTTTCGTCCTTATCTCTGTTCATGCTAAATATATTGTGCCTGGGCATTTTTTTCTAAATAACACAGTCTGAACTGATTTTCAGCATTTCCGATATTTTTGAAGCACATTTGTATCTAAAATATCATGGTTTTGGATTTCAGGGTTTATTATTTCGGGATAATATATTATTTTTTCTAATAAATATTTCTAATATTACTATAAATATCTTATAAAAGCACGAAAAATATCTTTTTGTTATGTAGCCCCCTAATATTTCCTGCGTCCGTTGACTAAATCTGAAACAAAACTGCCTTAGTTATGGTAGTTAGGATTTCTTCATTATAAAATGTACAATTGATCTGGAATGATAGAGACTCGGGTTTTCCTAAATTAGTTCGTATTTATATTGCGGTAGAACACAAAATACGTTTAAAACGAATTTAAAGTACGTCCATTTTCAAACTAGCAACACTTTGTCGTCAACGATAACCCCAATATGGCGGATTGTGATAGATTTTTAACTGTCAGTGTGCATCAGAACTCGGCTTAGAGTGATTTTAACAACATCGATTGAAAATCGGTTTCACATAACGTTACCAAGGTTAGTGAAGCAATTTTGATGATCCTTGTTATTTTGACCTGAAGTTTATTCATTCTACGACTTCGAACTATATCCACAAGTTTAAATAACTGAAAGTACAAGCGACTTAGCACTGGAAACCCATTTATTTAATTACGAAAGAGTTGCTTTGTGCTTATTCCGTTACTTCCATTCCGTTTCCGGAGCTCAAAAAGTAACGGAATGAAGACATAAAGTTGTAAGCACATTGTTTTTTTTTATTATTAACTACCATAGTTGATTTGCATATGGTTAGTGTGTTACTATAAGAATTTTCTTTGGGTTCCACAAAACGGCATTTCAAAAGCATAAAGATAGTTTTGTTGGTTGGTTTTAGATATGCCGCTTACACCAGCCGAAAAACAGAAAAGATATCGGGAAAGAATAAAAAATGACCCACAAAAGTATGAGGCCCAGAAAAAGAAAGATTTAGATAGAATAAAGAAAAACTTGAAAACAAAGAAAATCGGAGAAATGACAGAATCTGAAAAAAATACGCAACGAAAAATATGGAGAGAAAGAAAAAAAACTGAGGAAGAAAGAAAAAAGCAGGACGAAGGGAGAAAAAATCAGGATGAAGAGAGAGAAAAGGCAAGAAAGATAAAAAACCAAAAAAGTTGCTATAGACAATTGGTCAAGAAGTATAAAGCGGCTGTAGAAAAAATAAGTAATCTGAAAAAGATAAATGATGCTGCTCGGAAACGGTACAAAAGACTTAATGAAAACTTAAGTAAAAAACTTGGTTACTTTGAAGATACGGTATTGAAACTTAAAGCACGAGAGGAGTTGTTAGAAGAAGCCCTAAAAACCACATACAAAAACAGTGAAACTACAGGAAAACGCGTTTGTAAGGACATGGCAAGACAAGAGTCCGTAAAAAAGAACAGAGCTGTGGGCTATGTGACTAAGCTGTTGGGACTGCGTGGAACAATTCGCCAAAATAAGTTAAAACGATACATGGTACCGATAATACAGCAAGAAATAGAAGCATTTTTTCTTCACGACGACATCAGTCGCTGCACAGCTGGTAAAAAAGAATGTAGAACCCATAAAAAAGACAAGAAACAAAAGAGATATCTGCTCGACACCTTATCCAACTTATATACTATTTATAAGGAAGAAGGGGGGAAATACAGCTTCAGTACTTTTTATAAGTAAAACGCTTTTCATGGTGGAGAAATTAACTGACATAGTGTTGTTTGCTGATGATACTTCAATGGTCTTCAAAATTGAAAGACAAAAAGGAGATTTTGATGATGTTAATGGTGTATTGTCTTTAACCTTGAATTGGTTCACAGTTAATAATTTATTGTTAAACGCTGGTAAAACCAAGTGTATCAAATTCTCACTTCCAAATGTCAGGCAAGTTGAGACCAGTTTGGTGTTAGACAACAGCACGTTAGAATTGGTAAATGATACGAAGTTTCTTGGAATAACCATTGATAGCAAATTGCTGTGGGGACCCCACATAGATAAATTGGCTGGTAAATTAAGTTCTGCGGCTTACGCTGTTAGGAACATCAGACAAAGCACGGATGTGGCTACATCTAGGCTAGTATATTTTAGTTACTTTCATAGTGTGATGTCCTATGGTATCTTGTTGTGGGGGAAAGCAGCGGATATTCAAACTATTTTTATTTTACAGAAAAGAGCTATTCGAGCAATTTATAATTTAAAACGAACAGACTCCTTAAGAGAGCTTTTTAAAGAAATTGACATACTAACAGTAGCTTGTCAATTTATTTTCGAAAATATAATGTATGTACGCAAGAACCTTACAACATTTTCCAAACTTAGCGACTGCTGTAATGTTAACCTAAGAAATAATCACAGACTATGTGCGCCCCGTTTTAGACTCGCGAAGGTTAGCAATTCTTTCAAGGGTCAGTGCATTCTCTACTACAATAAGATACCTCTGGAGATTTTGAAATTGCCATTTGAGCAATTTAAAAAGCATGTTAAAGCGACTTTGTCGAAAAAGGGATATTACAATGTTCAAGATTACTTTAATGACAGGACTGTATGGGGTTAATCTGGCTCAACACAGACCTTGCTGTTAATAATTTTGTAATTATTTATTCCTGCTTATTAATCATAACAATTAAATTTTTCATATTTGTATTACTTAAGCACAACCTATTTTTAAAAGAGATCTAAAAATAAATCTGTGGGAGTTTCTACGCCCTTCTTCTCCCACAGTGGTCCAATGTAGAGAAGAGGCAAAAAATGACGTTTGCTAAGTATATGTAAATATCTACAGTAATAAAGTACTTTGACTATTGACTATTGACTTTTTATGTATTATCCCCAAGTGTCTCAGACAGAGACACTTGCCTCTGTGTTAAACACAGCAACATGGATATGATGTTCAATGCTCTGAAACAAAAACAAATAATACAGTACTAAAATATGACAGACCTCATATCTAGCTTGGTCTGTGAAAGAAAATCACGCGAATGCATGAACGGAGAGTGTAATAATTGCAACTCTAAAAAGATAAAATACAATACAGAGAGTGAAAAATCAGATGATTTAGTAACATGGCAACGCTGGGAACGAGTAAGCCACGAATACCAAAAGACAGAAAATGGTAAATCAAGGACAATGACCACAAAAAAACAGAGAAAAAAACTAAAGAAGGAAGTGTTGAAGAGTTGAAAAAAGAGTTTAAAAAGCATTTAGCCTTGTATAAAGAACATTCCTTTAATGTTTTCCACCAGCAGAAAAAATACCAAGACCTTATAAAAAACTTAGGACCAGACGAAGCACTAATACTGTGTGATTTCTCAGAAAACTATGCAGGAAAAATGGGCCAAGAAATACAAGCTATGCACTTCGGTGCTAGTAAGAGCCAGATAACGCTGCATTGTGGAATGGTGTACTGGGCAAATGTCTGCCAGTCATTTTGTACAGTCTCGGACAGCATTGCTCATGATCCAGCAGCTATATGGGCCCACATACTGCCCGTTTTAAAAATGATAAATAAAATATCGCCCATTAATACACTTCATTTCTACTCAGATGGGACCTTTTCCCAATATCGGCAAAAAAAAAACTTTTTTTTGCTGAATTTATTTCAGAAAAAACTTCACCTGGAATTCGCTACTTGGTCATTCTTCGAGAGTGGTCACGGCAAAGGCGTAGCTGACGGGATTGGGGGTGCTGTGAAACGCTGTCTTGATCGCCAAGTCTCCTATGGTAAAGATATCACAGACGCCAATGAAGCCTACGGAATTCTCTCAAAGTGCATGAAGTCAGTACACTGCATTTACGTCACAGAAGGAGACGTGGAGAACTTAAATAAAGTAATTCCTACTTTGAAACCTGTGCCGGGTACACTCAAAATTCACCAAGTGATATCCAATAACGTCGCTTCTACGACAAACGAGATCTACTGCAGACCTTTGAGCTGTTTTTGTGCGAAAAAGATATTGTGCGACTGTTTTTCACCAAAAAAACACACGTTTTCTGTATGTCAGAAAGATGCCCAAACAGATTTTGCCATGCCAGCTCAAAATTACCATCATAACAGAAAATCCCATGAAATCACTGTTGAAGTTGAAACTCATCAACCTCCGTCACAGCGTCGTCACATAGAGAGAGCCACAGACGCTATGGGAGAGAAAAAGGCTGTTAAAAGGGGTCAATATCAAGGCTCAAAAAAGGCAAAGAAATGGAAGAATATGGGAGAAGATAAAGAAAATGAAAGCAATGAAGCAAACACGGCCAGTCCAAAAGAAGCAGTGGAAATTATAGAATGTGAAACAGTGGATCTGTCAAGTATCGAAGAGATTACAGAAGAGTTTATTGTCGTGGAAGGAGTGTTTGAGCCTTCAATCAAAGCAGTGGAACGTCCAATCATAGCAGCTGCACCAGAATCGGAAATATTGCCAGGAACTACAATAATATTTAAATATGAAGATTCACTCCTTCTCAAGACACACCCATATCACATCGTGGCTGGTATGACTAAGGCGAAAGAAGATGGTTGGAGATGGCCACAAAAAAAAGACATCCTGAAAATTAATTTTGAAAACGTCGTGTCTATAGTGCATGCAATAAGTATTAAAACAAAAAAACCCGGATTATACGAGATAGACAATGATATACTCTATATGGCGTGGGGTGTGCTATATAAGATAGTAGATAGATAGCGTAAAACGTTGGAACTAGTATTCAATTTAAGTGCATCGTAATTCTATAAGGATATATAACGATTTAATGTTGGTGTAATTTCGAGATCGGGACCAAATACCAATGGATTTGGATGGCGGGTCCGAAGTCTTTCGACGAACCTCACCCCGGATGGAGTGGATTTATGGAGATTGCTTCAGGGAAACAGAACTTCCAAACGTCGGCAGTGGTAGCTTTGCCGTTCGTCAACCTTCAACCGTCAAACCCCACCGCAATCAAATCGTGTCTTCGTTTTGCAGCCGAAGAATGCAAGAAGCGGCAACAACGGTGCATCACGACGTTCGATCAACCGCTTTTTATTAAAGCCATTGACATCGTCGAAGAAGCGGAAGAAGATGACGAGCTGTCAAAGATTATAGTTCGATTAGGCGGATTCCATCTACTTATGAGTTACATGGGCGCGGTGGGCAAAATTATGGGTGGCAGTGGTCAGGAAGAAATGTGGGAAGAGGTATTTGCCAAGAACTCTATTGTCCAAATGGTTAATGGAAATGCTTACGCAAGAGCATTACGGGCTCATTCGCTCTCCATAGCAGCAATCGCCCATAAGCTTTTGGAGTGGTGCGAGGAAGAAGGATTTTTGTCGTCTTCCGACATCCAAGCTCTCCGCAAAATCCACAGCGACGTGTTCAACGGTTCCACCACTGACGATTCTTTCCTGTTTACTTTGGAGCCTGTACTGAATGCGATATCCAGCGCGATGAAGAAGCTAGAAGAAAGAAGCCGGACTGCGAAATTATGGTTGCAGTACTGCAATCACGTTTCGATCATGCTAGACTTCGTGAGAGCGGAAAGGACAGGTGACTGGGAACTTCATCTCTTCTGCGTCCTATCCATGTTATGTGTCCTGCATGCAGCTGGCCATATTCATTACGCCAAGTCAGCCCACATATATCTCTAGAAAGTGAGTAAACTGAAGAGTATTTTGTCGGAAGAAGAATGGGTACGTTTTGTTCGTCTCGGGTTTTTTACGATTCGACGAACGGATAAGCCTTTCAATGGCGTTTGGACAGACATGACGATAGAGCAAGTTTTAATGCGGGCAATGAAGGTTAGCGGTGGGTTGACGCAGGGTAGACACATGTCTGATAGCGTCATTGCACGTTGGATTTGCACCATGCCGGGAAGTCTCCAGGTGACAGAAGCAGTGGAAGCTTTCGCAGAGGTGACACCTGAATCTTCCGACCAGCACATTTCTTTGTCAAGATCGTGGCAGGCTCGAGATAGCAGAGATCTGCAGAAATTTGTACTTTGGCTGAATCAACATTCACCGTTCAACAAATCAGAAGAGCTCGTCTCTCTATCTTCGGGAATCGTCGCCGATAGCAGAGTTAATTGTGACTCAGCCCAAAAGGTGGGGGAAGATGCTGTGAAAGCACTCACAGGGAAAACTTTTGGAAATATCACTTTGAAGAGGAAGACGCAAGTGTTCACCCTGGCCGCTATGGGAAAGACGATAGTAGTTGAGAAAGATCCGGTTGTTGTGAATCCTAATCAGCTATTCCACCGCATAGCTTGTGTTTCAAGAAGCGACGAAGAACTTGAGGATTGTCTTCGTTACGAATTGGCACCGTGACCTCAGTCCTTGTTCGACGGCATTGGTCTTCGCGCGGGAGCAAAATCGAAGATTATTCAAGTAATTGACAAGACTTGCAAGATTAAGAATAGTTTGCCAGATAACCCCTTCTTTGTTCTTGACGGCGGAGACCTTTTACACCGAGTATTTTGGCCCCGTCCAGCAACGTATGGAGAAATCTGCACTTCATATTTAACTTACGTCATTCGTAATTACGGGAGAAACGCCGCCATAGTATTCGACGGATATCAGCCGAGCACAAAAGATGCTGTGCACAAGCGACGAGGAGCGGGAAAGTTAGCTGCGAGGGTAGATGTTACTCCTTCCAACGCCGTAACAACTCCGCAAGAACAATTTTTGTCTAACGTTGATAATAAGCAAAGTTTTTTGAAGCTTCTGATCACGGAGTTTAAGAACGCAGGGTTCTCCGTTTCCCAGGCCCCCAGTGATGCGGATGTGCTAATTGTCGAAACTGCGAAAGCAGAAGCGGCATTGGGTCGATTAGCCGTAGTGGTTGGTGCAGATTCAGACCTCCTCGTGCTCGTAGCAGCCTTGTCGGAATATCAAGATGCCGTTTACTTGCTAGTTCCCGGAAATTCCACCACCGCTCAAAAAATTTACCACAGTCGAGAATTGCACGATGGACTCGGTGATATGACGAAACACCTCCTTTTCGTACACGCTTTCATGGGCTGCGACACCAACTCCGCTCTGTACAACAGAGGTCCAATTTCCGGCTTCAATAAACTACAAAACGACCGTGAGCTACAGACAGCTGTAGAAATTTTCAACAACCAAGACGCATCGCAGGATCGTGTCGCAGCTGCAGGTAAGAGAGGTGATACAGATTGTAAGCTTCTGTAAGAAGAGAAATGAGTTCACAATTAACATGTCCCTTTTTTCTGATTACCAGGAGAGCAGTTCATCGTCCAATTGTACGGAGGTAAACGTGGGGACGGCCTTGACAAGACCAGATACAAGAAATATGTCCAGACTGTTGGCAAAAAACCTGCAAACTACGTCATGAACCTTGCGAGCCTTCCTCCTTCTTCAGCTGCCGCCCGCCAACATAGCCTACGTGTGTACCACCAAGTCCAGGCTTGGAAGGGAAACGACATAGGACCTGAAGATTGGGGCTGGACCGTCGAAAACGGACATTTCATTCCTGTTCCATCTACTTTACCCCCAGCGCCGGCAAAGCTCTTACGCCTTGTTCGATGTGGATGCAAAGGAGACTGTTCCCGAAACTGTGAATGCAGACGAAGTGGGCTAAAATGTACCACTATGTGCAGCGGGTGTGCAGGAGAGTCTTGCTTCAATCGGAATATCCCGGATTCTGATGATGAGGATGAAGACGATCCTGAGGAAGCTCACAGCGAGCCCAAAAGAGCCAGCAATGTCACAAACGAGTGCGTAAAACGTAAAAGGGTTGGATAAAAAATATATAGCCTGGTTTCTAGTTGTATCTAATCGTTACTTTCGTTAGTAAAACCATAAATTAACTTTATAGTTTTTTCAAAAGATGTCATGTAGTGTTTCTTTTTTTGTAGGTTATCTCATTAAATTTAACTTACAAGTTTAAATTTTCTTTTTTTAAATAAATATTTTGTACATTTTCTTGAAAAACAAACACGCATTGTCGTTTTATTTCAAACAATTTAATGTAATAATTTTTAAATAAACGTTTTGAAAATGTCATTTTTAATTTTTAGCTGCATTAATAACTTCCTTGTAAAAATCCAAAACTTTAGACACCAAGAACACCTCTCTAGGACACCATTCCAGTCATATAGTTTTAAGCTAAACAAATCAAATCCTCATTGAAAACCAAAACGTTTGACACCAAGAACATCTTTCTAGGATGACCTATTCCTTAGTTGTGGCATATTTTTGGAAAAAATCCAAGATGGCGGCGATTTTTTCAAAAAACAAAGACAAGGGTACACTTTTAAACTTCAGAAATAGGTTCCTGACCGCAAACCAAATTTTTTGGCGCCATGAACACTTTTCTAGGACTACCCAGTCGTAAGTTATGACATTTTTTTGGAAAAATCCAAGATGGCGGCGCTTTTTTGAAAACCCAAGGCAAGGGTTCAAATTTAAAATTTTAGAAACAGGTTCCTTATTAAAAAACAAAACTTCTGACACCAAAAACACGTCTCTAGGACTATCTGTTCCTAAGTTAAGGCATTTTTTTGAAAAAACCAAGATGGCGGCGGTTTTTTCAAAATTTGAGGGTGTTGCCCATGTTGGATTTTTGGGGATTTTTCTGGAGATGTTGTGGGAGACCTAAGGAACATATTGCAAAAGGAATCAGCTTTATATCAATTATTTCCGTCTCCAACCGTAATTTGCCTATACTATAATCAAAATCTGATTCATTCGAAAATGATTTACGTTGCCTTAAAACTAAGCAGCCTGTGCATCGTAAACCGAAAATTTTGTCACTTAATCCATTTTTGGATGAACATAATTTGATTAGAGTTGGAGGACGCCTACATAGTAACTGGAGTAGATTTTGCTGGCCCGTTTGCAATCGCAAACCGCAAGGGTAGAGGGTGCACGCTGTCCAAGTGTTGGTTATGCTTATTCGTATGTCTTAGTACCAAAGCCGTGCATTTGGAGGTTGTTAGTAGCCTAAGTACTGATGCCTTTCTAATGACCTTTCGCAGGTTCATCTCACGTCGTGGCAGGCCTCATGACATTTATTGTGACAATGGCACTAATTTTGTGGGTGCCAGCAACATTCTGCCAAGCCAAAGGTCCATGATTGAGGCCGCCCACGATAAGGGCATAAAATTTCATTTTAGTCCGGCATACTCCCCTCATTTTGGAGGTATTTTCGAAGCGGGAATAAAATCAGCCAAATCGCTTATGAAACGTGTAGTAGGTAGTTCAAATCTGACATTCGAGGAGCTAACGACACTATTCACACAAATCGAGGGAATCCTAAACTCCCGTCCGTTGACTCCTCTGACGTTAGATCCTTCTGATATGTCTCCTCTGACTCCAGGGCACTTCCTGATAGGGCGGCCACTGACTGACTTACCAGAGCCACCCATTACAACGAACTGTCCAAACAGATACAAAAAGATAGAACAGATGAGACAACACTTCTGGGCACGATTTCATGATGAATACCTGAGCGAGCTGCAGCAGCGGAACAAGTGGCGGGTCAAGAAGCATGAGCTCAGAGAAGGTGACCTCGTGGCCATCAAAGATGACAACGTCCCACCAATGCGATGGCGCTTGGGACGTGTGCATCAACTTCATCCAGGCCTGGATGGCATTACCAGGGTGGCAGACTTCAAGACGGCCAAAGGCATCGTTAAGAGGGCGGTTAACCGAGTCTGCCTGCTGCCACTGGGTGACACCGGCAACGACCACTCTCTTCGAAACCAAGGCTTCCAAGGCGGGGACCCTGTTCACGCGGACACCACGTGAAACCCGACGGCGACAACGGGGAGCGGCGCGGGGCGAGCGGCGGGGCACCGGCGCGGCGCGGCGCCAGCCACGACGCGCCCCACCACGACTACCGGATCGAACGGCACGGCGCAATGACGCGTCCGTGATTTTATATTTACATTTGTTAAATAATATACTTTTACATGTCCAGGGTTGTTTTCATCGCTGCCATCCTTCAGCCCCACTCCTGGACACGATCCATCGATAATGTAGGTAACATACAGGTGCATTTATTATGCACAAAATCTAGTGAGTAAATCTAAATTGTAAGTGAGGAAACAATACCCCGTTTAGAATTACGAGCGGCGGTGTTGTTATCACAAATAATCGAATCACTAACGAAAAATCTAAATAAACAACTCAGTAAAACATACCTATGGTCTGACTCACAGGTGGTACTAGCGTGGATAAAAACATCGCCACCTAAACTAGGTACGTTCATCTGTAACAGAGTAACCGAAAATCAGAGACCAACTCTCATCGAAGACTAGCATTGGGTGTGTTCGGCTGATAACCCAGCTAACATTATATCGAGAGGAATTCAACCTCATAAATTAATTGAAAGTAAGCTGTGGTGGTCAGGTCCGGCCTGGCTATCCCGCCAAACGGCGGAGTGGCCTTTGCACAATCGAACTATTACACAACCCTAACCAACTACAGACTCAGAACAAACTATATGTTTAGTAAATACCAAAAATCATCTAATAGATAAATGATTTCATAAATATTCAAGCGACAAAAAGCTATCGCGAGTGTTTGCCTATACTCTGCGATTCATTAACAATCTAAGGAACCCAAGTAATAAAATAACGGGACCGCTGTCCGTTCAAGATATGAATGACTCGATGCGTAAACTAATTATGCATGCACAAAGAGAATCATTCCCTACCGAGTACACACTTTTAAGTCAGAATAAAACAATATCTGTGTCATCAAATATAAAATGTCTAAACACGTTTTTTGAAGACGGGCTGCTGAAGGTTGTAGGAATGTTAAACCTATCCAACTTTCCTGAAACTAAAAAACACCCTATAATTTTGCAACAAAAACACATACTCACCGAAACTATAATGAGAAACATGCATATTAAATTATTTCACTGTGGTTCATAGCTATTGTTAGCATGCATGCGAGAGCAGTACTGGCCACTACATGGAAAAGGTCTAGCTAACAAAATAGTACACAAATGTGTTACAAATTGAAGCAATATTAAATTCGCGTCGTGTCCCATACCTAATGCTCATAACGACGACTTCCCCATTCTTACGACAGCTCACTTTCTGATCGGTAGATCGTACACGTCTCTGGCGGACTACGACTACCAAGATGTACCGAGGAATAAGTTAAACCACTACCAACAACTCCAACAGATACAACAGGACTTCTGGAAGCGGTGGTCTCGAGAGTACCTGGGCCTCCTCCAGCAGCGATGCAAGTGGCAGAGCACCAAGGGGCTCAACCTAGCCGTTGGCGCGATTGTACTGGTGAAGGACGACCGCCTGCCGCCCTGCCAGTGGAACTTGGGACGCATTGCGAAGACAAACGACGGTCAAGATGGCGAAACTGGGGTCGCCGTCATCCAAACGACGAAAGGCCTTATCAAACGAGCTTTTAATAATATTTTCCTGTTACCTATTTCTTTGTCAGATAATTAGTGGATAATATTTAGATTAATCTTCTGCGTACTATTTCACAAATAAGTCAAATGTAACCTAATTTAACTACCTACAGTTTATTTAATAATACAAATTTCTCCTGTGTTTTTACTACATATTAACCTATCTAGGTAGGTAATCAAAGAAAGATACTAGGAATAGGATTCTTTATTCATTTATGTCTAGTCTAGTCTAGAGTAGTAACTTTAATCTATTAGAATTTAGATAGTCTATCGTTATATCTAGAGTAAAAATTATGTACCTCCCTGAATATCAGATTTCGTGTTTTGCACTTGTCCACCCATGTTAACTTCATGTATAATTACTATTGCGGTCAAGTTTTTTTTGGTTGAAGTTCATTCCAAAAACTAGTATTGCCATTAATAAAAAAGGTTTTTTTTCGAATAGAAGATATTTATAAAAAATATCAAACGTCAAAAATCTAAGCTCTTTGGCGCGTCCTTTACTGTGTTCTGTTTTTGAAGCATCTGTTTTTTTTCATTTTTTGCAAAAATTCTCCTATTCAACAGGTTTTTCATTATTTAAGAATATTGAACTATGTGTAGCTTTAACAACATATTTTTTGATCATTTAATCAAAAGTTATTGTTAATTCAGTTTTGTCCACCCCAAAAACACTTAATTTCTTTGGCGTATTTGTGCAGTCTCGCATAATGCCACCATGACACGTGGACAATCCCTACCTCCCGCCCCCGCTCCGTTTAGTTGAGATCTAACGCCCGACAAGTACAGATCTGTGCAAAGTTCAACATGTTTCGGAAGAATATTTTTTTTATCGGTGTGCGTGTGTTATTTTCTGGTGAGTACCTAATTTCTTCGGTAGTCGATTTTATACTTAAATACGAGTTGCAATTTTTTATACTTTTTTAGTGATGCACGCTGTGATTGCTCGCTTCCGTAATTGTAAGATAAAACAACTCGTTAAATACTCACAGATATAAAAAATAAAATAGGTCCCATTCTAATTTCTTTGGTGCTAATTTCTTCGGATTTCTTTGGCATTGAGTTCCGAAGAAATTAGGTTTTCTCCAAAGAAATTAGGATGTGGTTAAAATTTATTTGGTTTAGTGAGCTTTTATTAACTTAATTGTGTATTTTAGGGTGCGTTTTGTTTTTAATGTTTCCTATATTGGTTTCTACACAATCAACAATAGAAAAAAATTAAGATCATTTGTTGTTATAAATCTTAAAAGCCTTAATAAAATAAAATCTTTATAGCTTTTATATAATTAACACGAGTGTAAAAGTGGTATTGAACATGTTCTTTAAATAATTGGAAACATTTTGTCATTTTCGGGAAAATATTTTTGTATTTAAACACTTGTTACAGATTTGAAATCAAAATGGCGCGAAGAAAAAATAAATCAGCTATTAAAATAAAACCGAAACCAAAAAATAATACTGTTTGCAGTAGAAGTAGGCAACCGCAGCACACAATTGGTTTAAATAAAGAAAAGCAGACCAAAGTTAAAAGACTAGAAAAAAAGAAAAATGCTGAACGAAAGCGCTTAGAAAAAATCCGTAATGATCCGGTACGTTATGCAGAATTTAAAGAAAAGCAACGACTAAGCTACCACAAAAGAAAAGCGGAAAAAAAAATATTACCCGTAAGTGCGACGTCATCAAGAGACCGGAAAATTATCAGGAAACGAAATAGGGACGGACAACTTTAAAAAATACTATAACAAAAAAAAAAAGAAAACAGTCCTCCGGACTCTGACGCAGATGATATGGATCCAGCTCCAGTAATCGAAATCCGAAACCTAAATTTATCTGATCCTTCTCAACAAAATCGTGAAAGCCCACGAGCAAGCATTTCAGCGGCATACCGAACATGTGATATGTCACCTAAATCGACAGCATCTTGTTCATCTAGCGGTACACCCGCTTCAACATCCGTCCACAAAGCTGCGCTTTTGCGATATAAATACGAGAAAAAAAAGGAGATCATGGCGCTTGAAAAGAAAATAACTAAATTAGAGCGAATACAGGACGCGTACAGAAAAAAATGCGAAAGACTGCAACAGAACAGTAGACGTTCAAAGGGGAAAGAAGATACAATTTAAAAAAATTACCCAAGAACAGATTACAGAAGTATTGCATAGCGCTGAGTGCACTGAAAAAGGATGTTATTAGATTTTTTGAAGAAGATGAAGTGAGTAGGGTTTTCCCAGGAAAAAAAGAATATATAACACGAAAAAAAGAAAAAATGCAGAAAAGATATTTAAACGATTCAATGAAAAATTTGTACGAGCGTTATAAAGCAGAATCGGTCCATCAGACAATCACTTACTCAACTTTCTGCAGGTTTCGTCCATTTTGGGTTCGAATACCTAACATCAATGCCAGGGAAACTTGCTTGTGCAAGCTGCATGCGAACGTCGAACTACTTGTAACAGCTTTAAAGCGGAGACACATAGTTTCAGAAAATAGCTGTACTGATATCTGCCAATCTTTGTGCTGCGCGTCTAATAACTTGCAATGCCTGCTTAGAAAATATGAGGAATGTAAACATAAATGCCTTGAAGAGTTCGATGATTCTGAATCTACAGTGTGTAACTTTATAAAGTGCGACCCCGAAAGGAGGTGAAAGAAGACCAAAAATTATCAGGAAAAAAATGAAAATATATATTTTTTTTTATGTGGTCTTTTGATGTTTTAAATTTTGAACTGACATTTTCGCTTTATTCCCAGTAGTACCACCAATCTGTACCACTGGTGGTTCTAGTGAGAAAAGTCATTCTCTTTAGTACTACTATTTATACTTTCATTCTTAGTGGTACAAATGGGAGTTATCTCTCGTTCTCAAAAGTACTAATACTCTATTCTATGTTGGTAAAATAAAGTAATAATGATATTATATTGTGTTACTCTAAATTACTCCTGACGCCATCTGTGGCAGAGTAGCGAAAGCGATCACAACGACGACCGAGCACGAACCGAATCGAATCGATAAACTGATGTAGCCGTTCGGATCGTGGTGTTCGATAGAAAACTATTCTGTGAAAGAGGGTTTTTCCCCGGTATTTTTTTTCAACTAACCAGACCGAAATTTTTCGTTGAAGAGTGACTGTGGTGATTTATAAATATTTCTTGAGTGAGTTATTTGTGCAATGGATGAGCCCGAGATAAAATTTCTTAAAAGAGGGCGTGGAACGGTGCTGCTCGAAGGAGGGCACCAATATTACTTCCACAAAAAGTATAAAAGTGGAAATGATATCTGGCGATGTAAACAGTACAAATTGGTTTTAAAATGCAAAGGATCAGTAGCTATTTCGAAGGTAATTATAATTATTGACCGAGCGAGCGTAGCGAGCGCATAGATCACCCCCCAGTAGATACCGCACTACCGCACCTTTCGCGCGCAACTCATCAGCGTTTTCGCGTACATTTACAGTGATATAACTCGACGCATCCTTTAGTAGTTGACCATTTTACGGCACAGCTCGACATTTCAGGTCTAATTAAGTGTTTGGTCCAATTAATAAGGTCTTAGAGATACTTAAATCGCACACGGATGTGAGGCCGAGCGTCGAGTTAAATCACTGTAAATGCACGCGAAAAAACTGATGAGTTGCGCGCGAAAGGTGCCTTTAATCCGGTATCTATGCGGTATCTATTGGGGGTGATCTGTGAGCGAGCGAGTGTCTCCGTTTCAGGATAGGCCAACATTTTTTCGTATGGATGTGTGTCCACATGTCCGGCCGGTTTCCGGAGTCCGGATGTGTGTTCTCGTGTGCAGGTCGCATTTCTCAATCGATTCTCGTGAAACTTTGACGGATTTTAACAAATGAGGTGTCGTTGGATTTGTGGAGACTGTCACAGAATAACAGAACAGACACTGAATAAGTGGTTATTAGGGACATCATTCTGAACACCTTTACTATGGGGCCGACTTGATTAGAACAACTACATTAAAGTAGGTAAGGCTGTTAAATTCTAGATATGCTTCATCACCATCATTACTCAGCCCACATCAACACACTGCTGGGTATAGGCCTCTTCTCTACCTCGCCATCCACTCCGGTCCTGTGCTTCCACATCCACTGCCTGCCGATGCTTACAGTAATTGAAATATATCATCATCATCATAAGACTATACGTATAACTACTTTCGTGAAAAATCAATAGATTGTATTTCAAGTCGGAAAATGTACTTTACTAAGTTGGTGCTACTACTATCCTACTCCATATAGGTAACCAAGTCCATTCAGAGGTTGTATACTAGAAGATCAGCTTTCCACGAACATCCTCGCGAGGGCTACAGCTCACAGAGCCATTAGTTATTAAATTATTTTCCACAGTCCGGTTGATCGGACTAAAAAACCGAAGGGTTCAGAACATTCACATTGCCTTACAGTTTGCATTTTTTTAAACTGCTTGTATTTTGTTTTAGAATCGAGATGAAGTTACAAACATAAAGTTACACAGTAAACAGTGCCAACCTGACTTTGCTCAAAATTGTATTGATGCTACTATTAACGAACATTGTGATGAGGCAGCAAAGGGCGAGAAACCAGCTCCTAAGGTTTTTAAACGGGCAATGGCAAAAATCGCAACAAATCGTTGGGACTTACTAACTGATAAGCCTTCACCAAGTTTCAATGAAAAAAAGTCTTCCATATACAGAAAACGTAATAAAACTGCTTGTGTAAAAAATCGAATTCAAAAAATTTTCAAGAGGTAGAAGTCCCTCAAAAATTCTTAAAATTTTTGCTGGCTGTTTATCGCTATGATTCCATGGGAATCATAGTATTTTGCAATGAAACAGGGAAAGATTTGATTACGACTTCGAAACTGTTTTTCATGGCTGGTACATATAAGTCATGCCCGACACCATTTCGTCAAATCTACGTGATTCATGCAGACCTTGGCAGCAACATGGAACATAAAAATATTGTCCCAGTAGCGTTTGCCTTTATGACTCATCAAAATAAAAAAGCGTACTCTATACTTTTCGAATTTATAAAAAAACTAATTCCGGAATGGCAGCCTGATGTGGTCATGACTGATTTTGAACAGGCAGCCATTAGTGCACTAACTGATGTCATTACCACTTTTTAAATGCCTTGCAACGTAAAGCAAAATCTTTGGGGATAAAGAAAACTAAGGATAATCAACGGATCATTCATTTGGCTAGTAACCTTGCTTTGCTCCCAACAGACAAAATTTCAGAAGGGTGGGATTATGTTGTGAGTGAAATTAAACAAGACATACCTGCTATGACGAATTTTCAAAACTACTTTCAGACAGTCTGGTTGAATAGTTGTTTTAAAGATATAATAAGCGTTTTTGGCCGTCAACATCGAACAAATAATTCAGCAGAAGGGTGGCATCATAACTTAAATTCGTACATAAGCAGAAATAAACCGAATTTCTTGCAAATCTTAAATTTTCTGTTTCAAGAATCTCATATCACAACTTTTCGAAGCAACAATTTGAAAATTTTCAATAAGAGTTCACAAGCAAAACGAGCACAACAACATATTGATTCTGATGATAGAATTATAGATGCACAAATGCAATTAACATCGGGCGAAATTAGTGTTGGCCATTTTTTAGAAAAACTGCGCTAGTTAAACAACACTAATTTCGCCATTTAATTTTTGTTAATTTCATTTGTGCCTCTAATGTAAACAACATTGAAACTGAAATAAAGATATATTGTAATATTATTACTTTTTTATTCCATAGAGTAGAGTATTAGAGCAATTAACCAACCGGAGTACTCACGAATCTTAGGAGCTACAACCAAAAAGTCTGTCACTTTCGGTGCGGGGGGCGAGTAAGCGCGCACTGTAACTTGGTACATATTCTAAGGTACAAAGAGAAAGGCGCGGAAGCGCGCCACCTAGTTTTGTATGAAAGCATTCGATCACTGATCTTGTGTTTTTGGCAGAGGGGGGTGCCTGCTCGTAAGTGTGTAGGTACTCCAGTTGGTTATAAGCTCTAAGAGTAGGGAACGAGAACTCCCACTTGTACTACTAACAATGAAAGTGTAAATAGTGGTACTAAAGAGAATGACTTTTCTCACTAGAACCACCAGTGGTACAGATTGGTGGTATTAGTGGTACTAAAGGACATTTTCGACTTTAGTTACAAAAAAGACAATAACTCGAAAACTACTTAGTCTATTTGGACAAAATAAAAATGGGACTACTCTTTATAAGTGGCTGTGACGATGCTGTAAAAAAATCCTCCTAAAACAATCACCTTCATAACCTAAACACAGCTATTAAAAAATTTTTTTTATTATTAATTCATCAATATCATAAAATGTTGCCCCTATTATTCACTATTTTTATTTATTGTTTCAATTTTACACCATATTAGCTTTCTTATGTTAAACAAATCATGGTAATAAGTTAATTATCACCAAAGTTACAGTTGTTCAAAGTTACCCATACAACTTGAAAATTTCTCTAACAGTGTTCTTTGTTTACTTGTATTGTGATTTAATCCTTTTGTTGTCTCACTCTCGCTTATTGCTTTTAGTGAGATAAACATTGAAAGAAATTCTTGGAATGAGTCCCCTGATTTTAAATCCTTACTATTGCTGTTTCACTTCCGCCGCCGGGTTTTTATGTGTTAGAAAGAGAACGGTTTACGACACGAACGGTTAGCGAGCCCTTGTTTGATGGTTCAGCACACAACAACACAAGCTCAGCTCAGTCGCTCCGATTCTGTTGTTGCTGCTAGCTAATTACTTTACTATCTCCATCGTTCCGTAAAATTCACCATAGTTATCTGTTATTAGTTTGTAATTTACTGTTAAATTTGTTTTGTTATCGTTGCTGTTGGTGTAATTGTTGGAGTTATCGTTATTGCTGCTGTTGAGATGCCGAGGTTGTCTGAATTTCCTTCACGAGAGATCGCCGACATCCATTTTTATTATGGCATAGCACGAGGTATGTTTATTTTCTTCAAAGTGATATGCTTTACTACTCTACCTTAAGGCACAAACCATGTACACAAACGCCATAATTTACTTAAAATTTACCATAGTTATTTTTGGTAATGCGGTCTGAACAGGAATAAAAGCCGAGGCAGCGTAAATAAATCTCGAATTATTGCAATTTTAATCTTGTCAGATTTTTTCATAGACAAAAGAAGAGTCTTCATTTGTCCATGCATTTTTTTAACTAACTTTTTAAATTAACTGTATCCCATTTTCTAATAAATTAATTATTTTTGTTTCTTTATTTTAAGGTGTTGCTAATGTCGCTCGTAGGCTGTACGGTGATGCGTTTCCTGACCGACTTTTACCGTCAGCACGAAACTTTCAAGAAGTTCACCGAAGATTCACTATCGTTGGCCTTGGACAGGCGACAAGAGATCGCCGTGAGCCAGGGCAGGTCATCATCGATGTGGCGATAGAAGAAGCTGTCCTCAGATCTTTGTATGCTGACCCTTCTACCAGCACTAAACGGCTAGGCTTGATGCACGGCATTTCTCATATGTCAGTTTGGAGGATTTTGAGGAAAGATGGACATCATCCATATCATTTTCAAAGAGTCCAGGACCTTCATGGGGATGTGAACTATCGCTCAAGGTGCGTCATGTCTGCCTGGGTACTGAGACAGGTGCGGCTTCAACCCCTATTTCTGCGAAGGATTCTATGGATGGATGAAGCCACATTTAATCGAAGTGGTATAACTAACTGCAGGAATCTGCACCGATGGACTCATGAGAACCCAAGACTAAAGAGGGCCTCAACATTCCAAGTTCAGTTTTCGGTGAATGTTTGGGCTGGTCTCATAAACGACAAATTGTTTGGACCGGTTATTTTACCTCAAAGGTTAAATGGCGAATATTTTTTACATCTATTGAGAGACGAGCTACCAGGCCTGTTAGAAGATGTTCCTCTAGCAATAAGACGTGAAATGTTCATGCAGATGGATGGATGTCCTGCCCACTGTGCAGCGGAAGTGAGAAACTTTTTAAATGCAAACTACCCAAACAGGTGGATAGGGCAGGGGTCGGCAACCTGCGGCTCGCGAGCCACATGCGGCTCTTTGGATGTGAGGCTGCGGCTCTTTAGTTCCATTCGCAAATATTATTTATTTTATAAAAATAAATGTTCTGAAACGAAAGGTTTAGGAATTATTTCTATCTCTCAGCCACTTATACTCGCTTATCACCGCAGCGACCCTCCCTCGCTTCAAATGTAACATATTTGCAGGTGGAAGACATTCAACTGGCTTCTGCCTTGTCACTTGCTATAGATGAGTCTTGCGACATAAAAGACACGGCACAAGTTGCACTTTTTGTCAGGTATAGGGTAAATGGAGGTATTATCGTGATACAGGAAATATCGTGATAGTTTTCTAAAACGTTACCATGGTCTTACCTATAGCGGCACGGCAAAAAACGAAGACAATATGCGCTTTCAAACATCCAAAATGCTGTGAACATGGTTGTCGAGGACCATTCTAGTATATATGCAGCCTCAAAGGCAACTGGAGTACCCTGGAGCACTGTAAAGGTATATATGCAGCCTCAAAGGCAACTGGAGTACCCTGGAGCACTGTAAAGGACTATGTAACAAGAGAAGATAAAACCATAGCCAAAATTGGCAGACCCTTTGCTCTACCTTCACCGGTCGAAATAAAGTTATTTCATTATATTTTGGAGATGCAGGAACTGGGCTTTGGACTGACTGTTCGCCAAGTTAGAGAGATAGCATTTAAATGAGCAAAGTCTTGCAACAGATTAAACTACCTGAACTATGAACAATCAAAAAGAGAAATAGCTAGTAAATGGTGGTGGCAATCATTCAAAGAAAGGTATGGGCTGTCTTTAAGAGTAGCAGAAAACTTATCTGCATATAGAGCATCCATGGCCAATGCCACAATCATTCAAGACTTCTACACCAAACTTGAAAATAAACTAAATCAATTGGGCCTGAAAGACAGAAGTGATCGCATCTGGAACTGTGACGAGACTGGTCTCAACTATGTCACCAACAAAGGAAAGGTGGTAACCTCTATTGGAAAAAAATATGTGTACAACCGCACATATGCAGAAAGGGGTGAAAATACCACTTTATTGGGATGTGTGTGTGCAGATGGAACCTGGATTCCACCACTAATTATATTCAAAGGTGTGAGATGGAGTGATAACCTGAAACGGGATGTGTTGCCAAATGCTATTGTGAAACTATCCCCCAAAGGATGGATCAGGGCAGATCTGTTTATGGAATGGTTTCAGTTTTTTATCAAAGCCATTCCAGATGGTCGCCCAGTGCTGCTACTTATGGATTCTCACTGGTCACATATTACTCCGGATATAATTGATCTAGCAAAGAAGAATGAAATTTATCTTTTCACTTTCCCAGCTCACAACACTCACATTTTGCAACCTTTAGATGTGGGAGTTTATAAATCACTGAAGAGTCATTGGAATGAGAGTGTGAAGGAGTACATGATCCATCATCCAACCCAGAAACCTGACAGAACCCATTTCCATGGCATTCTTAACCCTGCTTATTTCAAGGCCTTCACAACCACCAACATTACCAATGCTTTCAAAAAATGTGGTATCTGTCCGTTTGACAAAGATGCTGTTCACCTGGATGCTCTGGCTCCATCTCGACTGACAGAAAAGGTATTACCACAAGCACAAATACAGGAAACAAATGAAAACATTGTGACTGCAAACCAAACGGCTGTGCTATCTGCCCTTGATAACATACTGGTAATCCCAACCCCATCACCTAAAAGGAAAACAAATAGGAAAAAGATTGATTCATCTGCAAAATGCTTGAACGACCAAGTACTTGGTGAACCTGAACCGTCTACATCAGCATCTTCAGCCACAGGTTCTTCGCTATCAGGGTCAGCGCCAACAACTTCAAGTTCAGCATCAGACCAAGTGCCTAGGAGGCAAACTTCGAGCAAGAAGTCGAAACACCTCAAAGAAGATGATTGGATTTGTACGATTTGTCTTGTAAAGTATTCCGACGACGTTAGAGAAAAAAATGGCCGAAATTGGATACAGTGTTCATTCTGTGTCCTGCCATATCATAATACATGTCTAAATGTGGCCCCCGGTGAAGATGAGCTCTATTTAATGTGTGACACGTGTGCGGAATGGAACTAATTAATGATGTTGTATTGTTAATAAAACATAATAGGACTTATTTGTATAATTTATTCTTGGGTATGCATTAATTTTGGTTTAAAAGAGTTATCACGGTATTACCCACCCATTACCACGAAATTAACTTCCCATATCACGAAATTACATAACTCATTGAGCACAGAAAATAATAATAATTAAAATTAACTGTGTGCATTTCATATTACAAATGTACCATAATTTTAATGTCCAAATATGAGCGCATAAATTAGGAAATCATGAGATCTGATAGGGAATCAGATGTAGCTCCAAAGCTGATTATGTAATTTATATCACGATAATACCTCCATTTACCCTACATCTTCCCAAGGTCCAAAAGAAGAACTTCTAGGATTACTACCGCTCTCGGGACAAACTAGAGGGGAAGATGTAGCGAATGCCGTGCAAAAATGCTTCGAAGATAATAAGATCGATTTAAATAAAATCGTTTCAATAGCAACTGATGGAGCCAGAAGTATGACAGGAAAAAATAAAGGGACAACAACGATTCTTCAGAGCAAAATAAACCACGAAGTTCTTACGTTTCACTGCATAATACACCAAGAAGCGCTTTGTGCCCAAACATTTCCGGCCGAAATAGTAGAGGTCATGAATTTGGTAATCAAGATTGTTAACAGCATCTTGTCAAAAGCACTCTACCATCGTCAGTTTAAAGAATTTTTAAACGAAATGGAGACTCAGTATTCCGACCTCCTTCTTCACAATAAAGTGCCTATCCGATAGGGCGATTAGGACCAGTGGGTTGGCCAGCACGTTCACCAGATATGACACCCCTAGACTTTTTTTTATGGGGTCTCATGAAGCAAAGGGTTTACTCGACCCCAATAAACTCTGAGGCTGAATTAGTAAATCGCGTAATGGAATGTGCCAATCACATAAAAAATGAAGAGGCAAGAATGGTGCCGAGAGCCACGGCACAAATTACATACCGTGCAACATTGTGCCTACAACAAAGAGAAAGCCATTTTGAGCAATTACTGCATTAAAAATGATTGATTAAATTAAAAATAAGTTATTTACCTACTTAAATAATATAAATGTTAAATGTAACAAAAAACCCGTAGATGCTTGTAAGTAGGTACCTACTGTAAATTTTTGTATTTAATGCACATTAAAAGTATTTTGTCTTGATTTAAACTTTTATTAAAATTTTATTTCGCTGGTATCATGTGTGCAGTTTCTTATGAATTTATTTCCTTTCAATTGTTTATTAATAATTCTACCTGAATGGTAGATAACGCAGCGAGGCTGAACTTTAAACATTCGTAACTTTGGTGTTATTTAACTTATTACCATGATTTTTTAACATTAGAAAGCTAATATGGTGTTAATTTGAAACAATAAATAAAAATAGTGAATAATAGGGGCAACATTTTATGATATTGATGAATGAATGAAATTTATTTTTTATTTTTTTAAATAGCCGTGTTTAGGTTATGAAGGTGATTGTTTTAGGAGGATTTTTTTACAGCATCGTCATTCGTCACCAGCCACTTATAAAGAGTAGTCCCATTTTTATTTTGTCCAAATAGACAAAGTAGTTTTGTCTTTTTTGTAACTAGAGTCGAAAATGTCAGTTCAAAACATCAAAAAACCACGTAAAAAAAATAAAAAAAAAAAAACCTGATAATTTTTGGTCTTCTTTCACCACCTTTCGGGGTCGCACTTTATAAAGTTACACACTGTATAACTTACTGGCAATGGCAAGCAAGACCTAAAACAATAGATAAAAGAGGCGTTGAAACAAAAATTATTATTACAGAAAAAGTTAAAATAAATACTAATCCTCGTGCAGCTATTTATGATTTGGTCAAGTTAAGGTCAAAATAATCTTTCTAAAGAAGAATGCATACGCACATCGATTTTAGTGAAAACTACTCTGTTAAGTTCGGTAAAGAAATACAGGCACTTCACTTTGGTGGAAATAGGAGTCAGATAACGTTGCATACTGCCGTACTATACTATTTCGATCAGTCTTGCGCTGAAGAAGATAAGTACAAAACACAAGCCATTGGCACAATGAGCACATGCTTGCGCCATGATGCAGCCGTAATCTGGGAACATCTGATTCCACTTTTGGAATTCATCCAAGAAAAAGCTCCTCAAGTGAAGGTTTTGCATTTTTGTCAGATTCGCCATCATCGCAATACCGCAACAAGAAAGCATTTTATATCATGGCTAAGTTATATCGGCAATTCCCAAATTTGGAAAAACTTACTTGGAACTACTCCGAGAGTGGCCATGGTAAAGGCGCGCCAGATGGTGTAGGCGGTCTTTTAAAGGTTAGCTTTATCGTAACCATATGCCACTGTTTGATCAGCCGTATGGTTACGATATTTCTAGTTTGGAAGACATCATGCGGCATTTACGCTCTAGAGTGACAGGTGTGCAAATGGAAATTGTGGATGATTACGCTATTTACGAAAAAGATTTATTAATACCGGATACAAATATTCAGCCATTTCGTGGAACCATGATAACTCACCAAGTAGTATGAAATAAAGAGCATGGTAATCGCTTAGCAATGCGAATGCGAACATGTGATGAAAAAGAATGCTCTTCAAATGCTGCTGTCATCTGTACTCATGGAACACATATTGCATTCCATGATGTCGAAAAGCCTGTAAGCAGTAATACAACTATTATTATGTCTGTGGAACGACGACCAACTGCTAGTAAAAATCTGATGGCATTTTCAATAGCCAAGTCATTTAAAAAAGGGATGTCTAACAAACAAAGCATAAAACTGTTGTCACAAAAAACTAGATGAATGAGTTTCCATAGAAAGCACATATTTTGTGCTTTCTATGGAAACTCATTCAAGAACTGGTTCTTAATCCTGAAGGCCCAGTAAAATACTCGGCACTACACAAAATAAGTCAAGAACACCTTGAGCACGTTTGGCAGTGTTAGAAGCCACGGCGGGTCAAGCAATAACCCAACTGCCTGACAATTTGAAAGTATCTATAAAAAACTACTGACTCATGCTCAAATAAAAAAACACGGGAACTGGTAATTGAGCAGCTCTTAAAGAAATAACGGTTTTGCAATGCACATCTGCATTGGATCGTACAAATATAACTACGAGGAACAAAGATCAAAAGCAAGATATAGAAAATGATAACGATCCTGATCAAGAATTAGACGAACAAATCATTCTTACAGAATATAGTGAGGTGATTAAATACATGGCAGGCTGTGTTGTTCACTCTTTAACGAAAAAGTTGCAATGCCAAACATGCATTAGAGCATATATGGGCAACAACCGGCCCGCTGTAAGATATGATCCGGCCCGCGAGACATTTTGAAGAACCCAATAAAAAAAATATTACATCAGGTACTCATACTCAAGGGAGTGACAGTGAGGCTGCAAACATCAAATCCTTTGATGTTTGCCGCCTCACTCTTTGATAATCGTCGCCACTCGGCTTGCACGATCAAATTCTTTCAGAATTGCCGCCTCACGGGCGACACATCAAATGATTTATTGCTTCTCAATTATTCTAAACTAGTTTATTTCAGATTATTCCTTCATTTTGCCTATATAAGCGGGTGGATGGCCCGAACGATAGTTCAGCACACTCACCGTCCAGCAGCCGTGGAGGACGGTCGTGTTTACTTTCTGCCGCTGCCGCCCCGGCAGCAAGTGTTTCCCTCCCTTTCGCCGGCGCCCGCGTGCGCGCCCTGTGAGACCCCCTCGGATCAGTCCGCCGCGTGTGTTGTGCCCAGTTTGGATTGGTTCCAGTCAGATCGTATTATTTTAATTTTATTTATTTACATATTCTTCTCTCTCTGTCCCCATTATATTGTCCCCATTTGTCTGTTTTATTATTTGTACCACTCATCTTGGACCGCCTGTATAGAGGCCGAGGCGGTTCGAGACACAAATAGGTACTCACCCAGATACTAGTCGACACATCAAAAGCCATGGCATCAGACACCAAGAAACTTATTGAGATAGGTAAATTTGTGTCTTCACTCCCCTTGTTGTTGGAGTACGTACTCCAACAACTCTCTCCTTACCCTCCGGATCGCCCGCTGATCCAAATTATTAGAGCCGCCGATCCCCCCGCTAGCCCCTCAACCAGCTCCGAAGCTGACTCGCACCCTCACTCGCCGGTTCTTACATCCCCCGCGAATCCCCCAACCCCAACCCTCAGCTCACATTCGTGAACTGGCCGCTCGGCGAATCTTGAAGACCCGCAGTGTGCCTGAAACTTCTACACTAAGGATGTTTGAAGTGCCAATGGTAAACTTCAATCAGGGGCGTAGCTACCGCCGTATTTGCCGTATCAATTATACGGGGCCCCCGGGCCACGGGGGCCCCCAAAGTGTGTAAGGAAAAAGAATAAAAACTTTCTAATTTATTTTATTTTACAAATGACAAAATTCTATAAAGCAATTCCTTTTTTTCCCGCCTTAAGCGTGCGTTCAAAAGTTGGCAACACTAAATCGTTATGGCGGGCTGCGGGACTTCCCCGTTTTACTTACTTCATCTTCAACTCAGCGGGGAATCCCCGGGAATCCTTCATCGATATCGCGATGTACGTGTACTAGTGTACGTTAAACCTCGATAGTCTATCGATAGTATCGATAGTAAATGGCTATCGATACTATCGATAGTTTGTAGATGTAGATGTAACTCTAGGGCCTAGAGTCGAGGTGTATGCATGTATGTAGGTTATTCCCCGGCCAGTGACAAAGGCGTAGGCATTGAGATTGTGTTCTATGGTAGGGGAATTACCGTGCGTATATCATTCATTTACACGAAAAAAGACAGTTTGTTTGTGGATGTTTTTTCGGAACATTGAAGTTGTGTTGTGTGGAGTTCTTCTAAAGATTTTAAATCGTTGCAATAGGTATACAATAAAACATGAGCAGTAAGAGTAAGTCGCGTGTGTGGCATTACTACAAAAAGACTAATGAAAAGTTTGCCAAGTGTTATATGTGTAAAAGAGAGTTTAAACTAAGTGGCAATACTACGAACTTGATTGATCATATGAAGAGAAAACACAATGAGGTATGGTCATCCACTGTTTCTGTTACTCAAGACGAAGATACCACCGAGCAACATGAGCAAATCTGTGGCCCTACCCCTAAAAAGAGGAATACGGTAAAAAATTATTTTGATAGAAGTAGTAAATATCCAGATGGGAAAACAAAACAAAATTTGGATAAAAAATACGCGCGCATGATTGCTGTTGACATGGAACCTTTGCGAAAAGGAGAACATGAAGGATTCCGGGATTTTGTGAATGCTCTCGATAGTAGATATGAAATTCCTGATACAACAACATTGAAGAAGAAATTACTGCCGGAATATTATGAAAACGTAAAACAGAAGCTCGTCATAGCATTATCGAAAGCAGAAAATGTTAGTGTGACTACTGATTTATGGACATCTATTGCAAATGAAGGCATCCTTGCAGTTACTTGTCATTTTTTTCACAACGAAAAGTTAATTGCACCCTTATTGGAAGTCGTCAAGATGGAAGGAAGTCACAACGCAGAAAATATAGCCAGTGTAAGTATTTTTAAAATTCATTGCCTTTAGACCAATTTAGTGTTTCTTTATCCTACTGAGATATAAACAAAATTATTATCGTTTTCATTCAGGTGTTGGATGCCACTCTCTTAAAATGGGGTATCAGTTCAAAATGCGAAGCAATAACGACTGATAACGCTCAAACAATGATTAACGCCGCAGCCAAACTGCAAATACGACATATACCCTGCTTCGCGCACACACTCAACCTGACGGTGACTGATTCGTTTGCTGTGACCTGCTTAGACCAGATTCTGAAAAAATCTAAATCGATTGTGACTTTTTTCAAGATGAGTACTCTAGCTAGCGATAAACTACGGGCTATTCAACGTGAACTAAATATGGCAGAACTGAGAGTAATCCAGGAAGTACCCACCCGTTGGAACAGTGCATTCCACATGCTGCAAAGGCTTGTTACAATGAAGACAGAAATAACTCTCGCTCTGAATGAATGTAATCGGGCTCCAACAGGAATCAATGCTGACGAGTACCTTATTATTCAAGAAATAATTCAGATTCTAGAACCTTTCGATCTAGCTACGACAAAAATTTCCGGAGAAAGCTATATAACATTGTCACTCATAATACCATTGATTCGTGGAATAAAAACTAAATTAGCAGAAATTGAATCTCAAATTATTACTGATAGCGGAAAGAAAATATTACTCTGTGTGAAGGAATCAGAGAACAAAAGACTAAGTCCCTATGAAAACAGGACACCTGTTGTACTCGCTACAATATTGGACCCCCGATTCAAGAAGAAGGGGTTCAAAACAAGTGACGAAGAGAAGCGAGCTGGTCAGTGGCTGGAAAAGACCTATGCTAGCCATTTAGCTAAACAACGCCCGGCTGTAGAAGAAACGCAACCAACACCATCCACGTCTTCAGGAACATCGAATGACCTGTTGGGATTCCTAGACGTCCCGACGTATCGACACCCTTGAGTAACTCATTGGTAGATGTTAGGCAATATCTTGAGAAGCCAGCAATTGACAGAAAAGACTGTCCTATAAAATACTGGAGATACACCAACAACAGATTGAAAGAATTAGCGATGCTCTATCTCTGTATTCCAGCAACCTCCGTGCCTTCCGAACGGATCTTTTCGAAGGCCGGTCAAATTTTAACCGAACGCAGAAATAGGTTAAAAGAAAAGAGATTGAACGAATTGTTGTTTATAAAACAAAATAGCTGCTATTTTGATGATTGATTTGTGACTTTAATAATTATTATGATGAATGCTGATTTTTGATTGTTATTTCGAATAGGTATATCAAAATAAAACTCACCGTTTCGTGTAACATTTGTTATTTTATTGATATCACGCTTAGCCTACAATTTTTAAAACTATCGATAGGCTATCGATAGTTTTTAGTAAAACTATCGATACTATCGGATTACCAAACTATCGATGTTTAACGTACACTAACGTGTACGTTGTTGTACTTTGCATTGGATGTTAAACCACGGAGTGCAGTGCACTGTTTATTTACGCGCTTTCTATAAATGTGCATTACATTGTAATTCAGTACAAACAATATTGTTCTTCTGGTTTAGCAGTATTAGTAACGATTTGTAAAAGAAATGAGTGAAAGGAAAAGAGATTATCCCAGCGGCGCTGAGAAAAGAAAAATTAAACAGGAAAGGGACGAGGTTATAAAAAAGTGCCCAAAATTTCTTCATTTTTTCAGAGACAAGATACTGTGAGTGATTTAGATTGGAAAGGTAAGTACTACACTACTACCCAACCCATTTATTAGGGGCCCGTAGTGATAAACAAGGAAATCTTTTAATTTCGGTCTGTCCATCTGTCCGTCACAAAAAGTTGTCTCCCCCCTCGATTTTCACAATTATACTGTTTTTAGGGTTCCGTGCCTTGATTAAAAAAAACAAAATTATAACTTATCTAGAGGATCGATTTGTTTTGTTGTTTGTTTATCAGTCCGTATCGTATCGTTAATTGCGTGTTGAGAACTTCAGATGTGCAGACTCGCTTTCGGGTTCTCGTTTTGTATGGCCACTACACTACGCGCTGCGTTTAAATAGCACGCAAGTGTATAGTAATGCACGGACGGGCTGCAGGTGATTTTGTATCTACTTATAGGTACGAGCACAATCCGCGTAGAATCTGTGTGCGTCTGAACTGAACACTCTCTAACTGTGACCCTTAGTAACGTTATTTATTTATATATAACTCTTTTTAGTTTAGTATCAAAGCATTCGTATTTATTTTTTAACAATTACTCGTTTATTTTTAGATTCTTCTGAAGCATGTTCTTCGTCACATATCCATCCGGAAATAGAAGAAAGCCAAGCACATACTTTATCGGATGTCCATCCAGAAATCGAGGAACCCCAAGTCAACGATTCTGATATATCTGCAGATAATGCAGATTGTAATATAATTTCATCAGATAGAGGAAATTTTGGTGACAATTTAACTGAATGCGAACGAAAAATAATTTTTAAATTGGGTCCATTTAAACCACAAGGACCATTTCCAAAAGTTTCAGAAAATAACCGACCTTTTTCAGCTTATTATTATTCATATTTCAATCAGGCAGGCATAAAAATTATAAGACCATGGTTATGTTATTCTAACGTTTTAAACAAACCGTACTGTCACTTCTGTTGGTTATTAGCAGATCGTCAAAACAAATCGTACTCCTCTGCTTGGGTTAACGGTGTTTCGGTTAGAAGCAATTTCACACAAACTATTCTTGACCATGAAAAGTCACAGCAGCATATTAGTGCCTCACTCTCTTATAATAATTGGTTGCAAGGAAATACCATCGATACTCTATTGAAAAGTGAAATCGATAGTAAAATTACATTCTGGAGAGATGTACTGCATCGTATAATTAATGTTATAATTACTTTAGTATCTTGTAATCTACCTTTGAGGGGGCATGATTCGGATTCTGGCAATTTTATGGCAATTTCACGTCTGCTATCTAACTATGATGCAACTTTAAAAGAACTTTTTCTAAAACCTAAAGGTGAAATAAATTATTTAAGCCCTACGATTCAAAACGAAATTATTAGTTTGCTTGGTACTAACGTTAGGAACAGTATTATCTCAGAAATTAAAAAAGCTCCATTTCTGACAATAATTCTGGATACAACACAAGACTTGTCAAAAATTGACCAACTATCTGTAGTTTTTCGATATATCTCGGTTACAGAAAATGATGATAATGTGCCTAAAGAAATAAAAATCTGTGAGTCCTTTTTAGGATTCCTAGCAGTAACCGATTGCAGTGCTGCAGGTCTGAAAACTGTCATTTTAAATTTGACTAAAGAATATGGAATTGATTTGACTAAATGTAGAGGACAGGGATACGATGGAGCAAATGTGTGTATGGAGGATTACAAACCCTAATAAAAGAGCATGCTCCAAATGCCGATTATGTTCATTGTGCTGCGCACGCTTTAAACTTGGTTTTGAACGATGCTGCGAGACATGTTCGTGAAGTATCGACTTTTTTAGATAATTTAGTAAAAATATATACTTTTTTTGGCAATAGTATAAAACGCTGGGCTATGCTAAGTGACGATTCATCTGAAAAATATTTGATTACCCTTAAAAAGGTATGTCCTACCAGATGGTCTTCTAGGAACGACGCTTTATTAGCAGTAAAGAAAAAAATTTTACTAATCATGAAAACTTTGTACCAACTAAATTTAATTTCAAATAAAAAAGATGAACGTGAAGAATGTAAAAGTATAATTAATATTTTAGAGAGTTTTGATTTCTTAGTGCTCGTTACATTTTTTTCTTCACTATTTGAAATTATTAATCCTGTTTCTAAAGCTCTACAGCATGAAAATAATGACTTACAGAAATCTAGTATTTTATTAAGTAATCTTTTAAATAGACTGTGCCAATTAAGAAATCAGAATTCATTTAATAGTTTGCTAAATGAATCCAAAGATTTAGCAAAAAAGTGGGGGATAACAACTGTTTTTAAAAACAGTAGGCGAAAGATAACGAAGCGTTTTTTTGATGAGTTATCACAAGATGAGAGAATTTCCGACCCGGAATCCTATTTCAAAGTCAATGTATACTATTGCTGATTAGGTATATTAATTTCTCAAACTAAAGAAAGATTTCAGAGCCTTTGCAACCTGAGTAGTATATTCGAAATATTACAACCGGAGAAACTCCTATCTTCTTCAAGCGAAGAGATATTAAACGCTTCCGGAAAACTGTCTGCTAAATACAGTAAAGACATCTCACTTAATCTTTGTAACCAATTAAAGGCTCTAAAAACATGCTTAAATTCTGAAATTAAAAAAATTTATTCCATTAAAGAACTCATTGAATAATTGCTAGTAAAATTCAATAGTCTTGCATCCAGTTTTCCCGAGGTAATCACAGCATGCTTTTTATTCTTGACCCTTCCAGTTACAACCGCAACGGCAGAAAGAAGTTTTTCAAAATTAAAACTAATAAAAAATTACTTAAGAACTTCGATGGGACAAGAACGGCTGTCAGACATCTCATCTATTGTCCATAGAGGCAGAAACTTTAGAAAAACTAAAATCATCATCAGCCATAAATTATTTAATAAATCAGTTTGCCGATAAAAAGGCAAGGAGAGTGAATATTTAAAATTCGATTTTTATTTGTAAAATGGGTAAATTATGTGATAAATAAATATTACTTCTCACAATATTTTTTTTCTTTTGTGAAAAATCTTTACCTCCATATAAGGGCCTCCAAAAAAAATTTTATACGGGGCCCCGACAAGGCACGCTACGCCACTGACTTCAATGCGTCCGATTACATCGACATAATAAACTGGCAGACGAGACACTACTAACTGAACCACCGATTCTGAAGAAGTTAACAACGGAGGAAATAGAGAATATCGCCCAATCGGGCGGAGAAGGTCAACTGGTATTTTAAGACTACCATGCCATACTCAAGCTGTGGAGCGTGCTGTGAAAATAACCACAGAAGCTTCCACTTCTCAGTGCACAAAATTGGCACGTTTAGGAGCCATAAAGGCCAAACTACAGTCAAGGAAGTAAATGCCAAAGTTTGAGACAAAACGTGATTTTAGAGCAACTTAATATTTTTTTTTATTATTCTTTGTGAATCACCTTTCTTCTTTATTTTAATAAGTTTACTTTACATGCCTTACTTACAAATTGAGTATGATTAAACACCCTTTTATAACTAATTTTTAGTTAAGTACAGTACATTGAAACACACTGAGTTTTCTAAAAAAATCTTAAAGTTTGAGGCTGAAGCGGAGGCAGAAGATATTATTCAAATAAGATAAAAATTAAAACACACAAAATCCTCACTATTAGAAGAAATATTAATAAAATGAAATCCCCATACATCCGTGCTCCACACTACTGTATATCCCCAACAAACCAGCAAAGTACGGACTGAAAATAATCCTAGCTTGTGATGTGAACAGCAAATATATGTTCGATGCTTGTCCTTATCTAGGAAAAAATAGTCAAGTCCCTACGGAACCTCTAGGTACTCAATATTGCAAATTGCTGACACAGACAATTCATGGCAGTAATCGTAACATTACTGCAGACAATTGGTTTACATCTGTGCCTTTAGCCGAACAACTTCTTGCTAACCCATACAGACTGACTTTTTTGGAGACCATGAAAGCCAACAAAAAAGAAATACCGAACGAATTCAAGCATAATACATCCAGACATGTGGGCACGCCAATGTTTGGCTTTTTGATAAACTTACTCTGGTTAGCCTCAAACCTAAGCCTCAGAAAACTGTTCTTCTTATATCTATGATGCACGATGAGGCAGCTATTGATCCAGTTTTAAAAAAACCATTTATAATTACGTCTTACAATAAGGCTGAAGGCGCTGACGACACAATTTATCAAATGTGTGATCATTTGTGTTGTAACCGCAAAGCCACTCTGTCTTTTAATGGTATGATAAATATGGCGGGTTTGAACAGCTATATATTACATGTTGACAACTCCAGGATACGAAAAATAAAGCCAATGAACAGAAGACAGTACATGAAAGCACTAAGTCAGGGGTCGGCAGCGCTGTGACCGCGGGCGCACGTGCGCCCGCGACAGCTTCTTTATGCGCCCTTCTTGAAAATGCTGCAAAACAAAACACAACACATGAGCGCTCGCAAACAGGTACGTAGCGGGCGAGCCCCCCCCGCGGGGTGCAGTGCGCGGGCGGCGACGCTACACGTGCAGGCGAGCGAGCGCCCCCCTCCCGCGCGCCCTCACCCGCCCGCGGCACTGAGTCAGTCAGTACCGCGGGCGGTCAGTGCTTTGCGATAATCAGAGTCAAGTAGTTGCATTTTGTTTCGTTTCGACATATTTGTGTACTTGAATTGTAATATTGTAGTTTAACATGAGTAAGCTACGGGTGTTGTTCGTACACAGCATGCCCGTCACGCACCCACTTATCAGGCACTCACTCTACTCAATGCCTGTGTTGCTCAGCAGCCAGATTTAGATATTTTTAGTATGCCGATCTATATGTTTTTTAAAATTGTGTACTTGTTTTTAAATAACCTGTGATTTGTAAATTTATATAATAAGATATTGTGTTTGTCGGTATTTCATTTTTTTTGTTTATTTTTTAAGTGTTAACCAATTTATAATATATATATATATGTGTGTATGTCATGTTACCGTTAACGCTCACATGATTTGGTCTCAAGACTGTAAATGTGACCTGTAATTACCAATAAATCTTTTAAATCTTTTAAATCTTTTAAATCTTTTTTAAAAGACCGTGAACTTATTATTTTAATAAAGAGTGGGAAGAACAGTTCTTTTTTATTGAGTTTAACGGAAAAAATATTTGTTTATTATGCAACGCCAGTGTAGCAGTGTCTAAAAAAAGTAACGTTGAAAGACACTTCAACACTCAACATGCGTCATGTAACAGTAGTTTTCCGCCAAATACTGAAATCCGGAAGAAACGTGTCGGCGAATTGAAGACAAATCTAACAAACAACAAAATGTTTTCACCAGGCCAATTCAACTTTCGAAAAGTGCTACTATTGCATCTTTGAAGGTTTCTCATTTGTTGGCTAAGAAGCAAAAGCCTTTTGTAGACGGAGAAATGATAAAGGAAGCCTTCTTAACAGCTGCTAATTCTGTCTTTCAGAATTTAAAAAAAAAACTGAAATTGTTGCGGCTATTGAAGCGATACCATTGTCAGCCACAACAGTGTCGAGAAGAATAGAATTTATCGCCACCTGTATGAAATCGGAGTTGGAAAGTGATATTAATAAGTGCAAGTTTTTTTCTCTTCTAATCGACGAGTCCACTGACATTTCTGATACTGCACAGCTGTGTGTTATTATAAAAACCGGTCAAGTGCGAGTCTAAATCGCGCACGAAGGGTTCCGTACCACCGTTCAATGGAAGCGATGGTGTGGAGTGAATAGTTTGGATTTTACACAGCAAAATATTGTTTACAAAGTTATTGGTGCGGTTACTTTCACACTCCATGTACGTAACCAGGTACATCCATAAGTTTGTATGTGGTATTGAAAGAATTGTTGTATGGGAGCCCCCTTAAATATTTCTTTTATCCTGTTTTTTAGTATTTGTTGTTATAGCGGCAACAGAAATACATAATCTGTGAAAATTTCAACTCTCTAGCTAGCTATGTTCTTGAGATACAGCTTGGTGACAGACGGACGGACGGACGGACGGACAGCGAAGTCTTAGTAATAGGGTCCCGTTTGGAACCCTTCGGGTACGGAACCCTAAAAATGGTATTTAATTATTTTACCACAAAAGAAGAATTTTTGAAGTGGTTGTCGCTGAAGGGTCGCACACAAGGCAAAGATATTTACGATGCATTTATAAACTTTGCAGAAGAAAGTCAGTTACCATTACACAAGTTAGCTGCCATAGTTACTGATGGTGCGCCTGCAATGATAGGCAATAAAAATGGCTTCATTGCGCTGTGCATGGCAAATGATGTGTTTCCTCAATTCACTCATTACCACTGCATCATCCACCAGGAGGCGTTGTGTTCCAAAATTCTTCGTTTTGAACATATTATGAAGATTGTCGTAACGATAATCAACTCTATTAGGGCTGCGGCAATGCAACACCGTTTGTTTCGACAGCTTTTGCAAGATGAAGATGCCGAGTACGCCGACTTGATATTGCACACGGAAGTTCGATGGCTGAGCAGAGGCAAAGTGCTTGTACGCTTTCTCAGTTTGATAAACGAAATCAAACTGTTCTTAGCAACGAGAAAGGTAGATTATCCACAGTTGAGGGATCACTCGTGGCTTGCGGATTTGGGATTTCTCACTGATATAACGATTAAACTAAACGAACTGAACCTGGAATTGCAAGGCAAAAATCGTCATGTTACGAAAATGGTTGAATCAGTGAATATATTCAAAGCCAAACTGACTCTATGGAAATCCCATTTACTGAGAAATTCAACTTCACACTTCCCAAATTTGAAGAAAATTTTCAATCACATGAATGTCTGTGAAAAAGATATCGATACCACTTCGTTTGCCCCACATTTAGACACACTTTTGGACCAATTTAATTGTCGTTTCCAACAATTTAAGAATCTCGAGCCTGTCTTGGAGTTCATGATTAATCCATTCGCAGAAGGTGATGTTTCAGAAAAGCTCAAAAACTATTTTGGCATAGAAAATTACGATGAATTAGAGCTGGAAATAATAACCCTGAAGAATGACTTGAGCCTGAAATCATACATGAGAGACACAACCTTTTGGAATATGGTGGATGAAAATAAATATCCCATTTTAAGAGCATTATCTCTTAAAATACACGCTTTTAGTGCATCAACATACATGCATGCGAATCCATATTTTCGACAATGAAGCACTTGAAATCAAAATATAGAAGCAGAATGACTGATGTAAATTTGGACCATTGTATGAGGACAGGTACTTCCAATTATGAGCCAGATTTCACTAAGTTGTCGGAAGAAATGCAAGACCAAGGAACACACTAATAATAAGTAATTGTATGTACCGCCTCATGTAATAAACATCTTGTTTTGTCCTTGTGTAATATTTTATTTGTGTGAACCATGCGCCCTTCAGTAGTAAATAATTTGAGAATGAGCTCTTAAGCTTGATGCACTAAGTGATGATTTGATCCGTCCATGGTTTGTCATTCGTGTCGAAGAAAGACCAAAGATGAGAAAACAAGTGAGAGGCTATCGATGACGTTTTAGATACAGAGAATGCACAAAATGTGGAAGAAAATATTATACTAAAAGGAAAGAGAAGCATGTGCAATTTCTGCCCTGCAAAAAAAGACGCATATGAGTGCATATTACTATGCGAAATGCAAAAAACCATATTGTATGGAACATCGATCGCCTAATTGCTTTTCTTGCAATAAGAAATAAAATGACTAAATTTAAAATTATGTGCCATAAAAATTGTCATGCTAATTTTAAGTTTTTTGTAATGATCTCAACAGACTGCCATTGTTCTTTTAGAAAAATGTTTAGTTTTTAAGATGTTACAAAAAATAATATGTTGTCATTTATTTATTAAGTCATGTTTTGCCAAAAATAATACGTATGTATATTCTTGTTCTTTTAGAAAAATGTTTAGTTTTTAAGATGTTACAAAAAATAATATGTTGTCATTTATTTATTAAGTCATGTTTTGCCAAAAATAATACGTATGTATATGTTACGTTTAAAGCCAAACTGACTCTATGGAAATCCCATTTACTGAGAAATTCAACTTCACACTTCCCAAATTTGAAGAAAATTTTCAATCACATGAATGTCTGTGAAAAAGATATCGATACCACTTCGTTTGCCCCACATTTAGACACACTTTTGGACCAATTTAATTGTCGTTTCCAACAATTTAAGAATCTCGAGCCTGTCTTGGAGTTCATGATTAATCCATTCGCAGAAGGTGATGTTTCAGAAAAGCTCAAAAACTATTTTGGCATAGAAAATTACGATGAATTAGAGCTGGAAATAATAACCCTGAAGAATGACTTGAGCCTGAAATCATACATGAGAGACACAACCTTTTGGAATATGGTGGATGAAAATAAATATCCCATTTTAAGAGCATTATCTCTTAAAATACACGCTTTTAGTGCATCAACATACATGCATGCGAATCCATATTTTCGACAATGAAGCACTTGAAATCAAAATATAGAAGCAGAATGACTGATGTAAATTTGGACCATTGTATGAGGACAGGTACTTCCAATTATGAGCCAGATTTCACTAAGTTGTCGGAAGAAATGCAAGACCAAGGAACACACTAATAATAAGTAATTGTATGTACCGCCTCATGTAATAAACATCTTGTTTTGTCCTTGTGTAATATTTTATTTGTGTGAACCATGCGCCCTTCAGTAGTAAATAATTTGAGAATGAGCTCTTAAGCTTGATGCACTAAGTGATGATTTGATCCGTCCATGGTTTGTCATTCGTGTCGAAGAAAGACCAAAGATGAGAAAACAAGTGAGAGGCTATCGATGACGTTTTAGATACAGAGAATGCACAAAATGTGGAAGAAAATATTATACTAAAAGGAAAGAGAAGCATGTGCAATTTCTGCCCTGCAAAAAAAGACGCATATGAGTGCATATTACTATGCGAAATGCAAAAAACCATATTGTATGGAACATCGATCGCCTAATTGCTTTTCTTGCAATAAGAAATAAAATGACTAAATTTAAAATTATGTGCCATAAAAATTGTCATGCTAATTTTAAGTTTTTTGTAATGATCTCAACAGACTGCCATTGTTCTTTTAGAAAAATGTTTAGTTTTTAAGATGTTACAAAAAATAATATGTTGTCATTTATTTATTAAGTCATGTTTTGCCAAAAATAATACGTATGTATATGTTACGTTTAAAGCACCATTTGTGATTTTTTTTATTTAGAAGAGTTTGTTTTTATTATTTTATTTAGAAAGGCAAAGGTAGGGCCTATTATGTAAAGTTTTTTTTTATACTTAACTATAGAAATTAAAAAATTACTAATTGTTTTTGAAAAAGTAGCCTCCCAAGCGATGAATAGTTCTTAGCAGTAAAAAAAACATATTAGTACTCTAGGGTTAAAAGAAATAAGCCCGAGAAAGTATATTTCATCGATGAGATATATAGAGCTCATGGACAGGAGGTATTACGTCTGCCACCCTACGACTGCGATCTCAACCTTATTTGTTTGGAATTTGATGAAGCAAAGGGTGACAAAAATATAGTCCAATCAGAAAAAGATATAGAAAGATTAACAAAGGAAGCGATACAAAGTATAACCGCAAGATTGGAAAAAAGAATGCAACCATGTTGATCGCTTAAGAGATAAGTTTTAGAATGATGACAGATTATATGAATATGAAGAACGCGAATTAATAATTTCATTAGGAGGAGAAGACAGTGACAGCGAAACCGAAGACAACATTTTGAGAGATAATGAAGAAGATGACGACAACGATAGCGTGAGTATTTTCCGGAATAGTTTCGCCACTTTCTCTGTACTTTTTTTGTTTATTTTTTTACCCTAAAGTACAGATCGACCTAATAATAAAAGTGTAAAAAATAGATAACTAAACAATTTTTTAAATTTTTACCTCTCGATTTTTTTGCTATCTCCAGTTTGCATGACGTCATTGAGCCAGGTTCGCAGATATTTCCGAAGGCTTGTATCTAATTTTTTGTAATAAATATTTGTATTTAATTTTTTCTTTTTATTTGTTTACTAAACAATAATTCTTTGACAAACTCTAAAATTACGCGTGAAGAGCACAACAAGGACAAATTATGGAAGATTCGTCCTCTGCTTGAAAAAGTGAAGAATGGATGTCGCAAGCAAGCAAAGGCTCAGTCACTATCATTGGACGAAATGACGATTCCTTTTACAGGGCAGTGAGTAATGAAGCAATATGTCCCAGGCAAGCCAAGTCAAACCAGACTCAAAAGTATTTGTCCTGGCTAATCCCAACGGTTTGGTGTGTGATTTTGACATTTACCAGGGGCCTATGGTCTCGCCATGAAAGCGGTGTTAAGCCTGGCTGAAGATTTAATACTAGGACACATTTTGTTCTTTGACAGGTACTTTACGACCCAAGTTTTTTGTAGAAGAACTATCACGCAGTAATATGCTTTGCACTGGTACGCTGATGGAGAATAGAATCCCAAGAGAAGCAAAGCTATCTCTGAAAGAAGACAGAGATGGCTGAGTTACATGTCAAGTGTTGTCCAACGGAACTCTGATGCTTATAAAGTGGTTTGACAACAAGGCTATCACATTACTGTCTACTATTCACGATAAAGAGCCCCTCGATACTTGTTCACGCTGGAGCAAAACAGAACGTTCTTGCATCCAAGCTCCAAGACCTCTGACTGTAAATAAATATCACAAAAATATGGGTGGGGTAGATTTAGCCGACAGATTATTATAGTATGTCCTAATCAATATAGCAAAAAAATGGATACAACTTGTATTCCAGCACATGTAGGCCGGTCAATATCTACATTAAAAAAAATAAACATTGCAAACGCGCATGTAACTACGATTTTTTTATATGTTGTTAGGTCCCTTGAGAGTAGTTTATACCCAAGTTTGCAACCCTGAAAACCTTGTGCTGCCCCCACGGTGCTCGAAAAACTGCGAAATTTTGGCAAATATTTCAGTTTATTAAAAAATCTACCTTAACGAAGAGTTTTTCAAGTACGTTTGGTAGTACTTTAGTAAAGATAACAAAATTTGCTACAATTTTAGCGAAACCTGAGCACACTATGTCTTTTGGTTGCGAAGATACAGCAAGTCAAAGATGGGCAATTCTCCGGCAGTGCTAGGAAAACTGTGAAATTACAGAATTTCCGATGTAACAGCTCTTGTTTCAGTTGCTTTTTTTTGTTTCAGCATCACCAGACGACAACGCTTGTACTAGCTGATGTAGGCGGGGCTGTTTCTGTTATTACTCTGCAGTTCTTCTCTTAAAATTCTTAAGTTCGGACAATTGTGAAAAAAGTAAACAATATAGTGTGATCGCAAATAAACTTCATACAGGATGTCGGATTCACCGGGCGATTGTTTTATATGTCATTCAAGCCTACTGGAAGGCAAAATGGTGATTGTTAAACAAAAGGGAATCCTCACACTCATTGAAGCAAATGAAAAACGTTGTCTTCGAGAAAACAAAAAAATTCTTTTGACGAGGAATGAAGTCTCCGTACATGATGCATGCAGAAAGAAGTATACAGCTGAAAAGAATATTGCTGCGTCTGTTCGTCGAGGAGGGGATCCAGTTCCACCCGAGCGGCCGTCACCTCGGTCATCGTTACGTCAAGAACAAGTCATAAATCTGAAAAAGATATGTTTTTTGTGTGGAGAAGAGATCACAGAAGAATTTCTAAAGCGCCAAGTGAAACTACCAGCAGCTCGTAAGAACCCAGTGCACAAAGTTGAAAAACCGTCGATGAAAGCGACAGTTATTGATATAGCTGCACGTCGAGGCGATGAGTGGGGCCAGCAGATTATAGATCGCCTTATTCGTGAAGGGACTGACTTAGTAGCTGCTGATGCTAGGTACCATCACCGATGCCACCAAAAGTTGTACTCATTACCGAGATCATTAGACAAAAGGCCATCAATGCACTCAGATGTATGTAATCTACCACAAGCTATGGAGGCTATTTATTCATACTTGCGAGAAAACAGAGAAGAGTGTCAATTCTCGCTACAAGAGCTAATGGATCAGATTACTGGTGAGTATGTTCCAGACGTAAGAACGGTCAAAGCTCACCTCATCAAACATTTCGGCGACAAAATTGTAATAACAGAAAGTGGCCAAGGAAAAATAACATTGGTGTGCTTTAGAGATGTCGGACAAACGATTCTGTACAAAAACTGGTACGAAGAAAAAAAAACAACTTGAGGGAGGAGAGGTTGCGTGTTGTGGAAGCTGCGGCATTAATCTGGTTAGAAGATATTCGCGCAGGAATTTTTGACACCTTTCAGTATCCTCCACCTGACTCTTTCTTGCAAGATATTGAATCACCAATTCCTGCAACAGTACAAAAATTTTTCGAAACCATAATATTAAAACACAAACGCTCCAATCTTGGAGGATGGAAAAACAAGTCTGACATTGTGTCATGCACTTATGTCAGCCGTCAGGCCAAAATCTTTCATATCGTCAATTAAGACAAGCGTTGGGGCATATCTTTACCGAAAATTTGGTTCGAAACACCTGGTTAACCTCTGTGCGGCTCTGGGTTTTTCATGCAGCTACAGTGAGGCAATGCTTCTAGAAAGTTCAGCAATTGCGCGGGACGAAGCTTCGCCAAATATTGAAAGAGGAGCATTTATCCAGATTGTCTATGACAATGCAGATGTCAATATCAACACTTTGGACGGAGAAAACACGTTCCATGAAATGGGGGGAATCGTGTGCATCACGCCTTGCTCTGCTCTACTGCCGGATCAAACAATCCCTCGTCTGAAGACTTACATGCCCGCTGACACGGTCAGTTCTTTTGGAACTATTCCACTTAAACCCTGCACAGTGCGCAAAAATGCAGGCTTGTCTGCAGTACCAATCACTGATTTACAAGGTGCTGCCCAGCTGGCCAGTGACGTTCTTCCTTCAGCACCAGATATCTTGTGGTTGTATGGAAAATGGTCTAACACCCCTGATGTGCCAGGTTGGAACGGCTTTATGGAGCAGCAGACATCTGAGAAAGATTTCCAAACCACAAAAGTTATGTATCTACCATTTATTCGAGCTCCACCGACAGATTACGACACTATATTGACGGCACTTGTAGAACAGCTGCTCTTTCTCAACACACATGCTTCGTCACATTTGATCAACCCCTCTACTGGAAAGCTCGAGATATTGTTGCTAGTGGCCAGTACCCTGAATTGCAGAATGTAGTGGTGAGGCTCGGTGGATTCCACCTCCTTATGTCCTTCCTTGGTTGTATTGGTGAAGTCATGGCTGGCAGTGGTTTGAAGGAACTCTTCACAACAATATACGCCGAAAATAGTGTTGACAAAATGCTCCATGGCCATGCTTATTCTAGGGCCGTAAGGTCGCACATACTGACTAATCTCGTCCTAGCTGAAATGGTAATGAGTGAGATGAACTTGACCAATGATGAACGTGCTGAATTGGAAAGACTGATTAATGGTAAAGAGAGCATTCTTGCTAGCGAAAATGAGGTCTTTCAACTCGTGAGTGTAAAGTTCAGAACTGCATTGGAAAAAATTGAACACAATGGGCCCACATCAAAGCTTTGGTGCCAATATTATCGAATGACTGCTCTCATGAAGCTATTTATCCAAGCGGAGCGAATGGGAGACTGGAAGCTGCACCTTGAATGTGTTAGCAAAATGCTCCCATTCTTTCATTCCGCGCGACATTTCTTTTACGCAAAAAGTGCCCGGCTCTACCTTCAAGACATGCTTGATCTGGAAAAGCACATGAAATCAAACGAGTATCTCATGTTCACAGGGGGAAACTTCACAATACGTCGCTCCGATAAATTTTGGTCTGGTTTATGGACAGATCTGACTATAGAACAGGTACTAATGAGGTCCATGAAAAGCCAGGGTGGGCTAACACATGGTCGGGGAATATCAAGCAGTGTGCTGGCCCGCTGGTCAATAGGTATGGTCTCCATGCTTAACATTTGCGAGGAGGTGGAACGTTTCACTGGAACTGCGACTCTTACATCGGAACAGCACGTTGATATGAGGGCAGCCCGAATTGTACACTGCAGACACCGAAAAATTGAAGATCTGGTTCAACACACACCCTCCATTCCCAATCACAGAGCGCCTGGTTTCCATCTACAGTGGAATCGTCGGAGGCCCTGATATCAACTGCCACTTGGCACAAGAACTGGGAGCGGAAGGTTTGAAACAAATTGTTGGTAATACCTTTGGTAAAGTGACTTTCAAACGAAAGGACAAAGTAAAGACCTTGGCATCAGTCACCACCTCAGTGAAAGTGTTTAACAAGAGAGTTGTTATTGATCCCCTTACCATATTCCAAAGAGTTTGCGTCTTGAACAACTGAAGCAGCATTTTGCGTATGAGCTAGCACCATATCCCTCATCGTTATTCACTGAAGAAGGAATGCGCAAGGGTACGAAATCTTCCTTCTATTCAGCGTTTACACCACTTACTGAGAACATCGTCCCAGGAAATAGAGCATTCACAGTAGTCGATGGTGGTTACCTCCTGCACAAGGTAATCTGGCATCGAAATGATTCAGTCAGAGCTATTATAGCGGGATACGTGAGCTATGTTTTCAACCACTTTGGTAAAAACACAGCTGTGGTTTTTGATGGATACCCAGAAAATGCAGCTATGAGGAGCACTAAATCAGCTGAACGCCTGCGACGTTCTGCTTCTCTCTCCTGCAGCGACATTTTGTTTGATGAATCAACACCCATTAAAGTTCCCCAAGCAAAACTGCTTTCAAATGAATCTAACAAACGCCGACTGATCACCATGATGCGTACTGAATTTGAGAGACTGGGTATCGAGATTCATCAATCTGAAGAAGACGCCGATGCCGATATAGTGAGGATCGCCCTTTCCAAGAGCTCAGATTTCGATCAAGTATTTATGTTAAAATATGGCAATGTTAGTATAGGTTTATTTAATGTGGTAACACTGATAGTTTGTTTTTAGTCACATCCGTTTCCGTCTATGCTCTTTGCATTTTTGATTGCTGTCTCGATAGCCATCTTGAGTTTTGTGTTTGTGCCTGAGACACAAGAAATTAAACTAACGTCTAACAGATTCATCTTGTTTGCTTTCCATAATTTCTAAGAGGTTATGGGCCCAGTTACACTGAATCTGTTTTTGTTGAGACGTATTTCGACAAGTTAATTCTTATAAGCAAGCTGAGATTGAAAAACACGCATCGTCAAACTTTGTGAAAATGGAACCACAGTCCTCGTTTTTGAAGTTATCTGGGGGAGATAACTGGGCTGTCTGGAAGTTTACGATAGAAGTCATCATGAAAGGAAGAGGATATTATGACATAGTAAGTGGCACCACACCAATACCAGAGATGACGAAGGAAAAGTCGGAGTGGATGGCAAAGGATGCAAAGGCCCAGGAACTGATTGTCACAAGGATAGAACCTGCCCCACTCACTCATTTGTTATCGTGCTGCACATCTGCAAGCATGTGGGCGAAGCTGAAGGCGGTTTTTGAAAAGGAATCCGTTGTAAGCATCCACCTCCTACAACAAAAGTTCTTCACCATAAATTTTGGTGAAGACTCAGTGTCGACGTTCATGTCTAAGCTCGAAGATATAAGAACCAAGCTGAAACAAGCAGGAGAACAAGTCTCTGATAAGATGGTCATTACAAAGATATTGATGTGCTTGCCAGAGAAATTCAAGCATTTCCGCTCTGCTTGGGAGTCTGTGTCGGTGAATAGTCAGACAATTGAGGAGTTGACATCGAGGCTACTGATTGAAGAAGAAAGAACCGAGACACCGAGTGAAGGTGAGGTAGCGTTGGCCAGTGTAAGCGGACATTCTCATGGTCCCGTGAAATGCTACACTTGTGGGAAGGAAGGCCACATTTCGAGAAACTGTGCTACCAACAAGAGAGACAGAAGAGAGTCCAGAGCGTGCCACTATTGTAAAAAGAAAGGGCACTTAGTGGCTGACTGTAAAGCGCTGAAGTTGAAGAATAAAAATGGTCCAGAAGTCAACGCTTTTATGTGTACGGTCAGTGAGGAAGGTGAAAAGTTCTGGTTTATGGACACGGGAGCCAGTGATCATATGTGTGGAGAAAAACAGATGTTCAAAAACCTGTATGAGGGACAGAGTTCTAGTAAAGTAACCGTGGGTAATGGAAAAGCTCTACATGTGATGGGTCATGGAACCGTGGAACTGTTTGCTTGGAATGGTGAGAAGTTTATAAAAACTGTATTAAAAAAAGTGCTGTATGTGCCTGAACTGAAGTTCAATCTATTCTCGGTAGGCACTGTGCTGGACAAAGGCCTAAGTTTAGTGTCAGACAAAGAACAATGCGAGTTTGTGAATGCTAAGGGTGGAGTTTGTGCAGTTGCGAAACGCGTAAATAAACTGTATTGTATGCTGTTTACGTTGAACGAAACGCAATCTGAGTTGTCAAAAATTATGTCAGGTGGTACGAAGAAAACGGATTTGCATGAAACGAAACGCAATTTGTTTGAAATTGACAATATTGACATTGCAGAATCTGTTGAAAACAAAAATGGGTTGGTTTGTTTGTCAAAGAAAACTGAAAATATGAGTGTTTGGCATAAAAGGCTTTGTCATCAGAATAGACAATATGTGAAACAGTTCCTAGATAACAAGAAAATAAGTTACGTAGATGATCTGGACGTGTGTGAAGATTGTTTGGTGGGCAAACAAAAGCGCTTGCCATTCCCTGCGAGTTTGACACGCGCTAAAGAGAAGCTTGAGTTGATACACGCAGATGTCTGTGGTCCGTTTGAAAACGCATCACTTGGAGGCGCAAGATTTTTCTTGTTGCTAAAAGACGATTACTCAGGTATGCGTACTGTCGTCTTTATGAAACATAAAAGTGAAGTTACGGCGGCAATAAAAACCTTCGTGTCGTACTCGGAAAGACAAACAGGACTAAAAGTCAAGTGTTTGAGAAGTGACAACGGCCTAGAATTTGTGAATAGAGAGTTGGGAACGTTTCTGAGTTCATGCGGCATTGTTCACCAACGCAGTGTCGTATATACGCCCCAACAAAATGGACGAGCTGAAAGAGAGATGAGAACATTGGTTGAGGCCGCTCGCTCCATGATGTCAGGTATGCCAAAGTACTACTGGGCGGAGGCTGTAAATACAGCCGCATATATCTTGAATAGGTCTGGCCCGAGCCCTGTAAAAGGTAAAACACCTTATGAGGCTTTTTATGAGAAAGAGACACCTGTCGAAGAGTTCCAAGTATTTGGTTCACGAATTTCAGTGCTGATACCTAAACAAAAAAGGTTGAAACTTGATCCAAAGAACAAGATTGGAGTATTTGTGGGATATGATAGCGATGTAAAAGGCTATAGAGTTTTCATCCCACAGACCAGGAAAGTGGAAGTTCACCGAGATGTAGTTTTCAATGCAGAAAGAACCTGAAACTAAGAAAAAAAGTGAGATTTTAGCAATGAAAATTGAAGATACAGAACATGAGGAAGTACAGCTGTCTGTCGAGACTCCAGAGGTGGTGGAGAATATTTTTTTTTTATTTTTTTTCTCCATTTTGTTCTCCATCTGCCAGCAGCTCTTTGTAGCCTTTATCAGATTGCCTGTCTTGCGTGGCGTGTGGAGGCCCCATCCATTGATGCAGCCTCGTTCAGGGATTTATGATAGATGTGTGAGCATCAGCGTGTTAGGTCGTTTCAACCGCAGCACCTCTCCTTTCGTGTTAAGCAGGTCTTGTGCCAGTGGGTTAGAGTGCTGTTGGAGGCGTCGCTTGTAATGTCTCAGCCTGTTCTCAATCTCCTGCTTCACAGTAGGCATCTCCAAGTACTCGTGAATTTCGGTGTTTCTCGTAAACCAGGGTGCGGAGGTAATGTTGCGGAGCACCTTGTTCTGGAACCGTTGTAGAATCTCAACATTCGAGCTGCTGGCAGAACCCCAGAGTTCTATGGCATACATCCAGAAAGGCTTGAGAACGGTCTTGTATATGAGTAGCTTGTTCTCGAGGGAGAGTTTAGATGGTCCACCGAGGAGCCACTGGAGGTCTCTGTATTTCAGTGTGAGTTCTTCCTTTTTCGTCAGGATGTGAGTCTTATTCATATTCTTTATTGCACAGAAATCTTATAGAAATAGTAAGGTAACAAAACATTTTATGAGCAAAGGCGAGCTTATCTCTAAAGAGAGATTTCTACCAGCAAACCTAGGTAGGACAGGAAAAATTGTGCAACAGGAGAGTCCTAGTGCGCAATAAAACTGTACATCTAATTGTTTAAAACTAAAACATAATAATTTAATACATGATATATACTAAATAAAATACAAAAGCAAAAATTTTTATATATATCAAACATATACTACTTATATATACATATATAAAAGTACCTATCACGAAAGAGAAAGGAAATGCTCTTTCAATCTTGTCTTAAAAGTGAAAATTGAGGGACTATCTCTAATAGCGCAGGGAAGTGCGTTCCACAGTCGGATCGCCGTTAACCTAAACGAGTGTTTGTAAGCGGCAGTGTTATGCCGAGGAGTAGAGAGAAGAGACATCGTGTGGGATCTCCGGTTGCTATGCCTGGAGGAAATAAACTCGAAACGTTCTCGAAGATATGAGGGGTAGCGGGGGTTTCGCAAAATGTTGAACAGATAGGAGAGAACGTGCATATCACGACGAAGGCGGATCGGAAGCCACCCCAACTCCTTGCGATACTGTGAGACATGGTCATACTTGCGCAGCCCGAAGACAAACCGAATCCCGAGGTTTTGAAGTCGTTCGAGTTTGTTCAGTTGTTCTTCGTTCGCACCGATCCAGCAAACATCTGCATAGTCGATTAAAGGTAGTAGGAGGGACTGGGCAAGGGTGATTTTAGTCTGCTGTGGCAGGAAGTGCTGCAATCTCCGTAGGTAGTGAAATGACGCAAAGACTCGTCTGCTGACCTCACAAACATGGGGCGACCAGGACAACAATTTATCAAATACAACCCCAAGATTCTTGGCCTTCTCGCTGTATGAGATTATGTTACCATCATACACTATAGGGTCGACGGGCATTTTCTGAACTAGGTTATGAGAGTGACGAGTACCCAAAATCATGGCCTGCGATTTGCCCGGGTTGACAAGCAGACCATAAGAGGTAGCCCATTTCCTGATGTTATCGAGATCAGCATTCAACGCCTCTACTGTCAGATTCACATCACACGGAGAGAAGTGCCGATATATTTGAAGGTCATCTGCGTACAGATGATAAGAAGAGGTAAGAACGTCAGAGATGGAGTTAATGAATACCGAGAAGAGGAGAGGAGAAAGGATGCCTCCCTGCGGAACACCTGCGGAGAGATCACACCAGTCCGTTGAGATCTCCTCAGACTTAATGCGTTGCTGGCGGTCTCTCAGGTAGGAGTCAAACCAGCGAGCAGAGTGCGAGGAGACATTAAGTGACTTTAAAATTTCGACTAGTATATCGAAATCGACGCAGTTAAAGGCGCTACTGAAATCAAGCAGTGTAAGGACCGTAAGCTGCTTTTGATCCATAGCTAATTGAATGTCGTCAGTGACTTTGAGCAGTGCTGTGGTAGTGCTGTGACCCGGCCTGAAACCTGATTGGTGGGGATTCAGTAACATTTTTGAGGAAAGGTAGGAGGAGAGTTGGGAGTGGACAATTGATTCCAGGACTTTGGAGAGGATAGGCAGAATAGAAATGGGACGGAAATCTTTAAAGAAGGCGGGATTAGACGTTTTGGGGAGGGGAATCACAAGTGCCAATTTCCACTGGCTGGGGTAGCAACATTGGTCAAGCGACACATTAATTATGTGGGTGATGAGAGGTAACAGTACATCAATGATAGTTGTTATCATCTGCGAACATATCTTGTCCTCACCTATGGCCTTCGACGAGATTGCCAGTATTGCCCTTCTTACTGCGCCGATTCCGACAGGGATGAAATTAAATGCTGAGGTGAGGGATGATGCCTTGGACCGTAGGTTACGAAGGGTTGCATCCTTGACGAGGGAGTCTATCGCGACAGGGGGAGTTGCAAAGAAACTATTGAGACCCCGGAGATCGACATTTCCGGCTGCCAATTCCTGTGACTTACCAACACCAAGGGTCTTCAGGAACTTCCAGACCTGTGCTGGAGTATAGCTCTCGATACATTCGTAGATATGACGGCGTTTAGAATCACGACACAGGCGAGTGCAACGATTACGGAGGCGTTTGAAAATTAAAAGATTCTCGTCGGTCGGATCCCTCTTATATCTAGACTTGGCACGGTTTCTCTTAGCCATCAGACCCTTAATGGTGTCAGTAAGCCACGGTGCAGGAAGATGCTTCACTTTAACCCTCTTGACCGGAGCATGCTTATCAAACAAGCTCAGGACAATAGAGTTGAAGTTCCGTACTTTGTCATCAATGGTCTCACTACCGTAGACAGGCGACCAGTCGACAGAGGAGGCGTCTGAATTAAGGGAGGTTATATCCATGCCCTTGAAGCTACGAATGTCAAGGAATTTAGCTGCACGCTTGGGAGGCTTTATCTTATAAGAGAGGTAAATAAGATTGTGATAGGAGAAAGGGGCGTTAAGTTGGCCATGCGCAGCAACCTTAGACATGTCAGAAGTTATCATTAGATCTAGAAGAGAGGGGGTGCAGTGTGGTTGAAAGTGAGTGGCCTTCCAGTAGAGACCTCTGTCGAGATGGCAACCGAGGTACTTCACACATGTTTTGTGTGGTAAAGTCTCGCCTTTCAATGTGATTGCTGGACAATCACCTTTCCTCAAGGTAAAGGTTATGTGTACGGACTTTGTGGGACTTGCTTTTATCCGCCATTTGTCTAGCCAGTGTTCCAGTTTGTTGACTTGACATTGCAGCAGTCTGGATGCTTCAGCTGGATCCTTGCTTCTAGACAGGCAGGCTGTGTCGTCAGCGTAGGTAGCACATAGCACATTATCTATTTCTGGTATGTCTGCAGTGAAGATGGTGTATAATACCGGCCCCAGTACTGATCCCTGAGGGACTCCTGCTTGGCATTCTCTAAAGGAGGAGAAGCTTTCGCCGTACTTCACCTGGAACAGTCTACATTCCAGATAGGATTTCATAAGTGTATAAACCGTGTGTGGAAGCCAGCTTTTGATTTTGTATAGTAGTCCTTTGTGCCACACACGGTCGAACGCCTGCTGGATGTCCAGAAAGACGGCAGAGCAGTACTCCTTCTTTTCCAGTGTTTGTCTCACCTTTCTGACAACACGGTGAACCTGTTCTACGGTTGCATGTTTCGCCCGAAACCCGAATTGGTGATCTGGGACAATCTTTTCTACCACCAGCATTGGTTTTAGTCGTCGCAGAAATATTCTCTCAAATAGCTTCGATACGACTGGTAGAAGGCTTATTGGTCGGTATGATGAGACTTCATTTGTAGGTTTACCATTCTTGTGAATTAGTATTATTTGTGATATCTTCCATATAGATGGGAAATATTGTATTCTCATAATTGCATTAAAGAGAACTGTTAGGAATACAATTCCCTTCCGGGGTAGCCGTTCGAGTACCTCTGTCGTCACTAAGTCATATCCTGGTGCCTTCTTCTTAGCCAGGTGTCGAATTTGGTGTGATTTCTCTGGGGTTGGCTATTTGTAACGGTGGAGACATTTGTAGGTCGCCTTTTAACACCCTGTCTATCATTGGATCTTTGCTCGACTCAGAAGGTTTATTTGGCTGGAATGCACTTTCAAGGAATTCAGCAAATAATTCCGCTTTCTCATCGCTGCTCCTAGCTCATTTGCCATCATTACGTCTCAGAGGGGGTATTGCTTGTTGTGGTTGATTGTGAGTTTTTGTAAGTTTCCACAGTGAGTGATGGTCATTCTTATTTGGGTGACATTTTTCCAGTCGGTCTTGCAAAGTTTTATTCTTTATTTCTTCAATGAATTGTTTCAGCTGGTGTTTAGCTCTATTGAATTTGGATTTGTCATCAGGATGTCTGCTTAGTTGCCATTTCCGCCTCAGACTACGTTTTTCTTCAACTCTTCTCCTAACTTCCAGCGGGTAGTTATATTTTTGAGTCTTTTCTGGAGTAACTGGGGTTGCCTTCCAGGCAGATTCTTGGAGGACCTTAGTTATGTGTAGTGCTGCTTCCTCTACATCATTTGAAGACTTTAGTGGTAATCTGAGATTGATATTTCTGTCCACATGGTGTTGAAATAATTCCCAGTCCGTGTTTTTGTTATAGAGAGTACATGGTTTTTCACTTAATATAACAGTAGTGCTTAAAGTCATTAAAATAGCAGTGTGGTCCGATGAACCGTCCAGGCATGACTCTACGTGGTGATACAAGGTTGAGACTCCTTTTGTAATATAAAAGTCTAGAAGATCCGGTTTTTTCTTAGGGTCAGTTGGCCAGTATGTTGGTTCTCCAGTCGACACACTCTGAAGCTTGTTGCAATCGATAGATTTTTTTAGTTCTCTGCCTCTTGTCAATGTCATTCTTGATCCCCAATGTAGGTGCTTTGCATTCCAGTCTCCTCCTGCTATAAATCTGTAGCCGAGCTGGTTAAAGAACTCTGTGAACATGTGGTCCTTGATGTTGTTCTTGGACGGGCCGTGCCTTCCCTTGCCACGTTGAGGCGGGCAGTACACTGACGATAATGTTAGGGGCCCACTCCAATCGGCTACTGACACAGAGGTAGCCTGTAAGTAGTCCCTCTTGAATTCTGGTAGTTGGTGATGACGAATGCCTTCCTTGATTATTATTGCCGTTCCACCATGGGAAGTCATATCTGGGTGATTGCAGAAGTAGCATGAGAACCCTCTAATTTTAAAAGTTTTGCTATCTGTTAGGTGAGTTTCAGAAAGAAGCAGGATGTCAAGCTTGTTACTTATTAAAATAGTTTCCACCTCGAGTTTCTTGCCTTCTAGGCCATTGATGTTCCACGTAGCTAGTCTAAGGTTTCTATCCTTGAATTTTGCTAACTAGCACTGTTATAAGGCTAAGTAGGTTGCCTATTTGTTGTATTAGTAAGTCAATTTTCTCTGACTGTTTGAGGATCAGCTGTTCAAGTTGATTGGTTATTTGTGGGCTATTGGTACTCTTGACTGCTTCAGAAAATGTTTTAGATGTTCCAGTCGGTTGGGCATTGTTTTCAAATTTTTCTTGTGAGGGGGTAGTCTCGGTTGGCTTGTTTTCAATTGTTTTTTTGCTTTGAGGTTTATTAAAGGTCCTCTGTGCTGTTCTTGGCTGTGTTTTCCTGGCTAATATTTCTTGATATACTTGACAGCCTTTGTAGTTTGCCGGGTGACTTCCAAGGCAAAGGGCACATGTGGCTGGGCTATCTCTATCCTTTTTAGTGCAGTTCGATGTATTATGGCTTCCAGCACACTTAACACAGCGGTGTGGTCTCATGCAGTTGTTTTTGGTATGACCATATTGTTGACACCTGGTACACTGGACTATGCCTGTCTTCTTCTTGGGATCTTCTATGACGACCTTTTGGTTGTATATGAACTCTAGTTCCTTCAGTTTTTTGTTATTTATTGATGGTTCAATATTTACAAAAAAGGTGTCTGGGCTTTTTTGTGGTTCTAGTTAGGGCACACACAATCTCTCCTCTTACTTTGTTCCCCGTTGACTCTATGCTTTCAATGATAGCTTCCTTTGGAGTAGAGTGATGAAGGTTTTTGATCACAATTCTGTGACAACGGTCCTCCTTTCTTGTGAATGTATGTCCGATGAGACCTGTATTTCTTACATGCTCAATAAGTATTTTGTATGTTTCTATGGAGCCACTTGAGATTCTCAGCTGGTTTTTTGATATCACTTTGTAGCTATAGCTGTCCTTGGGTGTGACTTCTTGTAGGTGATCGGAGAGTTTCTTCATGTCATCAATTCCATAGAGTATGATGGGCGGTGGTTTGGATTGCTTCGGGGGCTTGGGTTGATTTTGTATCTGATCATCATTGGTTTGATTTTGGATCTGATCATCAGTGGGATCTATGTCAAGTCCTTCAAAACTGTTTGAGGTGAAGCCAATAGTGCCTCCCATGGTCACTTTAGGCATCTTATGAGTTGGGTTTTCATTGTTTGGTGAGAGCAATCTTTTATCATTGCGACCATTTTGATAGTTCCGTCCTTGTGGCACTCTTTGCCATGGGATTTGGCTGTTGTGTGACGCGGAGGGAGTCACAGGGTTTCCTGGATTCGGAGCATCCTTTTTGAGAAATAAGCCTGGGTGGAATATTTGTTGCGTTAATTTCTTGGCTTCCTTGTTGACATTGGCAGGTGAAGAGCCAGGTGTGTTCGTTTGTAGGCCAACTTCAGGCATTTTGTTGGCGAAAAAAGAATCTTTTTATATGGCAACACCAGGCTAAGTGACGACAGCCATGGCGTCCACCATGTAGGACCAGATTTTTGAACGCGGTGTCAGAATGGAATTTTGAGGTTATGATTAATTCTAGGTGATATTGTTATTGTCTTCAAATCGATACAGCACTGCGAGATAACACTACCACACGTAATCTGGAGGTCACTTTCCCGTTTGGTCACGTTTTCTCACTGATAGGGTGTGATTTAACCAATAAAGGATATTATTTTGGATGAGCGCGAAGTGATCTTGACAACTGTCAACGGCCGAAAAAAGAGGTGGAGAATATGTTAGAGCAAAGCGAAGTTCAAGATCTTACACAAAGCGATGATAGCTATAGTTCTGTACTAGATGAGGAATCTGAAGCAGTAACTACTCAGGAAAGAGGGCACTCGTATAATCTACGTACAAGAGAGAACATTACGAAGCCGAAGTATTTAGATGCTTATGAAACTAGCTTAATGAGCGTCATAGAAGATGAAGAACCAAAATCATACATTGAAGCCCTTGCTAGCGTTGATGCTTCTCGGTGGGAGGAAGCTATTAAAAGGGAACTGCAAGCCCTGAAGGAAAATGAAACATGAGAGTATGTAAGAAAAAGGAATAATTACAAGGTTATTGACACCAAGTGGGTGTTTCATGTAAAAAAGGATGAAAAATTGCATCTTATAAAGCTAGGTGGGTAGCTAGAGGCTTTCAACAAGATATGTCATTTGTAGAAACTTATAGTCCAGTAGCTAGACTAACTTCTGTTCGTTTTTTTTTTGGCTTTTTGCAACCAAAATAACATGTTAGTACATCAGTTAGATGTTTATAGTGCCTTTTTATATGGTGAGATAGAGGGTGATGTGTATATCTCTGTGCCTCAGGGATGTGAATCTGATGAAAATACTGTCTGTAAATTAAAGAAAGCTTTGTATGGGCTTAAAGACTCACCAAAGAACTGGAATAAGAAGTTTCACTCTGTAATGTGTAAGTTAGGCTTCGTGAGATGTGATTATGAGTACTGTTTGTATTCAAGAAATAAAGATGGTTGTAAAACTTATCTTATGCTGTATGTTGATGATTTGTTATTGGCTTCTAGTGAAGCAAGTGAACTTGAAACTGAGAAACAAATTTTGAGCACTAACTTTAAAATGAAAGATTTGGGTTTGATTTGTCATTACCTGGGAATTCATATAAGTCAAAATTTAAGGGAGGGAACTATTAAAATAGATCAGGAAAACTACTTGAAAAATGTTCTGAAAAACTTTAATATGTCAGAGTGTAAACCTTGTTTGACTCCTATGGAAGACAACTTTGATCACAGTGTACTTAAGAGAGAGAAATCTGAGAGCCCAGAGTTAGAGACTAGATGTAGGAAAGTTATTGGATCTCTCATGTACGCTATGTTGTGTTCGAGACCTGATATTTGTTTAGCTATAAATATCCTGAGTAGATACCAATCATGTGCGAGTCAAGATCTGTGGATAGCTCTAAAGCGTGTGTTACGTTACATTCAGAGTACATTGAACTTGTGTATAACATTTACGAAAACAAAGAGTTGTAATGTAATAACTGGTTCTGTTGATTCAGACTGGGCTGGGGACAAGGCTGATAGGAAGTCAACGGGTGGTTTTGTTTTTAAGTTATTTGGTTGTTGTGTATCATGGGTTGCAAAAAAACAAACAACTGTTGCCTTGTCTTCAACCGAGGCTGAGTTTGTAGCGCTAAGTATGGCTACTAGTGAGGCTTGCTGGTTACAGGGTCTATATAAGTTTTTCTCTGGTTTAGATACTATTGTTACTCTGTATGAGGATAATATGTCTGTAATAGGGTTGTGTAAAAATCCTCAATTCCACCACAAGCTGAAACATGTGGATATAAAAATATTCTTTGTAAGGGATAAGTTTATTGATAAGAAAATTAGTATTGAGTATGTGAGTACAAATGATCAGGAGGCTGATATATTTACTAAACCATTAGGTAGAGTAAAGTTTCAAAAATTCAGAAAGATGCTGGGTCTTAATGAGTAAATTTTGTTATATGTATTTGTTATTTAGTTAAGATGCTTCACATTGAAGGAGGGTGTTAAAATATGGCAATGTTAGTATAGGTTTATTTAATGTGGTAACACTGATAGTTTGTTTTTAGTTACATCCGTTTCCGTCTATGCTCTTTGCATTTTTGATTGCTGTCTCGATAGCCATCTTGAGTTTTGTGTTTGTGCCTGAGACACAAGAAATTAAACTAACGTCTAACAGATTCATCTTGTTTGCTTTCCATAATTTCTAAGAATTTATCATTGGGGAGGACGTGGACCTACTTGTCCTTCTTAACGGCTTAAACTCTGGAGAGACGAATGTGTACTTTTTAAAAGGCAGTAGAGGTGGATCAGACTGCATCCAATACCCAGCAAATTCGTTTACTTGTGGAGAAATGCAGATTCCACGCGGGGTGGTTTTATTTCTGCATGCCACCAGCGGGTGTGACACAACCTCTGCCCTTTTCTGGCAAGGCAAGATGAAGTGGTGCAACATCCTAAAAAAAACCCCCGACTGGATAGATCTCGCCAACATTTTCCTTGACCCAAACGCCAACAAGGAAGACGTAGGAAATGCTGGCGAGAAGATCTTGATGAACCTCTACGGAGGAGATGTGGGGACACTGAATACTTTGCGTTACTCAGCATTTGTCAAATCGGCAGTTACGGTCAAAGTGAACCTTGCTCGCCTCCCCCCAACTACAGATGCTGCAAAATATCATTCGTGGACTTACCACCAACTACAAAAATGGTTAGGGGTTGAAAAGAACCCGTGTGACTGGGGATGGGAGACCAGCGAACAAGGTCTAATGCCTGTCACAATGTGCGCAGAGCCCGCTCCTCAGACCCTGCTTAAAATGATGGCTTGCAAATGCAAGAAAGGTTGCTTAGCTTCGTGCACTTGCAGAAAGGCCGGGCTCAAGTGCTCTATCTTATGTTCCTTTTGCCACGGTCGAAATCGCAACAACGCCATCCCTATCGTTCTGGATGAGGAGGACGAGGATGAGGACAATCCAACACCATATGCCGACCCACCTTCACCTCCAGAAAACACTATCCCTCCACCCCCACTCCCCCCCACTGATCTTGACTGGTTGAGACCTGGTCCTTCCAAAAGGGCAAAAGTCTATGTCTCTAAATTTGTATAAATTTGTAGTTTTAAATCGTTATACTGTTTTTTTGTGCTTTCTTTTTATGTTTACTTTATCTTAAATGTCAAATTTGTACTCTTTGTTCTTTATAATACATCCTACAAACATAATGCAATTGAGCACAATGTATTTATTATTTAGCAAAAACCTAATCAGTCATACTATAATATTAAAAACCGGCCAAGTGCGAGTCAGACTCGCGCACGAAGAGTTCCGTACCATCATTTATAAAAATGGAAAAGAAATCATATCTGTTGTCCGACTCGCACTTAGCCAGTTTTTAGTATTCGTTGTTATAGCAGCAATAGACATACATCATCTGTGAAAATTTAAACTGTTAACTATCACAGTTCATGAGAAACAGCCTCCGAAACATTATCTACAAAAACCAGCAAAAAAATCACGTTTTTTGTATGGGAGCCCCCCTTAATATTTATTGTATTCTGGTTTTTAGTATTTTTTGTTAAAGCGGCAACAAAAATACATCACCTGTGAAAATTTCAACTCTCTAGCTATCACGGTTTATGAGATACACACGCAAAAACTACTGAACGGATTTTGATTTGACATTGACATTGACAGCACAGGGTTTTCAGGGTTGCAAACTTGGGTGTTAACTAATCTCAAGGGACCTAACAACATATAACAAAATCGTAGTTATATGCGCGTTTGCAATGTTTGATGTCGATAATGACCGGCCTAATGGTAGACCTGGCGGTCTCAAATTACTGGATTATTTTCAGAGCACATAAAGTGCCTGACAAAAGTTCAACAAATACGAGATTTCAAAGTGGAGTTCGGGGAAGACCTGCTGGCTGATTTTAATGAAACTGACGTATCTGGCCCTTCTTCCTGTGTTACTTGGGAGGCACATACATTGCTTCTGGCCCCACACTAGGATATCTTGTGACGTGGGAACCAGAAACAGCGAAGTCACACACATATAAACATCCAAGACCTGGGAGTTTTTTATTGTTTACCCCCAGCCGGGGATCGAACTCTAGCATGGTAGGCAGAGCCACAACCGCTGCGCCAGAGAGGTCACCGAAGAAGACGACGTTGACAATCAAGACGGAGTAAGAGCAGTCAGCATTCCATGTGAACGATTATGGAGAAAAGGAGCAAAGCATATGCCACTTATTACTGAGACCCAAAATAAATGCCGACATTGCCATAAAATGTACTGTGATGTGCACCAAGTGCAATATTTATTTGTGCCTAACTAAACAACGAAATTATTTTAGCCATTCCTAAGATTTTAGCATATCTTTTATTAACCTACTGAGATTGGTTATTTTAAAACTTTGTTTATGATGATCATTAGGCTTAAGGATAAATTAGATTTCGATCTCGATATTATGTGCAATTATTTATATAAGAAGTAGACTATGTTGATGTTGGTACTGGTAACTGATTATCATATTGAAAGACTCATAAAACTAATTTACAATTTTATGTTTATATCAAAATAATATGATTATTTTAAGTCAGGAACATGATTGATTTATTATTTTGTAAATAAATGGTCATACAAAAAAAACTTTGTTTTTTTCCCCCCCTATTTTCACACTGAATTCAGAGCCTTTTGAAGTACTAAATAAAAACAACTTTTGAGAATGTTAATCTTTAAGATTTCATTGCAAAATAATATCTCTGATGCTCTTAGTTTTGTACTTGAACCTCTGGGACTGAAGCACTAGATTTTAATAATATTTCCAATAGGAACGCTGGGTTTCAATTACATGCATGTCAAAATGCCCTGGGACTTACGAGGTTACTAGAAGGAGTTTCGATACTACTAATTTTTTGCATTTTTTAATTACCAGATTAAACACTCTACACTGAATCAAACATGGTTTTAATTCTATTTAGTGATATTCTACCTAATATATTTTTCAATGTACCTACCAGTAACCAATATACGAAGCCGCCAGCGCAAGGCTTATTCAAAAATAAAAACATCCCCTGCACTTTCTTCCCGCGTTCTTTTTACATGACTGTTTGTGGTATCATAACGGTTATGGTTGCGAGATCGTCTAAAACCCTTTTGCATTTGTCGTTTGTCGTTGTTCTTGTATTTTGTCAGGTAGTCTGTAGCTGACTGTAGTTTAATAGATTCTGTATCATTTATTTCTGTCCTTTCTTCTTTGGACTCCTGGTACTGCAGGTTCGTTCAAATTTCTCTGGAGGCCAGTAGAGAAGCCCTGAAATAAGGAAAATGTATGCATTCAGAAGGTTATCTTAATTGATGGGTCTCCCAGGATATTTATAAGTACTTGTAGAATATGGTCACAACTTTTGGAAAGTTTAATTATAAAATATTTATTGCACTTAAGATGGTATTACTATTATTACTAATAAGGGATAATTTGGGTAGAATTAAACATCAAAAAAGTCTGACCTAACCAATCAACAAGACAATGAGTTCGAAAACTAAAACCCGAGTACTAAAACATCACATTCTAAGGAGTATGAAACTAATTACCACCGGGCGGTCAATACATTTCTAATGATTTTACTAATTGCAAGCAAAACAGCGAAGAAAAGCTACTATGTAGAATGTTATTTGGAATGTGCTAGTTAAGCCTTTTAATTTGATACCCCACACGACGCTGTAAAAAAACTATTTTTTTTAATCCATGGCTTGATGCCCACTAGAGGGCGCCATATTAAATTTATTGTGACGTCACTAGTGCCATAACCAGTAGACAATCAGGACGCTTCATTTGTCGAATTCTGGTAAGTAGTTTAGATGTTCTGGTGACACAAATGAACATACATAACATAACATACATACATGAGATAACAAGTGCTTCTAAATACTTTTCAAGCTACTTTTATATTGTAGTACAAGCTAGCTAATATAACTTGTACCTCTATGTTAAATTATAACTCAGTATCAGGATAATTACATCGGTAGGTTACATTCATGAAATCACGTAACCTTAGATGTTAAGGGTTCCATACCCAAACTGTGCCAAACCGGGTCCCGTTTGGCACAGTTTGGGGTTTCACTGTCCCGTTTGGCACAGTTTCGGGTTTTAAGTCTCAGCTGTCTGTCTGACCGTCTGTCTGAACGTCTGTCAGTCCGTCAGTCTGGGCTTTTTTCAGATGAACTGTAATAGGTAAGAGTGGTGAAATTTTCACAGAATGTTTATTTCTGTTGCCGCCATAGAACTACACGAGATTGCATTAATAAAAGGGATCCCCAATCACAACCCTCCTTTTGACTTCGCTATAATTGGGAAAAAGCTCAGCCTGTTAAAAAAAAAACAGGATCAGTCATTTATATATTTTTATTATTTCCCATGAATTATCATGTTTTGTTAGCTTACTACTGCCTAAATTAGCTATGGGGAAAACTGACACATGACATAAGTTAATCCAGTCTGTCATGCTATCAATTCTCTAGATCTATGTCCCCACCGCCTACACTGTCTACACCAGGGGTCGGCAGACTTTCAAGTGAGATGAGCCAAATATAAAAAAAAATAAACTCCCAACTTTTAGGGAGCCGCAACTCCAAGTTTCTTTGCCGAGTGGTGAAAGACGATAAATAAAACAAGATAAAACTAAAATAGGTATTCTACTTTCATATTGAAGAAGTCTTAAAAATAAAACATACTTAATCCTAAAACACGTATGTAGAAAAAGAAGTAGGTATTCAGTAGACCACTTTATTAAAACTAAAATAGGTATTCTATTTTCATATTGAAGAAGTCTTAGGGCCACTAGCTATAAACTATTAATCCCACGATTACGCTAAATCGAGGAGAAATTCTCCGGATTTCTCCAAATTGCCCAGCACCAACATTATTCCACGATTTAGCACGAAATCCATAGATTAAATCATGGAATACTGCTGTCAAAGAAATTCTGGGGAAAATGGCGGTTTAAGTGAGTTATTCGAGGGATTTCCTATAAATGTTACCATTTTACCATATATTTCTACAAAACTTGGGGAAAAAAGGAACAAAAACCGGCTATTTTGTGAAAAAGTGGCAACATCAGTGGAATAAAATGGCGTTTTTAGGGACACGGTATCGAAACAAAAGTATCGATATTGTACTCATAAGAAGTATCGAAAGAAAAGTATCGATACGGTATCGGTATCTGTATCAAAAGTATCGATACTTCAAGGTATCGAGTACTTTTTACGTAGAATAAAATAGACAAGTTGAATGGTCTGTAAACTGACATTTTTTTACGTAAGTCTTCATACTTTATATGTTTTGAAATAAAACAAGACAAGAAATAAATCAATCATGCAATTTTAATTAAAAAAATTACATAAAAAAATATAATTTCGCTTTTTCATGGGCATAATTTTCAATTAACAGCAAAGGACTTATCACCTATCAAGTCATTTACATTAAAATAATTATTTAACTGCAAAAATTTGTTCAACAAATCTAGTACTAAAAATAAAACACGCAGTAAATTGCAAATTTTGGCGTCATTTAATGTCTAGCTAAATGATGGCAACGTTTGCAGACTACTGCGTGTTTTCTATAACATATTTTATTTGTCAATCAAAACACGCACACTTATCGACTGGATTGAAAAAGTTATTGTTTTTAGGTGATTGCACATAAGAGAATTGGGAACTATACGTTGTATTTATAGTTCCCATTCATCTTCTGTACAATCGCCTAAAAATAATAACTTATTTAAACGTTTCGATGCCAGCCTATTACGAATCTTGGTCATCGTAGCGCCCGCTTTCGAAAATAACCTCTCAGATGGCACTGAAGTTGCCGGTATGGTGAGCAATTCCTGAGCTATTTTATATAAGCACGGAAATGTGTTACGCATATCCTCCCATTGAGCGAGAGGATCTGTGGAAAGTGGTGCCACAGGATTAGATAAATACAGTGAGACCTCGTCTGGTTTTAAAAACAAACTTTCCCTTTCGCTGCCCTTTTTTTGTTTATTGTGGGCCAACGTTTTATGGTGGCTCCAAAAATCGTAAGCCACTGTTGTACCAGCGGAACTGTCACTGTCAGTTTCACTACTGTGCGTCTCCTGCATGTTAGTGCACAAACGGCGAATATGTGCAATAGCGTTTGAGCATGCTCTTGGGTCTTGGAAATGCAGACTTTTGAATTTTGGATCCAATAAACAAGAGGCAGCTAAAAAATAGTTGTCTTCAATGGGTCCGAATCTGGTCCCTATTTTAGATAAGAGTGTGGATTGAACAGATTTTGCAAGAGGCGAAGCTGACACATCTATATTTTGAATTTGAGTTTTAAGGCAATTTACGATTGGTATAACCTTGCTAATGGTTACATACTGCTCACCTGATATTTCCTTCGTGACGTGTTCTAAGGGCTTAAGAATAGTTAGCATCGTTTTTATCTCTTGTAGTTCAATTGCAGTTGGTGTTGGTGGGGCAGTAGTATTCATCATCAATATTTGATGTACCAATGGAGCCAGGGTAACGTATCTTTCAAGCATGTAGTAAACTGAATTCCATCTCGTTTTTACGTCTAGAATCAATTTTAGAGGGGTTTGATTTTGTCTCTTTCTTAATTCGTCACTTCGGATAACACTTGTTTTGAAAAATTTTACGATTTCCCTTACTTTGCAGCACAAATCGTTGAAAGCATGTACCGACATAGCTGATTCGGCAATCAAATTAATTGTGTGAGCAAAGCAAGGTAAATGTTTCGACCTGTTCAAAAATTTTGTAATGCCTGCTACCATGTTAGCCCCGTTATCTGTTACCACAGCAGTAATTTTAGGCAAAGCTATATGCAAATCAGTACATATTTCAGTCAATTTTGTGTTAATATAATCAGCTGTATGTCTTTCATGAAGTGCAATTGTTGCGATGCAACGCGAAACTACTTTTGAATTTTGTATATAATGAGCAGTGACCCCTAAATAACTTGTTGTGGTCATCATTTCTGTCCATATATCGCAAGTTAATGCAACATGACTTACATTCTCAAAAGTAGATTGTAGTTTATTTAACATAACTTGGTAAAAACTATCCAAATGTGATTTCAATGTGTCAACATTTGGGAGTTTGAATGAAGGGCACGCCTGATGCATTAATCGCTTAAAACCTCGACCTTTTACGATATCAAATGGTCTTTTATCGACACATATAAAGTAAAGTAGACATTTAACCAGAAGACAGTACATTGTTCCTCCTACAGAATAATCTTGCTTTCGCTGTAAGGCGTCAGTAATGGACAGTTGTTTTTTCATTGGCGGAATGTAGTCCTCTTCTTTGTCACCCTTTGCTTTAGATGATGTCGATGGTCCGGATGTAACTGCGACATCCGTCACCGATATATTCGGGGATGTGGATAGGCTTAGCTCCTTGCTTGCTGAGGATGGTTCACTCAAGCTGAAAAAAAAGCAATATTGATTAGTGTTTAAACGTTTCGTTTTACGCCTTTCGGATGCATCTACCTACACAAAATATAATTTTTCTCCCACCCGCTTATTCCCCAGACTGAGTGACAGATTACCGATTGCCTTGTGTTGCGAGCTGCCGTGAAATAAATATGGTGTGATTTTGTGCCTGAACTAATCCAAACGAATCCCAGTGCTGTGCCCCTAAACCCAAGTGATAATCCCGTAAAGACCATTGGACCTCAAGATATTTGCCGAGAAGAAGGTAACAGACGTGACCCATATAAAATATTTCCCTAACAATTAGATATATGAAGGGTACAGGGAAAGAAGGATCATAGTCAATATTTTTCCAAAACAGAGTTGACAATGCCATCTAGTAGTAAATTAAGAAAGCTATCGAATGGTGAGATCAAAAAATGATAAAAGAAATCACTGTCAACGTGAAGCTCAAAAAGTTTACTATGGCTGTAAAATCAGTCATCAGATCAGTCACCTCTCTTGTTTAAATCAGTTTTTGATATTTATTTGTATAGTTATTTGAAAATAAAACACTACACCATCATCATGTAAATAAACGAAGCATTAACTATCAGGGAATTCGAGAGGTGATTAGTATCGGCGATATTTTTTTAGAAGTAGGTATCGATATCACATCGACAAGAAAAGTATCGACATTATGTAAGTAAATCTCTAGTTGCCGATAATCGGAAACGAAAGACCGTTGTTATTCCTTTCTATATTTGTACCTAATGTTCATAAAATAGCCAAGCAAGATAATGATTTCACGATACATGTTTAGTTTGCAGGTAGATAGGGATTTTGTTTTATAGTAGCGTCGGTTTCTTACCTTGAACTTTCATGAGCTGAATGTTTCTTCTTCATATGTTTATTCAAATTTGTTGTATTACCGCATGTTTTTAAAATTTTAAAACATAATTTACACTTTGCTTCCGTAGCATTTATTTTTTGGAAATTCTTCCAAACATGACTTTTCGGCGGCGCCATGTTGATCAAATTACGATATAATTTTATACGATACGAAATGAGCGTACCTAGTTAGCAAGTATATTTACTAAATCCTTCAGAACAATAACTAGAGCACTGAGACTAAATCCAACGTCCAGAGTTTAGGCCTGATTCAAAACAAAACGAACGAATAATAACAGATTAAATGGAAAATAGCGTCTCTGCGTCTGCGCTGTCTGCTGGCTGGCACACACACACAACAACAAAGTCAGTCAACACAACCACACAACACAACAATCGACTGACTGAACGACGCGACGAGCGAGCGAGTTTTTTTTCCAATTTTACGGCTCTGGATACTGGTCCTTTAGCCGAAGAGCGAGAGAGAGTAACTGAGTGAAGGCGAGACGACGACGCGCAGCAGGTAGTGGGGCGCGGTTCGATTGGATTTTAGTTCCGTCATGTTGTCAGTCATAGACTGGAATCGATACTCACTTTAAAGTACTCATATCGGTAAAGAATCGAAAAAAAAGGATCGATGCCAAAAGTACCCGGTATCGAAAGGCAAGAATCGATTCCACCTAGGAATCGGTAGAATGTCAAACACACTTAAATTTATTGTCTTTTTAAGGTGGACAGGTACCAGAACTGTACCGGAATCGCAAAGGCGTGTTCACTATCAATGTGCAAGCCATTGTGAATGCAAATGCAGTATTCACAGGTATTTATTTACTGCCCAGAATAAAATAGCCCATTTGGTTAGGTCAGGGGTCGGCAACCGCGGCTTTTTATTCTAGTTGCAGCTCTCTAGTTCATTATAATGCTTTTAATCTATAATTTTATTCGCTAAACCAATCAACATATTTGTTTACCTACTGATTTAATTATTGCAGCAGTTTAAAAAAATATTTAGTTTTCATAAGAGCCACTGCAAGACTTCTAAAGGCCAAAACGCCACTTTAGCTGTCTAATTTGGACCTGATTATTTTCTAGAAATAACTAATTATTTATACACTATTAAAGTGTTGATAACATTTTGCTGACAATCCCAAGTTGAGACAAATACCTACTTTATATACAACATATCTAAAGGTAAATAAATTGAATGGAAGCTTGCTATTTTGTAATTCATGTTTTCAGATGTGGTGGCTCGCAAACATGGCTCTGCACATGACTCATACATCTGGGACACATCATACCAGAAGCGATGCTTTCTTGAGGGTGCTTATGGAAATAAAATGTTAGTCGGAGATTCGGGTTATGCACAAACACCTTATATGATGGTGCCATTGCAAACTGTTACAAACAGTGCCCAGTCCCTCTACAACGAGTCACAGATTAGAACGAGGAATGTTGTAGAGAGGACATTTGGGATATGGAAAAGGCGATTCCCCATTCTGGCAAAAGGTAATTATAACATACATAGCATAGCGTCACACCTTTTCCCATGTAAGGTGGCATAGGCATGATTGTGCCCACTGTAGCCAGTTATTTAATACTCCATTTTGCGTCACAGGGGGCTAGCATCCTAGATGCCTGATTTAAAAATACAGGGTGGAAGGGTTATAACAAAATGTATGTAATAATGAATGTAATGTATTTAAACTTGCAGGAATCCAAGTGAAGTTAAAAAGAGTGCCAGGTATAATTGTGGCCACTGCAGTACTCCACAATATATGCAGGATGGAGCGTGATGCTGAGCCTCTTGTAGAAGATGATGACTTGGCTTTAAATGACTACCAGCCGCCACCCATACAACATCATAATGAAACGCGTATGACTCCAGGTCAACAAGCTCGGCACAACTATTTGTTTGATGAGAACGAATGTTTGTACCCTAGTCATGGTTGTTTATCTATCTAAGTATAATATTTATCTATATAAGTATGTGTATCGTTGTCTAGTACCCAAGATACAGGGAATCCTAGTTTGGGGCTAGATCAATGTGTGTAAAATGATGTCCAAGGTATTATTATTATTATTATTATTATAACTTGATAGATCAACATTTTTCTAGGTTTGTTCCTGCGTGTCAGCATACAAACTTAAAAACACTGGTTATCCTGAAGTATGTAGTCACAATTTGAACTTATTTTTTTCTCTATTGTTTACAGGTTGACATGAATCGACTGATAACCGTCCATCTGGTACCCACCCCATCAAATGCAATCATTATCTTACAGATATCTAATTACAATTAAATAAATAAAGGTCTAAAAATTATATGTAAAATGATATCATTTGTTTATTATTCTCATCAATGTTGTAACAATATGTATAATAATGATAAAGGATAATCAAAACACAAATAGCACACACACCCTTTTCCCATCAAACTAAAAACTAAATAAATCAACATAACAATTTAAGTAAAGGAAAATAACAACACAAATGTGGCATTAGGCCCTTTCCATAGGTGGTGGCAGAGGCTAAATCCTGGCCAGTTCCTTTTCAAATTGTTTTTTATAGCGTGCAATTTTTTCTTTTAATTCTTCTAGTTCTAACACCCTAACTTTTTCATTGTGCTCATATTGAGCTAAGGCATCTTTATATTTGATATCTTGAATTGCCATCTGACTCCGAACAAGTTCGTATTTACAATCAGCAAGATCTTTAAATTTATCTGACACTGTAATATTACCCACAGATTTTTTTGTCTGCTTCAATAATACATTTTTTTTTCGTTTGAGGTTCCCCCTCTTATTCTCGAAGGGTCTTGATTCCTGCTCTTCCGCAGCACATTTCTCTACAGCTTCCTCACCTACATGATGTTCTATGAAGGGCTCAGAGCCAGCTAACAGCCTGTCACCATCATACTTGGTGTAAATCCCATCTATAGCTGGCCCTATGAGACCCTTCACTTTGCCCATCACATAGTCATCTGTGGAGGTTTCTGGAGGTCCGCCACCTGCAACAATAATATGAGAATTATAATAATGTCCATTGACTGATTAGCTTGACATGTAGGAGATGGGAGTGAGAGTTTTGATCATGTATCAGAGATAGGTTGGTAATTTATCTTAAGTACATTATACAGACGTTCTAACAGTGACGATAGATTCTGGGGATGGGCTAGCCCTCTGTTACTCAAAGGACTATTGAGGAATTGAACCTCTGCCACCTCCATGAGAAAAGTTGTGGTGCTATGTTTTTGAGAATATAACTTGATTCTAAGCCAATAGGAGTCCTTCTGTTATTGAATTTGATCGATCAGTATTAAGGTTTGCTTACCTGTTCCCATGACAGCCTTTTTTTCATGGGAAAAGTTATTCTTTGCCTCCTCTTTTAAATATTCAAATTGTTGCTGGCACTCCTGTTCGGTTGCCCCAACTGCCTGGGACACTACAGACCAGTCTTCACCAACTTCTTCTATAGTTTCAATGAGAATATCCTGTTTTACTGAAAAAATTATAACAAATTAGGTGCCTGTAAATTAGTACTGAGACAATTATAAATCGAATACAAATGGGGTGGCAGCTGCATTCCAGATGCCATGCATGTATTTGCAATTGATCTGCCACCCCACCAGGGAACAGGTATATGTAGGTCGTAGAAACTTACATGGCATCGTCATCTTCTCCAATGAGTACGCCTTCTTTGTCTTATTTTTTAAGTTTTTGTAGGCATTTTGCAAGTTCTGGACAGAACGAGAGCAGCTGCAGGTGGTAGCATTATACTGCCTTGCCACCGACTCCCAGGCTCTGGACTTTTCTTTCACGCAAACCTGGTCAGTTTTTTTTGTTTTCTATTACTTTTTTGTGCTCTTCTAGTATTGCTAATAAATGTACTGCTTCGGCGGGAGTGAAATTTGGGGCCATTACTCTGCCCTTCGACGTATTCATATTTTCACTCATATCTTCACGGTTTCAAAATAGCTTAATTATACCCAGCTACAACCTATGCCTTACAGCGAAAATATTTCACTCACGCAACGCAGACCGCAAGTTTGTTATTGTTTGTTTTCAATGACATTTGAACTTTTTTTTGTAAGAAAGAGACCACAAGTCATCCTTAGTACTTTGTAAGAGCGAGATAGAACAATAATCATTCAAATCATTCGTTCATAACTCGCTAGTTAAAAACTTGACGCACCTTTTTCGGGGATTAGTTAATTCGAACCGTTTTTTCGTTTGAGCTGGGGGAAATTACCGGGTCGGGGAAAATCATAGATTATTTTTTTTTCGTAGAATAACTATCCTCGAGATTTATTCCGCGTTTCTAGCTAGTGGCCCTTAAAAATAAAACATACTTAATCCTAAAACACGTTTGTAGAAAAAGAAGTAGGTATTCAGTAGACCACTTTATTCATTTTAGTTCGAACGATGACCTTGCATCGCTTTTGAAAGCGTAGCTATATCTGGTACGTAGCTACTTGTTTTTAATTTCAGGCATGACTGTAAGTTGTCGTCGGTTAATTTGCTCCTTAACTTATTTTTTATTTGATTAATTGATGTGAATGTTTGCTCACATGAATAGGTGGAGCCAAATATTAAAAGAATAGCAAATGCAAATTTTTTCCTTGTATCATATGTTGCAGGAAGACTATTACACGTATCAAATATGATTTTTTCTATTTCAGGCAGTTGTTTTGCAGCCGTCCACTTATGGTTGGATATCAAATTTTATTTCTCTCTCTCGTCTTCCTCCAAACGGCTCATGAGAGCTATGAACTTGCTGCTCCACAGTTCCTTGCTTTTTATATCTATCAGTTGCATCTGAAGTTCTGCAGCATCTGTGTTGAAAGGCGCCAAGTTCAGTTCGTCAACATTTATTTTTAGGGGGTACAAGACGAAGGATAATGTCAACTTATTTGCTCTGAGTTATTCACAGAGCCATGAAATCCTATGAAAAGAGCCGCATACGGCTCGCGAGCCGCGGTCTGCCGACCCCTGGTCTACACCATTTCTTTAAAAAACAACAAAAGTTGGACAGACATTATATAGCGTAACTCAAGTACAACAGGGAGCTTCTCTCTAACAAGATACTCACATGGACATGCAAATTGATGAGCCCGTAGTCATTCCCAGAGTCATCTTGCTCGTTTCCGAAGCGGCCAGCACGGTGTGAACACATCCTTATCCGACTCCCCTTTCAGCTTTGACCGTTCCACTCGCCTGATGTATTTGGTTATGCCAGATTTTCATAGTATGTACTCCAGATGTACACTGTATGTTCTCTGGATGTTTACTGTATGTACTCCGGATGTTCACCCAACAGTCTCTGATGGAGCGGGCTGTAACAAATACAAATTAAATATGTGAGTACAAAGTTAGTCTGTATCTGTTTAAATATGTATCTCTAGTAAAGATGACCTAGGGCCCGAATTAATAAACCGCTCTCAGCTGTCTCAGCTACGGCACAATGACAGTTTCGCCATACAAAACGATATTTTCATGCCTTTGACATAGCTAAGTGGAGTATTAATATGGTCCCTAGTTTAGGTTACACAACATGTGACTTGTAACACTAATAAGGTACTGGGCTTTAGATCTCTTGGTGGAAAATTATATAGCTTATGTCACTCTCACGTTGTCCACAAATCCAACATCACCTCATTTGTTAAAATCCGCCAAGCCATTGGAAATATATATTTTTTTATCACCACCATTTAAAAAAAAATCCAAAAACTGAATCAACAAAAAAAACATGTAATTATCAAGCATTCAAGATGAATCAACAAGGTTGAATTATTTGACCTAACAGCACACCCTTATTGCTAAAGTGAATTCCAGACTAATGCCTCATATGTTTTACCTGTAAATCCCATATCCTAAATGGCAGCATATTCAGCCTGTGCTTTTTACTGTGTATATTTGACGGTTGGTGTTGCCAGCATGAATGTCTTGTTGTCCTATGAACTCCACAAGTTTCAGCTGAAGGTTACGTGTCCACAAGCTGCATTCTGCTGGCATTTTTGCATCTGAATCTGGAATTATACAAAAAATTTATGCATAAGCTATATTATATACTTCCTGACCCTGCAAACTTCCTCTCGCCTAATTTAAATTGCGAAAGATGGCGGAGTTCCTAACATATTTATTTATTTATTTATGCTTTCTCCACTTAACATCTTTCTTTACATGGTAAACGAAATGCGACAAGTAGTTATCATATAACAAATTTAGCTGGGCATGCACAGCGCGCGCGTGGTTGGTGCTTTCTGTAGCAGGTTGGTGCGCGCGCTGTGCACTGCCAGCAACTGCGGTGGCCGCCTTCGCTGGACATACTCGTCAGGGACACACATCGAAACCCGATAACAAGTCCAGATTATGGATTTTGGTATTCATAAACATACAAACATAGTGAATATTTGTAAGTGCCATCCCTCCTGATGATTAGCTCATTATACCCCACCATACCTAAAGTAAATAGGGTGGGATACATCGACGGTAGAGGGGATACACTCCATAATGCCTGGTACAAAAATCTTACAAACTTATTTTTAATACACCAGAATGAGACTATGTTTAGCCTCATGTGGAGCCCAGATGACTGGATTATATTGCAACCAACTTCTAATTAACATAACATATAATTTCTAAGTTTCTTTAAAAAATAATTTTGGGTACCTATATTTTTTTTCCATGATCTTTTCTGATATTTTAATATTATTTGGGGCTAGTTAGTGTTGCAACTAACCCAATTTAGTTTTCTATATTTAGATATAGTGAAGGCTCCAGCGGATCACTCAGGTCAAGCATAAAAAGGATATCTGGGCACATTGATATGTTCCAAAATAGCGTTTAAAGATATCTGAAGATGTCTACTATAGTATTATTGTTTTACATCCTGCCTCACACTCATGAGTGGTATGGGAAGTAAGTGCCTTTGTCAATTGACACTTAAACTCAAAGGGTCTTACCACAAAAAAATTAACTCCTGTTAACACTTGTATAAAGACAAAATGGATTTGACATTTTGTTTTAGGATTTAACTATGTGTAACATTTTTTGTAGGAATATGGATAACAGTTAAATACATGCTACTGTGCCTATTGTGCAGTTCAATCAGTTAGATTTGTAAACATACAGTGGTGGTCAGTTCATTAGAAACACAGTTCCATTTCCATACACCTATGGTGCTCAGAATATGCTACTCAATTGTTATTTTTTTGGTATAAAAGGTTTAGTGGTGTATGTTAAATAATAGCCACATTATTATTCTACAAAATAAATCCAAAACAAATATCATATCAGTTATCAACAAGAATTATTCATTCCATTGCCTAAACTAGTCGTCATTTTGGCTTACCAGCAGTTGGACAGCTAATTAGAAACAAAATGAAAACCTTTGTAAAAAACAAAATAATTTAATAAAAACACGAAATATTTATGAGTCTATCATAACAAATAGCATTACTATATTAATAAATAAAAAAAATTGCCGTGATTATGAATTACAGCTTTACAATGGCGCGGCATTGACTACGAGTTTTTCGCATGTTTCCAGAAGTATGTTGCTTCATGCCTCCACGAAACTGTTGTAAAGCCCCTACGTAATTCCATACTAGGTATCCAACACCTGTTTGTTATGTTATGTTATCTAATACCGTTAGACATTGTTCCCCGATGAATGCCTTTGCGCTGTTAGCAGTGTGTTTCGGATTGTTATCCCATTGGAATATCCATGTAATGGGGAGATTATCATCAGCATAAGGAATCATGGGATCTTCTAATATATATATATACACCTATACGCCAGGGTGTTCCAAGCGGAAATCTACGCCATAATGGAATGCGCTGAAGCACTAAGGGAAACAGCAGAAATCAAAAACAAGAGAGTAGTAATTTATTCTCAGTCAGGCAGCTTTAAAGACGCTTAGGTGTCAGTGTCGATAAGGGGGCGGAAAGGGAAAACTTAGCAATAATGGTAGGTGTGGTGACAGGTCACGGTCAGAGTGTCGATAAGGGGGCGGAAGCCCTTTAAAATAAAATTAGCTCTAAACAAGAAAAGAAATGAAAAACCCACAACAAAACTTAATGGCCGCAAAAAAATTCTAAGTTTTTTTTTCCTTGGCGCCCCCTTATCTACACTCCAACCGGTATTTACGTGTGTAGAGATGCGTCTCCTTATCGACACTCTGACCCTGGACTGGACTTTGGTTATCAAGGTCACCCGAAACAAACAGTAAAGTAGGGTTATGGTTATTTTATTATGATTAAGATGAACGGTGGTCAGGCCAATCCAAAATGTTTGTTACCTCAATCACGGCGAATGTATTTCCTTCCACTAACTTCAATCAAATGCATGCACTGCATTGGCAGGCCGAAGGCTTGGCTTGCGAAACCGGTCACGGCAAAAGCTTAAATACGGTCAGTGTCTATAAGGGAGCGGAAACCCTTTAAAATAAAATTAGCTCTAAACAAGAAAAGAAATGAAAAACCCACAACAAAACTTAATGGCCGCCAAAGAGTAAATACAATCTAAGAAATAAGTTAAGAAGGAAGAGTCGGGACAACGGGGGCCAGCCCACAACTTCAGCCATGTTGTTTGTTTCACCCGCCTCTGTGTTTATGGTCTTTTTCGCCGCGTTCCATTATTACTTCCCACCTGTCAAACCAACTGATTCGAGAAAATACTAAAGGAAAGGATTATTCACTACATCTGTATAATAGTTATATTAGCTAGCTTGTACTACAGTATAAAAGTAGCTTGAAAAGTATTTAGAAGCACTTGTTATCTCATGTATGTATGTTATGTTATGTATGTTCATTTGTGTCACCAGAACATCTAAACTACTTACCAGAATTCGACAAATGAAGCGTCCTGATTGTCTACTGGTTATGGCACTAGTGACGTCACAATAAATTGAATATGGCGCCCTCTAGTGGGCATCAAGCCATGGATTAAAAAAATAGTTTTTTTACAGCGTCGTGTGGGGTATCAAATTAAAAGGCTTAACTAGCACATTCCAAATAACATTCTACATAGTAGCTTTTCTTCGCTGCTTTGCTTGCAATTAGTAAAATCATTAGAAATGTATTGACCGCCCGGTGGTAATTAGTTTCATACTCCTTAGAATGTGATGTTTTAGTACTCGGGTTTTAGTTTTCGAACTCATTGTCTTGTTGATTGGTTAGGTCAGACTTTTTTGATGTTTAATTCTACCCAAATTATCCCTTATTAGTAATAATAGTAATACCATCTTAAGTGCAATAAATATTTTATAATAAAACTTTCCAAAAGTTGTGACCATATTCTACAAGTACTTATAAATATCCTGGGAGACCCATCAATTAAGATAACCTTCTGAATGCATACATTTTCCTTATTTCAGGGCTTCTCTACTGGCCTCCAGAGAAATTTGAACGAACCTGCAGTACCAGGAGTCCAAAGAAGAAAGGACAGAAATAGATGATACAGAATCTATAAAACTACAGTCAGCTACAGACTACCTGACAAAATACAAGAACAACGACAAACGACAAATGCAAAAGGGTTTTAGACGATCTCGCAACCATAACCGTTATGATACCACAAACAGTCATGTAAAAAGAACGCGGGAAGAAAGTGCAGGGGATGTTTTTATTTTTGAATAAGCCTTGCGCTGGCGGCTTTGTATATTGGTTACTGGTAGGTGCATTGAAAAATATATTAGGTAGAATATCACTAAATAGAATTAAAACCATGTTTGATTCAGTGTAGAGTGTTTAATCTGGTAATTAAAAAATGCAAAAAATTAGTAGTATCGAAACTCCTTCTATTAACCTCGTAAGTCCCAGGGCATTTTGACATGCATGTAATTGAAACCCAGCGTTCCTATTGGAAATATTATTAAAATCTAGTGCTTCAGTCCCAGAGGTTCAAGTACAAAACTAAGAGCATCAGAGATATTATTTTGCAATGAAATCTTAAAGATTAACATTCTCAAAAGTTGTTTTTATTTAGTACTTCAAAAGGCTCTGAATTCAGTGTGAAAATAGGGGGGGAAAAAAATCAAAGTTTTTTTTGTATGACCATTTATTTACAAAATAATAAATCAATCATGTTCCTGACTTAAAATAATCATATTATTTTGATATAAACATAAAATTGTAAATTAGTTTTATGAGTCTTTCAATATGATAATCAGTTACCAGTACCAACATCAACATAGTCTACTTCTTATATAAATAATTGCACATAATATCGAGATCGAAAACTAATTTATCCTTAAGCCTAATGATCATCATAAACAAAGTTTTAAAATAACCAATCTCAGTAGGTTAATAAAAGATATGCTAAAATCTTAGGAATGGCTAAAATAATTTCGTTGTTTAGTTAGGCACAAATAAATATTGCACTTGGTGCACATCACAGTACATTTTATGGCAATGTCGGCATTTATTTTGGGTCTCAGTAATAAGTGGCATATGCTTTGCTCCTTTTCTCCATAATCGTTCACATGGAATGCTGACTGCTCTTACTCCGTCTTGATTGTCAACGTCGTCTTCTTCGGTGACCTCTCTGGCGCAGTGGTTGTGGCTCTGCCTACCATGCTAGAGTTCGATCCCCGGCTGGGGGTAAACAATAAAAAACTCCCATGTCTTGGATGTTTATATGTGTGTGACTTCGCTGTTTCTGGTTCCCACGTCACAAGATATCCTAGTGTGGGGCCAGAAGCAATGTATGTGCCTCCCAAGTAACACAGGAAGAAGGGCCAGATACGTCAGTTTCATTAAAATCAGCCAGCAGGTCTTCCCCGAACTCCACTTTGAAATCTCGTATTTGTTGAACTTTTGTCAGAGGCACTTTATGTGCTCTGAAAATAATCCAGTAATTTGAGACCGCCAGGTCTACCATGTGCTGGAATACAAGTTGTATCCATTTTTTTGCTATATTGATTAGGGCATACTGCTAATAATCTGTCGGCTAAATCTACCCCAACCATATTTTTGTGATATTTATTTACAGTCAGAGGTCTTGGAGCTTGGATGCAAGAACGTTCTGTTTTGCTCCAGCGTGAACAAGTATCGAGGGGCTCTTTATCGTGAATAGTAGACAGTAATGTGATAGCCTTGTTGTCAAACCACTTTATAAGCATCACGGTTCCGTTGGACAACACTTGACATGTAACTCAGCCATCTCTGTCTTCTTTCAGAGATGGCTTTGCTTCTCTTGGGATTCTATTCTCCATTAGCGTACCAGTGCAAAGCATATTACTGCGTGATAGTTCTTCTACAAAAAACCTTATTTTCTATTAACAATGAAAGTAACCAATATAAATGAATTAAAAATAAAATAGAAACACTAAAAGAAACAACTACGCGAATAAACCACCCCGGGACATTGCCGAGGCTAAGGTTCCCATGACGCTTGCAGCATTTCCCCGCTGCACCGCCAGGGAGATCCTTTGCATCAGAACTTGGGTCATAAAGTACCTGTCAAAGAACAAAATGTGTCCTAGTATTAAATCTTCAGCCAGGCTTAACACCGCTTTCATAGCGAGACCATAGGCCCCTGGTAAATGTCAAAATCACACACCAAACCATTGGGATTAGCCAGGACAAATACTTTTGAGTCCGGTTTGACTTGGCTTACCTGGGACTTATTGCTTCATTACTCACTGCCCTGTAAAAGGAATCGTCATTTCGTCCAAAGATAGTGACTGAGCCTTTGCTTGCTTGCGACATCCATTCTTCACTTTTTCAAGCAGAGGACGAATCTTCCATAATTTGTCCTTGTTGTGCTCTTCACGCGTAATTTTAGAGTTTGTCCAAGAATTATTGTTTAGTAAACAAATAAAAAGAAAAAATTAAATACAAATATTTATTACAAAAAATTAGATACAAGCCTTCGGAAATATCTGCGAACCTGGCTCAATGACGTCATGAGAACTGGAGATAGCAAAAAAATCGAGAGGTAAAAATTTAAAAAATTGTTTAGTAAACGTACCAGTTATGGACAGTATAATCTAGAAATGTCACTTCAAAAATTTATAAAAAAAAATCTGCTATCCGCATTCTTGTCATAGTTTTAAATAAAAGTGTTCGTGACATTGTAGCTTTTTTGAAGAATTCAAACGCGTCGGATATTGTACTTACCACTAACAAAAAATCGAAAAAAAGAATAGGCTTAAAATGATCTACTAATGGACACCATATATGCTAGTTATGGACACCCAGTCATGGACTGGACACTCTGGTAATGGACACTCATAAATAAAAACTTGGTAGAGTTAGTTTAACTATTTTATTGTTCTTTTATTTTAAGATAGGTACTATAACAATGACCTATATTATTTGGTAACTTTGATATCAATGAGGACATGAAAACTATAAAGATAAACATATTTATAACTAAAAAGATAAACATATTTCTAAATTAAAACAACAATAATTTTGTTTCTTCTTAATCTTATCTTTATCAGTCTTTATCTTATCTTAATCAATATCAAAATAATAAACGCAAACTTTGTTCTTAACATCTAAATAGCTTTTTTTCTCTTCGCTCTTACTTAAAAACTTACTAAAATATTATTTGGAAGAATTTGAGACCATATTTTAAATTGGTTCAATAACAGTCGCACTTAGCATCTCAACACAACTACTACCAAATAATTAACAAACAGTATTAAAAAGAATTGTACACGTTATAGCAAAAAAATACTTATTTTATCAATTCTTTTACATCAATAATGCACGGGAAAACAAACTTGTCATCATGCATTACCGGCTTCGGCAGATACTTTAATATGTCAGTTTCATCAATGATGGATAAGTCATTTTCAAGCACTTTGAAAATATTTTTTGCTTTTTTACTTTGGAGCCCTTGGACAACAATTTTCTCTCCAAAAAGCTCTTTTATAATACAAACGTAGCGATAGGACTTGTTCTTTTTTTTTCCATCAAAGTTAACAAGAACAAACTCTCCTTCTTTTGGCTTGTTGACTGATTGTGATCTGCAAGGTGTTTTTATTACTTCAAGTTGTCCGGTTTTATCATTAAGTACCATTTGCAAGTCAATGCTATCTAATATTTGCAAGTTTCGTGCTGAAGATAAATTTTCTGTTCGATGTTCCTGCTCTTTTCTCTGTTCGTTCTTCTTTTCTTTATTCCTTAAATCTTTGTCTCCTGTGTCTTTTAGTGTCTGTATGCAAATAACATTGATGACCTACGAAACTTATACGATTTTGAAATCCTTATTAACTTTCATAGTTGCGTAAATGTATTTAAACTGCACCTTTGATACAAAAGAATAGAAAAATCGTTGCACAAACAAAAAAAAATGCCTAAGCCTTACTGACACGCGTAGTTTAAAAGCTCAAATACAGATAATTAGGACCACATAGCCCTGAAATGTACTTATTTTCTAAAAGTCAACTATAATCGAAGTACTTTGATGCCAAATTAAGCCATTTTGATATTTATTTTAACACAACAAAAGAGGTCTAAACTGAACGTCGTCTTGCTATCATGCTTGGCATGCTAGGTTATTGTGTCCAAGTATGAAATTTTATACCGACGGATACTAATGCAGGTATCTCATTATTAAGATAATTTAGTGTTCAATCAAAACATTTAGGAATATAACACTGGACATTTTTAAATTAGAGTTTTTTGGAGATGTTATTTTAGCTGTGTACAAAAAATACACAGGGTCAAAATATTAATAAGGTCTGTGACACAGCTCACTTTTTGGAAAAAAGAATCGCTTCGATCTTATGGCGTGCGTGGCTACACGCTGCAGTCTACCTGCGCAAAGTGGGAATAAAAATAACTGCGCATGCCAACTGCACAGTTATTTTCATTGCACTGACCAATAAATGCGGAAGGATAGATTTATGAGTGATGTAGATGTGTGCATGTTCTTAATTTTCGGCGACACTGGTTCCGATACAAGCTTGGCGCCAAGGGCCTATCTCTCGATATCTGTGAGCGTAGCACTACCAAAGCTATGATACTCGAAGTAAGTTGATATTTGTACACTGTGGTCTCCGGGTATATTGAGGAAGTAGTCAATCATCTGATTTGGGGCACTAAGGTGTTCGGGCAGTTCATTGTAAGTTTTTGGTAACACGGTATCCTTCAGACTTTTCCACAATTTCTTTAGGTTGCAAACATTATTATGTTCAAAGAACGCCTTCTTTTCAGCATAACTTCTCACGTTAAAAGATAATACACAGAAATAGACATAATAACACATTGTTATAGACAGCCATCTACTTTCATGATGGATTTGATCTGTATTCCTATTTCTAATGGCTACACGCTGCGGTCTACCTGCGCGAACTGGGAAAAAAAATAGTAAGAAAATAACTGTGCAGTTGGCATGCGTGTAGCCACGCACGCCATAAGATCGAAGCGATTCTTTTTTCCAAAAAGTGTGCTTGTCACAGACCTTATTAATATTTTGACCCTGTGTATTTTTTGTACACAGCTAAAATAACATCTCCAAAAAACTCTAATTTAAAAATGTCCAGTGTTATATTCCTAAATGTTTTGATTGAACACTAAATTATCTTAATAATGAGATACCTGCATTAGTATCCGTCGGTATACTGGAGACGCTAGCTCGAACAAAATATGTGCCCGGCCTCTTGAAGAGAGGGGTACGCGCGGGGCGAGAGCGGGCGTGTCAGTTGTCATAGATAGAAAATCTTTGCGCTCAGTTGCGATATGCCGTAATTCTGTATGGAGACGTACTACCGTCACCTTTGCCCAAAAGTTTACCTATCGAGTGAATCCTGCCTATACTGCTTTCACACTTTTAAGGGCAGGCGATCTATTAACAATAAAAAATACTTAACGTACATACGTAAAATACACATAAACTAGTTTATCCTAGGCAAAACTAGTTTGTCCTGAAATCAGGTATGGCCGAAATAATTATATAATTCAAAGTATTTACTTTATTTTATTCCATTACATCACGACAGGTATCTAAATAATAACTGATGTCTTAATGAAAATAAATTTACATTTTCCCTAACTGTTGGCTTGGTTTTGATCTCATTGATTTGATATAACATTTTCAGAGGTATGAGTTAGTCCTTTTTTTCCTTAGAAACCATAAGTCCTGAACAAATTATTAAAATAACTTAACAATATTGTGCCCTTAAGCGCACGAAATAAATTTAGTATATACTAATAATATACTAATTTTATTTCCTTAAGGCGTAAGAAAAATCCGTTTTAACTGCAGTTATCCCATAATTATGTCGTTAACAAGGGAATAGTTGAACAAATCCATCAAAAATATATATATTTATTAATATTATATAAACATGGTATGTATCAGTTGAAAGGGATGAAATTTATCTATACTATTACGTTATCATTGAACTGTATATAAAAGAAGTTTCGTTTAAAAAAAATAAAAGATTACATTTTTCGCTCTCCTGAAAAGTGCCGTTTTTCAACTAATCCGTTTTTTACTGGAGGCACTGAATTTCGTCCACCTTATAAGGCTCAACTGTATGGAATTGAAGTAACGGATCAATGGAACGAAACAATAGAATAATAGTGAAATTTGTTAACTAGCGCTTCACTTTATGTATCGTTATGAATGAAGAAATGAATCCTTTTATAGAAAAAAAAAACAACTCTTGTTACTCATCAAAGTCTAATTTCACAGTCTACGTGGTTCCGTCCGTCTTTTCATTCCATCGTCCATCACTTCGTTCGTTCAAGGTAACGTAAACATATACTAATCTGCTTTATAAAAAAAAACACAATAGTTGAAAAACTAATAGTTAATCTGAAAACAACAAGCTGAATAAATTATTCAGTTAAAAAAAACAACCGATTGAAAAAAAATATGTTGAAAAAAAACTGACTGATAAAATTATTTTCATAATGTGATATCGGTTAATGGTTCGTTCGTTATAGTAGTTTATGGAGGGCATTAATACTCGAGAGTGCGTTTATGAAACGAGCCGAAGGCAAGTTTCATAATAATATCACTCTAGAGTTTTAATACCTAATTATGTACAGTTACATACACTAGTTTATCTACACACATATCATAAGCTCTCTTTGATGTGTTTAGGAACCGCATGTTTGACCGGCATTGTGGCTCTGCCGGTGTTTAGCTTGTTCTGTAGTACCAACTTCACGCAGGCGGGTGTCAGCGTTCGAAATTTGAATGTCAGTACCAACTTCACAAACAAACTAGGGGCGGCAAGCAGGCGGGCGTTGCGTTCGAAATTTGAATGTCATAATACATAGAAAAATTACACATTATAGTCATAATATGTAATTTTTCAGATAAGAAATGAGTTTTTACCAAGTAGTTTAACATTATGCTGATCATAACGTGCGGTTTTTGTACGCATTAAAGAGGGTTTATGATACGTGTGTAGATAAAATAATTTATTAGGTTCGTCGATTCAACGCCCACCACTACTGACTGGAAATAAAGAAATACCTACCTTATCTTTCATTTATCACACCTGATTGGTCGACAGCAAATTTCAAAGTAAAAGTTCTCACTCGCTCAAGGTCACCCGCAGTACATTGGATTTTTACAGTAAACCACTATTTATCGTCCGACTCAGTTTCAATTAGTCGAGCAATTAGGTATTTTGTCAGGCGAAATAAGTTTTTTTGACAATCAAAATCTGGATGTACATTTGAAGTGTGTGGGGTATAAGTGTATTGGGCAGGTTTTTACCATAAGCATGGCAGGATTTTCAATTTCAAGACGGTCACAGTGATCGCCAGCCATGCAACCATTCATTACAATTGCAGACGTACGAGAAATCTCGTACCGTTACGAGATTTACCGCCTTTGTACGAGATCGAGAATAATAAAAAATCTCGTACACCTTTGTAGATTTCTTTGAATTGGCCAGTTTTGCGCCTGTAATTATGTTTTTGCCTCATGCAAATAACTGCGAAAGGGTTTTCAGTACCTAAACGAATTGAGTGAACACACACCTGTAAAGATTTCTAAAAATCGTCTGTTTACAGACACCGTACGTTACACTTATAGCTACCGATAATCCTAAAGGCCCAAATCGCCAAGGAAACTCGTAAATTTCGAACCCTCTTAACTAAATAAGTGTATACCAGTATGATATCTGACAAACTATTATAATAAAAAAACAGTTTTTTTTTAGTTATTGAGGATGTCAGTTTCAATGTATTATATGACTTTTATTATAATAAAAACAAAAAAGATTTTACTAATACCCCTGACATTAAATAAAGGTAATTCAATATTTATGACAACATTAACTACAATACAAGCACTATTACATACTTTAAGTTTCTTATTTATACTCTGCTTTAAGTGTATACTTTTTTAGAGTTGTTTTTTTAGAGTAAGTTAAATTATCAGAATATGAATCAAATTTAAATTTGACATACCAAAGCGCAACACGTAATAGATAAGTAGTCTAAAATGTGGTTAAAAGGTGTTTTTTTTACAAAGTATCTACGAGATTATGTACTGAAAGTACGAGATGTTTGGCATCCCTGGTACGAGAAAAAAAATCCAGCATCTGCCAACCCTGATTGTAGATTTGTAGTAATCTGTCACAGAATACATTATATATAGGATAGTAATCTGTGATGCATTTTTTATTGAATTGAATCGAGTCTCATCCTGTGGCTGTTTTATTTTATGTCATTTTCTGTCTTTCTTTCCTTTTTAGTGCATAGATGTATTACTTTACTCTTTGGTATTCTCTAATTCTTACGTTTAGTTCGTGTGGTTTCTCCAACATCGGGTTTCTTTGTTTCTTGTGCAAAACTAGGGTTGGTGAGTCAAGTTGGTGCTGGGAGCGATTCTCGTTTGATTGAATATTACCCAAACCGTCTTGAAAGGCCGTGGACGAGGAGTACTAACTGTTTGTGTGTCAAGTTGAGACAGACGATGATAAGGGTTGGAGTGTAGATAAGGGGGCGCCAAGGAAAAATAAAACTGAATTTCCGCCGCTTCCGCCCCCCTATCGACACTGACCCATCTCATACAAATGATGGAACGTCAAAGTTGACCTGAGATTAATGCTAATTCACTTTCCAACTGTCGGGCCTTACAGGCAGGCGTCAAAATAATAACAGATAAAATTGCTTGCGCCACTTACAGAGTTTATTCTGGTGGTGAATGAGTCAACATCCCTTTTTATGGGACCTTGCATGTTTCTAACATTTCACCTTGTAAGTTAAGTTTAAACTGTACACAAGTTCATCAAATCACTTCTGTTGATGTGGTTTGGCCACTTTTTTGCCAATACATAACACTAATGGTTATTTGGAGCAAAAGCGGTAATTTTTGTGGAATTCCTGAAAGTAGAGGTACATTCATGTTTTAATTCTTAGAGAAATAGTGCAGTCTGAAGGAAATTGGTTGGGAATTATAATTATATTGGTAGAGAAATTATTGTACAATGTTGTCAACTGGTTATAAGAATGTGTGTGGGTCTCTATATTGTTATGGGTCATTCTTTAGTGACTGGTGGGACAGTACTCCAGAATTTGGTATGTTTTGACTTGTAACTATTGGTTTAGGTCTCTTATAACGGTCATATATATGGTTAAATAGATGATGAACCAACATATAAAATATACTCTGAAAATACATTGATGTTCATCTTTATTCAGTATTGACAGAAACTGTTTCAACAGCCTAGAAATTTGTTGTATTAGGAAAGATAGAAAATGTCATCCAGTAGCTGGCCTTGCCCAGGTCCTGGGGCTAGGCTACCTGAGGGGCATTCCATTGTGACGGTCGGGACATTTTTACACTCAAGTATATCAACCATAATTTTGTAATTCTATTAATAGTGCATAATAGATATTACATTGATATAAAATGTAATAAATAAGGTTGAATCTACTTAAATTTCACATGTTTAAACTAATATATTTCTATGGAAAAAAAAGCATTATAAATTGTGACGGTCGGGACTCTTACTTTCTCGTCTACTCCAGATGTACAGCTACTTTTTAAAGTTTGTAAGAAACTATCAATGATATTAGTACAAATATTTAAGTGTGTATACTTTAAGGTTTAAACTATCGTTTAGTAAAGATCTGGTTTTAAATTAAATCAGAATTTTCATTGTTTTCTCATTAGAAAAATGTGACGGTCGGGACAAGCTTACGTGACGGTCGGGACAAGTAAAAAACAAACAAAAATGAATATATATTTTAAACTTTTATTGAGGAAAAAGTTATTTATTACCACTAAATATACATTAACTATTTTTCAAAAACATCCATACTATTATTAAAACGATAAAAAATGCGATCACCCTTAATCTCTAATGATGGTGTACACAACTTCTTTATTATTTGGTCAAACGTGACATCAGACACATCATTTTCAGCAATTTTAAAAAGTTTGCCATTCTTGTCACATATCATATTGTTATTGTTACTTCGCCTTCTTCATTGTCAACTTTGTTGACAACACCTGCGTAACGGTACTCGAATTTTCTTCCAGGAATCTTCACCAACACAAAATCACCACAGTTATATTGGTCTTTATATAGTCCGCTGCTGCCTGCTTGTGTCCTATCATACATATTTGTTTCTGGCCCTACTTCAATTCCTTGCTCATGCTTTCCAATATTTTCCTTATTGTTTTCATTATCAAATCTTATTTCATTTACTATTAATTCATCCTTTGTTTCTTTTTCGTCATCGTCCAGTTTCTCCAATAAATCCACGTCCGCTTTTTCCATCAAATCCACATCTTGTTTCTCTATTAAATCCTCTTCTGGTATCTCCATTAAAGTGCAAGTATTATCCTCATTATAATTATTTATGTTTAGCGATTTATCGCTAGAGTCATCCAATGAATAAACGTCGGCGTAGTTTAATTTGCCCCTGACGATCATTAGTTTGTTTGTTGAATTACACGTTTCGCTGTAAAGAAGCATTCCTGAATTTTTTGCCTGGAATTTGTGGTGTTTCTGAATATGTGGTATGGCAGGAAACTCCGACCATCTTTTTTCAAGATCTTCTTTATGTGCTTCGATGTCCCCACAAGCCACGAAATATAAGTCTATTCCGCTAATGTTTTTGGACTTGAGGTAGGAATAGCAGTCGTAGCTGTGAAAGATAGCTGCACGCCTGGTCATGATGGCTGACCACAATAGCCTTTTGGCTGTTGCACCAATTCCGTCGACAGCCCCCTTTCCATGACTGGACGCAAAAAAGCACCATTCCACTTCTACACCCCAGTCAGACTCACTGTAGCAAAGGTTGAGCAATGTGTACCTATTCTTAAATTGCGCAGCGCAACCATCCGAAAAAACAGACACTTTCTTCAACTCTGGATACTTTTGCTTCAGGTCTTGAATTATTTGGCGCATAAAAGCCCACACCGCGTATTTGTCGTGGTTTATTTCATTGCTCATTATAATGTCTGAATGTTTAGAATTTCCAGCATTGCCCCAAGCACATCCAGTGAACATTGTTGCCTGAGGGTGAGACCAATGTGCACTTTGAATCTCGTCTTGGAACAAGATAGAAAAATTTTCTGCAAAGTCAACCTGCAACACAATTTCCGATGCAGTACTGTTTTTCTTCTTGGACTCAAAATGGTTAGACTGCTGTCTCTTTACAAAAACGTGTCTCTTGAACGTTGGCGTTTGATTCTTCATCTCTTGAATCAATTCATCTAATGAGCCTTGACGAGACACTGGGGTATACTGGGATTCAGACTTCTCCCATTTCTTCCAGACTACTTCTATGTCTGTGACCAAATTAACAGGCAATATATCAGTGACGTCAAAGCAGTCTGGGCAGTCGTCTTTCAGCATACATTTTTCGCTGCTTGTATCACATAGATAGCATTTAACAAGTCTGTAGTCATTGGTGGTAAGCCTACGACATGTTTCTTTAAAGTTTCCAACATAAAATCGAAATTGGCATGTTGTGGATAGGGAATGCAATCTTGGGCCAAGATTGACCATTCAAGATCTTGGAGTCTCTTTTCGGAATCAAGATTGGTCAGTTCAAGATCTTGTCAAGATTCGGGTCAAGATCTTGGTCTCGAATCAAGATTATCGGGATTATTCCAGATTGAGCAGAATAATTAAAAAAGGCGTTATTTTTGAGTCAAATTCTGTAAATTGAGAGTAACCAGTATTTTTGGATTATTTTATATAATTGAGTATACTTTTCAAAGTAAACAACTTTCCATGAACACAATAATCAATGTTTATTTCAAAAATTAACAAGAAACAATCAAGATTTTAGTGACTATAATAATAAATGCAATACATTATTGCATTTATTTTATTTTAATCATTAAAATGTTGATTGTTTCTTGCCAACAATGCAATGAGATCATAATTAGTATAACCTATAAATGAAATTAAGAGCAAAAAACATTAAACATTTTGAAAATAGCTTCTCAAGAAGCATAATACACTTAAAGTGTCATCACCCAATCGGCACCGTATATCAGTGGCTAAATAGCCCGCGGCTGAAAAGGCCCTTTCTGCCTCCACGCTAGTTGGGACGAAAGTTAAAAGGCTGTTAAGAGCGAATTTTAGATATTGCCCCCGTTCTCCTCCGTATTCGTAAAGATTCATTTCTTTTTTCAAAATTGCGTCAATTTTGTCAGAAATCAGCGCTTTGGGTTGCAATTCATTACATGCTTTCAAGGCCTGTTCCAATTCCTGCTGAAGAGAAGTTTCAGTGCAAGCTTGTTGGATTCTTGAAAGTTGCTGGTCTTCCTCATCATCTTCACCAACATTTTCCGATGAAATTGGACTTTGTAAATCAGAAATTCGGTGTAATCGTTTGAGCAAGTCTTTAATGTTTTTTCTGATCGAGCTTTTTGTCGGTAATTGAAATGTTGTATCAGTGGCGTATTTTTCTGAATCCTCTTGATACTGAGCTGGATTTTTAAGATATAATAATGTTGCAGTTGATTCAATTCGGCGTTCAGAAATACGCTTTCTCATGGCAATAGCCAGGTTCTCTGACAATGGAGTCTTTAATTCTTCCAACTTACGAACCATGAATCGTAAAGTGTATTCCGCACTCACTAAATCGGTATCACGGCGGCACAAAACTTCCACTGCGAGTTTAACGGGCTCAAAAGCATTTTGCATACTGAGGAGAACAGCATGTTCTTCATCATTAAAAAAGAATTCAGAAGCAGAACCATACCCCAAATCAATTAGTGTTTTACTAACACATTGCTTGACTCTGTTGTATGTTGAGATCATGTTGGCAAGACTTGACCAGCGCGTTTTGCAGTCTAGTACCAGTTGAAGTGTTTTTCCGAATTCTTCTTTGATATAACTTTGAAGTACGTCATTTTTCGTTGGGGAGTTTTTAAAGAGTTTCACTAGTTTTCTAAGCTTTGATATTATTAATCGGTATTGTGGAGTCAAATCAACTTGCCTAGACGGCAATGAAAAACGAAATCCAATATCGTCATCTTCGTCGTTGTCAGTGCCTCCATCAGAATCTGAATCTGCATTATACTCTTCCTCTCTATATGTATCTTCATCTTGGTTACTTTTCTTATAGACGACATCTGTTATTCCCAACTGGATGCCATGAGCATAACAAAGTTGTTGAAGTGGTTTTATTAGTTTTCCAACTTTAACCATAACACTAACATCGTCTTCCATACAAATTCCATATTCCGATAGCTTTTCACTTAAGAGCTCAACACATGACTCTGAAGGCATGCTTCCAAAAATTCTTACTAAGCCTAAATTCCAGAAAACGGGGTGGTTGTTGGTGTGCGAGTGAATATTTATGTTTAAAAAGCGGCGGTTCCTTCCCGATGTCCATTCATCAAAAGTGAGAGTGAATCTTTGACCTTGCTCTTTAAGCTTCATGAGATCTTGTTTGACTTTCATTTTAAGTGTAATGCCATAATCCATTACCATCATTTTAATAGAGTTAGGCGAAGTTGGCAGTTTGTGTCCTTTTGCTGCAAAAAGACTGCGTAGGTCATCAGAAGTGCAGAACACTCTAAAGGGTAGCCCATCCTTAGCTACCATTCGTGACACCATTTTTTCTTTCGAATTTTCAGCCAATGTTGGGAAATAATCGCCGATTTTCTTTTTTTTCGATGTTGTTGGATTCAAATCAAGCTCCACAGACGCGGAATCATTTTGATTTTGAATTTGCAAGTTAGGCACAGACGAGGTCGGGGTTAAAGTTGATATGGCACTAGTACTACTGCCGCTGCCACTGCCAATTGTTCCTTCCTCGGCACTCGTCAACAAACATTTCGTGTCAATTTTGTGAATAGACTTCATGTGAACATGCAGGCCCTTTGGTGAACCATTTGAGAGTTTGCGAATAGCGTTGCACAATTTGCACTTAGCATTCAAACCATCCACGGATTTTTTGAAGTATTTCCATACCGGCAAATTACTTTTAGTAACGTCCAAAAACACTTGATTTGAACTGTCTTTAGACATTTTCACTTCTTTGAACAGTGACCTAAGGATTTTTTTACGTAATTATTGTATAATTATCGAAATAAGTAATGGGTTTCATCGGAGATAGTAATTAAAACAATAGACGCGACGCGACGCAAAGTTGTCAAATTGCGAGTAAATAATAAACAAATTCGGCGCACCGCGCGATTGTAGAACGTGATTGATCGCTTCATTCCTCGTCCCGCGACCCCACGCCACACACACACACCCCGCTCCGTTGCTAGTCGCCAGTCAGACAGTCGGCCGAGCGCGGCGCGGCGTCTGGCGAGACAGTTCGCGCGTTGCCGCGCAGGTATGAACACGTTTCACGCGTGATCAGTCTGAAAATCTTGGAATCTTGTTACAATCTTGGTCTATTTTGCCAAGATCGCGAAAGGGATTTCAAAATTCAAGATTGATGGCCTTCAAGATTGAATCTTGGAAAATCACTCAAGATCTTGGTGGAATCTTGATCTTGCAAGATCAAGATTGCATTCCCTAGTTGTGGACAGACACAGACATTGTGTGGCATATTATTCATTGTTTTGACATGAATTGGGCGAAATTCAAAGAATTTTGACTTTCCAACTTTAATGTTGGAATAATCTTTTGTGAAAAGTTGATACGCCTCTGCCACTGACATTGTCATGTGTCTTTTTGCGACATGAATTAGTTTTTTGGTATATTGTACTTCCAAAGGCAGTGAAGGAAAAATATTCTTAGCAAGTTGCCTAACAACCGCCTGTTTTTTCGTTGGGCTCTCTGGCATAGCTGCGATAACTTTATTTAAAGCTTTTTTCAGTGTTCTCTTTGTTTTGTAAGAACCCATTGGAGAACTGGCAGTTTCATTTACCTCAACGATAGTTTTGGCTGCTTTCAGTTTGTTCCTATATCTTTGTTTTCTAATGCGCTCTTTTTCCGTACACAAAGACTTTGTTTCTTGGGCTTGGTTTTTCTTAGCTTCCAGTCTTCTTTTTCTACTTCTTTCTTTCTCCTTCTGTAATAAAAGTTTTTTCTTATCCGGGTCTTCTCTTTGTCTGGCCCTGGATAGACGTTTTCGCTCTGCCGCGTCCATAGGCATCTAAAACAACACCACAACCACTTCAAATATAACCAAAAACTAATAAACCCAGCGAAATTAATCAAATCATATTATGGGTAGTCATATATAAGCCACATGCAAGCGATGTTTGTAAAAAACAAGTATTTTGCTACTTGACATTGTGACGGTTGGGACTGTGACGGTCGGGACCGTGACGGTCGGGACATAACTTAATATTAATGTGAAAAATGCATAACAGCCCATCGCCACTTTAAAAAATATCAAACCCCTCAGTTTCTATCTATTTGTTACTTACAAAACACACACTCTATCCTAAACAGGCATTTTTGAGGTTAGAATCAACAAAAGTGAATTAAAATGTGACGGTCGGGACGTAATTCTGGTCACCAATTATTGCTTGAATATTAGAGAAATTAAATAAATGCAGTAGTGCAGTGCAGTAAATCTTTAATAATATTTTAATTTGCTGACATTCACAACACGCCGATTCACATTCAAAATGGCCGATTTTTTTGTTTTTAGACCAAAGACAATTACTCTACGCGTTGAGCTTCACTAACATCCGGTGTTGCTATTGACCAAAAAAGTAAAAATGCAGTTTTTTACGAAATAAAAATATTCATTTCATAAACTTTAGACTATGTACTGTTATTCTAAATGAATATTTAAACTAATCTTCGACTTTTATTTTATACTAGTCTGGTGTCACTTATCATGGAATGCCCCCTGAGCTATTTTACTCTGTGGTATTTTGGTGCAATGGAAGACTTAGCCTGTCCCAATTAAAAGAAAGTCGTCAAAAAATGTTTTGATGACACTCTTTGTTTAATTAAATTCCAAATGTATTCAATTGCATTTAATTCGCAGTTATATGGCGGGAGTCCGAGCTCTTGATGCCCATGACTTTCGAATATTTAATTGACTTTGTATTGTTTAGGGGGAGTATTTTGTTTAATCAGCATATATTATAATTCAGGTTTGAACTGATTTTCTTGAAAAACCATCCCCTTGCCATGAAGCCAGTTTATCATGTCTGATTTTTTATTGGTCATTGTGGGCAATTGTTCGCTTTGCATGGAGTGATAGGAAGCATTGTTTATTAAAATGATGCTGGTTTCTCGTAAGTTGGGAATCAATTTTTCAGTTATATATATTTTTTTATTATCACCGTTCATTTTGAGATGGTAGTCGCCCGACTTTGTTTTTGATTTGAAAAATAAGCAGGCTCCTTCTACGAAACCTGTTAACAAATAATTATCTTATTCTTATTCGTATTCTTAGGACTATACTGCCCCCGATAATAAGAAAGGCGCATGTAGCATCATGTTCAAACCGAGATAAAAATGTTTTATGTAAAAAATATTTTAATGCCTGGCTGTCTCACAAAGGAAAACTATAAACATATTCTATCGATGCAATAAAATGGGTTTGCTATTATGTTATAATGTGAAATCGATAATTTTTCTATATTTTAATTATTTATTGAATTATTAAGAATTTTCCTTTTCTTCTTAGCAAAAAAATGTTAGAAAAATAGTCAATATCAGGTTGAAAAGTCGCAAATAGCCATTTACGTCCTTTAAACTTAGCATATTTAATGCACTGCTTTTATTTTTAGTGTTCTTGATTTCTTACTAGATTATCCCATAAGATAAAAGGTCGCAATTGACTACTTGCGCCTTTTAAATCTAGTATGGACTATACTTGCAATACTCTTATTCTTAGTTAAAAGGCAAAATAAAAATGATGAATTATTTATAATCATTAGAAATACACTATTGTGTTAACAGAATTATGTGATAGGTACATATAATATTTGAAATGATAAATGAGAAAGGATGATAAATTGATACGACCTGGTAAGACATAAACATTTATTAAGAAACCACAAAAGAAAGAAATACTATTACACGAAATATAAATCTGCCTGAATTCTTGACCATCATTAGGAACTTGACCACTCAAAATTAATTAATCTCTTAATCAGCCTTAATTCTTCACCGTCATTAGGAACTTGACCACTCTTAAAATTAATTAATCTCTTTATCATCGACTACAACCGTCATGGCAACAACCTTAATTATCTCAGGTACATATTTAAATGAAACAATAATAAACAGTACTGTATTTTAAAACAAAATATTTTTTCAGAAAATAAAAGCTATTTCCAAACTTCTTGATATTTGTTGATAACAGAAAATTGTTATTTTAATCTCAATTCAGAAACAATAAAAGAAACGCATTTAACTAAAATGATTAACTTCTAACATTAATTCTTGACCATCATTAGGAACTTGACCACTCTTAAAATTAATGAATCCCTGTATCGACTCAAACACAACTTTAATTATCTAAATTAAACTAAATAATTATAAACAGTAATTTAAGACAAAAAACTTATTCATGAAATATAAAGTCTATACTTTTCCGAACGAATCTTTGACAATCTGTTTAAAACAGAAAATACTTATTTAAACTTTTGGCACAAACATGAAAACAACATTTAAACATCTAAAATAGCATTAATTACTTAACTCAACTACTGACAATATTCTCAATTACTACACTACACTTGAAAAACTACACATTCATGTGACCTATCACCTTACGCCTGACAAGTTTATTCACTGTCTTATTCTTCATATTCATTACAGAGATCCACTGCATTGTGGTTCACTGGTAGATTGTGCCAGAATAATCTCCTGTTTTCTGGCATTAGAGGTACTAGTTTGTCAATTTTTCCTGATTTGCGCTCATTAGTTATCCCTCTGAGCACTCTTTTCGGTTTAGGATTTGGTATACCCATTTTTACATTTTTCATTCTTAGAAAATCTAGTTCGATTTCTTCATTGTCGAACTCCTTCTTGTAAAACAATGTATGGTGGCCTCTTCGAAACGTGACCTCGCACATGTCACTTAACCCTAGAAAGATAATCTTATTTAGATGTACTGAAAAGATAATCATACGTCAAAATTACTCCTTAGTTTTAAATAGCTATTATTTCAAAGATTATTTACTTAATTTGATGAACTATGGTATGTATGTATTTCTCATATAAGTTTAAATAAAAATACAACATATTTATATATAAGTACTGTTTATTAATTATTTAAAAAAATAACGAAACATAATGGCTATCATTTTAAAGTAACCAAACATAGGAACTTCTCTTATTATTAAGAATTCACATTTTTTAGACTAATCAGTTATTTCTAGTAATAGTGTTAGTTTGAAACAATAGACTCTATAGATTTTTAATACTTAAATTTACGGAGATCGATTAGATGCAGCTCAGGCACATGTCAATGTTATGTTCACGACAAATCACTTTTTTACACTTTTTGCAACATCCACTAGCCTTACGCTTTTTTTTAGACGGGCAATAGGCACAGTAAGTACGTTTCTTTGGATTGGGCTCTTCTGTGTCGTCTTCGGTTGGTCCAGGAGCAGTTTTCGGTAACGTATCCTTTATCTCATCTCGCAAATATCGCTTCAAAGTGGGTGCTTCCAAGCGCTTGGCCATATAGGGTGAAGTTAGAGCCATGCTCAATTGTTTCATGAATTTGCGGCGATTTAGAGGCTTCTCGCCTTTAGTGACAACATTGTGCCTGTATATTATATATGCATTTACGAATGCAATATTCAGCATCCCATAAAAAAGGCACATGGACCATCTGTTCGTCTTCCTACTGCACGACATAAGAGAGCACATCTGATCAAGGGTATCTACTCCTCCCTTAGTTTGGTTGTAGTACATGATCATTTCTGGTTTCCCAGTAACTTCGTGTATGGCCGCGTCTTCGTCACATGATGACAAAAGGTAAACCATCTTGGCCGGCTTCGGTTTATATGAGACAAGTGTCAGGGGTCCGTCAAAACAAAACATTGATGTTCCTACTGGCCTGGAGCGACTGTTCTTCAATTCTTCAGGTATCTCTCTTTTATTAGAGCGAATGGTCCCGACCAGTGTCAGTTTATAAGGCTCTTGAAGCAAAGATTGAGCCAAAGGAATCGATGTGAACCAATTATCACAGGTTATATTGCGACAACTGCCGTGGACAGGCTTTGTCAACTCCTTCACGTAGTACTCTCCGAGGGGTACGCCATTGGTTTCCGTTCCTCTTCCCAAATAAGGCACTGCGTTTATCATATACGATGTACCACTGTCGCATACCATGACGATTTTTATGCCATATTTGCTTGGCTTATTGGGAATGTACATTCTGAATGAGCATCTACCTCTAAAAGCAAGGAGTTGTTCATCTATGGTGAGATGTTCTCCTGGAGTGTAATTATTTATGCACTGGTCAATAAATAGATCCCATACTTTGCGTACTGGAGTAAAAATGTCAGTGGCTCGAAGTGTTGGACGGATAGTTTTGTCGTCCATTCTAAGGCATCGGATCAAAAAATCAAACCGATCTCGACTCATAACGGAAACATAAATCATTGACGAAGATCGATCAAATAACTCATCTGTGGACATGTGGTTATCTTTTCTCGCTGCTGTCATTACCAGGATGCCGATCAAAGCGCGAATTTCATTATCATTGGTGTCACGAAATGTAGCACTTATCATGGTTTCCTTTCGTCTTCGAGAAATTTCAGCATTTGTCCACTTAACTATTTCAGCAATTATCTCATCGGTAAAGAAAATATCGAAGCAATGCAAAGCTTCATAAAGATTGCGACACATTCGCCTCGGACCCCTTTGTGACCTTATAATATTCAGTGCTGAGATTCGTCCTCTTCTTGATGCCTTTGTAGTAGACCAGCAATGTTTATTCTTACCTCTTATGCTAGGCCGAGACACGGTTATCAGACGACGAGAAGCTGTAGATGGTGGTACTTGTTCAGCATTTCCTTCAGGCGGTACACTGGATGCTATTGACTCTTGGTCCCTCTCCTCGTCGACGAATGCCTCCTCAACGTCACTCTGCACGTCGTCTTCGCTCAGATGGTCCTCGAGCTCGCTGTCAGTGTCGGCAGGTGAAAGATCCTCATCGCTCTCTAAAAGAGCCGCCAGGATGCTCTCGTCTTCTAAATTTCGATTTCCCATTGCGACCGGATATTCTATAATATTTATAAATATAAAATAAAGGTAAAACAATCGCTAAAATAAAGAAAAGTTAGCAAAAAGAACCCTAATTGAAACGCATACAAAAATCTCAAAAGTCACGTAAAAGATAATCATACGTCATTTTGACTCCAACACCTGTTGTATTTCGAAAACGGGAACACTTACTTCGGTGCCGCGACCGCCACTCGGTAGCTCCGCCCGGCGACTGTAATGTCCGTAAAGCACTGCGCCGGATTCGCGCGAATTAGAACGAGACAGCAATATTTCGAAACACACGGAGTCATTTTGACGTAGATTATCTTTTTAGGGTTAAGTATGCTCGTGGGGATAAACTTTGCAATTTGTATACTGATGAACAGTCTTCAAATGTGCAAAAGTCACCAATGTCCATTTTTTTTACTGTGATTTTTCGATGCGTGTCCATGACAGCTGCATGGAAATCTTCGAAGTCATAAAGTCGTTTCTTTTTATGTAGTGATAGCTCGACTTGGTGGTGGAATTCATCTGCCGACATGTATGTATGGCTCACTTCTAAATATCTGATAACCACGGTTTGTAAATTAACATCCTTTGAGTTAATGAGATACACCAGATACGAGAATAAGCCCCAGTTTTTATTTTGCGCTGCACAGTTGTCTAGCCATAGCACAATATGTTTCAGGTCAAGAATGCTCTGAAGCAGCTAATGATATAATCTTTTTTTCGTCCCGAGATTGCTTCATGCCATATACAAGCATATGTCTCCCAGGGACAGTACATCTTTTTATCTCCCAATGGAACAAAACTCTCGTTAAACAAAATCAATCGCGGGCAAAATATAACCTTTTTGAATGTGTCAAGACGTGGCAGCATAATAACTTTTTCGAGGTCCACGGAGTAATGTACTGTATCATTATTCAATACGTGATTGTTGGCCATCTGTCGAGTTTGTCTTCTTCATATTTTGGTCTTGCTAATATGTATCGCCTGTGATGCTTTTCGAACGCTACACATTCATTGCAACTGCGATGTCTGATTAGTTCGTGGTCAGGATTATGAATTGTGAATATTTCACAGAGTTCACATTCCTCATTCCCTAACTTGGCAAAAGATATACAACTCTTCGGTAGTGATCATAAGATACTGAATCTTCTGGAGGTGTATTTTCGTTTATTCCAAATTTTTGGCAGAAGTCTTTGTGCATATCCCGTGCATTAAAATCTGATGGCAAATATTTTCTATTGGGTGCATGCTCCCTCCTGTAGTGAGATATCGATGGATTGAAAGAGTTAATGTGATTTATTATTCTTTCATTGTCAATTTTTTTTGGATTTGGATTTTGACCCCGCTTGTCTTCTGGCTCATCAGTTGGGTTTCGTTTCAAGGCATTCCTGATAGCCTTATCATTTTTTCTATTGAATCCTAGAGTTGTTAAAAAGAATATCTTGCAGACGTTAATTCTGTCGCCATTGTCATTGATTAAATCGTACGAAACAGACTTAGTGCGTTTAATTTTATTTTGATTTTGCGTTCGCCTTTTAGGTTCAGTTTGAGATGTATGATGAACGATATAATATTTTTGTTCTTTCCAGGTCATACCTCGAAACAGGTTGTTAAGCTGACGTCTCTGTGGTTCTGAAATTTTCGAAGAACATTTCTTCTTGCATGACTCGTTGCACCCTGGTTTCACACAATAGTTGGATTCATTTTTTAAATCTTTTTTTAATTTTTTTTCTTTCAGCTAATTTTGTGTCATGATGCTTACTTTTTCGTACAGTACCCTTTTTAGTTATTTTATTTTTGTTTTGAATTTCAACCGCCTCAGATGCATCTTCCACTTCTGGTGACTCCGTTATACGAACGTTACGCTGCTGTTGTGAATATTGGATAATATCCTCTTGAGAATCTGAGTCACTTGCAGCTTGATTGATGTTGCGGACGTTTTGAGATGGCGGAATGTAATCTTTATCATGAACTGAATCGTCTGAATCAAAGTCTGACTCGCTGCTACTGCTGGTATTACTGCTGCTGCTACCACCATCCGATTTATCCATGTGTGCTTGATTTTGTTCATTTTCTACATCATTTCTCTCAATTTTCGAACATGATGATGATTTGGTGCAGGAGTCGGATTGTTTTTCAATCGATTGGTTATCTTTATGCGGCATATTGCTTTGAGTTTGGAGAGAATAGGCACTTTCAGTTTGGTTGGTGAATATTTCAGGTGTGTTGTTCTCTTTCTAATTCTCAGTAGGTAGTTCATAGCCTTGAAATCCTGATGAAGACGTAATTGTGGCTGAAGTGGAGTTAGTAGTTTCTTCTTGATTTTCCGGACATTGCACATAGCTTAGACTATCTCCTGTTAAGCTTGTCGATGGGTAACAACTTGAGTAGTTTATTGGTTGTGTGTGGTGATCTCTATGTTCGTTATGGGGTTGATTTACTGGAAAAGAGGTTTCACTCTCAACAGCAACATTGGTTATCGCTCTCGAAACTAACATTAGACCCCGTCCCTTCATGTTTGAGTTCTGCAACAAGACAGAAAATTTCCATGAAGTTTTGAATAAACAATGTGTCCTGGGCACTCTATACATAACTAACTAACATATCCACAATCAAATAAAGAACAAACATAACCACAACTATAATATCAACTAACTAACCAATATTATTGTAAACAAATTGTTTCGTTGTGGCTCTGGCTCCTGAAGTCCTGACCTGAGTCCTAATACCAGGTCACCCTAGTTAAGGAGTCGTAGGCATGCATGCTGTGTATATATAATAACCTTTTTATTTTTATAGCCTATTGGGTGTCCCACCTGCTTGGAAAATACCCACCTTGTATAGAAAATCACGAGTATGAAAGAACGCTAGAAGAAGAATATGGCAGAAATGCTTAAAAAAATTGTTGAAAAAAATAGTAATTTTCAATGTGTTCGATCAAAATTAAATACTTTTATAAAACAAATCATTGTTAACTCTTTAGGCGCGACAGATACTAAAATAGTTTAACTACTCCGATTCCAAAATATTACGTAAAACTCTTACCTGAACCACGCTCCCGAGCAACGTAGCGCACGCGCAGCACAGGCTCTCTGCACGACTACTCGGGCGCAACTGATCGATCGTCGAACACGCCACCCCCTCCCGTCCCCGATCGGGACTCCAGTGCTTAGCTTAAAGGGCACTTATGTGCACTAGCGTCTTTCCAATGTAGTATTCCAGCGACGACAAAAAAAGTTCACAGCAAAGTAGGACGCATTTGCCACATGCGTCTAAAAATTTAATTGATTTACTAGATAGAATAGGCCCATTTGCCACATGCGTTTAAATAACTAAGTGAATTAATAGATTGCAAAGGCGCATGTGATCACTTACGTCTTACCTACTTCGTTCAGAAGAAAATGTGTCTTTTCAATTTCTGAAGTGATTGAAATTTTCCGAAAGAAAAGGACACATGTACGAAAATAAGCCTTTTCATTTAAGTTTATATCCAATGCGCCCTTTTGGCTTAGTACTCGTACATCATGCATTGACAAATGCGCCCTTATACGTTACAGAACTCCGTGTACGGACGAGCTAGACAAATAAAAAATAAATAAGCAGATGCGTCTTTTTTTGCTGATCACGGCCCTATATTCAATTCAATTTCAGAAAAAAATGTTAGATGCGCCCTTCTTACTATCAGGGGCAGTATAGGTGTAACACTTTTTTTATCAAATCAAATAGTGATGTCAGTTTAACAAAATGCAATTGTATAAAGGATTAATGGCCTAACTAAACAAAAATAATAACTTTATATTGACAATTAATGGCTAGTACACATCAAAATACTGATTTGCACAGCAAAAAAGGATCAGCAAAAACACTTTTTATGTTTTAAATATTTTATGTGTACTAGGATGGGTCGCCGAAGTATGGCGAATTACGTGTACTGGCCGTCAGAGGGGATTTTAAAAAAGACGAGATATGTCCATTCACAACTTTAATGTAGAAAGTTACAAATGTTCTTAGTCTATTCACTTAAAATTAGGGGTGATCGCGATTGATCCCGCAATTATACTAAACGTCCTCTCGCAAGAGCGATTCTAGCAAAAAGGCACTGGGAAAACTGGTGGTGGTCCCACGATGGAAATGAAATGCACTGTCAGATTTCTCATGAAATTCGGAATCGATGTTCTAGAAGGTACCATGTCTTTCGCAATCTCGTATGAGGTGATTCATCTGGTCGGTGATTCATTGTAGATGGTGACATCGTAACACCTCCCCTCCAAGATGAGCAACTATTTGCCTATGTCTACGGCGAATATTGCGGCTCTTTTCTCTTCCGGAGATAGGTTTCTGGCTGAAGTACGAGTAGTAGTCTCAGGTAGAGGTGATAGTTCCAAATTGGGTTCAGCGGATGAGTTCAACTTCTTTGTCTTCTTATGTCGCAGGTAAAATGCAATCAGTGCAACTGTGAAGAATGTCACCAGTACATACATAGGTATTGTTGTATGGTAGGTGGTCAGTAAGTCCGAAGTGATTGATTTCGTCGGAATTTCCATTGTAATTTGTTTCTGGATATCGTGCAATTTGTTCAAGTCGATTGTGGTCAGGTGGTACTGAAGTCGCCGATTCTCAGAAGATGGTTTCGACAGCGAAGTTGACTGTGGGAATATGATGATTTCGACAGGTTGTCCACGAAGTTTATCATTGAAGTTGGCAATAGTGAATTTCGGTGCTCGAATACTGCAATTTCTAGGAAGTGTTGCTAGAAAGCTGCCTTCTAGGATCTGATGCTGCTGTGGTCCGCAGAAGATGTCGACTTTTGTAGGTTTCGGGAACGAAATGATGTAGTGCTGACTGTCTAGCTCGGTTAGCGCTTCCTTGGACGTAGAGATAGGAGTAGTACTGCATGTTGCGTCTATTTCCTGCAAGTTTATCAGGGTGTCGATACAGTCACGTTGCGTGCGGATCTGGTGGCTCAGCTGTTGCTCGCAGATGTACCAGATGTCGACCTTCGGGCATTCTGCCTCTATGTACGCATACTCCTTGGAGTTGGTTGCTAGGAATGGGAACGGGGGAACGATGACGTTATGGAATTTATTAGGTACTGGGCAGAGTCTGTATAGCTTATAGGATGATGTAGTAGTTAGAGGGAATTTGAGGACAATCACGATCTTTTTATCTATAAAATAACATCCTAAGCTAATCAAATCATAGTAATATCTCAAATCGAACTTTAAAATTTGTTCAGGCTCATACAAAAGGTTTAATTTGCTTATCATATAGGTGATATCATTAAGTGATAAAATAGAATGGTGCAAGTTGCCTGTACGACTAAAAGCTAATATATTCTCTAACTTATCTATCTCCATACTTAAGTCTTGTACGTTTTCGCTGATCAAGGCGAATAACTGAGTCAGCTGGGTATAGTGAGCCAGTTGTACTCTATCTGAGGTGGAATTGTTTATGAAATATGATAGCGCTTTCGCTAACTTTGCCTGATTAGTAGTTAAGTTATTTAAAATCTGAGTTTGTTGGATCGTCATTGCCTTGTATAAGGAAATATGGTTATTGAAACTTTCAGATAAGTCATGATCGTTTTTCTGTAAATTTTGAAGGATATTTTCATACCTCAGAGCATCGCTGTAGTCGAGGTTACCAGTTATACTTTTGATAAAACTACCTAATGGGTTGAATAGGCCACGCTTAGCTCTCTTAGGTAGGAAGGTATCGAGTTGCGAGGATATCTTATCTATTTTATGGAATAGGTGAATGATTTGATATTTGAATAAACTATAGTTCTCGTTATTGATACTATTAGCTGCGGCAGTTAGTTGGGATTTTGTAGTAGTCAGATGTGTCTGTAATAGGTCAAGGTCTATATCTTGTAGGAATGTATGGTGATGGGATATGATCTTGGTAGGGCCTAGGTCAAAGGGCAAAATACCGGGTCCGTCGTCCAATCTGTCAAGTCGGATGTCTTGAGCTGGGGCCTGGCTGGTCAGGGTTAGTATGATCCTGTAACAAGTCAAGTGATCTATGTTTTAAAGGCCTCTATTCGATTTTTGGCTATGGGTCCACGTTTCTTTGAGGTGTAAATATGAATGGGTAAGTTTGAGACGACTTTGTCATGGGTGAATCGTGGTGCGAGTTTTTGTCTAGCAGCTGCCGGGTTCCGTATGAATATTTCCTCGTTTGGTCTGTAATTTAAAATGGGTTCTCAACTGTCGTTGCGTTGTGACGTCAGCGCGGTACGTTCAGCTGTTGATGAGTCATGTATGATATGGTAGATTGTATCCATTTTATTGCGATGTTCCTGTAGGTACTGTTGTAGTAATCTTTCAGTCAAGTTCATGTCGGTCGGGTCTCGGGGGTCAAAATGTCCAGTTACAAGATCAAAGGGTCTGCATTTAGTTAGACTATGTATAGAGCTATTGTATGCTATAATGGCGTATGGAACAAGATTTTGGGCAGATTCATTTCTGTGCTGAATTTTTAATAATCTAAGGTGCTCTAGGAGTGTACTATGAAATCGTTCTATCATACCATTTTCGTTAGGGGCATGAGCTGCGGTGGTATGGTGTTGGACTTTGTGTAACTTTAACAGTTCTGAAACGACCTGATTTGTGAACTCGGTTCCTTGGTCCGTTTTTAAGTTCATAGGAAAACCATAATGTGAGCTGAAAGTTAATAGGGCTTTAACTATGCTGGGGGCAGTGCTATCCGGGATTTTATAGGCTTGTGCAAATTTTGAGAAGGCATCTATGATTGTGAAATACTTTTCTTGTTCAATGGTTAACACATCTGCATGTACTAATTCGAAAGGTTTTGTCGGTGGCGGGACAATTTGTAATTGAGGGCGCAATGGATTGCGGTCGTATTTCGCGGAACTACATATGTTACAGTTGCTAATGAATTTTGTAATGCTTTCTTTTAACTTGGGCCAAAAGTATCGGTGGTACAGTGACAGGAATGTTTCATTTATGCCACGGTGATTGGTTTTTCCTTCATGATAATTTTGAATGATGCTCTGTTGGGTCAAATATTCAGGTACATTTTCAAGTTCATGTTTCACCAGAACTAAGTTCATAGAGGAACTTTTGAAAGTTCTCTGTATGACAGGGACAATGTCGTACATTTTTTCAGGGGGTTGTACTAATATGGCTGTTCGAAGCTTGGGGTCGATGTATCTTTTTACGACATCAATTAACTTATCCTCAAAATTACTCTCTGTAATTTCAACGTATGTTCTTTGGAGATCTCAAAAGGTTTAACTATTTTTGGGCGCTGGCAAGCGGAAGTGGGGACAATTTTTATCACAAGTTGTTTACGGAATTTATTCAGAGGTTCATCTGAAATGGGCAAGTTGAGTATGGGATTCTCCACACTGGTATGAACTGTTTCAGCGGGTGAGTTGACGTGAATGGGGGCGTCTCCGGGGGGTGGTATATCTGTGTTTGAATGTGCAGTGAAAAGTGGAAGGGGGCTATTCAGTGGTGTTTCACTGGGTGCGGTATCCGTGGATGACTGGCTGAGAAATGGTCTGTCATCGGGGGCAGTAATGGTTGATGACCCTGAGGAAGAGATGTTCACTATCATAGAAGCGAGTTCTTCATTATGAATTTCGACGCGCGATAGGGCATCGGCATTGGTATTGTTCTTGCCTTTTTTGTAGACGACTGTGAAGTCGTAGTCTGCGAGTTTTAGTCTCCACCTGGTGAGGCGAGAGTTTGGCTCCTTTAAATTCATAAGCCATTGAAGGGGCTGGTGGTCAGTTACTATTTTGAACTTCCGTCCAAAAAGGTATGGTCTGAAATACTTGGTAGCCCATACGATTGCAAGCATCTCTTTCTCAATAGTAGAGTAGTTAATTTCGCTACTATTTAGGGTCCTAGACGCATATGCTACGGGTCGGTCTGTACCTATCGGTCCTTGTGAGAGAATCGCACCAAGGGCGAAGTTCGAAGCGTCAGTTGTCAAAATGAAGTCTTTTGTAAAGTCGGGGTAACGTAATATAGGGTCATTCGTCAATAGAGTTTTACAGTGTTCAAAGCACTTTATGTAGTCGGGGGTAAGGTTTATTTTAGCACCTTTTTTCAAGCACACTGTCATAGGTTTTGTCAGTTTAGAAAAGTCTAGTATAAATCGTCTGTAGTAGCCTAACAATCCTAGAAAACCTTTTATCTGCTTCGGGGTTCTGGGGATGGGGTAGTTTTTGATTGCTGCAATTTTATCAGGGTTGGGGCTTGACTCCGTCGGGGGTGATAATGTGACCTAAGTAGGGAGTTTCATGCTTCAAAAATTCAGATTTGTCCATCTGGATTTTGAAGTTAGATTCTCGCAATCTCTGGAATATTTTACGCAGATTTACGATATGTTCCTGTAATGACGTTGAAAATACTAAAACGTCATCCAAGTACACCACGCAAATGACATTTTGAAGGCCTCCAAGCACGTTGTCCATTACGCGCTGGAATGTTGAGGGAGAGTTCTTTAGTCCCATAGGCATGCGTAAAAATTCGAAGTGTCCGGGGGCACAATTTACGTTGAACGCGGTTTTATGAATACTATCAGGGTGGGTCTCCAATTGATAAAATCCGCTAGCCATGTCTAGGCAAGAAAAGTACTGGCAATTTCCTAACTTGTCTAGGATGTCGGTTATGTTGGGAATGGGGTACCTATCGTCTATTGTCTTTTCGTTAAGTTTTCTAAAGTCAACTACTAGTCTCCACTTGGTTTTACCGGAGGCGTCTACCTTTTTTGGTACTATCCAAATAGGGGCACTCCATGCGGAATTTGAGGGTCTGATCATACCCTGGTCTAACATTTTTTGAATCTGAGATTGAACTTCCTTTTTGTGAATTTGGGGGTATCTGTATGTCTTAGTGTGCACGGGAATTTCGTCAGTCGTCCTAATAATATGCTTCTCTTGGTTCGTAAAAGTCAGTGGTTCGTCTTCGATATAAAATACGTCGGCATATTCTTTACAAAGCATCATTAAGTTAGTTCTTTCTTCGACGTTTAAATGCTCAGTACGTAGACGCGATAAGACTTCTTGTGTGCGATTAGTCATCATTGGTGGTAAAGTCAATTCGCTAAACTCATGTGCGCGAATGGGGTCTTTGAGTGAAAATATGAGGTCATTGTGAGTCGGGTTCGATACCTCAACATACGCTTGGCTATCTTGGGATCTGGATAGACAGTCATTGACATTACAGCCACAAATTGTCTGTTGGTCTATGGAGATATCTCCGTTGGGTACATTGGTGGGCACTCTAACTAGTCGAGTGGACTGTGCAGGTACTACAGTCTCATATAGAGTTTTATTCTGAGGCGACTCATACATCTGAATGGGATTTGTTGCAAATTGAGTGATGAATATTCTCTTTCCAAGATCTATTTTTGCCTTCCATTGTTCCAACAAATCGCATCCAATTAAGCCGTCAAAATAGTTATGGAATCTATAGACAGATAATTTTATCGGTAATCGGTCATTGAACTCGGGGAAGCAGGGAATTCTGATTGAGTAGTTATTTGACGTAGTAGCGTGTATGTTCGTCACTATAAAAGGGTCATAGTCTAGGGGCGTATATGGAAAATATCTTTCAACCGCTTCAGGGCTAAGAAACGATTGGTTTGCACCTGTGTCAATGAGTAGTTTCAGGGGGGGGTTGAAAATCTGGATGTACGGGAGTTGTCTCCGATGCTGAAGATTTAATTCTATTCTGGGGAATTCGGCTTCGAATCCGGGGGAAAATCCTGCTCGGTCTGTTGAGTCTGGTCATAGTCGAGCTGTTGTGGGTCAGTCATTTGGGGGTTGTCACAGTCATTCGATACAAAGCCGGGGTACTCCGGGTACTCTTGGTTATAGTCATCGTAAGTGTTAGGGTCGTATGTCTCGTACGCTTCGTTACTGTGCATTTCTCGTTGCGGCTGATAAGGAGCTACATTACGAGAAATCGGTGGTAGAGTCCGGGCAACGGGGTGACTTACACCACTCATTGGTGTTGGTCGGTTTTGGAATGAATTCATAGGCTGGGGTCGCGGTTGAATTTTAAAACCGGTGGACATGTCAGAACGGGGCAGGGCACCGAACATTTGTTGGGTCCTTGATGGTCCTTGATACGGGGGTCTATACGGGGTGTTGGGCTGTTGAAGGCTGTAAATGGGCCTAGTCACATTTGGCGGAGGCATTTGGGGAACAAACGCTGGTCGGGGCACCAGAAATTGAGTTGGGTTTGATCGGGAAGCATTTTGCGAATACACGGGGGGGAATTTTCTCGGTTCTTTGTTCTGTAGGTACATTACGTTTAATTCCTCTTGAGCAAACTCCAGGGCTTTCTCTAAGGTTGGGGGTCGCATGCATCTAATTCGAGAGCCTAGTGGTTCTTTCAAACCCTTCAGGTATGTCTGAAGCGCTAACTTTTTATACAAAGTTCGTTTCGCTTCCACAGTAGTTGAAACTTCGTCATGCAGTTCGACATAGGTCATGATGGTATTGAGTAGATTTTGGACACGTTCATAGTAAACGTGTGGGGTATCATTGCCTTGACACAACATTGATAGATCCGTATATAGAGCAGATTCATCACGATGGTCTGAGAATGAATTTATCAATGCATTCCTTATGCCATGCCAGTCTGAGGCTACGCCGTTCGTTGCTAGTGTTCTAGCGGCGGGTCCTGTTACTTTATTCAATATGCCATTTAACATAGCATAGTTGTTTAGTTCGTTGCCTGGGGCTGGATTGACATATGTGAGCACAAGCTGATCGCAAATGTTCAAAAATCTTATCAGGACATTAGAGTTTCCATCAAACTCAGGCACTAACCTTAAAGCCTTGTAAATCCTGTCCGTATAATCAACCTGGGGTTGCAGAGGTGCCATATTTTCGGCGGCGAGGGTCGGTACCTCGTTCTGCTGATTTTCCGTCATTCTAAAATAATTATCTTCTAAGCTTTCGTCTATTACTTCTAGGAGGTTTAAGTTACGACTTTGGTCGCTTAGCTGTCTCCTTATTTCCTCACGACTACTGGGTCTAAGACCCCTACCTACTCGTGGGTAAAAAAATTTGGTAGTTAGGTATATCGATTTTAGATATAACTATGATAGATTTACTTAAGAGGTACACCGATAATAGGTATACAACTAATAAGATAGATTTAACTAAGAGGTACACCGATATTAGGTATACGATATAATTATTAGAAACTAGGTAACTAGGAACTAGGATAGGTACTGTGAGAGTGAGGGAATAGCAACCAATAGAATTTGCGTAACTATTCTATGACTCACAGTAGCAGCATCTCGTCTTGGAGCTTTCTCATCGATGTCTGGATGTGGCGGCTCGGTAAATCCTCTTCTTGGCACTTGTACGTACGTAGGTTGTAGATCGTAGTTGCACCGTGTCGTCCGATACGACACCTATCAGTGTGGTCCTCGATGTTAGATTCACGCACTGACCAACCACCCACTACCGACTGCGCCAATTACGTGTACTGGCCGTCAGAGGGGATTTTAAAAAAGACGAGATATGTCCATTCACAACTTTAATGTAGAAAGTTACAAATGTTCATAGTCTATTCACTTAAAATTAGGGGTGATCGCGATTGATCCCGCAATTATACTAAACGTCCTCTCGCAAGAGCGATTCTAGCAAAAAGGCACTGGGAAAACTGGTGGTGGTCCCACGATGGAAATGAAATGCACTGTCAGATTTCTCATGAAATTCGGAATCGATGTTCTAGAAGGTTCCATGTCTTTCGCAATCTCGTATGAGGTGATTCATCTGGTCGGTGATTCATTGTAGATGGTGACATCGTAACAGGCGAAAATTATTAAAAAATTATTGTCTGTTCTATTTCTAATAGTTCTAAAAAGTTGATCCACACATAAAAACGCAAAACTAAAAAAGAAAAAGTGATTTAACTCATTTGCTTCTACCCGCGCATTGACTTTGAAAAAATTTTTTTTTTGTATTTTAGTCATATTGATATATATTTTTTTATCCTCTTAAGTCCTGAAGAACAAATCAACACAGCACCACAAAACTTTTTGTTTTTTCTTACTAATATGGGGTCAATGAAGAAGAAAAAAAAAATTATTTTTATTATTATTATTTATTAGAGAAAAACACCATGCACAGATGTGCACCTCGGGTCTTGACATACCTAAGGTTGGTGGTATTTGTAGAAACAATTATTTTTTTGTGTGCACAAATACAAGTCACATTTTTTGCAAATCGTCCGGCATCTTGATTTGCACCCTCGATACCTACATTTTGAGGCAAAATTGTCGTCTTTGAAGAATGAAAGATGATCAATTCCATCCAGTCTCACCTCAACCTGTGGATGAGATACAACCGGTCTTGGTCTCTTCCGTGAAGGCGTTTCCACTTCGGCATCATCTTGTATGACCCTTTCACTCGTTCTAGGCCTGGGACCTGGGCTGGAGCTGGTGCTGGGATCGTCTGTCCTTCCACCCTCGTACCTAGCCATTGCAGTTGCAATATTGAGTCGGTATTGCATAAGACCAAGTCTATTCTTGGATTCAACACCTTCTTCTTGGCAGCATCTGATATACATGATCCAGCAGTTAACACAGCACAAGTCTAAGAAGTGGTTGAAAGCTCTTACTGTCCATTTCCTAGTACGCATGGAGCTTCTGTAATAAGCTATCAACCTATCACAGAGGTCTCTTCCTCCCATGCATCTGTTGTAGTTTCTCACAATGGCTGGTTGTGCTACATCCACCTTCTGTTTCTGGAACTTACACCAGCGCTTGCAACTACCGGCTGGAGCACTACCAACACACGTTGACAGCATGTTAACAGTCTTAGTATCCTTCCATTTCAAGACACATATATTTTCGTCATTCCTGACCTTTTCATCCCAAGTGCCCCTGGACATCTGTTTGTCAGGTTTTAACTTCTGGGAAACTGGCCCCATTCTGTTTGTCATTACTGTTCCAGTCAGGTAAACTCCTTCTTTGTTCTTGTTCAGGTATTCGGCCAATTTTATACTAGTAAAGAACCTGTCCGTGTAAAGAACACAGCTGCCATCAATCGTGCGGCATAACAATTTCACTATTCCTGCGCCCAATCCCAGTGTAGCCATATCTTCTCGTGGTATGGTATTAGATCCTACATACAAATGAAAATCCAATACAAGGCCGTCTCTAGTAGCTAACACGAAGTTTTTCAGCCCCAGAGGATTTGGTTTTGACGGGACATATTGTCTGTATTCGCAGCGGCCTGAAAACGGAATCATTTGTTCATCTATCGACAAATGTTGTGATCTAGGTAAGCTGTGAAATTTTTGAAGTATGTGGTCTAGCATTGGTCTTAACTTCCACAGTTTATCATTGCTGTTTGATCTGTCCAAGGTGTTGTCTACAAGATGTACATGATTTCGGAGCTCGAAAAATCGATCCCTCGTCATGGTATCGCGAATGACTGGTACAAACAAATCTCTACTCCAGTATAGTCTGGCTTGTGGGTATTTCAAGGTACCCATGAGTAATTGTACTCCTGCAAATCGTATCATCTCCTTGTAGTCAGTTTTAACTGAGCGATGTTCTCTTTTTTGTACGGAGTACAAATTAGTTTGCTCAGCCACAAGTCGCCAGAAGTCAACGTCCAAATATTCAAAAAAATAACCTCAACATATTTGCCTGAGAGCATCCCTGTGGCTTCAACATATCTTCGTCAATATTTGGGCCTCTAGAAGGCATTTCTTTGGCTAACCAAAAGTGTCTTTCAGAGCCTCCAACATTTTCAACAGGCAGATTTTGGTGCTCCTCTTCAGACTCTGAAGATGAAGCTTGGGATTCTTCAGATGGAAAAAACTCTTCATCATCATCATCAGCATAAAAATCTCCATCACTGGCATTCAAGAAATCTTCAATCTCTTTGTCATTCATGTTTTATCCTGAAAAAAACGTAGGTGATATTTACCCATACTAGAATTTTTACTTGAGTTAACTCCCGAGGTACACAAGGGTGTACCTAAACTATTTACCCAACAATTCACGCAAATAAATATCAAACCATATGATTTTACCATTACAGACAACACTTTGATTCTGTAATGGTAAAAGCATAAATAAGCAAACAAAAATACAAAAAGAATACGAAAAAACATAGATTTAGCATATTTACCTGGTTATTAACTTTTTTCCGCAGCACAAATGATAAAAATCTACCTACTCGAAAGTTGTAATGGTCAAAAGTCGCGAAAAAGTACCTCTAGCGCCACCTATCGGCGATTTTCTAAGAAACAGATGTCAGCAGACGCTGGTTTAGTAGTGCTACTCCACAAAAGATGTCGCTAGACGTCACAAAAAAATCATAAATTCAGGTGCACACAGGTGTACCCAGGGTCTTAAGAGGTGACCCTATTATTATTAAGGCTGGTTTACCATACAAAAAACACAGAAAATATCATGAGAAAAGTATTTTATTTAAAAAAAACTATGATGATACTATGAAAATCACCAATCTGACACATTTAAAAAGCCCTAAAATCCTTTTTACTTTCGAACTTTGGCATCATTTTTCGATTCTGAATTTTCGTCTTTATCATACCTTCCCTGGCGTTTTTGGTACACAACTGTAAAGACGCTTCAGTTACTGTTTTCACAGCTCGCTCTACAGCTTGTGTGTGACAGGGAAGCCGCAGGAAAAGTATTTCTTCGCTGCTTCCTGACTCAACCATTGAAAGTAGGGCTTCATCTGTGACATCGCGTAGTATCGGGGGTTGAGAGTATTTTACTTGCCAGTCGATCAGGTCAATATAAGAAGTCGCATCAAGGTTAATCTTGGGAACCTCGAACACACGAGGAGCACGCGGGTTTTCTAGAGTGTCAGCTTTTCTGACTTTAAGAATGCGCCTTGTGGCAAGCTGTCGCACATGCTTCTCAGGATCGGTTAACATAGCCAGAAGCAGGTTTTCCGGATGAGCGAAATAGGAAGGTAGTTCCTCAGGTCTGCTGGAAGGTATCGCGAGCTCGCGATCAGTTTATAAAGGTGTCGTGTTCCGTCTTTGCACGAAGGGTGTATTTTTATTTGAAACCAAACGGGGGCATAGACCTTTACTACAAATGCAGCGAGTTCTTTGAGGCTGTTTGATGGATCAGTGCTTGAAAAATACAGTCGCATGATTCGGTTGGCTTTTGTAAGCCATCTTGCGTGAGAAATTTTCCCTGGAGATCGACAAGCCAAATCAGCAGGACATTCACCGTTTATTACAGCTGAAACTATCTCATAGAGGTAACGTTGGTCGGAGCTCAAGTCTTGCACGTTGGATACGTCAGGCAAAGTGCCGTCAATGCTTTCATAGGCTATAACTAGCCGCTTTTCACACTCGACAAGTTGGTTTCCAATTGCACCAGAGAAAGTAGAGGGCCCAGTCGTAGCTCCATCAAGAAATGAAAACAAGTGTCTAAGGGGCAATTCATTCATATGTAATAAACAAATTACCCACTGAAGAGGTCTGTCAAGTCGTTGCTCAAACAGCCGTACCACCCCACGATACTTTCCAGTATTTTTAACAGTACCGTCACAACCAACAACAACTGTGTTTTCTAAAGAGATACCTTGACAGGTAAGGGTTTCGTGAATCGCAGACTCTAAGCCTTTCGATGTTCCTTCAGATGGGACAGCGTAACCAGCGTAAATTGATTCTGGCTCTTTGATGATATAAATGTGTTCTTCCACTTTGCTGATCCGGTATTTTTTTCCCGCTTTAGACACAATTTTAAGCGTCTCATCTTTCCTGCCGTCGAAGTATAATGCAGGAATATGGTTGATCTGCGCCTCAGTCACAGTTTTCTTTCGTAGTTTAGTCCGCGCCCGACGTAGTCTGGACTTGTCGATGATTTCACCACTTTTCTCCACATCCTGCAGTACGGCTGAAGCGACAGCAGCGGCCGCTCTGTCTGTGACCCCGTAACGATCACACACACTAGCTAATTTGTCCAAGGACTGATTTTGCGCTTTTTAGGCAGTGGTGGAGCTGATGAATGCTGTGGAGAAGCTTCCTCTGGGATACTGACAGATTCCTTGGAAGTGCTAGGATTTGGGTGAAAAGAATCTTGCTGCGGTGATTCAGCAGCACTGTAATATGCTTGTAGTTTTAAATTGCGTTCCACAGCTTTTATATTCTTCCGAGTTGTCGCTAAATAGACTCTATCCATCATCATCTTCCTGTTTATTCGCTGATCTGTCAGAAAAGTTTTTCCGCTGTAGGACATTTTTTTTTCTTTTGGACACCCACAAGATTGAAAGTCTTTGCACTTGCAGGCACTCAAATCAAACAACCGTTCAGAGCTCACCAAAAACTCATGCTGTTTTTCTTCAGAAAGACGCTTCCACGACTTTAACATGCCCTTGCTCTTTGCGTGGTAAGTTTTAAGGAGCTGCAGCACACGAGTGTGAGATATTGTGGGAATAGAAGCCTTGAGCCACAAACTTTCGACTTTTTGGGCAAAGATTTCAGAAATCATGTTAACAGTGGGTTCCTTTTTCGAATTTTGTTCGATTTTAAGACGATATCTTACAAGGTTATAATATTTCATAACATCTTTGTATGTCGGCAGTTGGGTCTCAACTAACTCATCAAACGATCCAAATATACGACAGTTCGTGGTTCTTCTGCTGCTAATATCCATGGCACGTCACTTGCTGCACGATTTAATAGCCAAACAAGAGAAAAACAATTAAATAATTGCCGCGCGACCGGTCTCGTTGAAGTTGATTGTGTCACTAAAACAATGCGCGAATTGGGCTCAGTTGCATTTCTTTGCTACCCTCCCCCGCGCCCCTTGCCTCACTTCATGTTACACTGTTGCTGTCCAAGCTTACCTTGTGGCCTTCTTATTGAGTTTTCGTTGTAAAACAATTAATAAAATAATTAAATAAGGTACTTTACCAATCATGTTCTAAGGAGTGATTTAAAAAAAAAAAAACAACAGCAATGCGCGGGTAGATAATTTAAAAAAATACGTTGTTATTAGTACATACCAGGGTCAACTTTTCCGCACTATTAGAAATAATTTATATAAAATAAAAAAAATCGACCCATTCTAATGTGTACTCAAGTTTCTCTTTTTAGTAGGTACTTATGTTTTGTTATTCTTGCATGTTCAACCTAACATGAACTTCTCTTCGCTCACCCCCTTTACCCTTCACCTAAGCTACCGCAGCATTTTGCCCTGATATTTGCTGTGCAAATCAGTATTTTTGAGGTGCAGTTTAATATTTCCCATAATTAATAATAAATACCAACTTTTTTGTATGCATTAAAGTGTATTCGGCTAGCTTTCCATCTGGTAAAACACAATCGATTCATCTTTAAACTCATTTTTGAATACACCTTCATTTCTGCTGCTCTCTCTCGCTTTGCCAATTTTTTCCGGTGTATGATAATGGATAACATAATGAGCATGGATCCAGGTCTCGTCTAGGTAAACCGTTTTTTTTTCTACGCCACGTACATCATTTGACCTGATGGCACGCAAATATTTTGCCCTCCAAGCTCTTATGTTCTCTCTTCCGACTAAAATGCTTCTCAGTTGCTTACATTTTTTGAATTTGTAAACCAGATCTTCTTTTTTTCTTTTTCTATGAGCCGAAATAAATCCGGTGTAGCCTGGATCTTGACGAGCGGAGGCCAAATTTTTTTTTAATGTATGGACTTCTTTTTGCACTGTATAAATGCTTGTTAAAATGCCCTTAACCCACCATTGGTGATGTGAATTTGACTTACACCAACGGTGACGCCGGTCACACGGACCGGGTTTTTCAAACTTAAGTTTTGCTACTTTCTATTCATCGAGTTTTATTGATACTTCTTTGATAAGTAGTCTCTTCTTACCTTCTCTCAAACAATCTGCTGAACATGTACCAGTCAGGATTCAGACCGGGTCATAGCACCGTCACGGCTCTCATGAAAGTCACAGATGATATCCAGGTAGCCATGGACCGCAAACAGCTTTCCGTGCTTGCTTTACTTGACTTCAGTAGTGCCTTCAACTGCGTAGATTTTGACATTCTCGTTGAGCTTCTCAGATCTCTGAACGTCTCCTCCTTCACTGCTAGCTGGTTCGACTCTTATTTGAGGGATCGGCAACAGCGTATCAGGTCGGAAGAGATATCCACTGAATGGTGTGACCTCTCTACAGGCGTCCCTCAAGGTGGTATTCTTTCTCCTCTTCTATTCTCGATCTTTATCAACACCATCTCGGACGTCCTGTCCTCCTCATATCATCTTTACGCTGATGATCTTCAGATTTATCGCCACTTCTCTCTCAACGATGCACACTCTGCTGTGGAGGCACTCAACGCTGATCTTGAGGGAATAAGAAGTTGGGCTTCATCCTTCGGACTCCTGGTCAACCCGAGCAAGTCCCAGGCCATGATAATAGGTACTAGACATTCTCTTAACTTGTTGCAGCAACATCCCATTCCATCTGTCACTTTTAATGGTACCACAATCGTATATAGCGATAAAGTTAAAAACCTGGGTCTAATCTTCGACAACCAGTTGTCCTGGTCATCGCATGTCAATGAGGTAAGTCGCCGAGTATTTTCTACCTTTCACTCTCTCAGGAGACTTCAGTACTTTTTGCCTCGACATACCAAAATCACTCTTGCTCAATCTCTCATTCTACCCCTCATCGATTACGCTGATGTCTGCTGGGTCAGTGCTAACGAAGAACTACTGAACAAACTCGAACGACTTCAAAATCTCGGGATTCGGTTTATCTTCGGGCTGCGCAAATACGACCATGTGTCACAACATCGCAGGGAGTTGAAGTGGCTGCCGATTCGTCTTCGTCGGGACTCACACATCCTCAATTTCCTCTACAACATTTTACGTAATCCACGCTACCCAACTTTCTTACGAGACAGTTTTCAATTTCTTTCTTCCAGCAGACCTCGGAGAACTCACGCAGTTTCCATGCTCACAACTCCACAGCATAACACCGCTTACTATGAGAACGGGTTTAGAGCCCGGGCCATTCGGTTGTGGAATGCACTCCCCTGCACCATCAGGGACAGTCCTAATCTGAATATCTTTAAAAGTCGTGTGAAGAGACATTACCTCTCCCTTTAGAGTTATAGGTAGTAGGCATGTAAGTATGTATTAGTATAGTGTATAAAATAGTATTTGTAGTATATAATAAGTATTTAGTATATTATTATAGTTATTATTTAATTTATTTAATTTAATATTTTATATATTGTACACATAGGTCTACCCCTGCTCAACCATCAACTTTTCCCTTGTTTGCCTGGTTTGCTGGAAGAGATCTCTTATTAGAGATAAGCTCGCCTTTGTACACTTTTTTATGTAACTCTTGTTTTTTTGTTTGATTTGTGTGCAATAAAGAAATTATGAAAATTATGAAGTAGTAAAAAAAAGCTATTTCATAATTCACGGCTTCTTTATTAGATTTAACCATATGGCTAGGGTTGCCAGATGGCTGGACAGCAAAACTGGACAAAGTCAGAAAATTCCGGGATTCTCCGGCACCCGCCGGGACAAATGAAACAGAAATATTATTTTTTCAAATTTTTTTTCACAATACAATATAAAGAAATATTTATACCAAAAATGACCCGTACAACTCGTTCAAGAATGGCTGGTTGAATCAGCTAAATCAAACACTTTATTTTTTACTTTGCCACTTGTATTTAGTGTTTGATTTAACTGAATCAACCAGTTTAAGACCTTGCGGTGTTCCCAAGAAGGACTTGAAATTTGTGCACGTAGTCTCAAAATTAAGGCGTATCATTATTTCGGCTTTTATCAAATAAACTCCCATCCTGTTCCGTTCTTTAGTGTATAGTTGGTTCAGCAAGCTGAACGCCCGTTCGCAATATGCCTTGCTTACAGGAATTGACATTACGAACGATATTAAACGTTTCAACGTTTTAGAAGTATCGCACTTTTTAAAAACTTGGGCCCAAATTTTGTCACTGCTCATGTCTTTATCTAGCTTTTTTTATGCTTTTCTTTCTTTTATTCTTTATTGCATAGATAATATAAAGTTACAGACAATTAAAAGTAATGTAATAAGCAAAGGCGAGCTTATCTCTAAAAAGAGATTTCTTCCAGCAAACCTAGGCAGGACAGGAGAGTTAATTATACAGGAAAGTCCTAGTTCGCAATAACACTATACATACGGACGCAAATTACTTTCAAAATATATATAAACTATACCAAATATAAAATAAAAAAAATATATATACTACTCTGTCAAGAAAGTACCGGGAAAAGATCAATAATACACAAAATGTTAGTTATTCATCTAAATTTATTTTATCGCCTTCAAAGTATGCGCCTTCAGAAACGATACACTTACGCCAACGAATAGTCCAATCATCAAAACATTTTTTAAACCCTTTTTCCGGAATTGAGTTCAGTTCTCGTCGCGAATTCTCCTTTATGTCTTCTACCGAATGAAAACGTGTGCCACGAAGTGGTAATTTGAGTTTAGGAAAAAGGAAGAAGTCGGCTGGAGCCATATCTGGTGAATAAGGTGGTTGCTCGATAGTATTTGTTGAGTTTTTGGTCAAAAATTAGTTTACAATTATGTCCTCAGCGACTCTTATGCGATTGAGTTTTTGGAGAAAATTCAGGTCTTTTGGGACCAGCCGAGCAGCAACATGTTTCATACCCAAGTGATTATTTAAAATGGTGCGGATCGACTCGTGAGACACAGAAAGTTCAGCGGTTATGTCTCTCAAATTTGAATGAGGATGTTCAGTCACTAATTCCTTCACTTTTGCGACGTTAACTTCAGTTGAAGATGTTGATGGCCTACTAGAGCGAGGCAAATTTTCTATCACATCTCGACCGCTTTTATACGTTTTGTACCACTCATAAGCACGTGTTTTTGATAAAGTCGATTCACCGTAAGCCTTCTGTAACATTTTCAGTGACTCCGAACACGAAATTCCGTTGGCGATGCAAAATTTAAGAAAAACTCTTTGTTCGATATTTTTGTCCATAGTGAAATTCGCAGTACAACTAGATATGATCTAACTAAAAACAGCACTATAATAAATATAAACAACAGATGCAACTAAAAATCCGCACCAAAATGGAAAATAGGTGTGCCAATTGAAAAACAACAAAAAAAAAACAAAATTTGAATTTGGAACCATAGACAAATTATCCATTCCCGATACTTTTTTGACTGAATGTATACTTCCACTACATAAAATACAATGTATAGCATGAACATACATAAACTATAATAAATCATACATATACCTACATAAATATGGTTACATTTACGGAAGAGAAAGGAAATACACTTTCAATCTTTTCTTAAAAGTGAAAATTGAGGGACTTTCCCTAATAGCGCAGGGAAGTGCGTTCCACAGTCGGATTGCCCTTAACCTAAACGAGTGTTCGTAAGCGGCAGTGTTATGCCGAGGAGTTGAAAGGAGAGACACCGTGTGGGATCTCGGATTGCTATCCCTGGGGAAAAGAAAGTCAAAACGTTGGCGTAGATATGTGGGGTATCGGAGATTTCGCAAAATATTGAACAGATAGGAGAGAATGTGCATGTCACGGCGAAGACGGATCGGAAGCCACTCCAGCTCCTTGCGATACTGGGAGACATGGTCATACTTGCGCAACCCGTAGATAAACCGAATCCCGAGATTTTGAAGTCGTTCGAGTTTGTTCAGTTGTTCTTCGTTCGCGCTGACCCAACAAACATCCGCATAGTCTATTAAAGGTAGTAGAAGGTACTGAGCAAGAATGATTTTAGTCTGCCGTGGCAGGAAGTACTGCAATCTTCGGAGGGAGTGAAATGACGCAAAGACTCGTCTGCTGACCTCACAAACATGGGGCGACCAGGACAGCAAGTTGTCAAATATAACCCCAAGATTCTTAGCTTTCTCATTGTAATTAATTATGGTACCATCATACAATACAGGATCGACGGGCGAATTCTGTAGCAAGTTAAGCGAATGCCGTGTACCCATAATCATGGCTTGAGATTTTCCCGGGTTGACTTGCAGCCCATATGAAATAGCCCATTTCCTGATGTTGTCGAGGTCAGCATTCAACGCCTCTACAGTCAGTTTCACATCACACGGAGAGAAGTGCCGACATATTTGGAGGTCATCTGCGTAGAGATGATAAGAAGAACTAAGAACGTCAGATATGGAGTTTATGAATACTGAGAAGAGGAGAGGAGAAAGGATACCACCCTGCGGGACACCCGTGGAGAGCTCACACCAGTCCGTGGAGATCTCCTCAGACTTAATGCGCTGCTGGCGGTCTCTCAGGTAGGAGTCAAACCAGCGAGCCGAGTGCGAGGAGACTTTAAGCGACTTTAGAATTTCAACCAGGATATCGAAATCGACGCAGTTGAAGGCGCTACTGAAATCAAGCAGTGTAAGGACCGTAAGCTGCTTCTGATCCATAGCCGATTGAATATCGTCAGTGACTTTAAGCAGAGCCGTGGTAGTGCTGTGACCCGGCCTGAAACCTGATTGATGGGGATTTAATAAGTTATTTGAGGAAAGGTAGGAGGAGAGCTGGATGTGAACAATTGATTCCAGGACTTTGGAGAGGATAGGCAGAATAGATATGGGACGGAATTCTTTAAAGGCGACGGGATTGGACGTTTTAGGTAGGGGAATCACAAGTGCCTGTTTCCACTGAGTGGGGAAGCAAGATTGTTCAAGCGACACATTCATTATGTGGGTGATGATAGGTAATAGCTCATCGATGATGGTGGTTATCATCTGATAACAGATCTTGTCCTCACCTATGTCCTTTGAAGAGATCGCTAATATTGCCCTCCTTACTGCGCCGATTCCGACATGGTTAAAGTTGAAGGGTGAACTGTGGGCTGTGGTCACGGACCGTAGGTTACGAAGGGTGGCTTCCTTAACGAGGGGGTCCATCACGACAGGGGGGATGGCAAAGAAATAGTTGAGACCGTTAAGGTCGACATTTCCAGCAGCCAAGTCCTGGGACTTGCCTACACCAAGAGTCTTCAGGAATTTCCAAACCTGTGCTGGAGTATAGCTCTGAATACACTCGTAGATGTGACGACGTTTGGCATTACGACACAGACGAGTGCAAAGATTACGGAGGCGTTTGAAAATTAAAATGTTCTCGTCATTCGGAACCAACTTATATCTCCTCTTGGCACGGTTTCTCTTGGCCATCAGACCCTTGATGGTGTCAGTAAGCCACGGCGCACGTGCTTAACCTTAACCCTCTTGACCGGAGCGTGCTTATCAAACAAGCTCAGGACAATAGAGTTAAAGTTCCGGACTTTGTCTTCAACGGCCTCGCTATCAACGACAGGGGACCAGTCAACAGAGGCGGCATCTGATTTAAGGGAGTTAAGATCCATGCCCTTGAAGCTACGTATGTCAAGGAATTTAGCTGCGCGCTTGGGAGGCCTTAACTTAGGAGGATAGGAGAAGGGGGCATTAAGTTGGCCATGCACAGCAACCTTGGATATGTTAGAAGTAATCATCAGATCAGGAAGAGAAGGGGTGCAGTGAAAGTGGGTGGCACCCAGGGGAAGGATGTGTAAGTTTAAAGAACTAACAAGAGATTTCAGCTTTGCTGAGCGACCGTTATTTTTGAGAAGGCAAGTGTTAAAGTCTCCGAGAATTAGGGTCTAGCTGTTCGTATATGGTTTTAATTTGGCAGTAATCCATATAGAGCGCGTCTTGGTCAATTTCATTTGGAATATTCAGTAATTCTGGTAACTGTGACAGTATATCCCAAGAAAACAAACTTTCATTTTTTAGAGACAGTGCACTTAACTTCTTATATAAACAGTTTTCTGTGAAATCGTATCGATCTGCTAGGTATTGGATCGCACGTTTTAAAAAATCATCTGCTTCGGCGCAAAATATTTCTTTTTCTTCAGGAGAAACCGTTTTTAAGACCGTTTTATTTTTGCTCCCGTAGAACTTGTCTTCCATCCTGCTTTTTAGATGAAGGAGCAGTTTTTTCATGACCTGATCAATCTCCAGAATCGTTCACGAGTCACTTTCAAGTGTTGAGATTGCCGTATAGAACTCACTCATGACATTGTGCACAAAGTACAAATACGCTTCTGAAATCCCCTCATGCTTACATTCATCGATCTCTTCATTGTTATCAAAGCTGGTTAAGCTTTTTCCTACGAATTCCCAAATCTCCTTCCTACAATCTTTTTCTCCTTTTAACAAAAAATACTGCTTGACTGCTGGCCAGCAATTCAGAAGACGATCAAGAGCAGGCAATAAAGATAGCCATCGAGTTGGTACATGGCGTAGAAGTTCTTTGTACTCTGTCCTTGCAAACAAGCAGCATTCTTTCAACTTTTCGGTTTTGGTCGATGATTAGCTAAACTCATTAAAAGTTTTTATAACAATACTCTCAATATCTACTGACAACGCCATAGGAGCGTATTTAATACAGTTGTTAATTCATAATTCATAATTCATAATTCATTTATTGATTTGTGAGACACAAGTACATCAGCGCCCCTATTCGTGCCACAACCAAAACATTTGAAAAACGATCTGTCTACGATACGATCGAATTACGTTAGAAATACGCAATGGTCAGAAACGGTATTCCTGCCTCCTATACTTAGCTCTCGCTAAAACTTAATTCGATCGCTTGAGTGAAATGAATGAAATAATAACCTTCAAATTGCCATGTATAAATTATGTTTAACTACCACTAATTTTAATTACATTTTATGAATTTAAACTCATAAATGAATCATTGCGTTTGATTAAACTTATTTCTTACGAGGATGTATTGTTAATTATTGTTTTAATGCTATTTAAATTAAAAACTCGATGAATCAATTTTTCCAACAATGTATTTTGTTGGATTTAGTATCGATACGATAGTAATGTTAGACGACTTTTTTATTCAACGTTGAAGAATAGCACAACGTTGGCACATCTGACAGACGCCATTAATTTTATTTTTTGTTTTCTTACGAAAACGTATGTACCAGTTTGTTATTGTTGCAATTCTAAGTTGTGTATCCAAGTAATAAGGATGAACGAAGATATAAATAGAAATAGCAGAGTCTCCTACGCACAGTTGGAGGCTCTGCTAAACTTTATGGAGAGCCACCGTGACCTAGCCGTCGGCTTTCTTAGAACCACCGAGGCTAGGCACAAGAGCCAGGAATTATGGAGCCAGATTGCCAGCAATTTAAACTCACAAGGCGGGGGAGCACACAAAACTTTGAAAGTAGATTTATATAAAATAAGTAGATTTGCATCACATATCTGTAAAAATACAAACTGTGATTATAAGTTCCTACATGTAACAACATGACACAACAAATGTTATGTAACATTCCCTTAATATTAATGTTATATAACTGCTGTGTGGGTGCATCTTAAGACTCTGTTCCCATTAAGATGGACTGTCTCTTTTTCTCGGTCTGTCTGAAGAGATAGATATGCCAGTGGCAGTACAATATGGATCTGTCTAAATGTGAACAGTTTCATATAAATTGTACTACCACTGGCATACCTGTCTCTTTAGACTGACAGAGAAAACAGACAGTCCATCTTAGTGGGAAAGGCACTCGAGTTGTTATGTATAGCCTATGTAAATAAATACAAACTGTGATTACAAGTTCCTAAATTTTAGTTGTTTAAAAAAATAAATATTAAATAAATGTTTATTTGTTTAATTAAAAAACTAACTATTTGCACATTGAGGGAATGTGTGTGCTTCCTATTGAAGTATTCCTCTTCATTTTCACTAGGCCTCATAATGCAGACATGGGTGCCATCTATGCAGCCCACAATCCCCGGGAAATTATATAACTCAAAGAATCTGCAAAAATTATATAGGTATATCAATTTTTCTTTTCAGCATAATATTATGAGACTAACAAAACACCTGCCAAAAGTGGGTACAATGTACCTTATAGCCTACCCATTCAGGGATAACTAGAGGCTAAATTGTAAGACGAGCAATAAGGAGTAAGCATACCTTTGTTTTATGGTGTTCCTTTCTTCCCGTGTTCTAGGGAACACAATGTATTCCCGGATGGTTTAGTGCATCCGTTATTTCATTAATAGCCTTTGAGACTGTGGGCTGAGATACACTATGTGTAGCGCCTTGGCCCACTCCTCTCTGATACGATCCAGAGGCAAAAAAACCAAGAGCAATCAAGACCTGAAACATGAAGCATCTTACCTTACATTACCTATACTTATTTAAGTGCTTAATCCATTTTTTATAAAATAAGTTATAAGTACATGTATGTACAAAATATTTATTTAATTATCATACCTTCCTTGCCACTGATATATCTCCTGGCTCTGTGGGGGTTAGAATCGGAGTCAACTCCTCTATAAGGTTTTGCACAACCTCCTTCGAGAGTCTGTACGTCGCTACAAACTCTGCATCCGGCAATTCGAAGGGGTCATTCCTCTGCCTTAATTGGCGCAGCTGACGGCGGCGATTCGCAACATCAACTCTGTGAGCTGCATCAAGAAGACGCCACATTCTTTGAATTCGCCTCATCTTAAATTAATGAAATGGTTGTACATTATGTAGCAATAATACATAACGCCTAATGATTATTACAACAAATAATGCTTAGGAAAAAAACGAATTCGGGAAGGATGGAAATGTACCTGGTAGGAACGGCTGTCCGGCTGACGAAAGGCTTAATATCTTGGTTATTTAGTATTATTTGGTCGTAACACTCGTAAGCGTTAAATTTGACTGCAAAGGTCACATTTAGGGTGTCCTACTTCACACTCACACCTACCTCTACCACTCCTAACCTACACCAGAGTTAAAAACCACAAATTCAACACTAAAACTTATTATTTTTCCTGTGATTTTAACAATAAATATCATTAGCGATCTTACAAATTCACCATATCTTCCAATTGTTTAGAAACGTTTTAACGTCAAAATATGACAGGTTTGCGATACCGAAAAACTTGAAAAAACTGGCAGGAATCGCGTCATATTCCATTTCGTTCATTCATTTTTGCGATCTCGAAACTATCAAACTACGCAGATCGTATTTTGGTGGCAGGAATCGCAATTTGACAACTCGATCGTAACGAGATCGAAACGATAGTGTTTTTTTTGTGGCACGAATAGGCCTGCAGGTGTAATGGTTGAAAAAATATAGCTTCTTTTGTGCTCTACCTAAATAGGCATACAAATCTTATGTCACAAGTAAAACTTTTTAAATAATTTTATAAAAATACAATTAAATACAGAATGTCAAAAATTAAAAGATTAAGTTAATATTAAAAAAACAATTTAAATAAATACAAAATTAATGTCAATGATAAAAATATACATGTCAGCGTGTCAATAATTACAAACTAAATTAATAAATATCTGATCTAAATTACAATTTATCTTCAAAGAACTCTTTCATGTCATAATAGCATTTATTAGTCAGCATGTCATATAATTTTCTTTTAAATTGAATAGTATTTAGCGATTTTAGATTATCTGGCAACTTGTTATATATTTTTGGTCCCATGACCACAATGCTTTTTTGTTTGAAGGCTGTTTTACAGGATTCAATTTTTAGTTTATGTGGATGCCGTATTGTTCTAGAGCTATTTTCATGCGCCTTTGGAAATAGCGACTCGTTTGTTTTGACAAAGACAGCAACTTCATATACATATAGACAGGTAAGTGTAAGAATTTTCAGTGCCTTAAAATATGGCTTACAGGTTTCGGTAGATTTTAACTGACACATCGCTCTCAGACATCTTTTTTGTGCTTTAAATATTGTAGTTACTTCAGTGCAATTGCCCCAAAATACAATTCCAAACCGCAATGTTGACATTACATACCCGTGGAAAGCTGACAGTACGGCGTCTATACTAACAATTTTTGATAACTTGTATAAGGCGTAGGCAGATTTACTAAGCTTATTGCACGTTACCTCGGCTTGGTATTTCCAGCTTAAGTTATGATCTATCGTCAAACCTAAAAACTTGGTGACATGTTCTTGCTGGATTGCTACATTGTTGTATACCAAGTTTACTGGAGGTGGATTGGTTTTTTGTGTAAAGTGCATAATTTTAGTTTTGCTTAAGTTAGCCTTTAAACAGTTTGATTCTAGCCATGACATTATTTCTTGGAGAGTTTTATTTATTTCGTGTTCGTAATTTTTATTTTCTGATTTTTTTATGACCGCTGTGCTGTCGTCAGCAAAGAGGGTCATAGGGTAGCTTACATTCAGCGGCAAATCGTTAATGTAGAGCAAAAAAATCAATGGGCCGAGTATACTGCCTTGCGGGACTCCATGTAGAGACAAGCGGTCATTTGAAGTATATGTTACTTCGTTGTTTGTCTCTATGCAAATATTTGAGAGTTGAGTTTGTTGTGTTCGCCCGTTTAAATATGATTTTATGAGTTTTAAAGCTGTACCTCTCACTCCATAGAATTCCATTTTTTGTAGCAAAATTTTGTGATTAACGTAGTCGAATGCTTTTGTCATGTCCATGTAAATAGCCGATACTGGAACTCTAGAATCTACGCATCGTATTATATCCGCAAGAAAGTCGTATATTGCGAGATTAATACTTTTTCCTTTTCTGAATCCTTTTTGCTGCTCTACTAATATATTATATTTATCGAGATAGTTGTAGACCGAATTATAAATAACATTTTCAAATATTTTGGAAATAATTGGAATTAAGGCAATTGGTCTGTAATTGTGAACCGAGTTTTTATCGCCTTTTTTATAAATAGGCTTAATTATCGTTGTTTTCAATTTTGCAGGGAAAGTCCCGTTAACAATGCATAGATTTATTATGTGGCTTAGATGGGGTGAAATTATTTCATTAACGTATTTTATCACGTTAGTGCTAATGTTATCATAGCCTACGCTTGTTTTATTTTTTAATGATTTTATTATTTTGATTATGTCATACGAAATTGTAGGTGATATAAATAATGAAGATGGTTGAGAATTGAATTTTAGGTTATATGTCATATGTAGGTCCATAGGTGGAGTTGTTATTTGGTCTATGAAGTGGTCATTAAATGTGTTTGCAATTTTTATTGGGTCTGTAATCAATGTATTATTATCGTCCTTTAGTTTTCTAATGGGTTCCCTGGGTTGATAAGGTTTAGTGCTGTTAATAATTTTCCAAGTTGTTTTTGACTTATTAACTGACGTTCTAATTAAATGACTGTTTATAGATTTTTGTGTCAGCTTTATAATTTTTCTTAATCTTTGAGTATAAGTTTTTAGAGCAGATTTATTGACTTCACTTGGATTTATCCTATTGTTCCAAAGCAGAGTCCTTTGCCTTTTTGTACATAATTTTATACCTTTTGATATCCATCTGATTCTCTTTTCGCAGGAGATTTTAATATATTTTAATGGGAAACATAGCTCATACAGCAAAAGAAAAATGTCAAGAAATCGGTTGTATGCCTCATTTGGGTCGTCAGTAGTGTATAAGTCAGTAAATTTCCATTGATTTAGGTACTCTTTGAATTTTTTTAGATTTTCGTCACAGTAGTCCCTCCGTTTTATCCGCCAGAATTTCAGTTTACATGTTTTTTTGACATTGCATTTCAATATTTGAGCTGTATGGTCAGACAAACCTAAATCGATGACCTCAGCCTGACAGCAAGTAGCATCATTGTGAGCAAAATTGTCAATGCATGTTTTGCTTTGTAGTCTTGTGGGCTCATTTATTGCTAAGGTTAAGTTGTGACTTGTTAAAATATGGATAAATTTTTGAGAGGTTTTATTTGGCTTCAAAATGTCTATATTAAAGTCACCACAGAGTACAACTGTCTTGTCACGTTTTTTGTTAATTAATTTCAGCAACTTATTTAATTGTGTGAAGAAAATTTTTAATTCCGTAGCTAGCATTTTTGGGACTCTATAGAGACATAGTATTATAAACGCGTAGTCTGTCAGCTCTACTGCACAACATTCCATATTACTTGAAATAGAAATGTCCTGCATTTTTTTTTTTTTTTTTTTTTTTTTTTTTTTTTTTTTTTTTTTTTTTTATTAAAAAGATAAAATAGCTCGAAGCCCAGGAGTCACATCGACGAAATCTTTGTAAAAACTGAAAGCATAAGCATGCATGTCTGGAGTGGGTGCCCTCAGAAAGCAATACTCAACTATGAAGGTTTGAGCGCTCACTCTTTGATCCTTCCGTTTCCGATCTGACCAAGCGCTTTCCATCTCTGCGGACATTCGTCCCAGAGCCAAAAGCGGAGCGAAATGTGCGACCGTGGTTTCCATTTCGACAGATATTAACGATATTGATAGAAGGTCCTTTATCAATTCACAAAGAACCACTACCAAACTCTCTTTTTCATGTGCTCTTCGTTCTCTAAGGCACGCAGATAGCGCTTCTGCGCAATGCGTCCACTCTCTGGCTCGCAATACACGAGCGTGCAGATCGAGCATAACCAGTAAGGTAGCTATCTCGCGTCCCGTGAGAGATACCTTCTTCGGTGGAGCGCCCGATATCACCTTAATGTCGACACTTCGCTTCGTTCGCGCGAACGGAGAAGAAAGGAATGAATGAGTTCCAGTGGTTCGAAGAAAATCGCTCTTACTGTACACGTTCGCTACGTCAGCCAACTCACAAGGGAGGATGGCGATGGCCGTGTTGAGTGAAGGAAACGTTATATGTGTGGAAAAAGAATCGGCGACGTTATAGATGTATTCAAAGGTCTGCTTCGCCTGCAAATCTCTGAGAAATTTATACATGCAATCGTCGCACGTGTCTTGTATAATCCATGTTCTAATAACCGGAGCGGCGAGTTTCAGCCTCTCATAGTCACGATCTTGCAGAAGTTTCAATGAGTACGCAAGAGCGTACAGCAGAGCACGTAAACCTACGCCCTTGTTGACCCCATTGCGTACGCGCTCCATGATGAGTTTGACGTACCGTTGGCCTAACGTATGAGGCCTCATACTGTAACCTTTTGTGTCAAAAGCTGGTCCGCGCAATTCAATCGCTGGCTTCGCGTTTAAAAGCACGGAGAAATTTCGGATGGGAGGGGAGAAGGTGGGAAGCCATCTATCTCGAACCGCATCATCTTTTACAATCTTGTACATGAGCTGGTTCAATAGCGCGTGTTCGCTTACATATTGTTGCAGAGTTCTATCACTCATGTGTTTTAGCATTTGATCCGGTATGGAGGTATCCGAACCATGACGAATAACATGTACTTTCAGAGGGTTCAACGAAGTTCCTATCAGAACGATGTTGGTACGCCTCGTCCTCATTCCTTGTTTAAAAGGAATGACGATGTCCCTTGCCACAGACTTAGTCGATGTAACATGGAACAGCGCCAGTCCCAATTTACACTCGTCAGTTACTTCTACATGCCCATTCCAATCACTAGAACGCAACGGGAGCGTGCGTATCTTGAGTTTTCTAACTGCAGGAGCCGGAGCGGGAGTCCGTGGCGGCTGAACGAAGTTTTCTCTAATTTGTGGAGGCCTGTATAGGCGCTGGGTGGTGCCGTTTTGCGCAGGGACAATGTCCCCAAACATCCGGGCTGGCTGCATTTTCACACGCTGCACTACTATAATTCTCCAACTGAATCAAATACTTCCTTTCACAGTTCGTACACAGTGAAAGAAAACGGAATAGAAAATTCACAATTAATCACATGACAGTTGCAGTTGGCTTTTACCAAATGATTGTTTTCCTCTTTTAATTTTTGAAATACGGAATTATTTACACCGTAATTAACCGATGCATTATCTGCACTGTAAGCGGTCAGCTGATTTAAATTTAAGCCATTTTATTCTGTTACTTGCTTAAAACGGATCCTCATAGAAATCCAAAATCTTTCTTGAAATTCCTGTTTCTGTTAAAATATTGCACATCGTATGGATATGTTTTCATATTTCCAACATTCGAAGCATCGTTAGCGACTGAAAAATACTCAGCATCTTTAAGTTCTGAAATGACTTGTTCTTGAGCGTATGGTGCTAGTACATTTCGTGCTATTGCTGCAGCTTTTGTGCGCCCACAAGACATTTTAGCAGCAATTTTAGAAGCTATTTTCATTTGGCAATCGAGACTGTTATAACTTAAGCCATGAGTTACGTTGTGAAATACACTTATCAGTTCAGCTTTAGATATTTCTTTTTCTTCGCAACTATCCTGCTTTAAAACAAAGTTTTGAAGATTGCCTGATATTTTTTGAGACGTAATCATGTGCTTCTTTGATTGATTGTGTTTGTCTAGACTACTGTATGGACTTGACACATCTCAATGAAACAACGTTTGGTTTTAGACTGTTCTATATTTGTAGTCATAAGTAATATCATAGGTATCCATAATAGGGATGAGGGCGTCACCACACTACACCACCCATCCAATTGAGAAAAAAAAATAAGATTATTTTTTTTATGTTTTTTTTTCATTATAGTGATTATACAGTTTAATATATTGAGTTTACGTAGGTACTTATAAACTAAGTTTACTGATTACATTCTATTTAACGAACATCTTAGTTCTATTCTTATGTACGATGTCTACTTTTCCATCTTTAATTATCTTGACATTTGGTGACAAATCTTCCAACACTACATATGGACCATTATACACATTTTGAAATTTATTTGTTGTCTCATTTTTGAACAGAATATAATCATTAGTTTTATACGTTACACTTCTACAAATTTGATTAGCTTTATCTGTTCTTACAATTTTTGATTGGATCAAATTTTTCCTGGCTTGTTCTTGTGTTTTCTGTATTCTATACTTGATTACTGATGGATAATTTTCACAGTTATACAATGGTTCCACCGGTTTTACTAAATTACTTGGAACATTACATACTTTTCCAAAAACAAGTTCATAGGGTGTAAATTTAGTTGAAGAATGTACACTTGTATTATAGCTAAAACACCAATAAGGCACCCATGTGCTCCAGTCCTTAAGCTCATTATTAGTCTGTATTCTTAGAAAACTGTTCAAATTTTTGTGCGAATTTTCCAATGAACCTATCGTTTCATGATGGTAGGCTGTCGATGTCAATTGTGATATTTTCAATAAAGTACATACCTCGTTTAAAACTGAATTCAAAAACTCAGTGCCACGGTCCGTTGCAATCTCCTTGGAAATACCGTACCTAAGAACAAAACCTTCAACAAATGCTCTTGCTACCGTAATAGCATCCTTACTCTCTAATGAATATGCTTCTACGAACTTCGTTAGCTCGCATTGTATGGTTAAAATATATGTCTTATTAAAATAATCCTTAACTTGAGGCCCCACTATATCTTAATATATTTTGTCAAATGCCGAAATTGCCGTAGTTGTAACAACCATGGGCTCTTTGACTGGTATTGAGTGTTTCTGTGTTTGACACTTACTACACCTTGAAACATAATCATTGACGTCTTGCGCAAGTTTAGTCCATGTATAATACTTACGTATATTATTTATCATTCTTCGTCTACCTGCATGCCCTGCTGTAGGTAGTATATGAAAATCATTTAACACTACTAACTTATCATCTTTGTCAGTTATTCTTTGTTTTTCTTTTATTAGGAAAATTCGTGGTCCGGACCATTTACTTTCATTCTTATTTTTACTTTTATTATTATCGTTGGCTAGCCATTTTATATATTTTTCATTAGTTTTATCTCTCATTACATAAATATCTTCTATATTTATTCTCTTACAAAACAGCTCAAATTCCCTCACTTTTACGTCTCGCGTAATACATGATCGAGAGAGTGGACAGGTATAAATCGTGTATGTTTGTGAGTCGTACAAAAATAAACCGTTACTTGAATTATCTTTCTTCATTCTTTCAATTTCTTCACTTGTTGTAAATATCAACTCGACAGCATTTTTCGGTTTGCTAAACATTTCGACAATGTTCGGCTGTACACACCGTTCATTCTTCAAAGTGTTAGTATCCGCTAAATCCTGCTTATTTTCCTTATCTTCTTGGTCTCTTTTCTGTCGTCTCGTCATAACATTCACAACATCAGCATTCATTCCTTTCAAGTCATCTGATGTTAATATTATTCTTGACAATGCATCTGCTGCCACATTGTCTTTGCCTTTCACATACTCTATGTCAAAATCGTACTCCTCTAATTTTAATCTAAATTTTGTAATTCTACTACTTGGATTGTTCATGGTAAATAAATATAAGAGCGGTCTGTGATCTGTAAAGATCTTAAACTTTTTGCCTAATAAATAATGCCTGAAATAGTTTACTGACGAAACTATTGCTAAAAGTTCCTTTTCAATGGTTGGATAATTTAGTTCTGCCTTATTTAGACTTCGGCTGACGTAAGCAATTGGTAAGTTATTTTTGTTACTCAACACTGATCCTATTGCTATTCCTGATGCATCTGTGTGTAACTGAAATTCATTTTCTGATGAAAAATCTGGGAATTGTAAAATAGGTTCTGTTGATAATGACTCTCTTAATTTTTCGAATGATTCTTGGCAACTTCTATCCCAAACAAAAGTTGCATATTTTTTACATAATTTGTTTAGTGGTACTACTATTTCGCCAAACTTTGGAATAAATCGCCTATAATAATTACCAATAGCTACGAATCGTTTCAGCTCATCTGCTGTTTTGGGTATTGGATAATCTGTCAACGCTTTTACTGTCTCTCCTTCTGATGTCACTAAATGACCTAAATACAAAATTTCCTTTTTTAAAAATTCACACTTTCTCGGATTTAGTCTTAAGTTCACTTCTCTCAGTCTGTGAAATACATCAATAAGATTTTTGTTGTGCATGGCTAGGTTCCTTCCAACAACAATCAAATCGTCTAAATATACTAAGCATTTGTCATAATTTAATCCTGATAAAGCAACTGTCATAACTCGAGAAAATGCACTGGGACTTATTTTTAAACCCATAGGCAAACGTTTCATTTGATATTGCTTGTCATAAGTGAATGCCGTACATTTTCTGCTCTTTTCTTCTAATTGTACTTGATAGTAAACTGAAAATAAATCTTAATGTGTAAAATAGATCGAACCTGACAGTGCATCTAAAATGTCTAGAATGTTTGGTAAAGGGAATCTATCATCAAGAATTTTTTCATTTAATTTTCGATAGTCTATTACGAGTCTAAACTTTTTCTCTCCTGAAATTACCTTTTTAGGTACTAATAAGATAGGGCTCGACCACGGGCTCTTGGTTTCCTCTATGACGTCATCCTCTAACATATTATCTAATTGCTTTCTAATTTCACCTGATTGGAATTTCGGTAACCGATATTGTTTGGTGTATACCGGGTCTGTATTTGGTTTTAACTGTATTTTTTGTTCAAAAATATTTGTGGTAGTCAATTTGTCTCCCTCTAAATGAAAAATATCTGAATATTTAGCACATATTTGTTCTATCTGCAATCGTTCTTCATCGTTCAAATAATTTAATTCCAACTCAGCAAACACTTTTTTCACACGTTCCGAATTTTTAACTGTCTTTTCAAAGTACATCACGTCATACTCTGCCAATGAACCTACCTGTGGTTTGAAATAACTTAATCTAATGTCGGATTCCCGAGTATTTAAAATTTTAATTGGTATTTTACCATTCACCGGATTCACTACTAGCCCTGCCCAAAACACTCCTTTGCTTAATTGACACGGATAAACTACACATTCCTCATTCATTGAAGTTGTCACGAAGTGTATTTACTCCGATCGAGAGGGTACTGTTAGGTTACTATTGTGCCCAATGTTACCCATACGCAACGGAATATAAACCCGTCCAGTACTAATTTTTAATGAAAATTTATGTAATTCATAGTTTATGATGCCTTTGTATTTGCTTAAAAAATCCTGTCCTAAGATTCCATCACTTTTACAGCACAAGTTCTTAAACACATGAAATTTGTGTATAAACTCTTTACCATTTGAGGCAAGTGTTAGATAAACAAAGCCTTCCGAATAAAGTTCTCAGCACACTCCATTTATTCTTACCTTACAAATATGGAGTGGAATGTCTAGATGTCTCAATTTCTAATACTTGATGGCGCTCAGCGACGCTCCTGTATCTACAAGCCAATTATATCGCCGATTATGGGTATCTAACTCGACATTATTGTAATTATTATATGCACATATACCTTCATGAGCCTCGAAAAAACGTTGAATTATTCAAATTTTCATCTTGTTCCGATTGTTTTGGCGCTTGTCCTCCCGACGTGCCTTGGTACTGGTATTCGGCATGATTTACCTGATGACCCCGATTTGAAAAATTAGGGTTGTACCTACCTCTTCCGCCTCTGTTCAAATACCTGGGATTATGACCCTGGCTGCGTCCTCGATAAGTAGTAGGGTGTCCACGCGACTGCTGATCCGCTGAACCCCCACGAGTACCGTAGTATCCGCCTCTTCCACGGGAATACCCCCTTCTCTGTCCACACTGAAAATGCTGGTAACCCTGTCTGTTACCCTGCGCATACTGCATAACTTGACCAAAGGTCGATCCCGAGGACATCTCCTCGTCCTTGGCTGCACGAATTGCATCCTTTAATGATGTATAATTCCTAGCTGAAATTATAGTACTTAGGTGACCATTTCGCAAACCGTCTGAGAACCTCTTTAAGGCTTGCTTTTCATTAATTGGCTTCAGAATTCTATACTTTTCCGTATCTCCTTCGGTTTGCGAAACAGTCAGGTCAACCAAAAGATTTTCAATCTCCTTACCATAGTCTTCAATATTTTTCTGGTTCTGGGTCGCACGAGATAATCTCTGCTGTAGAGCTATTGATGATTTCTGTACGAGTAAATGTTTTTTCATGTCTGAAATTAATCCTGAAACAGAGTCGTAATTACTTGACAGCCTGAGTTTCGCGCTTTCCGAAAGCCGCGTTTTAAGGACAAAATTAATCAACGTCAGCTTTCCATCATTTTGTAACATTGACGAATACATGTCAATTGCCGATATTAACTGTTTAACCGACTTTTCGCTGTTGTCAAGGATTGGCAACAAGGCCACAGCGGTTTTTAAATCGAATTTCTCAGCCATTTTTGTATTTTCGCTTAAAATATTTGAACAAAATTTCTGAATTTGTGTATATGTTGTATTAATTCTTATACATATTTCCTTAATTTGTATTATATCGGAACCCTTAATTTCCTCACTATCTATTTGTCGTCTATTGTATCCGAACACTTTATATATTCTGCATAATGCTTTGAAGCTTCATTTAAACCTTTATTCAAAATTTCTGGAGTTCTTTTACTCCTATTTAGTTTTACTAGCCTTTCTCTTAATGATTTTAATTGTTCTAAAATATCACTAAGCTTATCTGTCATTCTATCATGTCACCGAAATAATAATTGTATTTACCTCATAACTTAATATTAATTTCACTTTATTATACGTTAACTAAAAATAGCATACCCTAAAGTACCTCAAGTCCATGGTTACTCATCTCTCCTTATAGGTAACGGAATGTCTCAAGCTTCCATATTCGTCGACGCGTATCATGTTCGCACACTCTCGATGCACCGAATAACGATTTTATTTTGCTCACTGTTTTAACTCACGCAGTTTACTTATTTATCACGGAATATGCACTACCTATCTATCGCAGTTCCCATCTTCCGTTTTGCATTACACCTGCTCTGAACCATTTTCCCTTCGATCCTTGTGGTAGACCGAACGCCGTAGGTAGCCGCTGTTAAGTTCTCTTCTAATCATCTGTTTGTGGCAACCCTAGTTCAGTTTAACCCATTATGACCTGAATTATTTTAGTGGCTTAGAAATTGATAATTTTTATATATATTGTTTTTGAAGGCTCCCTGAGCTATTTTTAATAATTAAAAGTTTTTATTTTTTTTTTACTTTTGGAAAAAACAATGGGTGCCATATGGCACCGCTAGGCCAATACGTAAGCTTTACATCTCTCCATTAGATACGTATTAACTTTTATTAGCTAACTATTTTACCGTCTATTTCTAAAATGATGAAGATTATTAATTAACGTGTGAATTAATAAATAAAAAACAGCATTTATTTAATGAATTTATGTAATAGTTAGTACACGAAACTTATTTAGTTTTACATGCGAACGTGAAATTGGTAATTACAGGATGCACAGAGGCCTACGTTACATTTAGTGCACTGCAGTCTTGTCTGACTCTTGCACATCTCTAAAGCACATTTGCGACGGGATTCGCTGGGAACTAATAAGTGATTTAGCCCATCATAGCGTATATCATCAGTGACCCTATTGCCTGTTTTAGAAGTCTTTGAAGCTGAAGGACGGCCACCGCCTCGTGGTAAATTTTTGAACTGCGAAAGGCAAGTCTGTACGATTTCTCGTCGGAAAGCAAGCTGGGTGAGGGAACTGCCTGCCCGTCTTGATAATACCCAGGCATTACATACAGCCGCATCAATTAGATATGTAAAAATCGGCCACCACCATTTCTTGCCTCTGATTCCGATGCGATAAGTATTTATATTTTGATCCATTAGATCCGTGCCACCCATATGTTTATTGTATTCCGTGAAAATGGCTGGCCTTGGAACTTGTATCTTCTTCTTTTCAGCTGCGCAGTAGCGACTTATGGTCGATATTGGTTCTACTCCATGTAAAGTCGACATTCCTGTTACAACAGCATTGTCTTTCCAGCGGATAACGATGATATCTTCCTCCTTGCTTTTTGTATGGATGTGCGTGCCACGCTGTGCCTTTGTCATTTTTTTTTTGTCCGTCAGTGGAATATCATTAGGAACGCGATTCTCACGAACTGTTCCTGTCCCTTCATATCCACGGTTTTTCAAATGAGTCAGGAGCTGAAAACCAGTGAATAAATTGTCAAAATAGAAGCTCATTGGCAAGGACTTGACATGATCTGGCAAATTGTCTATCATTTTTACAAGAGGCGATGCCGCTTTACCAAACATTCTGTCGTATTCAGGGTTCTGCTCACCAGTCTTGCCTTGGTATATATCAAAATCGACCAAGTACCCATAGGGCGTGTTAAGACACCAGTTTTTATACCCAAAACGAATAGGTTTGCCACGGATAAACTGCTTACAGCCATGTTTACCAAAATACTCGATCATTGACTCGTCATAGTTTAGCGTAGCAGACGGAACGTAATTTGCTTGGAAGTTCTTTTTTATAATGTTGATGAGCGGTCTAAGTTTCCACATCTTGTCCGTGGCATCCATTTCATTGTTGTCTGCACAATGTAGGAATCGCATGATTGTCATAAATCTGTCTCGTCGCATAGTATTATAAACCATCAAATTTCTCATATCTTCAGCCTGGTCCCAGTAATGTCTCTTAGAGGGAACGGTATTATACCCCGACAGTACAAGAATTGCGATAAAAGCTTTCACTTCTTCGGTAGATATTTTCGGGTCGGTGCAATTCAAAAAAGCTGCATACTTTTGTGACTGTTCTACCAAAAGGTTGTAGACACTTTCTCCCAAAAATAAGTCCAGAAACTCAGTAGGTGACTTTCCTCGAAGTGAACTAAAATTTCCTTCAGGAAACATGGGTGGCTCCCGAACTAAATCCTCATCAATCCATGTCCGTGACGCGTTCTTCTTTTTTGATTTTTTCGATGGTGGTTCGTCTGCTTCGGAATCGTCTGAATTACTTGCAGAATTGTCAAGTTGTTCAGGGTGCGTCTGAATTTTGCGGCCTACTCCAAGACTGCCACTTCCGCGACGTGTAGAAGAGCGGCCTCGTGAAGCACGTGACCCGCGAGGCAACGTCCGAGATGATCCGGCTTCAGGTTGTATATCTGGTATCACCCGTGCATTTCCGCGACTTGTGGAGCGTGATCGACGTGGTGACACAGACGTAGACGCCATTACCACTTCACACCCAGCATTGAGTTGCCGACCTGTCAGGTTATTTATAAAACTACCCCCTTCTTCGTCGCCCGAATCTTGGTCAGAGTCGATTGCAGGTTCTGGAGGTTCAATGTATAGCATCCGCGGCTCAATCTCCTCATCTTCTTCTAGCAGGGCTAGTGCCTCATGCAGTGTACAACCCCTAGCAAGACAAAAAACACTGTTAACCTACACAGAAACCAAAAATAAACATTACACATATAATTGGAATAGACTCCATATCGACCTAGAGGTGCCATACGGCACCCGTAAATTTTGAAGTACCATAAAACAAACACGCAAACAAAACTTAATTATATTACAATGTAATCTAGTCACACAAGTATATAGGCATAAAACAAAATGCATTTAATTGATAGATTTCACGAAATATGAAAATTATAACCCACTTACTTGAGCTTGAAATCCATTTTCTGCAATTATTTCACAACACTGACTTTGTGACGCTCGTGCAGGTCTCAGCAAGTTCACCAGTTAAAACAATGTACTGAAACTGATAGCTATCTCGCTCTAGCACCGCATAGATAGCCAATCGCCGGGGTTCACTGTACGTGAGGCGCTTATGGCGCGAATATATGAATGCCAGAAACTGGGTGCCAAACAGCACCGCTAGGCTATAATGGGTTAAGTACAAAAAAACATCCGGCCAGCAGCAACATAAATACCATACCGCCAAGAATCATGTTTGTGGTACTCAGATGCATTTTTATTTCTTCTATGGATGCGTTGTTCGATCCTCCAGCTGCATTTTGGGCGATTATAATTTCTTCTTTTGACTGTGTTTTTCCCATGATGATGCTTTTCTGTTTATTTATTGATCACGGCGTATTTGAATAAACTCTCGCACTACCGAATTGAAACCTAATGCGAAGATCCCGGTGCAAACGATAACTATAAAGGCCATAACTAGCACACAGGCTCAGTCCTTCATTTTTAATGTCTTTTCAACTTTAAATTTTCAAATCTTTATTTACATTGTTTTAGTTAATTAAACTTATTTGTGTACTCGTACTGCAACGCGACGCAATGTAAAGTGCGGCGCCTGGCAAGGTCGCCATGTAAGGACTTGACACATCTCAATGAAACAACGTTTGGTTTTAGACTGTTCTATATTTGTAGTCATAAGTAATATCATAGGTATCCATAATAGGGATGAGGGCGTCACCACACTACACTACGAATTCCCTCATACTTTATTGAAACTTCGATCTGACACAACTTGCATATAGCGGTATAATCATCTTTTTTTGCTAACCACTTTGAGAATTGTGGATTGTTTTCCCATTTATCAGAATATGTTGTAAAACGCTTTGTTTTCTTGGATGGCCCAGGGCCAGTCTCCTTTTCATCATCGTGTAGATCCTTTTGCGATGGTGCAGAGGATGTCGACATTATCTAAAACTTTTAATTTAATAAAAACAATTAACCCAATACTCAAGAAGTTTGACGGGCATTGTATTAAAAACATTTTGTTTACTCTTTGAAAATGAGAGACGATGAGTAAATTGTTATGTATTTATTTTTAATTGAAAAATTACAAAACTCTACATACTGATGATATGATATACCACCATTAGACAAATTTAATTTACGGCTATATTTTTTACATCCTAATATGGATTAATAAGACATTTTTATATTAATTTATTAGAAGTTCTCATTAATAAAATAAACGATGTTCTGTGCGGACAACACACAATTTGCATCAAATAAGCTCACTTATAAAAGTTTTAAATATACTTACCAGCAAAAATGTGCAAAATCAACGTATTCTTGCACGATTTCCGCTAGTAAAACTCCGAACAAGACGAGACGACAGCATGTAAAGCAGGCGGCAGGCAGCAAAGAACACAATATGCGCGCAACAGACGAGTAACGACCGGCGAATGAATGAATGAAGCAAGCCGGCCGGCCGGCGCGGCGCAGCGCGTCGTCTCGTCATCGATAGGCTACTCTTCCCGCCCTCCCCGCCCCGGCCCCGTTCGGCCGCTTAGCCGCGATCATCGCGCGAGTGTGTGCGCGCGCCTGCTTTCGTTTGGGAAACGCAGCGGCAATTTTGAATTTGTTTAATATTTTTTTTATAAAAATAAAATGCCCCGGCCAAACAGCCGGGGCATTTTAGACTTTTCCGGGACACGGGACAAGACGTGAAATAGCGGGACAATCCCGGCGAATCCCGGCCATCTGGCAACCCTACATATGGCACAAATATCACTTTACATTAGCATAGTTTTTCACCTATCTTCTTAGAAAAATTAAAAAACAAATTTTTCTAATCAAATAGCTTTATGATATTCCAACAAAAAAATAATAAAAAATAACCTCAAAAATCAGTGTTCCTCAACAACCAAACAGTTTCTGCACGAAGGCACTACATGCTCAAGACACAGATATTGCTTGCATTTGTTGGTTTTTCGGTTTTTCTGCCATCCACATTCATAACACCGACCATTTCTTGAAGGACCAACACCAGCTCTGTCATCAATCTTAAAAATTTCTGCAAATCTTTGTCTCAACAATCGAGGCAAGTTCAACTGTGCGTGTCTTTTTCTCATATGCGGTTCAATCAGTTTCATGGCCAAACTCTCGATGAAATGACGGCGTTGAAGTTTTGAGTTTTGGTTTTGGTAGTTAGCTGTATGAATCACCTGACAAATAATAACTATAGGCCAGCGTCTTGTTGCTCGAGCACTGTTGTAATTCGCTCATAATCGATCAACGACATCAACCCCGCCCTTGGTGTCATTGTAGCTCAAAATTATATCGGGTTTTTGAGTTTCGCCATCGACTTTGTCGTCATTGTGCATGGTACTGATCATGTTGAGGACGTTCTTTCCTGTCTGGAAAAGTGGCAAAGTTATACCAAGGGATAATGATTTTTGCTTAAAGATAGGCGATGATGTTGTTAAATCCAACGCTGAGGTAGCTCGAGCTTTTGAAACATTCTTCACCAATGCACCCTTACTCACAACAGAGCGTCTAAATTCATCTCCATATGAAGCAGAGGCTTTATTAAAAAATAGCTCTAGCATCAGTAATGTAGATTTCAAATTTTATCATGTATATCCCCAGGATATTGTCAAAACGTATAGATTACTTAACTTAAAAAATACTGAAGACCTGTGGGGTATATCAGTCAAAGTCATTGGTTCAATAATACTTGTTATAGCCCCACACCTAGCTTATATATTTAATAAATGTGTTGATGATGGAGCTTTCCCAGACCTCATGAAACACAGTAAACTTATACCTCTGTTCATGTCGGGAGACAAGGGTGATCCGTCAAATTTCAGACCAATATCGGTTCTTCCAGCACTATAGTCTAATTGATCAACATAGGGAGGGCGCTGACAGCTTCAAACGTCAATTCTCGAAATAATGTTGCCACCTACAGTTTGCTAGTGATGTTCTCATTCATTCTAAATAAAATGAAAAACTGGTAAATATGTTCTAAAATTACTTTACATTATGTTATTTTACAATATACATAATGATTTGAGCGTTTTAATTTCACATATGGTAAAATTACGATATCCCCAAACGAGCAGGCCGGTTTCATCGGCGGCGGCGGCGGCAGCCAGGTACAAATAATAATTCGAATAGAAATAGGTACGTTACGAGTTTAAGACACGACACGTAACAGCGAGCGTTGTACATAGGTGCGCTGTCACGCTCACCCGCCCATAACTACGCTCTCGGTCTCTGTCTCCCAAGTGCTGGCTGCAAAATCATTTCCATATACATTTGTTATCTGCTAAGTAAAGAGTTATGGCTCGTATTTTCTATAGGTAGGTACCGATCTAAATGTTTCTCTAATGATAGGCGTCTGATTGATCAACATACGAACGAAACTGACAGGACTGACTTTTTGGTAAAAAAAAAATAGTAATGGGGTAAAGAATGATTTAGTTCGATTGTCTCAAAGTATTGCCTACCATGAATTGAGAAAAATATTTAGGTTACCTAGAAAATACAAGCCTTAACCCTGTACTTAGAAGTTATCAAATGTATTACACATTTATATGGTAATATTTTTATAGTATTGTTCATTGAGAAACCTGAAGCTCTATTGTGTATCATTTGATAAAACCAGATAGATAAAACAAGAGTTAAAAATAAAACGTACACATATATATATTTATTTTTTAATCCATACTATTATTACTATCGGATGAATCATCGTCATAATTAACATTAATTAAAAATCTGTCTGACATGGTATCAATAAGGTGGTCGAGATGGCACATTTGGTTTTCTTCTTTAATTGCATGTGCGATGCATTTTTTCCATTTCTCGGGCGTCACGGTGTTAATTCCTTCATGGAACAGATTTTTAACTTCTTTCATCTTGAAGGTTTTGTTGTTAGTAGCCACATAGCCTTTCACTTGCGCCCAAACCAATTCAATAGGATTAAGTTCGCAGTGGTAAGGGGGCAAGCGTGAAACCGTGACGCCTTGCATCGCTGCCATCTCGTCAACCGCATATTTCTCCTTGATATTGCATGTATTTGCCAATTCCAGCAAGGAGGCTTTTACCATCTCTGTTTGAAATTCTATATTTTTGCCTTCCAGCCATTCCTGGATCCTCGTTTTGGTCCAGGACATCTTGGGCAATACTCAAGTTTTCGGGAGTGGTAGGGGGCATTATCCATCACCACTACTGAATGTTGTTTTAATTTGGGCAGCACCCCCTTGAACCACTCCTCAAAACAATCTGAGTTCATCTCTTGATGATAGTCCTCCTTGCCGGTTTTGGCTTCGAAAACCATGAGGGTATTCTCGACAAAGCCGTCTTCCCCTCCTATGTGGCTAATTATAAGTCTTCGGCCCTTTCCCGAGGGATTCTTCAACCCAGTGGTTAAGCCTTCTACGAAAGCCCAGATTTGATTTCACCATCAGACCAGGATTTCTTTAGCGTGTGACCTGAAATGACAAAAAGGGCTACCTGAATAAATTGTTTCAAAGTATAGAGGTGTACAGAACACGTTCAGTAACTAAAATAAAAGCGTATTGAAAATAGTTAGGTACCTGCATTTACCCAGGTCTCGTCTTGGTAGTAAATTTTCCTTCCTTCGCTGCTATAATTCTTTATTTTGTTAAGGTATCTGTGACGCCATAGAACTATTTCTGGTTTATCAATGAAAATACTCTTTCTTGTTTTCATCATATACTTGAAGTTCAAGTGTTTAATTATCTCCCTTATTGAACTCCAGGTAAAATTTGGCAGGTCACGGTCGTTATTTACTGCATTGAGAACCTAAAACAAAAACAATATATTTAGAATAGATAATATTATGAATAATACCTGAAAATTATTTGTAACGTCAACAGTGTAAACAATAGATTTAATATGTGACTCATTGCCAGGTGTGCTTCTAAAGTCAGTCAAAGCAGATGAAGGGTTTCGCGTTCCATTGAATTTAAAAAACGCATTTAAGTAGGTAGTTAATTATTTGTTGCTTTAGAAAGAAATACAGATTCTTTGAAAATTTCAACTCTCCTGCTTATTACGGTTCATTCATGGCATGAGAGTTGAGACACACCGCTGACGGACAAACGGACATCTGAAGCTTAGCAGTAGTAATGTCCTAAAATTTATAGGTATTACGGTTCATTCATGGCATGAGAGTTGAGACACACCGCTGACGGACAAACGGACATCTGAAGCTTAGCAGTAGTAATGTCCTAAAAATTATAGGTAATAGGAACACAGAACATACCTTGGTAATGGTTGGAGGTTGGTTGTTGTGAAAAAAGCCATGAATTTTTCGACGAATCGCCGAAAACGTGAAGTCGTCCAGCTTATCCTTGAATGTCCTCTTAGGCCCTGGTTTTTCAGGAGACTTAAATTCGACGTTCTCTTTCGACTCCTTTATGTTGCGGAATACAGAGGTCTTGCCTATTCCTAGGATTTCGGCAGCTTTACCCACACAGTCTTCCACATTAGGACGATCCGTAGGTAAGGGCAGCATCTTGGTTTCTTCTTGAATTACGTATTTGTACGTGTTATGGATCATAATCTTTTCTGTAACAGTAAAAGAAACCCGAGGTCTCTTTTTCTACGGCGACAAACACTCCGTTGAAGTACTTGGTTGAGGGTCCATAACGAACAAGTCCAGAATAACAAATAACGAATAACAATAAACTTAACGAAAATAACAAACACAACGTAACCGGAACAACAAAACAGCGAAATTACTTCGGAACAAAGAACGTATTCGTGCACTCAGTCAGAAGAAAGGGAGACGAATGAAGGAGGCGCTGCGCTGTATGTCTGTTCGTCGAGTAGGCGAAATTTCATACATTAACCTCTAGCCTCTTGTCTCTTTCGCTCGCGCATAAATCATATTGGTGTCGCGCTCGCACAGTTCAATTGCGAGAATGTGCGAAGTTTTAGTTGGATTGGATGCCGACCGCAACTTAAGCCAGCACGAAATTATATCTACAAACTTTATGACATTTTAAATAATTATATAAATTGAAATTATTCAATTAAAAACTAATTATAATAACATTGACCTAAGTCTTAATTTAAAACATATTATTACATACTATTATTTTGCATGCTTGTACTTAAGCTGAAAACACTGAACATATTTTAATATAAAGATCCTCCACTGTACTGTTTTCTGGCAAATAAAGAATCATTTCATCATTTCAATAATTTCATTTCATTTCATTTCATTTCACGCGCGAGACAGAGACAGAGAACGTAGTTACGACGCGAGTGAATGTGAAAGCGTGCCAACGTACAACGTTCGCCATCACGTCACGTAACCGACATCTGGGCAGTCCTTCCAGGCAGTCTTGTGGCTTTCCGCAATTTCCCTATTTGAAAAATACACTAAAGACACCGACTTCTGCCCATATATTTTTTTTTTGGTAATTTTTGGTCATGCCAGATATTGTACAGTCCTTCCAAATCATTTCCCTAAACGATACATCTGTCATCTGCTAAGTAAAGGGTTAAGGCTCGTATGGTAGGCGATACTAATAGCTATCGTAACATCATTCTATTTTGAGACAATAGAGTGAACTAAATCATTCTTTAACCCATCACTATTTTTTTTCACCAAAAAGTGGCAACATAGAACCTGTTAGTGCCCTCCCTATGATGATCAATTAGAGTACAAGTAAAATTTTTGAAAAGATTATACTCAATCAAATGCTTTCACACTTCAACCGTACAAAACAACTCCACGCCAAGCAATACGGTTTCACTAGGGGTAAATCGACTACGGATGCAGGTATTACCCTTATATCTCAGATTTATTCTGCATGGGAAGCCGCACAGGATGCTATCGGTGTTTTTTGCGATCTGTCGAAGGCATTTGATTGTGTTGGTCATGACACGCTACTAATGAAATTAAATCATTACGGAGTTAGAAATAAAGCGTTGGATCTACTAAGATCATACCTAAGCAATAGAATTCAAAAGGCAGAAGTCAACGGCGTTAAATCTGATGGATCGGGGGTAAAAATTGGCGTTCCACAAGGTTCCATATTAGGCCCTTTCTTATTCCTGGTATATATTAACGATCTGCCTTTTATGGTGGAGAAATTGACTAACATAGTGTTGTTTGCTGATGATACTTCACTGGTCTTTAAAATTGAAAGACAAAAAGAAGATTTTGATGATGTCAATAGAGTATTATCTTTAACCTTGAATTGGTTAACCGTTAACAATTTATTGTTAAATGCTGGTAAAACCAAATGTATCAAAATCTCACTTCCAAATGTCCGGCAAGTTGGGACCAGTTTAGTGTTGGACAGCAATACGTTAGAATTAGTAAATGACACGAAGTTTCTTGGAATAACCATTGATAACAAATTGCAGTGGGGACCCCACATAGATAAATTGGCTGGTAAATTAAGTTCTGCGGCTTACGCTGTTAGGAACATCAGACAAAACACGGATTTGGCTACATCTAGGCTAGTATATTTTAGTTACTTTCATAGTGTCATTTCCTATGGTATCTTGTTGTGGGGGAAAGCAGCGGATATTCAAAATATTTTTATTTTACAGAAAAGAGCTATTCGAGCAATTTATAATTTAAAACGCACAGACTCCTTAAGAGAGCTTTTTAAAGAAATTGACATACTAACTGTAGCTAGTCAATTTATTTTCGAAAATATAATGTATGTACGCAAGAACCTTACAAAATTTCCCAAACTTAGCGATAGCTGTAATGTTAACCTAAGAAATAATCACAGACTACTTGCGCCCCGGTTTAGACTCGCGAAGGTTAGCAATTATTTCAAGGGTCAATGCATTCTCTACTACAACAAGATACCTCTGGAGATCTTGAAATTGCCATTTGAGCAATTTAAAAACCATGTCAAAGCGACTGTCGAAAAAGGGATATTACAATGTTCAAGATTACTTAAATGATGGGACTGTATGGGGTTAATCTGGCTCAACACAGACTTTGCTGTTAATAATTTTGTAATTATTTATTCCTGTTTATTAATTATGATTATGACTAAATATTATATTTTGTATTAGTTAAGCATAAGCAATTTTTAAAAAAGAGATCTAAAAATCAATCTGTGGGAGTTTCTACGCCCTTCTTCTCCCACAGTGGTCCAATGTAGAGAAGTGGCAAAAATGACGATTGCTAAGTATATGTAAATATCTACAGTAAGAAAGACATTTGGAATTTGGAATTTGGAATTTGTCTTTGGAACATGTGATACCATTACCATGTTTTCGCGGAAACCAAACATACTTGACTTCTCATTACGGTCACACAATATATTGAAGTCAGGAGGAATTTCCTTCTTGTTCTTCCTGATCGTTCCGACTGTTGTAAGACCTTTCTGGAGCAATGCTTCGGCTAAGGGTACACTGGTATACCAATTGTCAGTTGTGACGTTGCGCCCCGTATTGTAAATCGGCACGCATAATCTTTGAACAACGGCTAGGCCAGAATTGTCAAGATTGTATGGGCCTTCATTAGGCTGTTTTCCGGGGTAAATTTCCATACTAAATGTGAAAAACATTTTGGCGTCGCAAAGAGCCTGTATCTTGGTACCATAGGGATTTGGTTTGTTTGGAATATATTGCCTGAATGAGCACCTTTCACGAAAAGCTTTCAATTTTTCATCAATAGTGACAAAAGCAGATAAAGTGTGATCTTTGCAATTCTGGACAAATTTCTCGAATATTTCTCTAATGTGACAAATCTTGTCACGTGCTTTTCTTTGTTGCTTGTAGCACCATAATCGAATCTCAAAACTCGCAATAGAAATATAAACCTCTGGGCAGACATTGACAGCCGAAAAATTTCTACTGAACCACCATCCGTTCGAAATAATTCTTCAATAATGAGATGATTCGATTTTTTCCCTCCGGCTATTAGTAATATACCAATCAAGCATTGTATCTCGTTCTGACTAGTTGGTCTGGCATATGTTTCTCTAGCATACTTATGCTTGACGGTGTCAATATATTGGTTGGTATAATTGACAATAATATCAATCATAGAGTCGTTGAAGAAGTGTCTCCAAGTTCCAGGAACCTCCTTCTCACTTGAAATTGCCATTTTTGGTCCTGGTAATTGGGCAATTCCGTGGAAATTTGCACCGTGATATGTGGACAAAACGGACAAATTCAAAAATATATTTACTTGATTTTATTATGATACGACGCATGATAAATCAGAGCCCATCAAAACGTTTTTAGTTATTATAAGGCTACTTTGGGAGATATATGGTTTTGAATTATGGACTATGACTAAACCTAGTCCATTTCGTCACGACTGGTAATTGTGTATATATTTTGTATTACAACCTAAGTTCTCTCATTTTGATCATTTCCAGTAAATATGTATATATATCCTACTGAAAACGAATGATACCTACGGTTTGTGCAACACGTATTAGGTTTAATATGACATTTTATATAACTTAATCAAGTTTTGGGTTGAAACGTTCGTAACTTAACATTTGGCTACACTAAATTCCAATCCAAATATTTTAGAAGAAAATATGCTTCGTGTGCTAACTATATCATTTATTATTGTAACAGTTTAATCAATATGATATTATTTTATCGTCGTTTATCTAAGACAAAAATATGTGACCGTGACTAAATTGAAACGGATATTGTGACTAAATAGAAATACAAAGCGGTATTCACAATGTATAAAATATTGAAGAGATAGAAAAATTAAACAAAATATTTACTACAAAAACAGTTTTTATTATTTATCAAAATCTTTACATTTAAATCTACGTAGGCTAAACGTTCTCAAATAAAACCGTTTTCCACCCCAAAGGGAAGAAAACGATTATTTTAGGTCGTGCCGAGGCTTGACCTTTCGGAGATTAACCTTCATTACTTTACCTCAATGCAGTGTTCTAGAGCTTCATACTTACGTCTGATAGCGTGTAGAGAGGCGACGCAGGGCGCGGGATGCGGCGCGGGGCGGGAGCTCCCCGCGCCCCGCGCCTCGCGAGTCGGCGGCGCGCGCGACGCGGCGAGCTTTGACAGTACTAGTCTCGAAAAGCCGGCATGGCCCTTACTCCAGGTCAAGCCTCGGCACGACCTAAAATAATCGTTTTCTTCCCTTTGGGGTGGAAAACGGTTCTATTTTAGTCCGGTGCCTTCGGCTTGACCTTTAATATATAATATAAATGTACTCAAATCAGACTTTAATAACATTATCGTCCTTATTGCTAAGCAATACAGTCTGAGAACCCGCATAAAATAAAATTTAAGTATTTTTTCAAGTTTAAGATTACTTATAATTATAATCACAGCCGCTCTAAAATCTGGCAGTGTTGTTCATCTATTCTGAGGAGAGTTAGATCGTAAACTCTTCGTCCAGATGCCAATAATAAAAGAAGAGCTACATGACGTGACACTTGAAAGATACTATTCGACGACGGGGCATTCCTCTTTAACCATTCTATAAGATCCTGTACATTCCATATTGTGGGGGCAGATGATGAAGCAGAACGCTTGGATAGACCTATCCCCTTCAGCATTACAGTTACCAGGCGATGTGAAGAAAGACGACTTTCCTGAGATGGATCAGCCAAGGATACAATCATTGATTTATGTACTAATATTGTAGCATAAACCAAGTTTTTTTCTTTAGCCAGGTATCCTAAGTAAGACGACAAGTCCAGTGGGCGAGGCCGGCTAGGATTTACCCCATTCTTTTTTCCCCACGAGACCCACTGTTTCCAGGCTGACCCATAAGTCTTCCATGTAGAATCCCGCCAAGCAGACTGCAACAGATTCACGTAGTCAGGCTTCAAACCGGACACTAACACGCCCCACCCCGTACCTTCCAAACCTCTAAATGCAGATCCTCTACCTTCTCCGGACAGCGATTGGATGACAGGTCGATCAAGTGATGACTCAGGTCTCGAATCTCGAAGGGGGCCTCTAAGGCTCTGCGTTTCAGAGCTCCTCTCCAAAAAGCTTTCTCCCATCGGGGCACCACCACTAGAAAAACCCCTGATGCCCTGAAGAGATGCTGGAGAACTTTGGGAATTAAAGGAGGGGGTGGAAAGACCCAAGCCAGGTTGAAATGCCACTCCTGACTGAACGCGTTTATGAATCTCGCCTCTGAGTCCCTTGCATCCATCGTCACATAGCAGGGAACTACTCTGGACTGGTGAGTAGCGAAGAGGTCGATTTGAGGCATTCCCCACTTCATGAAAACAAGAGTTGTTATCGAATCGCTCCGATGCCAATCTGGAAGAGCCATTGACCTGGACAGTCGATCTGCTACTGTGTTGTACCTGCCTGGTATATAGAAGGCTTGAATGGTGACATTCAATCGATCTGCTAACAGCAGAATTTTCCGAGTCACTTCTAGAAGGATCGCTGAACGTGTGCCCCCCTGGTTCCGAAGATATGCCACAACAGTTTTGTTGTCCGACTGAAACATCAGAGATTGGCCTTGCACAGTTGTCTGAAATTTGGACAGGGCCGTGAACACAGTGAAGAATTCTTTTCTGTTTATATGCCAACTCTTTTGGTCCCTCATCCAAATTCCAGCCAGTCGATGCTGACCCAGCTGTATGCCCCAGCCGGAATCTGACGCGTCCGTCGAGACAAAGATTATAGGATCGGCCATGAAAATCATTCCCGGGTTTCTAAGGTGTTGAATCCACCAAAGACAATCGGCCCTGGCCGGAGCTGGCATGACCAACCTTTTGAAAGGCGTTTCTTCTTTCAAAACCCTGGCTGCCCTTTGGAGGTTTCGAGTGTAAAGCCGCCCCAAAGGAGTTATCCATGAAGCGAACCCTAGCTTTCCTATCAACGAAGTTGCTGACTTCCAATTCCACCAAGGATCTTTTAAAATGGTCTGAAGATCCGACAACAGACGTACCATCTTCGCCTCTGGTAAAAACTTTCGGTTCGCTACTGTATTCCACATGATGCCTAGGAATTCTATGTAGTTGGTCGGTTTTATTACAGACTTTTCCAGATTCACAGCCCATCCGAGACTTTGCAGGAAACTCAACGCTGATTGAACTTGATCCTCGAGCACTAGGGGATCTTGATGAGCGAACAGAAAGTCGTCCAGGTATACTAGTACCCGGATGCCTCTTGATCTTAAGACGCTCGCAACCCAATTTGTGAGACGAGAGAAGGCCCGAGGCGCGCTTGACAGACCAAACGGAAGGCTTGTCAACTGGAACAGCTCTCCTGCATACGAGAAGCATAGGTATCTTTTGTGGCTTTCTTTTATCGGGACGTGAAAGTGACAAGAAAGAGACAGATCAATTTTCGCTAAGTAATCGGAGTGAAGAAGAAATTTCGGGATATGATTTTGGTTAATTAACCGGAACTTCCGAGGATTTAAGTAAACGTTTAAACGTCTTAAATCGAAGATCTGCCGAACCTTTCCGTTCTGTTTGGGAATGAGAAACATTCGCGACAGAAAACCCGCTCTTACTGACGATGGTTTTACGACCCCTATTCGTTGTAGCTCTTGAATTTCTTTGGACATTAAGGCTGAGTTTTGTGTCGCGAATCTTTCCAGCAGGCCTGCCTGGAAACATACTGATGGGGGTTTTTTGTAAAACGGAATAGAGTGACCCGAAATCGTCTTCAGGACATGCTTTAGGGCCCCCATTTTTTGCCATAGAGATATGCGGCTTCTGAGTTGACCCCCGCGAAATCCGTCAATATTTCTTGTTCTTGGGTCGCTGCTTTCCCGACTTCTTTCTTGGGCTCTCACGTTGACTCTTTGAAGCAGAGACTCTGGATGTTGAAAGTCGGGGCGAGGACTGGAAGGAACTTCTCTGGCGACCGCGACTTGAAGACGTTTTCGACTGGGAGAATCCGGTAGCTGACGGCTTTCGAAATGTAGATGCCTTCTTGTCCGGAAATCCTCCTTGTTTTGAAGGGAATACATGTCCAACTCCACCATTATCCTTCATGAATGTAGAGAGGGCCTTTTCCTCGAACAAATGAGTTGAAGAAGGGGGAATCTGATGAAGTGCTGCAGTAAGAGTCTCATTCTTGGTCTTAAAGATCTTCCGCCGATTTTCAATTGTTTCAGCCCTGTGGGCACAGACATATTGCAGTAAGTCATCTGACAATGATTTGAACTTGGACTCTTTCAAAATCCTTTTAACTTCTCCCCCTGAAGCCGGAAACTCCTTGGCTAACGCTCTGAGCTCTTCTGCAATGGCTCTTCTTTGAAGAAGCAACCCGTGGCATATAGTTCCCAGCAAACTGTCTTGCTTGCCGAGCCAGCTAAAATCACGAGCTACACTGCTCAGCTCGGTGTTAACCTTTAGAGCGCTGAACACTGGGGATGCGTGCAATTTCTTTTCCACTTCCTTGTATCGAATCCGAGTCCAGCCTACGCTTCCTAGTCTTTGGCATCCAATGTCCTCTTCTCTTAGTTCTGGAGAAGGCTCCGGAATAACAGGATCTGCCTCTTTTACTTGCGGGCGAAAGTCCAGATCATCTAAAGATGCCACATCTACTCCACTGGTGTCAAGGACTGGAGCATGCCAATCTGATCCCGGTGAGGGCTCCCGTTGAAGACTTGACTCACGCTCAAATTCAGAATCGTCATCCGACTCATCCGACTGTTGAGGCGGCTGCTGAATCCCACGGAGTGATTCAATCTTTCCGACCACGAACTCAAACATCCTCTCCATCTTTTCCTCCAGCATATCCACCTTTGTTTTCTTTGATGGGCAAGATGGATCTGAAGCCGTTGAGACACTCCTTCTCTTCCTGGTGTAGTCTTCCCCTAGGGCGCCCGACAGGATCTGGTCCGCCTCCTTTCTCGAAATCATTAATGGCTTCAATGGAGCAACCTCTTCTTTAAATAACTCGGTCCTAGCCGCGGACCCCCGTATCCGATTGGCGACTGCAGGAGGTCCCACTATCAACGCCCGCGTGAACGCCTAGTCCAAAAGCTTAAGTCGAATATCCCGGTAGGCTTTCTCCGAAAGGTGGTCTGCCTCCGGGTCGAATGCCTTAACAAGGCCAAGCGTGGGTATTGCAAAAACTAGCTTGTTTAGTGTGGAAACCTCCACACTCTATCCAAAAATCTCCTCTCTGGAGGACTTCTTCATTTCCCATCTTGTCCACCCATCTGGCAGGCTTTCCTGTGCCAACACCTTCAATCTTCCTAGGATCTCCTCGTCCCTCTGCGATTCACCCTGCTCCTCCAGCAAGTCCCCCAGGCTGACAAAATCACCACCACACGCCATCTGTAGCAAGGCAAAAAGCTTTATCAGCCATAGCTCACGGCTCAGGAGTTCCGATCTGCGCGTCTCAACCTTGAGCCGCGCTTCCCGATTTTGAGACGTACGTCTCAATTTTTCGAGCCGCGCGGCCCAATATTCGAGCCGCGCGTCTCGATTTTCGTGCCACGCGGCTCGATTTTCCAGCCGCGTGGCTCAATTTTTGAGCCGCGCGGCTCAGCTATCGTGCCGCTTGTGCTGGCACATAGCATGGAAAAAGCTTACGATAAGCCGTGGATGTGGCTGAATGGCCGACATACAAACGATAAGCATCCATAACAGTTGCAGCCGTGTGGCAGACAACCAAAACATTTGCCCATTGTATAATATTTTACTATCGCCACACTCCACACACTAAAACAGACATTAATAATAAACAAGTGGTAAACTTACCATTTATTCGAATAACATCCAAATTCCGAACGTTACAGCAACGTTTAACCTGAACACTATAAAACACTACACATCGGTTCGGTAATAACAGCGTACTGTCAAAGCTCGCCGCGTCGCGCGCGCCGCCGACTCGCGAGGCGCGGGGCGCGGGGAGCTACCGCCCCGCGCCGCATCCCGCGCCCTGCGTCGCCTCTCTACACGCTATCAGACGTAAGTATGAAGCTCTAGAACACTGCATTGAGGTAAAGTAATGAAGGTTAATCTCCGAAAGGTCAAGCCGAAGGCACCGGACTAAAATATATATATTTTTTTCTATTTAGACTTATTTCTTACTAATCAGACTTTTAGATAAATTCACTGGTTTACTAACTAGGTAATCAGACTTTTAGATAAATTCACTGGTTTACTAACTAGGTAATCAGACTTTTAGATAAATTCACTGGTTTACTAACTAGGTAATCAGACTTTTAGATAAATTCACTGGTTTGCTTACAAAAGTAAGCGAGCGAGCTTTGCTTACGAGTTTGCTTGTTTGTTCTCACTTACCTACTAATATAATTATCATAACTAATCAAATCACTATTATCTATAACTATTAGCATCATTTAAAAAATATAGATGTTTTTCCCCCGAAGGGATAAAAACATGTATTTTGGGTCTTGCCGAAGCTTGACCCTTACGAGATAACCTCTTGCTTACCACACCACATCAGTCGTGCAAACAGCTCCCATTCGGTGCGCGGTGGCACGTTCGCAACTGTCTCGCTCGCACTCACCGCCCGCCGCCCGCTCGCGCCGGCTAGACCGCCTGCGCTTCAGTACCTTTTTAAGCCGGCTAGGTTTAAAAACGAGGGTCAAGCTTCGGCAAGACCCAAAATACATGTTTTTATCCCTTCGGGGGAAAAACATCTATATTTTGTGTCTGTGCCTTCGCTTGACCCTTACGAGAAGTGTTTATATTCTGCCGGTGCTTATGAATCTTAGCGTACTGTGAGTTATTAAAATAATAACATAGAAAATTTAAAGTTCTCAGGTAATAAAGCATAAAAAACCAGTTGTAATCGTACTTATTTATTTGACAAATCAGACTTTTGATTGAGATCATACTTACTAGTAAGTAAATTATTTCAGCTTAGAAATAGTCATCATTATGCGTAAAGATAGTAAAGATATTGTTATCTTTAAGATAACGTAAGATGAGTATACAAAATATTTAAAAGTAACAGTATTAATTTTAGGAACATAAGATAATACTTCAAAGAACTAGAACTACCTTAATTGAATTATAATCATCACATCTTCAAATCGTATCAAAGTAATTAGATGGCAAGGTAGACTGTGAATCCTTAGCGCACTCACGTTCAGCAGGCTTACAGTAATATTTAAGAAAATTGTGGCTATTCTTCCAATTACCCTTTTTTTAAATGTCATCTAAGGGCATTTCTGAATTGAACCGAAAAGAGCCCACTGCCGAGCGAATACTCCCCGGACTCTCGTTGACTCCTATTTTTAGAAGAGCCGTCTTAATCCATCCTGCAATTACTTCTCTAGAAGCTGCACGAACTTTACCCCTAGTTGATATAAAGAGTGAATCCAAGCCAGGAACTGCCTGACGTCTATCATTAGATAAATCAATTAAAGTTTTTAACCAGAAAACTATATCTAGCGCACGGTCATCATTTTTTGATATTTTCCAACCCGACTGCCTATGAAGTCCTGAGTCCGACTTTGATCCAAATTTTGGCCAAAGTACTACGTGAGAATTGAACTCTTGAAAATGAGGTTCGCTAATTGATAGTAAAGTTATGTCATGAATACGTCTCCCAGAGGCTAAAAGTAAAAGAATTGCTAAATGCCTTGAAACTTGAAACAAGCTAGTTGGGTCTGATAGATTAGATTTTAACCAATCGGCGAGACAAGATATATCCCAAACTGAAGGTTTACTTTTTCTTACATTTGATATACTAATACCTTTAAGGATGTGCTTTACTACTGGATGTCCATTTATCAAATCAGCTCTAACAGGATTAGCAAAGGAAGTTATAACGGACTTGTTGACCAAAATCGTACTATATGATAGCTTTTTGTCATTATGTAAGTAACTAAGAAATAAAGCAACTTGTTCAGGACTAGGTGAGTTAATCGGTACTGATGTTTTGTTCGCCCATTCTAGCCACCTTTTCCATGATGCAGAATATGTTTTTAAAGTTCCTGGTCTCCAAGAACTCTGGAGTAACTCTATATCCTGTTGATTCCAGTTGCATGTAAGTTCTGGCCACCCTGTATTTTCCAAGCCTGCAAACAAAGCTTGCCGACCTGAGGAGGAGGAAGGCCGGTTGCCATGTCCAGAAGGTGAAGATTTAGGTCCTGAATCTGTAATGGTGGTTCCAGAGCTCTCTTGAGTAGGTCGGGGTACCAAAACGCTTGAGGCCAATTCGGGGCAATCACGAGGTAAATCCCGCGAGCTGTGTTCAGATGTTGCAAAACTCTGGGAATCAAAGCTGGTGGTGGGAATACCCACGCGATCTTGAAATCCCACCGACGGCTGAATGCATCTATAAAGAGCGCTTCTTGGTCCTGCGCACTCTGACTGACATAAAACGGAACCACTCTCGATACTTGCGTTGCAAATAGATCCACTGTTGGACGGCCCCATTTCAGGAAGATTCTCTGACACACTTCTTGATTCAGATGCCAATCGGGCATTAACTTCTGTCGGGACAGATGGTCTGCAACGTTGTTGTAAATTCCGGAAATATATCTTATAAGAATTCGAATGTTGTACCTTTCCGCTAAGCATAGCAAGTTTTCTACCATCATCAACAGAACTCGTGATTTTGTTCCGCCTTGATTCCTCACGTATGCGATAACGGTCCGGTTGTCGGACTGAATTAGGACTGTACGGTTTCTCAGAGTTCGTTTCAGTGAATTTATTGTCTCGCATACAGCGTGCAGTTCTTTTCGATTGATATGCCACGAGGTTTGTTCTCTTGTCCAAGTACCGGAAATTGTTTCGTTGAAAATGTGTGCTCCCCATCCTGTATCGGAAGCATCCGTGGAGAGGAACACGTCTGCTGGGGGAGTGAATATATCCGACTGCCGATGCAGATTTTTCAACCACCAATTCAGATCCATCGCTCTTTGGGGTATATGAAATTTTGCCTTGGGTGATGTCTCCGGTAGAAGTTTTGCGGAGATCTGAAGTTGGCGACAGTGTAAACGGCCCAGAGGAACAACAAATGCTATGAAATTCAGACTTCCTAGAATTGACATCGCTTGCTGCCAACTCCACATTCCGGAGCTGATGAGTCCTGAGAGTTCCTTTGTCAAGGCGTCTATCTTTTTTTGCAGCCATACTTTCTTCCGGATTTCGTGTTCCAACCTATTCCGAGAAACTCTACGTCTTGTGATGGTTCTAATGCGGATTTTGCAAAGTTTATTTTCCAAACTAGATTCGTCAGGAATTCCACTGCGTTTTTTGCATCGTCCTTCAGACACTGAGAATCTTGATTCACTAACAGGAAGTCGTCTAAATAGACGATGATTCTCATGCCTCTTTGGCGGAGTTGACTTGCTAACCAGTTTGAAATTCTGGCAAAAGCGATTGGAGCGGTCGAAAGGCCAAAGGGCAAACATGTCATCTTGTACAACTGGCTTTGATAATAGACAGCTAGATAGCGCTGATGATGTTTTATTATAGGGACGTGGAAGTAAGCTTGTGAGAGATCTAGCTTGACCATGAAGTCTTTTTCCTGAATGAAGTCTGGGATGGTGAAGTGACTGATGAGGTTGAACTTTTTGGGGTTTAAATATTCGTTTAGACTTCTCAGATCGAAAATTGGGCGATTGGAACCATCCCCTTTTGGAACTAAGAACATCTTAGAAACGAGACCAGAGACTGAAGATTGAGGTACCTTCTTCAAAACCCCTGAGTCTATCATTTTTGTAATTTCTAGGGACATCTCTTTGCTGATTGTGGTTTGCATTCTGTTGCAGTATTCTGTTGAAAAGGGGATACTTGGTGGCTTTTTGACAAACGGGATAGTGTAGCCTGTTATCATACTTTGAGTTGGCGACGAAATCTTTGAGTTGGCCCGCTTTCCAAGATCGGCGATAGTCAAAACTGCCGTCCCGCTCGGGGCCGACGATCTTTTTGGGACGTTTTCTTTGTAACCAGATTTTTGCGATCATAAGAACGAACATTTGCTTTTTGGGAGCCGATGCTGACATTTTATCTTTTGTGCCTGGGTTATATCTCTTCCTGAACTGTCTTCTGGCCTTAAATGCTTCAAAACTTGATGACGGTAACTTGGACAGCTCTTCCAACTTCTTTTCATCGAACAGATGTTTTTCCGAAGGAGGTATCTTCTCAAGTGAAAAGGCAATATTTTTGTCACTTAAAGACGCCAAAGTTTTACGCCTACATTCTATGGCTTCAGCCCTTTTTCCACAAACGTATTGTAATAGGTGGTCTGAGATCTGACGGAATTCAGACTCAGGACTAGGTAGTCCTTCAGAACTTATAGCTTTTAACGCCGATGGGCACTGTTCAGCAATTTTAGCCAATGATTGACTGAAAGCTGCCCGTTGCAATATTAAACCATGAGTTATAGTGCCGTAAGAGCCTTCTGTTTTCTCTTGTAAATCTGAGAGGGGGCTTGAGGTAGCTAACTGCTTAAGCTGATTAATACGCAATGCTCCAAAGACTGGAGCAGCATGTAATTTCTTCTGAACATCAGAATACCGGATTTTGTACCATGCTTCGTGCCCGAGACGTTGGCAGGCTATGCCTTGTGCCTTGATTTGAGGATCAGGTTCTGGGATAGATGGCTCTTGTTCCTTCGTTCTTGGCGCAAAGTCCATAAGAAAATCACTTTGCTCTTGAGATTTATCAGCCAGGTGTGGCCACGGTAACACGGGGTCCTCATCACTGTCTTCATCACTCCCCCTCTCTTCTTCTTGCCCTGAACTTAAGTCGTCATGTCGACCGTCCATTCGATTAAGAATATCTTGTAAGAGAGATCTGGTAGCCTTAGACTCTTGTTCCAAAGCTTCAAGTCGAGCAGCACTGGATTTACGCTTATGGATAGGAGCAGAATCCTCCGTTTCAGCTTCCGAAGTCTGGCCTCCTAAAGATCTCGAGGCCTCCTTTCGAGTCATTAGAGCTCCTTTTACGCCATTCGAGGCTTGAATGATCAGCTCATTATGTAGAGCCGACCCTCTTATGTGCATGGCTAGAGAAGGGGGACCTATAATGAGGCCGCGACAGAATGACCAATTGAGCATTTTTACTTTCATATCCCGATAAGTTCTTTCCTTAAGGTCATTTGCATCTGGGTCAAAGGCTTTCGCGATAGCTACTGCTGGCAAACAGAATCGCAACTTGTTGAGTAAAGCAGGATCCAAATCTACAGTGATATCTTCACGCACCTTCCAATTTTCCCAACCCTCGGGAAGAAAGCTTGCCGCTGCTACCTTCAACCCGGCCAGGATTTCATCTTCGGATGGATCTTCGTAGAGCTCACGGAGCGTCTTGAATCCTGATGAAGTCGCCATCTAAACAACAAAAATTTGTGTTGTTACTTCCGTACATCAAAATATAAAAGGTAATGAGGGATTGAAAATCGCCCCACGGAAGTTATTCTTTATTCTTTATTCTTTATTGCATAGATAATATAAAGTTACAGACAATTAAAAGTAATGTAATAAGCAAAGGCGAGCTTATCTCTAAAAAGAGATTTCTTCCAGCAAACCTAGGCAGGACAGGAGAGTTAATTATACTGGAAAGTCCTAGTTCGCAATAACACTATACATACGGACGCAAATAACTTTCAAAATATATATAAACTATACCAAATATAAAATAAAAAGTATATATATATATATATATATATATATACTTCCACTACATAAAATATAATGTATAGCATGAACATACATAAACTATAATAAATCATACATATACCTACATAAATATGGTACCATTTACGGAAGAGAAAGGAAATGCACTTTCAATCTTTTCTTAAAAGTGAAAATTGAGGGACTTTCCCTAATAGCGCAGGGAAGTGCGTTCCACAGTCGGATTGCCCTTAACCTAAACGAGTGTTCGTAAGCGGCAGTGTTATGCCGAGGAGTTGAAAGGAGAGACACCTTGTGGGATCTCGGATTGCTATCCCTGGGGAAAAGAAAGTCAAAACGTTGGCGTAGATATGTGGGGTATCGGGGATTTCGCAAAATATTAAACAGATAGGAGAGAATGTGCATGTCACGGCGAAGACGGATCGGAAGCCACTCCAGCTCCTTGCGATACTGGGAGACATGGTCATACTTGCGCAACCCGTAGATAAACCGAATCCCGAGATTTTGAAGTCGTTCGAGTTTGTTCAGTTGTTCTTCGTTCGCGCTGACCCAACAAACATCCGCATAGTCTATTAAAGGTAGTAGAAGGGACTGAGCAAGAGTGATTTTAGTCTGCCGTGGCAGGAAGTACTGCAATCTTCGGAGGGAGTGAAATGACGCAAAGACTCGTCTGCTGACCTCACAAACATGGGGCGACCAGGACAGCAAGTTGTCAAATATAACCCCAAGATTCTTAGCTTTCTCACTGTAATTAATTATGGTACCATCATACAATACAGGATCGACGGGCGAATTCTGTAGCAAGTTAAGCGAATGCCGTGTACCCATAATCATGGCTTGAGATTTTCCCGGGTTGACTTGCAGCCCATATGAACTAGCCCATTTCCTGATGTTGTCGAGGTCAGCATTCTACGCCTCTACAGTCAGATTCACATCACACGGAGAGAAGTGCCGATATATTTGGAGGTCATCTGCGTAGAGATGATAAGAAGAACTAAGAACGTCAGATATGGAGTTTATGAATACTGAGAAGAGGAGAGGAGAAAGGATACCACCCTGCGGGACACCCGTGGAGAGCTCACACCAATCCGTGGAGATCTCCTCAGACTTAATGCGCTGCTGGCGGTCTCTCAGGTAGGAGTCAAACCAGCGAGCCGAGTGCGAGGAGACTTTAAGCGACTTTAGAATTTCAACCAGGATATCGAAATCGACGCAGTTGAAGGCGCTACTGAAATCAAGCAGTGTAAGGACCGTAAGCTGCTTCTTATCCATTGCCCATTGAATATCGTCAGTGACTTTAAGCAGAGCCGTGGTAGTGCTGTGACCCGGCCTGAAACCTGATTGATGGGGATTTAATAAGTTATTTGAGGAAAGGTAGGAGGAGAGCTGGATGTGAACAATTGATTCCAGGACTTTAGAGAGGATAGGCAGAATAGATATGGGACGGAATTCTTTAAAGGCGACGGGATTGGACGTTTTAGGTAGGGGAAGCACAAGTGCCTGTTTCCACTGATTGGGGAAGCAAGATTGTTCAAGCGACACATTCATTATGTGGGTGATGATAGGTAATAGCTCATCGATGATGGTGGTTATCATCTGATAACAGATCTTGTCCTCACCTATGGCCTTTGAAGAGATCGCTAATATTGCCCTCCTTACTGCGCCGATTCCGACATGGTTAAAGTTAAAGGGTGAACTGTGGGCTGTGGTCATGGACCGTAGGTTACGAAGGGTGGCTTCCTTAACGAGGGGGTCCATCACGACAGGGGGGATGGCAAAGAAATAGTTGAGACCGTTAAGGTCGACATTTCCAGCAGCCAAGTCCTGGGACTTACCTACACCAAGAGTCTTCAGGAATTTCCAAACCTGTGCTGGAGTATAGCTCTCAATACACTCGTAGATGTGACGACGTTTGGCATTACGACACCGACGAGTGCAAAGATTGCGGAGGCGTTTGAAAATTAAAATGTTCTCGTCAGTCGGAACCAACTTATATCTCCTCTTGGCACGGTTTCTCTTGGCCATCAGACCCTTGATGGTGTCAGTAAGCCACGGCGCAGGTAGGTGCTTAACCTTAACCCTCTTGACCGGAGCGTGCTTATCAAACAAGCTCAGGACAACAGAGTTAAAGTTCCGGACTTTGTCTTCAACGGCCTCGCTATCAACGACAGGGGACCAGTCAACAGAGGCGGCATCTGATTTAAGGGAGTTAAGATCCATGCCCTTGAAGCTACGTATGTCAAGGAATTTAGCTGCGCGCTTGAGAGGCCTTAACTTGATTGAAAGGTAAATCAAATCATGATAGGAGAAGGGGGCATTAAGTTGGCCATGCACAGCAACCTTGGATATGTTAGAAGTAATCATCAGATCGAGAAGAGAAGGGGTGCAGTGTGGTTGAAAGTGGGTGGCACCCAGGGGAAGGATGTGTAAGTTTAAAGAACTAACAAGAGATTTCAGCTTTGCTGAGCGACCGTTATTTTTGAGAAGGCAAGTGTTAAAGTCTCCGAGAATTAGGGTGTCGCTATAAAGAGGAGTCAGATCATTGAGGAGGGTTTCAAATGAGCTAAAATAGTCAATGCGAAGAGAGGGGCTATAATAGACACCCAGGAGGACTTTATTTTGACGCAAGCAAATCTCCAAGAACAGGTGTTCAGCGGTACCAGAGTACAGGCTTGGCGACTGGCTGATGACTTTGCATGGAATGTCGGTACGTAGGTATATGGCTACACCACCATCAGCCTTGCCCGTCCTATCGTTCCGATAGAGACTGAAGCCTGGCAGAGCATACATGGAAGAAGGAAGTGAAGGTTTAAGAAAAGATTCCGAAACAAGAATACCATGTATGTTCTGATCGCTAAAAGTTACAAGGAGGTCAGCATAGCTGGTGTGAATGCTTTGTGCATTAATATGGACAACGTTGAAGTTTGTATCAAGATTAGAAAACACCCGCTTTAAGTTAAAAGGCAGTGAGTCATCCGCTGATGACCCTACACTTCCCGCACTAACGGAAACATCACTATTAGAACAAGAGAAGAAGCTGTCACCAAAGTTGTAGGTATCCATAAACTAGATATAATATAATAAATACAAATATGGAAATAAATAAAATAAAATAAGTAAACACAATACTTATTTAAAACAAAAGAAATAAATTTGCCTGAACCCAGTCGAACACTGAGCTTGCTGGGAAAGAAATTTGACAAACTAATACAAACTTACAAACATTGAAATGAAAAACATAACCTGGACTTACAAATAAAAAGTAAAATAGACGAAACACAGTAGGTATAAAACACAAAACATAATTTACATGAACACACCCAGCATTCCAATAATACACCTTCCCTACTACGGCTAAATGTAAAAATTAGGCCGTGGCAGCGCAACGTTGGACAAACGATGGAACAATGTTGGGCTTGGTTGGGAACTAGCTTGCTTGATTGACACGACATGCATGTAGTTGTACAAATTTTTTAGTAGATTCGATTGCGAAACAAAACCAAAACATGCTAAGAAAAGAAGGCTAAGGAATATTTTAGACTACCTACCTACCGAGTAAAAGTGAAAAGGAGATGTATTACCCGTCCAACTTGCGAGAACACGGAAAAAATAGAGAATATCATGAGTACGAGTCTTCTACTTCTTGACTCCCGTTGGACCAGCGCGCCTGGAGCTGGGTAGACGCTTGCCAGGGGCAGGCACCGAAGAAGCCGCTACCGCCCCTGCAGCAACCGCCGCCGGTTTCGGGGCAGGGATGTTGTCTGGTTTGGGCATAGGCAGAGCAGAAGGAGGGAACTTGGCAGTTATAACCTGAAGCTCCGACATACTCTCCACCTTCTGTCTGGACTTGTCAGGAAGCAGCAATACGATTCTGCCCTCAGTTGTCCAGCAATTCAGCATACCGAAGTGTACGCGCAGCCACAAACACCTCGTGCCTGGATTTTGTAAGGAACTCAGACATTGTGAATCCAGTTCCCTTCAAAGCTGTCTTGGCTTTCCAGGCCTCTGATCGAGCACTGATGTTTGAGAACCTCACCAGTATAGGACGGGGATTAGAAGGCTTCTTGGTAGATCCCAGTCTGTGCACTACATGAATGTTGGACACACACTCGGGGGACAACTTCATTTTGTCGGACAGTACTACACGCACAATGTCAATGGCCTGCTCCTTCACTTCTTCGGAGAGTCCATGAAGAAGGAGCACCTTCCGCCTGGATGCCATCTCAAGACGGTCCTGGCCAGCAAGCAGCAACTCCATCTGAGAGCGCAGCAAGTCAAGGCAGTTCCAGGTGAACGCCTTGAACTCAACAAATTCACTGGCGATGGTGTTGATATCAAGTTGGCTGCTGGACGAGGACATGGTGGCAGCCTCCCGAAGCTCCTTCTCATATTGAGACATCCTTGTGTTGAAAGTGGTGGCAATCTTCTCCATGTTGTTGTTCAACTTTGTGTAGAGGTCCATTGTGAAGTGAGTTTAGAATCCAGGTATGTTTATAAGATTGTTTATTATAAACTCAGTGTTGTTGGGGGTTCAGGCCTAGTTTTATTTTATAATAATTAACATTAAATTATTGTTAAACTAATATTAAAATGAATTTAAAATCGGGAGTTAATTTTTAAGATGTTGCTTGCTAGGCTACCCTCCAAAAAAAAAAAATATTATAGCCTGTATGCTCAAGAATTGAGGCATCAGTTAAATTATAAACCTAGGGTTTTAAATATAAACGAGCCGCCAAGGTTCGAAAATCCAGCCATCGAGTCTCGAAAATCGAGCCGTCGAGGTTCGAAAATCGAGTCGTCGCGGCTCAAAAATCGAGCCGCCAAGGCTCAAAACTCGAGCCTTCTAGGCTCGAGAAATGAACCGTCACGGCTCGAAAATCGAGACGCCACCGTCCGAAAATCGAGCCTTAGAGGTATAAGTAATTTAACCTCTATGGCTTGGACAGCTCGAAGTAACCGTACGGTTAGCAACGAGCCAGAAAGGTCATTTACGAAGACTGAGTACATGGACTGCAGTCCCCGAAACCTAAACATAATAATGAGAATAGGCACTCAATATTATGCTAAGTGATTGAGGTAGCTACGCTCGAATCACGTTAAATCATGTTTAATAATTTACAAATACCTATGCATTTAACAAAGAACTTATCAAGTAGGTACATACCTGAGGAACATAATCCATAAATCCAATAGATTCAACACTCCACCAATAGGTAGAACACTTTCAAATTCACTAGAAAACACAATAAAATCGTCGTAGGATCGTAGCGTAATGTAGTGTGGGGCGGGAGCATGCGCACGCCCGTTGCCGTGTGGTAACAAAAGCGTACTGAAGCGCAGGCGGTTTAGCTGGCGCGAGCGGGCGGCGGGCGGTGAGTGCGAGCGAGACAGTTGCGAACGTGCCACCGCGCGCCGAATGGGAGCTGTTTGCACGACTGATGTGGTGTGGTAAGCAAGAGGTTATCTCGTAAGGGTCAAGCGAAGGCACAGACACAAAATATTCCTTTTCAAACAATCAGCACACACATATGGTTCAAAGTGAATTGGACCACAACACGCTATGCAATTCCATGTCTTACAGGTAACACAAGTAATCATTTCGTTGAGGTTAAATACTTTGCGCGACTTGCAAAGGGTGCAGAAAAATGTTCTTTTATTTATGCGGCTTACGATAATAGGTTTTAGTGGTTTATTTGACTTTTTTTTTACTACTCTTTCGGGAGGAAAGCTTATATCAGCTAAAACTTTTATTCGTTTACGTGGATTAATATTTTGTGAATTTTCAGGGAAGTCGGAGGTCGTTCTGATATTAAACACATCAGGAGCTGGGTCACTGCTTGTTTCTTCAGTCAGGTAAGTATCTTCAGGGATATCGGAGACTATTATTCCAGGAATCTCGTGTTCATGACAAAGGTCAGCTTTGTGTATTATCAGCGCATCAGCAGCTAGGTCGCTCGGAATTCTGTATATATTCAACACATCAGGAGCTGGGTCACTGCTTGTTTCTTCAGTCAGGTAAGTATCTTCAGGTATATCGGAGACTATTATTCCAGGAATGTCGTGTTCATGACAAAGGTCAGCTTTGTGTATGATCAGCGCATCAGGAGCTAGGTCGCTCGGCTTTTCAGTCAAGTTAGTAATACTTTGTGCAGTATTTCCTGAGTCAGACGCCAGCGTTACATTTTTCAGAAAGTAATGCCTTATTGGGCTTAAGCAGCCACAATGTTCTCTCTCACAAAAACAACTTAACTGTCGGTGTTGAATTTAGTTTAGTTTTTTTGATATAACTTGGTGGATTTGCATCGTACCTGTAACTGGTTTAAGGTTGTTCGGTGTTAGATTTTTTACGGATTCTATATGTGAGTCAGGTATGACAAATGCCTTTATGGAGCTCTTGCTCGCTTTCAAATAGTTGAGTACATCAGTAGCATTCATGATGTCATTTCCATAATACACCCGCCGATCAAGAGCTCTCTTTGTAGCCCCCCCAATGCCATCGGCCACCCCTTTCCTATGACCACTTTCTGAAAACGACCATGTGGTCATGGTAAGCTTGAGGTGTCCTGTAAATACGTTGAGCAGGAAGAAGTTTTTCTTTTGCCGATATTGGCTGCTTGGGCCATCCGAGAAAAAGTGAATTACCGACAGATTCGGGGAGATTTGTTTCGCCAATTTGATAATTGGGATAAGATGTGCCCAAATAGCATGTGGTTCATGGCAATTACAGTCTGAAAACGTTACAAATGATTGACATTTGTTTTCCAGGAAAATCATACCTGTATGAAGAGTAATCGAATTTTTGGACCCACCGAAATGTAGCGACTGAATCTCTTGTGCCATCTTGCAGTCATAGTTTTCCGAAAAGTCGATCAATATCGCGCATTCCTCGGGTTTCAAATTTTCAATGCACATTCTATATTGGCGTTGCTGTTTCTGGTGGTTGAAGAAGTGCTTTTTGAATAAACGCAGTCGTTTTTGAAACTCGTCTATGAGTTGTTTTAGTGTTCCTACTCTTTTATATTTTGTTGTTATATTAGTTGTCAGATCTTCATCGTTCTTCTTATAGGTTTTTTTTGCGCGCGCCCACTGCCACCATTCAACTTCGGTGTTTTTATCACCTTCGAAATCAATTGCATTGTCTTTGCATGTGCCACACGCGTTGTACATGCATCTTTGTGATTTTAAGTCACATGAAATAAGTTTTAAAATTTCTTTTGTGCTTTTCAACTGTATGGTAGAACCAGTGTATTTTTTCAGAGCTGTTACTAAGCATTCGAAATTGCTATGTTTCACGCAAAGGCATGTGTCTCGTGAAGCACGTGTTGGTGACAAGATATAGAATGGCCTGTACTTACAAAACGTATCAAAACTATATTTTCCCCCTTCTTCTTTATATATTTGGTAGAGGTTGTGTAAAGTGTCGGTGAGATACCTTATTTGCATCTTTGTCTTGTTTTTTGCTTTGCACTCACGTTTACCGGACGTCGATCTGCTTATTTCGTCTCGGTTGTAAAAGGCGTCTAACTCTTCTCTTATTTTATTGCTAACACATTTATTTTCTGGCTAACTCTTATGGTACTTTTTAGCCCCAAACCTTTCGAAATAATCTTTTTGGCCTCTTTTTATTTTAATGCAACATTGACCGTAGCGATTGAACGCAAAATCTTTTTTTGATCATGTGTTTTACATTCTTTGTATCTTTGACCTAGAGCCATTTCTAAAATTTCGTGTCGAGCTTTTAGTTTGTTAGTCTCTTCTGTGTTTTCTTTGGTTTCTCTTTCATGTCTCTCATTAGTTCGACTTATTTTTTTTCTAAGGCATTGATTTGTGGTTCGTAGCTTTTTTATCTGCTTTAAAGCTGTGTTATACTCTTCAATAAGTTTTTTGTATTTGTAGTTAATGGGTCTACTAGAACTTTGACAGGGTTCTTTAACCGCTTCGACTTGCTCTGCTTGTTTTTTTGCATTCCTTTGCTTCTTTTTCTGCTCCCGCCAAATTTTTCTTCTTTCATATTTTTGTGGATTGCTTATTTCTCTTATTATCTTTTGTCCCTTTTTCACTCTTTCGATTTGTTTTTTTCTTTGTTCTTCGTATTTCTCAGCGTTTTTCTTGAGTTTATCTCTGTAACGTTTGGCACGTTCAGCAAGTGTCAAAGCCATCACTGAAGTCCAAAAAAAACAATGTAATTGTTACGCCATGCAAGCATCTTTGCATGTAAGCCTATTCAGCAGGCAAAACAATGCGTAAGGTCATAATCGTGACGAATGGCTTGAGAGTAACAGGAAAACGTAGAAACTAAATCATATACCCTTTTGAGGCAAAAGTTGACATGGAATGCAAAAATTTACAAATAATTTAGCTTTATATTTTGGGCAGATTAGGAATAAATGTATGAAATATCATTGTAGAGAATTTGGGGAGATCGGGCATCACCCTTCCAAACAAATCACTGTTGAACAGACAAGCCCTATTGAGCAGAAATAATAAAATAAGTGTGTAAATTGACAGATGAATCTGTCAGACATAGTTTGGAACAGGCCATTAGTAGTATAGAACCTTGTGATTTCAAAAAAATAAACTATGGTTTAGCGATTGTTTAACCGCAAAAATGTATTATTGGCGTTTTTTTTAAATAACGCCAATAATGTTTAAAAGTAATTGACTAAAAATAACTCTGCTATGAACCAACACCTTATGTGTCCATTTAGTCACTAAAATAGTTCCACTAATATGCCACGCCACTAAATGGACGTGACGAGCTCCCACTTTGCTAGAAGTATTTAGTAATCAAGTAATTACTATTTGTGTCTTGATCGGATATCTTACGTTTATTCTGTACTAAGACAAATACCGATCATAAACTTATTAACCAAATCTTTAAAAAACTTACCGGTTTCTTGTAAAAGCCGTGACTAAATGTGGACTGGATTATGGACCATGCTTGCTGCAACTTGACTCAGCGTCGGTTTTTCACTACTGAATGGTGAATGATCAAAAAATATGGCCGATTTTTGCTGTTAATGTTGCCAGGAACCAAAAAAAAAGGGTAGTGTGGTAGTTTATAATTCAGAGGCAGTTAAAATTTCCGTTACAAAAGTGGACTGTCCATCTTGATCATAATTAGGTTAAAGATATTTTAGAGTATTTTGTTGTATCAAAGTACGATTACGTAAAGAAATTACTCTCTTAATTAATCGAGGCGTTAAAGTCTTCAAAAATATACACTTAACATAAGGCTCAGCATAAAAATCTGTGAAATATCGTTTCTTGAAAATCGCGAGATGACTTGTGACACGCTAGAATGCCTCTTTTTGTTGCCTACTTTGATTTATAATTAATTAAATGTAATAACTATTCCTTGTGTCATACGTTTACTTTAAAGCTAATGAATACCTCTTATTACTTATATAAGTCAATAAAGATCGAGATACGGTAGTTCACTTAAAATTGTTCCAAAAGTGTTGTGACGATGTCTTTTGCATGCACGAAAATTTTCACGGAATGGCCCAATTGAGTTATGACATTGAAACTTATAGCACGAACAGATTGACGAAGAGGCTCCTTACTCCATTTTGTACATTTGTCCTTTCCCACGTAAAACAAGGAGTTGCTGTTACCTGAAGATTCTCGGTCGCTCAAGTCCTCCTCGCTCTCCGAATGGGATGTTTGATCTGGGGCGAGATTTACTGGTTCACCATCACTTCCAGATTCACATTCAGTATGTGTGTCCTCATGAGGTGGCAATTCTTCCTGTAGAATAGCCTCGAGGCGACGCTGTTCATTTTCGTAAGACATGCTGAAAGAAGATAATTTGTAATTATAAAAACATATTTCTATGAAATACTTGTTAAAAATGGCTCAAAGATGACTATCCTTTAGATAATGCAATGGACACAATAAAATATACAGGAAAAGTTAATAAAAAGCATACAAACAATAATGTAAAATAAAAATAACGTTGAAATTTTACTTACGTAAACGGTGACCCCGATACTGTTGCCCCTAATGACGGCCATATGGGAAACAGGCCGAGTGCCTGTCAGCTGGAAAGAGGGTATTATTATCAAATTGCCAAAGAAGGGAGACCTGTCTCAATGCTCCAGCTGGCGCGGAATTAACTTGTTGCCAGTATGCTACAAGATTCTTTGTAAAGTCTTGTTAGACAGAATGACGATCGCGGTTGACTGTACGCTGAGGGATGAACAGAGCGGATTTAGAGCGGGAAGATCTTGCACAGACCAGATTAACGTATTGCGAATGATACTAGAACAGTGCAATGAAATGCGAAACGAACTTTATACTCTGTTTGTAGACTTCGAAAAAGCTTTCGATCTGTTGTAATGTTGAGAAATCGCCAGATACTAGACGTATCTGGCGAATTCTCAAGAGAAGAGGTATACCGGTCAAGGTTATAGATATTATCAAGTGCCTTTATGAGGGTTCCTCTTGCCGAGTGTTGCACCTGGGCCTGCTAACCGACCCGATAACAGTCACCGCCGGAGTCAAACAAGGCTGTTTGTTGTCGCCGCTGCTGTTCCTGATTGTCTTGGATGATGTGATGCGTAGAGTAACCAGTAAAGAAGGGAGAGGTCTGCCATGGTTGCAAAGTAAGTCCCTCGAGGACATAGACTTCGCAGACGATCTCTGTCTGCTCGCCACATCCCGTGACCAACTACAGTCCAAGACCGACGACCTCACAAACGAAGCTGCTAAAGAAGGGCTGCGCATCAACTGTAGCAAGACCAATGACATGCGGCTAAACACCTCTGATGCAGCACCCATTTATGTCAATGGCGAGGTGGTCGAACAAGTGCAGCGCTTTACCTACCTGGGGAGCGTCGTGGACCCACTGGGGGGAGCGGAGGCGGATGTAGAGGCGCGCATCAACAAGGCTAGAGCCGCGTATGCGCAGTTGAAACCTGTTTGGACGTCTTCCATAATCACTCGGCGTACAAAGATCAGAGTATCCAACTCCCAATGTCAAGTCAGTCCTCCTATACGGATGCGAGACATGGCTCGTCAAAAATGAAGTAACCAGCAAGCTACAGGTCTTCGTGAACAAATGTTTACGGCGGATACTAGGGATTTGCTGGCCACGAACCATCTCAAATGCAAGGCTGTGGGAGATGATTGACCAAAAACCCATTGACAAGGAGATCCTAATGAGGAAATGGCGCTGGAATGGACATGCCTTGAGAAGACCAGATAATCATCTGTCCAAACAAGGGTTAACGTGGCAAGCGTATGGGAAAAGAAGGCCGGGCCGCCCCCTTGTCACCTGGAGGCGCTCAGTTGAAAAAGAGGCTGCATCAACTGGGCTCGACTGAAAGGACCTGGAAACTGCCGCACAAGATCGTGAGAAGTGGAAATCTCTTCTTCGAGCCCTATGTCCCTGATGAGGGATTACAGGATTAAGCACTAAGCGCTAGATTCGAATATATTCACGAGCCATTAAAGCGCTAAATCGGCTCAAACGCGTCAATAAAGCGCTAAATTCGAACTTTTACTAAGGCGCTTTTTAGACGATCAGTGTGATTAAATAAATCTCCCATACTAAACATGGGCTGTAACCATGAGCTCTTAAAACAATTCTGATAAAGTTTTGGAAGCGAGACGCAGATTGCGACTTGTATAAACGCATCTCGTTTACGGCTCCTTTGTTTTGCTCTATGTGTTTAGTATGGTAGATTGTGTTATCACATTGTGGAAAAAGCGTCATACGCACGACAAAAATAAAATAAAATGCGAAGTGATTGTAATGAAAAACAACTTTTTATTACAATAATAAAATTTAGAAGAGAAAACATAATGAGTACTTAAGTTTATGTATAAAGTATTTGTTTTTGTTCTTACATGTTGAACTTAACAACTTAACTCCATACATTTATTAAATAAATTCAATTGTTCAAAACATAATTTACGATTCGATTTATCTGCAGGAAGCTTCGTCAATTACTTAATACTAAACTTAAACACTTGCTAAACTAAAATAAGATAAGTATACAGCTAACGGCTATAACTTAACTAAATAATCCCACCCTGGGACACTTCCCTACCAAAGGTCCCCATGACACTAGCGGCATTGCCCCGCTGCACTGCTAAGGAAATCCTCTGCATAAGGAATGCCCCGGAGCGGTAGTCATAACCCCCTTCACGGAGACGGCGCCCCAACTCCCTTATAAAAACTTTGCCACATGTCCCCCAAACACCGGTCGTCTCCACAGCCAAAGGTACAAAAATGTAACTCCCCATTAGAGCGGCATATTTAGTGCGCTTGCGCCTTGCAGCAGATTCTGCTGCAGCGCCAGCGGAAGCGGTAGTCAAAGCTACATGTGACGCTGCATAGGTGCAGACACAAGTCGCGTCCCATAGGAGAGAGCGCCCTCTCTCCCACGGAACCAAAGTAAGGCCGTCTGGCCGCTTCCCATCGGAGCGGGACAGACCGGGAGGCTCCAGCACGCACGGAATGTTGGCCGAGATCAGCGCCCTCCGGACAATGTCGTTTATAGCATGGTGCCGCGAAAACCTACCGGCGCTCCTGAGGCAGTGGAGACCGTGACGGCCCAGACCATCCACCCACGCGCCACACACACAATGATGCGGCTGGCAGATAGAGCAGCCCAAACGTAGAGCGACAGAGATGCGCAAAGTATCATTATCCAGGAGGGTTCCCAAATGTGGAGAAGGCAGTGCATGAAGCCACGCTCCTGAGTCCGGTTCTATAACCGCCCGCATCCGCGCCAGTTCCGGCCCCACGCACTCAGCGATGAGCTCGTCGCGAGCCACCGTGCACATCGTCTCATCCCAGCCACGCTGGCTACCCTTCTGCTCCGGGATATCGCTCACAGGACAACGAGCCCGCCATAGACTCTCCGCCTCCTCCGCAAAAGGGATCATGAAACTGTCACCTTGGTAATGAAGGATGTTAGTTACAAGATCCGCAACCCCATACGAAGAAGCCAAAAAGGCGGGAAGCTCAGTGTCCTGTAAGCGCCGAACACCTAAACCTCCATGACGAACGGGCAAGGCAGCCTGAACCCACTGCGACGAAGACATCTCCACATTGAGGATGCTCTCCAACAGGTCTTTCAAAACTGCGTCATACCGCGAAGGGGCTTCTTTGTGCAACCAAATCGGGGCTGTCCTGATTGTATAGGTCAATCTTGCAAGAGAAAGACAACTCCTAAGTATTGTCAGCGCGACATGGGCGGACAAGCTTTTCAAATGTGGTTTAGTCGCGGCCAGAATATTCATTTTTGTCCGAAGGGCACCAGGAATTCCTTCGGGGAAAATTGGGGCACCCAGAAGCGTGAAATCGGCCCTTTCTATATAGGTAACACCTAGGACAACTAAATTTATGTCATCGCTGATGTCGTGCGTCAGTTGACAGGAACAGGAGTATACCTCACACTTTTGGCTGTTCAGGCTAAGCCCCAACACACCTAATCCCTGGATCAGTTTTCTGATGTCAGAAAGTACGACCTCCGGAGACCCACCGATCGTGCCACCAACTTCTTAATATGTATAATCTTATCTTTCTGTAACTTCTTGATATGTATAATCTTAGCCGTTGTTAGTTGGAGACGTTTATCTGTATCTTTTAGTTTGTCTTGCAGCTCAATGCGTGACTGTAAGTGCTGTCTAAGCTGCAGCTGAGCTTTGTCAAGATGAATTATTAGATTATTTTTATCAAGCCATTCAATTATAATTTTCAAAGTATTATTTATGTCAATTTCATAGTTGTCAAGGTTTTCCCCAACAAATGTTGCGGTACTGTCGTCAGCAAATAATACCATTGGGTGATGTATGGCTTTGGGGAAATCATTAATGTATATAATAAATAACAGGGGACCTAGTACACTCCCTTAAGGTACACGGTAATGAATAATTCTAATTTCAGAGCTGTATACAAGCTCTGTCTTTGTTTTTGGACATATTCTGTTAACTTGTGTTAATTGCGTGCGTTCGCTCAGGTATGATTTAAGTAGGTTTTGTACATTACCTCGAATGCCATAACTGCTTAGTTTATTTAGCAAAGTGTTGTGATCCACATAGTCAAATGCCTTTGTAAAGTCCATGAATAATGATGTCACAGGTGTACCTTTATCAACATTTTTCATTATTTTGTGTAAAAAGTCATATACCGCCATATTAATATTTTTGTTTCTTCTTAATCCCTTCTGTTCATCCGTCAATATTTTATTAAATTCTAGATAATGATAAAGTTTGTCATAAATAACCTTTTCAAATAGCTTTTGCTTTCGCTTTTTGTGAAAATAGATATAAGGGCTATAGCTAAGGACATTTGCTTGAGTTAAATATCAAAGATTTAGTCGAATTATTAGCATTAATTGTATTATGTTTCGAAATTGTAGTTGAGGTATTATTATTATTGGAATGCATGTCATTATGGGGCTTCAATTGATCTATAAAGTTATTATTGAAAGCTTGTGCTATATCCTTTGGGTCTGTGATTGAAGTCCCGTCATGCCGTATACTTTTTATATACTCTTTTGGCGCATTTATTTTGGACTTATTAATTATTTTCCATACCGCTTTACATTTGTTTGTAGATGATTTAATAATGTAGTCATTTTGTGAATTCCGTGTAAGTTTCATTATCTTTTTTAAGCGTTTGGAATACTGTTTAAATAAATCTCTATTGACAGAATCGGGATGCTTCCTGTATTTCCAAAGAAGTTCCCTTTTTCTTTTACAGCACCGTTTAATATCTTTGGAAACCCAATTTGATTTATGAAATCACGAATCTTAAATGACGATGAATCTTAAATCTTTTGATGGGAAAACATAGATCGTGCAGTAGTGTGAAAATATCATGAAATGAGTTGAAACGAAACGGCAGACAAACGTTTCGAGGAACTCATCACGGAATCCACCAAAGCAGATAAATCTATATGAAATACTAGAAACCGGAAACAAAACAACAATGACCAAGAAACAAAATTATTCACACGACTGATACTACATGGAAAAACGCGGGAAGCGCTCAACTGGCTCCTCACAAAAGACACGAGCAAAGTTTTAAACCCAGACACTGAAGTTGATCCATCCGGTAAAACCGTCAGTGATGTGCTGAGAGAAAAGCACCCCCCGCCTAATACTCCAGATCCCGCTTTATTCACTCTCCCCAAAGACGTCACAAAACTCCCACCACTCCTTGAAATCGAAATAACTTGTGACCATGTCGAAACAGTTGCGAGAAAACTACACGGCGGCGGAGGCCCCACTGGATGCACAGCCGAAAACTGGAGAGATTTCCTACTCCGCTTCGGCCAAGCAAGCGCCCATTTAAGAGAAGCCGTAGCGCAGCTCACAATGAAACTTAGCAACGAAACCATACCCTGGACCCAAATACAAGCATTAATGTCAAGCCGACTTGTTGCTTTAGACAAATGCCCAGGCGTAAGACCTATCGGCATCGGCAAATGCCTACGAAAAATATTATCCAAATGCATGATCTTAGCAACAGGCTCTGAAGTCACTGAAGCATGCGGCCAGTCACAGCTCTGCAGTGGACTGGGCAGTGGCATCGAAGGCGCCATTCATGCCATGACCGATGTCTTCCAAAGAGATTGCCAACCTGGTTCAAACTGGGGAATGCTCCTCGTTGACGCGAACAATGCTTTTAACGCCGTGAATAGACAACTAGCCCTCTGGCAAGCAAGAATATACTGGCCACACTGCGCCCGCTTTCTTTATAATACTTACAATGGCCACGCTGAATTGGTATTTCGCGATTCTGATACAAGACTATATAGCAGAGAAGGCGTAACCCAAGGAGACCCACTCGCAATGCCACTGTACGTGCTTGCAACACTACCAATAATTAACAAACTTGAAACCGAAAACACAGTCACACAATGCTGGTACGCCGATGACTCCTCCGCGCAAGGCACTTTCCAAAGCCTACGACAATGGTGGGACAACTTAAACAAAACAGGCCCAGCATACGGATACTTACCACAAGGTAAAAAATCATTTCTAATAGTGTCAGAAACTGACAATTCTACCGCAGAAAAGACGTTCTCCGGTACCAACGTCTCCATAGTTACCGGCTCCCGCTTCCTAGGAGGCTACATAGGGACAGGAGGGGAAGACTTCGTAAAAAAGAATGTAACCGAATGGATATTTACCATCGAGAAACTCACAATAATCTGCAAAAACTCACCTCAAGCCGCTTACACTGCCCTAACTAAAGCAGCTCAGTTTAAATGGTCCTTCCTACTACGTGTCTTAAAAAATTCAGAAGAACTTTTTGAACCCTTAACTAACACATTACACGACAAATTCATACCAACACTAATCGGAGGCGAAATCACAAAACTTGAAACCCAGCTATTTACCCTCCCAGTCCACAAAGGGGGACTTGCCCTTTCTGACCCCTTCAACACACCAAACCGTGCATACCAAATCTCAAAACAAGGATCTACAATACTTTCAACAGCCCTAACCGAGATAAAAGACATAAACCTTGCTGAACACTACAATTCTTTGCGTGACGCAAGAAAGGAAGGAAACAAGGAAAAAGAAACATACGAGAACGAAACTCTAGAAAGCATTCTAACAAAATTACCATCCAAAAAGAAAAGAGCAATAGAAAGATCAATAGCGACAAAAATGAAAACAAAAACATCAACATGGCTTTCAGTAATACCGACAGGAAAAGACAACTTCGACTTATCACCCCACGAATTTAGAGATGCCCTGGCCATAAGATACCACCGCACACCAATCTCCATGCCTGCGACTTGCGACGGCTGCGGCAATGACAACTTCAACGTGGACCACGCCTTGTGCTGCAAAACAGGTGGCCTTATCACACGCAGACATAACGAAATAAGGGATCTTTTCTGTGAACTGTGCCAGCAAGCCTGGGGAAACGTCACGAAAGAGCCAGTCATCTCCGAAGGCGATACTGGGCTGCGCGGAGACTTGGCTTGTCGGGGGGTATGGATTGCCCAGAGGGAGGCGTTATTTGATATCCGTGTCATAGACACCGACGCTCCCTCCCACGCATCACGCCCGGTAGCGGCTGTCCTTCGTTCAGCTGAAGAAGAAAAGAAAAGGAAGTACTGCGACCCATGCGAGACGCGCCACATCACCTTCACCCCTTTAGTAACCTCTGTCGACGGAGTTTTTGCTCCACAAATGATATCATTCACTAAACACCTCGCCGAAACACTGGCGGACCGCTGGAACCGGACCCCTGCCACAATAATGGGCTGGCTACGAGCAAGAATTCAAACCGCCATCATCAGGGCTAGCAGCATGTGCATCCGCGGCACCCGCCATAGGTGGAATCGCACAGGCCTATACGAGGATGGAGCGGCAGTCCCACACGTCTTGAACTAGAATGAATATCTTATTTATATTCTCTGTATTTATTTTCATGAATCTTTTGCTTAATAAATTTCTTATCGTTTATATAATGAGTTGAATGCTTCATCGGGATTGTTGGTGTCATTGTTTTTTGTTTTTTAGTACCATTTTCTTTAAGAAGGTCGATGTTGAAATCTCCTCCGATGATTAAACGCTTATTCTTGTAGCAGAAAAGTTTGAGAATATCGTCTAATTTAGTGAGGAATACATCAAGAAGATTAGCTTTTTCTTTTTGTGGAGGTACTCTATATAAAAATACAATAATAATATTATGTTCTGTTAGTTCGATGGCACAACCCTCAATTACGTTAAGAATGCTTAGGTTTTGTACCTCGGAAATTGTCTTAAATTTGTGACTTTTTTCACTAGTATGCATGAACCGCCATTTCTATTTCGTCTTGAAAAGTGGGCTGCTGACACAAAGTTTGGTATATTTAAATGGACCTCATCGCTTAGCATCATATTATGTTCCGTTATACAGATTATGTCCACTTGTTTGTTTTCTTCAGTTAATTCATTTAAGTGAACAGTCAATGGGTCTGATTTGTTAATTAAGCCGTCAATATTTTGATGTATCAATGTAATAGTGTTATACACGAAAAAAAGTATTATTGGTGATAGTTTTGTCAGGTTTCCTATTGTTAGTGTTTTCGGTTATGTCATTATTCTCATGTTTATCACCATTATCATCATTATCATTGTTACTGTTTAAATTGTCAATGCTTGCGTTATTTACAACTAATTCAGAGTCGGTTTGAGTACAGTTATCGACCAGTTTTTTCCCTACTGTTTTCCTTGACTTGACCAATTTCTGAGAATTGTTCTTCATTAGAATAGTGTAATTAATTTTAAGTAACTCTCTTAGAAGATTCCTACTCAGATTCGTTGTAAAGTGGTTCCCTCTTGGGAGAAACCGGCTGTATTCCATATCCAGAAAAGACACATTATCATATTGATTGCAGATTATTTTCATTTCGTAGTTCAGTTTCCGCTCTCGGAGATTCTTGTTATATGGTATTTCAGTAACTATGACTTTAACATTCCTGTTTGAATGTAACCAAATAATGGCTTGGGACTTAAACTCGAATGGGTTGACCTCGTTAACGCCTCCTATTAGAATCAGAAAATCACTTTTGGTCAGTTCTGATATTTCCTTTTTCGCTATATTTGTCAGGTCACTCAGGTTTGCTCCAGCTTTCCAAAAACAGATAACCAAGTACCTCGGTCCTACAAGAATTTGTAGTGCATGTTGAACTCCTCTTGCCTGTTGGTCACCAATAATAAATATCTTTGTTCTTGTCTCTTTCTTGTTTATCTAAATCTAATCCTCTACAGGGACTTTACTCTGCTCTCTAGGTAGAACATCATTTATCAGGTCAGTCAAATCCATATCATTGTTAGCAGCAACAGTCCCACGAGTACTTGTGGAGGTTGTCATTTGACGGACTTCATCTGAAAGTATCTCATCCTGAAAATAAAATGTGTAGGTGAGTGCCGCTTCTTTACAGAGTAATATTTTATGTGTTTTGAAGAAGTGATGGCAAACTCATAGAATCTGAAATGTCTTCAACCAACATGAACACACACACTTTTACTATATGCAACAAGTAATTAAATTAATTAAAAACGTACCACTTCATTAAACGCCAGTTTTTTGCGAACTCGTTCGAATCGTTTCTGATTTTTATATTCGTATATACGAGTGCTTTCTCGATTTGGCCCCTAAAAATTAAATTTAATATTAATTGCTTCAAATAGTTTCGATTGAGAGAATACTTAATAATTTAATATTGAACTAAGCAGGTACATTACCGAGCTCAAATCGCTGCTATTTAAGTGAAAGTTATTCAAAAATCAGTAAAATTTTAGTCGCTTGGACGCCGAAAACTGTGAAAATGTGCTTTTTGTAAAGTTACCAAGCGACAACAAAAGTCCTTCTAGCGGTACAAGAGTATGAACAATCGACGCAGATTTTTTTCTGATTTCAATGATGTATATAACTCAATTTCGCCCAACGTGTCGTTTGGTAATTTTTGCCTTTCAAGCGTCAAAATCTAAAATTGATAACAAAAACTGGAATCCATTTTTGGAACTTTTTCTGGGACTAGTTTATTCGTTCATTTTATGCATAAAAAGCTATAACAAGTCGCTAAAAAGGCAATATAATGTGGAACTTCTTGACTGGCAATACGGCTTAAAACCTAAATTTCTGTGTAGGTTCTTGGAGATTCATCAAAATAATAGTTTCAAAAAACGGATGCCGGACTGGGACATGAGAATTTTCATACATATCACTTTTAGAAGGTTTCTTTTTAATTTATTTCTTAAACAAATACTATGTTTTTTTGTTATGTTTTATGTGAATATATATAGTTATTTTGCTCCTAGCAAAACAGTATCAATAATTTACAATATTAGGCAACAGAAAATCATCTTCAATCTCATGGGACATGACACACATAATGAGTGGCAAGAAAAGAGAGAAATCTAACATTCTGCCGTCAGTTAAAGGTTTCATTATAACTTTAACCTGTTCAATTGTGTTATAATTATCTCAGTTCTAACTCAAAGCGTTATAATAGTAGTTTATGTGACTGCTGCATAATGGAGGGCATTAAAACTCGAGAGTGCGTTTATGAAACGAGCCGAAGGCGAGTTTCATAATAATATCACTCGAGAGTTTTAATGCCTAATTATGTACAGTTACTTACACTAGTTTATCTACACACATATCATAAGCTCTCTTTGATGTGTTCAGGAACCGCATGTTTGACCGACATTGTGGCTCTGCAATTGTTTAGCTTGTTCTGTAGTACCTTCACGCAGGCGGGCGTCGGCGTTCGAAATTTGAATGTCAGTATCAACTTCACAAACAAACTAGGGACGGCAGGCGGGCGTCGGCGTTCGAAATTTGAATGTCATAATATGTAGAAAAATTACACATTATGATCATAATGTGTAATTTTTCAGATAAGAAATGAGTTTTTACCAAGTAGTTTAACATTATGCTGATCGTAACGTGCGGTTTTTATACGCAGTAAAGAGGGTTTATGATACGTGTGTAGATAAAAGAGTTAAAAAATATATTTTGCTCTAACAGTGCTATAAGAACTGTAATAAACGACGTTAAGCAGCATAAAAAGTTAGGTTGCTAATTACAGCAACTGTAGTTAAGATGTTATAGGTTTATATGTTATAGGTGTTATAGGCACAACAGTGCTCACTGACACTCGTTAACACTTGTTGTTGTTTAGTTGTCGCTATGAAAAGTCTTATGCATCATTAGGTGTTATATTGACTAGGGTGCGCAGGCATTGGTTTTTAAAGAGAGTTTGTGGAGGGTGTTGTAACACAAGACACTAAGTGTTGAAAAACTCTTTTATGTAGTTTTAACCTGTAATCATAACTTTACCAAAGCTTATTGTTTTAGGCCGGCACTCTTTAAAGTCATTAAGAAAATTGTGGTGTTGGATAAGAATGTGTGAATCATAATAACACTTAATGGCAAAAAGTCTTTATGTTAAGTAATAGCACGTAAGCTAAATTAGTTAAAAAAAACGAGTTTAAAAGGCCTGAAGAAGTTATATTCCTCTAATAGGCCTTAAAATGAAACGATTACATAGTTGGAGGAAACAAAAGAAAACAGGTGCTGTAAAAAAGGATTAGGCAGGAAAGCTATAAATTTCTGAAATCGGTTAATAATTGTGTGAATGATAAAAAAGAAACAAGTTGTGGTGACAATATCGGATTAGATTCTCTTATTCCAGTTATTACGATTAGAGAAGATTTGCTACAAATCTAAAACATAAATAGACATAATAATACGAGTAATTTGAATCAAGTTCGAGTAGAAGAACAACAGGGTTCCGCAGAACAAGAATTAGAAAAATCTGCATTAAATCAAGATTTTTTTGAATTTTTCGATTCCTCACCACTTAGCGAGTCAGAAAAAGAAGAAGAGGAAGAAAAATCTAGTGAAATTGAAAAAATTACTCCACTAACAAAAAAGTAAAAAATCTGGTCCATTGAAAATAATATAACCCATACTGCTTTAAAACATTTGTTGTCGATATTAAATGAAGGCTACGTTAGTACTGAAGTAATGCTTCCAAAAGACCCACGAACAGTTTTGCAAACTCCTAAAGTAATTCTTATTAAAAATATCGAAGGAGAACAATATTGGCATAATGGTATAACTGATCCTTTAATGAAAATACTTAAGAATTTAATGCCAATTCCCGATAGCATTCAAATAACTTTTAATTTTGACGGTCTACCAATATATAAGAGTGCTAAAAAGGAGTTTTGGCCAATATTAGCTAATGTGGAGGGGAATATATTTACTATTGGGATCTGCTATGGCACAGGGAAACCAAAAGTTTTGGAAGAATATTTAGAAGATTTTGTGACTGAGATTAAACCTTACTTACTTCGTAGCGGAATTCATATAAATGGAAAACAAGTTTTTATAAAAATCAAATGTTTTGTTTGTGATTAACCAGCAAGGGCATTCATTAAAGGTAAAGTTTTTTGTTGATGGCTGCATTTAAAAAATATATTTTCAAAGATTATCCCTTGCTTAAGAGGATTGTGTTGAGTTAGATAGATTCCGCGCTACGCCTTCTTCCTACAAGGTATATAAGCATGTATAAGTCAGCATGCCAAGCGCCAAAATTGATTGTCAATGGCGCCATGGAACGCTTACCTACTTATACTGGTAGCGCTGTAGAAAAAGGCTCTAAATCTAAGCATGATTAAAACTAAAATTTTTCGGTATTTCCATTTATAGTTATGGGCTTAACATACTTAGTTAATAATTTCTATCATACTTTTTTAGGTGTGTGTAATTTTAATGGGCTGCACGGATGTTTGAAGTGCACGACGGTGGGAGAATATTCGCATACATCTCATACTGTAGTTTTCTCTGCTACGGAAGATTCCCCAAGAACAGATGAAAATTTTAGAACCAAGATTTACGGATTACGATTCTCCTTTATTAGAACTGCCAAAAGATATGATAGAACATTTTATAATAGCAGATTCTTTGCACCTCATTGATCTGGGCGTGATGAAGAGGCTTCTTGTCGGGTGGCGAGATGGCAATTTTGGAACAAATTTAACTAAGCTATGTGCACGAGATATAGAAAATCTAAACACATTTTTAGGAAAATGTAAATTACCGTCTGATGTACACCGGGCAGTGAGAAGTATAGATAGTCTCCTATTTTGGAAAGCTAGTGAATTTAGATATTTTTTTCTATTATTGAGCATAATCATACTGCCTGATATTCTTCGCTTTGTTTTTGTTGAACACTTTTTGTGTCTATTTTGCTCTATCACGATATGTTCCAGTGAATGCTATACTGTTTACTACCACTCGCCAAAGAAATGTTGAAAATTTTTGTAGATCAGTTCAAATATTTCTATGGTTCTCATTATGTTACCAGTAATGTACACAATTTGCTTCATGTTGTGGTCGAAGTTAAAAAATTTGGACCTCTACACCAGTTTAATGCGTATCCTTTTGAAAATCAATTATACATTATCAAGCGGAATGTTAAGACAATGTGACAAACCTCTGGCACAAGTTGTTAAGAGAATTTTTGAGATAAATAGAAATACTCCTTTGGTGACAGAAAAATCAACGAACAATGTACCCTTTGTAACAAGTACTAAAAATAGTTGTGTTATTCACTTCAAAAACTTTGTTCTTTCTTTAAGACCACAAGACAAATATTTCATGACTCACAATGACGATATATTTGAATTAAAAGACTTGTTGACCTCTGGTAATGAAAAAAAAATTCACTACATGGTAAAATATTTCTAAACAAAGATATTATATTTGACACACCTATTAGGTCATCGTTTTTAAGCATGTTTAAAGTAAAAGAACCTTTTGTAGTCTCTGACGACGTTATAGAAATAAATCCAAATGAAATTAAATGCAAATTAGTTTGTATGAGTCTTAGGAATACATTATACTTTCTTCCATTGGTACATACACTTTAACTAGGTATATGGTGAAATAATAAGCAAGTTGTTTTTAAATGTCTTTATTAAATCAGTAAACATTAAATAATAAAATACTGGGTGTTGTTTTTGTTCCGAAACCACAGCTTGTACTCATAAAATTAAACAACTTTCCCCAAGAATTGTGGGTCTTATATGAAAAAAAAATTGGTCTTTTCATACAAAATCGATCAGCTGATTTGCAGTTTGTATGGGAGACCAAATTATTTTTTCATATTTCGAGCCATGTTTCTTTTCGAAATTTGATCAGTTTTAAGAGTACAAGCTGCGGTTTTGGGCTTGCAAAGTACCAAAAACATCCTATATAAAGTTACACAATTATATTATTTTTAGTAACTTATATATATTATAAAATGCTTTGAAATATAAAAAAGACGGTTTTCATTGATTCGACCTTAATATTTATGGATGAAAGGATTTTTTTACTTAAAATTATGACTTAATTAAATAAATCATCTCTTAAAAAATTGTACTGGATGTTGTTTTGGTCAGTTGCAATATAAACGCTTCCTTAGATTGTCATAAAAGTAGCGGCACGCTATGATGGTACTTTTATCATTTCGTAAATGCAATAGTTTTAAACATGTTTTAAAGGTTAAAATTTCCTGACTGGTCTTTTTTTAGTACGGATTTTTAAACGCCTTCATACTGTACCGCTAGTTTATAAATTGTAATAATTGTGTAATACCGTAACAAAAAGAATGCACCTACTTACTAAAGCAACATTTCAAAACTAAACTTAAGAGCCACCGCGACTTCGTCGAGAATAAGGTCATCAGGTCGTCGCAACTAATCTCCGAGCTGACAACAAAAGTTGACCTCTTAACCACAAAAATCCAGGAACTGAGTGAATCAGCTGACTTCACATCGGAGCGGGTCGACAAACTCGAGGCCCGGGTTTGCAAACTGGAGGGAATGCTGGGTGACATGGACAAAGTAAAAATTGAAAACCGCGAAATGTCCAATACAACGAATGAACTGAAAGCATGTGTTAACAGTATGGAACAAAGGAGTCGGCAGAATAACATCGAGATTTTCGGGGTCCCTGAACGCAAGTCTGAGTCGGCCCAAACAATTGTCATTTCTATTGCAAAAGCCGTTGGCATCGAATTGAAGACAGATGATGTCTACTCAGCCATGCGAATATCCACGCGCAATACCAGCGGTCTACCCAGACCAATTATTGCCAAACTGCACTCGACTCTAAAGAAAGACGAGTGATTAGTGCAGTTCGAAGGCGGCGCGGCGTCACCACCTCTGATATCGTCGGATTCCCTGGTAAGAGTCAGAATATAAGCATGAACGAGCAACGAGTTATTCGTGGACACGCAATGCCAAGATATTCCTTCGCCAAGACGACAATTACCCGGCAGTACGCATCGACAGCCTTTCACAACTGAACACCTTAAAAAGATCAAGCAAACCCCCGCTTCGACCGCGAAGCCCCACGAACTGAAACGCTTGAGAACCACTGATATCATAGTTTACTCCCTGGTAATAAATAGGCTTATCCGCTCCTAAATTAACCGTACACATACACTCTCACAACAACACCTCACACAACTAGTTCCTTGGTTCCCTTTTTACCCATCTTTGTATTTTCTTTTTACCCATCTTTGTATTGCGACTGATTTCATTTCTGAATTGATTGTATAACACATTGTATCTTTTTTTTAAAAGGCCTAATAAAAATATATTTACAAAATTCTCGCGGCATCAGGAGGAAGACGTCGGCGTTCGTCCATGGTTTACTTAGGAATGCATATGATGTTATTGGTATTTTCGAAACGAACTTATTAGATGGCGTGTTCGACTCAGAGGTGAGCGAGCCTCGCTATGACGTCCACCGAGTGGACCGCAATGTATCGGGGGGCGGGGGCGGACGGCGCCCGGCGAGTTATTCAGGCGGGGGAGTGATGCTGCTCACGCGGCGCGAGCTCTAAGCCCGCCGTGCACCGCCACCGCCGGCGCTCGCTGGTTCCCAACTGGAGATCGTACACGTCACAGTAAAAGCGCGTTCGATCCACTCGACTAATGATTTACACATTATTTGTACCTACTTACCTGGATCGGGCCAGAAACATAACGTTCTCGTTGATAGTCTTTCTGATTATATCCGCCATTGTTGCCCGGACGATCATTACCTTCTGCTTGGCGATTTCAACTTAACCGACATTTCATGGAGATTGCGTTCTTGTGGTTTTGGTTTGAGTCCATTCGGTACTATGAATGACAGTCAGCAGCAACTGGTTGACGAAATTTCTCTAGTAGGCTGGACTCAATATAATAATGTATTGAATGGTAATAACAGACTATTGGAACTAGTTTTTAGCGACTGCGATGCGACTGTGGTGCGAGCGCCGGACCCATTCACTCGCGAAGATATGCCTCATCATCCCGCCCTCGAGATTGAACTCCCTAACCTAGGCATAAAGCTGTTGCGTACTCCTCCCATTAAGATTTATAAGTTTAAAAAGGCTAATTATTCAATGATACGTAATGAACATGCAGCAAAGGATTGGTTTTCAATTTTGAGCACATGTCCGCTCGAGACTGCGCTGGACAACTTCTATAGCACTCTGCACTCAGTAATTGAAAAATACGTACCATTTATTTTTGGAAATCCCGAGGGGTACCCGGTCTGGTACTCTAAATCGCTAATAAATATGTCAGCAGAAAAAGCCAAATTTCATAACAAGTGGAAACGATCGGGTAATCCTCGTGATTATGACAGCTTTTCACTACTCAGGAGACGTCATAAAAGTCTACAGCGGCAGTGCTAGAATGCATACATTCATAGAACAAGAGATGCTATTGTCAGTGACCCTAAATAGTTTTGGCGCTTTGCTAAGGGCCTCCGCCGCGACCATAGACTTCCAGCACAGTTATCATATGGCGCTAAAACTGCCAATGGTGGTGAAGAGGCCTGTGAAGTATTTTTAGACTATTTTTTGTCCGTATATGTTCACCCAAACAACCGTTTATTGCCTGTTTATGCTTCTTTGCCTGATTTGAGCCATGTGGGCTCCATTGAGCTTTCAAGCGGCCTAGTCCTTAAGTACCTCAAGGGCATTGACACGAACAAGGGTGCAGGGCACGACAAAATACCGCCCATTTTTATGAGACAGTGTGCCGATCAGCTAGCTGCCCCATTGTGTACACTGTTCCGCAGATCACTCAACGAACAGTGCTTTCCTACTCACTGGAAAAAGGCTTTTATTGTACCCATTCACAAGGGTGGTCCTAAAAACAAGACAGAACAATACCGCCCGGTATCAGTGCTGCCAGTTTTTGGTAAACTCCTTGAGCTTATTAGCTTATAGTCCATGATCAAGTGTACCCTATCATCTCTCGTAGTATTCCGCCAACTCAGCACGGTTTCATGAGGAAACGTTCAACCACTTCCAATCTGGTTGAATTCGTAGGATCTGTTGCAGGTTTAATGGACAAAGGCCATCAGGTCGACGCCGTGTACACCGACTATTCCAAATGTTTTAATCGGCTCAGGCATGACATTATACTAATTAAACTGGAGTAAATCGGTGTACATGGCGATCTACTCAGATGGTTTGAGTCTTACCTCCGTAATCGAAGCCAATCTGTCCGAATTGGGCCTCACCACTCGCGCTTTGCTCCCATTCCTTCCGGCGTTCCACAGGGTTCCCACCTGGGGCCACTGCTATTCAATGTCTGTTTGTGTGACATATCCTCGTGCTTCAGATTTGCTAGTTATTTAATGTACGCTGATGACACAAAGATTTTTTTCCGATATCTGACTTATCCGATTGTCACAGGCTCCAGGGAGACCTTGATCGTCTTTGCGAGTTTTGCCGTCTCAATAGTTTGGACCTGAATCCTAAAAAATGCCAATCGATCACGTTTTCCAGGAAGTGTTCTAAGTTGGACCACCAATATATATTAAATTACCACCCCATCGAACGAGTCACCGAGGTTAGGGATCTCGGAGTCATATTAGATTCAAAATTTACATTCGTATCTCACTATGACAATATCATCTCGAGAGCGTATAGGATGCTTGGGTTTGTTAATCGTGTGTCGAAACCGCTACGTTCCCCACATGCTCTTAAGGTCCTCTATTTCGCCTACGTTCGCAGCATACTCGAATACTCTTCACCCGTTTGGTCACCACACTATCAGTCCCACATCACGAGGATTGAGTCTATTCAGAGGAGATTCATGAGGCATTATCAGTCAAAATTATTTGGTTCACACGCGGGGTACAGGGACGGCCTAACACAACACTCCTTGATGTCACTGGAGGGCAGGATAATGCTGGCGGATCAGAACTACTATACGATGTGATCAAAATCAGGCTGAACAGCTCTTCGCTGGTGAGCTCGGTGCTGCTGAGGGTCGCACCTGCGCGCTCGCGCCGGCACGTCCCGTTGGTGCTTGGACACGCGCACACACGCACACACGCACCAATTATGGTTTGCATTCGGCACTGAATAGGAGCATATACATATATGAGAAATACTTTGCGGATGTCGATGTGTTTTGCCTAAGCCGTATTCAATTTATATCCAGGATTGGTACAGAAATCGGTCAGATTATACACAACGATCAACATTGATATCCGGGGAACTATTTATTTATCACACTCACGCAAACACACACACACACAAACACACTCGCACACTTAAATATCAATTAATTTAAATTTAATGCTAACTTAATTGAATTTAATGTTATGTTATTGTAACTATTAGTTATTATTTTCTTCCATAATTATCAATTGTTTAAGGTTACTTTTCCTCCTACCAACTTTCTTATCGGTTTGTTTCGTAACTGGCATTTCGTATTTATATTAATTATTTTCTGTATTAGTATTTATATGCTGTGAAACAACTAATAATAATAAATAAATAAATTTGGTTTACTTTTAACTTATACCTACTTAATCATTTACTATTGTGAGCAATATAACAAATGTCAACATTATTATAAAAAAACAGTTTTCATATAACAGGCGCTCCCTCATAAACATAAATAAGGAGAAGGACAAATGTCACAAAACGTGGAAAAAACACAAAAACCCAGTTGACTATCGCACATTTGCTCTTCTCCGAAGTAGATGTAAGACTGTGCAAGATGAATGTTACCGGAATTATATGAGATTGGCACAGGACGGAATCAAGAGAAACCCAAAGCTCCTATGGTCATACGTGAAGTCTAAAAGGAAGGATGGCATTAGTTATCCTAATAACATGACATATGGCTCTAGGAAGCTAAAGACTGAAAAGGAAACTTGTGACGCTTTCAACTCATTTTTCAGTGGTATGTTTAGGTTACCAGCCAGCTCATATCCACATGCTGAGCTGCCGGAACCTTCATGTCAGCAAATTGCAAGTGGCATTACCGTCTCTGAGCAGTATATCTTGAAACTGTTGCGTAATCTTGATAATAGTAAGGGCCCTGACAGTGACCGTATTCCACCACTTCTTGTATCTCGATGCGCTGGATGTCTTGCCGCACCTGTGTCTCTGGTTTTTAATAGATCGTTTCACGAGGGTACTTTTCCAGATCTGTGGAAGTACGCGCGCATTGTGGCAGTCCACAAAAAAGGTTCCAAGTTGCCCGTTGAGAACTATAGGCCGATATCCATCTTAAACGTTTTTAGTAAGGTCATGGAACGTGTAGTTCATGACCAAATATACGACAATATCTCACGCAATATCCCTGGTGAGCAGCATGGCTTTGTACGTTCGAAATCTACAACAACCAACCTGGCTTTATTTGTGAATGGGGTTCTAAGAGGTATGGACAACGGAGGTCAGGTAGACGCAGTCTATACTGACTTCGAGAAAGCATTTGATAGAGTGGACCACGTCATACTGATTCGCAAGCTAGAAAGACTTGGAATACAGGGGGATCTGCTTCGCTGGACCGAATCATATGTTAATAAAAGAAGTCAGGCAGTTGTGATCGGAGAGAGTAGGTCTGACCGTACCTGCATACTATCCGGCGTACCCCAGGGTTCTATCTTGGGCCCTTTACTTTACGTTGCGTACCTGTATGATATCGGACACTATTTTAAGCAATCAAATTTCCTCTTGTACGCTGACGACAAAAAAGTCTTCATGAATATGAAATCCTTACAAGACTGCGTCAGATTGCAGGAGGATTTGAATCGCTTGTCAGTCTATTACGATATTAACAGGATAAACGTTAATGCAGCTAAATGCAATGCCATCTCCTTCACCAGGCGTACTAAGCCAATCGTCCACACTTACCTACTTAACAACATCCCAATCCAGAAGGTGCACTCCGTGAGAGATCTGGGTGTCCTGCTGGATTCCAAGTTAACCTTCGAGGATCACATAGCGGCAATCACTAAGAAAGCCTATAGGAACCTTGAATTTATCTTAAGGGTGAGCAAGCCCTTCACGGATGTGAGCTGTGTGCGCATACTATATTATGCCTATGTTCGAAGTGTTCTCGAGTACTGCAGCACTCCCTGGAACCCGCAGTATGTGCACGGGGACATGATAGAGCGCATACAGACCAAATTTATTAGGCACCTAAACTTTCGCGGCAATTTTGTGAATGATGACTACACTGCATCGTGTCATCACCACAACCTCCACAGCCTCAGGGACCGGCGTAGTATCTTGGACATGCAGCTCCTTCACAGCGTCTACCACGGCTATGATGATTGCCCCTAACTGGTTAACGAGCTGCTACGACTTAGGGCACCTACTACTCGAACCCGACACGCTGTCTCTGCACTCCTACATGTACCCTTTGCCCACACTAACTACGCGGCCAATTGTCCCAGCTGCCGCCTGCCAAGACGTACAACACACACTTCGCAGACCTGGACATCTTCCACCTGTCACGCAGCCAGTTCAGGGGGCACTTAATGCTCCAGCTGAAAGACAGCAAACATCAAATGTGCTGAGGTTTTCTCTCTCATTATACAGTTGCGACTATATGTATATATTTGTATATATCACTCACACATTGACTTCATACATACATAAAAACACACACCTAAACACATTCCCTTCCCATTCCTATTGAACTGTACCCGGTACTTCTAAATTGTTTTATAAATTGTTTAAGTTTACTGCCATTTTATGTTCGGCCTAAAAAATGAAAGCCTTTAATTGGCCTATGACTAGTTTAAGTTCTTTGTTTATATTATTTTTGAATTTGTGCTGTAGGCTTAGTTAAATAAATAAATAAAATAAATAAATTTATATCTAACATGGAATTATTTTCAATTAGTCTCACTTGAATTACAATCAGTCTCACATACGATAAAAACTAAAACAATAACGGGTGCGAATAAGAATAGTCAAATCGCTATGAATCGAATAGTGATTTAGACACTTGTCTCCATTCTGACAGCGTTTTCCTCTGTGGTTTCTTTTGCTAAATCATTTCTTTTTTGTTTTACTTGGTATTTTCTTCTACTGAATTATTCCATTCCTTGGTTTTATCCATTTTTTGTTGAACTTAATCGTCTCTTTTTTTGTTTTTCTTGGTATTTTCTTTAACTGGAACATCGCTTTTTTGTTTTCCTCAGTGTTTTCTTCTACTGTGTCATTCCTTTCCTTGTTTGCCTCTATATTTTGTTCTACTGAATTATCCCCTTCTTCGTTATCGTCTATGTGTTTTTCTATTAAATCATTTATTTCTTCATAGTCCGTCGCGTTTTCTTCTTCATTCTTACTATCATCATCGTAATCATTTTCTTTATTTTTCGAATTGTCTCTCGTCAACTTTACACGCTTTGATTTCGGACGTCTTGACGTTGAAGCTCTTTCAAGTTTTGCCATTTTCCTTTTTTTTGCGTTTTTCAATATCATTTTGAAAAACTTTTCATTATCTTTCAAAGAATACTTGTCATCCCAGGAATGAACCAAATTCCAAAAAAAGGATAACACATGCTTATAACTTTTAATTCCTCTCCACGGCTTCCTCCACTCCATGAGCAGTCACATATAAATTTTCTAGAAAACATAACATCAGCGAGCATGTATGCACAATCCGTTGCCTTTTCGAGTTCATCTAATTCCCGAGCATTGTCAACTGGCTTATAGTTTATCGAGATATTATCAATATGGCCCTTGCTGCTACTCAAACTTATCACATCTTGATTTGATGACATCATAACTATTTGCGAAACTGCATCTTATAGTTGTACTGAGAAAGCAGATACTTTTTGTATTAAATTATTTTTAACTTTGGTAAGACATTGAAATTGAGCGATAATTGCCGCGTTATTATCCTGTTGCTGCTGTTGAATTTGTAGAATTTGACTTATAATAGTTGCTTGATTGTTCAATATGTTTTTCTGGTTCTGAAACAGTTTATCGAAGTCAAATCTAACTGAATCTTCTACTAAAGGTTCAAATACCTGGTCATTCAATAAGGTATGAGAAGTATTTGTAAAATTTGTCTATTCGATATAAGGTTCGTTATAATTAATCTCAGTCGGCATGCCAGCGGAAGTTGACACTAAGTCTGTGTTATTCGTCGAAACAATATTGCCCATCTGTAACAAAAATAAGCCGGTAAGTTATATTAAAACAACGACAAGAGGTTTTAAAATAATCTAAAGATAAGATACTCACAATATTTTTTAAATAGGTAGGTACATCATGGTCAATTTTACAAATTATATGCCATTCATAACATGACCTGGGTGGGGTGTGATTCAGAAAAGGTCACTTCGATGCTTACCTCACTTTATTTGTCAATATGTCAAGTAAATTTAGTTCACCTCGCTGCCAACCTCGCAAGGGTAGCACTAGTTTGTATGTCAATCAAGATGAAGTGAGTGTCGAAGTGAGGATGGAGTTTTTTCAGCGGCCTTACAATAAGTTGACAGTGACTGGACTCGCTATACTAAGACAGTTTACTACTGTCAGTCTATGAAATGTCATAGTAAACTCTCGTAGTAAACCTAGCGAGTCCAGTCACTGTCAACTCATGGTAAAGGCCCTAAATTTGCAGTTCTTTCAGTCCATATCTTGTGCCACTGAATTCAGATTCAAACTTGTTTTGTTTTGTGGGTGTCTTTGCTGCGTACAATACTGAACTTCAGCCTCCGTATCACTGTGCTTCAACATTTCAGATACAAGCTTTTCACCATTTTCGTAACTTGACACATAGTTCCGTTTTACTTTACATTTCATTACGTCCCAGTGTAGCGTTGGTGTTGAATTTTCGTCTTTTATAAACTTTGATATGCATTTACTTGGATATCTGAGAATGTTGTCTGTTTCCCAACCCGAGGGAACAGTAAATAACTGATGATTAAACGAACTTACCTGAAGTGAAGTTTGATCCCAATCACACGAAGAGCGTCGTTTAAAGATATTAGCATAGGTACACATGTAGTTTCACTCAAGGCTAGCCATTTCGCGCACTATATTTGGAGAAAAATATAAAGGTTCTAACTTAAGGTAGACTAAAAAAAACACCGCTCGCCCTTACCTCGCCATTTGCTTTCATTTATTTCGGAGAGATGCTGAGCTTTTTGATATTTCACGGATAGGGTACAGCTTACAGCGTGGGCGGGAGGGATGCTAATATCTTTAAACGAAGCTCTTCGCGTGTAATTGGGATCGAACTTCACAAGTTAGTTTAATCATCAATTACACATCAAGCTTCGTTTTCGATATTAGCTTAGGTACTGTAAGGTTCGATATTTGTCTAGGCGATAATATTGTATACGGGCCTCTTAAGAGTGGGTGTTCACTTTGACACTGTTACGTAATTGGTAAAAAAAAGAAAGGCTTGGATGTGAAAAGTCAATGTGACACACTTCACCTTAGGCTTCGGCCGGCGACTGATATAAAATTTTATGGTTAGGATTAGCTTTATGGCTATCGAGCCAGTTTGATCCCTTTTATACAGTTTGTAACCATTCATAATAAATAAAAACACAAGCCAACACAAGTCAAGTCTTTATAATTTATAATTCAAATATAAGTAGTGCTCGTATAGTACTCAAGATCCCTACATTGGCGGAGGCGCCAAACGAACCGGAGAAATAAGAAGACCGTTTCATAAGGAATAAGAGGTGACGTCATAAGAAGTGACGTAATAGAAGAGGATAGTGATCGTCGAACAAGACCTTGAAGAATCGAGGAAGGAATGAAACTACATTGAAAGGAAGTATATTTCTGTACTTAAGTTTTTAATTTAGGAATTACCTCGACCTGCCAAGCGAGTGAAGAATCGAATAGAAAAATATTGTGGGAAGATTTTTATAGCAGCGGACATTTTGTGAAAAATTTTATGAAATTATTTCATGATGGAGGATTTGTCAACTTGTTTTTCGGGGAGTCCTCAGGAGTCCTTTGAAGACTTTTTAGAAGACTTCAGAGATGCTGCATCAAGGAAGAAATTTATATCGTCGGAGGAATTAAAATTATTATTTCCTTCGTATTTAAAATGTGGAGCCTTATATTTTTTTAGGGAAATTAGAGGCAGTGCCCAGACATTTAAAGAGGTGGTGGATAAATTTAATGAGGAATTTGGAAGCACAGACTTTGCAGAGAAGTTCTACAATGCCAAGCAAGAGAAAAGAAGTTTGTTGGACTACTTCCATTACTTAGGGGACCTAGCGAGGAAGGCTAAAGTTACCAAAGATGACATTTTTATAACGCAATTTTTAAGAAGATTGCAAACCCATCTTAGAAATAAAATAATGTTGAGCCATTTTGTAGATAAGAAGGCGCTAAGGGCAGTACTGGTACAGATGGAGAAATTAAGTCCGGGAAGTGATGATAATGTAAATGTGTTTAGGAACCCGGCAACTTTTGGACCGAATTTGGCCCATAGCAATAGAGGGGGGGGAGACAAACCGAATATTTCGCCGTCGTCAAGTGGTCAGGAACCACATATTAGACCTAGTACTAATAATTATAATTTGCGTCCTAGGCAAGCGGATTTTACAACGCGTCATCGCTAGAGGCCGATAGCGGTGACCAGGCTGACCTGTGGAATGAGGGCCTCAGACGAGCTCAGCAGCGTAGCACGGAAGCGAAACGACCAATGGGGAAGATCGTCGCAGTCGAGGCGGATCAGCAGGTCAGACCATTAGTTTTATTGAATTCTTCGGGGGTAAACGTGGTAGCTCTTTAAGATACAGGCGCTACGGCTTCATGCATCAGCCCAGCCGTTGCAGATCAAGTGGGTGCGAGATGTATGCAAGAAGAGAAGAGACGGGTTAAGGCGGTTAATGGAAGTTTATTGCAAATTGTAGGGAAATGTGTTATAGATTTTAGTTTGGACAATTTTAACTTTTCACAGGAATTTTTAGTAATAACTGATTTAAATTGTAGCATTATTTTAGGGGTGGATTTTTTAATAAAGAACGGTATGAATATTGATTTTGTTCATTCGTGTATGTGTTTTTTCCAGGGAAAAATACCGTTTTTCAATAATTTCCATACGAAACAAAACACGACACCGGTAAAACGAAATGTCATGCGCGTAGGGATTCTTTCAAAACAAAAGATAGGGTCGGACTTTCTAGACGGTTCTAGAAGGAAACAAGTGAACTTCGGGGAAACCACGGTTATCGAGGATCGTGACGTAATAGATTTTATCGACTTTCAGGAGTTAAGAAAGGGCGATTACGTTTATTTCTCGGGGTTATCGGATTCGTGCGAATTTGCGTTTGGGGAAGATAAACGGTTTATCGTAAGTGAGGATTTATGTAGGAATGATAAACAGGTATTATTGGCGTTGTTGGATAAGAATGCGGATAGATTTGCGTTTGCAACTGACCAGTTAGGTAGGTCGGAGATAGTGTCGGTCGATATTAAGACTTATGATGAAGAGCCGGTTCATTGTCACCCGTATCGCGTTTCGCCGGTGCAACGAGAAATTATTGAGGAGCAGGTCGCGGAGATGTTGAAACTAGGTGTTATTAGGGAATCCACTAGTTCTTATGCTGCGCCTGTTGTGTTAATTAAAAAGCCCGATGATTCGTGGAGGTTTTGTGCAGATTATCGGAAATTAAATTAAAAAAAAATAAGGGATAATTATCCTATTCCGCGGATAGAAGACATTGTCGATAGTTTGGCCGGGGCCAAGTATTTTGCGGAGTTAGATCACAATTCAGGTTATTGGCAGACGGTTATTACGGAAGGTAGGCATAAAACGGCTTTCGTCACGACCACGGGTCTTTATGAATTTAATGTTGTTCCGTTCGGTTTGGCAACGAGTCAAGCGGTTTTCCAACGGATGATGGATAAAGTTTTAGCGGATTTAAGATTTAAAGGGGTTATGATTTACGTAGACAATGTAATTGTGTATGGTAGAACGTTCGAGGAGTTTACCGATACGTTGCAGAAAGTTTTTGGGCGGTTTAGAGAAGCGAACTTGACCTTCAAGCCATCCAAATGTAAATTCGGTTTTTGCGAGATTGAGATGCTAGGTTATCTAATCTCGAATGAAGGATTAAAACCTAGTGAGAAAAAGCTGAAGGCTATGCAACAGGTTCCAACTCCCACATCTACGAAGGATGTGAAACAATTATTAGGTTTATTTTCTTATTATAGAAAATTTGTATCGAATTTTGCGAGAATATCGTTACCTCTCACTAAATTATTGAAAAAGGGGGTAAAGTTTCAATGGAATGAAGAATTGCAGAATTCGTTCGATTATATTAAGAAGGTTATGTGTAGTGCGCCAGTACTTTCCTATTATTCGGGGGACAAGTCGGTTACTACGAGAGTTTATGTGGATGCGTCTAACGAGGCGTTGGGTGCAGTATTGATGCAGGGCGTTGAAAAAATGAGTCCGGTAGCCTATGCGTCTAGGAAGTTAACGGATGCGGAGAAAAAATATAGTACGACGGAGAAAGAGTGTCTGGGGTTAGTATGGGCGTTAAGGCACTATAGGCATTATCTTTGGTATCGTATTTTCAGGTTGTTACAGACCATAGCGCGTTATGTTGGTTACAGTCGAAAAAAGATATGTCTGGTATGTTAGCGCGATGGGCGTTAGCGATACAAGAATGGGATTTCGAGATAGTTCATTGCTCGGGGAAAAGAAATGTAGTGGCAGATTTTTTGAGTAGGAATCCGCTAATGGAAGAAGGGAAACGGGAAACAGAAGGACCTCAATCTTCTTCTCGTTCTGAACCTGATGATGATGGTTTGGAAGTTTTTAGTATTAATGTAGAGTTGTTACAGGCGGATCAAGAGAACGATTCATTTTGTAGTAGATGGTTAACGCGGTTGAGCGAACGTCCGGAGGCGTGGCGTAGCGGTTTTTGTTTGAGAAATAATTTATTATATAAAAGCGTACGTAGATATGGAGAAATTAGGGAGGTATTAGTATTGCCTAGGTCTTTGTTTCAAAATGCAATGAACGAATTACATGATGAGGCGTGTCCACGCCTCATCATTGCGAGACCCAAATGACCTCCTGTCCAGGAGGTCATTTGGGTCTCGCAAAGACGTTGAAGAGGTTTCGGTCGAAATATTTCATGCCGAAAGCCGATAAGGAGTTAGAGCGTTATATAGCTTCGTGCGTGCCGTGTCAAGAAAGGAAATTAGTTAAAAGCGTAGCAGATTTGATGCCGATTAGGGTCTCGGATATTTTTGAGAAGGTAGGAATCGACGTGTTAGAAGCGTTTCCACGTTCGTCGAGAGATAACCGATTTATTATAGTCGCGGTAGAGTATGCGTCGCGGTTTGCGATATGTATGGCATTACCTAGGGTTACATCGGAAGATGTAGTGCGGTTTTTAGTTGAGGAAGTTTTCTGTAGGTTCGGGCCGATTAGGGAAATTATTTCAGATAGAGGAACAGTTTTTACGGCGGGAATCGTAAAAGAAACAGTAGAGCAGTTTGGGGCTAAAATGATACATACAAGTTCGTTTCACCCACAGAGTAACGGTTTGGTAGAACGAATGAATAGAACGTTAACTTCGATGTTATCAAAATATTTAGGTAGTAATCAAAGGCAATGGTGCTCAGTTTTACCTTTGGTAGTACATGCGTATAACACTAGCGTGCAGGCGTCAACGAAAGTGTCGCCGCATAATATTTTATTTGGTAGGGAACCGTGCTCAGTGGTGGATCGATCATTAGGATTAAACGCAGTTGGTTTAGACGAAACGGTAGATGAAAGGGTAAATCGTATGGGAAGGTTGCTGACTAAGGCGTTAGGGAATATCGCGAACGCACAGCGTGTACAAAAACGGTATTACGATGTGAGATCAAAACCCATATCGTTCCGGGTGAATGACTTAGTTTTGTTATACGTACCAAGGCGGATAACGGGAAGATGTATGAAGTTGGCACGTCTGTATCAAGGACCATACAAGGTCATTGAGATCGTTGGGAGGTCTAATGTGCTGATTCGTCGTCAGATAGGTAGTAAGAAAAAGGTCGTCAAAAATCTTTTTATATTGATTTAGTTTTACGAGCTAATTGATACAACGAGTATATTATAAATATTCCTGTTCGTATTAATAATGATCATTGATTACTTTGCTTTTTTATGAACATTATGTTCACGCATAGCCGAGATTGGACAATGTCCTTTGCGGCTTCTGTTCGAAAAATGGTAATGAAAGCACTGGTTGAAGAGATCCGAGACGAGAGGTTTTAATAGGATCGGGTATCATAATAATTATTCCTGATTCTGAGGTGACTATGTTACTAATTTTAATTTTAGACAAAGTTTGAGCCCTGTATACTGTTATAAGTGCCAATATTGTAACTAATTTCTTAGACATTTTGTCAAGACCTAAATCCTCATTGGGATACCAATTTGATAAATAATTTAGCACCAGATCAATATTCCAGGTTAAATTATGCTTCGGTAGTGGAGGCCGTAAACGAAAAATACCTTTAAAGTATCTCGAAGTATAATCAATATTTATTTTTTCTTGACCCAATAACAACGACAAAGTAGCCCGACAACTGCTAAGGGTGCCATAGCGAGCACCTGTATCAAAGATTTGTGTTAAAACAAAGTAGAACATCTGATATGGAGGAATTGTATTGTGTGTGAATATGGCTCTAATTTCTTCACACAGCTTCTTTGTTTTCTCTATGTCTTCATCTCCAGTCAATAAATCATCCATGTAGTTTGATCACAGGTGCAGTGTTTGGATATGTGTCGGCTTTATCATCGGCAACTTGATTTAATGTGCGAACAGCAAGATACGGAGCTGCCGCTGTGCCAAAGGTTACAGTAGTGAGATTGTAGCATTTGAGTTCTTCGTCGGGTTGATCTCGCCATACAATGCGTTGTAAGTTGGTATGCTCTTCTGTCATCCTGACCATTCTGTACATTTTTTTTATGTCTCCAACTACACATATCTTATGCGTTCGCCACGTGGTAATCAGACAGCGAAGATCAGGCTGTAGCATAATTCCAACCATCATAGTGTCATTTAGTGATTGGCCATGAGAGCCCTTTGCAGATGCGTCTACACTACCCGAACTTTGCTGGTGTCTTTGTCTTCAGCATGGTGAGGTATGTATATTGCGACGTCACTCTCTGGGAACTCTGACTCTTTTAAGTGCCCCATCTCCATATATTCGTGAATGACCTTTGTGTAGTCTGTCTTTAGCTCTGCGTTTCTTTGGAATTTCCTTTCTAACTGATTAAACCTTGTAATAGCTTGTTGTTTTGTTTCACCACATAACTTTACAGTTTCTTTGACTTCTTGTTTTAACGGTAAATGTACTATGTATCTTCCAGACTCATCTCTTTTAGTACTGTTTTTGTATATCTCTTCACATCGTTCTTCTTCCTTTGTCATTAGTTTTCTCTTCTTGAATAAATCTGTCTCTATCTCCCAGAACTTCTTCAGCATATCATTGTCTTCTTTCACCATTCTTGTGATATGTAGTGTTTTCAGATTGTGGTCCTTTCTATCCTCCTTGACTTCTCTCTGTCCAGATAGCATCCACCCAAACATTGTTTTCTGAGCCACTACGCCATCTGGCATTTTCAACAATCCATCTTCTATGATTTTACCGAAGACGTCTGCACCAAGCAATAGATCTATATTACCTGGTTTGTGGTACGTAGGGTCAGCCAGTTCTGGTTGTACTTCTGGTGGTTGTGTTCTCTCTGATGTCTCTCTCTTTCGGTGCAACAGACTGTGATGTTTTCTATGGCATATGCGGCATGTTGTTCTTTGCCTACATCTATATACGGGGTATAAGATAATTGTAGCATAAATTACTGTTTCTTACTAATTGTTGTCTCTGTTCTACAGTTTGTTTCGCGAAGTCCTTGCAGTTGTATAAGTGGTGATCACCTTTGCAATATACACACGTCGTATTTTCGGTGACACTCGCATGTGCAGCTTGAAAAGTGTCATCTTCTAGTTCTGTGGCTGTGGCGTGAATTATTTTATGCTTCTGGGGCTTTTCTCTCCAAGTTGTTGATGTTGGTGCGACTAACTCGAGTGTTCGAAATTTTGACTCGAGAAATTGTTGTAACTCTCCCCAAGAATTCATCTGAATTGTCTTTGTGTGCGGTTTCCTCCCAGTGTTTCAATGACTCGGTATCTTATTTCTGTGCAACCAGAAATATAATCATAGTACTCCAAGAATCGGTACTTATACCCAAATTATTGAGACTGTCAATACATTCCTTCGTTATATCCAGCAGTGATTTGATTTGCGTAGCTGACTGGTTGTTTACCTTTTTCTGCCCGAACATTCTTTTGAGAAGAGAATTCACAATCATCTTCTTGTTCCCGAAGCGCCCCCTGAGTACGTCCCATGCCGCTATGTAGTTATTTTCCGTTGTGTGTATGTGTCGTAGCAATATTGCAGCCTCACCAGCAACACTTGTTTTCAGATAATGCAGTTTTTGCACATTACTCAAGTTTGTGTTATTGTGAACAAGTGCTGTGAACAAGTCCTGATAGGTGGGCCAATCTTCATATCTCCCGGAAAAAGTAGGCAATTTTATTTTAGGCGATGCGGCGAAATGCGACGCACTGTGTGTTGATGATGACATTGATGCATCCAATGCGCCGGCCGTCCTCTGGTGAGTTTCCAATTTTGAAACAAAGTCGTTCAAATCCGCTTGCAAACAAAGGTACATTTCCTCGAGCTTGAAATATTCTTCATTGAGGAAATATGGTATCTCACCCCTTTGTTCCCGCGGTGTGCACTTAGTAAGTGTAAGCTTTTTTTTTTTTTTTTTTTGGAATTGTTTTTTTTGTTTTAGACTTTAGTCTTTAAAAACTTTGCCTTGGGGGGCGGAACAGATAGTCCCCGCCACAATTGTTCTGTTTCACGTGAGTGCGTGCCCTACCGGGGGAGAGGCCCAACCTGGGAGGGTTGTGGTGAGTGGTGTGATTTAACGTAGCCGGGCACAACTAAGGTGTGTCGCTGCGTCTAAGTGTGACTTGTGCCGGCGTAGAGTGTACGGCGTCATGTGGGGTGCTTTCGGCTTGTGCAGTGTCTGGTGCGGGTGTTCTTGTTAGCCGCCTCCGCCTGCGCGTGCGCGGGCGGTGGATGTATAAGGGGCGGGTGGGAAGAGTCGGGTCGGGGTTGTCTGTGTCCGGGGGTAACAGTAAATTTAATTGCGCCGTAATGGCGTCTTCCGGGTCTAAAAGGATGTTACGGGGGCGTCTTCTCGGTTGGGTTGCCTCGGGGTTTGCAGCGTAGTCAGCCGCGAAACGAATAAGGGGGTTGGAGTGATGTTGAGCTCTATCGAAGTATCGAGTAGAAGCTTTTTTCATGAAGTCGCGGATGGTAGGCACTTTCAGGTCTTTGTGGAGATCAAAATTCCGCACGAACCATGGGGCACCCGTGGCTCGGCGTAGAAATTTATTTTGGAGGATTTGAAGACTGTCTATGTGGATTTTGGCTACATGCGCAAACACCACACTAGCATATGTGAAAATGGGACGGACGCAAGCTAAGTACAATCTTAGCTTATTACGTAAAGAGAGTTTGCTCTTAGATTGAATCAGCGCGTTAAGCCGACTTAGGATGAATTTGGCCCTATTCCTCACAATTTTAATGTGCGGTCCGAAGGTGAGACGGCTATCCAAAGTCACTCCAAGGTATTTCACTTGGCGAGTCCATGGAATAGCGCGTCCAAACGCGGAGATTTGTGGTAAACGAGACCACTCACTGAGTGTTGTGAAGCGAGAGAAGAATATAGCCTGGCTTTTTTCTGGGTTGAGTTCGATCCGCCACTTCTTGAACCAGTCGCCCAAGAGGGTGGCGGCAGTTTGGAGCCTTTTGACGACTATTTCTCTATTCCTACCAGAGTAATAGAGAGCAGTGTCGTCGGCGAAGAGGGCAAGCTGTACATTGTGATGTTTGGGGATATCACTAGTGAAGAGTGAGAATAAGAGAGGCGAGAGCACAGAGCCTTGTGGTACTCCCGCCTTAATTGGATGAGGTCTAGAGTGAGTGCCTTCCACTCTGTACCTAAAACTCCTATTGGAGAGAAAGTCTCTCACAATAAGAATTAATCTGTCAGGGAAATCCATGTTGTACAGCTTGTATATGAGGCCGTTGTGCCAAACCTTGTCAAACGCTTTAGCCACGTCGAAGAATAAAGCGCCTGTGCCTGTCGGCTTTCGCCGATTGAATCCGTCCAAGATAAATTCAGTTATCCTGTGTACCTGGTGGACACAGGAATGTCCGTTTCTAAAGCCGAACTGCTCGTCCGGGACGAGCCCTCGGCCGAAGGCTATCGCCTTCAATCGATTGTTTATCACCCTCTCATAAATCTTACCAAAAGATTTAAGGAGGCTGATAGGGCGGTAACTGGTTGGTTTCGATCTATCTTTACCCGGTTTATGTATCCCAATCACATCAGCTTCCTTCCATGCATCCGGGAACATACAAGTGGCAATGGCGGAATTAAGAATGGTCACTAGTAGGACTAGAAGGGGGTAGGAGAGATTCTTTAGAACCCGATTAGCAATTCCGTCAGAGCATGGGGCTTTTTTGGAGTGAAGCTCCTTGATAATAAGATTGACCTCATTGATGCTAACTAGCTCTACAGTATCCTGGGGAGGAAGTGAGGAGCGTCTGGCGACTTCAGAGTCCACCAGGTCTACGTGAGACTGGTCAAAGGGTTCATTTGACAATGAACATTGGCTCTCTAGACTGTCAGCCAGACACTCAGCCTTGTCAGCATCCTCGAAAGCCTGTGATTGGTCAGGTCTGGAGAGTGCTGGGATATCCACAACCGCGTCCGATTTGAGAGTGCGCGCTAATCTCCAGTAAGCCTGATGATCTGGGGTGAGCTCTATCAGAAGTTGTTCCCATCTCTGGGATCTATGGTCTTTAATGGCAGTTTTAACAAGTTGTTGGGAACTACGCATTGCGATTTTGTTGTCAGAGCTCGGGAAGTTATCATAGGCTCTGGTGGCAGCGCGCATCTCACGGATGAGGTCGCGTATATCCTCAGGAAGACTCCACCTACTATCACCAGATAGGTTGGCTGGCTTTGAACAGGCTTGGATTGACTTTTGGATGTGCGAAGTCAATGATTTTATAGCTAAGTTAACATCAGATTGAGAGTCGATAACTTGTGGAATTTTTTCTAATTCAACGGAGGGAGAGTTTGCCTTAAAGGTGTTGTGGAGCAAAGTCCAGTCTATAGTTGATTTTATGGCGGGCGGGAGGGGTTCAATATTACCAAGTATAGATATCACGGGGCGATGGTCGGATAGCAATTCATGGTATACTTTAATCCCTCTTATTGGGAGAAGAATGTTTTTAAGAAGCATGATATCGAGGATGTCTCCTTCAGAGTCCGGGTTACTCTTAGGGAAGTGAGTAGGAGTCATTGGGGCTATTAGTTCAATAGCAAGTTTCTCGGTTGCTTTCTTTAAGAGAGGACCGTTGGAGTTCGTCACTCTACAATTCCAATCGACATGTTTGCTATTGAGGTCACCCGCAATGATGACAGAATCGCCTAAACTAAGCAGGGACGAGATGTCAGACTCCTCAAGACGCCTACGACTGTCATTTGAGCCCTGTCTCTGGTAGCATGAGGCGATAGTAATAGTTTCATGACCCCTCATTGCTATTCGGCAAACTGAGGCTTCCATGTTTTGAAGTGGTGGACAGTCACACGGGGAGATGTGCAGGCTTCTCCGATAATAGATTGCCGTGCCCCCAAGTCTTTCATTAGTGCGATCATTTCTAATCAATTTGTAATTAGAAATGTTGGGGTTTCTGTGCTGGGGTTTGAGGAAAGTTTCCTGTACAAGAAGAATGTCAATTTGGTGGTCTGATAGGAAGGCGGATACTAAGTCCCTTTGTCTCTTCAAACCATCAGCGTTAAAAAATGCCAATCTCAATGCACTAGGTTTAATCCTACCGGGTGTGGTATCCATTACGGAGAATATACATTACGGTTCCTGACAACGCCTTTGATCGCCGAAATCAGTGACCTGTGAGCTTGACAGGCTCGCAAGGCAGCAGCAGGGTCCTGCTTTAGTGCTGCAGTGTCAATTTTGAGTAAAAACTCATCAATTTCGTCTGGGTCTATTCTGTCCAAGATGGTCAGTAGGTCTGTCAGATAGTCCCTATTTTCTGTTGGTGGAGGTGGTCTTAATGACCTAGGGGGGGTGGCTCTAGTTGATAAATCAGCTGGGGCTGTTTGAGTATTGCTTGGCATGTTAGCCACAGCGGAAGTAGTGGGAGTAGGGTGATACTGCCGAGAAGGGGGAAGAGGGGGGAAGCTGGTGTGCTGCCCCGATGATCCCTGTACCCAACTAAGTGGCTTAGCCCAGGCATTCTGGCTCGGGCGAGCATGAGCCTGGCCTATGTTAGTTGGGGCCGGGGCTTGGGCTTTCGCCCGTACAGCTTGGCGCGGCTTAGGTCGGGCCGGACAGCCTCCGTAGGCTGCGGTGTGATGCCTGGTGGGCCGTCTGACTCCTTGGGGTTGGATGGACGTGTGCAAGCCCCCGGAGCATGATCCTCCAGGCACTTGACACAGCGGCCTTTCCTGTGGCAGTTCTTGGCCGAGTGGCCAAACAGCTGACAGTTAAAGCACTGGAGCGGCTTGTTTTTCCTATGTGGGTTCTCAATTTTCAACCCTGAGATGTGACAGATCTCCATAACTTGGAAGATCTGTTTACCCTGTGGTGATAGATCGACCACAACCAGTACCAGGTCGTACGGTAACTTGGAGCGACCATTGTACATCCTGTGCACTTCGTGCACAGGAATGTTTTTCGCCTTCAAGTCTTCCATGACCTGCTCGCTTCCAATTTCCTTGGGAAGACCCCTAATAACCACACGGAGTCTTCTATCCTCCGGTAGAGTCCAGTGATGGTACTCTATTTTAGTCGCGGTTAGGAACTTAGTTAAAGCCCGGTGGTCATTGGAGGTCTGTAATTGGATTAAAATCCCCTGTGCGGTGTTGGTTGCCCGGATGAAGTTGATTTTACGCTCTTTGAGCGCTCCATCAATCTTCGTCCACATCTCTTTATTTTTAATGCAGATCTTGGGCGGAAGTGCTTTGCGCGTGCCTTGGGCACTTGCTCCGACTGTTGACTGCTGCGACGGCACAGTTTTGGCTGCGGCAGACGGGGTTGGGACGGCCTCGGACGGGCGACCGACCTTGGCGACAGAATTGACAGGATCTGGAGTGGGGGGCCGCTTCAGGGCCCGTTTCCTACGTTGCCTCGGGGGACTGGAGGTGGAGTCTTCTTCCGAGACGGAAGTTTCTCCTTCCTCCGCAAGCCCGTGGAACGAGTTCCTTGGGTCAGAATAGGAATTGTCCTGATCCATCACGACTTCATTTGAATCGGGGGAGTTATTCACCGAGGCGCAAGTCTGTCTTGTCTGTTCCAGGGGAATCACAGTGGGTACGTGATTACTATTGAGAGCCAGCCCGCTCTCAGGCGGAGAGGACGGCGACTGCTCAATCGAGTCTTGTTGCGAGAACAAGACTTGTGAGTCAGCCCAGGACCCTCTCTCAGCGCGAAGTTGGCTGAGCTCTTGGGAAAGTGCAAGATTTGCGAGCCGGAGCTCGTGCAGCTCCTGTTCCATCTTAAAAAAAAGGCTTACAGCAGGGGGGGGGGAGCAATAAAGTCTGTCGCCACAGGAGGGGATAACGACCCTCCCTGCCTGAGCAGGGAGGCGTGTGTACCTAAGTGTGTCTGTGTACCTATTGTGTAAAACACTAAACCCACCTCAGGCCAAATCCAAACCACCAGCGGTACACACACTCCTGTAATCGGGCACTGACACAGACACTATATGGCGGAATGTTCCTTTTGCCATGAACGAGCACAGGCGGGGTTCACGTGAGCGCGAGAGAGAAGCGCGCGTGCGCGCGAGAGGGATGCGAGATTCGAAGCGGAGGCCGATACACGCGGGCGTATCGGTCAAGCGGCGAACGACGAGTGATAATTGTAAGTGTAAGCTTGTCTATATTGAGACCAGTAATCTTCAACTAATTTAATTCTTGTTTTGATATAACCTTCAGTCAGACGTTGTTTGGGGCATTTCTTAATGTTTATTTGCGCCTTCTGTAGTATGATACTCACATTTTCCAACGTAGATAGAAATTCACTTTGTTCATGGGTTGGCAAAGTCATTTTGAACAAGAAAGTTGTATTCACACGCGTATAAACCAATCATATATTTACTAAAATCGTTCCTTAAAAACTGCACATCGACGACGTAAACAAGTCCATTAGCGTACTCTTATCTAAGGAATGTGCTATTTCTTTGTATTCGCCTCGCTGCCCGATCCGCTCAGTCCTCCGGTTCGTATGGACCATATGTTTATTGTGTTAGGCTTTAGTTAGGCTTAGCAGATCGGTGTGAATGTAAACACGGACGCAGGTGCTCTGTATGATGATTTATTTGCAATTAACTTTTAATTTGTATAACACGCTACTATATAGGAAAGTATCGGACACTCAGCTTAAATATGTATATTGTCTGAGTAATAGCTCTGGAGTCAGTCTAAATCTGTATAAAGCAATGGTCTATCTGTATTCAGCAATAAGCTTAGTAATGTCTGATCAAAGATCATGTTTATTCTTAATGCTTAGTAACAGCAATTTAAGGACCCTTATTCAGACGTTATTAAGCTTTCTGCGCTACAGAATTTTTAAAGCTGTATAAGGGGTCTTACAACCGACATTAAGCTGTAAAATTAGCTTATAGCTGACTAAGGGTGGTTGTCCGAAGCTACAATCTGAATTATAGTACACTATTTCACATTTATTCAGCTGCTGATTTAATGGTTATCATGGTTAATTAAATCAGCGTAGTGCTGGGTAATAGTAAATAAAATCTCTCTTTTACAGCATTAAGTGGATAGTTTTATTATTATACAGCAATTGGCTGGTTAAAAAGCGTTAGACTTGGTTAGATGAAAATGGATAAAATGAAGTGGAAAATTAGGAAAAGAACGGGTGGGATCCGCAGAAAATGTTTACGGGAGTATAAAAAAATGAAAAAGTCTGTTGTGAACTGGGAAATTGATAATGAATCTCCATCTCAATAGAATTATAGAAACGTTGCCGGTGCTGTCTTGAGATTTCCACGTCGGTATCATCAGTATCCATTTTATGAAGCATATTTTCCAATTCATCTTCCATTTCATTATAGTTGTTTTAAAACGTCCTCTTTAATTTACAGTCCATGGTTATCTTCCCCAGGTACAACTATGTCATTTTTGCTTAACACTCTGCGTTATGCTTTGGCCATCGCAGTTACTATTAGTTTCCGAACTAGAGGGTACTATGCACAGTTCCGTTTTACCCTTGCGACGCGTTGAAACAATTTTAACCCTTAAATGCATATATTTTTATTTTGGAATGAAAAAAATGTCTTTTGCTACAGATGTATCGGTAGATTAAAGGAAAAATACTTAAAAAAATCATAGTTATAATTTTTTATATAAAAATGTAAATAAACATGTATGTTGCCAATTGGCAACAGTATGCGTTGCGAAGCAATCTAATACCATGGACAGTAAATAAAATGAAACAACTAAATAATGAGAGAAAGTAATGTATTTATGAATGAAAAGCAGCAAAACAATTTCTATCCTTAGTGTGACAAAGAGCTACTTTGCATTTGACGCATTCTGTCCTTGTGAACCCCTTGCACCCAGGAAATTTACATCTATTTTTGCTAGAGCAACGAACCTCGTCGTGTCCAACACCATCAGTCCTTATATCCTTTGGAGGAACATATTTCATGGGACCTCGACGTCTTTTGGCTTCCAACTCCTTCTCTACTGTACTACTAGATGGTCTGCCTCTTTTGTTTTCACTGCCTCCTTTAGCCCTATAGGAGCACAATGTCTCGGCTAAATCCGACCTATAGTCGCAAAGGCTCATGACTTTGCCATTTCCTCTTTTTTCGTTTGCCTTTTTGTACAGCACCCAAGAATTTATGACTGCCATATCAACTAGATGATAGTACAGACGAATGTACCATTTTCTGCTCTTTATCCGTATGCGATACCTTCCCAAAAAGCTATCCATTAGATCAACGCCGCCCATATGGGCATTGTAGTCCTTGATTACTTTTGGGCAGGGTATACTCACTTGTTTCCTCTGTTTTTTATCAAACCTGTTGACAGTTCCTGCAGGCTCTGATCCCACATATGTAGATGCTAGTGTCACTAGCTTATTGTCTTTCCAGCAAGTCACGGAAATGTCTACTCCTTCATAGTCAGCCACTTGTTCTTCGTATGACCCTCGCGCTATAGAATCTTTCATGAATTCTTTTTGTGTTGGCAGCTTACAGCTTTTACCTAATCGGTTTCTTTGGATCGTGCCTAGAGCATATATTCCGACACTGTGCAGGTAATGTAGCAATGGGATTGAGGTATAAAAGTTATCGAAATATATTATGTGATTTACTCTTCGTGGTATGCTGCGACACAATCTTACAACTGTATTTCCTACGACACCCAGATCCGGTTCATTTGGTAATCTCTCAGCATCTTGTTTTCCTGAATATATTTCAAAATTGTAGGCATAGCCAGCAAGTGAGCAAAGGACGAAAAGCTTGAACCCCCATTTGTGTGGCTTGTTAGGCAGATACTGCTTCATAAAATGTGCTACCTTAGTAGCACACATCTGCTCATCTAGGGACAATCTTTGATCTAATGGGGCCACGCTTGAGAATACCTCATTTAGGTGGTCAATCAAAGGTCTTATTTTATGAAGGCGGTCATGATCCGGATGCCCGACAGGCTTGTGTTGTGCGTTATCATTTAGATGAAGAACGGATCGTATTTTCTCAAACCTGTTCAAAGTCATTGTCTGCATTATATGAGAGAAACCGTACTTTGACCAATAAGCCCTGACACTAGGGTAATGGTATACAGACATATAAATGGTGATGCCAAGAAACTGACGAATTTCTGTTGCAGTAACGGGTGGGCAGTGAGAGACACCTTGCTGAACTATGTATAAATTAGTTTCTTGGACGATCTTCGTTATGATTTCGTCATTCATAAGCAATGAAAAAAATTGGAACGGTGTTTCAAGTTGTGCTACTTCAGCTGGCAGCTCAGCATTACCTAAAAACTTGACACGGTCTTCATCCCACACTAAGTTTCGTTTTTTCCATACAAGTTCTCGACTTCTTGCCCTCCATGCTAAAATACCAACAAGATCTGTCACTTGTCGCGCTACGGAAGGCCCAGGCACTGGTGAAGATTCATCTATTGCTTGTGCAGGCAAGGAGTCTTCAGTGGCGCTTACCAAGGGAGGATCAAAATCTTCATCGTTGTCTTCCTCTGCCAAACGCTCCGCCTCTAACTCTTCCAATAACATGCGATTACTTGGATAGTAATCAATGGAGTTATCATCACTGATTTCTTCATCTTCTGATACGTCACCATTTTCTAAGGCAAGCAGCATAGATTCGATGTCTCTGTCCTTCATTCTCTCAGCCATACTAAAAAAGACAAATAACTGTCTAAAGAACACCTCCACCAGAAGTTGAGAAAGTATAGGTACACAAAGTAAGAAAAATAAAAGGCCTCAACGCATAATGTAGACAAATGGCAACAATCCGAATCCGCAAAATTACGAAAGCAAGCAAGTAATTATTTTTTATTTTAGCATAATATCTCAAAACTCACCTGTTTTCCGATACGAAAACAATTTTTTTATATCCAAAACACTGCTATAATCACCAAGAAAATCTAAATCGAAACTAAGGAAATGAAAATCCGACGAAGTACGACGACTGCCATTCAATATGAGAAAAAATGCAAATTTACCGCCAAAATATACACATGACAGTTATTTTTTTTTGTTGCCAGACCATTGATAAGATGTTTCCACCTGAGACACGTTCAGAAACTAGCACGAATTTTGTTTCACACTGTCAAAACCGCTATGTAGATAATTGGCAACAATATGCATTTAAGGGTTAAACGGGATTGTCTTGTAAATAAAGGTAGACGTAAATATCTTTGTCTACGCCAGCATGAGAGGCAGTGGCTCAAGGTTAACAAGTACGACCACTGCCCGTTTTTCCCCGCTTCCCCTCATCGATACTCGCCTAGCGTTGGCTCGCGTTACTACACGTCTGACCTGTATTATTTAATATCTACTCAAATTAAAGGCTGCTTAAAGTATTTCAGCATTACATTATTTATAAGGGCCATAACGATCCCCTTTACATTTTGGCGACCGTGACAGGACTGTGCAAACATCTTCAAGATACTGTTTGAACTTTGGACTCGTGAACGCGCGTCGGACGTGGCACATTCCAGCATCAAGAACGACCAGGATAATTGAAGCCGCAAAGCCGTGAACAGGGAAGTGTCCATTCCTTCTTATCCTTATACCGTTTGAATATCATTGTTTCCCTCTTGATTTTGTGTTGTTAGTGATACTCGACCATAAAAATAACACTCATCAGATACTCCTAACGAGACAATGGGGGACAAAAGAACGCTTAAGAATTTAATTCGAAAGAGAGGTATAATTAAAGGCCTTATAATTAGTTATATTTTTTTATTTAGAGATCATGTAGCACTGTTGCAAAAGATAAAGCCGGAGGAGTTAACTAAGTTACATATTAGGGAATTAGAGCTCCGAATTAAGAAAATCGAGGCTTATTGGGTGGACTTCGAGTCAATACAGGCTGAGATCGAACAGCTCACCACCTCGAATTTTGATGAAGAGATGTAGCCGATTCCCAATTGTATGCACTTCTACCGGCCGCTAGGGATATTTGAAACGTACATGGCAGGCGAACAAAAGGAGGACCCTTTAAATAAGTCCACTTGTACTTCCATGCACGGGTCGTGTCATCAACATCAACATCAACAAGTTGCCTCCAATCAATCTACCATCCTTTGGTGGTAACTACTTGAAATGGTTGGATTTCCGTGATACATTTGAGTCTTTAATACACTCGAACGATTCCATACCAAACATATATAAATTTCATTATTTGAGATCGTCACTGGAGGGAGGTGCAATAACTGTCATTAAATCAATTGAATTTACCTCTCCTAACTATGATTTGGCCTGGAATTTGCTGTGCGAGCACTTTAATAACAAAAAGATACTAATTAACAATCACTTGAAATCATTGTTTGGTATCGAATCAATAACTCTTGAATCACATAAAGCACTTCGTTATCTCATCGATCACATTATTAAAAATCTAAGAGCCCTTGAATCATTAGGCCAGCCAACCGATCAGTGGGATACAATCATTATATACATGGTGACCTCAAAACTAGACACATTCACTAGCCGTAAATGGGAGGAACATAAAAAAAATCTCTCCGATTTACCGTCATTGAGTGAATTAACAACATTCTAGCGAATCGCGCCGACATTCTTGAAACATCATAAAACTGAGCATAAAGTGACCAAGTCGTTTGTTGTCTCTCATGACGATAGGAAGGACATAGGATATTTGATTGCATAAAATTCAAAAACATGAACGCCGAAGATAAAATATCTGAGGTCTTGAAGTTAAATCTCTGCAGCATCTGCTTGAGACGAGGCCATGAAGCACCAAAGTGCCGCCTTGGTTGTTGTAGAATCTGCCGACAAAATCATAATACAATGCTATGTGCGCGCTCACCCCTAAATGAATCTATCTCAACAACAGATAGCCATATACCTATACATACATTGCCAGTATCGTTGCCCGCCGCCGCCGCCGCCGCCGTGACTAGTAAACAGGTACTTCTAGGCACAGCGTTAGTTCAAATAAAAACGCCACGGCTTTGTTGGACTCTGGCAGCCAATCATCATTCATGACTGAGCACCTGAAAAAGAAACTAGGGTTAAACACAAAAACATCTGACACAATGACAATATCATGTATAAACAATACACCTTTCCATGTTTCAGAATCCTGTGAAATGACCTTGCATTCCTTAACAGGCTCCTTTAATATGCAGCCTTTAATGTTTGGTCATACCTCAAATCACTGGAAACTTACCTAACGTCGAGATCAATGCTTCAGAATTGAACTTGCCGCCGAACATTCAGTTAGCTGACCCGAGTTTTCATCAATCTTCCGAAGTGGACCTCCTCCTGGGCGCTGAGGTATTTTTTGATATAATTAACAAGCGACAAATAAAGCTAGGTCCTAATATGCCTACGTTGCAGAGTTCTAAACTCGGTTGGATTATAGCAGGACCTTTATTATGTCCTGGCCTGAAAGAAAATAAACATATAAACTGTAATTTCACTATGGAAATAAATAAATCCTTAAATAGATTTTGGGAAATAGAAGAATTAGCGTCAGTCACATTATCTTGAAAATACGACACGCTTACCTGATGGTAGGTTCCAGGTCACGATGCACATGCGGGAATCGCCCGAATCATCACTCGGCGATTCCTATCATATGGCAAAGCGTCGCTTCTTTTGTCTGGAACGAAAATTGAATAAAGACACGGTGGCTAAGAAACAATATTGCGAATTAATTAAAGAATACGAAGATTTGGGGCACTTAAGTAAAATATTCAAACCTGATTTCGGCTATTACATGCCCCACTTAGCTGTCTTTAGGCCAAACAGCGAACCTTCAAAAATTCGCGTAGTATTTGATTGCTCTGCGAAAACTAGCTCCGGCAAGTAGAATAGAATAGAAAAATCATTTATTCATCTCATAATTACATATAAATTTACAAATAACACCCCAAACAACATAGTTGTTTCTCGGGGCAAATACACTCTGTTTAATAAATCCATTTTACACACTTTATGCTTTTAAAGTAGGTATTAATATTTATATTCTTATACATTTAATATATAAATTTCAAATAAATATGATCAAAGTTAAAGTTAGAGCAAACAATGGTTAGATTCAATTACATATTTATAACGTATTTAACTGATCTAGTTAAGTAATTACTTATTAAGGTAGATAGGCACACGCGACAAGTAGGTATGTAAGATATGAGTTCATGAAACTATAAAACAATACAATTATTATGTAGGTATGTAGTTGGAATTACAAGATACAGGTACATGGAAAAGTAAGTAATACAAGTTCAAGAAAACGAGTAATAGATATTTTTTTTTTGTAACAATTAAATTACTTACAAGATACTTTAGACCACCACACATATTAGAAATGTTCAAGAAAATGTTTTTTGAGTGCCCTGTTTCTAGCACTAACTTTATATGGTAATACATTCTTCGTTAAGTCAGACATACTATTAAATGTCTTAGGAACTAAGTATTCTTTTGTTCGTTTTCCGTAGTTATTATTCACTTTAGGTACAAAGAGTCGACCCTTACTAGCCCGCCTGGTTTTTATTCTACTATTTAATATGATTTTGTATCTATTATCCCAATATTCTTCCTTTGCTATCTCCAAAAGGATTTTTTTATCAACAGGAATTACGTTACATTTTTTAAATAAGCCCTCATAATTACCTGTGTACACTCGGCGCCACGAATAAAGAGCTCTCGGAGAAACTGGCGGGGATTACTGCGCATGTGTACAGTCGCGGCATAATTCCGAAGTGCGTTTTTAGGGTTAGTGTGAAGGAATGAGTGTTCAGGACTTTCTTCACTTCTATTTTTTCTCTGTTTGATATTTTGTTGATTGGGATATTAGCCGATGTAAATAATGGACTTTGTGTCAAATAAACTATAGGTACTCTCTATTGACAACATTTGTTAACGTCAAGGTTGGAACCTATATATAAATAACCCCCTAGCATAGAATGCCCCTAGTCACTAGGGCCTAGTGAATATAGATACTTCTAGTAATAGTCCTGCACACTCTTTTCTTCCCGCTGACTAATAATTTGTAACAATTAAACCACAATTAAGTTTTTCATCAGACTTCTTCATCAGTATTTCATCAGACTCTTTTTTGATATAACAGTTCACATCGTAAACCATTTTTCTAGCTTGCCTAGTCAGTACTTTATTTTTCGGCATTTTCGACCGGGGCGAAAGATAACGTTGGGTAATATTGTATGCGACTGTACTCAAGAAGCTTCGAGACGTGCTTTCGGTGCGGGCATCGGGAAGCGACTGATCAACGAATCAGGTGCCGGCGCTGACTACCGCCCCCGTCGCTCCTCACTTCCCCGCGCCAAACACTTGTGAAAAGTGACTACTGCGCATTCAAGGACAAAGCTCTTTAGTCGTGGCGCCGAGTCAATTTTAACTTTTTTATCAACTAAAATCTTCAGGAATCGTATTTGCAATTGTTTTATTTTATTAATATACGTTTTATATGAACCACCGTAAGTTATAATACCATATGATATTAGTGAGTCTACTAGTGCAAAATAAAGGCAGTAAAGGACGGATCTAGGCACACAGTACTTTAATTGATGAAACTTTCTTAACAGTATCCTTAATTTATCCACAACAAAGCCAATGTGTTTTTTCCAGCTAAACTTACAATCAACAATTATACCTAGATACTTACATTCGTTAACCTGTTCAATATGCTGGCAAGTACAACATCCGGTCCAACATGCATTATTATGAAGACAATTATAGCTATGACCTATGACGACTAGTTCTTTGTTTCGATTCTTAAAACTTGAGGAGATGCACATAATATTTGTCTTTTTAACATTTAGAATAATACCATCGTTATCGTGAGCCCATCGTGTAATATTATCGAAATCCTCCTGTAAATATTTTTGTATTACATTTATATCTTTGTGGCCGTACATGAGACAGGTATCATCAGCAAACACATAAATATTACAATGTTTCACAACTTTAGGCATACTATTTACGTGCATTATGTAACAGGCCGGCCCGGTCACTGACCCGGTTGCCACCCCGTACCTGACATCTTCGCAGCTCCCAGTGTGGTTAGTTACTTTAACTGCTAATTTTCTATTGTTTAAATATTGTCTAAACCAGTCATTTAATCTTCCTCTAATACCACAGTTCTCCATAGACTTCAGGAGGACCTCATGATCAAGTGTATCAAAGGCCTTTCTGAAGTCTATGAAGATAACCCCCACCTGGTTCTTATTATTTAAATGATTGTTTATATCGTTCGCAAATCGTGACAATAATGTTGAGGTACTTTTCCCTTTCTGAAACCCACACTGCGATGGTGAGATGACGTCATGCATAGTTAGAAAATACAAAATTTGGCCTGTAATAGCTTTTTCCACAATTTTATTAATGCATGAAAGAATTGCAATGGGACGATAATTCGTGGTTTCACTGTGGCTTCCATTTTTAAATATTGGACGAATAATTGAAAGTTTGAGGTTTTCAGGATATTTTGACTGTTCAACAAAGAGGTTAATCATTTTAGCTAAGACTGGGCTAATTTCTAGCTTAATTTCTTTTAGATCGCTTATTCTTATCTGATCAAAGCCAGGTGACATTTGGTTATCAAGTTGGTCGATAATTTTTTCGATTTGTGATGGAGTTACTTTGATAAAACGTATGGAGGCATTCATAACTTTAGTATAATCTTCCCTCTCTAGCAACTCAGAATTACAAATATGTTGATTCTTGAGTAGTACGACTTCGTTTGCAAAAGTGTGGGCAAAGTTTGAACATATAGTTTGTATATCAAACTGACTACCCATATGCTGCATGATCACTTCGTCCAGGGACTTTTTACTGCGCCCCAGCCAATCATTTATGTGTTGCCATATTTTTTTGCTATTGCCCCCATGTTTTTTTAGTATATTTTTTTTATACAAATTTTGAGATTTATTTATTAATTTGAAAGTTTTATTGCGATACCTAGTGTATTCTAATCTTTTAGCCATATTGTTAAGACAGGCCCTCCATAGGCGATACAATTTATCCTTATGTATTATACAGTTTTTTATCTCAGCAGAAAGCCATGGACAGGAGTCCTGTTTACATTTACGAACTTTAATTGTTTTTAAATTCTGATTATAAGTGACTTCAAATATTTTACACATTTTTTCATAAATCAAAAGTGGACAGTCTAGGTACATCAACTCTGACCAATCAGTGTTTTTTAAATCTTGTTTAATTAATGGGTTATTCAAAATTTGTTTAGTATTTTTTTTATCTTGTCCCGTAACTTGATTAGTTGTTATATTTAAGCATATAAGATGATGATCAGAGATGCCACACCTAACAATGTTCGAACTAAAATTATTAATTTTACATTGTCTTATTAAAATATGATCCAAACATGAGACGATTAGCTTTCCATCCCTAATTTCTTCCCTAGTTATATCTGAAATTGTATTAAGCAGTCCGTACTCACTCAACATGTCCTCATACAGCACAGTATCCGTGTGATGTTTAGATAATGTATTTATATTCATATCACCGATTATAATGAGGTCACCGTGTTCACAGCAGTTTCGAGCTCGCGCACAAACACTGGCACCTTAGACAAAACTTTTTTCGACGAAGGCGGCCGGTACACCGCTATTAGGTGCAGCCGCGACCCTCGCACCTGGATGGTGCCAGCAAGTGACTCGCACGAGGTGAAGAGCGTTTGCTCGCGCTGGAAGACGTGTTCTTTTCGAACATACATAAGTATGCCACCACCTCTCTTAGTCTCACGGCAGACAGCATACATATCAAATCCCGGAAGCTGGTACATGGAGACAAAGTCGTCTTTCAGGTTAATTTCTGAGAATATTAGTATATCTAAGTTTGTCAATGTATCACCAAACTGAGAGAGAACCTCACCAAAGTGTTTCTTTAATGATCTGACATTTAAATGGGCAATGTTGATATCTTTATTTCTGTTTAGCGTTAGGTGTCTTAGCCAGGTTTTTCGATTAGCATAAGTAGTGCAATAGTTCTCTTGTACATCGTTGTAATTGAATTGAATGAAGTCATTGAACGATATTCAGAGAATAGGCCCGGTAGTTCAAGATTTAGAATACTTCTTAGATTTCGACAACATAAGTATGTGTTGACCGGCGACACACAAAAAATGTACCGACAAATCATGATGGAACCGACACAACGTAACTTGCAACTGATAATCTGGCGGGCCGACGAGAATGGGTCACTTGATATTTTACAACTAAATTTCGTTACGTATGGCACAGCGTCGGCTCCGTTCCTGAGTACACGTTGTTTGTTACAATTAGCAAATGAATGCAAGGATCCGACCATTGCCGACGACATCAAACATGATTTTTATTTTGATGATGTGCTGACAGGGAGTGATAGTGAGACAGGTTTAGCCTACATTTATCGGTCGGTTGTGGATACTTTGTCGTCGGCTTGTTTACCACTACATAAGTTTAAAACAAATTGTCCTCAGATATTCCTTAATGATGAGTCATGTGGAAACAATTCACTTGACCTAAATAAAGAGACAAGTGTGTTGGGCCTGCGTTGGTCACCTAAAACTGACACATTGTACTTCTCAGTACATAATATCGATAATAAATCGCAAAACGTAAGCAAGAGGTACATATTATCGAATACTTTGAAGGTGTTTGACCCGTTAGGCCTAATTAGTCCTTGTACTGTAAAACTTCAAATACTATTACAGGGTCTATCTGTCTTGAAGCTGGGATGGGATGATGCTGTCCCAGATAACATTAAAAGGACATGGAAAAAAATTACAACAAACGTGTTGTCTTTAGAAACTCTTTCTTACGCACGTTACGCACTTAGTGAAAATGAAAAATGAAAAAATTAAAAAATATTTATTTATCAATATAACAAAAACATACATAGTGCGAATTGTATTAAAATAGATCTTCATTGCTTTGTCGATGCATCACAAGATGCATATGGTGCATCTATATACCTACGTACAACTGATACGTCTCATAATGTACATGTAAATCTTCTTTGTTCGAAGGCACGAGTAGCCCCGCTGAAACAAAACACAATACCACGCCTTGAGTTATGTGGTGCTTTGCTGGGCGCTCGTCTGGCAGCGAGGGTGGTTGCTTCGCTATGGTGTGACATTCACACAAAAGTTTTCTGGACTGACTCATCGATAGTGCATGGGTGGATAAAGACACAACCGAAGGTCCTAAAAGCTTTTGTGTGCAATAGAATTAACAAAATTCATGATCTCACTGAACGAGGTATGTGGAGACATGTACCCACATCATTAAACCCAGCCGATCTCGCTTCCAGAGGTGTGGAACCAAGCCAACTTGAATCATCAAGTTTGTGGTGGCAGGGACCCTCCTTCCTTAATAAGGACGAATCATGCTGGCCACAGACTTTTAACCAGACATTAGAAAACGAGTTACCTGATTTGAAATCACATACCTGTACATTAGATGAACCGTTTCTTGATTTCAGTAGGTACTCAGATGCACAGAAACTTAAAAGAATATTCGCTTACGTACTGAGATTTGCACATAACTGCAGAAAACCTGAAAACAAACATAAAGGTTATTTACAAGTGGTTGGGTACTCTAAATCAACAGTTTAAAATGCCAACATTCATATTACCAACACCATTTGATCAACGTTTTATGAAAGCAAATGCTTAAAATGGCGATAGTTCATAATACCAACAATTTACTAGGTCAAATGTTTACATAGTAAACGGTTCAATATGCCAACACTCAGTTTGCCAACAAATTAAAATGTCGGTTTTAGGCAGGAGGCATACAATTTTCGATTCCTTTGCGAGGCCTTCACTCAACAGTTGAGGGTAGTAAGAAAATACTTCCATCAATTTTCATTACTCGTTTTGTTGTGAGATGTGATGCACTATTTTGCGTGAAGTGTGTGTGAAAATGGTACCGGCTCAATTTATAAAATCACAAAGGGGGCACAATATGATTAATATAAGTGGATTTATTTTTTCAAAAAATTCCAGCCTTGGCAACATTTCATACTGGAGGTGCACACAGAGGACAACCCTGAATTGCCCAGGATTTGTAAAAACAATGCTGATTGACGATACCGTCTTTATAAATTGCAATGTAGATGAGATAGATCATAATCATATACCACAACCGCATATGGTGGATAAGTTAAATATGGTCGATTCTCTGAAATCGAGTGCAAAAAATTCCTAACATAAAAGGTAGATAAATATCCCATGGAACGGAGAAGTTTAGCAACTGGTTTAAGTATTTTAGTGAAAACAAACGGCGCAGTATTTAAACCAAAAGGTTATACATTAAATTGATATAATTGGCCAGACCAATAAAAACGCAAATACTTTCGAGAATTTTGATGAATGTTTACCAAGAAATATGTATCCTTTAGATCTATAGTCGCCATGTAGCAATCATGTGATATAAGTTTCAGAGACGTTCGCAAGTCTTCAAGTTTAAAATGCTGCGTCGTTATGTGTTTATTTAGTTGTTTAAGATTTAATATAAATCATTGTTGACCGTCAGGTTTCAGGATAAGAAAGGTGCTTGAAATGTATTGCCCTTCACAAGGTTGACAAGGTGAGATAGCCCCAATGGTGAGAAGGTTTTTTAAGCATTCTTTATAAGCATTGCATTCAAACTGCGCATACGTCGGCTCTACTGGAATAATAGTTTGAGTAACCGAACCCTGTAATCCAGGATAGTATGACTAGGTTATTCGTAAGCAAAGCCCATTGTTTACAAAAGTGAGAAAGTCTGCCTGCAGGTTTTACCATATCTAACGCCTGTAGCGTTGTTGTGGCTGACGTGCGAATGTCCTGTAGGTGGCAGGGTGCCTGTGCGTCGTCGTCTGTGTCGGCGGCTGCTTCTGCGCTGGAGCAGCCGGCACGGGCGGGGGGGGCGCCGCTCGCGCATATCTCGCGCCCCCCGCCCCGCTCGCCATCGTCTGAGGCCTGCGGCTCGCAGGAGGCCCTCTGTAGTTTAAAGGCCTGTTCAGGGCTCTTGATGAAGTTTGAGTCGGTCTGATGTTTGAGGCCAATCTCAAGTTTGCTCCTGATTTAGATATGGTTTTCGTGGCCTTTAAGGTCTCAGTGAGATTAGCAAATAGCGTTTCATGTATTTTGGTTTTTTCTAGCTGATCTTTCAAGTCCTTTTTTACTGTTGAAAGTATGTAGAATCTTCTGAGCATCGAGTCAGAGTGATGTAAATCTACTAGGATACGGACGGTGTCAATTAATAGTTTTAACATCTCAGGGTCCTTTTGGTTTGACGCCAGAAGCAGCGTGATTGCAGCACTGAGCGACGATATAGCGCATGATGTCATAGACTGTTTGAGTTCAATGCCCTTGTCCCGCTTGACTTGGCCTTCAATCAAGGAGGCGCGAATTGCAGGATTCAGAACTGGCGCTTTCAAAAGTCTGCAGTTTGCAGGGATGACATATTTATCCTTCAGTTCCTTGCGGTTTTCTTAAGAAAGACCGGTTGCGACAATATGGTTCAGTAGGTTTGGATGTAAGAACTGTACTCTTGGGTAAGAGTAGGGTCTTCGCTTAATATTTTCATTAATTCTGGGTCCTGTTCGGGTATTAGTTCTTCCAGTGACATCACCTGGAATACATCAGCTGAAGAGGGCGGCGGCGCAACAGCAGCGGTGGCAGCGGCGGCGGTGGGATCGACGGCGGCGACAGCGTTGGTAGCAGCAGCGGCGGCGGCGGGAGTCATGGTAATGGTAGTACGAGGCAGATCGGTAGGTACCACACCTGTGCTATGTGCGGCGTCTTTGCTATTTTCAGCAGACTCCGAGTCTGGAGGGATATTCCAGTATGAGCAACCAGGCAAGTCGGCATCTTCGTCCCTGACGGCAAAGGAGAGCTCTCTGCAAGCAAAACACGTATTTTGCCTAAATGTGGGTGGTACGTGAGACTCCAAGGCGAGAAACACGCAAACCCAGTATTTGAAATAAGACAGTTTAACGTTTTTTCTGTCTACATATACATTGCTATGGAAATACCCAAATGGTAGACCCGGTCAGCATGTATTTTATTAGGAAGTGGAAAGCCCCTAGGTGGACAGTCCGATTTTCCAATCTTTTTGTTCAGGTAAAACACTGTTATATACAATGATAAGAAAAAACAGTCAAACCTGTTCCTTAGTTTCAAACAACAAGTGCTATTATATTTGTTGAATGACTCACCTAGTCGGTCATGAGGCGAAAAATTTTCGTCATCCGAACTCGAAGAATGCCTACGACGACGTCGATGTTTCATTTTTCTTTCTATTTTTTTAAGTTTCTTCACTAAATAGTCGTAGTAATCACTGTCACTTTTTCTTTTCGGCATTTTATTGGTATGTTTTAAACAACAATAGAGAAATACCGAGAGCGCGCGAAACAGCGAAGCACTAAAACGTGAATGAAAGCAAACGGCGAGGGAAGGGCGAGCGGTGATTACTTTTTTTAGTCTACCTTACGTTAGAACCTTTATATTTTTCTCCAAATATAGTGCGCGAAATGGCTAGCCTTGAGTGAAACTACATGTGTAGAGTAAGTGATGCAAATTTGGAATACCAGTTGTAAAAAAAACACAAAATCATTGATTTTACGCGTATGCAAATAAAACCGATAAAGAATGGTAGAAAAACATGTCTTTTATCAAGCAAAAAATAATTGTTTTTAAATTTAAATCAAAAACAGGGTGAAATTTTGGTCCAAACAAAAAATTAGAAAAAAGAATGATTTTGTTAAGTGAATATAATTTGGAATAGGGTATTCCAAATTATATTCACTTTTCTTAGTAGGAAGAGTGGGACAAGATCGTTTGCCTCCAGAGGAATTACTTGGACCCCACTAAAAGCAGTTAGTCGTAGGAAGATGTTTATTTTTAATTTTTACAATAGTAACAAACGAAATCAGTCACAAACAAATAGTCAAAAACATTATTTACAATAGTCACAAACGTAACATCCGGACTCATATCCAGCGCATTCGTTATGTATTATTATTACCTCGTACATAAGGCACTGCACCCATTCCTCACCTTTTCTATCTTCAATGTATTTGCCATTACAAAAGAAACATTCGGCATCTTCATGAGTAGGTCTTGCACTTTCTACAAAAAATTGTTCTTCTCCCGATTCATCAGATGCAAAACTGGCGTGAGTAGCGTCACTGTCAGTATCAGTTCCATTTATTTGAAATATTTTTCTCTCAGTAACCTTGTTTTTCTTCACTATCTCTTTCCCTTTAACTTTCCGTTTTATTTGATCTTTAGATTTCAGACCGTCTTTCTCTTTGCCTTTCCCTGTACGTTTAGTCTCCTTCGCATTCCCTTTTTGCATTTTCTCAAGTTTCTTCTTTTCTGCTTCTTCAAGGACCTTTTTATATGGCGAGCTTAATATTATTTCAGATTTTGCGGCCTTAACACCCCGATTCGATGTACTTTTTTTGGCATAGGAACTTGCATTATATCAAACGGACTAATAATGGCATCTTTCTTTTCACACGAAGGACCTGGTTGAATTTGATCTTTTTGCGATGTATGTGCCGGTGTTGCTTGATCTTGCCACAAAGGACCTGGTTGAACTTGATCTGGTTGCGATGTTAGTGCCGGTGTTGCTTGATCTTGCCACGAAGGACCTGGTTGAACTTGATCTGGTTACAATGTTAGTGCCGGTGTAGCTTGAGCTCTGATGTTAATAGTTTGGTTAGACTGATGGTCTTCATGTGGCAATTCCAATTCTGAAGTTTGCTGTGCTGCAGCAAAATAATCGGCTTCTGTGAAAACGTGTCTATCAAATGGGTATATTCCACCTACACTGAATCCTTGGGCTGCTATTTCTCCAGTCTGACATTTGCGATAAGCCTTTCCAAATAACTCTACAATGTCGTAAGCAGTCAGTGGTCTTGCATTTGCACGCAGCCACATACGAATTTCTTCGCTGTAATAAGTCTTGAGGGGACCCATAAAAGCTCTGTCCACTGGGGGTTGAATTTTATGTGAGCAATGCGGTGGGAGTGAAATTATTGTCACGTGATTCTCTCTTGCCAAATCCACCACTTCGATGTTTTTTGTATGACTGTAATGGCCATCAAACAAAAGAAGAACTGGCGAGGCTTCGGTTGGTTTCACATAATCTATGAAGTGCTGAAACCATTGTGTGAATAAATTTGTTTGGATCCATCCAGATGGATGTGCTCTGCCTATGGATCCCAAAGGAGCACCTTTCATAAGTAGTTCACTCATATTTTTCTTGGGGAAAATAAATATTGGTGGCACGAAGATTCCTGCTGGGCTCATAGCTGTCACTACTGTAATAAGTGAACCTCTTTCGGCGGATGTGATAGCACCTATTTGTTTTTTGGCACGGCGGGCAATAATCTTTGGGAATTTGCTTTGTACAATGGACAATCCCGTTTCATCCACATTAAAAATCTGATTGCTTTGAAACTTCTTTTCATCGCCTTATCAAGATTATCATAAAATCCATCCATTATCTCTTTCGTAAACCCATTAGCCCTTGCAAAGGATGTTCCTTTAGGCTTCCGCAATGACAAAATGTGTTTGTTTCTTGTGAGAAATCTTTTAAGCCAGTATCTACCTGCCTTCGCATCGTGAAATGGATTAGGTATATTGTTTTTGACTGCAAATTGATATGCCAGTCTTCTCATGTCATTTTGTGTCAATCCACATAATTTATTTTCCATGGTAAGGGCATATTCTGCTAGCAGCTTCTCATGTTCTTTACTGAAGATGGGCTTAAAGCAAACATTCCGGTTTAGTGAAACTAGATGGGGTTGCCTCGCTCCGCTCCGCTTCACTCGGCTCCGGGTCGTTCATAACGTTGTGACCTAACACAACCTATCTTTAGTATTTGCACAGAAAGCGACCTAAAGCAAACATTTCGGTTTAGTGAAACTAGATGGGGTCGCCGCGCTCCGCTCCGCTTCACTTGGCTCCGGGTCGTTCATAACGTTGTAACCTAACACAACCTTTCTTTAGTATTTGCACAGAAAGTGACCTAAAGCAAACATTTCGGTTTAGTGAAGATACATGGGGTCACCTCGCTCCGCTCGGCTCCTAACAACATGTTTATTACCGTGTATTGTGACTTATCTTTTTTAAATTTTCTTTTCCCGAACATGCTTTCGTCTGTACCACCTTGCCTGGGTCACCGATTTTTCCTTTTCCGGCTTGTTTATGCCTTTGGTATTTGACCACCACTTCTCTACAGTAATTATACCAATCTACTATGGTGACCCGGGACAGGCATTGCTTTTCCTTTTTTGTGAAATCTTCCACAATGACTGCCATTGTATCAAATTTTCTGGCAAAACAATACATAAGATAAAATATTGTTGGCATTTCAATCTTTGCATTTTCGAACCAGGTTCCAAGTGTTCTGGAAACAAAGTTCTTATTCATGCTGCGGCCCATTTGGCACACAAACGTGCCAACTTTTTTATTTCTGTAGTACACCACTTTCATAAGTGTGCGGTGCATACGACACAGTTTTGATGTTTTAATCAGGCCTTGCAGTTCAGCAACGACCACACACTTTTCTCTGGTGTTCATTCAACCTTTCTATCAATTTGCCTATATTCCACATCGCGGCTGCTTCACGGGGTGTAAGTTTCGCCGAACAAACGATTCATCGTCGTCGGTACTATAATCCGACAATGATGATGGGTCATTATCCTCCTCCTGCGCTTCTTCTACCTCCAAACGACGCCGGGTTACACCACTCGTCGATGGTTGCTCTCCATTTTGCACCTCTTCGTTGAGCCGCTGCCGCCGTCGAGAAGCACCGTTCGTCGATGGTTGGTCCCTTTGAGTAATAATGTATAAATACTAGAGACGCTAGCTCGAACAAAATATGTGCCCGGCCTCTTGAAGAGAGGGGTGCGCGCGGGGCGAGAGCGGGCGTGTCAGTTGTCATTGATAGAAAATCTTTGCGCTCAGATGCGACATGCCGTAATTCTGTATGGACACGTACTATCGTCACCTTTGCCCAAAAGTTTACCTATCGAGTGAATCCTGCCTATACTGTTTTCACACTTAAGGGCAGGCGTATCACCGACAGTCATTTCTACTTTTGAATATTCACCGACATAACATTTGGTCTTCTTTCGCTTCGCCACTACTTTGTTTCACTATTGTGTATTTCACCAAGATATCACTGCGCCACAGAACTATTCGCCGACAGATTGTTTCACTAATCATCCTTTCGTTAATACTACTATTCATCATCGTACGTTTTGTCGACAGTCGTTTCCGTTACCAGACATTACGTTCCCTTCTTTACCTATTATGCAATCCATGTAATTTCTGGGGACTGAGCTTTGCTCGGCGGCAAAGCTCAGTCCCCAGATATTACATGGATATTCTTTTATAAGAATAACCCCCCAGATATTCTTTTCATTATCTATCATGTGATCATGTGTAAGTCATACATTTTTTGCTATTTATTTATGTTTTATTTTCTCATTTTTTTAATCATTTCTACAAAAAGAACACGAGCTTCTGTCACCCCAATATGAGGAAAAAAGTGTCCCATCCACCATACATTTTTCATATTTCCAACTTTGTTACCACTGATATGGAAATGGAAATAAATTGTAAAAAAATTGGGACCCTTTTTCTCATATTGGGGAGAAAAGAGCTCGTGATTTTGAGTGAAAATTATTAAAAACAATTCAGAAAATAAGACATAAAAGGTGGCAAAAAATTAAGGAATTTCGGATTTTTGGTTCAAGTATGTAATTATATTAGGTAGATATGTATTTATACTTAATAAAACAAAGTAAACATGAGTTCAATATGAAAATATATTTATCCTAAATGCGAAAGTAAGTAAAGTAAAAAGTCTAACTAAAACGCTATTATTTTAACTAAACTTGTGTCATGTCTTGATTGCTTATTTATGTATAACATAATAATTGTAGAAAAAATACCAATTTCTTTTAAATAAACAATCTCCAAAATCCACGATTGTATTGCATAATTGTAAAAGTAATTATAGTTTATACTAAACTGTTGTGTCTTGTCTTTATTGCATATATATATATATATATATGCAATGTTAAAACTGTATAACTGTATACTTAGTCAAATCAATACAATCGTGGATTGTTTACATATAGTTTATTTAAAAGAAATTGTTTTTTTTTCTAATAAATTGTTAAGTTTTTCTACAATTATTATTTATGTTATAGGTACATTATTATTTACATATATATATATAAATAATAATGTACCTATAACATAAATAATAATTATTTTTATATTTATGTTATAAGTACATGTCGGAGCGCCATACCTTCAATAGTTATTTTTATTATAAGCTTAGAATTTTTCTCAATTACAAAAACTGTAAGTACCTAACTAATAGTATGTGTACCTTATAGTGACCTGCCCCCCTAGACAATGCTACGAAAACGAAACGAAACGATAACTCAAAATGTATGGATTTGATTTGGTTTCGCTAGGTGACGTCATACTAAGCGTGACCAAATGTCAAATCGCATACATTTTGAGTTATCGTTCCGTTTCGTTTTCGTAGCGTGAGTAACATTGTCTACAGGCTCAGAATAGTACATAGATAAATAGAAACGTTAAAGATTTCTTACTTCTTCTTTTTATAAATGTTGTTTACATAAGTGTTTAGTTGCATCCAAGTCCTTCTTTGTAAAAGAGGCTCTATTTTCAAAATTTGTGTACACATGGCTTTTCCAGGGTTGATCTTGTTTTTTATATTATTTTTGAAGTGTTTTTTTACTACATTTATTTCTTCATTGGTCCATTTAACGTGTATTGTTTTCTGTCTCTGTACTTTATTGTCTGGCTCTCCCTCGCTTTCATCAGAACTATCGGTTTCTGTTCCCTTGGACAAAGGCCTTTCATCGTCTGTGCTAGACGTTTTTCTTTTTCTCTCCTTTTTCTTTGAGCTGACCTTTTTCCTTGCATATTTTTTCTTTGAGCTGCAGGTTTAGCTTTCTTCCTCTGAACTTAATTTATCTTCACTATGTTCGATAACCACGGATTTAAATACTTTTTCCTCTACTTCTTTATTCCTCCGTTTTCTTGTTACCGAATTTCCTGTTATTCTTTTGGGTAGACTCGCCTTTGCACTCACTTTTGTAGCATTCATTGACACTGTATCTTTGATTAGTTCGTCGTTTCCAAATTTAAAGTTTCTATCTTTAGCTAGCCCTTCCATATCTTTATATGACATCGTTACTTCATTTTCTTCTGCATTTCCCGAGTCTATTGTTTGTAAGCTGTTTGTAGTAATTGTCTCAATTTTTTCCCTTTTTTTGCAGTGTGGGATCACATTCGCAGTATTGTTTTCTTTGCTATGTCCAGAATTTTCGTACTCCATTAGTTTAGATCCTACAACTGCCTTTTGGAGTATTTGAAGTGGTAACCGATAATTTTTGGAGTGAACTGCCATATCATGACCCAAAAATCCTGCTAACTGTTCTGTGTAGTGATCATTCTGCTTCGCATGAATTTGGGACATGGTAGCTATATGGTGTCTCATACCAGTTGAAGTCAGCATTTCTGGTTTCTTTAGATAACACATTTTTTTAATCTTGTCGAGGCATTTTCCTCCGTCAAAGGGCTCAGCTGTCGTAGGCCGAGCAAACAAATATGGGTTTGTATGTGGAATGTTTAATACTGGTCGGCATGAAACAATTAGATCAATGTTTTCGCGCATTACTTTTGTCAATAGAACGGGGACTGAACGTGTTCTTTTGCCTGGTATTTGGAACACTTCCAACTCGTCAATACACTGCCTTTGTCTTGACGTCAAAGTCTGCAGGATTGTATTGGGCAATTCTTCATTCTTTCTGTTAATATAGAACGTCAATTCTGCTTCGGCCGCATCTCCAGCTCTTTTACGATCCAGTAATATGATATGTGCAATAGTCACTACACATAAATCTTCGTAGCTTACAGCATTTATATCTTTTTTCAATTTGCAGGAATATTTCTCTTCTAGGTCGTGGATTTTCTTGATTACGGTTTCTATGTCTTCATCCAATGGAAGGATATTTTCTTTCGTCATATTGAGCCTTTTTCTTGATTTTTCAGCGTTAGACGAGATCTCCCATTGCCAATTAATTTCTAGTAATTGTTTGAAGTCCTCCAACAATTTCTTGTAGGCATCTTTGTAAGCAGATGAGTGGTCACTCATTATTGTTTGCGTATAAAGAATATCTATGCAACCTAGGAAAGCTGGCCGTATTCGAGAGGGAATGCTTATCACTTTGACAAAGCCAGTTTCTTCGTTAAATCCACACATGGATTTAACCGCACTTATAAATACTTCATATTTAGAAGGATCAATCATGCTCGTTAAGGTAGAAACTTCTTTATCTTTTTTTCTAGTAATTGACAGTGATGTTGGCAAGTCTCTCATTCTAGAGCAAATAGCTTTTCTACTTCTTCTTTCCTTCTTCTTTTTTAAAAGTCGAGAACCAAATGCCAGTATCAGTGGATCGCATTTTGCTATCAAAGAGATTTCATCCGAGCGCAGTTTGGGTAAAATGGAATCTCTTAGCTCTTGGGATGCTGTTTCTGTATTAGACACTATGCATATAGAGTTATTTCTAACGATGCGATGTTTATAGGAATCTGGCAGATTACTATCTTTTTGGGTTTGTTCGCCACATGTCTTAAAATGTCTGTAAAACGTTGTACGTTTAAAGCTGCCTAAGCATACTTTGCATGTGACATAACTCGAAGGACTGTTATTAACTGAGACGTTTCTTTTACGTGGTAGTAGATCACCCTCTCTGTCAAAGGCCACTTTGGAATTGTGTTTGAAATTCCCCCTGTTCCTTAGTCCATCCGTGATTTTCTGTCTTTTCAGTTTTCTTGTTTTTGGATCTGGGTCTGTAATTGACACATACTCAAGGACTTCCTTCTCTTTAGAATGTTTTCTCAATATGTGTCGTGAAAAGTTAGTTACCAGTTGGTCGCAGTAAACGCAGCAGTTTTTTCTATTCCAAACACGAGTGCTTTTCTGAGATCTTGTTTTTGGTTCTAAGTTAATTTCTGGGCGCTAAAATAAAAAAATATATAATATTGAAATAATTTATAACTTCTAAATAACTTATTTCACTGCTGTTACACGCTTGTATTACCTTCACCTGTAGTATGTATGTTTGTAACGGAATATTTGAACGCTATTTTGAGACATATTTCACAAAAAATGCGACATTTTAACCCAGTCAAACTGGGAAAATCAGCGGAATTGATTAGGGAGTTATAAAAATCTTTAGGATTGTGTAGGGGCAGGTCTCCTGAAAAGAGTCGTATAAATTCCTCTCATTAAATAATAATAATTATAATATACCAGACGATATCTGCATAGTAACTTATGCATTGCGATACTACATCCATACTGCATATTCCTGAACATTGTCCTGGTCCAAAAAGTCTTGGGCCATACGAGTTCAGGACTTTGAATCCCAATTTTATGTGCTACTTTACGACAAGATACCAACTATATCCAGGTCCCTCAAGGCCACTCCAGCTGTGTCATCTGGTAGAGTAGGTAGTCTTTTCTACATAATTATTCTAGATCACCGTCAATACCAAAGTGATTCATACGATATCTGGTTCAAGGCTTCGAAAACTTACCTACCAACCTTAAAACCAACTTTTAAGTATTTTGTTGGGTTTTCGAATCTTTGAAAGGATATCGTCCGAAAACCTTTGGGACCTGCACGGTGATCTAGCTAGAATATAAAGTAAGGACTACTTTACCAGATGATACAGCTGTAGTGGCCTTGCGGGACCTGGATATAGTTGGTGTATCTATGTCGTAGAGTAGCACATAAAATTGGGATTCAAAGCCCTGAACTAGTATGGCCCATAAGACTTTTTGGACGTGGACAATGATCAGGAATATGCAGTAAGGATGAAGTATCGCAATGCATAAGGTACTATGTAGATGTGGTCTAAATACAAGAGATGAAACATTTACTGATTCTTACAAAAAATAATATCTTGGTAGCTTTCGACCCATTATTCTCTTAAAGTATTGATCCTACAATGAAAATGTTATTTTTATTTGTTCAAAATTTAATGTAGTTCATTAATGTAGAAGTAAGTGTGTTGGTATTTCCAATGGTTTTCGACTTCAGCGAATAACTTGAAAAAGGAACCTTTCATACACCCTCACCGCCCTAGCAGCACAGGTAAATCAGAGGAATTTATTTGACTCTTTTCAGGAGACCTGCCACTACACAATCGCACAGTTTTTTGTAACTCCCTATTTAGTTCCGCTGATTACCCTTTAATGGCTTAGTTTTACTGTATTATTTTAGAGTATTTCAACTCTATAATAGGTATTCCAGAAAGGTTCGATGTTCAGATTAATGTCACTAAGAGCGACTTGCACCAGGCTTTTGACATCCGCTAAATTAAGTTTATTCGTTGAAATTGTTATAATTACAAAAAAAAACAATACCTCGTTATCTGTAAAATCCAATTTCCTTCGTCTTTTTCTGGCATTTATTGTTTCAATAGGTTCATAATCAGAACCATCGGTGGGGGAAAAATCACCATCCGACTCATTATTGTCAGAATCTCCGACTATAACTTGCTTGTAGTTAGATTTTTCCTGAAGGTTTTCGTTCTTTCCCTTTTCTTCACTAATCTGTAAAAGTAAACACCAAGTTTAGTTGTATTTAACGACTGCAAATTGTAAAAAATACGGTGTGATATTTGTGGTATCACGCTTATCTGAGGTGTTTTACTTCCTGCCGCGAGATTCATAGGTTCTATTTCACTCAGGTTTGATGCACAGAAAGACAGATTTTCAGTCAAACCAGTGAAATTTAGAAGTGACGAGCATGCGCTCATATTCTGCAAATTGTCTTGTACCCCTATGTGCGAGTCTTCAGGTGTATTTTTTTTACTTCACACAGCATTTTAACTTTTACGACATCACTGTGAATATATTTTCTTTCTGTCTTAGGCTTCATGGAATCCATTTCACTGAGGTTTGATGCACAGAAAGACAGATTATCCATGCTGTTCGTATGTGTTGCTTGAGGGTTGTCAAAGTTACTTGATTCTCTATTATAAACTATGTCATCAAATTCTGCCTCGGCAAGTATAGGTATAGTACCACGGGCCACCACTAGTGGTGGTATTATGGATATGATTGATGAATTTTCTGAAGAAGATTCTAAGCCTGGTAGTTTTTTTTTCTTAATATGATCATCGATATCAGTATCTGCAACAAAATAAACGGTCAAGTGCGAGTAGGACTCGCGAACCAAGGGTTCCGATCACACTTGTAGTTTGTTACCTATCGTAACTGGTGTGATTAGGTTTAGTGGTAGAACTAGTGGTATTACTTAGATGGCTGTTTCTGTACTTCGGAGGTCAATCAGCAGAGACCGAAGATTAAACATGACCTCTGAATCTCAAAACGTGCGAACACCAATTCGGATTTTTTGACGAATCGTGATGTAAGACGATTCCGTATGTTCCGTACAATGTGAACGTCCATCCATCATGCATGCATGACGTATCGTGATTTATCACGAATCGTCATGACGGATGCCGTGTGAACGAGCCGTTACATGTCATACTAAGTTTTATTCGTTACACTATTCTGCACTAGAAAAACATAATTTGGTTATTGGCCGCTCGAAAAAAAACAGTAAATTTTCTCCATACAAGATTACCCATTGTAGGTCAACGGGAAGTACCCTGTAGGTTTTTGGTCCATTGCGATTACTATGAATAGAATACATCTTGCCTTTGCCAATAATATTTCATGTGACGACCTTTGTGGCGCAGCGGTTGCGCATCTGCCTACTATGCGAGAGGTCCCGGGTTCGAATCCCGGCTGGGGACTAAAAAGACCCAGGTCTTGGGTGTTTACATGTTTATGTTGTCGCTGTTTCTGGTTCCTACGACACAGGTTATCCTAGTGTGGGGCCAGAAGCAATGTATGTGCCTGTATGTAAATGTTTTTGTCTATATTTATGTTTATTTGATTGTATTTTTAATGTTTCTGTGAAATAAAGAATATGAATGAATGAAAATACAACAATTTCACGGCATAAACAGTCTTAGCGTACGTTTGCGTAGACATAGAAGGTTGATATCACTGCTAATGTGACCACAGACCATTACAATTGATATATAGGACCATGCAAAAAACGTACCCACCCACCAAAAGATTTGAAACATAACTCAGTTAATTCATCTAGGCTGCCTGATGATTTTTTCTATGACGACATCCCCCGCCATAGGAATGGGGTTTTTTTTTTACTATGACGATAAAAGGCTGGATGTATAATGTCATCCAGGTAAAAACAAATTAAACTTCACAGTTTTTTCTTATAGAAACCTAACTATTGGACCGATTCCTGATTTAAAAAAATGAGTCCAAACTATTGGCCTTTCCTTTCGAACGAAGAAAGAATTTTTGAATCGGTCCATAAATAGTACCAGTTTCGAGGTAACACACATAAAATATACACATAAAATAGCTTTTTTTACCAACCCCATCGATTTTTGTATAAAAAATGGTAATTAGTATTTTTATGGGATGCCACAATAATATTGAAACCAGTGTCACGTGTGTTGGTGGGTGGGGACAGTGCCCATACAATCTTTTGCATGGTACTTCGGATCCACGAATCCACGGATTTTCTAGTTAGCATCATAGGGTTCCCGCTCCCACCTTAGAACTGCATCTTCAGACCAACTCAATGTTACCATAAAAACGGGCTCCAAGAAATCTACTTTCTAATTAAAAAAACAACATTGTAATCGGTTCACCCGTTTACGTTCCACGCGCTGAGAGACAGACACACACACACACACAGACACAGAGTTTTGACTCTCACGTTAAACTTATAACACCCCTTTTTAGGGTTCCGTACCCAAAGGGTAAAATCGGGGCCCATTACTAAGATTTCACTGTCCGTCCGTCCGTCTGTCCATCTGTCACCAGGTTGTATCTCATGAACCGTGATAGCTCGAGAGTTGAAATTTTCACAGATGATGTATTTCTGTTGCCGCTATAACAACAAAAACTCCCATACAGCAAACGTGTTTTTTTTGCTAATTTTTGCTCGATATTGATAATGGTAACAGGTAGACGCTTGAAATATTCACAAAATATTCATTTATATTATTCACTTAAAAAATAAATAATTAAATTATAATAAAATTAATATTTAAGGGGTTCCCATGCAACAAACGTGTTTATTTTTTTCGTTTTTTTAGGTATAGATAATGGTACGGAACCCTTCGTGCGCGAGTCCGACTCGCACTTGGCCGGTTATAAGGTCTTGACACACATACAGACAGACGAACGGACAAAGAAGTGATCCTATAAGGCATAAGGGTTCCTTTTTAACCCACGCCCGACGAAGGAAAAAGGGGTGTTATGAGTTTAACGTGTGAGTCACTCTGTCTGTCTATCTGTCTGTGAGTCTGTCTCTCAGCACGTGGAGCGTAACGGGTGAACCGATTTGAATGATTTTTTACTTTTATTTGAAAGCAGATTTCTTGGCGCTGGTTGTTTGGTACCATCGAGCTGATCTGATGATAGAGTTCGAAGGTGGGAGTGGGAACCCTATGATGCTTACTAGTAAATCCGTCGAATTTGGGCTCTTTAGGTTCGTAGTGACAAGACCTTTTAATTTCACTCGATGACGAGACCTGGTGATGAAACTGGAAGACTGCTTGTATGCGGGGGTTTTTGATGCTTGAAGTTATTTCCTTTCAAGGATCGGACCGGAACTCTATAAAATAATAATACAGGCTGTAACAGAAGGGTGTAGTCATATTTTAAGGGGTTGTTACGGAGACAATTCTTCGCAACTTTTACTACGAAACCGTTTTGATCAGAGCAAGTTTATTTTGCATTTCTCCATACGTTTTCGGGCGGTCAGCTAATTTGTATAGTTAAGTAAAAATTAAAGTTCTTCTGATCAAATCGGTTTCATTGTTAAAGTTGCTCAGAATGATGTCCCTAACAACCCCCAAAATAATGACTACACCTTTCTGTTACATCCCTGTATAATGATATTGTAGATAATGTTTTGATGTTGTACGCTGCAGTATAGGCGAGGTGGATTAAATTCTATGCGTTTATTTTGTGAAACCCTTTGATCTCGCCCGCCGCCGCCGCTTAATTTGAAAGAACGTCATATTTCTGTGACGCCGACACTCGACTCGGTCGCTGACTGCGGCATACACAACATGACAATACACACACGCAAGTTAAAACGGTGAGTTTGTATCGAAGTGCCATATTAAAAGGCTGCGTTGAGTGGACTATACCTATGACAATAATACATAAGTAGGTACCGACCATACATACATACGTAGGTATGCTCACGCCTTTTTCCCGGAAGAGGCACAGGCAGAGACGAAATACCCCTTTGGTAGGTAGGTGCCGACCATTACCAACATTAATTTGCTTACTTTTATGTAAGTCGATCTAAAGTTTTACAAAATAAAAGGCCCGTTTTGGCAGTTCACGCCCATGAAGTTTTAACCCCTAATGCGTAGGTACTAAAAGCCAACTGTTGCGTAGGTACAAGCAAGCGTACAAGTTGCACCTAGGAAAACCGCTTCTATTACCTACGCGTTAGGTGTTAAAACTTCATCGGCGAGAACTGTCAAAACGGGCCTTTTATTTTGTGAATGGTGTAAGGATCGAAGTTTTTATTTCAGTTCAGTAAAACTAATAAATATTTAGGTAACTTACCGTCGTCGTCTTCGTTCCGATCTCCCATTTTATAATTATAAGCAAGCACACACGCACGACAGTTCACGTAATTAAAATCCTGAACACACAACCGTAAGCAAATGCAGTCAACGTCATAATGTTTTGTTCAGGGTTGCCGCTTAGGAAAAAATAAACTCCCCAAACTTTTATTAAAAAGTCGCTAGATTTTAAGAAAAAGGGACTCTAAAATTCCCCTAAATGTCGCTATTTTTTATAGTTTAATATTTTAGAGTTCATTAAAAAAACTGTGATAAAATCAATCGTTTATTGCCATAATTACAATTTAAAATCAACAATCAATATATTGAAAAACCTCATCTATCATCAATTCGTCCATATTTGCATCTTCCTCATCATCACGCAGCCTCCGGAGAAAAGTGGATGGTTGCTCTGTCGCAGTAGAAGTGGAAGCTATTGGCGGGGATTGTGTTGTGGGTGGTGCTTTTTGAACTTTAACTGTTTTTGTTATTTTATCTAGAACATCTGGAGGTAATATGTAGGTGTGGCAAGTTTGTTTCAAAATTTTCATCTGATTTCTTATGAGAAGTATTGAGTTTAGTGTCATTGATGCTAATCTGTTTCTTAACTTGTTTTTAACTATGTTCATTGTGCTGAATATTCTTTCCACTTCCGCATTTGAATGCGGCAGGGACAAGACCGTTATAGCCAAATCCACTAAATCTTCGTAAGTGTTAATCCCTGCAGCATTTTTATAATTTCTCACTAGAACCCAAAAATTCACCGTGTCTTTAGGTGACTTCCAGTCGACAAAATTAATGTTATGCCACTGCCTTAATACTTTATCAATTTTATCGTCATTAAAGCCAAGTTCAGCAGCAAGATCAGCAATTGAATTGTCTTTTATCTGTTTTAGTGTGTTTTCTACAGATAACTGCGTCATTTTCTCTAGTGCCATATAATTGCTTGGCAAACGATTCTGTATTTCATTTGCTAATTTAATAGTGAAATCAATACATCTTTTTTTAACAGGGGCAACTTTATCGTTTGTTAATTTTGCTTTTTCGATATGGGATTCAAATAGATATCCTAGGTGAGGGACTGGGTTTAAGTGGTTTTCAATTTTCAGTGTCAAATAATCTTTCTCAGTTGTTGCAGCATTTGGTATTTATATTCGGTTGCAGATGGTTCGCAATAAGGTCATCAATGCGGTTATCAATTTAACGGGATCTATATTCTCACCTTCGAATATCTTAATTGCGATTTGCACGTCATTCAGGATACTTTTCAAGTATATTAAATGCAAACGATTTGCTTCATCGCTGTACATTGCACTCAGTACATCTGCAGTGTAACATTTGTCTTTTGTCACTGAAAAATGTAACTTAAGTGCTTCCCATTGGGACAAAATTCGAACGACTGCCGGCTCTATGGACAACCAACGTGTATCACACAATTTAAGAATTTTAAGCGGTTCCTCTCCACAGTTTATGAGACTGTAAATTTCTTTATATTCAAGTTGCCGTTTCGATGAGGTTGAAAACCACTTATAGGTTTCTCTTATCAAAAACTCAATATGCCTTGGAATGGTTTGTTGTGATGCATGACTGACAGCTAATTGGAGTGAGTGGCAAACACATCTTATAAGAACTAAATGCGGAAGATTGTACTGCGTTCGAAGTAATTCGTAAACGCTGTTGTGACGTCCCGTCATTACAGAAGCATTATCGGTTCCTATACCGACAAGATTTTGGAGAGACAATCCATGACATTGGAGACATTTTACTAAAGATGTGACAAGACCGTTAGCATCAGCTCGCTCTATGGGTTCAAGTGAGAGAAAGACAGATACAATAGTGTTCTGAGCTACACTAAAATATCTTACGATTATCCCCATGAATTTGGTCACGCTGACATCAGTAGATTCATCGATGATGACGCTATATTTTTGGCTCCCAATATCCTTCAAAAGATTTTCTCTGAAATGTGGTGCCAGTACTTGATTAATAATCTGAGTACACTTTGTTCTGTGTATTCTCAGGTCGGCAGATTTCGAATCAGCAAACACATCTTTGCACAAATTCGACAAATGATCTATTTGAGAAATTGCACTGTGTTCTGTGATAAATAAAGCTAGTTTACCTTCAGCCTTTTGAGTGTACTTGTTTTCTTTAGGAGCTGGACTAAAACTTATTTGCTGATTCTTCGAAATTAAATCACTTTTTTGTTTGTGCTTTTTTGTATCTGCGTGTTTTCTTATATCGGTCAATTTGGCAAAAAATTCACTGTGGCAAAATGAGCAGAAAGCTTTTGTTGCATCATTCACAACAGGTTTCAACCAGTTTTTAAACTCCTCTTGGTTTTCCCACTCTGTTCTGTACTTTTGACTATACGCCTTCTTTAATGGCACTTCCATTTTATATAAACTTGTATCACACACAGCACAGAATAATGACTAGTTCGTGTAGTTTATACGTGTATTTAATTAAAACAATCGCTTTAATTAATGAAAAACCGGTTTCTCTTGACAACTTGGAGCAAATGAGTGAGTTTATCTATTAATAGTTACTAGCGCACGCACGTAAAGCAAGACAGCAATATACAAGTTTTACGAGAAAAAGTGAGATGCACGGAATTGAAACGCTCTCATGTTGAGCAATCATTCATCATTAGGGAATTCCCCAGTCAACTTAGTGTTGCGTTGTGTGTTGCCAATACAATATGTTACAATATGTGATAAAATGTATATATCTTTCAATGAGTTTTTTTTACCTACTTAGAATATTTAGAAGAATGGTCAATTGGTCATGAAAAGTATGGTCATGAAAAAGTCCCTAAAAGTCGCTTAAACATTTTTTAGGGTCTAAACCTTGAAAATAAGTCTCTAAAAACCTTAAAAATCCGCTAGATCTAGCGACAAAGTCGCTAAAACGGCAACCCTGGTTTTGTTTACTTACTCTGCCTACTCGTAGTTCCGTCCGCCCACCCTCGTACCGCCCGGACGTTCCTTCCCCTATCATCTACAACATTCTGTATAAGCGCATCCTTGTCTAGTTGATAATCACGCGACGTTGCCGCTCTGCTGTAATAAATCGCGTAATTTGTGGCTCGGATCAAGTATGTCTAACTTATGGTGGAATATAAAACGGATGTGCAATTTCCGAGTTCGGGTAATATTTTTAACCGTTATCAGATCAACAATGTTGTCAAAATTTTGCTCACGAGTATTCAATAATACGATAAAACTAGATCCTCCGTCATGGTAGCCGGATACGATATATTCCGGTTTCGTGGCTAAATGATGAAAAGGAGCCAAGAAAACACTGTGTTAAGGTGGATCCACAAATGTTCCAGACGGTTACTGGATCAACAATAACCGAGATGAGGACAATATATATATATATATATATATATATATATATATATGCAATAAAGACAAGACAACAGTTTAGTATAAACTATAATTACTTTTACAATTATGCAATACAATCGTAGATTTTGGAGATTGTTTATTTAAAAGAAATTGGTATTTTTTCTACAATTATTATGTTATACATAAATAAGCAATCAAGACATGACACAAGTTTAGTTAAAATAATAGCGTTTTAGTTAGACTTTTTACTTTACTTACTTTCGCATTTAGGATAAATATATTTTCATATTGAACGCATTTTTACTTTGTTTTATTAAGTATAAATACATATCTACCTAATATAACTACATACTTGAACCAAAAATCCGAAATTCCTTAATTTTTTGCCACCTTTTATGTCTTATTTTCTGAATTGTTTAATAATAAATGAATAAATAATAATGTACCTATAACATAAATAATAATTGTAGAAAAACTTAACAATTTATTTGAAATAAACTAAATAAACAATATATATATAATAATGTACCTATAACATAAATAATAATTGTAGAAAAACTTAACAATTTATTTGAAATAAACTAAATAAACAATCCACCATTGTATTGCTTTGACTAATATACAGTTTTAACTGTACATATTGTGTAACATAATAATTTTAGAAAAAAAAAACAATTTATTTTAAATAAACTGTATGTAAACAATCCACGATTGTATTGATTTGTCTAAGTATACAGTTATACAGTTTTAACTGTATAATGTTATACATAATAATTGTAGAAAAAAAAATACAATTTATTTTAAATAAACTTAATAAACAATCCACGATTGTATTGATTTGACTAACTATACAAAATCGAATTTTGAGCAATTAATCAGCAAACAATACAGTTATTTATGTAAATGACAAATATGTGCCAAGCCATTTAGGTATGTTTTCATGTCCGTGTTGCCCTTTTCTTGTACGTGTCGCATGATTCTTGCTCTATACATTGATCCATGTTTTCGTTTGCAATCTTGTTCCGAGGAAATAATACGCTGAATAATACATTCCGTGTGTTTTTGCTCCTTTTGGAACTCCGTTATAGTTTTAAATAAATTCCATTTACGGCGACTAATTAGTGTGTTCCACCGGTTATGCCATATGACTCAAGGGCATTTTGAGACAGAGGTACTTTTGACTTAACACTGTCATGTAGTGTCCACATTTCAGGCATGAATTGTGGTGGACATTGCTTCACTGTCATTTTCAAGCTAATATGTCGCAAGACAGTTGCTGACCCACAGAAATAATATTTTTCGAACCATTCTAGTATCACACTGGCTTCTTCAGGAACTATTTCATTCTTTAGTATGTCAAAAGCATCAGCCACTTCATTTGGCTCTAAAAATGCCAATGCTGCAATGTGTCTTAGCTTATAAGCAAATTCGGGATTGTTATTATATTGTTTTGCAAACCCAGCTGACTGAATGTTCCGCCATATACTCTGGCTAAGGTGGAAAAAGCATAACTTATTTATGCATCGCGGGAAACAGGATTTAACGGCATTTATCGCTGCCACTTCAAGGTCTGTCATTATAATTTTAGGCAACAAATTCATCTTCAGTTTGTTATAACAGTGCCTCTTAATCAGTTCCAAAAATATCTTGTAGCATTATTCGGTTTTGTGTGATAATAAACCAAATACTAATGGCATTACTTGAGCGCCAACTTTAGCATGAACCGAATAAATTTGTACAAATGGTTGTGGGCAGCACCTGAATGTTCCGTCCATCAGCCAATAGGGCGCCTTATTCAGCAACCGAAAATTTTCTTCTGTCGCAAATACGACCACACATTCATTTTCTTCTAGAAATTGTCCGATGAGATATTGTTTGCAATTAAATTTAGTTAATTCATCGGGAATGACTATTTCCTTTACAGTCTTCGGGAGTTTAGGTAAGTTTTTGTTCCTTTCCCGATGAATCATCCTCCGCATGGCATCCCTGTTGGGCATGTAAGGTCCACTGGTAGCAGGTATATCCTAAACACACCTCTGAATTATTTGCGATGGAGCATCCATTGAACTCTTAGCCTTCACTTTGATCGACGTCTTTCTATTTGCTTCAATCTTCTTTTCAGGAGTCGGCAAATGACAGTGTACATATTTTTTCTCACAAAAAAGTGCGCATTGTTGGTTAGTTCGGTGGTAAACACTACAACGTACTGCGTCCTTTCTTGTGCACTAGTATTTAGAAGCTCGCTGCCTGCATAAGAGATAAGAATGTCCTTCACATATCAACATGTCTCTTCCACGTTTTGTCTTCACAATTTCACATTCACTCATTTTGGCAAATTTTTTAAATATTTTGCTGAGAAAACACACCACTTAACACAACAACAAGAAGTGACACGGACTCGCCATTGAAAATGGTATGAAAAACTTTTAACTACCCTCAAAAGTGCAATAATACTATTCTGATATCCACTCGTAGTAATAGTAATGTCTAGTAACGGAACGCTTTGTCGAAGAAACGTTCGATGATGAATAGTAGTTGTTACGTATGTAGCTATAACTATCGAGTGCGCTAGACTGCGTCAGCGCGCTCGAACCTCTCTCTCTATTAAACAGTGGTTACTGAGCCCTTATAGCAGAACGTTGTGTTGTCATTTCCCACATACATAACAGTGTCGACTCGGATCAAAAATAAATACTTTAGCGTGCAAATAAACCGCCACTATGTCAAACTCGTCGCTAATTGGATCTTTACCAATATTCAATCATGAATCACAGGACTGGTTAGTGTTCAAAGAACGTTTTCAACAGTGGTGCGTGGCAAATGAGTTGCTCGATGATGAAAAATCACAAGTAAGACGACGTGCTATACTGCTCAGTGCACTCGCTGAGGTTACGTACAAGCTAGTACGTGACCTTTCACATCCAAAGGACATCAGTTCGCTAACTTACAAAGAAGTTTTGAAATTGCTGGATGATCACTTTCTCCCGCGGAAGTGTATAATCGGTGAGCGTCATATGTTCCATGCTGCACTCCAGACGCCTGGTGAAGAATTAAATGAGTGGGCTGCTCGCGTTAGGAGCTTACCTACCCATTGCAAATTCACATCATTGGATGAGACGCTCCGAGACCGATTCGTGCTCGGCATGGAGCCGGGACCTGCCCGCGACAAGTTATTCACGGAAGATGCATCTACCCTCACTTTGGAAAAAGCACTAGATATCGCCCAGGGACTTCGCTGCGCCCGCGCTGCAGCACGACTTGTGACTCCAGGGACGACAAGAGGATATATGCACCCACTTCAAGAGGAAGCTGCAAACGTGAACCGTATTTCTACAAGACAGCAACAAAACCGGGGCAACATCCATTGCAGCGTGTGTGGATATACCAGTCACTCGGCTAATGCCTGCAAGTTTGCTAAACACACCTGCAAGCAATGTGGTGCTAAAGGGCATCTGAAGAGGATGTGCACGAAGAAAAATCGTTCAATTCAAAAAAATCACAACTATGTAGTAGATGATAGCGCTGATGTTGGTGATGATGATGATGATGGTAAGGGTCAATGCATTTATAACATTCGAACACAAAATGGGGAAGCCATGATGCAAAATGTAAACATTAACGGAACCACCATTTTGTTTGAAGTTGATAGTGGGTCGTTTGTAACAACGATATCAGACCTTATTTACCGTAAACACTTTAATGACATTCCGCTAAGTAATAGTAGTTTGGTTTTAAAAGTTTATACTGGTGGTAAAATATATCCTTTAGGGCTAATTAGTTTACCAGTGACTTATGAAAATGATACTAAAATCTTAGATATACATGTTATAGCTGACGGCGGCCCACCTCTCTTGGGTAGAAATTTTATGTCAGCATTCAACCTGCAAATAAGTAAAATCAATCACATTAAAACTGAAAATATAGTAAAGTCGCTGACTTCTAAATATCCAGAGGTATTTTCAGACAGGTTAGGTTGCTTTAATAAGCACACAGTTAGCTTATATGTAAAACCTGACTCGAAACCGATCTTTATGAAAGCAAGATCTGTCCCGTTTGCATTAAAAGAAAAAGTGGACCAGGAATTAAATAGGATGGTACAAGAAGGCATACTAAAATCAGTACAACACTCGAATTATGCCAGCCCCATTGTACCTGTCCTTAAACATAATGGCAATGTTAGGATATGTGGAGATTTTTCGCAAACCATAAATAAGCAACTTGTTGTCGAAAAATACCCACTTCCCAAAATTGAGGAGTTATTCGCGAAGTTACATGGAGGTGTAGAATTCACAAAACTTGACCTATCAAATGCCTACATGCAGCTTTTGTTATCTGAGGATGCACAACCACTCACATGCATTAACACTCACAAAGGGCTATTCCAGTACACGCGATTGCTAGTGCTATCTTTCAAAGATCAATAGAAAATACTTTGACGGGTATAGAAGGAGTATTGACTTATCAGGATGATGTCTTAATAACAGGTTGTAATAGACAAGAACATTTAAATCGTCTCCAAACAGTACTTGAAAAATTTCGTGAGGCAGGACTTGTTTTAAGGAAGGAAAAATGCAGTTTTTTCCAAGAGTCGATATCTTATTTGGGTTTTATAATCGACAAAAATGGCTTGCATAAGTCGCCAGAAAAGGTAAATTCTATTGTAAATGCCAAAAATCCGAAAAATGTAACTCAATTACAATCATTTCTTGGCTTAGTAAATTATTACAGGAGTTTTGTGCCGTCTGCGTCCACCGTATTGGCCCCGTTTTACAGTCTATTGCTCAAAAACGCAAAATGGAATTGGTCTCAAGAACATGAAGATGCTTTTATCGAAATTAAGAAAGAGATGGCATCTGATAGAGTGCTGACTCATTTTGATCAGAATGCCACTCTCATTTTAACTGTAGATGCATCACCGTCAGGTCTCGGGGCAGTTTTGTCTCAGTTAGAGAATGACAGGGAAAGACCGATTTCATATGCATCGCGTGTCCTTTCTTCAGCTGAAAAAAATTACAGCCAGATTCAAAAGGAAGCTACGGCTATAATTTTTGGAGTTAAACGCTACCATCAGTACTTGTATGGACGAGATGTGCCCTTCATCCTTCGCACGGATCATAAACCCTTACTGTCAATTTTCAGTCTGAACAAAGGTGTCCCAGAGGTGTCAGCAAATAGATTACAAAGATACGCGATATTTCTGTCTGCTTACAACTTCACAATAGAATACGTTCGAAGCGAAAAAAACTGCGCAGATTTCTTTAGCCGAGCGGGAGTAACCGATTCAGATACAAACTCAGTGGGAGTGGGAGGGGCCAATGCATCAGCTGACCGTGATAGGGCGCAGTACATAAATCACATAGCATCAAATAATTTACCGTTACAACTCGATGATGTGCGTGAACAAACAAACAAAGATATACTTATGAAACAAGTTTGCAACTTTGTTATGTTTGGCTGGCCGAAACACTGTGACCAAACTTTAAAGCCATATTACAATTGCAGATATGAAATATCTCTGGAAAACGGCTGCCTCATGAGAGGACATAAATTGATTATTCCAAATCAGTTGAGACATACGGTATTAAGTGAACTACATAGGTCTCATTTAGGAATAATTAAAACCAAATGTGAAGCCAGGGGTCGATTTTGGTGGCCCAATATAGACAAGGAGATTGAAGTTTTCATAGCAGACTGCTCAATATGCCAAACGCTTAGGTCGGCGCCACCCCGGGTACCCCTCACACCCTGGCCGTTGCCAGACAAGCCATGGCAACGCATTCACATTGACTTCCTCGGCCCTATAAATGCAAAAACGTACTTAGTCATTGTGGATGCGTACTCCAAATGGGTGGAATGTTTTGACATGAGTTGTTGTACCTCAACAGCAGTGATAGACAAGTTACACGAACTTATATCACATTTTGGGTTAATGGAAACAATAGTATCCGACAATGGTACCGCTTTTGTGTCATCAGAATTTAAGTCATTTTGTAAAGAGAACGGTATCACGCATGTTACAACGCCCACTTATTCTCCATCAAGCAATGGACAGGCTGAAATATACGTCAAAATAATTAAAAAGGGCATTAAAAGTATCATGGCTTCATCATCGACAAAAAGGATATGCAATTTAAACTCAGGGATTTCCTATTAGACTACAGAAACTCAAAACACTCAACGACAGAGTTATCACCGGCACAAATAATGCTGGGCAGGTCATTAAAGTCTAGATTAGATTTATTAAATCCACACCACCAATCATCATCGTCAATATCGAGTGATACATTGCAAGAAATTGTCCGAATCAAACAGTGCTCACAGTGTAATACATATAAAGGTACAAGAAATGTAAGCTTTGCGCCAAATGAAACTGTATTAGTATGTACTTACCATAAAACATCTACATCATGGATCAAGGCTATTATAAAGGAGAAGCAAGGACAAAGCATATATTTAGTTTATATACCAAGTTTAGAAATAAGTTTAAAAAGACACAAAAATCAAATAATAAAATACAAAGGCCAATATGATGGCTTGGAGCTGGACAACGACGACAGTTTTGACGACTGGTCACCGTCGTCTCACCAGGACGGGCCTGTGTCAACCTCCTCGTCATCGCCAGCAGCTCTGCCGCCACCCCCTCCGCCTGCACATCCAAGCCTCACCCCCGCTGCCGCCGCCGCTTCAACTGCATCGACCAGCGCACCGGTGACTCACACGCTGTCAGATGACACATCTGACACCACAGTATGTGCAAGCACGCAACTTGTTGGGGGAGAAGGAAGTAATGAGCAAACGTCTGGTCAAATACGACCTAGAGATATAGGTTTAAGCATGAATTTAAGAGACCGTCCTAAGGTTAATTATAAGCAATAGTTAGTATCATATATTCACATGTATACATCTAGTTACACGCGTGTATCTTATCTAAGTCCGGAGGAGTGTTACGTATGTAGCTATAACTATCGAGTGCGCTAGATTGCGTCAGCGCGCTCGAACCTCTCTCTCTATTAAACAGTGGTTACTGAGCCCTTATAGCAGAACGTTGTGTTGTCATTTCCCACATACATAACAGTAGTATTGACGAAAGGATGGTTAGTGAAACAATCTGTCGGCGAATAGTTCTGTGGCGCAGTGTTATGTCCGTGAAATACCCAATAGTGAAACAAAGTAGTGGCGAAGCGAAGGAAGACCAAATGATATATCGGTGAACATTCCAAAGTAGAAATGACTGTCGTTGATACGTTTCCGAATCCTTTTAAGGGCAGGCGATCTATTTTGTGTATTTGGGAATAACAATAAAATAGAATTTGACATATCCAATATTTGAATGGGAAGTATTTGTTTCTTTCATTGGACGGGATGTTGTTACAGACAGTTTAATAAATAAATTGGCAGTTATTTAAATTTTCGTCAGATGATTATTAATTGTGGTAGTAAAACATGAGCGGTAAAAATGTAGGAAGTGGCAGATCGATTAATTGTTCGGCCGTTCAAAGCCGAGAGAAACACTCGACCGTCACTTGATGATGGTAGAATGGATGGCGTGAATACCCAAACATTTTTAAATTGGTGGTTATTGGTATTTTGTCAATCACTCCATCTCTCCATCTCCATCATCAGATCTTATCAGATTGGATGAAAAGGTCTCATCATATTCATATTCATATTCTTTATTGTAAAGAAATCTTAAATAGTATGGTAACAAAACATTTTATGAGCAAAGGCGAGCTTATACCTAAAAAGAGATTTCTACCAGCAAACCTAGGCAGGAAAGGAAAAGTAGTGCAACGGGAGAGTAGTAGTGCGCAATAAAACTGTATACATCTAATTGTGTACAACTAAAACGTAATAATGTAATAAATGATGTATATATTACCGGCCAAACCCGATTTCAGGATAAACTAGTTTTGGCTAGGATAAACTAGTTTGCGCAGCTTATATCAGGGCAAAATATTGCGGTAGCTTAGGTGAAGGGTAAAGGGGGTGAGCGAAGCGAAGCCCCCTTAATCCTTCGTGTTATGTTGAACATGTAAGAACAACAAAAAATACTTAAAACATAAACTTAAGTACACATAAACTAGTTTATCCTAGGTAAAACTAGTTTGTCCTGAAATCAGGAATGGCCGGTAACATATATACTAAATAGAATAATTCAAAAGCCTCTCATCAGTACCTACTACAATTTCATCTGTGTTCGTATCATGACATGCTTTCTTGTATTTCTGCGCAAGGGTCTACCTCTGTTATGAAATTTATCCTCAACATCTTGGGCTTGCTGGAAAAAATATCTTGTTAGAAATAAGCTTGCCTTTGTAAATGTCTTTTCCATAAGTTTGTGATGTGAATTTTCTTGTGCAATAAAAATATACGCCATGCATAACACGTTGGTATTCGGAAATGTCACATCTGCATGTCAAAATCTTGCTCTTACTCTTTGATTTTCAAAGAGAAAACATGTCGCTTTGTTGATATTTGTAATTCACAAAATATTATTGAATATGCGTATTTACTGATAGTATGTTCGTATTGTAATATCGTAGGTAATGAAAGTCAGAAGTTCGGTATTAGAAGATCTCTTTATTCATTGTGTGCGTACTTATATACCTGTATTAATGCTAACATAGCACTAATTACTTTATGTTGTAGTTAAATCTAACATCTAGCCTATTTGCACGTACCATCGTACTACACCTCCCCTTTATCTTCCTTCACCCTCGGGGTAGCGAAAAAAAATAATTTCTTTATCAATAAAGAAACTATTTTTCAAACCTAAATGGTATGATAGTACCTACATTACAATAATGTGAAACTCTACTCTACCTAAATGCATTTATAAAAAGTGCTAGTCAGAGTTATTGTAAGACTGCTGACAAGTTTGCTGTATGCAATGGACAAATTCCTAAATAAAACAATGACCTAGATAATTGCTAGTTACCTGTCTTGAAATTAATTTTGAATGAGATAGATACACTTTATTTTCCTATAAGTTACACACTCATATTTTATAACTGAAAGACATGAAATAAATAATCATTTATTTTCCTGAAAAAGAATTTACAAAATTTAAAAGAACATTTTATCACAATTCATATACCTACAATTTGGAAAAACAATTAATAATACACTTTATTAACGAATAAACACATAAAAATATCTGTAACCAAAATACCTTTTGAAACCTGATTGAAACGAATAAACACATCAAAATACCTTTCCATCTGTACTTCCTATTTTCCTGATAAGGATAAGTAATTAATTTTTCCTATAGACAAATACAACAAAATGACAATTTATACATTTTTATTTTTGGAAACACCTATAACTGAAACATTTTACCTGTTGAAAAACGAAAACACATCGAAATATCTGAAATCAAAATACCTTATACTTTTATACCTTTTAACTTCTTTATTTATTTCCACTAAAATAAAACTCTTATAATAATAATAACACAACACAAGACATGTACAGAGTGATCCTATAATCCATTTCCTGTAATATTTATTTATGAATACACAAAATTATTTTTTCACTGAATATTTCCCTGTTCTAAAGTGATTATTACATTTCACAAATAATTTTACTCATTAATTTATTTATTTAGTTGAAAATAATAAAAATTATTAGCTACCTACCTAGTGTCACGTTTACTTTAAAAATCTGCATTAAAAATACATTAATTTAATGTGAATACGATCAAAATGAAATTTCATATCGTGGTTTCGGTACTTTTTCCACATTTATACCCATTTTCCAAACACACATTTACACTTTTGGTTTTTAACCCTTACTGAGCATCCTGTAGCTCTCAGTCTGTTACTCTGATTACCAACAAAATATAATCTAGGAAGTAAGATTTATCGTAACTACTGGTTAACAACTCCTTTTGTCAGTCAAATCTCCTTAACCTTTCGTGTCCTCGATCATTCATTCTATTCTTGTATACAATTTCTACTAATGCCTTACTACGCCAAGGACTCATCAGCTCCTGACAACTACTGATAATTAAGTCTTCCACCGAGGGCACGATAGTCCACACTATGGTGAAGAACATAATTCTCCTACATACACTATACATCTCGTGGGCATGGTCACCCTACATGTTGGCATATCAGGCCACTTATTTTGTGCACCTGTAACTAATAGAGAATAGAAAAACTACAATTTAAGGCAGTGGCCTCCACTCTATCTGTATGACTAGAAGGAATAGCTCTCTATCTCCTATTTCTATCTATTACTAATGTACCAAACCATAATCTTTCTATTTCGTAACAAAAGTTATCACATCCTATTGCAATTTATTTACTCGCAAACTCTATATTAAATTGTCATATTACCACTTGACCTACATATTACTCTGCAGTTTGCAACTTTGAATGCACTGTATTAGCAATACCTAAACTCGTATGCTGTTTTTAGATTTTACTTTACGTATGATAATTATTAGAACTTGAATTTAATCTTGATTTGAATTTACTAATTATTTACTTTTATTTTGATTTTAAATTATTATGAAAGTACTAAATATTTACTCATAACTGTGACACTAGATATTACAAGCATGATTATATGTTACATTAAACTTTGATAACATAACCTATGTACCTAATACTGTCTGAAATAATTAATTAATTTACCTCACAGTAATAATGTGGTAGTCGAAGTAGGTCACCCGTAGCTAGTCACCGTCGCGTGGATGGTGATGACGACAGCTGGGCGGACGTGATGCACGATGATACTGGATATTGCACGAAGATGCACGTGATTGGTCATCTTCTTGAGTTGGACCGGGATAACCCTGATTCCTCTTGTCCGAGCCGGGATACCCTGACTCCTCGTCCGGTCGCAGTAATTCTTCTTATAAAAAAATCTGGATCTACTCGTACATGTTGTTGAATTTTGTGACTGTGCTACTTAATGATACTTGAAAGCACTCCCGGTGGCCGAGGTGCTAGCATTGGTCTGGCTGTCGGCGGGCTGGTCGGGTATGCTGGCGTCGTCGGTTTGGCTAGCGCTGGTGTTGACCTGTCTTGTGGGGCTGGTGTGGTTGTTGCGGGGGGCGCTGGCGCTGGTGAGGCCTGGCATGTTTTTGTCCGACTTGATGCTCTCTGCTCCTGCCTGATGGCCTCTTCCGTCGTCCCTATTGTGATTACGGCGTTTCTGGATTCTTCCACCCTTCGTTGCTCTCCGCTGATTGTGATCCTCAGACTTCTATCAATCTTCACTTTCCCGCGATCTCCACGTCGACTCCCTCAATGGTTAGCCGGATTGTTGCCATTATTATCTTTCTTCGGGTTTCTTAGCTTGGGGGTTCACGTCGCGGTCTACTTCGCAGCGATCAGAAGATTTCTTGAGGTTCAAAGCAAGGTCGCCATGTAATATCGTAGGTAATGAAAGTCAGAAGTTCGGTATTAGAAGATCTCTTTATTCATTGTGCGCGTACTTATATACCTGTATTAATGCTAACACAGCACTACATACTTTATGTTGTAGTTAAATCTAACATCTAGCCTATTTGCACGTACTATCATACTACACCTCCCCGTTATCTTCTTTGACCCTCGGGGTAGCGAAAAAAAATAATTTCTTTATCAATAAAGAAACTATTTTTCAAACCTAAATGGTATGATAGTACCTACATTACAATAATGTGAAACTCTACTCTACCTAAATGCATTTATAAAAAGTGCTAGTCAGAGTTATTGTAAGACTGCTGACAAGTTACCTAGTGTTAGTTTGCTGTATGCAATGGACAAATTCCTAAATAAAACAATGACCTAGATAATTGCTAGTTACCTGTCTTGAAATTAATTTTGAATGAGATAGATACACTTTATTTTCCTATAAGTTACACACACATATTTTATAACTGAAAGACATGAAATAAATAATCATTTATTTTCCTGAAAAAGAATTTACAGTAAGAATTTACCATACTACAGTATGAAAAGTTATTCCTTGGCTTTTTTGTATCTTAACTGTGTAGTTTTTACAGTTCCGCAGAACACACGACGGCATTATTTAGTTGCTTACTCTCGCAATCAAACACGTCACGGCTCGGCAAGCGCTTGGCACAGACTGAATTGGGATTGAGTGAATTAGCTCTACTTATAGCTGCAAAAAAGTCAGTTTGCGGCGGCGCTACTTTAGTATTTATACATTATTACTCAAAGGTTGGTCCTCCATTTCAAACAGCAAATCGATGTCCGGGGTAGCAGCAGAGGTCAATAGTAATTGTGAGCAGGGGTCCAGAATACAAGCAGAGGTCGGTCGGTTGTAGAATACACAACACAAGTCCAAAGGGATAGCCGAAGTCGTCGTAAATAACAAGAATAACAAGGAAAAGTACATTCGCGTAGCAACGAGAGAAACTGAATGAGGATGCATCATTTTTCGATCACAGACGAACATTAATGTCAATATCACAGACAAAACGTCATAATTTTGTCTGTGAATTGTACTAATTTTGTGTGTGAATGGTACTTTTGTGTTTCGTTTGGCCGATTTTCGTAGCAAAATGCGTTTCGTTCACCAATTTTTAATTTGGATTTCCAGAAAAACTGCATTTCCTCACAAAAAGAAAAGCACTTTGGTGTGAAAAGCGAGTACCAGCTGTCCATTAAGCATCTCATTTTATCCAAATTAAACTTAATCGATATCAAAACCAACCCAACCTCATCTATTAAAACCTGGACAAACCTGAAAAAATAATGTTTTTAGAAAGAAATATTGTTACGATGATCTAGGTAAGTATATCATAATATAATTTATAATAATAATAGTCGGTAAGCTCAAATCATGATTTTTATATGTCGCAGAATTGTTATCAACTGAAAATTAATAAAGAATAGGTATCAACTACTCGTATTAAAATTGCAGTCGTTGCTGCTGTAAAAAAAAATAGAGGTAGGCATGAGACAACTTAAATATAACTATTTTATAGGTTCAAAATTCGCATCAGGTAGCTACCTACTCGTATTAAAATTGCAGTCGTTGGTGCTGTAAAAAAAACTTAGAGGTAGGTATGAGACATTTTAAATATAACTATTTTATAGGTTCAAAATTCACATTAGGTAGGTACAGTTGGTTGATTGACGGCACCCTGTCTCTTTAGATTTAGTACAAAATCAAATAAAAATATATATATATAGTTTTAAATTAAAAACTTAGAATTATGATAAAAATCCTGATTTGAGCATATTATTCATATTTATTTGTACGAGTACAAGAACTAGACACATAGACACACCAAAAAAAAAACTAGGTACCTACAAAATTTTGACCATTAGATATTCTGTAATTTTTGTATACAATACCTACCTAGGTACTCATACATTTTTTGTGTTGTTAGGTTCTAGTCTTGTTTTTACTTTATGGTTTTCATTATTTCCATGAGGAACGCTAATCCAATCAGTTGGTAAAATGTTTAGTCGTTATTATTCTCTTGGCAAAAGTGATTGTAATAATTTAAGACTATTCTTACACCTTGAACACCATTCTAAAGGCTTTCTAGAATCTTTACCTGTAAAATCGTGGGCCTCTTTCGTGGTTATAAGTGAGTTAGAGCAGCGGTCCGCAACCTTTTTGATATTGCGACCCCAAAATTAAAAAAAGAGTTATGTGCGACCCCAGAAAAAAAACATTAAGTTAACAAGTGCAAAGGTTGGTTCAGATAACGAAGTTAGCTGTTTTTATTTCGTAAATTATTTGTATTGAAGAGTTTATTTATTTTGGAAAGTAATATTAGAGCAAACTAGAAAATATGCATTTAACGTACGAGTAATATTTATGATGGAATTAAATGAGACAAGCTATTATTTTAATATTTTATTGTAAAAAAAAGGTACATATACGTAACCTTACAACCTAATGTGAACCTTGTGCTTGCACACTTGCAGTCAGTATGTTAATTCTTGGTGATATATTATCAGAAACAGACACCCTCAAATCAGGTTCTACGTTAAGTCTGGAGCGATATTTTGTTTTTATAGCAGTTAATGTGGAGAAAGCTGTCTCGCAAAGGTATGTCGATGCGAATGGCAGCAATTTCAGCAGAGATGTTTTGAATAACAGTAGATATTCCTTTTCCGTCATTATCCAGAACTTGGATAGATCCGTGGTTTTGAAAATAGATCGAAGGCTTTCATCGGACATTAAATCGATCAGCTGCTCCTTTTCTTTTAAGTTCATCTTCACAGTGTTAAGATCACAAGTGAATGGATTTATTATCCATTGGTCGCCGTGTGACGTATCTGGGAATCTTATTTCCAAGTTTTGCTTAAGGTTTGTAAGATGCATCATGATTTTGGTTTTAATTTCTTCTTCGAGCTTTATATTGTTTTCTTCAGAAAATTTCTCCAAACATGCAAACATCTCGTAGTTTTCAGCACTGATTTCGTCTATCCACAAACTTATTTTCCTACAAAAAGCTTTTATTTTGTTAGCTAAAATCAATACATTTGTACTCTTCCCTTGCAACGATTGATTTAAATCGTTAAGTTTTTCAAAAATATCCGAAAGATAGCCAACTGTTGCCAGCCAATTTTCATTCAAGAAATATTCCGCTAGCATTGGTTCCCGTTCAAGTAGAAATATTCTGATTTCATCTTTGAGATCAAATACACGTCGGAGTATTTTTCCTCGCGATAACCACCTGACCTCCGTATGTAACAGTAGATTTTCGTATTCTGATCCCATTTCACGACACATTATTTTGAAAAGGCGACTGTTCAATGCGCGAGCTTTAATAAAATTTATTATTGTTACGACTTGTTCCAACACTTTATTTACATCTGGTTGCAAATGTTTTGCCGCAAGGGCTTCACGGTGAATCATACAGTGAACAAAGCCTACGTGAGGTGCAATCTCAGTTACTTTTACTTTGAATCCTGTTTTGGAGCCGGTCAATGTAGCTGCGCCGTCTGTACACACAGATACACAATATTCCCACTTTATGTCATGAAGTTCAAAACAGGTATTAACTGCATTAAAAATTGCTTCACCGGTTGTTCTTCCTTCTAATCCCTGACAAAATAACAAATCTTCGCATATGTCGTTTTCATATCGGTATCGGATAGATATCAGAAGTTGAGCTACATCATTAGTCGCGTTTAAACCATCGCCGCATACAGTCACGGATTGACTTGCCTAAGCGTCTAGTGTCGGACGGCGCCGACCGGTCCGAGCGAGGACAATGATCTCGAATATTGTGAAATGCACTTCGTGTAATATTGTGATAAATGAGTTGCTCTCTTTTATTCAAAATAAAATAGATGTGATGGACAAATTTGTACCTCATCATTCTCCACTGAGGATATTGAGACCGCGAAGAATTTATTGTTTCATTCTATTGTTACGTCTAAGCGAAACATAACGCGTAAGCGTGCAGGAAAAGGAGGAAGAGACCTGGATGACATCATCAGTCTTTTGAAGGGTACAGACCCAGAGCAAGTGCCAATTTTCGTTGCCAGAAATCTTCAAAAGTTACCGCCAATTACGTTTGACCATGTCGATGTGACTAGGCTTTTAAAATATATATTGGTGTTGCAAAAAGATGTGAAAAGCATCAAAGAAAGCTACGTCACTACGGGCGATCTAGCTGATTTGAAAGAAGATGTTATCTTTATGAGGACGGCGTCATTAATTAATGACCAGGATCGCATGAACATCAATGTCAGAAGGGGTGGCTTCACTAAGGATAATATAAGCATTAACTGTGACAGTGGCCCTATTGGGATGCCACCTTTCTTTGACAAAACAGCTGACGCAATCTTACATTATAGCACTAATGAGTCGCTGAACTCGGTGCGAGAGTTGAATGACCTCGGCGCCCGAGACTATGCTACTGTCGCTAAGCGAGCGGACGGACGCGTGGAGGCCCACCGAGATACCGCGGTTTCGACATGCGCAAACACAAATCCGTGCGCTGAGGCCTCCCTGCAGCATGACACGAGTAAGCGGGTTAATGCGTCATCGTCACAGCAGCGCGCACAAACTATAGAGACGATTGAAGGCGAAGGCGCGCAACCAAATAATAAGTGGATACTTGTGCAAAGCAAACGCAAAAAGACCAAGGAGAAGTTTATAGGTCAAAAGGGTAAGGCAGCAGTATTACCCGAATGCAAATTCCGGGCTGCCGATACACAAATACCTATCTTCATCTACAATGTAAATAAGGAGACATGCGAAAAAGACATTGCCGATTATGTCAACGCTCAGACACAAATTGTAGTGCATCCAGAAAAGGTGACCACGAAGCTTGAAAAAAAGTACAACTCTTTTAAAATGTACATACCCAAAAATAAGCTGTCATTATTCAATGATGATACACTTTGGCCAGAAGATGTATTTTTTAGGAGATACTTTATGTTTAAACCACGGTTGAATAATAATACCAAGCCATCTATAACAATATCATCTTAAAAATGGACAGCAAAATAATGGATACTTGTCAGCTAGTCAGCTTTAATTGTCAGAATATAAAAAGATCCACTCAGGACATACAAAGACTAAGCAAAACTGAAGATATATTAGCCCTTCAAGAAACTTGGCTTTTACCCCATGATATTCCTCTTTTGGGGGATATTGACAAGGATTTCGGTTATACAGGGAAATCAGCAGTTGACACATCGAAGGGTATTTTAAAAGGACGTCCGTTCGGTGGTGTAGCATGTGTGTTGGTTGCCGAGCCGGCAGCACCCCTGGATTGAGGCCACACAACCCGAAGAAGAACACCTCAGCCACCCAATGACCTGGCCGTAGTCACGGCCAGCGGAAGACTCCGCGGAAGGGGGCCATTGCCCCGGGACCGCAACCCCGCACCCTGGAAGGGGTGTGAGAAGATCACCAAGCCAAGGTGTAGCATTATTGTGGAGAAAGAGCCTGTTTCAATATGTGTCAGTGGTTGAATGTGACAATCAGAGAATCACAGCTATCAAGATACAACAATGTAATCGCCCTATACTGGTTGTTTGTGTGTACATGCCTACAGACTGCTCTGAGAATTTGACGGAGTTCACTAACTGTTTCAGTGCTGTCAGTGCTATGGTGGAAAGTTCCAATATAGAATCTGTTTATATACTTGGTGATTTTAACGCACATCCTAACGAACCTTTCTACCACGAACTTACTAGTTTTTGCTCGGAACAGGAATGGTGTTGTGTAGATTCGGAATTACTTAAGTCAGATACCTACACTTATGTAAGTAAATCGCACCCCGACTGCAGAAGGTGGCTAGACCACGTTGTTGTAACGGATTCAGCCCGACAGACAATCTCTGAGTCATCAGTTATAGAGGATGTGTACTGGTCAGATCATTTGCCCTTATCAATAAAATGTAATTTGAACTAAGTTAGTCCTAAGATACATAATAAGGATAAAATAATACCAAATAAAGTAAAATGGGGGGTAAGGACACTGGAACAAATTAGTAAGTACAGTAAATATTGTAACAATAAACTTCGTTTGATAGATTTTCCAGTACAGTTTCAAAATTGTTGTAATAAACAGTGTGATAAACTAGATCATAGATCTATCATAGACGGTCTTTACAGCAGTATTATAGATTCTATAAGGGAGGCATCAATAATTAGTTATGTAACTTCCAAAAATCATAAAAAACAAATTACAGGGTGAAATAAACATGTCAGTACTGCTCATGGGATGGCCCGCGAAAAATTTCAGTTGTGGATTTTACATGGAAGACCTAGACAGGGGGAAGTTTTTGATGATATGAACCTAAGCCGTAAATTATTAATATCTAAGCTTAAATGGTGTCAGAACAACCAGGAACAAATTAAAATGGATATACTGGCCGAGCACCATTCCAAAAAGAATTTTTGTGATTTTTGGAAGAAGACAAATAAGTTAACTCCTAAACCTACACAACCAGTAAGTGTTGATGGGGTCAGTGACCCCAAACAGATTGCTGACTTGTTTATGAGTCATTTTTGTGTTAAATCTCAGCTGCAGCCGGTGCAGACTGTGCTGGATGCTAGGGACCATCATGTTCCGGAAATAACCACAACATTCAAAGCCAAAGAAATAGCTATGAGCATTCGTAAAATGGTCAGAGGAAAATCGCCGGGACATGATGGTCTAAGCATCGAGCACCTGCAATGTGCTAGGATTCATCTACCTAGGGTTCTTGCTATGTTATTTAATTTATGCGTAGTTCATTCATACCTTCCACAGAATCTCATGAGAACAATAGTTGTCCCTATTATAAAAAATAAAACAGGTGATATTTCAAGCAAGCAAAATTATAGACCAATTTCTTTAGCAACTGTTATAGCAATGGTTTTTGATAGTGTGCTTAATTCTCAGTTTCAAAAGTATCTTCATCTAAATGACGCTCAATTCGGGTTTCGACCAGGACTGTCTACTGAAAGTGCGATTCTGAGTCTTAAGCACACTGTCAGATACTACACGGATAGGAAAACACCTGTTTATGCATGCTTCTTGGATTTATCAAAAGCTTTTGATCTCGTGTCTTATGAGGTTCTGTGGAAGAAAGTGAATGAAACTGGACTACCTTGTGAACTTACCAGTATTTTTAAATACTGGTATGCAAACCAGACGAATTGTGTTAGGTGGGCTAACAAGTTTTCGGACACATATAGGTTGGAGTGCGGGGTGAGACAGGGGGGGTTGACCTCGCCGTCGCTCTTCAACTTATATGTGAATGATCTGATCGAGGAGCTCAGCAATGCGGGTGTTGGCTGCTCCATTAACGGGAAATTGGTAAACAACATCAGCTACGCAGACGACATGTGCTTGTTGAGCCCTTCGATCAGTGGTTTAAGGAGGCTGGTGTCTATGTGTGAGACCTATGTGGAAGCTCACGGTTTGCGCTGTAATCCAACTAAAAGCGAAATTATGATATTCAAAGCAGGTAATAAGGCTCCAACTCATGTACCGCCTATTTTTTTGAGTGGATCTCAATTGAGACAAGTTAGTGTATTTAAATATCTTGGTCATCTGGTAACCGAGGAGTTAACAGATGATCAAGATATGGAGAGGGAGCGAAGGGGGTTGGCGATTCGCTGCAATATGCTGGCCCGCAGATTTGCGCGGTGTGGGAGGGCTGTCAAGGTGACTTTATTCAAGGCATATTGTCAGTCCTTCTACACGTGTGCTTTGTGGGTCAGATACAAGCAGAAGTCGTTCGACGCCCTTCGAGTCCAATATAACAATGGTTTCAGGATGCTGTTGGGGCTGCCGCGCTATTGCAGTGCATCGGGGATGTTTGCTGAAGAGCGTACGGCAGATTTTTACGCTATACTTCGAGCACGAACGGCATCCCTGATGTACCGTATGCGGGGTTGCGCCAACTCCATCCTGGACATCATTGAGGAAAGGATAGACTGTCCGATCAGGTGTCACTGGGTAAACATTCACATGACATATAATAAAAAAATGTAAAGCCCAGTACACCGGGGTTGGATAGTCTATCCTATCCATGCTTTTGTTAATTTATTTAATTTAATTTATTAAGTTAGTGTAAGCGTTTTTAAAACAATGTATGGATCGCTAGTAGTCCGAAATAAAAATATTTGAATTGAATTGAATTAGCTACATCAGTGCTTTCATCCAGCTGAATAGCATAATAGGGACTCCCTTTCACGCGATCTATAAGTTGTATTTTGATATCATCAGCAAGTAGATTGATACGACGATGAACAGTGTCACTTGATAGTGGAATTGTTTTCAGTACATTGGCATACTTTTCTCCTTGCATGATCGAAACCATTTTCATTGCAGCTGGCAAAATGAGCATCTCGCCAATGTTGTGAGGTTTTTTAGTTTTAGCAATCAAAAAGGAAACCTCGAAAGATGCTTTTAAGGCTTTTTGGTTAACTGTTGTGTATTTTTGGAAATCAACCTGCTGTGACATTAGTTTGGTGGCAAGTCCTTTAAAATAAGATTCATCTTTATTCTTTAACTGTGGATGCTTAGTTTCTAGGTGCCTTTTCAGTTTGGCCGGCTTCATGCTCTCATTTGCCAAAACCTCCGAACAAACAACGCACTGTGGACGTTGTTCAAAATTCAACACTGTACATTTAAAACCAAACTGGATGTATGATTCTTTAAAAATGCGTTGACGCTTCCCAGTTGTCTCCGATGTAGCTGTTGCTTGTTTAGTTGAAGTTGAAGCGTCACTCTCTGTATCGATGTGTAAGGTAGATGTGGCTGTTGAACTACAATCATCGCTGTTATGACTAATAGTTATAGTAGTGGAACTAGATGTTGCTCTGCTTTCATCGATGGTAATAACACTACTAGTACTTGAAGTGGCAGCATTGTTTTCACGACTTATATTACTCGTAACAGTAGTTGTCATTGTAGAATCTGAGGGGACACTGTTGTCAAGAACTACGTGTTTAATTCTTTTGATTTTTGATGCGTTATTAGGACTTCCGCCACCAATATCTTTAGATGTGCGTTTTATTAGCCACTTATTCATTGTTAACTGCAATAATAAATACGTATTAATAAATAAAAAATGTATTCCAAACGATGAATATTAGATTTTTCGTCATATGCTCGCGTGGTAACAGTATTTACTTTAAATTTATTTTCAACGAAGCACAAATAGACAAGCAAAAAAGTGGAAAAGTGCGAGTCGGACTCGCCCATGAAGGGTTCCGTGGTAGCAAGTAATGATATGACTGGATGTTAATTGTAACTTTGTTTTTCATAGTGTTTGTATGAATGACAAAGTTATCTTTTCAGTTAGAATAAATGTTTTTTTCTCTTAAAAACTACTTATTTAATTTTGTTCAAACCAATTTTTGTTGAAAGTTTGTAATGAGATACACAGTATCTATTTTGTTTAGATTTTTCACTCTTACTTTAGAAGTTAGAGGGGGGGGGGGGGGGGGGCACTAATTTTTTCACTTTGGAAGGGTCTGTCTCTTTAAAGAGGAAAAATGGTTTGAGGAAACTCAACGTCATTTTTAAGGACCTATCTATAAACACCCCACACAGGCAGGTCAGACGAAAAAAAATATTTTTTGTTTCAGTTTCATGTATGGGGAGAAATGAAATTCGTAAAGCGGTTTACAGAATACATCTACATACCAAGTTCCAACTGTGTATTCTTAATAGTTTCGGAATAAAGTTGCTGTGACATACGGACGGACAGATGGACGGACAGACGGACAGACAGACGGACAGACGGACGGACAGACAGACTTGACGAAACTATAAGGGTTCCTTGTTTCTCAAACGGAACCCTAAAAATACATAAGTGAAGCGTAAAAAATATTTCGCGCTGGTTTTGTTATTGAACCCACGCGTCCAACATGGCCGCGCTGCGATGACGCCTCACTTTATTTTCTAAGTATGAGTGCACAGTTACTTACCGTGTGCGTGGTTATCCACGAGAACACTAATCTTCTAAAAAAACTTTCTACAGAAGTAATCTTCCGTGTTTTGACATCAATTTAGTATGTATTTGCAATCTACAAAGCGGCGATGAGTACGCACGTGCGGATAGAACTGACTGAACAGACAGACTGAACGAAGAAAGAGAAATCGGGGTGGGGGCGCGGGCGCGGGAGCGGTGAGGTTGTGTCGGGCGGGACTGGACAGGTCGTACAGTCTTAATTTTTTTCGATTCTCTCCGTTTTAAGGACATTGTGTAATTGTGTATGTAAAGAGAGGTTATATTTTATGCATAAACCTTAATAAAACTCGATAAGTACAGGACCTTGTTGACTTTTTTGGCGACCCCAAAAATATCTTTCGCGACCCCACACGGGGTCGCGACCCCAGGGTTGCGGACCGCTGAGTTAGAGGACTCTATAACTCCACATTTACAGGTATTCTTACAACTTTTATACTCAAATGGAACCGATATACAGATGATATACAGGTTGTTTTAACGCTAGAGTGCTAGTTGGAAGGTACCCTAAATGAGGTGCGCGCGTAGCTCCTGTTAATTTCTTATATTTTGTTCATAATTTGTGATTTTTCATGCTGGTTCAAATAAAACCAGATTGTCATAGTAAAACAACAATAAAATGATTTCCTAGATTTTATTTTTGCCTTTTATTTTCACATAATAAGCATATGCCAGACTTTGAATTTCGTTAGCATGATCAACATCTGTTCTTTTTCCGCATAATAATATATTCGTGTCTCTGCATATGGGGGAGTTTCTTGCCGTTTCTTCTTAAGCCTGAGGCCCACCTTCCGAAACGGTGTAGTCTTTTTTATATGAACAAAATTGACTTGTAGTTAGTTAAAAGTAAGTATCATCTTGACGTTGAATAAGATAATTTATTTATTTATATTCAATAAAAACATTGACTCTTGACTCTCTCTTGCAAAAATTACAAATAAAAAACTTACAAGTTAAACCTTGCATATAATCAATATTTTGATTGTTGTGTTCTACACATTCTTACTTTAAAAAAGTTAAAATTATGACAGTTATTTCTCTTTACATTTACAATAGTTTGTTAGAGGTTCACGAAGATAGGGAAATTCCGGAAAAGCAAGATACTGCTTTACCCTATACTTTCCGTGATAATAAAAAATGAATAATAAAAAATAATGAAACCCGTATAGTACCAAAAACAAGATTAGCTAAAGTACAGAAACAAGGTCGTTACTTTAAAATCCTGATGTATAATAAATTACCAAAAAGTCTGACCACTCTAAAATTTAACTTGTTCAAACAAAAACTAAAAATATTTTTTGAAAATAATCCATTTTATATCTAAGAATATATGTCAATGGAACTTGTAGAATCTTTGTTCTTGGAAAAATTATAAATAAAATAACTATCATTTCACTGTAAAAAGTTAAATGCAGTAATTTAAATGTCAAATATTTAAGTAACGTAAAATTTGAAATATTTAAGTTAGAATAGGAATTTCAAATATTTAAGTAGTATGTAAGTGTAAAATGTAAATAACTTGCCTGTAAATTATTTTACTTCGAGGCCAATAAATATTTCTATTCTATTTCTATTCTATTCTATTCTATTCATTCTATAAAGTTATAATTAATTAGGATGCATAAAACCGTTTTCAAATAGTTTTTTAATTCTTTTATTGTTGAATCACTGTTTATAATATTTATTGTTGTGTCTTGCATATAAGAAAAACATTTAACTAATTCTGTGCTTGGGTATGCAAGACACATTTTGCCAGAGACATTTTCTCTTATTTTGATAAATGACGACGCACTATTTTCTTTACTGTAAAAATTTGAAGTACATTTGCTGCAACTTATAAAAACATTTTTCTTTAACTGTCGTAGAATGTAACCTGTGACATATTGCAGCTCATCCTTTACTTTAATATTTTTTAATTTTTTCTGCAAAATCTATATATTTTTTTATTAATGTGCTCTTCGTTAATGGTAATTGTAATAGTATCTTTATCCTGCTCTTTAGTAAAAAATATTTTCTTTAAAGATTTAAATGTCTTGCAAGTATCTTCCTCGCAATTGGAACCTGGAGAATTGCCACTTAAGTTTGTAACCAAAAGAGAAGCGAAGGCTGGATTCACACGGCATTGTCCCGCACGTTTTTATTTATGCGTTTTTTTAACGTACAGTCACTATACTCTATCCACCGAAACGAGTTAATAGAGCATTGTCTCTGTCGCACAATCCCTTACAAAAGATAAGGACACAAAAAGGTGAGTGGGCGTCAACTATACTGATAAAAAGTTAAGGTGTGTTCATATGCGATGATTTTGTGCGCTCAATAGTAAGCACTAAAACCACTTAAGTATTTTGTATTGAACTTAGAGAAAGAAAGAAAAATATTAAGACAATGTTTTAAAATAAAATTATGTATATTTAAATAGTTTAACATATACAATTAATTAAATTATTCCGACGTATCACTACTGTCGCTGTCACTTCCCACGTTTATTATGAATGTTTCGGTCATTGTTTCCACATTTCTGTCCAAGGCATTCATTTTCGGTTCTACTATCTCTTCGACATGTTTTATGCATTTTTTCCATTTTGCAGCGTCAATATTTTGAATTGAGTTGTTTAATAAAATTTTTAATTCTGCCATCTTGTATGTTTTGTTGCGGGATGCGACATGTCCTTTAACTTGAGCCCAGATCAACTCTATCGGATTTAATTCGCAGTGATACGGCGGAAGTCGTACCACAGTTTTATTTTTAGCTTTCGCCATTTCGTCTACGACACGCGCCTCGTACTGCTCCTTATGATTTTTTACGATATTCAGTAGCTCTCGTTTTAATAAATCATCCTGAAAGGGGATTTGTTTTTCTTTCAACCAATTAATTATCTCTTGTTTTTTATTTTTTTCAGTCGGAATTTGCTCTACTTTTCTTGAGTGGTACGAAGCGTTGTCCATTACAATAATACAATTATCATGTAACTTTTCAAGAATATTTTTGAACCAATTCTCAAACACTTCGGCATTCATATCTTGATGGTAATCTCCTTGCTTTTTTGACTCGAACACGTGTAAGCCCCCTTCTACAAATCCATCATCACTTCCAATATGAGTAATTATTAACCTTTTTCCTTTTCCTGGAACAATAAAAAATTGTATTGAATGATCTGATACAAAGTTAACGCTCACACAGTTTAAGATAACATAACAAACAATAAGTGCCGCCAATTAAGGATCGCTCAGGTACATTCAAACCTTTTCAAAGAATTGCATTAATGACAAAGACAGTTTTAACAATGGAATTATGTTAAAGAACTTACCGGAAGGATTTTTTAATCCAGTTGTCAGGCCATCAAGGAATGCGTCGCGTTTATTTTTCACATTTGTATCAGTCCATACGTTTGTAGTAGTATGGCCTTCATTGAGCCAAGTCTCATCCAAGTAATATATTTTTTTCTTTTCTTCTCTTGCCATTTTCATTGTCCGCAAATAATTCCTCCGCCAAAAAAATATGTCGTCACGATCAATCAATAAGCTGTTCCTGCATCTTTTAATGTACCTAAATCCAATCATTTTAAGGATTTTATGAAGTGTTGATCTTTTGAATGTCCCCAAAGTACCATCTTCATTTATTGAATTCATTATTTTGTCCAATGTCGGTATCTCATTTCGGGAAAATAAATCGTGAACTTTTCTTCTTATAGCACATTTAGTTAAGTCGTCGATTGTGTCTACAATGAAAGTACGTTTTCTTGTTTTTTTGGGTGAATTTAAAACATTTTTAGTTTCTTTCTCTTTCAGAATTCTATAGATGGACATCCAATGAACACCCATAGATGATGCAACAGCTTTCATGACGTCATTGTTTGAAGGGGATTCCATGGAACTCCTCATAGATTGATACATGTTCCATATCATTGTTTTTTCAGTCGAGGAAAAGGCTCGTCGTCGCCTTTTTTCCACAGAGTTACCTCCATGTAAACTGTCGGCCATCTCACTTAGGCAAATCGACAGTAAACTCAAAAAGTCCGTTATACAAGCGCCAAGTCTTTAGGAATGCAATCAATCACAAAGCCGGGTCACACGTAACAAAATTATCCAGAGTCCAAATAACAAGCCGAGTCAAAAAATAAAATAATAGATTGCACTAGCACAGTGAGCACGTCTGAACAGTACGAGTCGCACGAACAAACTAAAAAAACTCGCGCTGTGAACACAGCCTTAACGTCATTGTTCGACCAATCACATGCCAGTTCATTTTTCCCCTATTAACTCGTTTCGGTGGATAGAGTATAGGGTGTTCATACGGTAGATTTTCATTCGTGAAAAAAACGAATAGCCGCAGTATTCAAACAGTTCTCACAGTGAGTAGACGTCAGTGATGGATCCACGCTTGGTTGTGCTTTTATATTGGTGGCGCCAACGGATTCGCCGCCGACAAAGAAGAAGGTTTTGGGTACATCCTATAAATGAAGAATCAGGGCGTACTAAACTATTTGAGAAGTTATACGATAAACTTAGAAACGATGACAAGAAGTTTTTTAATTACTTTCGGATGTCCGTCGAAAGTTTTGAAAACTTACTACAACGACTGGAAAATTCAAGCCTACCAAAAACAAATACGAATATGCGGAAGTGCATCAGTACTAAAATGAAATTAGCCATCTGTTTAAGGTTAGTACACAAATAAAAATACACAGGTTGAATTTATTAAAGTTTTATTAATGTAATTTTTTTTAAATTATTAAACGAAAGTTTTATTTAGCCAATACAGGGTGTAACAGAAAGGGGGTTGTTAGGGACATCTTTCTGAACAACTTTCACTATGGGACCGACTTGATTTTTCACTCTTCCATACAAATCAGTTGAGTGCTCGGCCCGAAATTTACTGAGACGACAAAAATATGTAAAGTTGCTCTGTTTATGTTGGTCCCATAGTGTAAGTTGGTTAAAAGGATGTCCCTAACAAACCCCTTTGGCTTGTAATCTCTTTTTTGTTACACCTGTATAATGTCATCGTATTTTGTATTAAAAGTCACTAAAATCAATTTCTGTGACAGAAGGGGAATCGACAGAGATCGGACTTTGCAGCGAAGCTGTTGCATAGGTTGGGGATACATTTGTAGTTTGTGTTATTGTATTATAATTTTGGTATTCCTCGGTCGGAAATCCGCCGCGTCCATATGACGTTGATGCGAGATTGGAAGACGACGACTCAAGGCGGCAGCGACTACTTTTAATCTTTTTCAATAATTGCATCACTCCCATTTGAAAATCTATGACTTCATCGTCGTCGAACTTGTCGAGTGTTGGTATTATCCCATTAAAAAATGAAGCATGTCGATTCATTGGTTTAGGTTCATTATTTGCATAAGAATCCATAAATTTCATTATCTTCGCATCTAGAGGACTAACTGTATTCTTCATAGGTCTTTTAGGTATTGGCTTCATTGTCGCCTTATTTTTTTGTGTCTGTATAGAGTTTGCTTCCGATGTTTCGTTTTCTTCAGAATAATTTTTCTTGTTTTCGGATTCGTGTTGTCGTTCATCTCTGTTGTTATTTTCGGTGATAACATTGCTTATGGTCTCTTTAGGTTGCATTACTTTCTGCAGAAAAGATAACTGTTGACTGTAAACATAAGGCTTTGCTGTTTTGGCGCCACTTCCAGACCTCTTTTGATCTTTTATCTTGTCATATGACCGTTTATAATTATCTCTTATATGGGTCCACCTCTGAATAATCAGTTTCGCTGAAAAAGAGAAAATATTAAGGTGTTAATATTAGCGTGTTTTTTTCCAGGTATTTAGCATCAGGGTGTTCCATGAAAGATTTACACTATGCGTATAAAATTGGAGTATCGACTATAAGTGGGATCATCTGGGATGTTTGCTGGACGCTGTGGGATGTTCTTCAGGGAGAATATCTTCAAACGCCTTCTTCAGAAAATGAATGGATGAAAATAGTGAAAGGTTTTGAAAGGAAGACTGATTTCCCTCATTGTCTAGGTGCCATTGACGGGAAACATATAAAAATCTTAAAGCCTGCTCATAGTGGATCGATGTACTTCAATTATAAAGATTACTTTTCCATTGTGCTACTTGCAGTGGTTGATTCTGAATACAGATTTATATATGTCGACATAGGATCATATGGTAAAGAGTGTGATTCAACCATTTTGAAAAACTCCGTGTTATGGAAAAAAATTAATGATGGTTCGCTGCATATACCCAAACCAAGACCATTATTAGAAGGTGAAGACAGTATGCCTTATGTATTTATTGGTGATGAGGGATTTGCTCTACATAATAATTTACTACGTCCTTTTGGAGGAACACATTTGGATTTACGTAAAAAAATCTTTAATTACCGCCTGAGCAGGGCAAGAAGATACGTGGAGTGTGCTTTTGGTATCTTAGCAGGAAAATGGAGAATCCTACATAAGGCTATTGATGTTTCGCCAACTCTAATGATAGAAATCGTAAAAGCATGCATCGTATTACACAATTATGTGCGTGAACATGATGGACACAATTTTGAAGATAATAATATGGCAAATCCTCTATTATTTGAAAATCTTCAAAGTATGTCAATTCGAAACGTTCAAGCGAACAGCGTAAGATCTACTTTTAGTGACTACTTTTTATCAAATGAAGGTTCTGTCCCATGGCAAAACGAATATATTTAGAACTAAGTGAAACATAAATAGACAATAAAACATGTTGTAAAACAATTTGATTAATAATACCTAATAAAAGATACATACCGAAGGCTTGTCTCCTTTTTTCTTCCTTTTCCTCGAAATTTGGATCTATTATTATCAAGATTTCCTTCCAAGCCGCTTGAGTTGCGACGCGATTTTTATAAAGATCCATATTTTTATCCCACAAAATAGGCTTTTGTTCCACTAAAGAAATCAATAATTCGTTATCTACAGAAGATTCGTCAACCATTTTGACAAAAATACGCGCAACCTCTCCAAACGACGCTCAGACGCACACTGCGCTTGTTTGTTCGGTTGCTATTCGATGAAAAACGTATAATCATCGTGCCGTGTGAACGAGACAGAGCTTCACTATGAGCCACTGCAAACCGAATACGTTACAGTTCATCCGTTTTGCTTGACAAGTCCGTTGAGTATCCGTTTAAACGTATAAACGGTATACGTTTTTTTGCGGTACAGACGTCGTGTGAATGGTTCTATGTACGACGTATGAGCCACTATTTATCCGTTAGCCGTTATACTACAAAAAAACGTGCAGGACAATGCCGTGTGAATCCAGCCTAAGGCTGCTTCAAACTGTGTACAAGTTGGGGACGTATTTCGCCCCCCGTGGCTTCGTATGCACCCAAAAAAGTTTTCCAAAGGGACCTGGTTAAAAGGCGAAGCCACACTGTGGCTACTTTATATTCTTGTGACAAAATATGCAGCAAATATTTATAAATATTTGCTGCATATTTTGCTGCATATACAATATTAAAGTAAAGGATGAGCTGCAATATGTCACAGGTTACATTCTACGACAGTTAAAGAAAAATGTTTTTATAAGTTGCAGCAAATGTACTTCAAATTTTTACAGTAAAGAAAATAGTGCGTCGTCATTTATCAAAATAAGAGAAAATGTCTCTGGCAAAATGTGTCTTGCATACCCAAGCACAGAATTAGTTAAATGTTTTTCTTATATGCAAGACACAACAATAAATATTATAAACAGTGATCCAACAATAAAAGAATTAAAAAACTATTTGAAAACGGTTTTATGCATCCTAATTAATTATAACTTTATAGAATGAATAGAATAGAATAGAATAGAAATAGAATAGAAATATTTATTGGCCTCGAAGTAAAATAATTTACAGGCAAGTTATTTACATTTTACACTTACATACTACTTAAATATTTGAAATTCCTATTCTAACTTAAATATTTCAAATTTTACGTTACTTAAATATTTGACATTTAAATTACTGCATTTAACTTTTTACAGTGAAATGATAGTTATTTTATTTATAATTTTTCCAAGAACAAAGATTCTACAAGTTCCATTGACATATATTCTTAGATATAAAATGGATTATTTTCAAAAAATATTTTTAGTTTTTGTTTGAACAAGTTAAATTTTAGAGTGGTCAGACTTTTTGGTAATTTATTATACATCAGGATTTTAAAGTAACGACCTTGTTTCTGTACTTTAGCTAATCTTGTTTTTGGTACTATACGGGTTTCATTATTTTTTATTATTCATTTTTTATTATCACGGAAAGTATAGGGTAAAGCAGTATCTTGCTTTTCCGGAATTTCCCTATCTTCGTGAACCTCTAACAAACTATTGTAAATGTAAAGAGAAATAACTGTCATAATTTTAACTTTTTTAAAGTAAGAATGTGTAGAACACAACAATCAAAATATTGATTATATGCAAGGTTTAACTTGTAAGTTTTTTATTTGTAATTTTTGCAAGAGACAGTCAAGAGTCAATGCTTTTATTGAATATAAATAAATAAATTATCTTATTCAACGTCAAGATGATACTTACTTTTAACTAACTACAAGTCAATTTTGTTCATATAAAAAAGACTTCACCGTTTCGGAAGGTGGGCCTCAGGCTTAAGAAGAAACGGCAAGAAACTCCCCCATATGCAGAGACACGAATATATTATTATGCGGAAAAAGAACAGATGTTGATCATGCTAACGAAATTCAAAGTCTGGCATATGCTTATTATGTGAAAATAAAAGGCAAAAATAAAATCTAGGAAATCATTTTATTGTTGTTTTACTATGACAATCTGGTTTTATTTGAACCAGCATGAAAAATCACAAATTATGAACAAAATATAAGAAATTAACAGGAGCTACGCGCGCACCTCATTTAGGGTACCTTCCAACTAGCACTCTAGCGTTAAAACAACCTGTATATCATCTGTATATCGGTTCCATTTGAGTATAAAAGTTGTAAGAATACCTGTAAATGTGGAGTTATAGAGTCCTCTAACTCAGCGGTCCGCAACCCTGGGGTCGCGACCCCGTGTGGGGTCGCGAAAGATATTTTTGGGGTCGCCAAAAAAGTCAACAAGGTCCTGTACTTATCGAGTTTTATTAAGGTTTATGACCGGCACTGTCGCAGTGCACACAGCCGTCACCCGACGGCGCGGCACTCAAAACGCCAAATTGTTTTGACCGCCCACCCCCCCGTGGGGGTGGGGGGCGCGGCCCCTCCCACATCCGCGCGGGTTGGCGCTGCACACTGGCCTCCGAATCCATGGTATCGCATCGCCTGCATTCACCCTCCAAGAAATCCGTTAATTGGACGAGCGTGGGCAGTTCCGAGCTACTGCCCCCATGCAGCTGTTCAAACCGACTTTGAACAGCTGCAGGCAACCGTGACAAAACCATATATAACACGATATATGACCATTGGTCTACCGGCAGACCAAGGTTCTGAAGGGCCTTAGTGGCCACCAGCACAGGGTTGAGCACCTGTACCCGGATGTCAACATCCCGGGTTACTCTTGGGATGCTGAACAGCTTCCCCAGCTGCGCATCAACCAACCGCCGTTTGTGTTGGTAGCGGTCAAACAATATGACCCGGGCAATCTCATAATTGCCCGCCGTAACCGTTAGGTGACCGACCAACTCCTTCGGTTCACCCCGCAGTGCCATCAATAGTTGGGCCAACTTGTAGGCGCTGTCCAGGTCGTCCCGACCGTGGACCAGGCTATCGAATAAATTGATGAATGCCGGCCACTCATCAATTGCCCCACCGAAGGCCGGAATCTCCAGGTGTGGCAGCCGTCCCACAACACCCTTAGGGGGCGGGTCTCCGCTACCCTCCCCGCGGTCATCCCGACGCGACCGCTTAATTTTTTCGGCGCTACGCTCGATGTCGCCCAAGCACTCCATCGCTTGGTCAGCATCCGCGCAGAGCTGCTTCACTGCAGCCACCGAGGCCTCATCCGTAAGCCCGAGGGCTTCAGCCTCCGCAGCCAGCCGACACACCTTCCCGACGCGTGTCATTGCGTCCTCCACACGCTTGAGCAGGACATCGTCCATGTCAGGTCGCTCCACATACTTGTGAGTATGGGCGAGCCATCTCATCTCCTCACGGACGCCATACCGCAGTACCGTCAAGGGTGAAGGTGCCATGGTTACCAATTCAATTGTTTCTGGTCCTATGCCTCACTACCGAACTAAGCACAGCCAGAGACCAGCACTTTCCCGTCAGCGCTGGGCACAGAAATTAAAACTAAGTTGTAAAAACCAGGGCAACCACTAAAACAATTAAATCCTAAACAATATTTAATATGGTCGCCCTGTGGACATACACCTTATAATATACACTCTAAATCAATTAGAGAATGCCACCATAAAACACAATACAAAAATAACCCACAAAACTTGATTATGAAAACAATACAAAATAATAAGTGGCTTCTTATGAACCACACTTCCTTTGAGGTCAGCAAATCAGCTTTATACCCCTTAAATAGCCCGACCCTGCTGTGTAAACCGAAATAACACTGTAGGACTATAGAACCCGACGTTCTACCGCAAGTAATACAATCTAGGCTTCGCAGAATGACTGTTCAATCTTTTATGCGCAACAACAGTAGTTTCCGACTACAAATTTATAACAACTGTTAACTAAATTGGCACTTATACTTTCACTTACCGAAAATGAACTTTAATCGTGGTATACCGACCACAGACTCATTGCCGACTTGAGCCAATCTGAGATATTCTTTTCTCCCAACTACAATGTGACAAAGGCAACCGTGAATCGATGATTTCCCACTAGGAAAACCGCGCCCCTGCTACCAAAATGTTTAATTTCCACGCCTACCGAACGGCGTGGAATCCGAAGGGGGTGTGCCTTTGCCAGCACGTGAGAGAAAAGAAGTGATGAAATTTTACTGACCTTGTCACCGTAGACAGGAGATCGAAAGCTCGATTCGAGACAGGAATGTGGGATAGGAGCACCAGTTTGGGATAGGATATGGAGTGAATCTCACTGTCGCTGCCGACGCTGTCGCCGGCGTGCTGCCTGCCGTGACGTGGAGTCGCCGCTACCGATACGACGTTGTCCAGTCTACGCGGATCACTTAACCGCTGACGCGAATCTACTTATTTCCCAACGATGTGGTAGATTTACAGTCCGACCAGGTCCGACACCTGTATTAGAGAATTGTTACACCGAAACAATCAATAGCCCGACGCCATGAGCAGACATGTTGTTCTCCCGATGAGAAAAGAGAATAAAGATAACCTCCAATTTTTTCCTCTCGTTGGTACGAGTGACAGCTGCGGTCCGTTTCCGCTTAGTGATGTCCCGATTACTCGCGGTCGATCCGCGCAACAAAAAACCGGTGCGTTCCGAAGCATAAATATTAAACAGTGAGTGTTCCTAATGGAGAAAGTTATGTACTTTGTTTTGTCGGCATTCACAGTTAAAATGTTTTTATGAAGCCAAAGTGTAGCTTTATTAAAGCCAGCCGGGGCAACCTCATAAGTCTGCTCCCAAGTATTGGAAGAGAAAAGAAGAGCTGTATCATCAGCATAAGTTATAACTTTTCCTTGAGGGAGATTAACGTCACAGAGCTCATTGATATAAATTAAAAATAGCGTGGGACCCAAGATGCTGCCCTGAGGAACCCCGAAAGATATTGGCAGTTCGCCGCTACAGTGATCCCCTATTTTTACAGATTGAGTACGACCAGACAAATACTCCTCAAAAAGTTTCAATTGGACCCCACGAATGCCAAGTCTGTGCAATTTTCCGAGGAGGATGGGAACAGAGACCATGTCGAACGCCTTAGCAAGGTCAAGGAATATCCCTAAAACCTTCTGTCCAGTGTCAAGTTTCTTAACCACGTAGTCAGTGAGTTCATGAACTGCGTCACTGGTGGATAGCGCATTTCTAAAACCGAATTGGTTATTTATTTTATTTATTTATTTATTCTAGGAGAACCAACAGCTAATACATCACATGAAGAAAATTTAAATAAAAGTATGAAGCCAATTACAGGAACTCACAAATAGATATCGCACAAAAAATAGATCAGTGATACGCACATTCAAATAACGGCGCGCACACACAGCAGATGTAGGTATATAAAAACTACGAGCATATAATTTATCTTACAAAGCCGAAATAAACAAACAACCTAAATACCTAATACATTACATTACAATAACATTACACAAACATGGTAAACATATGGTAAACAAATCGCTCAATCAAAAAACACTACACTACTTAAATTTCGCCTCACAGATGGAACTACACAATTAAATATATCAATCTCAAGCTCTTTCGTCGCATTGTTCAAGTTTCGACCAGCACGGTTAAGGAAACTATTTCGTCTCTCGTTGGATGATATTCGCCTTAAAGAGATAGGGGGGAAGTGCCTTTTGGACCGAGAAGGGATAACAAATGACAGTTCTTGGAGCAATTCTGGACAGTCAATGCCGCCGATTGTGATTTTTAGCAAGAAAGTAGCGTCGGCTATTTCTCGGCGCCTATATAATGGGATCAGATGATGCTTCTTGCAAATATTAAGGTAATTTGATGAATTATAAGGATGTTTAGATTTATAACACAAGTATTTAATAAAAAAATTCTGAACACGTTCAATTCTATCTATATAAATATGGTAGCAAGGATTCCAAATTTGGGACGCATATTCAAGTTTGCTCCGAACCAAGGAGCAAAACAAAATTTTAAGTGTTGTTTTGGCTTGAGTAAAATGAGCGGAACTCCGCATTATAAAACCTAATGTTTTCAGAGCACCGCGGACAATAGTATCTATGTGGGTGTCAAATAAAAGTTTGGAGTCGTGTATTACCCCCAAGTCTCTCATACATTGGACTATGTTCAGAGGTTGACCTTTAAGTTTGTAGGTAGTTGGAATTAAATTTCGTTTTCTAGAGAATGCCAGGAAAAAGCATTTCAACGGATTCAAATCTAATTTGTTATTATGACAATACTCATCAAGTCGCTCGAGGTCTGACTGTATTAAAAGTGACTCACTGCTCGACTTTACCTTCATATAAACCTTCATATCGTCAGCAAAACAAAGTAGTTTAGAATGTATAAAGCATTTACTAATATCGTTAATAAAAATATTGAAAAGCAATGGCCCAAGCAAAGAACCTTGGGGGACACCACTTGGAATAGTCACCCATCCCGAGATATAGTTATTGACTACAACAGCCTGAGATCTATTGTCAATGTAGGAAGAAAACTATCTGAGCAAATCACCACTGATTCCAATGCCGTGTAACTTGGTTAATAAGATGCCATGGTCAATTCGATCGAAGGCCTTACTATAATCAGTATAAATTACATCAACCTGAAAGCCAGCGTCCATCGCTTCAGTGATATACTCATTCAGGAGAACGAGATTAGATACAGTGGATCGTCGCTGTACAAAACCGTGTTGGTTGGGACTAATAGAATTCTTTAAAGCGCAGTACACTTGATTATACATAATTTTTTCCATGACTTTCGATAATATACATAATTTAGAAATTGGCCTATAATTTTTGATGTCTGTTTTTGGTCCTTTTTTATGTACTGGCGTGATAAAAGCAGTTTTCCATAAAGGCGGAACAATACACTCGGAGAATGATCTTCTAAGTAATAATGAAATGGGAATCGCCAAATTTTCAGCACAATTGATTAAAAAATGAGCAGGTAGATCATCCGGACCAGCTGATTTAGAGGGATCAAGTTTAAGTAGAAGACTTTTAACTAGGACAGGGGTCACTTCAATGTGTGACAAAAATGCTGTAGAATTAACATCATCGCCAGTGATAAGATCTAGGGTTTTAGTATTGGACGCTGAGAAGGATGATAGAAAATATTCTGAAAAAGCCTTACATATGTCCGTCCCAGTGTTAACCAAAATGACCATCGTAACTTAGGCTGCTAGGTATGCCATGGGAGCCAGACCGCGATTTTATGAATGACCAAAAGTGCTTAGGATTTTTACATATGTTGTTTTCGACACTACTAATATACGAATCAAAACATTGTTGCTCCAGTCTTCGCACTCTATCACGTAGTACAGTGAAGGTAACTAAGTCTGATTTATTTTTATATTTATTATATTTTCTTGAGTATTTGAATTTTTCTTAAAAAGCGCACTTCAACGGGCGTGAGTACCATAGAGGATACGTATCAACTGTTATCTTTTTACTAGGAATAATTTTAAGCCTCAATTTCTCGTAAGTCTCATAAAAGAAGTCAAAGGATTTAAGTAATGACCGCGCAGAAAACTCTTCTTCCCAGTTGATGGAAAACAACTCACTATTAATAGACGTATAGTCACCCTTATTATAAAAGTATTTCAAACGAGTGTCTGGCCGCAACATGTCTGTAACTGTGTATTTGATGTCTATTACTAAAGCCTTAGAGCTCATTCGCAGTGGCGGTTGAACCGCCTGTGGCGGTTGGGGTAGCGGTTGCACCGCCATGGTTCAACCGCTACCCCAACCGCGACAGGCGGTTCAATCAACCGCGACAGGCGGTTGAACCGCCATGGCTGTTGGTCTGTGCCAGAAACAAAATGAACGTAGTCGAGATAGCTTGTGTTCTCTATTATTACTCCCAACAACGAAAATTACGAAAAAATAAAAAAAAAAGATACTGGATTCACCCTCTAATGGAAACACGTAAAGAATCTGGCCAGTTCGCAAGTTCTTTTCAAGAACTAAAGAAGTACGCAGATATTTTTTTTGGTTATGTTAGAATGAGTGTTGCGTCATTTGAAGAATTACTCAACGTTTTACATGACACCATCAAATGACAAGATACTCAATTTCGTGATTGTATCCCACCTGAGGAGAAATTAGTAATTGCACTAAGGTATGTTAAATAAATAAAACTTCTTGTGCATTTTAATTATAATGTAGGTCAATAATAAAAATACGTATTAAATTATTGAAAATCATTAAAAAGTTCAACATATTCTAAACTAGTAGATATCTGTGTATTTTGTGAATGTGTTGATTCAGGAGAGGATACAGATTCTTGATTCCATGTTGAATGTTCGCTACGGTAAGTTGGTTGAACTGAAGGTGGTGCTGGTGGATTATTATTTCTAACAAATGATGGTGTCTGATATCCTTGAGATGGCCCTTGGTTGTAGTTTGGCCCCACGTAATCCCAACTAGCGTTAGAATATTGTCCAGACATTTGGGCTTCAGACAGGACTTGTATTATTTTACATTTTGTACGTAGGCGTTGATGTTCTGGAACCGTTTTTATTTCACTAACCAACTATAAAAAGAAATGTCTATCTTCATCTTCTTCCTCCTTTTTTGCGTCTATATTCCTATTTAGGACGTTAATCAATGCAGGTCCTATGTCATACTCTTTGCTTTTCTTCTTGTTTCGCTTTGGCACTGGGGGAACAAATGTGCCACTGTTATTTTCATTACTCTCATTTTCTTGTCTTTGCACGTTTGAATCAGTTTCGTTGATAGATACTGTATCCTTTAAAAACATCAAAGTATCGTAAAATATGTATTTAGTCTTTTTCTTAGCCGCTGATCCACTCCTGGTAACACTGTCTCTTAGAGTTTTCACATAATTGTCCCTAATATTCTTCCATTTCCTTTGCAAGTCGTTTCCTAGAACAATAAAAAGAAAACTTGAGATAAGTTATACATATAAGGTGTCCCAAAACGTGACGTTAAGCGGGCACCAGCTGATCTGGTGGGCCTGATCATACAGGGTCTGAAACAGTTAAAATAAAAGCCAGCGCTTAAAAGTAATAAATAATAACAATAATATTAATTTTCTTTTGCGATGCTACGGAACCCTACGTGCGTGAGTCAGAATCTCACTTGGCCGGTTTTTTTACTGTATCAGACCCTGGAGCTGGTGCCCGCTTGACGTCGCGGATACAAATAATAAAATGTTTGTTTCAGATATTTTGCAACAGGTTGTACATTCGCAGAACTACATTATACATTCAGAATCGGAGTAAGCACTGTAGGAGAAATAATACGACTAGTTTGTTCTGCAATTTAGTTTTGTTTGAAAGATGTTTGTTTGCCTGAACCAAGACAAGACGAATGGAGAAAAATTGCTGATGACTTCTTTCAAAGAACACAATTTCCTCACTGCTTAGGTGCAGTTGACGGCAAGCACATAAGATGTACTGCACCTAATAATACTGGATCGATGTGCTTTAATTATAAAAGTTTTTTCTCTTTAGTTTTATTTGCAATATGCGACAGTAATTATAAATTTGTAATGGTTGATATTGGAGCTTTTGGTAAATTCAGTGACTCGTCAATATTTCAAAATTCGGCTTTCTATAGAAAAATGCAAAACAACCAATTGGATATTCCACAGCCTGAACCTATATCACAAAGCAGCGAGACTTGTCTCCCATTCGTTTTTGTAGGCGACGAGGCATTTGCGTTGTCTAAGAATTTGATGCGCCCGTACGCAAAGAAAGATTTAAATGAAACAAAGCGAACGTTCAATTATAGGCTTTCTAGAGCCAGAAGGCTTGTAGAATGCACTTTTGGAATTTATGCAAACAAGTGGCGTATATTTCATAGACCCCTTAACGTTCACTTCGATTTAGCAAAAGATATCGTCAAAGCTATTTGTGTCCTACATAATTTTGTAAGAGATCGAGATGGTTATAGTTTCGAAGACACACTCAGTTGCCCCTTACCAGAAAATGTATCACCAGGGTTAAGAAGGAACGAAAAAACTGCGTTGAGATACAGAGAATTATTTGCCGAATATTTTATGACTGATGGGAAATTAGAATGGCAAAGAAATATGATTTAGTTACAGCTGGAGCTTTTGTATTATTTATTATTAAGGGCCTCCTATGTGTGATAGTCAGAGGTCGGATTAGGCTGACTATATTTACCTAAACTTTATGACAAAACATAAAATTAACATCCTAAAACTATTGTACTCGTATGTATTGTATTTTTGTACGATATAAATCTTATATTATATCTTCTCACTTGTCGAAAATTTTAGGTAATTATAGTCTGCCTATTCCGAGCCCTGGTGATAGTTAAGTAATAAATGCATACTAACCAAAACTCTACTTTTCTTGTTTTGGCATCTCCTCCTTCCCAAAAATATCTACCAATTCTTCCCATTGTTTACGTTTTATATCTCTTTTGCTATATATTCCTGCTTCAGAGTTCCAAATAGCTTCTCGTTGTTGAATTTCAATTATGAATTTTTCGGTGTCGAAGCTCATAGCTGCACTCGGAAACTGTCCTCTTGCGCACGTGCAAACTCATCGGCGTCTCGCCGCAAACTGAATGAACCGCCAGTGCGTATAGACAAGACGGCGGCTGACCGCGAGGCGGGCCGCGGCCATCCTTTCAACCGCGGCGGTTGAAATTTAGAGGCGGTCAAGTGCGTACGATCATAGGCGGTTCCATATTAAATGAAGAATGCGGCAGGCCGCGCGGTTAACCGCGCGGCGGGTAACCGCCAGTGCGAATGAGCACTTATGGTACGGGTCTATTGGCACTAATGGGTTCAGGCATTCCCTTACAACTACTTCATCATTAGAAAAAACAAGATCCAACAACTTATCATAATTATTTAGGACATTATTGTACTGGTATAAACTATGCATAAGCATATCATCGACTAAACTACATTCATCATTACTTACGTAATTAGACGGAACTAACGTAGAACCCCGGGGCGTCCATAAAATATTGCTCATGTTGAAGTCACCGATTAATAAAAACTTATTATTACAATTACTTAAAACTATATCCACCAAACGACTTAAAAAATTAGATAACTGCTGCGAGAAAGAATTACCTTGGGATTGCTTACACAAGGATAAAACACAAATATGGATTCTTACTGCTGTCCTTGAGTGAGATAGTGAGCCATTGGTCCTCAGCCGAGGACCGGTAGGTCGGCTGCGGCGTCACCGCCAACTGCCTACGAGTAGCAATAAGCACGCCACCACCGCGGGTTTGTCCCGTTAAAGCGAGGTCACGGTCCCGCCGCCATACAACGTACCAGTCATCAAATAACTCCGAGTCCAGTATTCCATCCACCAACCAAGTCTCGGTCAAAATAATTATGTCATAGGCCTCCTTAACTAGATTACGGTAAAATGTTAACGTTTTCGAACGCAGACCTCTCACATTTTGGTAATAAATAGTAGGATAATTAGTGCCCGCAAACGAGTTATCGAATGTAATAACTTATAAATAACATAGAATAGTTACTGAGTTGATAAAATAATGCACTAACCGGAAAATGTATAGAAATAAATAGGCATAAGCGAAATAATTTGAAGAACAAACGAACGCGTAAACACCATCCAAGGTAGAACGAAAAATCATTACCATAAGGGCGAAAGAGCGAGATAATTAATGTAATTGTAAGCGAATAGGAACAAACGAGACAAATATATTTAAAAGTGCAGTGAAGCAGTGCATGGTAACTGCCATTAGCGATAAGCCCGAGCGACAAACAATAGAAGCGAACTGACCAGGTAGATCGCACAGCGATACTCAAACATTCATGCTCTCGTAGTGAGAACACAACTAAACACATCAATACAATTATTATGGGCAAAAATACTGATACGCGCCGAACTAGAGATTTTTTTTTAAATCACGCTCACTGTTTACAATGTACACATTGGAATTATCATCCTTACGGACGTGGATTTTACAGTACTTGACCCAAACGTGCTCATAGCCCTTTTCCTTAAGCGATTTTTTAGTTTTGGTTAATATTTTTTTATTTTCCGGGGTCAGATGGTCATTTAAATAACTAAATATTTATTTAAATGACCATCTGAACCCGGAAAATAAAAAAATATGAGCACTGCCTGAAAGCCAATGTCTTCCGCTGTGACCTTCTTCTTCAACTTTGCCGACGCTATGAAGTCCTCCTTTATGTAGCGATTATTGAAACGATCTATGATCAACTTCTCCTTTGAGTTATGCACTGGAACTCGTGATATGTAGTCAATACTACTTCTCTCCACTTTGTGACCAATGGCAGAACATATGTTGTCTAATATTGTGAAAAGGTTTTCATTTTAGATCGTCTTTAATATATGCGACGACGCCATCATTTTGTAGGTGGTTAAACATAGTGGCATAATGAACGTAATTGTGCAAGTAGGGAATAACAGTGGAGCTCGATAAACGACATTCAGTCAGTATTATGACATCAGGTTCAAAATTAAGCCTCGTTTGCAATACCAGGAATCCATTCATGTTACATGAAATACTGCGAATGTTCTGGGAAACTACAGTGAGGCAGGTTGATAGAGTTGGCAGCTGATGTTTACATTCTTCGACCTCACAGGCCCTTGACTCCGATACGAATATGTTATCAAGCTCGTCAGTAATAATAGTATCAAGCTCTGGTTGCGTCGTACAGACACCGACTGTCAAGGCGCCGTTCGCCGTGGTAACGCGTGGACTCATTGGCCAATCCGATTCGGCTTGAGTCAACCATTTTGGACCCCACCACAAGGGATGTCCAACCAACTCCGGAGCGTGACATCCACGAGACGCACAGTCTGCTGGGTTCACTTCCCCTGGAACATGTCTCCAGATTAAGGGAACCTCCGAATTCAATATCTGCGAAACCCGATTCGCCACAAAAATCTCCAGCTTGTGAACTGAAGCCTTCAGCCAGCATAACACGATCTGGATGTCCGTACAAGCGTAGACCGTATCTTCCAACGCTATTGACCCACGAAGAACCGTCATCGTGTGGTTGAGCAGACGAGTCAGGAGAGCCGCTCCCGAAAGCTCTAACTTGGGAATGGTCAGGCGAGTGCGCAACGGCGCAACCTTGCTCTTGGCCATGACCAACCGCACATCAACCTCCCCCGAGGAGTCGACCGTACGCAGATACACCGCAGCTCCTTAGCCCTTCTCCGAGGCATCGCAAAACCCATGCAGGGTGGCGGTGTATCGTTTGGTGGGGACCAACCTCCGTGGCAGTGAAATCCGATTGATGCCAGGGAGGGTCGAAAAGAACGAGTCCCACTCTGAGCTCAATGACCCGCCGATCGGGTCGTCTTAGTTCAGCTCAGCAGACCACAATTGCTGCATAAAACACTTGAGCTGAAATGTTACCGGGGTGATCCACCCGTTTGGATCAAATGTCCTAGCCACCGTTGAAAGGACGTTCCGTTTCGTCCAGACCTTCGGGGAGTCCAACTCGACCCGATACGAAAACATGTGACACCGGCTGGTACTGGACGCCTAATACCGACAACATATTTGGATTTTCCAAATTTTCAAAAATGTGGGGATCCTGCTGGTAGTCATCCGGAAGACCAGTCAGTAACTCTGGAGAGTTCGACATCCATTTCCGGAGCTCGTAACCTCCACCCCGTAAGAGCTCAACTAGCTCGTCCCGTCGAGCGAGCGCCTCCTCTACGGAATCTGCACCGGTACAGATATCGTCCACGTAGAGGTCCTGCTCCAGGCTCGCTGCTCCTCTAGGGAAGTTTTACCGTTCTCGATCCGCTAACTCCCGCAGAGTGCGAATCGCCAAATAAGGACTAGACCGTAGCCCGTACGTGTTGGTGTTCAGCTCGTACACCCTGATGGGCTGATCTGGGCTCTCTCGCCACAGTATCAGCTGATACCGTCTATCGTCAGGGTGAATGACCGTCTGTCGAAACATCATCCGTGTGTCAGCTACAAACACAACATTGTGTCGACGGAACCGTGTGATAACATCCGCGATGTCATGATTCAACTTCGGCCCTGAATGCAAACACTGGTTCAGGTTCATGCCGTTAGATGTTGATGCCGATCCATCGAACACTACCCGTATTTTGCCCTCCGGGGTCCTCAAGACCGCGTGATGGGGCAGGAAGCAGTGGTCGTCACGCTTCCAGTCGATACCCGAAACCGACATGTGGCCGAGCGACTCGTAGTCCCGCATGAAGTCGACGTACTTCTGCCGGAAAATCCCGTCACGCTTCATACGTCAGTTCCATCGACAGAAGCCGCGTCTCGGCTGCATGGTGTGAACTTCCCAGCGGTGGGCGATCACTCCGAAATGAAAGACGTGTGAGAAATCGACCTGACCGAAGGCGACCAGTATTGTTCCGATAAAACTGTTCACACTCTTCTTCAACCGGGTCCAACCGGCGGACCGTAGGTGGTTCCTCCACCTCCCAAAACTTCTGTATCACCTCCGAGAGTACAGAACCGAATAAGGGACTACGAGTCGCTAGGCGTGGGGCAGCCGGCATGACCGGACCCATTACCGCATGGCCCAGTCTGGTGTTGACCGAAACCAGACCAGTCGCCTGCAACACGTGGACACCTGGCACTAACAGGTATCCCAAGGCATCGACACCCAATAAAATGATTACTGGGCCCGGAATATCGAACTCCGGGTCAGCCAGTGACAACCCAGCGACCAACTGTCGCACCGAGGGCGACAACCGTACGTGAGGGTGTGAGCCCATCACATTAGGCATGACTAATGCCGTGACCGTCAGATTCACCGATGAATCCACCCGTGACGAAAGAGTAATCCGACATACTCCCTTAACGGAACCGACTTCCGTGTTCCCAATTCCCCGAATGGAATGTGGATACTCCCTTACCGAAATGCCCAACCGTCTTACAAGGTTGCACGAGACTAAGCACCCCTGGGCCCCCGAGTCCAATAATGAAATGAAATGAAATGAAATTGAAATGAAATTGTTTATTCTCCAACTTAAAACCTATGTAGTTAAACTCATGTACATCTATCTCATTGCGGTATTACGTCTAGTGATAGGCATGAATCATTGAAGCATTGAACATCCAACTCCTAAACTAGTGTTACCTGTATCTTAGGAGTTGGGGCTCTCTTTTTTTGTAGGTACACATTATAAAACTAGACATGTGGCTAATTTAGTACAAATTATAAATAAGTTTAAATAGATAGATAGTTGTCGGGGAGGCAACATGAATTATGTAGAGTAAGTAGGTCCTCAAATTGTGAGTAATGAAATGAGTGAAAGGTGTGTATGTGTATGTGTGTGAGGGTGTGTGTGTGTGTGTGTGTGTTTGGGTGTGTGATGGTATGAGCGTGTGTGCGTTTGAGGGTGAGTGTATCTTGAAGATATTGTATTTATGGTTTTTATTATATTGTATCTGGTTTATCTTAAGCAAAAGTACTAAGTAAACATTCGGTGTCGTCGTAGTTGAGTTTTTGAAGCCATTTGAATAATGTTATTTTGAGTATATGTTTGGGTAAAGGATATATATTTAGAATTCTGTTAACCTTATTGTATAGGGTAGGGGCGAGGCAGCAGAAAAATCGGTTCATAAAGGCATGAATGTATTTTACAAGTAGACATATTCTGTCACTACGTCTCTTGACCAGGGTCTGTGGTTCGAACTTTAGAAGGAAGTGCTGCCTTAGCAGTACCGAGTATATAAACAGTTGCCTAACAGTGTACACCTCACAAAATTCATAAACTAAATTTGTAGGGTACAGTCTTGGTTTGAAAGTGCACACCTTCAGTACAGCTCGTTGTGCTATTTCTAGGGGCATCAAAAAATTTTAGCAGCGCCACCCCAGGACGTAATACAGTACGTAATTATCGACTGACAGAGGGCTAGGTAAACCCGCTTTACCAATATTGGGTCCGCTACGTGTCTAAGATTTTTGAAGACGTAGATAAGTTTACGTACTCTTTTTGCAGTATTGTCAATATGTTGGTGAAAATTTAAATTCTGATCGAGGATTACACCAAGGTATTTGGTATGCGATATTCTGGTTAAATATGGACAATTTAAGTTACAGACCTGGGGGTCAGTGCAGGAGTGTGACACTATTTTATGATCAGTAGATGGTTGTGTTGCATTTATTATAGTGAAAGCAATGTAATTTGTCTTATCATTATTAAGAGTAAGATAATTTGTACGTAACCAATGTGATACAGAGTTAAAACCAGTTTGTGCTGCATTAAAAGCTTTATGCCATGTCTTGTGTGAAAATAATAACGCTGTATCATCAGCATATGATATAATCTTGCCGTGGACCAGGTTTAATTTGAGCAGACCGTCAATGTAAATAAGAAATAGGATTGGTCCCAAAATACTGCCCTGTGGAACTCCCATCTGCACAGGCAGGTCAGAGCTTGTATATTTATCAATCATTACACATTGTTGACGTCTGCAAAGGTAGTCTTCAAATAATTTCAGTTGGTTGCCACGTATTCCCAAGAGTTCTAGTTTATTTAGTAATATGGGGATAGAAACCGTGTCAAAGGCTTTAGCCAAATCCAGGAAAATACCTACAATCTTGTTGTTATTGTCAAGACCACCGACCACATAATTGGTTAATTCATGTACTGCGTCATCCGTAGACTTTCCAGGCCTAAATCCAAATTGACAGTTGGAGAGTAGGTTGTTATTTTCAAGGTAGTTGATAAGTCTTATATTAATTATCTTTTCTAGAATTTTAGATATTGATGGTAGGATGGAGATAGGCCTGTAGTTATAGACACGGTCTCTATCACCTGTCTTATGTATGGGGTGTATTACAGACTTTTTTAAACAATTTGGAAATGTTCCAGCAGCAAGGCTAATAATGCTCGTGCTACACAAGATTTGCCGTCCGAACTCCACGCTATCACCGAGGCGGTGGGGAGCATGACCGTCTGTGGAGTGGCGGCACCCTGTAAGTGGGCGGCGTGTCCCTAGCGGGAACCTCCGCGGGATCCGAACCCACTGGGACCCCCGTCGGCCTGGTAACTCGACTGCTGATATGCCACCGGTGGCATATCAGACCGCATTACATCAGGGGGTCCCAACCCGCATAATATGCCCCTCGCTCTCCCGGTACCCGACCATACCGGACTGTGAACGGTGTGCCCGGTGGCCACCGTGGATGGAGGGGGGAGAGCGGATCCAACCTGGGGCGCTCTAGGAATGGGGGCGACATCCGACTGTTCGCCTCCCTGTTCGCCTCCCAGAGCGACGGGCAGGGTGGCGCAGAAGGTGGTGGGCTCCCAGCCTTCGCGCCACTCATAGGTGCCATCTGACACCCGCCCGTAACACGCGGTGAGCCAGCGGCCCGAAGTCCTCGCTGGCCCTGGACAGCGGCGACCGAACCCCGCCTATCCCGCCTGTTACCCCCCGCGCTGCCCCCTTCCCCTCGGGGGGGGTCCCGTCCGCGGGTACCCCAGTCACCCCGTTGGTGACTCCCGTTGCCCGTAGGGGGACTGGGTCCGGCCCTGGTTGGGCCCTGTGACCGACCAACCTGAGTCCGGCCCTGGTGACCGTCCGATGGGCCTCACCGGTTCAAGCACAACATGATGTGGTGCTTGCCACCGCAACACTCACAGGGGGACGCCCGTGAGCACTCGCTCAGCGGGTGCGGCCCCAAACAACCGAAACACAATCGGTGGCGGAAGACCACCTTCCTGCGGGCAGCCACACCGAGCGCCTTAAAGTTGACGCAACTGGTCACTTCATGACCGGCACTGTCGCAGTGCACACAGCCGTCACCCGACGGCGCGGCACTCAAAACGCCAAATTGTTTTGACCGCCCACCCCCCCGTGGGGGTGGGGGGCGCGGCCCTTCCCGCATCCGCGCGGGTTGGCGCTGCACACTGGCCTCCGAATCCATGGTATCGCATCGCCTGCATTCACCCTCCAAGAAATTTGCAGTGATGACAGAAACTAGTCACTTAACTAGGGTAGAATCTACCTTTAGTTTGTCAAGGACTGACACATCGTCCACTCTCACGAAGGGTAGGCCAACCGCCTTTCGCAAATATATTTTGCCGTAGGAGATCCAGCAGAACTCATAGTCGTACGACTTGGCGAAATCTCGGGCGAGGAAATTCAGCCGTCTTGTTCTTGGGGAAAGGCACTCCGAGATATAAACTGCACTAGCCGGTCCGTCATACCCAAGGTGTTTTGTGTTGAGCTTATGCTCGTTAGTCTTCCTGTCATTAATTTTTTGAGCCCTTTTAGGACACTATCTTTCAAGACAACTGATGTAAATTCAACAACTATTGGCTTTAACTTATCTGTCTTGGCGTAGCCTCGGTAGATGTCACGAATTTGAGCTGAATCTAGATTTATTCCAAGGGTAGAGCTGATTTTCTTTGTGACGTTCGAGAGCGACACTTTCGAGGAGTCGAGGAGTCTACTCTGACGTCACAGCAGCCGGCGCCGCCCCGCGCACCCCGCCGCCCCAAGACGACTATGAAGGCGAGAGTGGATCGGCACGCGAGCCCGACCAACCAGTAGCTGACAGACTCTTGAGATAGACACACACTATATTTTATACCTACCTAGTTCAAAATACAACATTCCAAGCAAAGTAATAAATTTATTCATTTCAAAGTAAAACCCTGCAAGTAAGAAATTCACTGGAGAATATCCTACAATTTGGCGACCGTGACAGGACATACTGCACTGCGCGGACGCGTGGCGCGGCGAACCGAGAACAAAGGAGCGGACGGACTTCGGACCCCGGACCGGTGGCGTGGCGTGGCCGCATTTTGGACTACGAACAAGGGGAGTGCTCGTTCCTTTTCCTAAATATCCATACTAACTGTTCTGCCCCATATTTCCTAGGCTTGGGAAAGCTTTGCTGTACGTACCTACCTGTTTTAGGCACGTGGCTACTTACTGCATTTGGGCAAAATTACAACCCAAACGCACTTTGGTAAACTGACAGGGTAAATTGCTAAAAATAGACTGGCTTACGTATAAAAATAAAGTAACATTTAACCTTTAAAAAAAAAAAAAAAAAAAAAAAAAAAAAAAAAAAAAAAAAATACAGCTTATAATTTAGCCACCTGGATTCTCTGCAAATCATTTCTTTTCATACAAGCTAGGCCAGCTTTATAACAGAACGCACCTACATTATTTGTGTTGCTAGGCAGTATAACCAGGCTTGCTGCACGTTTTCAGAACAACCTTTGCGGCGAAACGGGTTCGTTGACCTTGACCGCGAACGACACGTCAGCGATCGGTTTACCGCTACGCAGCTGTGTCATTTGGTTTGCCCACAAGAAAGGTATTTATAGTGCAGATTTCTTGAATTTGATACTCATATTTGCACAATGACTGGCACAGAGGTCAAAGAGGGCGTAAGCAAAGATGTGAAGGATTTAAGGGCTAAAAGAGCTTCCGTTAAGGGGAGGTTAACATCATTTAAGAATTATCTAGATAGTGTGAATGGTAAAGAATTGTCAAAACAGCAGATTAATGAGTTGAAAACTAGACTTAAGAAAGTAGAATCCTTATTTATAGATTATGATAACATCCAGACGACAATTGAAATCGCGGATAATTTGAGTGATGACCCGGATGAAATTAGCTCTGCTGACAGAGAAAAAACTGAGCCAATATTTTACGAAATGATGAGCATAGCCCAAAATCTAATTGAGGTACAGGCACGACGTTTTTCTATCAGCGGCAGGTCGGAAGAATGTACATCGAATAGTAGTAATAACATCAGTGTAAAATTACCCACGATAAAGCTTCCCACTTTTGATGGAGATTACACTAAATGGCTGGAATACAGAGACACATTTAAATCCATAATTCATGAAAATGACGAGCTAGGCGAGGTCACTAAGTTTCAATATCTGAAAGCTTCACTGATAGGCAGTGCAGCTTTAGTGTTGGAATCCTTGGAGATTTCCGCAGATAATTACTCAGTTGCATGGAAGTTGGTGTGTGATCGCTTCGATAACAAACGACAATTGATACGCAATCACCTGAATGCCTTGTTTAATGTAACGGTTATTAAGAAGGAAAGCGAACAGTCACTGAGGCATCTTGTCGATCACATATCAAGTAACTTGAGAGCATTACGCAGTTTGGGGGAGTCGACAACAAATTGGGATACACTCATTGTTTTTATGTTTTCCTCTAAGCTGGATAATCTAACGATGTCAAAATGGGAAGAACATAGAAATACCATTGCAGCCAGCCCGACATTAGATCAGTTTTACGAGTTTTTGCGCAGTCGAGCAGATGTGTTGGAAATGGTTACACAAGCGTCGGGCTGCGACGCGACAACAAGTGAGCATAGTAAACAAATGTCTACCTATAGGCGCATAGACAGCGCACAGAAATCTTTTGTCGCAGCCGCTTGTGAAACTACAAACACCACGAACCTCGCACAAATTACTGCTGGCAATAATTATAATTACAAATGTCGTGTTTGCAATGGTGACGACCACTCAATTTATTATTGTGAGAAGTTTAATAGCATGTCGTCAGATGAGAGAAATTCTACTGTTGCTACAATGAAATTATGCATAAATTGTTTAAAAAGAGGACACTTTGCTTATCAATGCAGGGCTAGGCCGTGCACTATATGTGGTAGAAAACATAGTACTTTGCTACATAAGGGCTCTGAAATAAGTCATGTAGAAGAAAGATCCACTGTGTCGAATCCGATTGCACTCACCACTCATTGCACGTCAAACGAGGTCCTGTTATCCACAGCGATAGTAAAAATTAGTAACAAAAAAACAAACGAAGTTCATCAAGTACGTTGTTTACTCGACTGCGGTAGCCAGAGTTCATTTATGACAGAATCGTTGCAAAAAAGGTTGGGGCTCGAATGTAATGAAAATTTCGAGTCAATTAGTGTAACAGGTATTAACAGCATTTCATTTGACGCGCTAAAGAGTTGCACTGTAACGGTTGAATCATGTACAAGCACATTTAGTATTGGCATTACTGCAATAGTTATAGAACAGATAACTAAAAATTTGCCAACTCAGGAAGTAGATATTTCAGACATAAGAATGCCGAATAATATAAAACTGGCAGACCCAAACTACCATCACCCAGCCCAAGTAGACTTATTGTTGGGGGCGGATGTATTTTGGGATGTAATATGCACAGAAAAAATCAAAATAGGTGAAAATAGACCGCTTTTACAAAACTGTATGTTCGGATGGTTGGTAGTAGGACCGGCCATCTGTATAGACCTTCCTGTAAAAAGAAGTGTCCGCTGTAATTTCAGTCAGGAGATCCGCGATCAGCTCAACAGGTTCTGGGAGCTGGAGGAGCCGCCGGCGCCGGCGTCGGGCTGCTGCGCGCCGCTCAGCGCCGAGGAGGAAGCGGCCGAGCAACACTTCCAGGAGCACACGCGGAGGCTCGACAACGGTAGATTTTGCGTCACGTTGCCTTTGCGCTATCCATCTGAAGTATTAGGAAATTCCTATTACATAGCAAAAAAACGTTTTGATTGTTTAGAGAGGCGCCTCAAAAGGCAACCTGACGTCAAAAGGCAATATGTAGAATTTTTAAGAGAATATGCTAGCTTAGGCCATCTTTCAGAAGTAGACGGGCCAAAGAATGCAAATTATTTACCACATCATCCGGTCCTAAAGCAACAAAGCGAGAGTACAAAATGTCGAGTCGTGTTTGATGCGTCGGCGAAAACTAGCTCAGGCCATTCATTTAATGATATTATGATGGTAGGGCCCACTGTACAGGACGACATTTTTTCTATACTTGTCCGATTCCGTAAACATAGTTACGTAGTGACGGGCGATATAGAAAAGATGTATCGTCAAGTGAAAATAGCTGGGTCACAACGACACCTACAAACGATACTGTGGCGAGAGGATGAGGAAAGCCAACTTAAATGTTTTCAGTTGAACACGGTAACCTACGGTACATCATCGGCCCCCTTCCTCAGTACACGGTGTTTAAAGCAGCTGGGACTGGAGGTCAGTGACCCGCTGATACGGGAAGTTATTTTGCATGACTTTTATGTCGATGACCTCAGCACCGGTCATGATGATCAGGAGACACTACAGTTCATATATCAGCGTGTCACTGAGACTCTGGAGTCAGCGTGTTTTAATTTAAGAAAAATTAAGAGTAATTCCCTATCCATAGTCGAAGGCCTGTCGAATACTGTATTTGGTGAGCAGGAAAATCTAAAACTGTCAACTGTAAACAACATTTTAGGAATAGAATGGGACCCAAATACTGACAACATACTCATGTCTTTGAATAAATTAAGCAACTTTGATAAAAATGTAAAATTCACAAAGAGAATGATATTATCGCTTGCGTCGAGTATCTATGACCCAATGGGGTTAATTAGTTTATGCGTGATCATTTGTAAGGTTATATTACAATCGTTGTGGTTAGAAAAAATAGGTTGGGATGATTTTGTTCCACAAAGCATCAACGAAAAATGGATAAAATTCATAAACGCTGTTCCCTGTTTATCCAAACTGAAGATACCGCGTCACGCATCTTGTGGGAATCCAGTAGAGATTGAACTGCATACGTTTTCAGACGCGTCGCTGAAGGCATATGCAGGTTGCATTTACATGCGCTCGCGTGATGCTTTGGGTAACTACACTGTTAGGCTTTTGTGTGCAAAGGCGAAGGTGGCGCCACTTAAGGCCACAACCATCCCCAGACTAGAGTTATGCGGAGCACTCACAGCCGCAAGATTGTGTGATAAGGTTGCAAGTGTTTTGCGTTGTGCAATTTCACGAAAATACTTTTGGTCAGATTCGCAAATAGTCCTGGGTTGGTTATGTACACAGTCACATAAATTAGCAACTTTTGTATCGCATCGTGTGGCAGAAGTGAATGAGTTGTGTCAAAGCAGTGCATGGATGTATGTTCCTTCAGCACAGAATCCAGCAGACCTGGCTTCACGCGGAGTATACCCAGATGAAATCGAGGCTGCGACGCTGTGGTGGGAAGGGCCTGACTTTTTGAAGAACGAACCGAGTCAATGGCCAAGTCAGGTCAGCGCCATCTGTGCCGAGCTGCCAGAGCTACGCGCTCACATAACCTGCATTGACGCAACTCAGACGCAGACACATAGTGTAATAGAATTTTCAAAATATTCTAGTTTTCAGAAACTGCGACGCATATTTGCATATGTGGGTAGATTTATAAACAATTGTAGAAATAAGAACAACATCTGTAAGGACTCCATTTCTGTAGATGAATTGGAGACCTCTGAAATAAGATTGGTATACTTAGCACAGCAACAGTGTTATCCTAGTTTTAAGGGAAGCTTAAAGTCTCATAAGAGCCTCTCTAATCTAAGTCCATTTGTAGATAAATTAGGTTTAATTCGAGTCGGAGGGAGATTGGACAACTCCAGCTGTACTTATGATAAGCGTCACCCCATTGTATTAAATGCAAAACATGCATTTACTAAACTTGTATTTGGGTATTACCATACAAAGTTTATGCATGCAGCTCCACAGCTGCTACTCTCGGTCATTCGCGAGCACTACTGGCCAATAGGAGGCAGGACTCTGGCCAGGCGAATATACAATGACTGCATGCGCTGCAAACGGCTGAGAGGAGCGGTTGTGCAGCAGATGATGGGTAACCTACCGTTGGAAAGAATTGAGCCCGGTTCCTGTTTTGAAATTACGGGAACAGATTTTGCTGGACCGATATACATTAACGATAGGAAGGGCCGCGGCTCGAAGTTAATTAAGGCATATATTTGTGTTTTTGTTTGTTTAAAGGTTAAGGCAGTGCACTTAGAATTAGTTAGTGATTTAAGCACAGAAGCATTTATTCTTAGTCTAAGAAGAATGTTCAGTAGGAGAGGCAAAAGCCGTGTATTATTCTGCGACAATGGGTCCGCTTATGTGGGGGCCAATCGGGCAATTGGAAGGTTTTTAGAAGATAGCGGTAACTCTGTGTCGGACTTTTGTGCGGGGGAGGGTATCAGATTCAAGTTTTCCCCTGCCTATTCGCCTAATTTTGGTGGACTAAATGAGGCAGCTGTGAAGTCAGCTAAATATCACATTAAAAGAGTTTTAGGAAACACGCATATGACTTTCGAGGAGCTTACAACTTTGCTTTGCCAAGTCGAGGCAATACTTAACTCTCGACCCCTATGTCCTTTATCCTCTAATCCAGATGATCTTTCTCCTCTCACCCCAGGGCACTTCCTCATCGGGAGACCAATGACGTCGCTGCCATCTCCGGACCTGCAAGAGGTGAACCCATACAGGCTGCACAGATATGCCAGAATCGAGCAAGCGAGACAACATTTCTGGACCAGATGGAGTCGAGATTACCTGTGTGAGTTGCAACAGAGAACAAAATGGCAAAAACGCCAGCCGGATTTGAAGACTGGTCAACTTGTAATGATAAAACAAGAAGATTCACCCCCGTTGAAGTGGCCGCTTGGACGAATTGAGACCTTATACCCAGGTACCGATGGAGCATGTCGTGTCGCAGACGTCCGAACGAGTAAGGGCATACTTAGACGGGCAATCAGCAGAATATGCCCCCTTCTAGAAGAAGAAGAAAAAGAAGAAGAAAAGGAAGAAGAGGAAGGAGACGACTAAAACTGAGATTTTAGTGGCCCGGGAGATTGTCGAGGAGTCTACTCTGACGTCACAGCAGCCGGCGCCGCCCCGCGCACCCCGCCGCCCCAAGACGACTATGAAGGCGAGAGTGGATCGGCACGCGAGCCCGACCAACCAGTAGCTGACAGACTCTTGAGATAGACACACACTATATTTTATACCTACCTAGTTCAAAATACAACATTCCAAGCAAAGTAATAAATTTATTCATTTCAAAGTAAAACCCTGCAAGTAAGAAATTCACTGGAGAATATCCTACAGTCTTCATTGGGACATTCCTTATCTAAATCTTGGCAGAGCAGGAGTGACAATCTATGTTATCCAGCCTGTTCTCCAATTATTGTATTTGAGTAAGGTGTTTCTTCCTTTCCAGTCGCAGACTATCCAGTTCCTTTTGAAAATCACTGTTTTTTGCATGAAGTATCTCCATAGAGCTTTGGAGGTTATTATATTGAGCAGCGATCTCCGACGCAACTGCCGTTTTAATTATATTTTGTATGTTGGCAAGGGCTGTGGAGATATCAAACTTCCAATCTTTGCGCAGGATGTCAAACTTGTCATCCAAATATGTAGTTAGAGCCGCGGAGTCCACGTTGATCATGGAGGCCTGACTCGCGGAATCCAAGTTTACTACGGGGGAGTCCAGCCGAGCGGCAGAGGGCAGTGGGGTGCCGCTTTTCTTCATTTTGCATTCACCGCATTTCCATTTGCCTTTGTTCATCGGCAACATTCGCTTGAATTCAGCCTCAGAGAGGCCCGCGCACTTGTAGTGGAGTAGGCCCTGGCATGCAAAACATTTTAACAACTCTAAGGCGACAATGTCGATGCTACATACCCTGCACGCCATCGCTCCAAGAGAGGAAAAAGTACCAGGGCCTAAGCGATCAACAAGAAGTGGTTGTCCGGTTTCGGTCACTAGCAGCGAGCAACGCCCCACGAGCGCTCAGAATGTTTAAGAAGGCAAGCGCAGGGTACCAGGGCCTCAGCAATCTACAGGCAGTCAGTTGGAAATGCTTGATTCGAAGCTGCTTGATTGGTCAAGGGGCAAGGCGAAACTCACGCGCTGGACAATGGTAGGCACGGCGGATGCGCAGGAAACTGGTTCGTTGGGCGGGGCTAGGAGTCTCTCGCCGCGATCGAAGTAATATGGCGGCAGCAGGGGCGGGGCTAAACTCACTCGCTGGATAATGGTAGGCACGGCGGATGCGCAGGAAACTGGTTCGGTGAGCGGGGCTAGATGTCCCTCGCAGCGATCGGAGTAATATGGCGGCGGTAAGGACAGCTCCTCGAGATTGCTGTGCTCCTATTTTTCGCGCGTAAATAAATTAATTTGAAATTACTTTTGAATTTAAAATAAGCAATTAATACGGATTTGTGGCACACGTCTACTCGAATCGAGGTCCGGGGGGAAGAGGGGGAACTTGCGTCGGTGCCGTTTTACAACAAAACAACGGAGAACAGTGGAAGCCACTTGGATTTTTCTCAAAGAAATTGAACGACGCCCAGCGCAAATATAGCACATACGATCGAGAATTACTAGCCATATATCTGGCTATCAGACACTTCCGAAAAATGTTCGAAGGAAAATAAATTGTGGTTTACACGGACCACAAACCACTAAAGTTCGCGCTATTACGACATAATAGCAAGACAGAAACCCCATTACGCACCAGATACCTGCACTACATCAGTCAGTTCACATCAAGAATCGAACATGTAGTGGGAGAAAAAAATACAGTCGCAGACGCACTGTCACGAATAGAGGACATCAAAAGCCCATCTCCAATCGACTACGAAGAATTGTCACAAAAGCAACAAATTGACCCATCGTTAAAAGACGTAATGAAGAATCAAAAGCTCGACTTCAAGTATGTGTTTTCGGCTGGCAACCCCAGACCGAATAGCTGACGATGTAAACAGCTCTGTAGTTTTTATTTCAATTAAATTAGTCAAAATTGCTTTTCTGCACGAGTAAACTTAATTTAAGTAGTAATTAGTGATTAAATAATGTGTAGATAAGAAACAGCTGCGCAAACATACAAGCTTTGGAAAAAACAAGACCGATTGTACCGGCCGATTGAACTGAAATCAGTTCAAATAACAACGACGTAAACGGGGGAAGTATCGTTTTATTTCTGTATTTATATAACAAACATTTATGTAACAAACTAAACAAACCTTCATATAAGTGAAACACTTGCCGTACACTCACTCAGGTACCGTTTTGTCTCTCTTTACTTGGCAAAAGCGGAAGCAAAGTTGAAGACGCAACATTCTGCCACATTCAACAAAAACACACACTTAACACCTTCATTGTGCAATAAACTCCCTATTGTTCGCTAGTATTCCACCCGGTCATACACTGACACCTATTCGCGGTTTTTTTTCAGGCGAAAAAGGGTGCAATGCTGACCCGAAGCAAGATGAGCACACGCGATGTGGAGTTGAAGCTGAAAGCGACCTTGCTGGAGCTCAAGAAGAGCCAAGAGCTTTGTGAAATACTTCTACGAGAGCGAGATGAGTGTGAAGAGGAGATAGAAAAGCAAATTAAGAAAAATTCGGCGCTAAAAGAAGAGCTCAGTGAGTTGGACATCCAATGCCAGGATCTCAGTGCCCAGAGAGATGAACTACAACACCAAGTCGACTCATTTTACAAGTGTCATGATGTCCACCACGTAGCATTGCAACACATAAAATCACTTGAACAAAAGCTTGCAGAGGCACACCACGAGCTTCAAGTTTCCAGCGAGCGGGAGGAACAGCGAGACAGTGCTACAACCAGGGCCTTCTATAATGAGGTCATGAGCCAAACTGGCATACCAACTATTGACCTAACAGCTTGTGATCTCACGTGTGATAGTCCTAATAGATCGCAATCAGTAACCACTATGAGCTGTAGTAAAAATAAATTAAAGAAATATGTTAAATTGAATAATTATACAAAAAAAACACAAAAAATAGCTAATAGAAATAAAATATTTTGTAAAAATGTAAATTGTAGCAAGGAACGTGTCGAATTAATTAAGGAAATCGATGATTGTAGATTATGTTTGGAAAAAACTACAGAAAATTACGAATGTGACACACGGCGACTCCAGTCAGATATGCATATTTTAAACTCATCATTACAAAGTATTACACGTAAATATGAGTCAGCACAATACGAAATTAAGGAACATGTGTCGGCTATGAATAGTTTGTTGGAGACGTGTAAGTATAATTATGACACTTTCATATCTTTGACCGACAATCACATCTGTGATTGTAAACAAGCTCCAGCGGACTGTTCCGTGCCGACCGTGTGTCCCGCCGAGCAGCCGGCCGAACAGCTGATACTGACCCAGGCGCCGCCGTCAGTCGACTTGAGTACTAATAGTGTTATCAATAACGCCTCCTTCTCTCGGACAAAGGATAGGTATATAATGTACAGCGATGAACTTGGAAAAAATATGGGTTTACAACTTAGTCAGCGCGTGGGCCAGGCAATATTAAATAACTGTATGCCTGGCGCCACATATTCACAAATATTAAACAAAGTGTTGTCATCGCAGTTTTTAGAACCAACCACCCTAATTATTTTAATTGGTAGAAGGGAAAATGTATCTAAAAAACTAATTACTAAATACTTTTCCAAATTAAATTCTTTACAAAATGTAGATAGAATAATCTTGTTTGCGTTTCCCTTCAGCCAATCTTTGTCACAACATGAAAATCATAGAAGACATGATTATAATACATTTATACACACATTGACATGTCGTCATACTGAAAAATTTCATTTCATAGACACCAATATTTGTATTGGAAAATATTTTTATTTGACTAAGGATAGGTATTACCTATCTAGGTTTATACAAAACAGATAGCACAGTCACTATCTTATTTTATTTTGAACTCTGTCAAGTTTTTGACTAATGAAACGCCTGCTTCTATTGAGCAGTGTAATAATAATGACATGTACTCCTTGGAATCTGTTCCAAGCTCTTTAAATTAACCCATAGGACAACAGAGAGTAACTCTGGCAGTAATATTAATATTTGTATAAATATACCTTCATCTTGCCCATTAAATCAAGTTACTAGTAATGAAAAATGTAAAAGTAAGAATATTTTAAACGTGGTTCATCAAAATATACAGGGCATGTTAAGTAAAGAACTGGAAATTGAGTTATTCATGAACTGTAATAATATTGATATTTTATGTATAACAGAGCACTTTTTAAAGAGTTATCAGTTCATGTTCAACTTTAATAACCACCACGTTGCTAGTTCGTTCAACAGAAAAACAGCTGATCGCGGTGGCTCCTTAATACTTGTAAATAATAGTTTTAAATATAAGGAACGAGTTGACATAGTGAGCCTGTCTGTTGAGCGTACCATGGAAATAGCCTGTATTGAACTTGAACAACTTATTGTAATGAGCGTATACAGACCACCAGATTCATCCTTTGATTTATTCGAAAAGAAAATGGATGAAGTGTTGATTAAAATCAGCGATAAAAACAAATTTTTTATAATTTGTGGTGATTTTAATGTTAATCTGTTAGAGGATAATAATATTTGTACTAGATTAAAATCTTTATTTTTATGTCACAACATGAACTATCTGTTTTTGGAGCCTACTAGAATTACTGCAACATCTGCTACCTGCATTGACAATATATTTACTAACATTACGCCCATTTTCAAATCGGTCATCAATAAATTAACCTCTGATCACTCTGGTCAGATAGGTATATTCAATATTAAAATAAAAAAGGACCAAAAAGAGGATATTACATGTGTGCCCGTTAGTGACACTCGGCTTGAACACTACAGGAATAATATTTTAGATAAACTATGGGAAATACCATACAGTGACGATCCAAATTTGTTGTACAACTCAGTATTTAACCTTGTCAAAAATTAATATGATACGGTATTTAAATCAAAAACTATAAAAGTTAATAACAAAGCTTTGTTTAGTGATTGGGCGACAGTTGGAATTCATAGGAGCAGACGAAGATTATATGAACTCTATGAAGAGAAATCATATAACAAAAATACGGCCTTTCTAGATTATGTTCGTAGTTATTCAAAAATGTTTAAACGCGTTTGTGCCGTAGCTAAATCTAATTTCATTAAAAACAAAATTGAATCTAGTAGCAATGTAATGAAAACGACTTGGCAAATTATAAACAGAGAGACTGGAAAGGCCAAAGCTACACATAATAACTTCAAGCTTAAGATAGATAATCAATTGCTAAGTACAGACCTAGAAGTAGCAAAAGCTTTCGAAAATTTCTTTACGGACATTCCAGTTTCAACAACCAAGTCTTTAAATTCATCTCCCGCTGCTGCTGAATCTATACTTAAACAAAACTTTGAGGAATGTAAAACAGATTTTAAATTTAGGCACGTAAATAATGAAGACATTGTAAAAGCGTTTAAATCCCTGGAAATGAAAAAGACAGCTGACGCCCATGGTCTATCAGTAAAAATTATTAGTTCCATTGTAGATTGTATTGCACCTCACCTTTGTTGTATATTTAATCAATGTATAGATAGTGGTGTGTTTCCTGACTTGATGAAACTAAGTAAAGTTATACCTTTATTCAAAGCTGGTAGTACATCAGACCCCACCAATTTTAGACCCATATCGATACTACCAACGCTTAGCAAAATATTTGAAAAACTCATACTTAATCAATTGCAAAGTCATTTTTATCTCAATAATTTAATTCATATTGCTCAGTTTGGTTTCACAAAGGGTCGTTCAACAGCCGATGCTGGTGTTGAACTAATCGACAATATTTTTGATGCCTGGGAAGACGCAATGGATGCAATAGGTGTCTTCTGCGATCTATCCAAGGCTTTTGATTGCGTCCATCATGACACTCTTGTCAGGAAGTTACGCCATTATGGTGTAAAAGATCAGGCACTTGGCCTTCTGGAGTCATATCTAACAGATAGGGTTCAGATGGTCGATGTTAATGGGAAAAGATCACCTGGGTCTTCAATAAGTATGGGCGTACCGCAAGGTTCAATTCTTGGTCCTTTCTTGTTTTTAGTATATATTAATGATTTACCTTACCTTGTTAAAGCAAAACATGGGTTAGTATTGTTTGCCGATGATACTTCTTTGATATTTAAAGTTAAAAGACAGCAATCAAATTATGACGAGGTAAACAATGCTATATCTAGTATAGTGAACTGGTTTACTGTTAACAATTTATTACTTAATGAAAAGAAAACTAAATGTATTAAATTCGTGTTACCCAATGTGAACCCGGTAACTACAGACATATTTATAAAAGGACAGAGATTGGACCTTGTGCAGTCGACTGTCTTTTTGGGCATTACTTTAGACGCCAAACTACAATGGGATCCTCATATAAATAAATTGTCGAACAGACTGAGTTCGGCAGCGTTCGCAGTTAAAAAAATTAGAGCTCTTACCGACGTAGACACCGCTAGACTAGTCTACTTTAGTTACTTTCATAGTCTTATGACCTATGGTATTTTATTGTGGGGTCACGCTGCGAATGCTAATAGTATATTTATTCTGCAGAAACGGGCTGTTCGTGCAATTTATAGATTAGGGCCTAGAGTGTCACTGAGGGAAAAGTTTAAAGAAATCAATATTCTGACATTTGTGTCTCAATATATCTATGACAATCTTGTGTATGTAAAAAGAAATATAACTAATTTTCAGAAGTACAGTGATATACTTATGTAATATATATTTATGTAAGCCGACTACATAAAATTAGTAATTCTTTTAAAGGCAATTGTATACGCTATTACAATAAGGTCCCTACTGATATTAAAAACTTACCTTTAGACAAGTTTAAAATAATAATAAAACAGAAATTGTATAAAAAAGGTTACTACAGGATATCTGATTACTTAGAGGACAGATGTCCATGGGAATAGATTGTTTGAGTAACAGGCTGTTTCGATATATAATTAGCATTCATTTTGTAATTTGACAATATTTTATTTAAAAAAGGAAACGCAAAAGATGCGACGACTGTGGAGTTTCTTCGGTGAGCTCTTCTCCACAGATTCCGCCATTGGGTTAGTGAACTCACCCAAAAAAATGTAATGACGGATCTAAGTGATGTAACAACATCCTATGGAAATAAATGATTTTTGATTTTGATTTTGATTTTGAACGCTCCGAACTCAAGCAAAAGAATATTATGCGAAACATCCACGGGCATCGCTATACCCTACATACCGGAGGCACTACGTCACATCGCGTACTTAGCGATACATGAGATGAGTCACCCCGGCATCAGAGCAACTCGAAAACGTATGACTCGTCGATTCTTCTGGCCGGGCATGAACACAGACGTCAACAATTGGACAAAAAGCTGCATCGCTTGCCAAAGAGTGAAGATTCAACGACATACAATTTCACCACTGGAAGAATATCAAAACGCAGAACGCCTATCGCATGTACATGTAGACATCGTGGTCCCACTACCTATATCGTACGGAAAAAGATACTGCATAACAATGATCGACAGAGCAACGAAATGGCCAGAAGCTTTTCCAGTATCAGACATCAGCGCAGAAACAGTGTCAAAAGTAATCTACGAGGGATGGATAACACGTTTTGGATGCTGTTCCCGTCTGACCAGTGACCAAGGAAAACAATTCGAAGCCGACTTATTTAAAAACCTAATGAAGAGGATGGGAATAGAAAAGTCAAGAACAACCGCTTATCACCCACAAGCAAACGGCATGATCGAAAGATGGCACAGAACGCTAAAAGCAGCCCTCACAGCAAGGCTTCAAAACTACAACTGGACGGAAGAATTACCAACGGTATTATTCGGCCTACGCGCAGCGATTAAAGATAACGATAATTCAACATCACCATCAGAAGCCTTGTATGGAAAAGCAATGAGGTTACCCGGGGAGTTCCATGGCGAAACACCACCTGGAATTATAACAACCCACTTCGAGGACACAATAACAAAGGCAATGAAAAGAATGCGAGCTGCGAAAAGAAGCCACAAGCATCAAGCAATATTCATTCACGATGAACTACATACATGCTCGCACGTATTTATACGGAATGACGCATACCGCAAGCCGTTGACACCTACCTACGACGGGCCATTCAAAGTTTTACAGCGAGACGGGAAAGTCTACACCGTGCAATTGGACAAGAGAATAGCAAGAATATCTATCGACAGACTTAAACCGGCTTTCCTGCTACATAATGAAGAAGTTGAAAGACATAACAGCGGCATACAAGAGAAGAGATATTATATCACACGTTCAGGAAGATCATCAAAACCACCGCTACGCTTCGCTGGGGAAGAGCTATGTAGCAGTCGCCGCAGCTATTAAGACACCCACACGGCACGGCCGCCGGTGGGACAATGAGGCGCTGCGAAATGTGCGCAGGCGCAGCGAAGTATTCACGCTCGCGACTTATGACGTATCAGTTTTGAGACGCGGCGATGGAATCGCGCCTAATCGCGCCGCCTACTACTCGTAGGACAGCCAATTATTGTATATAGTTAGAATAAGTTAATTGCAATATATATCGTCTTCAATACGCAACTATTATTTTACTACTGCATAACACCACCCAAAATGGCTCTGCCGTCAATGTCATCCTCGTGGCCTGAATGGAAGGCCAAACTTGCTGATTATTTTCCATCCAGTGATGATTATGCAGAGCTTCTTAACGAAATGCTTTCGAAAAAACTGAAATATAACGATTCGATGGAGTTCTATTATTAGGAAAAAAATAATCTTCTAACTCGATGCGAAAATTATGGGAAAAGAGCAGTAGACTGCTTGCTCTTTGGTATTGAAGATATATCACTCAGGTTAGGCGTAAAAGCAGCTAAATGCAACGAACCAGAGCAAGTTTTACAATATTTTCGATCCATAAAACAACAGTCACGTGAGCAAGATAGTAGACCTAAAGTACCTCAAGACTAGAAACCTGCTGTGAACGTGGGAAATGTTAATAATAGCATTCAGGCAAATACTACAAGACCATTTCGTTCGCGCGAAAATACCGGAACCAATATAGTTTGTCAACAATTGTAATGTGTGCAATAAGTTACACGCTCAGTCTAGACTGACAGCAGACTGATAAAACTTACGTAGTCAGCATTTGTAAAGTGAAGACGACAGTCAAGTGAGTCACCTGATCCTGCCAAGCCATGGATATTTTGAAGAAAAAAAGAGCCTGTGCTATTATAATTATCGCTTTACTGCTCAAGAAACGCGTAAAAAGGAAGCGATGGATGAAAACCTGGCTACAAAAAATAGAACATTACACGCATCTTAATTTATTAAATGAAATACGACAACAGGATGAAGAAGAAGACTTCCAAAATTACTATCGAATGAAAGAAGCCTGCTACGATCATCTATTGCAAATGGTCAAACCATATTTGGAAAAACAAGATACCTGTATGAGGAAAGCAATATCCGCCGAAGAAAGATTAGCTGTCACTTTACGATACCTTGCTACTAGAAGGAATATTAAAGATCTTAAATATTCTGCAGTAATGTCACCTGCTGCCATCAGTCAGTCAATTATTCAGGTAAGGTAAGTAATTATTCTTTATAAGGGTAAGTAAAAAAAAACGATTTATTAATAATTTTTATTATTTTACTTACAAATCAACAATGTAATTAAAATGACACTATGTAATTGTTTAGGTTACTAATTTAATCATCATATTATTATTCCGCTTCAAATTGAGCGAATAACGAACCAGCTGTATATTCGCTGTCTTGAGACATAGAAGATGGGGACGGAATGTGAAGAGTGTAGACCGGAGGTTGTGCGGGAGCTGCGGCTTGGGTTTGGGTGTAGATGCGTGATTGTGCTGTGACAGGGGTTTGAATATAGATTGGTGATTGTGCGGGAGGAGCTCTGGCTTGGGTTTGGGTGTAAATGCGTGATTGTGCTGTGACAGGGGTTTGAATATAGATTGGTGATTGTGCAGGAGGAGCTCTGGCTTGGGTTTAGATGTTGTTGGAAGAATGCGTGGGAGATGTGACAGGGGTTTGAATATAGATTGGTGATTGTGCAGGAGGAGCTCTGGTTTGGGTTTGGATGTTGTTGGAAGAATGCGTGGGAGATGTGACAGGGGTTTGAATAAAGATTGGTGATTGTGCAGGAGGAGCTCTGGCTTGGGTTTGGATGTTGTTGGAAGAATGCGTGGGAGATGTGACAGGGGTTTGAATGTAGATGGGTGATTGTGCGGGAGAAGCTGTGGCAGGGCTTTGGATGTACTCGAGAGATGTTGTGTGTGAGTAGGAAGATGATTCAGATGGAAATGGGCAAAAGAGAGATGGTGCAGGTGAAGGGGTTGATGTTACATTTATTTGAACTGAGTATCTGTGCAAATTTCCCAATTCCGCTTCAAATAGCACATCATTAATGACCTTCTTGGCATATAATCTTTGAGTAGGGGTCAGTCGTTCTAACGTTTCTGCCCAGTCAAATGCTATTGAACAAGCACCACTAACTTGGGGTTCTGATAAATAATTGCATGCTCGTTCCAGTAATTCATTTTGTGTTTTAAGGACACTTTTCTTGGAACTAAGAGGAGGCGGTCTTGCGGGTGGTTGTGGGGCTGCCACGAATGAAGAAATAGTCGCAGCAACTTCTTGCTCTTTTTGAGCTTGATCAGATTCAGCTTCATTCTGATTATCATCACTAGCCTGAAAAAAGAAAACGTACTATATTAACTTCTACTATGTTTTTTCCATTTCAGAAGCCGTCAAAAGAGGAGTGGAAAATAATTGCCGCTGATTTTGGTGATAAATATCAATTTTGGAATTCTTTGGGAGCTTTGGATGGTAAACATGTCAAGATCCAAAGACCAGAACACTCAGGGTCACTTTATTTTAATTATAAAGGTCATTTTAGTATCGTCTTGATGGCACTGGCAAAATGCAAATAAGGAATTCATAATGATTGACGTTGGTGCGAATGGTCGAGTATCGGATGGTGGTGTCCTATTTTACACAAAATTCTGGGATCTCTATAGTAAAGGCGAATTAGATATACCAGAACCATCGCCATTGCCATACATAACCGAAAGTTTTCCTTTTGTTTTTATATCTGATGAAGATTTTGCACTAGCGAAAAATTTAATGAAGCCATATCCACAAAGTGCATGTATCAATAATAATGAGCGAAAAGAATTTAACAGGCGGCTGTCACGAGCTAGATCAGTTATTGAAGGTGCTTTTGGTATAATAACAAAAAAATTCGGTGTATTTCAAAAGGCAATATGCTTTGAGCCACGAAAAGCCTCAACCATAGTAACGGCTTGCTGTTATTTACATAACTACTTAATGAAAACCAAATCCCGTCGCTACTTGGCATCAAACTGGAAAGTTACAAAAGCTACTGATATTGAATTGACCGATTTGGAACCCACTCCTACCCGAAATTCAACTAATGATGCCAAACAGATAAGAGAAAGACTCTGCCATTACTTTAGTCATGAGGGTAAATTGGAAATTAGCAAAAATGACCTTCAATAGTGAATTGAGAACATACAATAATAATTTAACAGCATTATACCTACTTTGTTTTATTTTGTGAGTTATTAACATCTACCTACCTACCTACCTTATTATAAATAAATAAATATTTGGGGACAATCTTACACAAATCGAACTAGGCCCAAACTAAGCAAAGCTTGTAGTATGGGTACTAGACTACGATATATATATATATACTTATATAGATAAATACATACTTAAATACATAGAAAACATCCATGACTCGGGAACAAATATTCGTGCTCATCACACAAATAAATGCCCTTACCGGGATTTGAACCCGGGACCTCCAGCTTCGTAGGCAGGGTCACTACCAACTAGGCTACAGAGGTCGTCATTATGTACCTACACTATACATAGAAAATATGTTCTTACTTACCCGATCTACCGGAACAGGCTGCTCAAATGTATCCAAAAATTTAAGATATTCGAAAGTCCAACTTTTTGGACGGTATAAGTCATCTGTACTAGACCCCGATCTTCGCGATGAAATAATTTTCTTCAGCTCTCTCCTGTAGTTGGACCGTAAAACGTTTTTTTTTTTTTTTACATCCTCTATAGTTGCCCCGGGTTTAATTTTTATATATATATTGAGGAGTTTTCGCAAAGCGTCATTTCTCTTGTATTTATTGATATAAAAAGTATGGGTTTTATCCCATAACTCTGGCAAGAACTCGAATGCGAGAATGAATTCTTTTTCTATCTCGATTGGCGGTGGCGGGAGTGAAGCGCTCGGCAGCGGCGCGGGCGGCGGCGGCAACGCTTCGTCGTTTGGCACGTCTTGCTCCATTGCGTCGCGGACGGTGACTGACGCGAGAATGATTCGAGCGGTTACACGATCAGTCTGGCATCAGTCTGATGTCAATCACAACAGAATGATAAAAATATTTTAAAATATTTAATTTTTGTCATTCTGGACCATCAGTCCGTCAGTCAACTGGTTAGACGATAATTCTCGCGTCATTCTGAGCAAACTGATGGACTGAACTGACGCCAAACTAATCGTGTAACCCTTGTCTAAGAAGCCAGGATAGCGAGGATTATATAAAATGTTGAAGAGGCAAATGAGGATGTGGGAATCCCGGCGAAGACGAATCGGGAGCCATTTCAGCTCCCTGCGATACTCTGACACGTGGTCAAACTTGCGCAGACCAAAAACAAACCGAATCCCGAGGTTTTGAAGTCGCTCGAGTTTGTTCAGTTGCTCTTCAGTCACGCTAGCCCAGCAGACATCTGCGTAATCGATCAGGGGGAGGAGGAAAGACTGAGCGAGCGTGATCTTTGTCCGACGAGGCAGGAAGTTTTGAAGACGCCTGAGAGAGTGGAAACTGGCAAAGACTCGCCGACTTACCTCGCCGACATGGACTGACCAGGACAGTTGGTTATCGAAGAAAATTCCTAGATTTTTGGCCTTCGTGCTATATGAGATTATGGTTCCGTCATATGTTACAGGAGCAATGGACAAATGCTGTAATGAGTTATGGGAGTACCTGGAACCAATAATCATAGCCTGAGACTTACTAGGGTTCACTAGTAGCCCATAAGAATTGACCCAGTCCCTGATTTTATCAAGATCTACATTTAACAGATCTACGGCTGAGGCCATATCATGAAGAGAAAAATGTCGGTAAACCTGGAGATCGTCGGCATAAAGATGATAAGACGAGGAGAGTCCATCCGAGATGGAATTAATGAAGATAGAGAAAAGAAGGGGAGACAGTATACCACCTTGGGGCACTCCCGCAAAGAGGTCACACCACTCTGTTGAAGTCTCCTCCGACTTGATACGCTGCTGTCGCCCTCTCAGGTACGAATCAAACCAGCTAGCAGAGTCGGAGGACACGTTCAGGGACTTCAGTATCTCAACGAGAATGTCAAAATCGACGCAGTTAAAGGCGCTGCTAAAGTCCAAAAGTGCTATCACAGAGAGCTGTTTCTCATCCATCGCGTGCTGAATGTCATCAGTGACTTTGAGTAAGGCCGTTACGGTACTGTGACCCGACCTAAATCCGGACTGAAATTTGTTAGAGGAAAGGTAGGAGGTGATTCATTAATATTTGAACAAGGGCTTCCCATAAAATTGCATTTAGTTCTTTCTGAGGATTCCGTTGTCCCTTAAAACACCATGATCGTGATCAAAGTTGAATGTAATGTCAACTATTCGGGCACAGTTTACGTTAATGGGTCATTGCGTGGTCCTTCAGGAAAAGAATATTACTTATTACCTGGGGAATACTTCGTAGTAGATGGTCGAGGCTCTTAGCAAAGAGCCTCGACTGTAACGTTCTGGACCAGCAGGTCCAGAACGTTACAGTGAGCGAACTACAGAAAGGACTTAATAACGAGAGCATTGCGTACTAATCAATTTGAACGCGTGAATATACTGAACTTTGTTGACCCTGACGTACAAAAATCCATCAATTACGTCAAAAATATGTCCGAGTCTGACAAACAAAGTTTCTAAAGAAATACAATGAGTGTTTTTCCCACTCTTTAGCCGACTTAGGATTTACTGATATTGAAGAGATGCAGATTGACGTGACCGATACAAAACCAATAGTTTACAGACGTTACAAACTTTCATATCCTGAACGCGAACTTGTTCGATCAATGGTAAAGGAAATGCTTTATGCGAATATAATTTGTGAATCTAATTCCGCGTCCGCAAGTCCAATTCTCCTCGTGAAGAAAAAGACAGGAGATAAACGTTTTTGCCTTCATTACCGTGCCTTAAATATTGTAACCAAAAAGCAACATTTTCCGCTGCCATTTATCGATGATCAATTAGATAGGTAATCAGGTAATTCACTTTTTATATCTCTTGATTTAGCCTAGGGATATTATCAAATTCCTGTCGCTGAGAATTCCCAGGATAAGACTGCCTTTGTTACATCTTATGGCCAATATCAATTTAAGAGGATGCCCTTTGGATTGGCCAATGCACCCTCCATATTTCAGCTGACGATGAATAAGGCTCTAGCTGGAATTAGGTATGTCATTATCTACATGGATGATATCTTGATACCAGCTCACGACTTTGGTGAGAGTCTAATGAGGTTGGAGGAAGTTCTAGGTGCGATGCGTGAAGTAGGGTTTACTCTCAAATTAAATAACTGCTTTTTATTTCACGAAGAAATAGATTTTCTTGGTTTCGAAGTTAATGGGTCGGGTATTCGGCCAGGATCACGAAAAATAACAGCAGTTTCCGAATTCCCCACTCCTACAAATATTTATGAAGTTAGGAGATTTATAGGACTAACGAGTTTCTTTAGACGTTTTATCTAAAACTTTTCATTAATAGCTCGACCGCTAACGGACCTTTTGAGAAAACACACTACAAGATTGGAGATGGACCAATGAATATATTGGAGCCTTTGAAACTCTAAATAATAAACTAATTGTGAGACCAGTCTTGGCACTATATGATGCTAGTCGAGAAATCGAGTTACATACAGACGCCTCAAAATTTGGTATCCCAGGCATTCTTATGCAACGAGGTACCGATGTACTAATGAGACCCGTAGCGTATTACAGTCGTAAGACAACTATTAATGAACAGAAATTTCACTCATTCGATCTAGAGACATTGGCTGTTGTAGCATCATTGAGTTTCACGGATTGTAATGCGCTGCGGACCACTTTGACGAAACAGGATCCAGGATTGGCCGTTGGTGGATTCAACTGCAGGAGTATAATTTTGAAATAGAATATAGGTGCGGTTCTCAAATGCCTCACGTTGACGCCCTAAGTCGGGCTCCTGTTTCCGAATCATTGAAAGTTAATGAAACTCACGTAATCGATGTTCTTAGTGTAGAGGTCGATGATTGGATTGCAACAGTAGAGGGCAATGACGAAGAAATTAACAAAATCAAGGAAATTCTTTCAAACAAAGACACCAAGTTCGTCGCGGCCGTTCACAAGAATTACCAAATTAAGGGAAATCATGTCTACAGAATAGTTGACAATGGAATAAAGTGGGTGGTTCTCTGTTCGATGGCAATTGATAAGAATGAACCACGACGATGTGGATACGAAAAAACTTAAAAGAGACTCAAGTCTTCCTTTTGGTTTTCAAAAATGCGCAAATTAACCAAAAAGTACGTAAACGCATGTCTCGAGTGTGCTTATCACAAAGCTCCAGGAGGAGCAAAAGAAGGGATGCTTAATCCGATCCCCAAACCAGACATTCCTTTCCACACACTACACACTGACCATTTGGGGGCATTCATTCGATCGCGGAGAGGCAATATGTATCTGCTCGTTATAGTAGACTCTTTTACAAAGTTTGTAAACATAAAGCCCGTTAGAGACACCAAAACTGCTACAACAATACGAGTATTAAAAGAACATTTAAGTTATTTTGGTGTACCTACTCGACTGATAACAGACCGGGGCTCATGCTTCACAAGTACGAAATTCAAGACTTTTGTAACGAGTATAGGAGTAAAGCACATACTAAACGCAGTAGCAACTCCGCGAGCGAATGAACAGGTCGAGAGATTCGATAGGACAAACTCCGATGCACTAGGTACAAAATGTCACGGTAAAAATGATAATACGTGGGACGAGTATGTTGGTGATGTACAACTTGGCATAAACACGACTGTCAATAAGTCTACAGGAAAAAGTCCGTCTGAACTGCCGTTCGGATTCAAAGTTGCAAGTTCTTCTGAAAATATATTGAATGAAGTGATTACAGAAACTGTGGAGCGAGTTGATGTGGAAAATATGACGGATCTAAGAAATAAAACAACAGATCGGATCGACAGAGAACAATTTGTTGCCAAAAAACGGTTTGATAAGCACAGAAAACCACCAACAATGTATTGTGAGGCAGATCTTATCCGAATAGAAAGAACAATGTTCGACAAGGACAGGCAATGTAAATCCAAAAAGTTAATTCCCTAATTTCATGACCCTTATAGGATAACTAAAATTCTACCAAACGATAGGTTCCTCGTAGAAGACACACCTCTTACTCTTACTAAGAAAGAAAATAAAAGATATGAAAATGTTGTTTCGATAGATAAGATCCATCCATGGCTTAATTTCAAAGGATTTGGTAGCGAGAATGACAGTGAAGGTGTGTGACAGTGAAGTGACATTGAAAGTGATCATGACGATAAATAAGTGAATGGTAAGCATTGTTAAGAAATTACGCCATTATTAAGATTAAAGTTTGATTCGAAGGTTTCATGTAAAATACATGCACTTAATATATATACCTACTTAAAGATTAAAACTAAATTATAAGATAAGTTAGTATATAAGAATTAGGAAGAGATGAAGAACTGATTATGATTTAATAATACTACCCATATAAAATAAAAAAGTAGAGTTGATAAAGCATTAATAACGAATATTAAGGTATAGCATAGGTTATGAGCGGTCAGTGCCGACTGGAATAAATATGGCATAGATGGTCGCAGATCATGACAGACTATGCTGTATACTTAAACCGTTGAACATGATTGTTAGTAGTGGGTCATAGCAGGATTTTAAAATAACGAAATTTAAGCAGCTACTAAATACCACAAGCAGCTTCTATAACTATCTAGTCTCAGTAACGGGTTTTTTCCTGCGTTTTTTGGACAGTTCAATCGGTTCGACCGCTGGCCGCTATCGTTACTAGGAAACGGTTTCGTGATTCGAGTATCGGTTTTGCGCTAACGATGGTACCTAGGGCAAAGGCAAACATAATTTCCGTTGGCTGCAACGTACTAGCTAGATGAAATTAAATTCCCTTCATACTTAATTCAGGCGTGAAACTCAGGCTTAGGCTGGCTGTCTTTAAAAAAAATGTACATTATTTGGCTTTATCTTTGTACAGATCTGATTCGCTATCTTACCTACAATTATATACAGTTATTTGAGTCGGTACTGAGTTATGCGCCCAAGTCGTACTTAGCAATCCTGAGCTTGAAGTAATCAAATCAGTAAGTAAGTACCTACGCATGCATGCGAATCACGCTCATTACTGAAAAAACAAAACACTCATGTCGAAGGTCATCAGTCACGCCAATTCATTTAAAATACTGTAATATATTCATTACTGTTCAGGTAATACGGGTCAAGCCTTGACCCGTATTACCTGAACAGTAATGAATAACCTTGTCAAGTAGGGATGATCGATGCTGTAAAAACATCGATGATGACATCGATAATGACATCGATAGCTGAATATCGATATTCGATGTTTATCGAGCACAAAACATCGATGTCAGCCAACATCGATGTTTTTTGCAAACTTCATCAAAAAAATAAAAAACCATAAAATCACTCGTATTTTTAATTAAACTACATCAACACTACAAATTCCAATATTTTTTATCAATAGACTGCAAAAATAACAATTTTGAAAGTGCAGAACCTTTCAATCTGTTGCGCTATTGATATAAGGTTGAACCAGCCTTAGAAAACAAACGCTCCGATGGTGTTGATGTTGCAATAGTGCTTAAATATCTCACCGCAAGTTTTTTCAACTTTGGGTCAGTAGAACCAATAACACTGTTCCAAACTTGCATAGGATCTTGTTTCAGATCATTCAACGGATTTTTCAGAAAATAACTCAACTCTGAGGGCATGTCCAACTCGATTTGCGAGGGTACGCAATTTATTTCTTGGGCTAGCTTATAGTAATCGCTCCATAAATCAAATTCTTCTGTCTGATCACTCTGAGACTCAACTTCAACACGACGCTCGTCTTCCTCAGTGACCTGCAGTTGTGCAGTGGTGGTAAGCAATTCCTTGACATTTCTAATTGCTTTTGAACATGCTACAGGATCCTGAAAGTGGATATTTTTAAACCTAGGATCTAGCAAAGTAGAAATCGCAAGAATATTAACATGTTCTGATGGCAGCAAACGTTTTTTTATTTCTAATAATATATTCTGTTTTAAGTTTTCCCCAATTGTGTGTTTTGGCTGTAAACCGTTGATTTTCAAATTTAACATTCGCGTTAAAGGAACAACTTTGCTGCTAGTAACAAAGCTTTCTCCGCATGCCTCTTTAGTTGCGACTTCGAAAGGCCGTAAAATTTCACAAATTTCAGTCAGTTCTTCTATCTGTTGAGCGTTTACCATTGGAGGAGCACTGGTATGGCAGTTTACGATTTAGTTGATAGCTGGACGCAGTTTTAAAAATCATTCGATCATGTAAAAAGTAGAGTTCCAGCGGGTAGCGACGTCTTGTATCAGTTTTAGATCGGATTGTTTCCGTAGCTCATCACTTGCTTACAATACATTGCTTGAACCACGTAACTATTATTTTAATGGATGCAATCAAGCTTGGAAATTGGCTAGTTTTTTCAATAGATTTCTGCGCCACTAAATTAAGCAAGTGAGCGAGACAGATTACGTGGACTTTTTTGCCAAACGCAATATCAATAGCTTTCACTACATTTGCTCCACCATCAGTCACCACTGCCAATAGTTTGTTTGTATCTGTTAGCCATTCTTCGCAAGTTAGTAACAGCATCCTTGCGATATATTCAGCTGTATGCGATTCCGTTAATTCATACACTCCCAATGTGGCTGATACCATTGCGTCCTCATCATAAAAATGAATAGTAACACCTATAAAACTTCGAGTTTGCATAGTATCAATCCAGATATCTGTAGTAAGAGTTATGCTATTCAGCCCTTTAATCTTATCCTTAAAACAATTTTGTGTTACTTTGTATCTGGCATCTAGCATTCTCTTGATGATTAATCGAACTTACCTGTAAGTGAAGTTCTATCATAATTATGTGAAGGCTTTGTCCGAAGAGATTAGAGATATACTTGTAGTAGCACGTAGTGTCTGCCATTCATCCACTATAGTTAAAATACATAGGGTAAACCGAAAAAAACTTTTTATCGAGTGTGCCTTGTTGCTAGCCCCACGCACCCAATCACCCAATGGATCATTTAGTTCAAAGCTCCAAGAGTACCAGGTGTAATATTCCACTACATGGGTTACATTGGGCGGGCGGGAGCTAATCTCTTCGGACAAAGCCTTCACATAATTATGATAGAACTTCACTTACAGGTAAGTTCGATTAATCATCAATTATGTTACAGGCTTTGTCCTTTGAGATTAGAGATATACTTGTAGATTTTGAAAGTCTAAGTGGAATATTACTAGACTATCGAAAAACCACAAACAACTGTTTTTTTTTTTTTTTTTTTTTTTTTTTTTTTATTAATGAAACATTTACATGTCCCATTACATTCTTCTATCAGTACTCAAGACAATGAAGGTGAATATGTTTAACCTATGATTAATTTAAATATTCATTCAAAAGTTTTATGTACTTCATAATATGCACCTAATTCAGCAGGGATAATGCAAATTGGTGATTATCATTATTTACAACATTTCTCTGGTAGAACCGAGCAAATACAGTAGATCTCCCGCTCCATCCAGCGGTACGTCTGATAGTGTCTATATTTACACCATTTTTATACGCACTCGATGTGGCAGCATGCCTGGTAGAGTGCGCAGAAAAAATCGATGTGTCAATCCCGCTTTCACAAAGTGTCTCTTTTACCCATCTACTTAATGTTTGAGATGTCACTGCCTTGTAAGGTCTCTTTAAACTTATAAATAATGTATCAATATTTCCCCTCAGTTCCCTTGTTCTGTCAATGTATTGATTTAAACTCAAAGCTGGACAGATTTCTGTTCGATCTCTAAAGTAGGGGAGATACAAATTGGGTTGGGATGTACCTGGTGGTGAAGTTTTAATGAGGTCAGGTATTTTGATATTTATATTATCTGAGTTGGTCTGAATATATGTTAGCTTAATCTCTGAAATTGTCTGCATTCTATGCGCTGTAACTAATGCTATAAGAGTAACTGTCTTTTTGGTCAGGCATACAAGATCTAACGAATCGTTAGGTTAGGTTAGGTTAGAGATAATCGAGAACGATGGATTGGTCCCATGTATCACCATATTTAGGGGTAGGGGGCCGCATCTTATAGAACCCTTTGAATAATCTCTGCACCCTGTCATCACTCCCTACTTAAGAGCCCAAAATTAGTGATAAACCAGAACGAATAGAATTGAGAGTTCCATATTGAGCACCTGAATTAAAAACTTCTGTTAAGAAATAGATTACATTTGGGATCGAAGCCTCATAAAAATCAACTTGATTATGATCACAATTTTTTTTCCAGCGTCTAAAGCCAACATCATATTGCTTTAAGGAATTATCCGCTAATGAAGCGCATATAATATCTAGGGATGCAGGTGGTACGCGTCTTCTCAAGAACGCCTCCCGGATAATCTGCCTGCCATAAGAGTGAGCGTGGGTTGGATCGCGCTGTTGATTGAAGAAAATAAGACCATATCAGTCGGATCTAAAATCAACGGATCTGAGCAAAGGAGGCTCTGGTAGAGTGGAAACCAAGGCTGAGTAGGCCACACAGGTGCAACAACAATACCCTCGGCACCATCTGTAATTATCTTTTTAAGTACCTTCAACATAGTTGCAAAACGCGGAAATGCGTAAAAGTTACAATCTTTCCAGTCTCTATTGTGAACGCATTAATTGCACAAGCCCCCGGATCTCTTTGCCAAGATACGTAACGATAGCATTTATTATTTGTTCTTGATGCAAACAAGTCAATCTCAGGAGTACCTAACTTACTTGTTATCATTGTTTTCAAGGCCTCAGCACTCAGTTCCCACTCGATATCAGGGTGTTGTCTCCTAGATTCCGCATCTGCTATTTCATTGTCCTGTGAGCTGATATAAGAAGCAAACACAAATATCCTACGCTCTTCACAGAATTGGCACAAATTTCTGGATATTATGTTAAGGTGGGTAAATCTTACACCACCCATACGATTAACATATGAAATAGCAGTTGTGTTATCTATTCTTAATAGAATTTGACAATCATGAAGGTTCCTAGCGAAGACCTGAAGACCAAAGTAAGCAGCTTTTAACTCAAGGGAGTTAATGTGCTCCTTACTTTCCTCATCAGACCATCGACCACTGGCGGTCTCCCCGCCACAAGCCACCCCCCACCCTGTTTTGCTCGCATCAGAAAAAATTTCCACACAGTAATTGTCGTCCCTGATAGGGTTGACAACTCGGTCAATCTTATTTAACCACCATTTATTGTCACATTGTAAGTGTGACGGCAAAGTCACGTGACCGCTGAAGTCATCAGATTTCAACAAGGCCAAATATTTAACCCGCTCAAATTGCTTGGTATAAAGCCAGCCGTATTGGATGGCAGGGCAAGCAGATGTAAGGAGGCCTAAAGGTCGCGCAAAACTGCGAATGGTACAACGCTTGAGTTGTTTAAAATGTATTAATTCTGATTTGATTAACTTCCGTTTCTTGTCCGGTAGACTTATGTGGAAATTTTTAGAATCAATAATCAAACCAAGGTATTTACAGGTAGTTTGTGGAGTTGTACAACTCTTATCTTCATTAATGATAAACCCTAATGAATTTATTTAACGACTTTAAGTTTAAAATAAATCTCTTGTTGCCATTTTCTTTCTCAATCAGGAAATAGCTTGACAAGTATTGACCTTCTATTGATTGGCATTGAGATATGGCTCCTTTTAGTAAGAGGTCATTAATAGATTTTTCGTAATCGACAAGCTCCGATTTTGAATAAATTGATTGTCTTGGGGTATGTATTTGGGCAACCTGTTCTATGAACGGTATTTTGTAGCCCTGTACCCAAGATAGTATAACAGGATCACTTGTTATTAGACGCCACTGGTCATGGTAATATGAAAGTCTTCCACATACCGAATCTACTGGCGTCGCTGCGGAGCGCGATACTGTGAGCGCTGCTGCGGTGGCGGCGGCTGCGGCGCGGACCTCGGCGGCGGCGGGGGCGGCGCGCGCCGGCGAGGCGGCGGCGGCGGCGCAGTGTGCAGCGGGGGCGCGGGTGTCTGCCACCGGCCCACTGTCGTCCCCGCGTTGTACGGAAGTGGGGGCTTCAAGTTTAAAGGACGTGCACTTTTCGGCCTTGCGGCAGTAGTTGTGTTCTTTGCAGAAGCTTGAATCTTTATTTCAGCGCCAGACTTACTAATAGCTTTTGCCGATCTGAGTGTTTCAGCGAGTTTTTCCCCAAAAAGATATTTATCAATGTCCGTCTCGTAGAGGTGATCTTTTATCTCTTTCCTTATTCCCCCGCATATGAAACTGCGCCGGTTCATAGATTCAGTGTGTTGTATATCACACATTATTCGTCCAGCCTCAATGAGGAGTTTGACCACTGACGTATCCTTGTTATTCTGAGAGAATATCTTTGTTAGAGCCTCTCCTATACATGAGATGGCAGCACTGATATGTCCCTGTTTATTCTCGATGGCCTTATCTTTCTTGGTAAGAGTATCGGTTAGGGCTGCCTTTATTTCAGCATTCAACAGTGGCGCTTCAAAATCTTATGACAATTTTCAGGCACAAGGTGCTTTTCGAGAAGCTCTTTTCGTTCTTCTTTAGTCAATCCAGAAGTAGCGACAAATTCCCATCTCAACGCTAAGTCTTTCTGAATTTTTGGCGCATATGTTTTGTCTTTTGACGGAGTTTTTCCCAGCATCTCCAAAATTTCATCATCCAAAATGATAATATCTTCATCCGGGGCCTCCGCGTGTTCATTGTTATCGTTATTATTGGAGCCAATATTGGCGTAAGCGCTGGCACCAATATCAGTGTTGGCGCTGTGGCTAGTTGACGCATGAGGACCCTGTTGCGGCGTGTCAGCCATAGAAGTATCGTTGGGAACGCCTAAAAACAAACTTTTGGCTATATTTATGTAATAACATTCGAGAAAGTCCCCATAGGCTACCTACAGTACTTTTGAAGTGAAGGTAACATCCCTACAAGATGTACACTACACTAAAAGTTGATTAATTATTGTATGAAGAAAAATGTTTGACTGAAGTATGTTCTATTAAGCACGAGATAGTCCTTATAAACTATCCACAATACTATTTTTTGTGAAGGTAACATCCCCACAAGATGTACACATCACGCGAACATTTTCATAATTTATGAAGGTAGCATCCCCACAAGATGCACACATCAAGACATTATGATTTTTAATCATGTTGAAGTATTTACATGGCTATATTTATGTAATAACATTCGAGAAAGTCCCCATAGGCTACCCACAGTACTTTTGAAGTGAAGGTAACATCCCTACAAGATGTACACTACACTAAAGGTTGATTAATTATTGTATGAAGAAAAATGTTTGACTGAAGTATGTTCTATTAAGCACGAGATAGTCCTTATAAACTATCCACAATACTATTTTTTGTGAAGGTAACATCCCCACAAGATGTACACATCACGCGAACATTTTCATAATTTATGAAGGTAGCATCCCCACAAGATGCACACATCAAGACATCATTATGATTTTTAATCATGTTGAAGTATTTTCCGTAACGATTTGACGTCTCAGGCTCGTCGTCCATGTCGATGTACTCAACAGGGGGCTCCAGGTCGTCTACGTCCGGGCGGGTCGGTGGCGGCGGCGGCGGCGGCGGCGGCGCCCGTGAGGCGTGACCGTGACCTTCACTATCCGACCACGATTGCCTAGTACGGGAACGGCGCGAACGTTTCTTACGTTTTTCCAACTTCTTTTCTAATTTTCGCACTTTTTTACGAAGATAATCACTATCTTCATCACTGTGACTGCGTTTAGGCATGTTTTTAGTATGATTGATGAACTATTCCAAAACACAAATTTAGCACACGAAATATGTGGTGAACGGCGGAGCACTAGAACGCGAATGATCCATTGGGTGATTGGGTGCGTGGGGCTAGCAACAAGGCACACTCGATAAAAAAAATTTTTTCGGTTTACCCTATGTATTTTAACTATAGTGGATGAATGGCAGACACTACGTGCTACTACAAGTATATCTCTAATCTCAAAGGACAAAGCCTGTAACATAATTAAAAGTATGCCTAGAGGGTACTTTATAAAGAGATGCAGCTACTTACTCATTCTCGACGATTTGGAATGGTTGTGAATCCTTGCATATCATATATAAGATAGCATTCGTTAAACGAATTCCCTTAGCGCCATTTTCAGCAAATTCAGTTACGCTTCTGAAACTCTCATTTAAAGTTGGCTGAAATGATTTTCTATTACTGGATGGTGTACTCATGTCAAATTGCAATCTGAGTCACCAAAAAAATCCGCCGTTTCGAAAGCCGAGCTAGTGGAAGCCTTAGCCAATCCACCAGAGGAAGAGGAAGCTTGTACAGAGGGTTGTTTGAATATATCCTTACGTGCTTTCTTTGCAGGTGAACTTTTTTCTGTATTAGCTTCATTTTTCTTTTTCGTCACTAATGATGAATGCATCTTTTCCATGTGTAATTTTAAATTTGTTGTGTTACCACACGTTTTCAAAACCTTGGAACAGGAGCGTCATCTTGCTTCAGTATTATTAAGTTTGTCAAAGAACTCCCAATACAAACTTTTTGGCGGCATTTCAGTAGCGCAGTAAACCCTATAACAAACAGTATTTGATTTAAAAATAAACATAATATAGTGAGCAGAAAGACAATCTTATTGACAACAAAATATCAAAACAATTTGCCATAACCTTAGTAGAATTTTGAATGTTAATAATCAGGCAACACTCACCACTCAGGCACTCAGCAAGATTTACATTCACATTCACAAATCAGTCCTCCACTACCCAAGCCGAATCTACAACCAAAAAAAAAACAGTGATAAATAGGTAGCATGTGGAAAGCAAATAAAGTATTGAATTGAATTTAATAGTATATGCTTAGTTCAGCGTTCGTTAGAAAATCAGCATAACCTAAAAATAAAAAAGCAGTGGGTCAGTTTGCAATAACTTTCATGCATTTGACTGTTGAGACAAATAGTTATAATGTGTAGTTACTTACATGTTGTTAATATCAAGTATAGTGTAAAAACCAAGTAACAATAACTTTATTTTCATTCAAAGGATGAACAGTAACACGTCACACATAAACAAGTCAGACACAGACAGCACAGTCGGCAGTCCACAGATAACGAACAAAAGTTTTTTTCGTGTTTTGGTTGCGTTCAGAATTTGATAAATAATTTGTGGAAGCGTTCATAGATTTCGATTATGTGTCCGCTCGCGACCAAATATCGATTATGTATCCGTGACATCGATGTTACGATGTTTTATATAATGCAACATCGATGTTAAAATATCGATGTTTTGTCTTCTAACATCGATGATCATCGATCCCTAGGTCAAGGTCTCGGCTTTCACGGTGGCTCGCGCCTCCAAGAGGAGGCGCGAGCCACCGTGAAAGATAACCCAAACACCGAATGCTGGCGGATTATCTAAAGTCCGCGTCCACTTATGTCCTGCGGCGGAAAGTGGAACTAATAGCACTGGTGGCAAGACGACAGAGGCGCCGGCTATCGGACTTTAGTGGTAGTGGTTGGTGGGACTTTAATTCGATTTTGCAAGATGACGTAAACGACACAACAGCTGATTTTTTGCGCAACGTTGGTATAATACATACAACGTTGTACTTCCGCGTGGTTGTTTGAGACAATAAAATTATTGAGATGAATCAAAAAGAGACGGACGATGGTCGCTGATTCGTTTTCGAACATACTTAACCGACCGAATAGCCAAAACCGCCGTGTAACTCGTAAAATTGTATAGTCTCGTTATTAAATAGCGATTCATTATATGAAACGTCAATTGAAATTGGTTACCTATGTAAAACATGCTAGTGAGACAAACCGTAAATTGTATAGTCTCGTTGTTAAATAGCGCATTCATTATCTGAAACGACGATTGAAATTGGTTACCTATGTAAAACATGCTAGTGAGAATAAGCAGTTATACAATATACCAGTACCGTGTTATCCGTTGCCTACATAGGAGCTGTTTTTATAACTATTTAGTTAAATAACGCCCACTCCTAATGATTGTGACTAGTTATAGTGACTGCGATGAAAGGACACAGGTTATGAGCGGATAGTGCAGATTTCGAGTACCGTTGGTTAGTAACCAACGTTGCACAGATATCCGCAGATCATAACAGACTGTGCGTAGATTAAGATTAGAAGCGTGAGTTATAAGCAAACAGCGTGATGGGAACAACGGCGCAGATGTTTGCAGATTATAACAGATCATGCATTAAGAACAATAATTTGTAAGTGATATAATGTTTGTAATTGCTATGATTCGTAAGTGATATAATGTTAGTGATTGCTATGATTCGTAAGTGATATAATGTTTGTAATTGCTATGATTCGTAAGTGAGTACTTAACTAATTTATAATGATAAATAATTAATAGTAATGAAGAATGATGGCTAAAAATTCTCTTGAACTCTACCTAATGAGAGGACTCATTCTAAAAAGGATAGCCGAGTTGTTAGAATTGCTATTGTTTACTCTGTATTTATCGGCGAGCGATATTTAGTTTAATATGAAACATTAGTGTGTTGTTTACTATCTGCGTTTCGTTATATCTACGAGAGTTATTTTGGAATGACAGTTAGTTAGTAGATTTGAATGAGTGACACAGAATAGTAAGATATAACGAAACGCAGGGATGGGAGGTGAACGGATTGAACGATATGAATGTTGTGGTACAAAAACTAAACAAAAAGAGCGGAATATATCGATTTCATTAAAGGCAATCTCTTTCTATTTCTTCCATTCCTGAGTTGATTCATTACTACCGACCGCCATTTTGGTTGAAACATGCCACTTGCTTAGCGGTCTGCAGAGACCGTACAATATCTCAAGGTTTTCGATTGATGATTTTTGCTCTGAGGTACGATTTAGGCACATACTTATGGTTTCCACTTCGAGTTTATGAATCAATGCTATGAATTTAATAACACAACATAAATCACTTTTTAATGAAACACAACACAAATCACTCGAAACGGAGGCACGAGAGGCGGTGCATGAATGACGCAGCAGGTGCCGCATTAGACGTTCGATTCCTTGAATGTTTCCTAGGATTGAATACGGTCTTATGTTTTTAATACCTGTCTCACTTCATTACCTAACGAATTAATATCACTCTCCTTGTCACACCGCTCCCTGTTCATTTCTTTGTACGTAACGAACGCGACGTGCTAGCCGGTCTTTGGAGACCGGCTGGCAAGTGCGCTGTTTTTACAACCGGTCTGCAAAGACCACAAAGCAAGTGAGGGGTTAAAGGGTTATGATTTCGACGAACCTAGTCTCCTCGTTGAAGCCGCACATCTTTTTAACACAATTTATAAACGTCGTGTAATGTTGTGGTTTGAATAGGTTGCTAAGTTCTTGTATAAAAGGATCTTCAGTCTTTAAATGTAATAATAACTTTCCTAAGTCGCGTAGCTTAGAACATATCGCTTTTCTACTGCGTGCTTCTTTCTTCTTTTTCATTAATCGTGAGCCGTATGCCAAAATTAGTGGATCCGTTTTAACTAATATGGAAATGTCATCATTCCGCAACATTGGCATGATATGATTTTTAACTTCCTGAGATGCTGCTGACAAATGGGAAATTATGCTCGCACCTCGTCCTTCAGGATTATTAAGGAGAATATTTATGATACACATGTAGTAACACGTATTGTGCACCGCTCTGCACTTTAGTTGAGAATATATTTTGTTACTTTCAGTTTTTTTTTTTTTTGTGAGGTAGATAGATATTTTGCCTAGTCGGCAGCGCCCATCGATCTCGCGCTTCATACGCGTTTTAGTGCTCCGCCGCTCAAGTCACTTTCCACGATCAACGTTTTAAAAAGTGAAAAAGTGTAAAAATACCGAAACGTAGACGTTCGCGAAGTTACGACGACGAAATCGACAAGTATCGACGAAAACTTAAAAAACTGGAACGAAAAAAGCGCAGGCGGGAAAAATCCCTTACTTCGCGATCCCGATATTTCCGACGAAATGATGATGACCAAGGTATTTAACTTCTCTGTTTGTTTAAATACCTATTTGATCTATATAAGGTGGCTCCGTAAGCATTCCTACGAAGAAATGCTCGAGATAACCATTGGGGTTATTTCACCGCATTTAAAAAACAGTTGGCGTACTTTCCATTGGGGACTGTACCTAACTAAATCTCTGAAGATAACTGTTGTTATCAAGTGCTCATAAAGGTCATTATTACCGATTCTTGTAAAATAGTAATAAAATCTTGTAAAAACCTTTAAATAACTCACATCTCACTCATGTTCTATGGTACTATGCTATGAGCTATCATTACGGTGTGTAACCAGAGCAGCCGCTGGGGCTGTCTCGACACAGTACCGTTAGCATACAAGTCTTACTTCTGAGAATCTGCAAATAGAATATCCTTTATTAGAACAATACATACAAAAATAGGCATCTACTTACTTCAAGTACTTAGGTTTTCTCGGTACCTTTCAGTCACACCACCAAACAACGCGTCCGACGCTGAACCAATGTACGTCTCCGACGATGACTACTCGGAGGGCTCTGAAAACCAAGTAGACAAGCCCCCAAACGAGCTACCCTCTTGTCCAAACCCCCCGACTGCCGAACCGCAACCGGGACCAAGCTCAGCACCTGACGAGCCGCAACCGGGTCCAGGCACGGTGCCCGATGTATTACAGGCCGGCCTAAGCGCAGCGCCGCGCGGCCCGGATCAGGGACCAAGCGCGTCTATCAATGAACTACAGCAGGGGGATAGCCCCCTTATTGAATTAGACCCTGAGATTATGGAAATTCTCGGTGATGACCCATTTTCTACAGTTCAGTATGGACCTGAAATACGAAAAGAATTAGCCACCCGTTTTCAACACGTTGCTACAGAGGGCCTGGAAAAGGATGCTAGGAAGGACCTTATTGCAAAATACCTCATACCGGCCAATTGTACCTACATTGACGCGCCGAAGGTCAATGCTCAAATAAAATTCTTTACCGATGCCAACGCTAAGCGCGATAAGGGCATTGAGACAAAACAAAAGCAGATGGCCAGTGCCATCTCATGCTTAAGTGAAGTTATCAACAACCAGCTGAGTTCAAAAAATAAAAATAACGAGGTTTTGCAAAAGCTGATGGACGCATGTCGCTTATTGTGCGACATTCAACATAGCGATTCGGTAACGAGAAGAACTTTCATTATGTTCTCTGTCAAAAAAGATATGAGTGAACATCTTTCGAAAACAAAAATCGACTCACACCTGTTCGGGCAGGGGCTGTGCGATATATTGAAGTCCGCAAAAGAAGTGAACAAGTCAGCATTCGAATTAAAACCCGACACTTACAGCAGTAAGGGCTCGTCCAAGCGCTCAAGACCCCCCGCAGCAAAGATGCCTTTAAACCGGAGAGCTCCTCCCCCGGCGCGCAGGCCGCCGGGGCCGCCCCCGCCCCCGAGGAGCCGCGAGCCTGCCGCGCACCGCATCTCCCGCCGCCGCCCGGCTACTGGTCGAGACCGTCGCCGCATCAGCTGCCGCCGCCGCCGCCACACAGGCGCCGCTACTACTAGACACTACGAGTACAGTTAAGTACGGAGGGAGATTAGCACAATTTCGTGAACAATGGTCATTAATAACAAATGACCGCACTATTCTCGAATGGATTAATGGTTACGAAATTAAGTTGTCAAGTCCTGTTATCCAACGTTTGGTTCCCCCTCCACCTGTTCATACAAATCTAGAAAAACAACTTTATAATGAGTGTGTGGACCATTTGTTAAAAATAGTCGCGATATCAGAGTGCGATTCGTGCGAAGGGCAATTCATATCCACGGCTTTTCTCACACCAACGCCGAATGGTAAGATGAGATTTATCCTCAATCTCAAAAAACTCAATAAAATAACAACAAGTCATTTTAAGTTGGAAGATTTGCGCACAGCTATAAAACTGGTCACAAAAGACTGCCAAATGGTTACAGTTGACCTTAAAGATGCATATTTCTTAGTAAGCATACATAGGCGATCCCGCAAATACCTAAGATTTGTTTTTGATGGTCGTTTGTTCGAATTCAACGTATTACCATTCGGTGTTAATACGGCGCCGTTCATATTTACAAAAATAACTAAACCAATAGTGAAACTACTGCGCAGCGCGGGCCTGATCTCGACCTTGTACCTCGACGACTGGTTATTGTTTGGAAATACCTACCTGGATTGTATGACCAATGTCTATGTTAGAAAAAGCTTGCTAACTTCCCTAGGCTTCCTAATAAACGAGGAAAAAAGTACATGTAACCCATCAACCACACGCAAATTTCTGGGAGTTATTATCGATTCACACAATTTACAGCTCAGCCTTCCTAACAAAAAGAAGCTACGAATAAAATCTGAATTAGAACAATTCGTTAAATTAAAAAGATGTAAATTGAGGAAATTTGCGCGCATTGTTGGGTTACTAGTCTCATGTTGCCCAGCCGTAGCTTACGGCTGGCTTTACACTAAAGAAATGGAACGACACAAAAACTTAAACCTAAGGGATGACGAGGACTATAATAAATATATAAGTATTCCTGACTCCCTTCAATCCGACCTGCAGTGGTGGCTAAGGGCTGTTGATGAATCGGTGCATCGGATTACCAACGACGTGTACCAGAAAGAGATATTCTCTGACGCCTCAACAACGGGGTGGGGAGCAATGTGCGAGGGCCAAAGGGCAAGCGGACAGTGGTCGGCCGCAGAACAAGCTCGTCATATTAATTACCTCGAACTGTTAGCCACATTTCTTGCTTTAAAGACGTTCGCTCGCGACCTATACGATTGCCAAGTACTTATGCGCATAGACAATACAACCGCAATTTCCTATATAAATCGTATGGGGGGCGTACAATACCCACATCTCACACATATTACTAAGCAGATCTGGCAATGGTGTGAGCAAAGAAAATTGTACATATTTGCATCATACATAAAATCAAGTGAAAACACTATTGCTGATGCCGAATCGAGGAAAAATCACCCAGATATTGAGTGGGAGTTAGCCGACTGGGCCTTTGATTCTATGACGAGTTCGTTCGGTGTGCCGGACATCGACTTATTTGCAAGTCGTGTAAATCACAAATGCCCGAGTTATGTTGCTTGGCACCGGGACCCGGACGCCTTCGCTGTCGATGCGTTTACCTTCTCATGGACATCGTTTTATTTCTACGCATTCCCTCCTTTCTCGATGATACTTAAAACTCTTAGAAAAATAATTGCAGATAAAGCAGAAGGCATTATGGTCGTACCCCAGTGGCCCACCCAGCCGTGGTATCATATTTTCAACAACCTCCTCAAATCTCAACCTGTTACATTCGAACCATACAGTAACTGCCTGATTTCTCATTCCAGCTCCCGCCAGGTGCACAAATCGATTACCCTGGTTGCAGCATTGTTGTCCGCCAGGCGTTGACAAATAGGGGCCTCTCTAACTCGGCCTTAGATATAATGGTAGCTTCGTTAGCGCCAAACACAATAAAACAATATGATGTATGCCTCAAAAAGTGGTGGACTTTCTGCAACCAGCGCTCACTCAACTATTTCAGTGTGCCTGTACATGTGGTTGTAGATTTCCTCACCCAACAACACGAGAACGGTAGTCAATATGGGACCCTTAATTCATGTCGTTCAGCCTTATCCTTAATATTAGGACCAATAATATCTAATAATGACATTTTACAACGATTCTTTAAAGGGGTTTACCGACTTCGGCCACCATTACCTAGATACGACATTACATGGGACACAAATATAGTGTTAGATCATCTCAGTGGTTCCTACCCAAATGAAGACCTTTGCTTGGAGCAATTGTCAAAGAAGACAATCACTCTTTTAGCATTGGCAACAGCACACAGAGTGCAAACGTTGTCTAAAATTAAAACTAAATATAGAAAAACGAAGCGACCAAATAATTATCAAGATCCCAGACATTATAAAGACATCTAGGCCTGGTAGTAAGCAGCCTATCCTAGTCATACCCCATTTCAAAGAAAAGCCAACTATATGTCCAGCAGCAGCCTTACTCGCCTATATCGACCAAACTAGTTCCCTTAGAAAGTGTGAAACCCTCTTTATAGGTTTAAAGAAACCACACTTAGCCGTTGGCCCTCAGAGCTTAAGTCGCTGGATCAAGCGCACGCTCGGAGACAGCGGGCTGGACACTGCGGTGTTCTCCGCGCACTCGACGCGGCACGCCGCTACGTCTAGAGCTAGCTCTCTCGGTGTCAGTATTGAGACCATTCGTAACACCGCAGGATGGAGTGACAACTCCAATACTTTTGCCAAATTTTACAATGGGGTCATATCAACCACCGAAAATGTTTCGCTAGCGACATCTGTTTTTGATTAAGTCGTACGCTGAAACTCATAGTTCCTATTGTTGTTATACATATACGAAAATACATGTAATTATATTGCAAACAATTGTAATCCCTTAATGTTAAAAGGATTTCTTTGCGTTAACTAAATAAAAACTGATTATACTAAGTAAGAAAAACTGTGGTTTAAAATTTTTGATTTCTAAATAATAATACTTACTGGATATAAAATATGTTCATCATTTATAAAAATATGCTCATTGATAAAAAATCCTGAGTGCTCTCAAAATCTACATGTGTATCATAAATATTCTCCTTACTAATCCTGAAGGACGAGGTGCGAGCATAATTTATGATTAAACGAACTTACCTTAAGTGAAGTTCTATCAAAATTATGCGAAGCACCTCGTCCGAAGAGATTAGTAACTCCCTCCCAACCCAAGCTATTCGCACCCTTATTAATGAGCCAGGATTTTATCATCAAATTAGTTAATTGGACTCTAAACTAAATGAAGCGCGAGATCGATGGGCGCTGCCGGCTAGGCAAAATATCTATCTACCTCACAAAAAAAAAAAAAAAACTGAAAGTAACAAAATATATTCTCAACTAAAGTGCAGAGCGGTGCACAATACGTGTTACTACATGTGTATCATAAATATTCTCCTTACTAATCTCTTCGGACGAGGTGCTTCGCATAATTTTGATAGAACTTCACTTAAGGTAAGTTCGTTTAATCATAAATTATACTGATGCTACTGGTTTGCTAGCACTCGTTTTTTGTAGGAATCTGTTAAATATTGCATGTCTAGGAGTCCTGAGCCGCAACTTTAAATGTTTATAAAAATATTTTCGTTTGAAAGTTGCTAGACAATTTTTGCACGTGGTAAAAGTAGAAGGGCTTGATAATGGACACGTCCCTTTTTTGGTATTAGTTCACCTTCTTTTTCAAAAATAACTTTAAAGTTATGTAAGAAATTTCCTCTGTCACGAAGGTCATCAGTTACTTGTCTTTTTCTTTGTTTTTGTACTTTTGGATCGGGATCATTGATTAGCCGGGTCTCCACCAAACGATCCATTTTGGATCAGCGATCCTGCGATCCGCGATCCAGGATCGTGGATCATGGATCGTGGATCATGCTTGGCCGATCCGTTGCGTTTTCTTGCGAATTTTGTAGGCTTGCTCCAACACGATCCAGCCGATCCATAGTGTTCCATCCAGTTGAACTTCATGAGGCTATGGAGCCACACGTGCAACGATGGCGTCAAATCGCCGTAGCAGCAACAATGTACATTTTTCTTGTATGTTTACGACAACAAATTCTAAAAAAATTACGAAAACGACGAAGACGTCAGTATTGGGTGAGAACAACATTTAAAAACCGGTTGGAATATGGGACTCGGCTTACAATGAGATAATTGATGATGGAGCTGAAACTAATTTTACACGAATGACTGCAAATCAATTTGACTTATTGTGTTCGCTATTGGATAATAAAATTAGAAAGAATGATACAAACTATCGTGATGCCATAACTGTTAAGGAAATATTACTAATAACATTAAGGTTTTTGGCAAGTGGAGATTCTTACGCCAGTCTACAGTATCTATTCAAATTGTCCAAACAGTCAATATCAAAAATTATTCCTGAGTTTTGTAAAGCAATCATCGACGTTTTCAAGGATTATGTAAAGGTAAGTGAAATTATGTATTTAAAAAAATAACTCTTTATTTCAAACTTAGCAAGACTAAAAATAAGAATAACATAAGATAAGAAGAATGAAGATAAGACTAAGATAAACTTAGATAATAAGTTACATATTTTAAAATTATTATTAATAAATAATAATAATAAATATATTATTAATTAAAATTAAATTAGTGGTAATTGTGGTGCCGGAGAATCCTGCAAAGTTGTCGAAGTAGTCGAAGATGATGATAGATGCTGAGTTGCTGTTGGTGAAGTCTGTGGTAATTGTGGTGCCGGAGAAGCTTGTGGTGCCGGAGAAGCTTGTGCTGCCGGGGAAGCCTGCAAAGTTGTCGAAGTAGATGATGCTGGAATGGATGCAGTTGTAGAGTAATATCCATAATTTTCTGGTCTCGGGTATCTGCCTGTGTCGGCTTCAAAAATTATTTGAGTTATGGCATATTTTAAATAACTTAACGTTATGTGATCATATTTTCGCAGTTCGGTAGATATGTATTTTCGAAAAGCGGTGTAAGAATCTGTTTCTGGTTGTTGTGGTTGAGTACACTGCTGAAGTAGTTGAAATGCTTCCGAAAAGGTATCATCTGATATTATCTCTTCGGTACTATGCGAAGAAGTTTTTTTTCTTTTATTTTGATTCCTTTCTTGGGTTTGAACATTTTGTTCAGTAGATGGTCCAGCAGGTTGTTCAGATGGTACAGGAGGTGCAGTTGGTATACTCTGATCATTATTATCTTGCATTTGATGATCATCATTCTCAGTTGTGAGATTGTTTTCGTTTTCTAGAGCATTTTCATTCATAGGATGCTCTCCGCTACAAGTGGTGCTATTACTTTCTTCCTGTAACAACAATAGTATCAAAACATATTAATACTACCTACACTTTTTTCAGATGCCATCAACGGAAGAGGAGTTGCTCGCAGTTTCTCAGGTATTAGAAGAAAAATAAAGGAGGAGGAATTAGGAGCAATGGATGGTAAACATGTCGTTTTGCAAGCGCCTTTTAATAGTGGCAACGACTATGATAACTATAAATTGTTTCCAAGTATAGTTCTTTTTGCATTAGTAGATGCAAAATATAGGTTCCTTTATGTGAATGTTGGGAGTAAGGGCGGAATATCAGATGGAGGCGTGTTTAAAAGCACAAAGCTGTATGAAAAACTTAAAAAAAAGGAACTAAACATTCCATCGGCAAAAATTTTGCAAGTTCCCTATACAACTGAAGTGCCCTATATTTTATACTAGGTGACAAAGCTTTCCAATTGAAAATCTTTCAAACTGAGTTTACATTGAAACCATATGAAGGTGATCCAGAAAGGGGTTCGAGTGAAATAATCTTCAATTACAGACTGTCAAGAGCACGTAGAGTAGTAGTACCAAGTTCAGTTTACAGAGTTTTGCGTAAACGGCTGTTGGAGCCAGAAAAAGCAACTAAAGTCGTGCTAGCGACAGTTCACTTGTATAACTATGTATTTACGAAGTAATTCTAATTTAAGATCACCGGTATCTTTTGATACAATACAGAGGAATGGAGAACTAGTTTCTGTAAGCTGGCGAACGGAACAGGCACCAACAACATCACTACTACCGATAAATGCCATACCACGAAGAGCATCACAAAATGCCAAAGACATTCGGTCCCACTTAGCAAGCCACTTTATAACCAACGGTGCCATTGATTGGCAAAATGAGTACCAATAATACTTATAAATAGTACTGTCTTTATATGTTTTACAAGGTAGCTGCATTAAGAAAGATATAATGTAAGTAGTTCAGTAAATTATAATTATTGTAACCTGAACATTTTTGATTAAAATAAAATTATAAAGTATAAAATTACTCACCTGTTGAAGTGTATCCCTTGTTGTCCCGGAGGCATTCTTATCCGCCATGAAAGCAAAATCATCGTAAGCAAACCATTTTGATTTGTAAGTATCTCCAGCACCTGAAATAAGCAAGAACTGAATATAACGAAGAGCATGATTAAATTCCACGCCTTAACCGACAGGGCGTGGAATCTTGGTAGGGTTGTTTTTCAGTGGAATGTCACAAAGCAGTACTGACCTTGACGCCGTGGACCGGCATTCGAAAGCTCAATTCGAGGCAGGAATACGGGATGAGGTACACCAGGGTGGGGGGTGTTGGGAATCGAATCTTACTCTCGTCGCAGCCCGCTGCTGTCGCCGTCGTGATGCTTGCCGACACAAGGGTCGCTATCCGAACGCGACGAATTGATCACCGAATCACTTCAACCTTTCACAGCACGAAGCACTCACTCCGATGACGTGAAATCTACTTATTTCCCGACGATTGTTCCGTGATTATTACAATTAACATTCAGACCAGGCCCGATACCTGTGGTAGACAATTATTACAAATAACATACAGCCAAGGCCCGAATGCCTGACGCCGATAAATTACCCATGTGCAAAAGTTAACCTCTAACTCCTCATTTCGTTTCTATCCAAGTGACAGCTAGCTAGTTCCGCTCCGATCACTCGCAACAAAAAAAAGGTGCGTTCCGAAGCATAAATATTAAACAGAGCACCTTGACTTAAATTAAATTAATAAACATTTTAGTGATTTTTATCGATATCTTTCATTTAATAACGTCCTGTATAACAAATACATCCCAGAAGGCTGCTGAGTCATAGGTGCTCTTCGTGGACAAAAATGTAAAAATAACTAGGATCGGTGCTCTTCAAATCGGTGCTCTTCGTGGACTACCTCTATTGAATTGAAAGCCCTAGACACGCGATGGGTGAGGTGAGCGAGAGGGGACGAACTGGTTCTTACCTGATCCGGTTCCGGATCCGGTCCTGAGGCGCCTTTGAGCATGCACAAAAAACCGACAAGAAATGGATCACACGCGGCAGGGAGCTCGCGCTCCAAATGTGCGCCTTGGATCGCGCGCGGCACGTCCCCACCGCCGGCTCCTATGGAGCGCGCTCTAGCTGCGCGCGATCGGAGCGCGATGGATCGTTTGGTGGTGACCCGGCTATTGACATGTACATGCTACTGTAATACTTCCGACTCATTTTTGTGATGTTTCAACAAATGACGCGTAAAATTAGTGACGAGATTTTCGCAAAAAATACAAGCATTCTTTCGAACCCACCTTCGTTTCTTGTTTTGTTCTTTTGCTTTTGGTTGCTCAGGCTGTTTGTTTTCCAACTCTGAATTTGACTCTTCCGAATCGTTCTCAGCCTATAAAAAGAAAGATTTAATTTATGGTTAAGTCACCATTATAAATATACAAGCATGCCGGAATAGTCTGGGGAATAAGGTTCTAAATCGTATACATATGTATGATGCTGACTGTACATAGGTATGTTACTGAATTTAAGTGCAGTCAAACCTATGTTTAATCTCTCTATTCACGGCTTAAACTAGATGGAGCTGGATACATTAGGATAGAACTAGGTCTAGCCTTTATCATACCGATCAATTCAGTGTCTGCAGTAAAAAAGGGGTTAGTTGAAAAACGGCACTTTTCAGAGAGCAAACAATGTAAACTTTTATTTTTTTAAACAAAACTTCTATTTCAAAAAGTTTAATGATAACGTATTATTATAGATACTTTTCATACCATTCAACTGATATATACCATATTTATATAATGTGCACAAATAATTGCTTTTTAATGGTTTTGTTGAACTCTTCCCTCTTTAACCATATAATTGTGGCATAACTGCAGTTTAAAAGGATTTTTCTTACGTCGTAAGGACATAAAAGTATTTATACTAAATATACGTCGTTTGCTTTAGGGCATAAGATTGTTTAGTTCATCTAATATATTTTTATTACTTAGGTTTTCTATTGTAAAAAGGACTAACTCATACCTAAATACTAATAAAATTATATTTTATCACAACAATAAGATCAAACCCAATCCAATAAGAAAAAGTAAATTTAAATAATAAATCATCATTTTAGGTATCGTGATCGAATGGAATACAATTAAATACATTGTATTTTTTATTATTTATTAAGAAATAATTACAAAAAACTTAGGCATGCTCATAATCGGCGTTGTGGTCTGGTCCTATAATGCGGGATAGGTCTGGATCTTCTCCGGCGGACTCAATCTCTGAAGGGAAGTGAAGTGAGATGAAGTGCGGAGGTTTTGGTAGAATGCATGACAATCTCTTTCTATAAATGGAAGAAGTGCTAAAAGGTCTCTCTTTTTCTCTACGCTTATAGGAATTTTTTGTCTCAGATATTACTTCTAGATTGATCAGTCTGGATCGCCCAGTCCTTTGAAAAGAGATATTTTTGAAATCTTCATCTCCGCTATAATTCGTTTTGCATTTCACCACAAATTCATTATTTGGTGTCTACCTAAACCAGCGAATGTCCGGCCGATATACCTTTTCGTTTTCTGTGTTAGTTTTTCTCAGAATCATTGGTCCCTTTAAGAGTTTTTAGAAATCATAAAAACCTCCCAAGCGTTCCAACGTTTCTTATCAACTGGCAATAATCTCTTAGGTGGTGAATATTTTTGGTCTTCTTTTTGGCTCTCTCAATGATGAAGTGATCGTAGTCACACTCCATATGTGTGTGACCCGGGATCAGGAATTTGTGGTCTATGTATTCAATATGAGAACACTCTTTTGTAAGTGCTAAGAACATGGCTGTGACATAGGAGTTCTTATTTTGACCCCCGCAAGTGTCAGAGTATAATATGATTTTCGTGACATGCAACGGCAAATTTTTGATGTAGTCATAGAGGCAGGAAGCGATTTGATTTCCACCGCGTTTACTGGTTGCTTCATGCCACATGTTGTCGTGTAGCGACAAGAACCTAAACAGAACCTAACAAGAAACAACAACCAGGATAAAATTTAGGAATGACAGTTTATTATATGTATTTTACAATGAAAATTTTTATAAAAATGAAATGAGGATGAGGCTGAATTAGGTGACACAGGTTTTTTAAAAGATACAGGTATTGATATAAAAATAAGGGAGCGAAGGACACGGAGAGTAGGAGACAGAACAGGGAGCACGCGGCGGTGGTGCCCGGAGCCTGGAGTAGTGGCGTAGTTGGTGATCCGGAGGTGGTGAAGGAGGTGGCTTGAAGGCAGCCGCCCCTCAAGATGTAGGTGATTGGAGACGGCAGCACGACGGGGTATAAATGGTTGGCAGCACGTCAGGATATAGGTAGTTGGAGACGGCAGTAAGGCAACAGCAGCAAGCCGTATGGGTGGCTGGAGACGGCAATAAGGCAGCAGCAGCAGACAGTCAGCGACTCAACAGAGGCTCGCAGGATCCCGGGGCAGTGCGGCCCCGGGATAAGGCCTTTAGGTGAAGCTTCTTCTTTCAGAGCTGAAGTGAGACTCCCGAATTTCAGATTTGTTCCGCTCTTATACCCTTTTTGGAGAGTTCTAAAAATTATTTAAATTAAAAGTAATTTTTGTGAATGGCCAAGAGGGAAAAAGTATTTTTGTAAAAGTATTGAAGTAAACATATCAGACCGCTAACGAGTTTGAATGGACATTGCCATGACAACCAGATAAACAACAACATCGCAATATGTCAGATTTTGGTTTCAGGCTCGTAATAGAGAAAACAACAAGATCACATAGCCAAAATTACATAACAGCGATAGATAAAAAGGTAGCGCACCAGCGCGCACGAAGCCCGAGATTACAGAGTTTCGGAGAAAGCCAAATACAAGGTCACCCAAGGTAAGCCCCTTCGACATTGATTTAGAAGTGCTGGTAGTGTGAAAATACGAAGTGAAAATGATTTGTTATTGTGTTCTTATGGTTTAAAACGTTACAGGGTCCTATGAAAATAAAGGTGATACGAAATATCCAGAGATATATAAGATGAATGCCGACCATCAACGCAGACTGGAAAATGGCATGTAAGTAGCATAACACTACAATGTAGCATGTAGCTTGTCTTGTTTTGCAGTCACGAATGGTCAAATTAAAGGTCCAAAGACTTCTTTTATAAAATGCCATACCTGACGATAGCATCGGAGTGGAAGGCATTATTGAAGGTCGAAAGTAAGTACGACTAAATAATCATCCTCTTATGTTAAGTTCTTATCATATATCATATCATGCTGATATGCACCGTCAGCATCAACTTGATGTTCTGTGATCTTAATGAAGTCTGTTTACTATTTCTGCTTTTCTTCTGCTGACGTCTTAGTGTACTGCATTAGTGCTTGTAGCATATCACACTTTGTACATGTATCGACTTTCGGGGGCTTAAATGACAGATTGAAGCTGTGAAATATTTTTGAGTATATAGTCTTACTAACTTGTTCCTCTTTTGGTCAGCCATTACAGTACAAGGAATAGATAGTACCCATGTCCAAAGTACTCGACAAAAATTTCTTTGTACTTTTATTACAAACCATGAACCGCCTGCCGCGCAGCTGCAGCGCATCAGAGATGCTGGTGTCGGCACGCCTGCCCGGCTGGGCAGGGTTCATGCACCACGTGACTGCCGGCGCGGCCGCGCGCCTCCACCAACACCGTCGTGTGCGCCGTGCAATCTTGGCTCGCGAGCCCCTATCCACAAATAGTGGGTACAGCTACAATCACGAAAGCTAGCAACATAGTCATCAACTTTAACTTACCTACTTGAAATGTTCAAATTTAAAGACTGATTAATACTAAGTATTAGATTTACGGTATTTTTCCTAAATTAGTTCCCTAGTTCCCTAAAATATTATTATTTTATTTTATTTACTTCTCTTTAAAATGTTTATGTTGTGTGTTGCCCTAGTTTTTAATGTATTATACTTTTATATGGAATTGCTCTGTATTTCTGGAATAAAAACTTTATTATTATTGTTATTATTACGAGCATAGTGACTTTCATAATGTGGAAATGATATAATATGCTCACGAACTTTTCCAAATCTTCATCCGTCCATTTGTTATTAACAGCAGCACCCCTTGTACTGCATGATAGGGTTCCTGTTATAGAATCATTCTTTTTTGTTGCTTGCTTGTAGAGAAACAAACTTGAAACTTTTACCAAATATTAAAACAAAACTGTTTTTGTTCACCATTTCATTCATGATTCATTCTGTTTATATCGATGTGGACTTGCAGATTCTTCTGCACTGCTTATTCGGTGACGAAAAACATAGTTTTGTACTTAAAAAGTAAGTTAGTTGAAACTGTGCTAGCGTAGTAATTAAACAATAGAAATTTACTTTACACTTACTTTCTCAGATCCTCCGATTCAGTCAATGTTCTGCCGCGATTCATTTTCATTTCCACGAAAACAGTTTATAACCTTTAACAGTCTGTGGTCGCCGCAGCGCATCGACGATCGCGGTGCGAGTGGAAGAAACAAAAACAGAACTTTTTTTCCAAAAACATATTCACAAACATATTCACCCGGTGTAATAAACAGTCAAAATATTTCTTTTCGAATGCAATGATTCGAAACGTATAAAATTAAATTTTAATCTAGTATCACTTGATTTCCAAACTGCTCTCAATAATATAGTCTGCTGGATAGAAGCGCGGGAAGACCCGGCCAACGACAACAGGGCAAAGGAATGAGACGTCTTACTCCCTTGTTAACGGTCAACTGTCTCTTTTTGTGATACAATGAAAAGAACTAAATCACATTATGTATTTTTTTCTTAGGTTAACAAAGACATATCTCATGTTGATCCCTTATGTGTATCAAATATTTAGGAACTACGCTAGTTATGCCTTTTTTTTTAAGTGCAGTAATCTCCTTTGTCAATTGTCAATTGTAAGACGGGCTGGTTTCCGCAACTCGACGACGAAAGCGCCTATTTTGCGTGTGGGTGGGAATGCGACATCATTCGAGCCAACCCAACTCCTCCAGGAACGCCAGTAGGCCCTTTACGTTACCGACTATCCCTGGAAGGTCCCTCGATTGACCGAGGTGTTTAGCCCTGTAGTCCGCTACTCCTGTGCACTCCATGAGGACGTGAGCAACCGTTTCTTCTGCCTCCAAAAAGGGGGCTGTCGGTAACACCTAGGACATATAGATGTTTATTAAAGAAACCATGGCCAGTAAGTGCTGCAGTTACCAGTCGCATGCGCGGCCTACTAAGTCGAAGCAAGGTCTTAGCCAGCCTAGCGCTAGGGGACGGCAAGGCCAGCTTAGCCTGCCTGCACTCCTCATGGTTTGTCCAAAGAGTGGCATGATCATTCCTGGTCGACTCTCTCAGAAATGAGCGTACCATCTTGAAGGGAAGAGGGATGATAGGTTCGGGACCATACGCTGTCAAGCTAGATCCTTTACGCGCCAACTCATCCGCTGCATCGTTACCTCTTGATCCGCTGTGTCCTTTTATCCATTGAAGGATTACGCGGTTGTGTTGACATACCTCCATTAGTCGTTTGTGACACTCGTAGATTAGCCCTGAGTTAATAGTGTTGCTATTTAGGGCTTGTAGGACGGCCATGCTATCCGAGAGGATTCGAATGGAGGAATCTCTTACCTTTCTCGATGCTATGGCATTAGCGGCCGAGATGATGCCCATGCATTCAGCTTGAAAGACAGTATTATGGGCACCCAGTGGAATGGCTATCTTGATGTTTAGGTCCTCCGAGAAGGTGCCTGAACCAGTGCCTGCTTCAGTTTTTGAACCATCGGTAAAAATTCTGAGCTCTTTAACGTCGAGCCCCTCAACCCGATGGTCTTCATGTAACTGTATATTGTATTTTTTGTCAAAAACAAATTGTTTAGGGATTCTGTCACTGCAAGCCATAGAGATGGGAAATTTTTTGTAAACTTCCCCTAGGATGGCGGTGTGTGAGGTCCTGTTTTTCCTCCAAAGTCCTAAGGTGTTGAGTCTCACCGCAGATGACGCGGCCTCCTGCTTAATATACAGCTGGAGTGGCGGAAGACACAGCATGGCCTCCATTGCTGCTGTTGGAGTAGTTCTCATACTACCTGTGATAGCCATGCAGGCCAGCCTTTGGAAGCTTTGGAGTTTGCTTACCTGTGGTTAGTTTGGTCCTGGTCCACCACACCACAGCTCCGTAGCAGACAAGAGGACGGATCACCGTTACGTACAGCCAAAGAATGATGTTGGGAGAAAGTCCCCACTTTTTCCCCACCATTCTCCGACACTGCCAGAAAGCAATACTCGCCTTCTTTAGTTTGTTGTCGATGTGGCTACTCCAGTTGAGCTTGCTGTCCAAGGTTATGCCCAGGTACTTCACCTCAGTTGCTAGCTGGAGTTCCGTTCCAAAGAGCTTAGGTAGGGTATACCTACCAAGAGCCCTATTGTTAGTGAACATGACCATTACCGTTTTTGTTGGGTTAACCGCCAGGTTATATTCTAAACACCAGCGCTCCACGATGCGAAGAGCTGTTTGTTTAAGGTTGCATACTGTGCCTGCAAATTTACCTGTGATGAGGATTACCAAATCGTCGGCGTATCCTACGGTGTAGTATCCATTAGCGTTAAGCTTGGTAATCAGGTCGTTAATGACCAGATTCCACAGAAGCGGGGAGAGCACTCCTCCCTGCGGGCATCCCCGCACTACCTCCGCCGATAGGGACTCTCCAGCTAGACGCACGATACGTTTGTTAAGCATGTTTGTGACCCAGTTGTTTAAAGCTGTTGACACCCCATGCCTTGTTAGAGATGCACTTATACTGCTATACTGCGTCTTGTCAAAGGCACCTTCTATATCAATAAAAGTTCCAAGACAGATGCATTTGTTTTGAATCGCCTCTTCAATTGTGGATACAACTGCATGGAGAGCCGATTCAGTAGACTTACCCAAACTATATGCATGCTGATTCTTGTGTAAGGGTATATGTTTTAACGCTCCATCTCTCAGGTGTCTCTCGCACAAACGTTCGAGAGTTTTAAGCAAGAACGAGGTGAGACTAATCGGCCTGAAAGATTTAGCGTTAGTGTAGTCGCTCCTTCCTGGCTTCGGTATGAAAATTACGTTTACTACTCTCCACCTTTTGGGAACGTATCCGAATCTAAGACATGCTTTTATGATTCGGACCATTATATTGATGACGGGTTCCCCATCCCACTGAAGAAGTGCTCGGAAGATTCCATCTGGTCCTGCTGATTTAAAAGGTTTAAAGCTATTAATGGCCCATCTCACCTTGTCAGCAGTGATAATATTATTAGTTATGTCTAAGTGGTCGACAGCTTCATGGTGAACCTCTTCCGGCCACACAATCTCTTGAATAGTTCTACTTCCGGGAAAGTGAGTTTCCAACAAGAGACTGTGTGTTTCTGTGGTGGAAGAGGTATATGTTCCATCGGGTTTTTTAAGCGACCCTAGCCTGGAGTTGCCTTGTTGAGCTAGTATTTGCCTTACCCGATTTGCTTGATCAACGGTTTCAATGTCGCTGCAGAATTTCCTCCATGAGTTGCTGCTTTTGAACCGTAGTCGTTTCTTGTACTTGGATTTGGCATCTTTATAGTTGTCCCAATCCTCATCAGCACTGGTGTTCATCGCCCTGTTTAGCAGTCTTCTGATCTTAGCACGCATCCTATCTAGATCAGGACCCCACCAAGGCTGCCCCTTGATGTTGGTAGTAATCTCCTTATTAACACGTGAATTTAACGACGCAGTTGCGCTTATGCCATTTTAATCAGAAATATTGCTTAGTATAACTACTCTTATCCTATAACTACCTCCAACTATGCCTTTAGCTGATTTTTTAAATTCATGAAGGAGTTGAGATACAGTTATGTCCTTTTTAATATGTTATGTAACTTGATGTACTGATTCCAATGGTGTAGTAAAAACAAAATGGATTAACTCGACTTAATCCCTTTTTTATTGGAGGCATTGAATTATAGATTCATACGGATATAGTCATACGGAACATATAAAAAGTTGGAAGCGGCGTAATGTGTAGAAATAGGCATTATTTTGTTTGAGCTCTAATTTTAAACATGTATTGTCTATTCGAATACGCCACTACTGAATAAAACAGATCCTTTACTTAAGTTATTCACATATACTGCGGGATCCTGCGTAGCCAATCTAACACAATCATAATTGAATTCGTACTTATCAACACTATTGCAAAGGTAATTAGCATTTATAAAAGATTCGTCTTCTTAATCCAACTGTTTTCCTCTGCAGACAAACCCAGCCATTTAACAAATAAGTTATTCCCTTTTTTTTTCTAAACCTTTTCTATCAAATAAATATTAGGATGCATGGTTTTTTGAATTTCTTGCGCATAGAAAGCTCCTAGTATTGGTCGCTGCTTAGTGTCCTTTAAAAGGTATGTGACAGGATTTGTTTTTTGTACTTTATCAATTTTGAAGTTTTCGGTAGACCAATTGGGGGTATATCCTTTTGCAAACACTCCTTTATATTTACTTATACGAACAAAATCACCAACTCTAAATTTACGATATTTGTCTCTATGTTTCGTTGAGTGCATTGTTCTATACCTTTTCAGAAAAAAATCTTTGTTTTCATGATTGACGTCATTCGGCATTGCACCAATTGTTCTATGATATGTGGAATTATATTTTCGTACTATATTTTCAAGGGCACTGTCACACCATTTGTAGTTACCTTGTAAGCTGAATAATTTATATAAGTTATTTTTCAGCGTCCTGATAAGTCTTTCTACTATAGACGCTTTTTTAGTAGAATATGTGGAGTAGTGGTTTATATTATATTTTTTCATTAGTTGTTGAAAATCAGAATTATAAAACTCTGTTCCTAAATCTGTCTGTAAATTCTTAGGCACACGACCTTTTTCCAGTAATGATTTAAATGCATCTGTAACAACTTGTTTATATTTGGATCTGAGAGGAAAACCCCATGCATATTTGGAGAATGTGTCTATAATAGTCAAAATGTATTTATTTTGCAAGTTTTCATTCTTATAAGTTTGCATATCTATTAAGTCTGCCTGCCACAAATCATCGATATCTTTTAGAACAACATGTCGGCGGGGATAGTTTTTTCTTGCGCCTCTATGTATTTCATTAACTTCACTTTCTTTGCTCATTTTCTTTTAATTTTATCGCCTAGGCAATCAATTTTCTTGTTTATACTCGTTATATCATTACTCAATTGCACCACTAATTCATTTAGAGATTTTATTTTTTTCGACAGTTGCTCTACGAATTTATCAATATATTCCTTATTAGCACAATCATTTGCGTCAATGGGTGTTCCAATACGCTTTATAATTTTCTGCTGTCCATCAAAAATACTTTCTAGCGTAGTTGTATTACCGCTTTGTATTTTATGCACATGATGACCGAATTTATTGACATTCATGTTCAACGGTATGAAATAAACTGAGGCAAATTAAAGAAAAAGTACTTTATATTTACTCTTTTATTATACCCGACTCCTTTAGTTCTTCAATAATTGATATAATTTCATTATCGTGGCTGTTATTATCAGCATCTTTTGAGGCTATTAAAAGTTTTAATCTTTCAATCAACTCATTCGGGTCATCCCAATTAACAAAGTCTGTGTGATTGTTATATTGTTTTAAAACAGGCAAACTGCCCCCTTTGCTTTCCTTCAAAAATAGCGGTCGAATTAATTTACAGTATTTCATTCCTTTATCACCTTTAATTTGATTTAATGTATCAACATCTCTCTTATGAGCACTAGTAAGATTTAAAATATATTTATACATTAATTTATCCCTTTCAGATACAATTTTTAAATCAGGTTTGCTCTGAAACAACGATTCTTTTAATCCTGAAGTCATTTCAAATTTTTCATCATCTATTTTGATGAACGGATGTGAACCAATTCGATTTGAATCTAATATCATAACATTTTTATTTATTTATTTTTATTTATTATCTTTGGTACACAAAACAGCATTGAAGATAATACACTAAAATATAACATGACAACGGGTGAAAGGCTGTCTTCAGCGCCAAAAATATGTGTACACAGCATGTTATAAAAAAAGAGTATGTGCCTAATTAAAATTATACATACAATAAATCAAAGAACACTAAATAAGAAATTAACAATTTAAACAAATTAAATTACACATAAAACAGTTTCAACAAATTAACAATTTCAAAGTCATTTAGAAAAATCTGCAGAATTTTAACAATTTACAGAAAATAGAAAATAATTTACAGAAAATATTATTTGAGGATATTACGCATTTTAAACTTAAAACAAGGCAACGAATCATGGTACATATCAGGGACGTCGTCTTCGCTGGCAGAAAGCTCGTTAAAGTAGCGACACATACGAAGAGCATTTCCAATCATTAACTTTTTGTTTTCACAGCGTATTCCGAAAGGCACATTTAGATTTCTATACTCATTTGTTGAGTTATTTTTTTCTGTTATGCGATGCGAACTTATCTTCTTGAATTTCACCTTCAATTTTTTCAACTTTTCCTGCTTCAGTGTCCTCATAGATTGAAGAAGGAAATGAATTTTGACGTTCATCATAATCATTATCATCATCATCATCATCATCTTCATCATCATCATCATCATTACCCTCACATTAAATAACTAAGTTTGATTTATCTTTGTGGTGTTTTAATGCCCTTAATGAGTTCAACGGATCTGTAATTGGTTTAAATAATTTTCGCTGTCTCATTTCAAAGTCTTGTTCCTCTTTCCTCAACCATTTTGCTTTATTTCTTATAGTTCTAGCTGACTTTATCAACTGATTTTTTTTTTGTTTCCATAATTGCGTCCTCCGTTTTTAAAAGAGATATGAAATATGTTGTTAAGCCTTCGAAAGGTGGTATCACAATGCGTGCTTCATTATGATTGCTTTGTTCATATAATAGTGAATTCACTTTTATTCATCAAATTTCACATATATGTCAAATGATTTTCTTTACCTACCATTATTAAGATCACAATCTTTATTCATTAACAAAAACATGTGCGGTTCTCTCCAGATATTTGAACAAATAAGTTTAAATTTTAACCAATCCATATCAGTGCCGACATGCTCATCATAAATATGTTTTAAATTAAAGTCGTCTTGTTTAAACGCCACAATTAAATTTACATTATCTCGAATTAGTTGTTTGGGTATTTTGGAATAAGTTTGAGAAAGATAGAAACAGTCAATTTGTTTATGTCTTCATATAGAAAAATAATTCCGAATATTTACTTGGTTTTCACATGTTACGTCATCGAAGATAAATATCGAATTCTTTTTCGCATCTGGTGGTGAAATGACATCGTCACCATTTTCAAATATAAACATATCAACTTCTGAAGTTACCTCAAATATTTTTTTTAAGAAACGATACTTTGGCTGAAAATTTGTTTTTGAATAAAGATACACGTTTTGAAACTTGAGCCCGTTTTTATGCAATAATAAAGTGAGCATGATATTCGTTTTACCGCAATTTGAGGGCCCACATATTATACAGCGAATAGTGTTAGGTAGCAATTCACTATGCCTGTTGCAGTTTTTTGTATCTCCGCAATCTATATTGCTCACTTCGAGTGACACGGCTTGCCTTACCAACTTCATAATGTATTCTGAAGAAAGTGATTGTTTCTTTTATTAAATATATAAAAATCATTAAAATAAATGAAATACTATGCATAAAATTTTGTATAAAAGAAAAGGTTTCAGAAATATAAAACCTCAGTTCGACAAGTTTTGTTCAGTTCTGTTGGTGTTTATCGTCGATCGAAATATATGGTGAGTTTTTTTGTTTTTATTTTCACTAAACTCGATATCAATTAAAAAGAAAAACATGTTTCTAGTGATTGTAAGTGAGGCCTGCATATAAATACTTCGCTTTAGTAACTGTAAGATAAGTACTCCCAAAACTCTTATTATATTTTTACGTTTTAGATATGCCTACTTATATAACGCATTTTTGTTACAGAGCATATATGAGCTTACGATACCGTTTACTGATACGGAGAAAATCAACACGATTTTCAGACAATTGCCGCGTGATATTCAGGTAGCGTTTTTTGCTAGAAAGGAACCTATGACTATACGAGATGCGGTCGAGTTCCTTCGGCATTTAGAACGGAATGTCGATGGGGGATTAAGTGCGTTGCATGGTTCGGAGACATTGAACACGAATAACGTAAGGCGGGATAGCTACATGCGTGGGCAATATCGAGCTATGCGAGTAAATACGATACGTTATAACGCGGTGAGTCGTAGGGATAATTATAACGCGGGAACGAAGGCGCGAAACGAATTTGGGACGCGCGGTCGCGGTTATTTTCGCGGTAGAGGTAGACAACCTCAGGCTAGTTTCAAGGCAATAGGGTTCCAAAGGGGCAATGATGGTTCGGATAATACAGAGGCAGGGCAAAGTTCAAGTGACAGGAATAATGCGATAAATCAGAATTCAAAAAACTAGTGGACTCGCGCGGGTCGTTCGCGCTCAGATATTTATTACGGTTCGGGTGGACAGCCGATCGAATTGGGAAAAAGCATAGACTGTATGATTTGTGTAATTTGGATTCGAACGTGGGTGTGAATGAATTTATTCGATTATTAGCGCATAAAGCGCATGGATATGCTGTGTGTTTAGATGAAAAATCTAGATCGAATTGTAGAGATCGAAATGACAGACGTTTACATACGATATTCAGAGACGACGATTCGACTGAGTGTGGGCGCGATTTATGTAGTACTTTGACATTACCTGAGATAGATGTGCGTATTGGGAATATTGTTGTAAGGAGTTTGATTGATTCGGGGAGCGAAATCAGTGTAATAAGTCGGAGAGTGTACGAAGAAGTGTGCAGTCAATTGGGAAAACCGACGGAAATACCGATTCCAAGTTTGAGAATCACAGGTGCATTTGGAGTCAGTAAGGAAAAGGTTGATAAATTAGTAACGTTACCATTAACAATAGGTGATTGCGTTATCGATACTCCAATGCTAGTATCAACAAAGGTGCCTAAAGATTTAATTTTGGGGTTTGATTTTATACAACAGACGCGAGCCAGTTTAATGTGTGAGGGTAATAAGAGGCTAATTATACGAAGCGCCGGGCGGATGTGTGAAATACCATTAGGTACTGGCCCTAATCAGGATTCTTGCTGTTGTACAATGGAAGTACAGAACCAAGATACCAGTAAAAATATGATAGAGGAATATGTGAATAATTCATCAATACCTGTTGAACACAAAACAAAGTTATTGCCGGTGTTAAATAAACATGCAGAGTTGTTTAGCGATAGGGTAGGTCGGACAAATAAATATATACATGAGATAAAAATTAGAGATGAAACGCCTTTCGTAAAACGAAGCTATCCCATACCGTTCGCATATCGCGATAAAGTAACAAAACGATTGGAAGAAATGGAACGGATAGGTATTATTAGCAGGCAATCTACGGATTTCAGCAGTCCATTGACTTGTGCATTAAAGAAATCAGGAGAAGTCCGTATATTGCTAGATGCACGACAATTAAACACGGGAATGGTTGAGGAGGTTGAAACCACACCTTTAATGAGTGAGATATTGCAATCCGGGCGCCGGATAAACTACATAAGGGTTATTGATATCAAAGATGCGTATTTTTCTATACCATTATCAGACGAATCTAAACGATACACGGGTTTTGTATATCAAGGCAGAAGTTATGTTTACAACGTTTTACCTCAGGGGTTGAAAACCAGTGTGGGTTCATTTTCGAGGGCGATGGATTTAATTTTAGGGCCAGAGGTTAGGTCATATTGTTTAAATTTTGTTGACGATTTGGCAATTTTAACTGAGGGTGACTTCGAACAGCATTTGTCTAAAGTGGACACGGTTCTGAGTAAATTGAAAGACGCGGGCTTCACATGCAAACTAAAAAAATGCGAGTTCGCACAAAAAAAGGTCAAGTTATTGGGGCATATTTTGTCTAAACAAGGTTTGCAAATGGACCCGGACAAAATTGAAACACTTAAATTATATCCGTCATCCAGAACTGTCAGGCAATTGAGGGCGTTTTTGGGGTTCATAAATTACTTTCGGAGGTTTATAAAAAATTTTGGAACGTTAACACAGCCCTTGTACAATTTATTACGGTCTGGAGTCAAGTTCGTCTGGAGTGCGCAGGTGCAAAGTGCTTTTGACGAGATAAAAAAACAATTCTTAGAAAGTATAATTTTGAGTCAGCCATTGGCGGGAAAAACGTATATGTTCAATGTGACGCCAGCGCTATAGGAATTGGGGGCTATGTTTATCAATTAGATGATTCGGGCCAGGAACGAATTATAGGGTTCTGTTCGCAGGCATTTAAGGGTGCTCAGACTAGATGGTCGGTCATTGAACAGGAAATGTATGCAGTTATATACACTTTAAAGCGATTTGAGATATATTTGCGGGGAGAAAAAGTTATTATTAGAACTGATCATAAAAGTTTGACGTTCATTAAGTCGTGGACTTTATTGGGGGCACGCGTAACTAGGTGGGTTATGTTTTTAGAGCAATTCGATCACGACATAGAATTTGTGCGAGGGACTGATAATCAAATTGCCGACACGCTAAGCAGGCAAATAGCGGGACCTGGAGGTATGATTGACAGTACAAATGTTAAGCCGGGGATATTCTGGTTTCAGGCATCGAATACCGCAAGTGTTATTTCGAGTTTACGGGACATTGCGAGATTACAAAGCGAAGATGAGCGGTTAAATCGAATTAGCGGTTGTATCAGACGTAGTGTGGTAGATACGGAAACGAGAAGGTTTGAAAATTACAAGCTAGTAGGTGATACGTTATATTTTCACGTGCCGAAGCGGAACGTACAGTTGCTAGTAATTCCGAAATCACTACAGGAGGAATTAATTTTACACATACATGAAGAAATAGGTCACTACGGCAGATATAAAATATTAGCACTGATGAAGGACAGATATTATTTTCTTCATATGAGTAGGGTGATTAGCACGGTGATAAGAAGTTGTGACATATGTCAAAAGGTCAAACCAAGTACTAACAATACCGTTGGTCCTTGTACACCGGTTTTGGCGGAAAGGTTGGGTGAGAAAGTTTTCTCGGACCTTTATGGGCCATTGCCCGTAGGTAAATTCGGATATCAATATATATATGTGATTCAAGACGTGTACAGTAAAGTAATAAAATTATATCCAATGCGAAAAGCGACAGGTAGGAGCGAGCTCGCTTGTACAAAGAGATTTCATAGGGAAATACCTATCGAAACTATAATTACGGACTCAGGACCACAGGACCAAGTTAGCAAAAAACAGAGCCGACGCGTGGGATGGTTCGAGGAAGTTTACAGGTCAGGTTTTTTTGTCGCATTCCTGCGAGATGTGTAGTAGTAGAGATCAGAGCCGATTTGGCTGCGCGTTGAATAAAATTATGAATAACTAAATAATGAAAGGTTATTATGGAACGATACGGAGAAAGCTATTATGTTGATTGCAAATATACAATTGCGATTGAGGTATGGAATGGAGAGTCTGACACGGCTAGTATGAATAGAATTCTAGTGGTCTTTGCTGCGCGCGCCTAGCGGTCGGGAATGCTTAATTAATCGCAACAAGCTTTTATTGGTCAGCGATCAACAGATTCTGTGTATCGGCAGTACCAAATGATTTGAGTGATAACCTACGGTTGGTCATAGTGAATATGCGTACACACAATTTGTAGAACGGCGGATCTGCATGGCATGGTTGAAAATAGACCCTGTGTAGTTAGTGATAAGAAGCTTCGCTTGGGCAGAGCGTGTTCGCAAAGGACGCTGTTTTTTTTTCTTTCAGACGTGTGGGGTGTATAAATACAAATGGCGGGGGAAGGGAGAGCATTCAGTCTCAGCGTCTAGCTACTGTGACAGTCGTCTTTCACGAGTTCTAAACAGTTTTGTCTGCCGTGTTACGCGTCAGAACTATACGAAATTGTGATTGCGAAGTTTCAGTGGTTTTTCGTGAGTGGCTGAAGCGCCGAGATATATCTCGGTGCCTATCCTTTATATCAACCTACCCCAAATTCTAAAACTATCCTTGGGTTGTTAGATAAGAACTTGTAAGTCAATTATCTGAGTCTGACTCTGGGCTTGGAGCGACCCTAAATTCCTTTTTCCTTCACCATAGGGTTCCTGGATTGGCTCTTAGAATATTCGCGGGCTAATCCTCTCCTCATTCCTTTCGAGTAGCGAGTTTTGAAATTCCCACACACACAGTCATTAAACATACAAGCACATTCAAATCAAACTCAACCATTTTCGAGTGGTGTCGATAATGGACGTGGTATAACACTAGGTTTTAGACTAGGCTAGACAGGGGTTTAGTTGCGGCTAAACCTAGGTTGGCAGGGCATAGGGAGACTGTTTGATCGATGAGGTTCCGCGGATGGAAATAACAAATTCAGAACAAAGTTAAACCGGTGTCAACACGGATAACCTATCCTGTTGATATCTTGACATTTGAGTGTTGTCGGGGACGCGCGAAGAGATCAATTTACAGTCTAAAGTTCATTGTTTAGGACCGGGTAGGTGTTTTGCATTGCCTTGGGTCAGGTTGGATTCAAGTTGCATCTTTAAATTAAATGTAAATTTCGCTGGAGGTCTAATGTGTAGGCTGAGTCGGTATATATGATCAGGCTCAGTCGAGGACGTGCTGCGGCTAGTGGAATTCATAGTTCGGTATTTATCGAACTATGCACTTCGCTATGGTGTGGGTTAGATCTCCTAAAGCAATAATGCCTACGTTTCGATAACATCCAGCTCAAATTGCGCAGAGTTGAAGGTTTCAAAACGTTACGGACCTTTTGAGGTAACCGCTAGTTCAGAACCCATTTCGGAATATTAAATCGCAATTGTGTAAACCGGTCTTTTCGGATCGTTATTGCCGTGAACCAAATATATAATTGGAACCACCACAAGCCGCTACTAGCGAGCACATGAAATATCATTGAGTACTCACGTCGTAAAACTACGACGGATATCTATACGATATCACAAACAAATATTATAAACTGTGGTCGAGCACTAAAAGAAGTACCAAGCGCCCATATATACAAAAACCAAATGGTACCATCACACATAAATATAACAACGATCGTTCTGGCGCAATACACCGCTGACTGATGCGAATTACCGGCTCGCGGACATATATGCTTTCTCTGTCTAACTTGAAACTGTAACTTCCTGAACCAAACTTCGTTCGACTATTGTACGCCTAACGAACTTCTCAACGAACGAGAAATTCAGACTTATCATTCTTAACTTACAAATCTTACAGCTGAATCGGGTCATCTCATTTTGAGGTAGATAGAATAGACGATCATAGCTACTGATAGCGGTGGCTCGACCTTAGCCTTTGTGCCGTTACAGTCTTCTTGTCTGATGCCGTGATGTACTTCTGGTATCTGTACAAACGGTAGTTGAAGATTGATCGTTGAAGCGTTTGTCGGTGTTTTTATTACGACATCTTGTACCTGGGTTGTGCAGTGTTGGCTCGGCCATATTAGAAATGTCCCTTGTATGTTCTGTTTGTAAACTTCGTCTTGACAGTGTTCTGTGATGATTAGTCCTGTTTCGGAGTATATCAGCCAACAGTTTCCGACTATCCTCTGTATCTTCTCTTTTTCCATGTGTATAGGGTGCTGGTGGCATCTGCTGCAGTTGTTCTTTAGCGTAATTATCTCCTCTATGCAGGTTTCGGTAGGGTACTGTACTAGGTCGTCTCGCAAACACAAGAACTTGTTGTCCTCGGCTTCTTCACACAGGTTCGCTACAGGTCTGTATTTCAACCTATTCACCATTAGGTAGGGGTGTTTGGGAATGATGGTGACGGTTTTTCGGTTAACGGGATTTTATATAGGAATGCGAATTATTTTATAATATATATACGTGTTGGGTTCGCCATTTATTTTCTTTGGTAAGCCGTACATACTGAAGAACTTGAAGTAAGAGCTTGTACTACTTCTGGTGTGCTACGATTTGGGATATTAATAGCATGTCCTAGCTTCTTACTAAATGCATCGACTATTGTTAAGTAGTATTTCCCTTCGATATAAAGAAGGTCCATAAAAACTTCCTGAAATGGTGCATTTTGAGTTTGAGTTAATTGTATACTTGGTTTTACGGGTTTCCTTTCATACTTCATTCTTTTGCACTGTTCACACGAGTTAATTATAGCTGTAACTGTTTCTTTCATGCTCGGCCACCAATAATGTCGTTTGATTTTCGTTAATGTTTCGTTAATACCCCTATGACATGTTTTACCTTCGTGGTACTTTAGAATAACCTGAAGTTGATCTTCTTCTGACTCTGACAGATTTACCGTACGCTCGGTGCATTCGGTCAAATTTAGTGTCCCTTTCTTGTATAATCTTGTGATAACATTTGAGAATGTTGTCCTAAATATCGGGTCTTCGAAATAAATGAAATATTTGTGTTTAGTATCTACATATTCTTTAAAAAAAACTTTCACTAACTTTTCATTATTGACGGGCATAAAGACTTCTAAAATTCTCTGTTTTTTATTAGAAATATTGTTTAAAAATCAAATCAAATCAAATCAAATCAAAAATCATTTATTTCCATAGGATGTTGTTACATCACTTAGATCCGTCATTACATTTTTTTGGGTGAGTTCACTAACACAATGGCGGAGAAATTATCCATAAACCACGTGTGAACTATTATTTATTTCGGTTTGCAATCAATTGTCTCATTAAGAATAGGGATTCCTTCGTGTTCCCTATTAGAGATTGAGTTTGCAGTTGCCCCATCATCTGAATCTGAAATTTCTATGATCTCCATTTTGTCACTTTCGGAGCCAGAAAAATCTATCACTTGTAATAAATACTCGCTGACAGATTTTTAAATGGTGTATTTCTTTTCGTGGCAGTAACAAAAGTGTTCTCAAAATCAAAGCAGTCCTATTTATAACATCTATTCCCTCCATCTCCCGCGTTCGTTTTCGCGGTTAAACACACCCTTCTTCAGACTATCCAAAACCGGAAATGCAATTTACACGTATTATTTCTAACACGAATTCTATAATTACTACAAATATTCTGGATAGTTCTAAAATTGGCTTTAACATTATCAAGATTTAACAAATTATAAAACATTTCAATAAACCATCAGATTAATATTAGCATCGAACGGAAATGTCTAATACATCGCTAGTTACCATTTTTAATCATGTCACTTCCTGTTACAAGTCTAAAAGATTTAAATATGAATTAAACATAATAACGATAGGACCTTCATAAATGGCTCTAAAATCAGAATAGACTTTATTATGATTTTAGAGTTCAATTTTCAAAAAAGGATATAACCAGAACAGGGTACGTCTATAACGGAAGTATTACTACATCCGGCTATAGGTTCGACAAAGTTAAATTTGAAGAAACGAGGATAGATTCATGATTTAAACCAAAGACAAATATAAACTAAAGAAATGATGATTAATTACAATTAATGTCAAACATAAAAGGATTTTAACTATCATCATAATCCTTCAAATAATCTAAACGGAAATGGAAAGTTGCTTTACGTTAGTACAAGCCGGCTCCACTAGATGGCGTTAGATGTAAGTATAGTGAAATATACAAGGTGTAACTAACAAGAGCTAACATTCGACCGTCCTGACTCTAAAGTTTGTCTCTAAACTTATACAATTACTTCTACAAAACATTATTTCTGCAAACTAGGTATACTATCTCATTATAAAACAGGGAAATAATAATATCAAGACTTTGTAAGCATGCCTCTTATTCAAGATAGGCTTCGTTATCTGCACCTGATCCCTCATTCCTGAATCTATAGTATAATAACTACAGATTCATTAATCGTATCAGACTTCCAGATCTTCAGTTTTAATATCTGCACCTGATCCCTCATTCCTGAATCTATAGTATAATGACCATAGATCCATTAATCGTATCAGACTTCCAGATCTTCAGTTTCAATATCTGCACCTGATCCCTCATTCCTGAATCTATAGTATAATAACCACAGATTCATTAATCGTATCAGACTTCCAGATCTTCAGTTTTATTATCTGCACCTGATCCCTCATTCCTGAATCTATAGTATAATGACCATAGATCCATTAATCGTATCAGACTTCCAGATCTTCAGTTTCAATATCTGCACCTGATCCCTCATTCCTGAATCTATAGTATAATAACCACAGATTCATTAATCGTATCAGACTTCCAGATCTTCAGTTTTAATATCTGCACCTGATCCCTCATTCCTGAATCTATAGTATAATGACCATAGATCCATTAATCGTATCAGACTTCCAGATCTTCAGTTTCAATATCTGCACCTGATCCCTCATTCCTGAATCTATAGTATAATGACCACAGATTCATTAATCGTATCAGACTTCCAGATCTTCAGTATCTATCTATACTATTCTTTCTTTTCTATAAATTTTAAGCATTCTTCTCAAATCATACTTTCTGTGCAATTTATAAATTCTATGTAAATTACACATTTTATTTAAATTATGCTCGTAAATCATCTAAACACAATATGATACATTATTATCCAAATTAACTACAACTTATATGTTCATCATCTGTGTTGTCACTATCAGTATCACTCTCTACAGTCACTGTAATCCAAGGACGTATGCGATCTGTTGACCAAATATTACTATATTTTCCTTTAGTTATGTTGGAACCAGGAATACTTGATACCTCGTATCTATCATTTTCTAAAACCCTTGATATCTTGAACGGGCCCGTATACTTGGGCAAAAGTTTTTTACTCTTCCCATCATTAGAAGGAGTAGGTTTTAAAATTTTCACTAAGTCACCTATCTTGTATAGCGTAGCGTCTTTTCTAGTTTTGTCAAATCTCTCTTTTTGTTGAGCCTGATTCTTCTCAACGTGTTCATTAATCTCTTGTATAATTTGTTCACTAGCTTCCCCGTTTTGTCGTGTATCTACCACTGTATCTCCTAGTATACCGTCTCCTTTTCCTAACAATCTTTTCCCAAATAACGCTTCTGAGGGCGTCTTGCCTATCCCTTTATTGAGTGTATTATTAAGTCCCCATTGTATCTTCCCTAGTTCTTGATCCCATTTGTTTTCACCTAAACTATCTGTATAGATCCTAAGTCCATCTAAAATAGTACGGTTATACCTCTCCACTTGTCCGTTAGCCCTAGGAGTAGAGACAGCATTAAGAATGTGGCGAATTTCATATTCTGTACAGAATCTTTTGAATTCGTTTGAAGTAAAACTCGTACCTCGATCTGAGATCAACCTAACTGGATGACCGAAGATTGAAAACAACTCTATCAAACATCTGATAGCCGAGTTTGATTTAGTATTGCGTAGTGGTTTGAGTATACTAAATTTAGTAAATCCATCCACAAGTACAAATAGATATTGATTACCCCTGGAACTCTTGATAAATGGTCCTAAATGGTCTATGTGTACTGTGTGGAATGGAATATCATATTTAGGAATATTGTGTAAATAACCTTCTTTTGGTCCTGAGGGTTCTTTACCGAAAGCACAGTGTAAGCAAGATCGTACATATTTAGTTATAAATTTCTTCATTTTGGGGAACCAAAAATCTTTCCTGATCTTGTCCAAAGTTTTTTCTACCGAAAAATGTCCTACATCATCATGATTTCGTTGGCATATTTGCCACCTAGCGCTCTTCGGGACTACCCATTTTAGTTGATCTCCTATTTTTCGGTATATGCGATTGTTTTGTACGACAAAGTTTTGTCTTATATCAGTCAATTCCTTGTATTGCGAGTCTTCAAGAATGGATCGAATATGTTGAATTTTAGGATCTGTCAATTGAAGACTCAGTACCCAATCTTCTTGAGATATATGCATTACCCGAGACAAATGTTCATACTTGTCATTATCCTGTCCATCTTCAAGAGGATTTCGACTGAGCGCATCGACATGTTTCATTGTACAACCGGGTCTATATTCAATGGTACAATCGTATTCTTGCAGAGCGATCCACCAACGAGCTATCCTTGGTATTAAATCTCTCTTGGAGAAAGTTGATCTTAAAGCGTTACAGTCTGTGTGTATTGTAAAGGGTTTACCTAACAAATAAACTCTAAACCTATTGAGAGAAGTTATAACGGCAAGAGTCTCTAATTCATATGCATGAAATTTCTCTTCATCTCGCGTCGTTTTTCTACTAAAGAAAGCGATAGGTCTTAAGTCAGATTTCATATTTTCCCTTTGTAATAATATTCCTCCAAAGCCTTTTTTTGATGCATCACAATGTAATTCCGTGATGAATTCAGGATTATACAAACTCAAAATAGGTCTGATGATTAGTTTCTCTTTTAATGTTGTAAAAGACTCTTGCTGTTCTTTCTCCCACTGCCAAGCAATATCTTGTTTCGTTAGGTCAGTCAAAGGCTTAGCGATGCTAGAAAACCCCTTGATAAATTTCCTAAAGTAGCTAGCCAGGCCAATAAATTGTCGAATCTCATGCACTGATTTGGGAGTTGGGAATTGTTCTACAGCAGAAATTTTGGCTTTACCAGGTCTAATGCCCTCGACAGATATTTCGAACCCCAAATATTCTATTTCAGTTTGAAAAAAGTTACATTTATTTATATTTAACGTCAGTCCAGCTTCCCTTATGAGAACAAAGGTTTGTTCTAATTTTGCTAAACATTCTTCGAATGTCTTTCCACATATTAATAGGTCATCCATATATGCCAAAGCACATTTCTCACGAGATTTTCCCAACATTTTATTTATTGTTCTTTGAAAAACAGCTGGACAATTAACTAGTCCAAAAGGAGCTCTACAAAACTGATACAACCCATCAGGAGTTATAAAAGCTGTCAAGTGCTTACACTCATCTTTTACAGGAATCTGATAAAGTATTTATTTCCACTCAATAAATCTAGTTGATCATCTATTCTTGGGAGAGGATAATTATCTCTTATTGTCTTTCGGTTCAGTGCCCGATAGTCGACACACAATCTATATCCTCCTGTCTTCTTTGAAACTAACAATACAGGACTAGCATACTGTGATTCTGACTCTTCAACAATATTATTTTCCAGCAGCTCATTGACCATATTTCTAACTACCTCTTTTTCAGTATGACTCAAACGGTAAGGTCTGTAAACAACGGGGATTTCATCGTGTAGTTTAATTTCTAGTTCTGTTATGTCTGTACAACCAAGTTCGGCTAAGTTTTGCGCAAAACAGTCACGATTTTTGTTGATTACTTCATAAGTTCTACTTTTCTGCTCGGTTGTAAGATCAGGGTTAACATTAATTTCCTCCTTACTGAAAGGTTCTAAATGCTGTAGAGCAAAGAAGCATCTTGGCTGTCCGAACATTTCTGAACTGTCTAGAGAATCTTCACTTTCACTCAAGGTAATACCCCGAGCAACACCGAAGTCTTTTGTAAAGTAAATTGGACTGTTGAAGATATTCATTATAATAATAGCACACTTCCCGTCTTTTAATTTATACAACCCTTCCTGAATACAATACTCAACACCATTTATGTTTCGATAATTACCTTTTAGGTATATATTTGCATCGCGTACATCCTTACAGTAGCATTTAATTAAACCTACAGTTTCAATTTTAGTGTCGGAGTGTACGTATAACATGTGTTTGTTATAAATTTGGTCATTATCAAATGACGGTAACTCAGGATTAAAATCTCTGGTCATGATATTAAGGGAGCTATCTGTTTTTGTGATAATCACATTAGGTAATTCGGTGAAATCCTGTCCTACAAGTAAGGGTACGTGCAATTGTTCGTCTCTTACAACTAGCGCTGTTATCGTAGCTTCAACTGTATCAATAAGTAAAGTTAATTGCACTCTACCTAAAGGCTGAACACGTACATTCGCCAATCCATGAACTGTCGGTATACTATCAGTCGCAATTGCTAGACCTATTTGGGTGGCCAATCTTTGCGTAATTAGTGTGCAATCGCTTCCCATATCAACAAAGCACTGAGTTTCTTTTACATTATTAATCAGAGCTCTTTTGTAATATTTATGGCTAGGATCGGCTATGCTGTTTATAACAAGAACCTGTTTTTCAGTATTTTTCTTTTTACGCGGACAATCATTGGTTTTATGACCGTATAACTTTTGCTAACCATATTTCAATTCGGCTATTTTTGATAGATGGGTCAAACTCTGGGATCATGTTTTCATTGCCTCTAGTGGATAAACCTGGTTTTAGTGACTGTAGGAGTTTATAAAATTCATCGAAAGTTACTAACATGCCTGAATTAGACGAGTCAGTTTTATTTCTAACCTGTACGTCCAGCACCGTATTACTCGTCGCTGTAGCACTCGGGTTCACGTTTTCTTCGTCTCGTCCGGTCGTAGAACTACTTGACATCATAGCAGCTGGGTCGTCAACTCCGATTGCAGAATTGCTCGACGTCATGGCGACTGGGGCATCTCGTCCGGTCGCAGCATTGCTTGACGTCATGGTGACTGGGCCATCTCGTCCGGTCGCAGCATTGCTTGACGTCATGGCGACTGGGCCATCTCGTCCGGTCGCAGTATTGCTTGAGGTCATGGCGACTGGGCCATCTCGTCCGGTCGCAGAATTTTCTGGATCATGTACTCGTATTGCTGAAGAAGTACCTGGGGTTTGAATGCTTGAAGATCGTATGGAATTCTCCTTTGAACGCCTGACGTCCTCATTGTGGATACGACGTCGTTGTGATGAAGTATCCCTGGCCGATTCACGAAATCTCTTTTTTGATGGACTAATATTTCGTTCCCGCGATCGGCTCGTTCTAGGTGTCCTGCGGCTTCTATCACGATCTCGACGTTTACCACGCCGATAGCTTCTAGATCTTGAACGTGATCTTCTGGATTTAGAGCGGTCCATCGTGGGGCAGTTGAAGAATTTGCTTCTTTCGTAGAACCACTTCTGATAATAAATACTCGCTGACAGATTTTTAAATGGTGTATTTCTTTTCGTGGCAGTAACAAAAGTGTTCTCAAAATCAAAGCAGTCCTATTTATAACATCTATTCCCTCCATCTCCCGCGTTCGTTTTCGCGGTTAAACACACCCTTCTTCAGACTATCCAAAACCGGAAATGCAATTTACACGTATTATTTCTAACACGAATTCTATAATTACTACAAATATTCTGGATAGTTCTAAAATTGGCTTTAACATTATCAAGATTTAACAAATTATAAAACATTTCAATAAACCATCAGATTAATATTAGCATCGAACGGAAATGTCTAATACATCGCTAGTTACCATTTTTAATCATGTCACTTCCTGTTACAAGTCTAAAAGATTTAAATATGAATTAAACATAATAACGATAGGACCTTCATAAATGGCTCTAAAATCAGAATAGACTTTATTATGATTTTAGAGTTCAATTTTCAAAAAAGGATATAACCAGAACAGGGTACGTCTATAACGGAAGTATTACTACATCCGGCTATAGGTTCGACAAAGTTAAATTTGAAGAAACGAGGATAGATTCATGATTTAAACCAAAGACAAATATAAACTAAAGAAATGATGATTAATTACAATTAATGTCAAACATAAAAGGATTTTAACTATCATCATAATCCTTCAAATAATCTAAACGGAAATGGAAAGTTGCTTTACGTTAGTACAAGCCGGCTCCACTAGATGGCGTTAGATGTAAGTATAGTGAAATATACAAGGTGTAACTAACAAGAGCTAACACTTGTGTTTTAACACTCTCAGTATCTGAAAAATCCATTATTTCTACCTGAGGTCTAGGCTTTCGCACGGTCACATTTCGTTCCAATTCTTCAATAATTTCCTGGACACGGTTCTCGTCTGCATCTACATTTACTAAAATTTAATCTAAGTCGTCCTCTAATACGTTAATCCTAACTCGAGAAAGGGCGTCAGCATTAGTATTTTGTTGCCCTTTCTTATACTTAATCTCGAAATCGTACTCTTCTAATCGTAGGCGCCAACGTGTGAATTTGCTGTTTGGCTCTTTGAGTGAATACAACCATGCCAAAGGTCTGTGGTCAGTGTAAATAACAAACTTCTTACCGTAAAGATACGGTCTAAAATGTTTTACGGCCCATACTACCGCCAAAAGTTCTTTTTCGTACTATATCTACTCTCTGTATCGCTTAACGTCCTACTAGCATATGCTATAGGTTTGTCTGAACCTATAGTGCCTTGTGAAAGGACAGCCCCGATCGCAAAGTTGGATGCATCGGTGGTCACTACAAATGGTTTTTCGAAATCTGGAAACTGTAAAAGAGGTACGTTTGTTAGCAGCTTCTTACAAGTTTCAAAACTATTTATGTAGTCTTCATTTAACACGATCTTTTTCCCTTTCTTTAAACATGCCGTGAGTGGTCTCGTGATTTTGGCAAAATCTTTGATAAACTTCCTGTAGTAACCTATCAGCCCTAGAAAACTTTTAATTTCTGTAGCTGTTTGGGGAATTGAATACTTAAGTACTGCTTCTATTTTGTCGTTATTTGGTTTAAGACCCTCGTTCGTGATTGTGTGTCCTAAATACAAGACTTCTTTCCTAAGGAAGTGAGATTTATCTAACTGAATTTTCAAGTTAGTCTGGCGGAATCTATCAAAATCAGCTTTTAATTTCTCTATGTGTTCTGGCAAGCTTTTTGAAAAGATAATGACGTCATCAAGCTAAACAAGGCAATGCAAACCTTGTAACCCTCTTAAAACGTTGTCCATTGCTCGCTGAAAGGTCGCAGGAGCAGTTTTAAGCCCAAACGGCATTCTATTGAATTCGTAATGCCTGAATGGTGTACTGAAAGCAGTTTTTGATTTATCTTCCTCTTCTACTTCTATCTGATGGTATCTGCTCGCGAGATCTAGCTTAGTGAAATACATACTCTTCCCAAGCATGTCAAAAAGATCATTGATGTTTGGTAAAGGGTATTTGTCATCAGTAGTCATATAGTTTAAACGCCTATAATCGACTACCATTCTCCACTTTTGTTCCCCTGATGCATCCAACTTTTTGGGCACCAGGTGGACTGGGGCGCTCCAAGGCGAGTGTGATTCTTGCACAATATTATCTCGTAGCATTTTTCCTACTTGTCTTTTTATCTCTTGTGTCTGGACTGGAGGTAGTATGTGTGCCTTTAAATTAATTGAATCCTCGTTTTTTGTTCTGATTTTATGTTTCACCTGATTACTAAAAGACAGAGGTATGTCTTCACAATAGTCTTCTTCTGTCTTTATATTCTCTACAAGTTTGATCTATCATTATTCTTTCTGCCTCGTTCATATGGTCTAACCTAACATATTCCGGGACATTTTGCTTATGGTGAAACTCGCGATATGACACCTAAAATATTCATAGATTTTTCGGCACCGCCTGTGGCCGCTTTGCCATATCACACAGTACTGGAGGCTATGTGCTATGACAGTACGGCCACAGGCGGCGCCGTCGATAGGCGGTCTGTCATAACATGCGTTGGTCATCGTGTGTTATATGACAGTACGGCCACAGGCGGTGCCGTCGTCAGGCGGTCTGTCATAACATGCGTTGGTCAAGGTATGTTATATGACAGTATGGCCACAGGCGGTGCCATCGTCAGGCGGTCTGTCATAACATGCGTTGGTCAAGGTATGTTATATGACAGTTCGGCCACAGGCGGTGCCGTCGACAGGCGGTCTGTCATAATATGCGTTGGTCAACGTGTGTTATATGACAGTACGGCCACAGGCGGTGCCGTCGTCAGGCGGTCTGTCATAACATGCGTTGATCAAGGTATTTTATATGACAGTTCGGCCACAGGCGGTGCCGTCAACAGGCGATCTGTCATAACATGCATTGGTCAAGGTGTGTTATATGTTTATAAATAAATAAATCTAGATTCAAATTGAAGATAGTAGCATATTTGGGGTATGCTTTGACTGTCTTCAATATGTGGACCAGGATAGCACTTTCATCTTGACAGGGGTGCAAGTCTTTGACAACACCCCTTATCAGGCCGGGGGTGATCCCAAACATTCCGATCTTGAGCATTCCCCTCCGACTCGGGTCTCTCTTTCCACGCAGCTCTATCCCGGCAACATATTTCTTAATGATAGATTCCGGAAAGTCGGTGAGTTCACTGCATGGCTAGATGTCAAAGGTTGCCAGCTTCCTCATGAGGTCGTCCCCGTACAATTCGGGCCCCGGAGATGGCCCTGGAGTGTTCTTGTCAGATTTGGTATCCGCCTCTAAGTCCAGACTTGAGGAGTCATCTGTGGACCCTTTCGGCCATTGCGGGTAGTTAGTGAATACCACCCGCAGCTTCCCCGTGTCCTCTTCCGTATTGGCTGTCGACCAAGAAATACACGGTTCAAACGATAAGTCGCTTTTATTAATTTTCCTCCGAATTACTCCGTCCTCCAGGGACCTAACGACAAATAACACAGTCCGCTAAGCTTCATGGTCCTTTTCGCATCGAAGAAAGTAAGGGGTAAGCTGGAATTTCGACTAATATTCGCAATCGCCGTGCAAAAATTCTTCAATCAAGCATCGACGCCATTTTCTGCAAACCACGCAATATATTTCGTGGCGCGCAGCAAGAACGCACTCGAAACGAAGCGGCAATTTCTTCCGCCAAGTTTGGCACGCCTGCGCAACGAAAAAGTGTGCAACCAACTTCATACAACTTCGGGACGGGACGGAGCATCGCAAGCTACGCAAGTGCAAGTGAGATAGATAGTGACGTCGTGAACTTCGCGCTAAATTGTATTCACAACAGAACGCCGACGCAGGTGCCGCCACGTCGCAAACGCAACAAGCAAAAGCAACCATTGGTTTCGTCCGCCATTTTGCCAATTTGTGAAAAAAATTCTAGTGTTCTACAGTTTGTTTGTGATCAATTATTTCTGTGTTGTACCACACGACTGTAAATCAGTTTATGTTATATTCCACTAACATTAACTTAAGTGTCAATGGATCTCAAAAAACTTATTGCCTCGAGGGGCTACATCAAAGGTACGCTAACAAGACTGTATAATTTTGTCAAAAACGATTTGTCTCAGTTGCCGCTGGAAACTCTTACCATTAAGTTAGAAAGAGTAAACTCTGCTTTCCAAGAATATGAAAGTCTTAGCAAATAAATTATGGGTTTAGACCCGCAAGACCTTGAGGATTTCGCAATTGTTGAAGATCAATATTATGCTATTTCGACAGTATTGAAACAAGAAATAAATTCACGATCAACAACTCAGGTTCCAGCCGCAATTGTAGATGCCAGCCCACCCACGAGTGTCATTGTTCTGAACTGAATTCGTGCTCTGGTTCTGCTCAGGAATCGGTCCTGTGGATATCCACTGCCTATGTCCTATAGGAACCTCATTAAGAAGGTTTGAGACAAATTCTTTTTTGTGAGCCATAGTAGCAGTTTTGTAACAATCCATATGGGGATCCTTACGGGATATGAAATCGGACAGCTCAACTAAATCCCTCATCAGAAGCTTTTTAAGTAGCTCTTTTTTAATTCCCGAGGAGATTAAAGCAGCTATAGAACTCCCACGTGAGGTGGTAGGAGAGAACAACAATGCGTTTTCCTGTACATCTAGATATCCTGAGGAGCTCTTGTATCTGTAACCAGGGATCTAATCCATCGCGCTATCTAGATATCTCGTGGAGGTAGACTTCGATGTTTGGGAGAGAGGACTCTTAGACCTGACATGTCTTGAGGAGCTCGGAACCGCAGATGTCAGGTGTTTTTCATCTATCTTAGCAGCGTAGGATGTCATACTCCCCGATTCTCTATTCCAGGTCACCGCCGCATGCTCAACTGTCGTCTGGAAATCTTTGGCTTGTCCGATATACATGTCAAGAATGGTTCTATAATCAGCAGCCATCAGAGCTAGATCAGAAAAGAGCTCCTTGCATCTTTTGGCAGATGCAGCTTGGTAGCCTAAGATTGCTGCATCGAGAGTGCAATGAAGTGCTCCGATGTCCACTCTAGACGCAACCTGTACAGGAACCATTATGGTAATCATGTCGTCTCCAGCCTTACTCTCAAGGATCTCATATTTTCTTAACAAATGCAGACCTGGATCTCCGGTGATCTCACATATGGCTGTCAAAGTGTCTATTATTTCTTCTTCTAAAAGATCTGTTTTCGTGTCTGTTAACGTTACGAATTTCTTTCTTCATGCAGGCCTCGGAGAACTCACATGGCTACTATGCTTAAAGCCCCACAACGCTCCACTGCAACCTTCGAGCACGGGTTTAGAATCCGCGCTATACGGCTGTGGAATGAACTTCCCTGCACCATCAGGGACAGTCCATCACTGAATATCTTTAAGAACCGACTAAAGAAGCACTATCTTTCACTTTCTATTTAGCTATATAATGTATTAGTATTAGTATATTTGTAAGATATTTATTGATATGCTGTATTTATGTAACTGTGTATGTAGTCTATATTTCTTAGCAATAGGGTTTTATGTATGTGTAATATGTATTATATTAGAATATAGTCTTAATTGTACGCGCAATTCTTTCCCTTACCTATCATCTCCGTCTCCTATCCAACATGGTTTGCTGGAAGAAATCTCTTTTTAGAGATAAGCTCGCCTTTGTACATGTTTTTTCTATCATAAGTTATCTGTATGTCTGTTTTGTTTAGTACAATAAAGAAATTACGAAATTACGAATTTGTCAACAAGGACAGTGTAACAGTCCTGTTGAGGGGTGACTGAGCGTGTATCGGATTCGGACTCTGATTCGGGGTTGTTTCCTCCTGTCATATGGTCTGGTAGTGTGTCAAGGGTTTTCAGATCTATATAGCTGCTTGGGTCCACCTTCTCTTGATTGTCACCTGGAGGTTTGGAGACTTTGCTGGTCGAGATCTTTTTAGATTTCTGCGACATGTTGTATCCAAAAAAACTTCTGATGTTATATTGTATTATTTTTACAAAATAATACAATATAACATCACGGTTGTCTTCTGTGTCACGGACTGTCTTCAATATGTGGACCAGGATAGCACTTTCATCTTGACAGGGGTGCAAGTCTTTGACAACACCCCTTATCAGGCCGGGGGTGATCCCAAACATTCCGATCTTGAGCATTCCCCTCCGACTCGGGTCTCTCTTTCCACGCAGCTCTATCCCGGCAACATATTTCTTAATGATAGATTCCGGAAAGTCGGTGAGTTCACTGCATGGCTGGATGTCAAAGGTTGCCAGCTTCCTCATGAGGTCGTCCCCGTACAATTCGGGCCCCGGAGATGGCCCTGGAGTGTTCTTGTCAGATTTGGTATCCGCCTCTAAGTCCAGACTTGAGGAGTCATCTGTGGACCCTTTCGGCCATTGCGGGTAGTTAGTGAATACCACCCGCAGCTTCCCCGTGTCCTTCCCAGCCGCGCGTAAACTGGAGTCATACGCCTCCTGGACCATCTCAGCTATCTTTTCTCCCACATCTTTCAAGGAGACATATACCGTCTGGCAGTCCTCTTTTGGGGTCGGTTGTGATGGTGAAGCTGGTTGACTCACTTTGCAGACCTCTAGCTCTTTGTCAAAAAGCTTTCCAATCTCTTCATGGTCCGCGGAGTTTTCATCCATGGACGGTAGAGAGAGGTACTCGCTACTTGTGGTGTCTTGGATGTAGAGATGGGCTGCGGCGGTGTCGGTTGTTGTGATCTGCCTCTCCTCTGTTTCTTCCGCAACTGTCTCGTTTGTGATCAAGACGTCTTGGAGTAGGGGGGCAGCCTGCCTTACAACTTCCTTGAATTCAGGGTTCTTCTGCGGTTTGCGATTCAAGTGCATGACTACTTTTGGAAACGTATTATTTTTGTTGACGTATTATATGACAGTACGGCCACAGACGGTGCCGTCGACAAGCGGTCTGTCATAACATGCATTGGTCAAGGTGTGTTATATGACAGTTCGGCTACAGGCGGTCCCAACGACAGGCGGTCTGTGATATCTGTTGGCTAGCAACACTAGAATGTTTTCATTTCCTCTTCCGTATTGGCTGTCGACCAAGAAATACACGGTTCAAACGATAAGTCGCTTTTATTAATTTTCCTCCGAATTACTCCGTCCTCCAGGGACCTAACGACAAATAACACAGTCCGCTAAGCTTCATGGTCCTTTTCGCATCGAAGAAAGTAAGGGGTAAGCTGGAATTTCGACTAATATTCGCAATCGCCGTGCAAAAATTCTTCAATCAAGCACCGACGCCATTTTCTGCAAACCACGCAATATATTTCGTGGCGCGCAGCAAGAACGCACTCGAAACGAAGCGGCAATTTCTTCCGCCAAGTTTGGCACGCCTGCGCAACGAACAAGTGTGCAACCAACTTCATACAACTTCGGGACGGGACGGAGCATCGCAAGCTACGCAAGTGCAAGTGAGATAGATAGTGACGTCGTGAACTTCGCGCTAAATTGTATTCACAACAGAACGCCGACGCAGGTGCCGCCACGTCGCAAACGCAACAAGCAAAAGCAACCATTGGTTTCGTCCGCCATTTTGCCAATTTGTGAAAAAAAATCTAGTGTTCTACAGTTTGTTTGTGATCAATTATTTCTGTGTTGTACGACACGACTGTAAATCAGTTTATGTTATATTCCACTAACATTAACTTAAGTGTCAATGGATCTCAAAAAACTTATTGCCTCGAGGGGCTACATCAAAGGTACGCTAACAAGACTGTATAATTTTGTCAAAAACGATTTGTCTCAGTTGCCGCTGGAAACTCTTACCATTAAGTTAGAAAGAGTAAACTCTGCTTTCCAAGAATATGAAAGTCTTAGCAAAGAAATTATGGGTTTAGACCCGCAAGACCTTGAGGATTTCGCAATTGTTGAAGATCAGTATTATGCTATTTCGACAGTATTGAAACAAGAAATAAATTCACGATCAACAACTCAGGTTCCAGCCGCAATTGTAGATGCCAGCCCACCCACGAGTGTCATTGTTCTGAACTGAATTCATGCTCTGGTTCTGCTCAGGAATCGGTCCTGTGGATATCCACTGTCTATGTCCTATAGGAACCTCATTAAGAAGGTTTGAGACAAATTCTTTTTTGTGAGCCATAGTAGCAGTTTTGTAACAATCCATATGGGGATCCTTACGGGATATGAAATCGGACAGCTCAACTAAATCCCTCATCAGAAGCTTTTTAAGTAGCTCATTTTTAATTCCCGAGGAGATTAAAGCAGCTATAGAACTCCCACGTGAGGTGGTAGGAGAGAACAACAATGCGTTTTCCTGTACATCTAGATATCCTGAGGAGCTCTTGTATCTGTAACCAGGGATCAAATCCATCGCGCTATCTAGATATCTCGTGGAGGTGGACTTCGATGTTTGGGAGAGAGGACTCTTAGACCTGACATGTCTTGAGGAGCTCGGAACCGCAGATGTCAGGTGTTTTTCATCTATCTTAGCAGCATAGGATGTCATACTCCCTGATACTCTATTCCAGGTCACCGTTACATGCTCAACTGTCGTCTGGAAATCTTTGGCTTGTCCGATATACATGTCAAGAATGGTTCTATAATCAGCAGCCATCAGAGCTAGATCAGAAAAGAGCTCCTTGCATCTTTTGGCAGATGCAGCTTGGTAGCCTAAGATTGCTGCATCGAGAGTGCAATGAAGTGCTCGGATGTCCACTCTAGACGCAACCTGTACAGGACCCATTATGGTAATCATGTCGTCTCCAGCCTTACTCACAAGGATCTCATATTTTCTTAACAAATGCAGACCTGCATCTCCGGTGATCTCACATATGGCTGTCAAAGTCTCTATTATTTCTTCTTATAAAAGATCTGTTTTCGTGTCTGTTAACGTTACGAATTTGTCAACAAGGACAGTGTAACAGTCCTGTTGAGGGGTGACTGAGCGTGTATCGGATTCGGACTCTGATTCGGGGTTGTTTCCTCCTGTCATATGGTCTGGTAGTGTGTCAAGGGTTTTCAGATCTATATAGCTGCTTGGGTCCACCTTCTCTTGATTGTCACCTGGAGGTTTGGAGACTTTGCTGGTCGAGATCTTTTTAGATTTCTGCGACATGTTGTATCCAAAAAAACTTCTGATGTTATATTGTATTATTTTGTAAAAATAATACAATATAACATCACGGTTGTCTTCTGTGTCACGGACTGTCTTCAATATGTGGACCAGGATAGCACTTTCATCTTGAGAGGGGTGCAAGTCTTTGACAACACCCCTTATCAGGCCGGGGGTGATCCCAAACATTCCGATCTTGAGCATTCCCCTCCGACTCGGGTCTCTCTTTCCACGCAGCTCTATCCCGGCAACATATTTCTTAATGATAGATTCCGGAAAGTCGGTGAGTTCACTGCATGGCTGGATGTCAAAGGTTGCCAGCTTTCTCATGAGGTCGTCCCCGTACAATTCGGGCCCCGGAGATGGCCCTGGAGTGTTCTTGTCAGATTTGGTATCCGCCTCTAAGTCCAGACTTGAGGAGTCATCTGTGGACCCTTTCGGCTATTGCGGGTAGTTAGTGAATACCACCCGCAGCTTCCCCGTGTCCTTCCCAGCCGCGCGTAAACTGGAGTCATACGCCTCCTGGACCATCTCAGCTATCTTTTCTCCCACATCTTTCAAGGAGATATATACCGTCTGGCAGTCCTCTTTTGGGGTCGGTTGTGATGGTGAAGCTGGTTGACTCACTTTGCAGACCTCTAGCTCTTTGTCAAAAAGCTTTCCAATCTCTTCATGGTCCGCGGAGTTTTCATCCATGGACGGTAGAGAGAGGTACTCGCTACTTGTGGTGTCTTGGATGGATAGAGATGGGCTGCGGCGGTGTGGGTTGTTGTGATCTGCCTCTCCTCTGTTTCTTCCGCAACTGTCTCGTTTGTGATCAAGACGTCTTGGAGTAGGGGGGCAGCCTCCCTTACAACTTCCTTGAATTCAGGGTTCTTCTGCGGTTTGCGATTCAAGTGCATGACTAATTTTGGAAACGTATTATTTTTGTTGACGTAATATATGACAGTACAGTATGACAGACGTATTATAGGACACAGGATACCAGAAGCTTCATATACGCTGACGACCTAGCACTCGCGGCTCAATCGGACACCTTCGAGAGCGTGGAGGGAATAATTTCCTCTTCCCTGAACAAGCTTGGCGAATACTATGCTGCTAACGGTCTGAAGCCAAACCCAGCCAAAACCGAGGTCTGTGCATACAATCTCCGCAATAGAGATGCTAAAAGGGAACTTAACATCACATGGAGAGACGTAAAACTGTCCCACAACAGTTTCCCTAAGTACCTCGGCGTAACCCTAGACAGAAGCCTGACAATGTGTGGGAACGTTCAACGCACGCAAAGCTGGTCGACGTGGCATTGAACGAGTCATGTCGATTCCTAACGGGCTGTCTGAAACCCACACTAACCGACAAGCTGTACCAGCTAGCAGGAATAGCCCCCCCGGAGGTTCGAAGATCTGTCTCTAGATCGGTTGAAAGGTCAAAGCAGACACATGACAGACGGCATCCCCTGTTCAACCATGTACCAGCCAGGCCCAGGCTGCGTTCCAGAAAAAGCTTCCTGCACTCAGTGCAGCCGCTAAGTCAACCAGCTCAAACTACACGCCTCGCCAGGTGGCAGTCACGACTGAACCCTACAGACCCGAGCAACTGCGTGAAAGAGAAACTAGCTGAAGGATACAAGCTCAGCTGGCCGATCTGGAAATCTCTCAACCGTCTCAGAGCTGGAGTGGGGAGGTCCAGAGCTAACCTGGCGAGGTGGGGCATCATCTCGGAACTAGACACGGCGTGCGTCTGTGGATACCCGAGACAGACGATTGCGCACATGACTGGGTGCCCTGCGTGCCCGACAACCTGCACGGACGAGGAGCTGTATAAGGCTACCGAGCGAGCTATTGCGGTTGCGGCCTTTTGGGCCGCCCGTATCTGAGATGACCGTCGACTCGAAAAGAAGAAAATGACAGTACGGCCACAGACGGTGCCGTCGACAAGCGGTCTGTCATAACATGCATTGGTCAAGGTGTGTCATATGACAGTTCGGCTACAGGCGGTGCCAACGACAGGCGGTCTGTGATATCTGTTGGCTAGCAACACTAGAATGTTTTCATTTCCTCTTCCGTATTGGCTGTCGACCAAGAAATACACGGTTCAAACGATAAGTCGCTTTTATTAATTTTCCTCCGAATTACTCCGTCCTCCAGGGACCTAACGACAAATAACACAGTCCGCTAAGCTTCATGGTCCTTTTCGCATCGAAGAAAGTAAGGGGTAAGCTGGAATTTCGACTAATATTCGCAATCGCCGTGCAAAAATTCTTCAATCAAGCATCGACGCCATTTTCTGCAAACCACGCAATATATTTCGTGGCGCGCAGCAAGAACGCACTCGAAACGAAGTGGCAATTTCTTCCGCCAAGTTTGGCACGCCTGCGCAACGAACAAGTGTGCAACCAACTTCATACAACTTCGGGACGGGACGGAGCATCGCAAGCTACGCAAGTGCAAGTGAGATAGATAGTGACGTCGTGAACTTCGCGCTAAATTGTATTCACAACAGAACGCCGACGCAGATGCCGCCACGTCGCAAACGCAACAAGCAAAAGCAACCATTGGTTTCGTCCGCCATTTTGCCAATTTGTGAAAAAATTTCTAGTGTTCTACAGTTTGTTTGTGATCAATTATTTCTGTGTTGTACGACAAGACTGTAAATCAGTTTATGTTATATTCCACTAACATTAACTTAAGTGTCAATGGATCTCAAAAAACTTATTGCCTCGAGGGGCTACATCAAAGGTACGCTAACAAGACTGTATAATTTTGTCAAAAACGATTTGTCTCAGTTGCCGCTCGAAACTCTTACCATTAAGTTAGAAAGAGTAAACTCTGCTTTCCAAGAATATGAAAGTCTTAGCAAAGAAATTATGGGTTTAGACCCGCAAGACCTTGAGGATTTCGCAATTGTTGAAGATCAATATTATGCTATTTCGACAGTATTGAAACAAGAAATAAATTCACGATCAACAACTCAGGTTCCAGCCGCAATTGTAGATGCCAGCCCACCCACGAGTGTCATTGTTCTGAACTGAATTCGTGCTCTGGTTCTGCTCAGGAATCGGTCCTGTGGATATCCACTGCCTATGTCCTATAGGAACCTCATTAAGAAGGTTTGAGACAAATTCTTTTTTGTGAGCCATAGTAGCAGTTTTGTAACAATCCATATGGGGATCCTTACGGGATATGAAATCGGACAGCTCAACTAAATCCCTCATCAGAAGCTTTTTAAGTAGCTCTTTTTTAATTCCCGAGGAGATTAAAGCAGCTATAGAACTCCCACGTGAGGTGGTAGGAGAGAACAACAATGCGTTTTCCTGTACATCTAGATATCCTGAGGAGCTCTTGTATCTGTAACCAGGGATCAAATCCATCGCGCTATCTAGATATCTCGTGGAGGTGGACTTCGATGTTTGGGAGAGAGGACTCTTAGACCTGACATGTCTTGAGGAGCTCGGAACCGCAGATGTCAGGTGTTTTTCATCTATCTTAGCAGCGTAGGATGTCATACTCCCTGATACTCTATTCCAGGTCACCGCCGCATGCTCAACTGTCGTCTGGAAATCTTTGGCTTGTCCGATATACATGTCAAGAATGGTTCTATAATCAGCAGCCATCAGAGCTAGATCAGAAAAGAGCTCCTTGCGTCTTTTGGCAGATGCAGCTTGGTAGCCTAAGATTGCTGCATCGAGAGTGCAATGAAGTGCTCGGATGTCCACTCTAGACGCAACCTGTACAGGACCCATTATGGTAATCATGTCGTCTCCAGCCTTACTCACAAGGATCTCATATTTTCTTAACAAATGCAGACCTGGATCTCCGGTGATCTCACATATGGCTGTCAAAGTCTCTATTATTTCTTCTTCTAAAAGATCTGTTTTCGTGTCTGTTAACGTTACGAATTTGTCAACAAGGACAGTGTAACAGTCCTGTTGAGGGGTGACTGAGCGTGTATCGGATTCGGACTCTGATTCGGGGTTGTTTCCTCCTGTCATATGGTTTGGTAGTGTGTCAAGGGCCCACCTTCTCTTGATTGTCACCTGGAGGTTTGGAGACTTTGCTGGTCGAGATCTTTTTAGATTTCTGCGACATGTTGTATCCAAAAAAACGGTTGTCTTCTGTGTCACGGACTGTCTTCAATATGTGGACCAGGATAGCACTTTCATCTTGACAGGGGTGCAAGTCTTTGACAACATCCCTTATCAGGCCGGGGGTGATCCCAAACATTCCGATCTTGAGCATTCCCCTCCGACTCGGGTCTCTCTTTCCACGCAGCTCTATCCCGGCAACATATTTCTTAATGATAGATTCCGGAAAGTCGGTGAGTTCACTGCATGGCTGGATGTCAAAGGTTGCCAGCTTCCTCATGAGGTCGTCCCCGTACAATTCGGGCCACGGAGATGGCCCTGGAGTGTTCTTGTCAGATTTGGTATCCGCCTCTAAATCCAGACTTGAGGAGTCATCTGTGGACCCTTTCGGCCATTGCGGGTAGTTAGTGAATACCACCAGCTTCCCCGTGTCCTTCCCAGCCGCGCGTAAACTGGAGTCATACGCCTCCTGGACCATCTCAGCTATCTTTTCTCCCACATCTTTCAAGGAGACACATACCGTCTGGCAGTCCTCTTTTGGGGTCGGTTGTGATGGTGAAGCTGGTTGACTCACTTTGCAGACCTCTAGCTCTTTGTCAAAAAGCTTTCCAATCTCTTCATGGTCCGCGGAGTTTTCATCCATGGACGGTAGAGAGAGGTACTTGCTACTTGTGGTGTCTTGGATGTAGAGATGGGCTGCGGCGGTGTCGGTTGTTGTGATCTGCCTCTCCTCTGTTTCTTCCGCAACTGTCTCGTTTGTGATCAAGACGTCTTGGAGTAGGGGGGCAGCCTGCCTTACAACTTCCTTGAATTCAGGGTTCTTCTGCGGTTTGCGATTCAAGTGCATGACTACTTTTGGAAACGTATTATTTTTGTTGACGTATTATATGACAGTACGGCCACAGACGGTGCCGTCGACAAGCGGTCTGTCATAACATGCATTGGTCAAGGTGTGTTATATGACAGTTCGGCTACAGGCGGTGCCAACGACAGGCGGTCTGTGATATATGTTGGCTAGCAACACTAGAATGTTTTCATTTCCTCTTCCGTATTGGCTGTCGACCAAGAAATACACGGTTCAAACGATAAGTCGCTTTTATTAATTTTCCTCCGAATTACTCCGTCCTCCAGGGACCTAACAACAAATAACACAGTCCGCTAAGCTTCATGGTCCTTTTAGCATCGAAGAAAGTAAGGGGTAAGCTGGAATTTCGACTAATATTCGCAATCGCCGTGCAAAAATTCTTCAACCAAGCATCGACGCCATTTTCTGCAAACCACGCAATATATTTCGTGGCGCGCAGCAAGAACGCACTCGAGACGAAGCGGCAATTTCTTCCGCCAAGTTTGGCACGCCTGCGCAACGAACAAGTGTGCAACCAACTTCATACAACTTCGGGACGGGACGGAGCATCGCAAGCTACGCAAGTGCAAGTGAGATAGATAGTGACGTCGTGAACTTCGCGCTAAATTGTATTCACAACAGAACGCCGACGCAGGTGCCGCCACGTCGCAAACGCAACAAGCAAAAGCAACCATTGGTTTCGTCCGCCATTTTGCCAATTTGTGAAAAAAAATCTAGTGTTCTACAGTTTGTTTGTGATCAATTATTTCTGTGTTGTACGACACGACTGTAAATCAGTTTATGTTATATTCCACTAACATTAACTTAAGTGTCAATGGATCTCAAAAAACTTATTGCCTCGAGGGGCTACATCAAAGGTTCGCTAACAAGACTGTACAATTTTGTCAAAAACGATTTGTCTCAGTTGCCGCTGGAAACTCTTACCATTAAGTAAGAAAGAGTAAACTCTGCTTTCCAAGAATATGAAAGTCTTAGCAAAGAAATTATGGGTTTAGACCCGCAAGACCTTGAGGATTTCGCAATTGTTGAAGATCAATATTATGCTATTTCGACAGTATTGAAACAAGAAATAAATTCACGATCAACAACTCAGGTTCCAGCCCTAATTGTAGATGCCAGCCCACCCACGAGTGTCATTGTTCTGAACTGAATTCGTGCTCTGGTTCTGCTCAGGAATCGGTCCTGTGGATATCCACTGCCTATGTCCTATAGGAACCTCATTAAGAAGGTTTGAGACAAATTCTTTTTTGTGAGCCATAGTAGCAGTTTTGTAACAATCCATATGGGGATCCTTACGGGATATGAAATCGGACAGCTCAACTAAATCCCTCATCAGAAGCTTTTTAAGTAGCTCATTTTTAATTCCCGAGGAGATTAAAGCAGCTATAGAACTCCCACGTGAGGTGGTAGGAGAGAACAACAATGCGTTTTCCTGTACATCTAGATATCCTGAGGAGCTCTTGTATCTGTAACCAGGGATCAAATCCATCGCGCTATCTAGATATCTCGTGGAGGTGGACTTCGATGTTTGGGAGAGAGGACTCTTAGACCTGACATGTCTTGAGGAGCTCGGAACCGCAGATGTCAGGTGTTTTTCATCTATCTTAGCAGCGTAGGATGTCATACTCCCCGATTCTCTATTCCAGGTCACCGCCGCATGCTCAACTGTCGTCTGGAAATCTTTGGCTTGTCCGATATACATGTCAAGAATGGTTCTATAATCAGCAGCCATCAGAGCTAGATCAGAAAAGAGCTCCTTGCATCTTTTGGCAGATGCAGCTTGGTAGCCTAAGATTGCTGCATCGAGAGTGCAATGAAGTGCTCGGATGTCCACTCTAGACGCAACCTGTACAGGACCCATTATGGTAATCATGTCGTCTCCAGCCTTACTCACAAGGATCTCATATTTTCTTAACAAATGCAGACCTGCATCTCCGGTGATCTCACATATGGCTGTCAAAGTATCTATTATTTCTTCTTCTAAAAGATCTGTTTTCGTGTCTGTTAACGTTACGAATTTGTCAACAAGGACAGTGTAACAGTCCTGTTGAGGAGTGACTGAGCGTGTATCGGATTCGGACTCTGATTCGGGGTTGTTTCCTCCTGTCATATGGTCTGGTAGTGTGTCAAGGGTCCACCTTCTCTTGATTGTCACCTGGAGGTTTGGAGACTTTGCTGGTCGAGATCTTTTTAGATTTCTGTGACATGTTGTATCCAAAAAAACGGTTGTCTTCTGTGTCACGGACTGTCTTCAATATGTGGACCAGGATAGCACTTTCATCTTGACAGGGGTGCAAGTCTTTGACAACACCCCTTATCAGGCCGGGGGTGATCCCAAACATTCCGATCTTGAGCATTCCCCTCCGACTCGGGTCTCTCTTTCCACGCAGCTCTATCCCGGCAACATATTTCTTAATGATAGATTCCGGAAAGTCGGTGAGTTCACTGCATGGCTGGATGTCAAAGGTTGCCAGCTTCCTCATGAGGTCGTCCCCGTACAATTCGGGCCCCGGAGATGGCCCTGGAGTGTTCTTGTCAGATTTGGTATCCGCCTCTAAGTCCAGACTTGAGGAGTCATCTGTGGACCCTTTCGGCCATTGCGGGTAGTTAGTGAATACCACCCGCAGCTTCCCCGTGTCCTTCCCAGCCGCGCGTAAACTGGAGTCATACGCCTCCTGGACCATCTCAGCTATCTTTTCTCCCACATCTTTCAAGGAGACACATACCGTCTGGCAGTCCTCTTTTGGGGTCGGTTGTGATGGTGAAGCTGGTTGACTCACTTTGCAGACCTCTAGCTCTTTGTCAAAAAGCTTTCCAATCTCTTCATGGTCCGCGGAGTTTTCATCCATGGACGGTAGAGAGAGGTACTCGCTACTTGTGGTGTCTTGGATGTAGAGATGGGCTGCGGCGGTGTCGGTTGTTGTGATCTGCCTCTCCTCTGTTTCTTCCGCAACTGTCTCGTTAGTGATCAAGACGTCTTGGAGTAGGGGGGCAGCCTGCCTTACAACTTCCTTGAATACAGGGTTCTTCTGCGGTTTGCGATTCAAGTGCATGACTACTTTTGGAAACGTATTATTTTTGTTGACGTATTATATGACAGTACGGCCACAGACGGTGCCGTCGACAAGCGGTCTGTCATAACATGCATTGGTCAAGGTGTGTTATATGACAGTTCGGCTACAGGCGGTGCCAACGACAGGCGGTCTGTGATATCTGTTGGCTAGCAACACTAGAATGTTTTCATTTCCTCTTCCGTATTGGCTGTCGACCAAGAAATACACGGTTCAAACGATAAGTCGCTTTTATTAATTTTCCTCCGAATTACTCCGTCCTCCAGGGACCTAACGACAAATAACACAGTCCGCTAAGCTTCATGGTCCTTTTCGCATCGAAGAAAGTAAGGGGTAAGCTGGAATTTCGACTAATATTCGCAATCGCCGTGCAAAAATTCTTCAATCAAGCATCGACGCCATTTTCTGCAAACCACGCAATATATTTCGTGGCGCGCAGCAAGAACGCACTCGAAACGAAGCGGCAATTTCTTCCGCCAAGTTTGGCACGCCTGCGCAACGAACAAGTGTGCAACCAACTTCATACAACTTCGGGACGGGACGGAGCATCGCAAGCTACGCAAGTGCAAGTGAGATAGATAGTGACGTCGTGAACTTCGCGCTAAATTGTATTCACAACAGAACGCCGACGCAGGTGCCGCCACGTCGCAAACGCAACAAGCAAAAGCAACCATTGGTTTCGTCCGCCATTTTGCCAATTTGTGAAAAAAATTCTAGTGTTCTACAGTTTGTTTGTGATCAATTATTTCTGTGTTGTACGACACGACTGTAAATCAGTTTATGTTATATTCCACTAACATTAACTTAAGTGTCAATGGATCTCAAAAAACTTATTGCCTCGAGGGGCTACATCAAAGGTACGCTAACAAGACTGTATAATTTTGTCAAAAACGATTTGTCTCAGTTGCCGCTGGAAACTCTTACCATTAAGTTAGAAAGAGTAAACTCTGCTTTCCAAGAATATGAAAGTCTTAGCAAAGAAATTATGGGTTTAGACCCGCAAGACCTTGAGGATTTCGCAATTGTTGAAGATCAGTATTATGCTATTTCGACAGTATTGAAACAAGAAATAAATTCACGATCAACAACTCAGGTTCCAGCCGCAATTGTAGATGCCAGCCCACCCACGAGTGTCATTGTTCTGAACTGAATTCGTGCTCTGGTTCTGCTCAGGAATCAGTCCTGTGGATATCCACTGCCTATGTCCTATAGGAACCTCATTAAGAAGGTTTGAGACAAATTCTTTTTTGTGAGCCATAGTAGCAGTTTTGTAACAATCCATATGGGGATCCTTACGGGATATGAAATCGGACAGCTCAACTAAATCCCTCATCAGAAGCTTTTTAAGTAGCTCATTTTTAATTCCCGAGGAGATTAAAGCAGCTATAGAACTCCCACGTGAGGTGGTAGGAGAGAACAACAATGCGTTTTGCTGTACATCTAGATATCCTGAGGAGCTCTTGTATCTGTAACCAGGGATCAAATCCATCGCGCTATCTAGATATCTCGTGGAGGTGGACCTGACATGTCTTGAGGAGCTCGGAACCGCAGATGTCAGGTGTTTTTCATCTATCTTAGCAGCGTAGGATGTCATACTCCCTGATACTCTATTCCAGGTCACCGCCGCATGCTCAACTGTCGTCTGGAAATCTTTGGCTTGTCCGATATACATGTCAAGAATGGTTCTATAATCAGCAGCCATCAGAGCTAGATCAGAAAAGAGCTCCTTGCATCTTTTGGCAGATGCAGCTTGGTAGCCTAAGATTGCTGCATCGAGAGTGCAATGAAGTGCTCGGATGTCCACTCTAGACGCAACCTGTACAGGACTCATTATGGTAATCATGTCGTCTCCAGCCTTACTCACAAGGATCTCATATTTTCTTAACAAATGCAGACCTGGATCTCCGTTGATCTCACATATGGCTGTCAAAGTCTCTATTATTTCTTCTTCTAAAAGATCTGTTTTCGTGTCTGTTAACGTTACGAATTTGTCAACAAGGACAGTGTAACAGTCCTGTTGAGGAGTGACTGAGCGTGTATCGGATTCGGACTCTGATTCGGGGTTGTTTCCTCCTGTCATATGGTCTGGTAGTGTGTCAAGGGTCCACCTTCTCTTGATTGTCACCTGGAGGTTTGGAGACTTTGCTGGTCGAGATCTTTTTAGATTTCTGTGACATGTTGTATCCAAAAAAACGGTTGTCTTCTGTGTCACGGACTGTCTTCAATATGTGGACCAGGATAGCACTTTCATCTTGACAGGGGTGCAAGTCTTTGACAATACCCCTTATCAGGCCGGGGGTGATCCCAAACATTCCGATCTTGAGCATTCCCCTCCGACTCGGGTCTCTCTTTCCACGCAGCTCTATCCCGGCAACATATTTCTTAATGATAGATTCCGGAAAGTCGGTGAGTTCACTGCATGGCTGGATGTCAAAGGTTGCCAGCTTCCTCATGAGGTCGTCCCCGTACAATTCGGGCCCCGGAGATGGCCCTGGAGTGTTCTTGTCAGATTTGGTATCCGCCTCTAAGTCCAGACTTGAGGAGTCATCTGTGGACCCTTTCGGCCATTGCGGGTGGTATTCACTTACGCCAGTTTCCAGTTTACGCACGGCTGGGAAGGCCCAGCCGCGCGTAAACTGGAGTCATACGCCTCCTGGACCATCTCTGCTATCTTTTCTCCCACATCTTTCAAGGAGACATATACCGTCTGGCAGTCCTCTTTTGGGGTCGGTTGTGATGGTGAAGCTGGTTGACTCACTTTGCAGACCTCTAGCTCTTTGTCAAAAAGCTTTCCAATCTCTTCATGGTCCGCGGAGTTTTCATCCATGGACGGTAGAGAGAGGTACTCGCTACTTGTGGTGTCTTGGATGTAGAGATGGGCTGCGGCGGTGTCGGTTGTTGTGATCTGCCTCTCCTCTGTTTCTTCCGCAACTGTCTCGTTTGTGATCAAGACGTCTTGGAGTAGGGGGGCAGCCTGCCTTACAACTTCCTTGAATACAGGGTTCTTCTGCGGTTTGCGATTCAAGTGCATGACTACTTTTGGAAACGTATTATTTTTGTTGACGTATTATATGACAGTACGGCCACAGACGGTGCCGTCGACAAGCGGTCTGTCATAACATGCATTGGTCAAGGTGTTTTATATGACAGTTCGGCTACAGGCGGTGCCAACGACAAGCGGTCTGTGATATCTGTTGGCTAGCAACACTAGAATGTTTTCATTTCCTCTTCCGTATTGGCTGTCGACCAAGAAATACACGGTTCAAACGATAAGTCGCTTTTATTAATTTTCCTCCGAATTACTCCGTCCTCCAGGGACCTAACGACAAATAACACAGTCCGCTAAGCTTCATGGTCCTTTTAGCATCGAAGAAAGTAAGGGGTAAGCTGGAATTTCGACTAATATTCGCAATCGCCGTGCAAAAATTCTTCAATCAAGCATCGACGCCATTTTCTGCAAACCACGCAATATATTTCGTGGCGCGCAGCAAGAACGCACTCGAAACGAAGCGGCAATTTCTTCCGCTAAGTTTGGCACGCCTGCGCAACGAACAAGTGTGCAACCAACTTCATACAACTTCGGGACGGGACGGAGCATCGCAAGCTACGCAAGTGCAAGTGAGATAGATAGTGACGTCGTGAACTTCGCGCTAAATTGTATTCACAACAGAACGCCGACGCAGGTGCCGCCACGTCGCAAACGCAACAAGCAAAAGCAACCATTGGTTTCGTCCGCCATTTTGCCTATTTGTGAAAAAAAATCTAGTGTTCTACAGTTTGTTTGTGATCAATTATTTCTGTGTTGTACGACACGACTGTAAAACAGTTTATGTTATATTCCACTTACATTAACTTAAGTGTCAATGGATCTCAAAAAACTTATTGCCTCGAGGGGCTACATCAAAGGTACGCTAACAAGACTGTATAATTTTGTCAAAAACGATTTGTCTCAGTTGCCGCTGGAAACTCTTACCATTAAGTTAGAAAGAGTAAACTCTGCTTTCCAAGAATATGAAAGTCTTAGCAAAGAAATTATGGGTTTAGACCCGCAAGACCTTGAGGATTTCGCAATTGTTGAAGATCAATATTATGCTATTTCGACAGTATTGAAACAAGAAATAAATTCACGATCAACAACTTAGGTTCCAGCCGCAATTGTAGATGCCAGCCCACCCACGAGTGTCATTAAGTTACCTCCAATAGACATTCAAATTTTCACTGGTAAATTTACTGAATATGTGCCCTTCATAAACATATTTATGTCACTAATTAACAACAATACAAAGCTAGATGATATTCAAAGGCTGTATTACCTAAGATCCTTTGTAAAGGAAGAACCTTTCGAACTAATTAAAAATTTGCCATTAGTTGATGAAAGTTACCAAGAGGCTCTTAGGCTGTTAAAAAATAGGTATCGAAACAAGAATAGGATTGTTAGTGAGCACATATGCGGTATACTAGATTTAAAACATGTAGGTTAATCTACAGCCAGCAATTTAAGGGAATTTGTATCAGTTATTAAGCAACAAATAGCTGCAATTAAAAACCACAACGAAAACATAAAGTATTGGGATCCCATCCTCATTTGCATACTTTTCCGGAAACTAGATGGCTACACGGCTCGAGCGTACCAACTCGAGCGAGACCAAACAACAGAACCCAGCCTCGAGGATTTCCTTAGTTACTTGGAGAAGAGAGCTCTGGCGCTGGAGGGCTCCGACCAGGGTCTTCATAATCAAGCACAACCGAGATATGGAAAAGTAGCAGCCCATGCAGCCGTTGGTACAGCTACCTGTCTAAACTGTTAGTCGAAAGAACACAAACTATTTAATTGCAAGAAATTTCAGTTAATGCCTGCCAAGGAAAGAGTTGAATTTGCTAGGCAAAATAAGCTGTGCAACATTTGTTTGGGTGTGCATTACTCAAAGTGCAGGTTCCACTTCAGATGTGCCGAGTACAGAGGTCCTCACAATACATTGGTTCATTGCAACGAGCCTACCCTCGCACCTCCTGTTACTTTAACAGGCAACAATAATAATAATGTTCTTTTACCCACAGCTAGAATAAAATCCATCGCAAAAGATGGTACGGAAGTATATTTCAAAGCGCTACTGGACAGTGGATCACAAGTCTCTATTATAACTTCCAAACTTGTCCAGGTCTTGGGTTTAACTCCCAAGCAAAGTGCTACAAACATAATTGGTATGTCAAATGCAAAGAATCATTTGAAATACTGTGTACCATTGGAGATACATTCTTTAAAAACTCCCTTCAAAACCACTGTAAACTGTCATGTGGCAGACCAGATAACCTCTCAATTGCCCCAATCTAAGATTAACTTAGACGACATTTTGCTACCATCTAACATTGACTTAGCAGATAACCAATTCAATGTCCCGAGTGACATACACATGTTAATGGGTGCCCACTTGATGTTTCAGGTGCTATTGCCGGAGAAGCAGTCAGCCAGCCATGTGATGCATGCCAACACCTGCGGCGAGCAGTCTACAGCTGTGAGCGCCAGCCAGCTGGCATCACCGCATAGTGATCTGCACATCATCAATACACAATTCGGGCACATCATTGGGGGAAGTCTGCTGCAAGCTTCACTACAGCGTCAAACATGCAATAAGGTGGCTTTAAAATGTGAATTAGATCTTAAAGAAACACTTGCCCAATTTTGGACTAATGAAAAAGTACCTGAAATATTTTCTGAAAAATCTTCAGAACAAGAACTGTGCGAGCAAATCTTTCAAAATTCAGTAAAACTTAATGATAAACAGTTTCAAGTTGCTTTGCCTTTAAAGTTACCTTTGTCTGAAGTTACAACGAATCTGGGTGAATCATTCAATTTTGCTCTAAAAAGATTTCTTAACCTGGAAAAGAAATTAATGGCAAACCCAACATTATTCATGCAATACAAACATTTCATACATGAATACTTGTCTCTTGGCCACGGTCAGTATGTTGACATTGAACTCTATGAAATTAATAAGCAAGCAGCCTACTACATGCCCCATCATGCCATTGTTAAACCAGAAAGCAAAACGACTCAGGTTCGTTCAGTTTTTGATGCGAGCATGAAAACAAACAAAAAAATATCGTTGAATGATTTACAATTGAATGGGCCAGTGGTTCAGAGAGATCTTTTTGACATTATATTGTTATTCCGATTAGGTACTTACACTATAACCACGGACATCAAACGCATGTTTAGGAATGTCCTGATAGATCCAGCGTTCACATCGCTGCAAAATATTCTCTGGAGAGATGAACCTAATCAAGCAATATTGTGTGTTAGGCTGAATACAGTTACATATGGTCTCAAGAGCTCTAGTTATTTAGCAACTAGATGTTTAATTGAGTTAGCCAATAGATATGAGAATGAGTATCCTCTAGCGGCATGCATACTTAGAAATAATACTTATGTCGATGATGTTTTGTATTCTCACAATGATTTGGCCATAATTAATCAGTCAAAAGAACAGTTGCGTTCTCTTTTGAGTTTAGGCAGTTTTGCCACTCACAAGTGGTCCTCCAACAATGAAACGTTACTCTCTGACATACGAATGGAGGATCAGCATTTTGATAGTATAGATTTACAAAAAGACAACTTCAATATGAAGGCATTAGGCCTCCAAATTAATACTAAAGAGGATTATTTTAGAATAACTTCTCCAGGAATGTTTGATCCAAACTTGCTCACAAAGAGAGGTATACTTAGTTATATAGGTAGATGCTACGATCCAATGGGTTTCATAAGCCCAATTATAGTGGTGGCTAAGTCCATAATGCAAAAGCTTTGGATGACAAACAATACAAACTGGAATTCAAGCCCACCAGCTGAGGTAGAAAGGGAATGGATTCAATTTACCGAGGATTTAAGGGTCATGGAACCTATTCATTTCCATAGAAACATAAAGTTTTCAGAAACCGACACAGTGGAGTTAATCGGGTTCGCAGATGCATCCAGTTCTACTGCCCATGGGTGCTGCATCTATCTGCGAGTAACTACCCAAACAGGTATTGCTATGTTACATTTACTCTGTTCAAAGTCTAGAATAAATCCTATTCAAAAGAAAGAGATGACAGTGCCAAGACTTGAATTAAATGCTGCACTATTGTTATCTAAATTAATGTCTAAAACACATGTGTTTTAGACATTAATTTAGATAATTTGAGCTTTAGGCTTAATGTGTCATGACACATTAAGCCTAAAGCTCAATATAAGCGAAGTTTACTTATTCAGCGATTCTCAAATCGTGTTAGCATGGCTTAAAATGGAAATAACTAATTTACAAGCATATGTTGCAAACAGAGTAAATGTAATTCGTCAGCATACAGCTAATTGGCAATGGTTGTATGTTAGTACTGATATGATCCCGGCTGATCTCATAAGCAGGGGTGTGAGGCCGCATGAGTTGCCAAGCTGCGAGCAATGGTGGCGAGGCCCACGTTTCCTGCGGGACAGTAAGTACAATTTTCCTACAAGTGAAGCAAACACTTTATCTCATTTGCCAGAGGCGAAGCACTGCTTGGTGCTCTCCAGCGACCCCGAGCCTCATTCTATAGGCCCGCTCGAGTATGTGTTGGAACGCTTAAGCAACCGCTCGGATATTTGGAAAATGGTCAGACTTTTGTCATATATATTGAGGTTTTTAAATAATCTTAACAAAAATAAAACTAAAGTAAATTGCAACTATTTGTCTAGCTCGGAATTAAATTCGGCACTGATGCTCATAGTAAAATACGAACAACATAAATATTTTAAAACTGAGATTGATACTCTACGTAAAAATAATAATTTAAGGGGAAACTTGTTGAATTTACACCCTTTCATAGACAATGAAGGTCTTCTCCGCGTAGGTGGTAGGCTTGAACATGCAGATATAACTTATAACCAAAAACACCCGGTTATATTACCGAAGTCATCTCACATTACCACTTTGCTTATTGGGAGTGAGCATGAAAGGCTACTGCACGCAGGTCCAAAGCTTTTATTGTCGAATTTAAATCAAAGATTTTGGATTTGTAATGGGTTGTCAGAGGTTAAAAAAGTAACTCACAAATGTATTGTATGTTTCAGGCAAAGGGCCAAAGTAGCCAAGCAACTAATGGGTTCCTTGCCAGCTAGTCGAGTAAGGTCTAGTGGTAGAGCCTTTCAAGTAGTAGGTGTAGATTTTGCTGGCCCAATTGAAGTTAAATTGTCGCGCGTGAGACGCTCAGTTATTGGAAAAGGTTACATCTGCGTTTTTGTATGTTTTACAACAAAAGCTATACATCTCGAGCTAGCTTCAGATTTAACAACCGTTTCTCGCTTGCCTAAGAAGACAAATTTCGAGGCGGGGCCTTATGTCTGAAATAAATTGTGACAATGCTAGTACATTCAAAGGTGCAACGAACCAATTAGTTGAACTCTATACATTGCAGAATTCTCAGAATCATCGCGACAAAGTTTATAATTTTGCTTCTAAACAGGGAATTCGATTCCATTTCATACCAAGTTATTCGCTTACCTTTTTTGTACCTAACAGTGGTTTAGGCACTTTATTGTGTTATTTCTATAATATATAGGTAATAAGAGGATGTAAAATTTGTTCTTATTATTAAACTAGGGTCAAAGTACCATCTCAAGATGGTGTCGTAGAGCTAGTTTAATAATGTAGTATGTGTTATTTCTCTTTACATTATACAAAGATGTAAATTTAATATTGGACTAGGGTCAATGTACCACCCCAAGAGTGTATCGTAGGGCTAGTTTGATATCTAGTATGTAAGTACAGTTCCCATAAGCTGATGTTTGCTAACATTTTAACTTTGGTTTTCTCAGTTTGTGAGGCCGCAGCATGTTGGCTAGCGACACTAGAATGTTTTCATTTCCTCTTCCGTATTGGATGTCGACCAAGAAATACACGGTTCAAACGATAAGTCGCTTTTATTAATTTTCCTCTGAATTACTCCGTCCTCCAGGGACCTAACGACAAATAACACAGTCCGCTAAGCTTCAATATCACGCGTTGATCAAGGTGTGTTTTATGAACCTACGGCCACAGGCGCTGCCTCCGACGGTGGCACACACATAACGGCACGGTCATATCACACATAAGAGGTGTAATACGACAACACGGCCATACGTGGCACCGCCTACAGGCGCGCTATTATATTCTACGTATCCTATAATGTGTATTATAATTTTATTTTATGTAAGTATAAGTCAAAATAATAAAATAACAAACGAATTTAAAAATAATAAAGTTTAATCATTTATTAGGCATTATGAGATCAATCAGTTCCATTGACAGCCTTTACTTTTAAAATAGATAATTGTTACTTATAACTAAGGCTTAAGTGTTATATGCCATTCTTTAAAGCATTCTGGGCACATTGCCGAGGATTTCGGACAACCCTTACATCTATAACTAGACTCTCGACGCTTTGAAGGGTTTTGATTCAGACAAACTCTGCAATTCAGAAAAGAATATTTCTTTTTTGCATTTTCTTTTGCTGGCATGCGTACTGGCCAGTGACCAAGTCTTTGGACTGATGGGCCTGGTTCAGGGGCACTTACTGGATGCTTTTTCCAGGAATCCTTTTGAGCCAGATCTTTTCCGGATACACCTTCACGGAGCTGTACAAGACTCCTTATCAACGTTTCTCTGAACTCAATAAATGCGTACTTCGGCCTGCTATTTTTTACGTACTTCTTGAACAAGAAGAACGCATTCCAAGTCGGAATGTCCAACATGTGAAAAATTACTTTCTTGTACCAGCGGATGGTTTTTCGCGGAGAAGATAATAATTTACCATTTGGTCGCATCGATCGATTCCTGACATAAACTTATTGTACCGACTTACTTACCTTGGTTTATTACGTTTTTGTCCATGCCTGTTTGTCACTTCAATCATTTCAGGTTGATCCAATGATGTCAACATCAGAACTTGCCTTATATCTTTCCAATGACTCACGTACACTTTGTTTTTGCGAAGCCACACGTATTCATTTTTTTTTAGTTTTTTCTTGGCCAGAAAAGTTGGGTTTCCCTTTCGATTCCCTCTCAATGTACCGCATGTATGTGTTTTTAAATCCAAGAGCTTCTCAGTCAATGGTACCGAATTATAGTAATTATCCATATATAATTCGTGACCTTTGAGTAGGTAAGGTCTCATTAGCCGTAGCACTAGCTGTTCAATCGTTTTGCCACCTGGAGTTTCAGAAACATCTTGATTGCCGCAGTACATTTTTATATTTAGCACGTACCCATCGTGCGAAGTTAGTACGTAAAACTTAATTCCATATTTTGTCTTTTTGTTTTTCATATATGTGCGAAACACTAAACACCCTCTGAAAAGAAGCATCGATTCATCGAGTGATAGCTCCTTATCTGGATAGTAGACATGACGAAAATTTCGTGTCAGCATGTCAATGAATCCATTGGATTTATCAGCACCTTTTGCATTGAGGTCTGAGGCACATAGACATCGCAAAATTTGCTCATATCTACGGGCTGACTTTTTTTATTTATTAGATTAGATTTAGAATACCCTCTCCGTTTAACAAGTTGACTGGTAATTTGACTCTCATTTCGCATCGAGGAGGTAGGTTATACATCTCTTTCGTGGGTGGCGAGTAAATGATAGGTATTTTACTAGAGTCCGTGAACAAAGTTTGAGATTTCATGTCGATCTTGGCATTGAGTTGTTTCAATAAATCACTTCCTGTTAGACCATCGTACCTTTCATCAACCGAATAAATATAAAACTTATGTTTATTGCTGCATTTCAATATCTTTGGCAAGTCAATGTAGGCTACCTCACTGTGTTTGCTTGATGCGTGGGTGCTAATAACTTCGAAAGACTCTTTCTGCTTATAACTTGCGTTATATTCGTTTGCCACTTTCGGACTAATAAATGATCGAGTAATGCCCGTATCTATCATAAAAACGGCATCTAGTTCTGGTATGCGAATATGAGGCAAGTTCAAAAGCTTATGACAATTAAGTTTTATACGTTCCCTATCTCGGAGGCTTCCGTATAAAAAAAATCCACCGGCTCACTGTACGAGACAGAATTTTGACTGTCTTTCGTACATTGTTGCGAGTTACACGGTTGAACATAACTTGAACGTAATTAACACGTCTAGAACTCGCTGTTCGCATCGTAACATCGGTGTTTGACCCCGAAGGTATAGGTGACGCATGATATTGCATCGGAGCATTGTCCGCTTTGCTGACGCTGCGCTTGTACCGTCGGTGGCACTGACTTATTAAAACGCGGCGAATTATTATAAGTGTTATCATTAAATCTATTATTAGCCTGTTGCTGTCTATTATTTCTAAATTGGAATGAATTATTTGTCGAGTTCTGCGCACTGTTTTGCATGTGAGTAGATGCATTATTAGGTGCATATGCACCTGGTACTCGTTGTGAGTTGTCGTACCGTGGAGGGTTATATTGAGCGGCTTGATTTGGCCTTACTGATTGATTGCTACTTGAACTGTTATTGGGTCCATTCCTGTTTGGATTGAATCGCGGACCGTTCTTTGAATCGTAAACTGTTTGTAAGTTTTGTTCCTCCAATACCACTTTCAAAGCATCCTCCAGGGTAGTAACATTTCGCAAGCGTACTAGCCTAACTAAGTAAGCCGGCAAATTGAAAAGAAAAACATTCAGCGACATATTATCGTAAATGTGGTGTTTAGCTTGACGTACATTCACGTCACTGATGGTTTCATTAATCTTCGCGAATAATATACTTCTCAAATGTTGGATTCTGTGACAAAGATCGCAATAACCTTCGTTTCTATTTCGTTTTAATGCTTCCAGTTCCATGGCCAAACATTCTTCGGACCTTGGATCGCCGAAGTTTTGGCCCAATAAATGTTTGAACTCATCCCATGTATTAATGCTTTCTCGTTCCCCAACTAGTTTAGCTGCTTCCCCCGAAAGCCTACTAGTTATAACATGGAACAAGTACTCGTTTTGCAAATTTCCCCCTTGGAAAGTGTTTAGGATGTAATCGCATTTCTTAACAAACAGTGGTAATAATCTGGAGTCCCCATCGAATACTGGAATGATCTTGACCATTTCCATGGGTACTCTCACAATATTATCCATCTTGAACGATGAGAAAAAAAAACATATCAAAACTAAAGACTTCTAAAATTGACTACTAACATTATGTAAATTGTTATTCGAGAAAATGTGAATTCCCAAATAACAGCCTACCTACACGACTTTGTTATGACGTTTTCTAATTCCTAACAACACGTATAGATATTATGGACGGAAGGTAATACGGAATGATAAGGAATGGTGAAAAGGTGTACTCACAATCCCGTCGCTCCCATGTCCTTTCGGAATATTGCTTGTTTGCCGAAGTGTCCTCTGGTCCTGATCCTCTCCTGGCCTGGTCCTGGTCCCTGTTTGCTCCTGGTCCTGGTCCTGGTCTCGTTCCTGTGACGTCGCCGCTTGACTCCTCAGGAACTACGTTCGCCTCTTCTTAATATATTTATTTGTTCGGTAGATTCAACTTAACCGTAGAAACGGACGATGAATATGGATTCAACTGTTGAAATCCTACCGGCTGCGCCAATTAAGTTGGGTGTGGCGGAGGAATTAATAAAAATAATTTATTTAAACGGACAGAGTTTCCACTAGGTTTATTAAGACAATAATAATTAAATCTAAAATACAATGATATTTATATCTAAAATAGTGAAGCGTTGACAATTAAGATTATGACGTACGTTCTACATTTTAGGATGATGACTTAGTGCTGACGAATGATAATTGTAAGGGTTGCTCAACCTTAACACTTTCGTTTATTTTCAATAGTTTTGCCAAAGATGCTATTATTTTGTTTTTAAAAAAAATCGCGTTCGAATTCAGATGTTGCTTTCTGACGCAAAACTGTATTTAATTCTATATAGGGTTTCAAAAAGTTATCCTGTTCAAAGGTTAAAATTCTATGTATTTTCAAAAGTCTCAACCCGTTTAACAGACACTCTTTCAAATGCACATAATGTATGATGTATTTATACTTGTTATGTAGATTCGCTATGAGTTTTCTTACTCCTTTTGCCTGGTGCTGCATATTTTTCTGGCGCAAATGGTAGATCCGAATGTTCATCATGAATGTTAACAGGGTATTCAATATCAACTTCTAGAATATAATCTTTTTGACTGCACTCTGGTATAGATTCTAAATTGAACATTTCAATTTCATCATGTTTTAAAAAGCGGAAATTTTTGGTAGGAAGTTTTTGTATCATTGCAAAACCATATAGATTGACACACTAAGTAAGAATCTGGTACATTGTCATCGTAATCACTCAAATACACGTTATTTGCTTTGGCGTGTCTTAACGAGCATTGAGCAAGTCCTCCCCGTATACCGTTTTCTAATATCTGATACATTTCAATATCAGAAATCAAATCCAATTCAACTTTGGTAAATAACAACATAGCATCCCAACTAAGTGAAGGCGATGACACATAGTAGCAAGGATCCAGGTTATATGAATTCAAACTCATCACTCTAAACTTTTCAAAAACATCACATAGCAATAATACATCACACATTAGATAAAGATCCGTGTATTCTCCCAGATTTTTTATTTGAAAGACCTGCCAAACCTTTTGCGCATGATTATAGTTTTCTTCACTTATATTTTCACCTGAAAGTTTGTTGAAAAAATATTTTTTGTCTGGTAACTGACAGTCTTCGTATCGTTTCCACGAATCTACATAGTCGTAACAATAATTTCCTTTTCTACAAAGTAAATCGAATAAATGATTTTGTGGATGAACTTTGTTAAAGTTATATATTTCTCTTTCGTTTGAGGAATCAAATTAATACGGCCTGCAATATTAGCTAATTCTGTTATGAATAAGTGACAATCATAACCAGAGAGATTGTGAAATACAATCGGTATGAACTGACAAGTCTTTGCATAGAGGTTACATAAATTATGAGCAGGTCCGCGTAACTTTCCCGTGAAGTGATCATGATCAGCTACAATTGTATCATCGTTTTTAAAATACAGCTTGCAGATGTGACAAACTGTCGCATTTTCAATCGATTGACGCTCGGTTTCAGTTAGTGGCAACATTTCCTTGTTAGAATATATTAATGGGTACAATTTCATCATGTCACGAGTGATACACTCCGCAAACTTTTTGCTACAATTTGGGCCCCGATACGATACGTACTCATTCAGTACTGGCTTTGACGCACAATATATATAGTACGCAAAACATGATGCTTCATGAATTTGAAGATCTTGTACATATTGTTTTTTACTTCTATCAGAATATTCTCGGAGCAAACTTTCAAAATCACCATAGATTACAATCGGTATTTTTTGAGTTTTTTCAACATTGGAAAATTTCAGTTTTGTATTCGGTTCAGGTAAAATAGTTTTTACCCTAGCGCAATCATGAGTTGCGAGTTTTTGCTCACAGTCAAAGTAAATGAAACACTCCTCACACAAAAATATCTTACATTTGTGTTTAGTAAGCTGTTTGTGTACGAGTCTTTAAATTTTTTTTATCAAGCAGAAATGAAATACTTCATTGTTTTCCAGGAGTAATAAATTAACATGATGCAATTTTCGCTTAGCCGTTTTGTATAAAGGCCCCGTAACATGTTGCTTTTTTTCCAATCCATAAACATTTACAGAAATACTTTCATTTTTCATCTCAAACAGTTTTATGTCATCTAAGCTTGAAAGAAATTTCATACTTGAAATATTCTAAATGTCTTTAAAATGAGGATAAGATGACACTCGGGTTGAGTTACTTTTCACAGGATAAAGATGTGCCATAACGCTGTACAAAAAACAATAATTGTCATTGGTTTTTATGTTCAAACAGGCCTTGGTATTTTGAATATTTTTCGGTAAATTTATGTAAGTTCCTGCTCTCAAAGGGTTATATTGATTGGTATTTAACTCTAAATGACTAATTGAGTCTAAGCTCCAACCTGATTCTGAAAGTTCAAACTCTGAACATTTGGTCATGAGTGTATCTATGCATTGCTCATAAAACGATTATAAATCTGTATTTTGGAATACTACACAGAATTGTGTGTTAAACGACTTCATTGATTTACGCTCATCTTTCGGTAATATATAAGATGCAAAGAGCTCAAAGTTAACTTTCAAAGCCATAAACTTGTGTAAATAATCGTTGACAAGTTGGAGGACTGTGGCAGCTATGCTTCTCAAAAAAATTCTGCTTCAAATTCTGCGGTCACAGGATTGACTCGATAGCTAATGGATTCGGGATTTAAACGCACTAGAAATTACTTGTACATTGGGGAATTGTGACTGAATCAAACAGTTAGATTTATGTAAGTTAGATCTTTTATGTGACGCTAAATGAGAAACATAAATATCACACTCCTTGCAAACCTTCATGATTATTTACTCTTAACTAACTACTTTAGTAACTTAATCAGGAAATTACAATTGTTTCTCACTTTTGTTTGTTTATCACTGGTTGTAACATTTATTTCATTTGACTGATTTATGCCACTTGTGTCATTTTACTGATTTATGCCATTTGTGTCATTTAACTGATTTATGCCATAAGCTGTAGGGAAAAACACTGCAATAAGAAGAAAAATACAATTTTATTCTTACGATGTTTACAATAATCCATTAAATGTGCACTTAACAACAAAAACATAAAATTATAAAAGAGTAGGTAAATAGATAATTATATTTTATTATTAATGGTTACAATAGGGTGGTTACATAATCTTAGGCCTACAATGGGTTATGTGGGTACATAATAGGCTGTATGTTAGAAAATTCATCCTTTCCTGCCTGTATCACACGTGAAACGGTACGCCAGATTTCTGTATCAGTATCAGCGGCTAGTTTAAGTGTAACCAGCGCACGTTTCTAGCGATCTTCACTTGGCTCGCGTTCTACCTCAGAGCTGTTGTAGACGCGTAGCTCGAAATAGTATTGGCCGCTGCGAGTTGGTTCACGCTGAGTTGTGTAGCCATGCGCTGCTCGCTGGGATAGAAAGCTGCGCAGGTTGGCTGCTCTCACAGGCTTCAAGTTTTGATGTGCTGGCTCCACCTGAGAAATATAAAAAAAAAAATTACAAATTGTAATACTATTTAACGCTTTTTATACTGTAATGCAAATAAACAGCTTTGCTTGCTACACCACGCGTGCTACGCCCCACTCTTGCTACGCCGCGCTGCGTCACAATAACAAAAGCTCATGCGTTACGAGATCTCTGGCGCTACGACTTATCAGCGACAGGACAGACACATTTGGAAAGAAGTTCGTATCTTGTTTGTTTGTTAGCTATTGGGTTTGTTTTTTAGTGTGTGTTTAGGACCACAATATCTAGCTTACTACACCTTTCTAAGGTGGAGCGGAGGCACATCTTACAAAACTGCGGCTGAAAAACTGAGACTGTTGAACCAATTGAATACTGCGGATGCATGAAGGTTGGACAGAGGACGGATATGGATAGCAAATATAATTTTTCGCCTACCTCTGATGTTGGACGTTTTCGTTTGATCGCCTGCGATGGTGGTAACTTCTCATCGGACTCGGAGCTTGCATGTTCCAGCTGCGGGACCTGCATCGAGGTCTTCTTGCTTCTGCGCTTCTTGGGGGCCTCGGTTTTCTTTATTTCGCCCGGCTTCTTGGACGTTGACGGTTCCGCTTTCCGCGGCGACTGCGGTGCTGATGATGTTGCAGGAGGCGCCGACCAAATGCTGACGTTGTCAGCAACCTCGTCCTCCCAAAACGGATTTTGTGACCAGCCAGGCCTGAAAACAATAAAATTACGTTATTTTTAACCCTTAATAAGGCAGTGAAAATATTCCCGCCAAATCTTTATCCCCATGGCTTGGTAAAACCAGTTGTTTGAAGTATGGGGCAAAAAAAACATTTTGAGGAGTTAGGGACATAATTTTGAACAATATTCACTATCAAACCGATTTGAACAGAGCAACTTTATTTTTCATTTCTCTATACAAATCATCTGAAAACAATAAAATATGTTATTTTAACCCTTAATATAGCAAGGAAAAATATTCCTACCAAATTTTAACCCTATGGCTTGGTAATACCAGGTTTTTGGAGTATGGAGCAACAAAACCTTGTATGGTGGGAGCTTGGGAGACAAGTAATAACACAGGTTGCTGGATATCAACTACTCCTTTATTGGTTATAGGTAGGTGCCTTATATACTAACGAGCCTAGGTACATGCTACATCTCCCATCGAGAATTAAAAAAAAAATACAGATATAGTTTGTTTTTTTTTTTTTTTCTTTACATTTATTACATGACTAAATTGATTATGTTTTACATACGGTTTACCTTTTGGTTTAATATTACATTGTATATAAGTAGATTATAGTTTGGTTAACATAATTTTATTGTAAATATAACTTAGTTCTATTCTTATGTACTATTTCATGTTTTCCATTCTTTAAAATCTCTACATTTGGTTGAACATCTTTTAATACTAAGTAGGGCCCTGTATAAATAGTATCAAGCTTGTTACCGGTTTCACTTTTTATTAAAATTAAATCATTAGGACTATACTTTATAGGGTTTATATTTTTATCGTAATTAGATTTACGAACTAACTTACTATTTAACAAATTACTTCGAGCTTCCTTTTGAGATAACTGCAACCGATATCTAAGTTCTTGTGGGTAACTGTCGTGGTTATATAATGGATCAACAGATTGTTTACATAAATTACTAGGTAACTTACATACTTTACCGAATACCAATTCATATGGTGTGTATCCAGTTGACGAATGGACGGAGGTGTTATATGAGAAACACCAGTATGGTAACCAACTGCTCCATGATGTAGGGTGGTTACCGGTCTGGATACGAAGGAAATTACCTAAACTTTTGTGCGAGTTTTCCAACGCACCTATGCTTTGATGGTGGTAAGCTGTTGAATTTAATTTACTAATATTTAAAAGTGTACAAACCTCTTTGAATATTGCAGACATGAACTCGGCTCCTCTATCCGTTGCAATCTCGGAAACTAATCCGTACCTTAAAATGAAATTATTTACAAATGATCTCGCTATCTCAGCGGATCCTTTCGTCACCAACGGGTACGCTTCGACATACTTTGTTAATTCGCATTGTAGCGTTAGAATGTAACTATAATTATTGTCATCTCTATCTAGCGGACCTACAATGTCAAGAAAAACTTTTTGAAAAGCTGTATGTGCCGTTGAAGTAACCTCCATGGGTTCTTTTATGTAGTGATTCGTATGTTTCTGTTTTTGACACTTATCGCATCTACGTACAAATTCTTTTATATCTTTCTCTAATCCTATCCAGAAATAATATTTCCTAATATTATTGTACATTCTTCTAATGCCGGCGTGGCCACTTGTCGGCAAAAGATGGAAATCATTTAAGATCACTCTTCTATCGTCTTTGTTTTCTACCTTTATAGTATTTTTTAATATACACATCCGTGGACCGGTCCAACGATCACCTAAATGCTTTATTTCTTGAGCGATATTTTCTACAATCACCTCATGACCTTCAGTCTTTAATATAAATATTTCTTCAATATCACATTGTTTACAAAACAAACCTAGTTCTCTCACAAATGCGGCTCGCGTCAATTGCGATCGAGTACGAGGGTGAATATAAATCTTCATTCTGGAAGGAACGTATAAAAACCATTTACTCTCTCTCTCTACATCTTTCATAATTATTCGACGTAACTCTTTCTCATCCATCAAACACAATTCTACTGATTCTATCGGTTTTTTATGAATATCAACGACCTTTGGTTGATCAGACCTCCTGTTTGTTGATACTATATCGACCGGCGAATCAGCAGAATTCAATCTTCTCTTCTGAGCCCTCGTCAAAACATTAACTACACACTCACTCATCTCTTTCAATTCCTGCGACGTCACTTTTATTCTAGACAATGCGTCGGCTACATTATTATCACTACCTTTTACGTATTCCACTGTGAAATCGTACTCCTCAATGATCATTCTAAATTTTAATAGCCTACTAGATGGATCTTTCATATTAAATAAATAAACCAATGGTTTGTGGTCCGTTAAAATTTTGAACTTACGCCCATACAAATAAGGACGAAAATGCTTCACTCCCCAAACAATCGCCAACAGCTCTTTTTCTATGGTAGGATAATTAAGCTCTGCTTTATTAAGGGTTCTACTGGAATATGCCACTGGCCTACCATCGTTATTGCATAAGACCGCGCCAATAGCAAATCCAGATGCATCGGTTTGAAGGATGAACTCATTTTGTTCAGAAAAATCGGGGTATTGAAGTACGGGGGGTGACATGAGTGACTCTTTTAGAGCTAAAAATGAATTTTGACAGTTGCTGTCCCAAACGAAAGGGATACTTTTACGACAAAGTCTATTTAAGGGATAGGCCTTCTCGGCGAAGTTTGGAATGAATTTACGATAGTAGTTGGCGAATGCTACGAATCTCTTTACTTCTTCTAAATTAATAGGTGCTGGGTAATCTTTCATGACTCTAATTTTTTCAGGATCTGGCAAGATTCCGTTTCCAGTCACCATGTGACCAAGATAAAGAATTTCTTTCTTTAGGAAATCACATTTTTCAGGGTTTAATTTTAAATTTACTTCTCTCAACCGGCTAAAAATATCACAAAGATTTTTATTATGATCCTGTAAATTACGGCCAAAAACAATCAGGTCATCTAAATAAACAAAACACTTTTCATATGTTAAACCAGACATAGCAAGGGTTATCATTCTTGAGAAAGCATTAGGACTTATCTTAAGTCCCATGGGTAATCTTTTCATCTGATACTGCCCTGAACAAAAAGCTGTATATTTTTTACTATCTTCTTCTAAATTTAACTGATAATATCCTGAAAATAAATCTAAGTGGGTAAAGTATATTGAGGAAGACAATGAGTCTAGAATCTCTGTTATGTTGGGAAGAGGAAACTTATCATCCTGTATCTGGTCATTTACTTTCCTATAGTCTATAACTAGGCGCCACTTTTTACTACCATTTTTATCAACTTTCTTCGGCACTAACAGTATGGGACTAGACCATTCCGATTTCGATGGTTCTATTATCCCATCTTCCAACATTTTGTCAATTTGGTTTTTAATTTCAGATTTTTGTGAATGGGGTAATCTGTACGGTTTTACGAAAACTGGGGTGGCATGAGGTTTTAAATGGATTGCTTGTTTTAACAAGCTTGTTGAAGTTAACTTGTCTGAAGGCAAGTGAAATATATCTGAAAATTTTGCACACAAACTCTCTATTGACTGTCTCTCCTCTTTATTCATATGATTTAAATTTAATAAGGGAAATAAAGATTTCACTCTTTCTGAGTTCCTTGGTTTCTTGTCAAAATGACACAAGTTAAAATCATTTAAACACTCTACACTGGGGTTAAAATCCTCTAAAGTTACACTTGCTTCAGTGGTATTCAGTATTTTTACTGGAATTTTCCCATCCTGTGGTTTAACAATCATACTGGCCAAAAATATTCCTGGCTGAATCTCGTTCTGACATATCACACATTCATCTGTCAACATAGTTTCTATGAAATGTATAGATTCTGATCTAGGTGGAACCTTCAGCGATGTATTTCTATTACCGTTCAATATCGCCAAATCTATTTTCGTACCATTCATACTTGTCATCGATAAAGTCATTGTACTCATATTAATAACACATTGATATTTGTTTAAGAAATCGTGTCCTAATATAGCGCTTGCCTTACACGGCAGCGATGCAAATACATAAAAGGCATGTTGAAATACTTTTCCATTAGCTTCTAACTGTAAACATACATGTCCAATTGTTTCAACGCTCCCGCCAATTCCTTTTATAACTATCTTCTTCTTATTGAATGGAATATGCAATCGAGTTACAAGATCATATGCAATGGCTGATATGGATGCGCCTGTGTCAATCAACCAATGACACAAATAGTTGTGGATGTTTAATTTTACGGTGAGTGAACTGTTACACGCAAAAATTACATGACTATTTTTATTCTCGAAAAAACTGCTGATTTTCTGAGTTGTTTTGTGTGGTTTCAGGGGTGTTTTCTGACATGACATTCAAACTTTTATTATCGTTGTAGTTCCTGTGCCCTTGATTATTGTAGTAAGACCTACCTTGGTATCTCCCACGTCCTCTTGGTGGTCCACGCCAGTTGTTACTCTGGTGCCCGCGACCGCCACGGTACTGGTGATGCTGTTGATACTGGTGGTGGCCTCTATAAGCGGATGGACCCCGCGACTGTCCTCTCTGGTATCGCCCACGGCCATTTCTCTGGTAACGGTTCCCTCTGAAATATCTGTTATTATTATTAGCGTTACTCATACCCATTATTTCTCCTTGGACCGATGATGATGAGACTTCTTCGTCCTGCGCCGCCTGTATAGCCTCCTTGAGCGAGCTAAAATTCCGGGCAGCTATTATGGTACTCAACCTCTGATTTCGCAATCCGTCGGAAAATTTTTTGATTGCCGTTTTTTCATTCAGTGATTTTAACACCTGATAACTTGATGTGTTGCCTTCGGCTTGCGAAATAGTTAAGTCTACCATAAGCTCTGATATGGACTTACCAAACTCTCCTATGGACAAATTATTCTGCCTCATATTTTGTAATTTTGTTTGAATAGCAGTTGCCGATTTCCGTGTTAAAAGGTGCAATTTCATGTCCTTAATTAATCCGTCAATGGTTGTATAATTCGTGTTAAGTTTTAATTTAGCTGACTGCGACAATCTGCTTTTCAAAACAAATACTATCAGATTAGCATGATCTTTTTGTTCAATTACCGATCCATAATATTCAATACCATCGATTAATTGCTTTGTATTATACTCCTCATCCGTCATAATCGGTAACAAGCTTAATGCCGTTTTCAGGTTAAAAGTCGCCATCTTAATTGGTTTACATAAATTTTCTATCTCAGAATACAATGATTGAAATATCTCACTTAGCACCTCAATAGATTGTATTTCTCTCTTATCAATCTTACCAGATTTAACTAATTTACTAGTCTCATCTAAGACCTTATTATGAAGTAATACCAATGATTTCGCTTCACCAATTTTTTTTTTCTAGTATATCACCTTTCCTACGACTTGGACCTAGTTTTATTAAATATGTACGTATTCCTTTTAAATCTTCATTTATCTGTTTGAAATTTTCTATCATTTTACATTAACTAAAATCAATAATAAATGTATTTTTAAATAAAATATATGGATATGCATAGTTCATTCATAGTTCATTGTTCATTTTAATGTTCATCGTAAGCACTTACTCACGCGGTACACTCCTATTACACACGCATTTTTGATTTCACTTTTGCACTACACTGTTTCACCCGGCTGCATCCTCCTGAGCTGGAGCTGACCGCTGGCTGCAATTCTTTGCACCCTCTTGTTGAAACATATATTCATATACCTCGCTACGAAGAACAGTCCCAAAATAATTACTGCCGACATCAACCAAAACAAGTAATCATTTGTGTGTGTCATATGGAAAATAATATTTTCGTTTTGTTGATGCACTTTATTGATGTACCCGAATTGCGTGATAATGTCCTGCTGGGGTGGTGGTTTCGCGGTGGTAGTTGAAGTATTCCCCATTTTGTATTATTTATAATTTCACTTTTTCATTATAATAGTTTTTAATTTTTGTTAGATGTCCACACGCGCGAATAAACTGAACTGAACTGAATCACCGCCTCTCGCGCAAGCCCGAAATGGCAAGGTCGCCATGTATGGTGGGAGCTTGGGAGACAAGTAATAACACAGGTTGCTGGATATCAACTACTCCTTTATTGGTTATAGGTAGGTGCCTTATATACTAACGAGCCTAGGTACATGCTACAACCTTTTGGGGAGTTAGGGACATCATTCTGAACAACTTTCACTATAAAACCGATTTGAACAGAGCAACTCTATTTTTCACTTCTCTATACACATCATCTAATATCCGCTCGGCCCAAAATGTATTGCGATGTCAAAAAAAAAAAGTTGCTTGATCAAATCGCTTTTATAGTGAAACTTGTTCAGAATGATCTCCACTACTCCGCAAAAAATTTTGTCGCTCCATACTCTCAAACACTCTGTACATTCCAAAACCAACGAAATTTTTTGCAAGCTCAGGCCCAATCAAGGGTTATCACCCCTCTTAAGACGCTAATGAAGAAATAACTAGGAAGGTTAGGAAGTATTGGTGCATACATACTTACATGATGCTGCAGGATTAAGAAGGTATTGTGAGTACTTGAAACTTGCAACGAGCACAGCAAACTGCAACGATTACCACTTCACTTCACTTCACTCTTTTCACGAAATGAGTCACAAACTTAATTTAGCTCAAATATATACGCCTCCATTCTTAGACTGTGTTCACATTGACAAATCCATCAAGAAAAATTGTAATATTATTTTTTAGAGGTGATAATGATACACAAATTTGAACCATAAGTAATATGTTCATAAAGCCTTTACTAATTTCAAACGACAGCGTAAGTGTGAATCGGTCCCAATATTTCTTTATAGAAATGCTTCGTCAAGTGGCGCCTAACAGTCCTAGTAAGACGAGACAAAATCGTTTAAGGCAGTGTTATAGTACTTGCGTATGAGGCAGCGCTAATTTAAGGTCTTCTTATTTTATTCTACATAGCCAGTTATGTAGAAAACCATTATAAAAAGCTTGCCTTATACAGGGAGTGGCAGAAAGGTGTAGTTCTATTTTAGGGTTGTTATTGACATCATTTTGAACAACTTTTAGTATAAACCGATTTGATAAAAGGAACTTTATTTTTCAATTCTCCATACAAATCAGGTTTTAATATAATCTATCTCTTTTTTAATACCCAACCATCCTTGTTGTTTTATTTGGCTAAGATCTTCCCTTATATATTTTAACCATTTAATTTGCCCCGCAGCGGGATAAAATAAATTATAAATATTTAAGGTCCATATACTTGCAGGGGCCACATTACCACCTTTCCCTCTATTAATTAATCTTATTGACAGCCTATTACTTTTAAAAATAGAAAATCTGATAGTAAAGTTCGCGCCAAGTTTCTTTATCTCTAGCGAGCGAGTGCTACCTCTCTCTCACTCACCCACCCTTACGATATGCAAGAAAGAAAGTCACCGTTTTTCTCAGGTCCACAAAAACTTGGCGCCGTCTGTACCCATGAGTCCAAGATAACACATCTCTCCATATGGACAACGGAATGTTGCAGCTTTCCATATACGTCACCACATATCATGTTCGCACTGTCCCGATGCACCGAATAATGATTTATTCTTATCACAGTATTTAACATTTACATATAAGCACATACACTTCTTCTGGCCCCACGCTAGGATACCCTGTGTCGCGGGAATAAAAAAACAGCGAGGTTTCAAATATGTAAACAACCACGACCTGGGGTTTTTTTCTTAGGCTGCGACCTACTATCGCATGTTTCAGATAAATTGAACCACATAAATTGCTTCTGGCCTCACACTAGGATACCCTGTGTCGTGGGAATAAAAAATAGCGACGTCACAACATGTAAACAACCATGACCTGAGGATTTTTTTTCTTAGGCTGCGACCTACTATCGCATGTTTCAGATAAATTGAGAAAAAAAATATCTCAATTTATCTGAAACAAGCTATAATCACTGTGACACCAGTGTACAATGTGCAGTGATACGGTATGCCTCCACCGATGGTACACAATACGTATTGCTTAAGCGAATCAAGTAGGGCTGTAAAAATACTCTGCGTTACCACAAAAATATTAAACACCGTTTAACCTCAAACCCCATTATTGTTTCTAACCCAATATTAAACGGGAGTTTATTATTTGTGGTAAGGCTCACTATGTCGCTTACTTACCGTCATGCAGTATCAAGTCATCCGTATGTAATTAAACATCGATATTTAATCGCTGTTGTTGAAAAGGTGAGCTAGAAGGTTGAGAAGTATCAGTACCAATACATATGCGTGAACTCATTGAAGCTCTAGCTACCATCATACATAGCAACTGAGCGGACTGCACTTAAAATGATATGTTCGACTGATAGACAGAGATACACTATCATCGATAGACGCGTGCCGGTATGAAATGACGGTGCGCCGGATCGTAAGCGTTCTTGCGGACGGCGATAAAAAATGAAATACTATTGGGAGGCTGCTAGACAATTAGATCATATTAGATTTTTCTGTAAGCAGGCGGCAAACCAGAGTCTGTGCAGTGCCTCAGTAAGAGTAAGTAAGCCGCCCCAATCTTACCCTACTCGCCCCACGTTTGTGAGGTCAGCAGAGTCTTTGCATCCTTTCATTCCCTTCGGCGTTTGCAGTACTTCTCGCCTAGGCAGACTAAAATCATGCTAGTTCAGACCCTTCTTCTGCCTTTAATTGACTACGCCGATGTTTGCTTGGCCAGCGCGAACGAAGATCTACTGAACAAACTCGAGCGACTTCAAAATCTCGGGATTCGGTTTATCTTCGGTCTCCGCAAGTACGATCACGTGTCCCAATATCGCAGGGAATTAGGCTGGCTCCCGATCCGACTTCGCCGTGATATGCACATTCTCTCCTTCCTCTTCAATATTTTGAGAAATCCGCGCTATCCCGCATATCTTCGTGAACATTTTGAGTTTCTTTTCTCTGGGGATAGACTTCGGAGATCTCACACGGTGTCACTTTTGTCAATTCCTCAGCACAACACTGTTGCTCACGAGCACTCGTTTAGGTTAAGGGCAATACGTTTGTGGAATGCACTTTCTTGCGCTATTAGGGATTGCACATCATTGTTCTCTTTTAAGAAAAAGTTGAAACAGCATCTCCTCTCTTCCGCATAGTGGGTATCTTATAGTATGTATGTGTATCTATGTATTTATTGTATTCTATTAATTTATTTTATTTTCATTTCATTCTGATTTATTTGATCAAAGTTGTTTGTTTTTCCGACGAAAGCGAATCCCTGAAAGAAAACTAAATATCTAGCTGTAGATAGTTTCTAAGCGGTTGTCATTAAGACTGGACAGAAGTTAAAAGGGCAGGAATTATGTGTATGTGCTGTTTTAGAGAATAACAGCTCGGACATCCAACTAAAAAAATATATTAATTGGTTTTGGACTCTGTTACCAAGCCATAGAGTTGAAAATACTCGACGTGGATCTAAGTTCCGACAGACAAAAAGCGTTCTATACCATTTCTCGACTCGATATGCTTTTTTCAAGCAACTTACTGCCACATAGTCATTTAAAGGGTGTTCTGCTCCCCGGCCGCGTCTTCTGAAAAGCCCGTGGGGTACAACGCTGGGCCGCGTTGTGCCCCACGGGCTTTTTAGAATTTTCAAATCAAATCAAATCATTTATTCATCGCTTACATGTGGTACAAACATGACAAAATAAGGTTTAGTCCCAAAACATGCGCCCTGCAAGGGCATTGCAAGATTATTATTTTATAAAGTACATACATTATTATTTTATAACAGTTGTTCTTAAATTAAGGTACAATTTATGGACCCTGTCCATAGGGCACTGCAACAGTAGAGAGGCATAATACTAATCACTAATATAAAATATTAATTATTGAGGTATGTTTATATGTACTTGTGTGTGTGGGTATGTGTGTTTGTGTAATTGTGGTGTACATGCATATATTTTATTCATATATATGTATATATCTGTGTTTTAATGTAATTTTAGGTTATTTATTTTTCTTAAATGATGTGTCTATAAAATATTCATTTATACTGTAATATGTTTTATTTATTAATATAGTTTTTAATGTTTTTAGGAACTTTACGTTTCATCTTTAAGTAGGGTGGGTAATTTATTATATATTTTGATACTCATGACATAAGGACTAGATGAGTGCATCTTTAGAGTAGAAGTGCAGGGTTGGATGAGTCTGTCTTAATGAGTAGTTTACGGGAATTTCTCCACGTTTATGGTAAAGATTCTCATTATTACGGACAAATTTGCACATTTCGTATATGTATAAGCATGGTAAAGTCAGAATATTAAGTTTTTGAAAGAAAGGTTTACAACTGTCAGTTGTGCGTAAGATAACTGAGATATCTTGTTACAAATTTTTTGAGTGTGTTGTTTCCAATTGACGTGTGAATCTATATCAATTCCAAGCAAAGTGAACCGGTCTACTATTTCTATTTGAGTACCTTTATAGGTGATGACGAAATCTAGTTGCTTTTTTTGTCGGGGGTGGAATATCATTACTTTAGTTTTATTATAATTGATTTCAAGGTCGTAGTTTGTCATCCAATTAGTAATGAGATCTAATGTAGAAATAAGCTTTGCGTTAAGTTGGGAGCTATCTTCTGATGGGACCAGTAATGATACGTCATCCGCAAATAGCACGCAGTGATCAATCGTTACTTTAGGTAGATCATTTATGTATATAAGGAACAATAAACACCCCAGGACACTTCCTTGGGGTATTGATGAATTTAATGTCCTATTAGTTGAGCGTACGTTATGTATTTGTTTAGTTTCTTTTCGATTGCTGTATTTTGACAGATTGTACTCTATCTTTCAAATATGAAGTGAACCAGTTATGGGCTGTTCCGCGCACACCTATTCCATAAAGTTTGTCTAATAAAATTCTGTGATTCACCCTATCGTATGCCTTAGACATATCTAAAAGAAGGCACACTGCGTATGATTTCTTATTAATGATACTTAGAGCTTCTTGAATGTATTTGTATACAGCTATAGTTGTCGATCTCTTCTTACGTAAACCGTTTTGAGACTCTGTAAAGATTTTGTATTTTTCGCAAAAAGAGTATACGCGTTTATAAATTTTACTTTTCATAAATTTTCGAAATTGTTGAATGTATGGCAATGGGTCTGTAATTATTTGGGTCGGACTTTGAATTTTTCTTATGTATAGGTCTAATGATGGTTTTTTTAAGTGAGTCGAGCACAGGTCGGATCTAATGACTATACCATCTGGTGTCCCGCAGGGCTCAATATTGGGTCCATTACTGTACGTCGCTTATCTTTACGACATAGGGACCTGTTTTCAATACGCTAAATTCCTACTGTATGCGGACGACAAAAAAGTTTACTGTAAAATTAAGTCTGCACAAGACTGCGCTCACTTGCAGGAGGATTTGAACCGTCTGTCACATTACTATAAAGAGAACAGAATAAGCGTCAATGTTTCCAAGTGCAACATTATTAGTTTCACCAGAAAAATCAAACCTGTTCTGCACACCTATCACCTGAATAATACGCCTATCCTAAGAGTTTATTCTATCCGGGACTTAGGAGTAATTCTGGATTCTACATTAACTTTTGAAGAGCATATAGAGTCGATCACAAACAAAGCTTTTAGAAAGTTAGGGTTTATTTTAAGGGTTAGCAAACCATTTACTGACCTGAGTTGTGTTCGGAACCTCTACTTTGCTTACGTCAGAAGTGTTTTAGAATATTGCAGCACTATATGGAACCCGCAGTACAACATATACATAAGCAAAGTTGAGCGTATTCAAGAAAGGTTCTTACGACATTTGAATTACCGTGACAGATTCATGAGCGAGGAGTATGAGAGTTCTTGCGAACATCATGGCTTCGTAAGCCTCAAGAACCGTCGTACTCTGCTCGATATGATGATGCTGTATAACACTTGTCGTGGCCACGTTGATTGCTCTGACCTGGTGAACTCCTTACTCAGACTGAATACGCCATCTTTTCGCACCCGCCAAACTGTCTCTTCTCTCTTCCACATACCATTCGCGCGCACTAATTACGCCACCAACTCCATCAGCTGCAGACTGCCACGTACATACAATAATTGCTTTTCCGTCGTTGACATATTCCATCTCTCAAAGTCTATATTTAAAAAGCAGATTCTGTCAATACTGAAGGACAGTTGTAAATAAACTCTCTCACATAAAAATGCAAATTCAAACACAACCAAAACACCACACACTGCCACCACAACACACAGGTACACATACACAAGACCCACACACTTACACCACACAATCCTACCAAATCAAGATATTGTTTAATTTAGTTAAAGTTAAGTTAGTTTAATAAGTAAAATTTCTTGATATATTTTCTGCACGCAACTAATACCATAAGTCTAGATTTAAATAATGAAAGCCCGTAATTGGCCTTAGCAATGTATAATTGTTAATTTATATTTAAATCGTCATGTGCTGTGGGTTTAGTATCAATAAATAAATAAATAAATAAATAAATAAAGTCTGGAAATGACCCCATAATATATGATTGGTTTATCAAGGTGGTTAAAGGTAAAGTTAACTCGTCTGCGCACTGTCTTATTAGTGTTGGTGGTAATTCGTCCGCACCGAAGCTTTTTTTTTTTTTTTATTTCGGATTATTTTATGTATTTCGTGATGTGTTACAGGAGCCAAGAACATTGTATTTTCAGTAGGGCTCATTACTGGATAGCCTTTATATGCAGTACTATTATTTTGTTGTATATTATTTTGTTCCCCTATTTTTGTAAAGTAGTCATTAAATATTTTGGTAACAACGATTGGTTCTGAATACACTGTATTATTTATTTTTAATGTAATATTATGTGATTGGTTTTGACGTTTTTTATTAGTCCTCTCTTTAATTATATCCCACATAGTTTTTATTCTATTATTTGACTTTTTAAGCTTGTTTATGTAATATAATTTTTTTGCTGTTATGACTGTTTTTTTAAGTATTTTTTCATATTTTTTGTAGTAGGATTGAAGTACGTCACTTTTGGATGTTAAGGATAGTATTTTTAATAATCTTTTATTCTGAGATCAGAGTATGATGCCAGGTGTTAGCCAATATTTTTTATTGTTTGTTTTTATTTTAATTACTATTTTGGGTATGGTTTCGTCAAGAATGTTTTGTTAAAATTTGATAAAATATCTCGTAGTTTTCATTTACTGTTTTATCTTTATGTAAGATATTATCCCAAGTAATAGTTTTTAATTTTTCTTTGAATTTATTTATGTTTACGTCGTTGTAGAACCTGTTTTTCGTGTAATATGTAGTGTGTACCTTAGATTGTTTTATGTTTAATTGGATAGTAGTTGCCTTATGTGCTGAAAATCCTAGTTCCTCTACTTTAGTAACAGTATATTTATCGTGAAAGTTTGTGAATATTAGATCTATGCATGAGTGTTGGTGCGTAGGTTCCTTTATATGTTGAGTAAGATTATTTTGTAACATCACACTAACGAATTCGTTTGTGAAAGAACTATTCAATAAAATATTTATACTAAAATCTCCACCTAATATTATATTGCGATCTGAGAAATTCTTAGTTATATATTCTAAAATTATACTTATTTGTTTATTGAATATTTCCTTATCTCTTCCATTCCAATACATATTTATTAATAGAATATTTTGATCAATTATTTCAGTTGCACATACTTCTAGTACATATTCAATTGACATGTTTGTGATATCTATTCTGTCTTTGTATTTCAGGTTGTCAAGTAGTAGTATACAAACTCCGCCTCCTCTTCGTTTCTTCCTGCAGAATGCTGATGCAATTTGGTAATTTTTTATATTTATTAAGTCTAATTGTCCTTGTGAGAGCCAGGATTCTTGTATACAGACTGCTTGATACTTTGTATTTTCTCTAGGAAAGCTTCTAGTATATGATTTTTATTATTTAGGCTTTGTATGTTTTGAAATAATACATTGCAATCACATTGTGTTTCTTTGGTTCCGAAATGTCTTGTTTTCAATGTCAGAATTTTGTGCTGAGTTTCTGTTATCTATTTTTTCATGTTCTGGCTTATGTGTCTTGCCATCTATGTATAACTTGTTGTTCCGTATAACTGCATGTCTTCCATTTTTTCTAGCTTCGTACAAGATCTCGTGCATTTTTTTCCTTACTTTTCGGCCATTTTCATCCAAATATTCAGATAATTTTAATCCAGTATTGTTCAGGAATGAAATGTTTTGTAGAAGGTATTTTGTCATTTTTTGCTCAAAAGCTCAATATATATTGGTCTGCGTTTTCCACGATTCCCCATGCGATGAATATCTTCTATGTATCCTGTCAAGTCTACGTTGTACAACTCATAGAAAACATCAACCACACGATTGTAGAGGCAGTGTTCGTCCTCTTCGAACATTTCTTCCACTCCATATAGGACAATGTTCTTGCTGCAGTCATGTGTTGTCTGATTTTCCTGACGGGCTGTGGTATTGCAGTCCATTTTGTTAGTGAGTATTTGTAGTTGGTATTGTAGTCTTTGCTGCTCTTTTTCCAGTTGTAGAATTTTTGTATCCATATCACAAATATCTTTTTTTATTTTTTCATTATCCAATTTTACGATTTGGAATTGCTGTAGGAAATCTTTTTTTAGTTGTTTTATACTCTGGGATATCTTATTTTCAATCGTTGCGGATAGTTCTGTTACTATTTGGTTTTTTATGGAATCTAATTTAGTATCTAGTAGATCTGCAAAATACTTCATGTTTGTAGATGGTGAGCCGGTGTTTCCCATGGAGTTTAAACTCTGTCTTAATGTGTCGCCCATTGGACTTTGATCTGAGTCAGAATCGTAATTGTTTGCTGTGTGGATGCTTCTTACTGGTGTGTTGTAAGTCTTTCTTCTTTGGGTAATATTTTTGCATTCAAAACATTGCCAAGATATATCATAGTGATGTGGGTTCTCTCTATACTCAGTTGTGCTTATATTTAGACATTTATAGTGATAGACTTTTCTACAAGAGCAACATTGTAACCTCTCCCATATGTTTACATGTTTTGTACAAGCAATGCAATTCATCTTTAGAAACTGGTGCTGCCCTCTAGTGCTAGAAATAAATATCACTCGTCATTCACGTTATTAGAAGCACATCGGTGATCTCTTCGTTCAGAAAGTTTATTATACTGTCACTAGATGTCGCTGCGGTGTGCTTAGATGAAGAAATTATGCTGACTAATAGGTTAATAGAAAATTAGGTTATAATTTATTGCACTATCATCAAAACTTGTCCATTTCGTCCGTATCACTTTTAATTGGAATGAACAGGTTTGTTTGTAGTTCTGTGGAATGATTTGTTTGTCACTTCACTCAACCAGATTGGATGTTTTTTCAAATATTTATGAATTGTATCTAACACCGTTTTTAAGCACTTGTATTTTATAGTTTTAATAATCTTCAATATATGTTGTTGTTCGATGGTCAAATTATCTAATTACATTGTTTTTTGACGCTTTGATACTTTGTACTCTATTTTAATTTATTGTTTATGCGGTTTCAATGTTTACTTTACGGCAGTTATGTATGTGTAGGATGTATTGTGATTTATCTGATAGTATATTGACTTTATTTCTTTCTTTTGACTCTTAATTGTACGCTAGGACTGCCTCTCTATAAATATTTTTTTCCTTTCCTCACAGGTTAGCTGTAAGAAATTTCTTTTTAGAAATAAGCTCACCTTTGCATATGAAAAAATGCTGTTCATTTAGTATATTTCTAAAACATTTGTAAAAGGAATCTCTTCATTTGTAAAAAGATAAAACAAAATATACATTGATAACCGTGCGCTCATTCAGTTCTCACAAATTACCACCGAAATCAGTGAATGTATTAATTTAACATAGAATATTTATATGCTAGTCTTTAGTAAAACCTACGCTAACTTACCTTTATAATTTGTAGATCACTTAGTACCATATTTAAGGTTTTACAAATAATTTCTTATGCTCAATCAATCCGCACACTTTCGAAAACCCGATTTGACTTCTTCTTATTTTTCTACTAGCTTCAACTTCATCTATAATTATGCGAATTTCAGATCTATTGTGTGAAGACACGTAATTATTGCCGAAACCTCTTAAAATTCGCAATTTACTTCTATCTTTTGGTAGTTGCATTTTCTTTGCCACCGAGGATTGGATTAGCGAAAAGTCACTACCAAAATCAATATAGGCCTTCAGATTATTTTTATTCAATTCAACATTCTTTACATACTTATCATTTGCATATTACCAGAACTTGGCTTGGAAGAGGAGCCGCGACTGCAACTTCCGTCAACATGTCCAACTCTTTACAAACATTGCAACATAGCATGACTTTTCGGCAGTTGACAAATCGGTGTTCCTCTTCGTTACAATTATAGCACGTAACGTTTACTGACTTTTCTCTTCTATCCGTTCAAGTGACCGCGCTGAAACCGGGTAAAGCTTGATTGTCCTGCTGGTTAAGTGCCGCGCCGCGCGCAACTACTATAAATATTTACAAAAAAAACACATAAATCTTATTGTAATAGTAAACATGGTTTTGGTTACAGTAAAGATACAGGTACCATATTGTTAAAAGAGTTTGTTTTGTTAGCTGCCTTTGTTTTAAATTGTACGGGCGTTTAAAAATTAAAAGTTGAATTTACGTAAAAAGTGAAGCGGTGACCTATGTTTTATTTTAGTTCATTCTATTGCCTATTTTATTGATATTTTGAAGGCATGCAAAACACCTAAACATGAAGAGCAGGGTTTACCAACCTTTGTCGCCTGGCACCCCCCGAATTATAAAGAATGTTTTCATGCCCCCCTGTATTGTTTTCCATTGCTCCAATAAAAACACTTTATTTATTTTCACATTTATTTTGGTATTACTTACTAACTAAAACTTAAATTAATTATAATTATTTTATTAATGTGATGTTTGCGTCTGCATTTTCTGAACCAGTTGGTCGATGTCGGGCTCAGTTTTTGATAGAGCTATCATGAAGTCATTATCGACAGCAAGACGATTTCGCTGCTTAGTCTTAATTTGCACTAATGCTGAAAATCCGGTTTCACATTGGTAAGTCGAGGAAAATGGCAGAAGTATTCGCAAAGCAAGAGTGGCAACATTTGGATTAAGAAGGAAGCGTTTTATCCAAAATTTCTCCAATGTCAACAGGTGGAAGTCATCTTTAACAGTCGAATCTGCCATTCATTTCCAGAAATTCTTCTTGGACTTCTTCTGGTAATTGCAGAACATTAACCACAAATGGTCGTGTGCCATATTGGCGATTCAGAGTTAATGTCTCTGTAACATCGGTGAAATTCTGTTTGCAACGCTGACAAATGAGCTGTTATATCGGATTTTATATTATCTTCGTCCAGTCTTTGATTTTGTATTATTTATTGTTATTAAAAACTTATTACATTCCCAGCAATTACCCTTTGAGACCAAAGTTGAAGCTTTGATATAAATCCCTGAATGTGGTCGTAGTTACTTATCTAAGTGCCGTTTCTGCCCTGTAGCTTTAAATTTAGTTGGTTCAAGGCTTCAAATATGTCACTCAAATAGGCCAACTTCCATTGAAAATTTTCACTGGTGAACAATGACAAAAAGTCATTTTTCTCTCGAAACTCAAGGAAGAGAATGACCTTTCGTTCAGCTCATGAAGGCGTGCCAACATGTTGTCCTTCGACAACCAGCATACTTCTGTGTGGAAAAGAAGAACTTTGTGGTCAGAATCGAGATCCTCGCAAAGTAATGTAAATAATCGGCTGTTCAAACCGCTGCTTTTGATATAGTTCACGATCTTTATAGCCCAGTCTGGAGCCTGGCGTAAATTCTGGGGCAATGTTTTTAAGGCCAAAAGCCTGGCGATGAATGACACAATGAGTGCTGACCAGAGTGGGATTAATTTCCTTCAGCTTTTGTGCTAAGCCGGATCGCACACCTATCATAGCGGGGGCACCATCTGTGCAAAGTCCAATGAGTTTATTTCAATCTAAATCATTATTTTCGATAAATTCAGATATTGAACCAAATATATCTTCAGCCTTAGTGCCAGCTGTCAAAGATTGGGAGTACAAAATCTCTTCTTCAATTTGATCTTTGCTGACGTAACGAACGTAAACGATTAACTGTGCACAGTTCACAATGTCGGTAGATTCATCGCAACTTATAGCAAAAAACGGTGACGCCTTTACTTTGTTTATAATTTTTAATTTTATGTCTACGGCAATATCATCGATTCTTCGCTTGACCGTGTTATTTGAAAGATAAATCGCCTTAATATTTTTTTCTGATTTTTCTCTCAATATTATTTGCGTGGCTTTTAGCATACATGGCTTGATTATCTCTTCGCCAATAGTATGAGGTTTCTTTCTTTCGTTTCAGTATTTCTGATTTGGAAGCAAAGAACTCTTTCGGCTTCGTTATCATAGTTGGATGTTGCTGGTTTAAATGTATTTCGAGTTGAGTCGGCCTCATGGCGTCATTACTCAAAGTTTTTAGGCATATCACACACTGAGGTATTTCTATCCCATCTTTTTCAATGAATGAAAATCCAAATTTCAGATAGTTTTCTGAATATTTTCTTTTTTTAGCGGACATTTTTCTGCTGAAACAACAATAAATAAAAGTTATAAGCGCATTTTTGTTTCTTACGCTCCATTGTCGTTGAAAAACTGACCCTTAAACCCACCCAAGTTTTGCAAGCGGTAGCGAGCGGCGGTAAACGAAAAAAGCATTCGTTCTTCGGCAAGTGGGGACAGACAGATACCCTAAAATTGAAAACACACTGCTGCAATGTAACTCGCAACGTAACATGCAATGAAAGAATTTGCCCACCACAAAGTCGCATTATAAGATGTAACTTAACATAATTCCCATAGTTAGATAAGAGTTCCGATAATTTGAGCTTTGATGCGTACTAAGCCCAACAGTCGGGTCGATATGGATTTTCAAAATGATGAACGAATTGTTTTGTGACCGGGAACTATGAGAATAGAATACCTAAAACACGCTGCCACCTCGCGCAACAAGCAGCTAGTAAATAAATAAATATCTTCCGTCCCTTGTTTCGTAATTCAAGATTATTAAAATAACAACTTACCCTTTAGTAAAAACCAGTTAGTTGAACTTGGTAACTGTAGTTACCAAACAACATTCACGGGTTAGTGCACTTATCAAGAACAAAACCTCAAGATTTTCGAGCAATTCCAGGGGGTGGAACCACTAATTACACGCGTCACGTCTAAGTGTTTCTTTTTTTTTGGCTTAGATTTTACGGCCCTGGAATCAAATCCTTTTCTACCGAGATGTAACTGACTTGAATGAGTGCCGAAAGAGTATAGTAGTTAGTTCGCCCGATTCGAGCTAGATGGCGCGACTAAGTCAAATATTTTTATTTTTAGGCCAGTAGAAGAATTGAAGGGGTTATGTCCAAATATGTTATGCCCCCCTTAGGGTTTCTCTACGCCCCCCCTTTTGGGAAGTCCTGATGTAGAGATAAATATTGTACAATCTAGCCAAATGTAACACGCGGCGTGAAAAATTGCTTGATTGACCGCGATCACAAAAGTGGCTTGAAACAAAGCGGAGGGCTCGCCACACACAGAATTTCTTCTTCGATAAATTAGCAAAAGTGGCAGTTTTTTCATTTTGTATGAAATAAATACGTAATAGGCATTGTATCAAAGTAGTACCTGTAATTATATTGCATGATTGAAGGGAAATTAATAATAGTCTTTGAAATTGGCGGAACATGCCAATATTTTTTTTAGTTAACTGTCATAAATTGGAGCAGGGGAAGAGTGGCCTTCTGCCAGCATTGGGAAGGTGGGCTAATAAAAATAATAATAAAATACATACTGATAAGTGCATATTAAGTAAAAATAATACCTACTTATTTTTATTAAAATTAAAAAATGATTTTATGTAAGTAAACTTTTATTTTTACAAGTTGAGAACAGTTTGGTGCTATATTAGATAATTATTGATTATTATATTGAGATCGAATGAAACCAAAAAATCTTTGGGCGTTTCTTCGCCTTTCGCATCACACATAATATAAATAAAATACACAGAAAATAAAAGAAAAAACAGATATGTAAATTTACAGAAATATGCCTAAAGTCGAGTCTCCTGCGACTGTTTTTTCGAAACAATACACAAAAACATTGGGGCATGGCTATACACATCTGTGTATTCAAACATAATGTTTTATAATTACAAGTTGAACATAACACAATTTTTCAAACCCACCTCTCCACACCACACTAGGGCTGTACATCCGTATGGTACGCGACCATGCAGTCGTCGTTGCACAATGGCACCTTACAGATATTGCAACATCGGTTAGTCCTACTCCGTTTTTTTTTTCAGTGCGCATCAAACGCACCGCCTCTTGTACTGTTCCCGGGTTATTTTGACAGAGAAGTGATTATTTACTAGGATCGGTCTGGGTTGCCGTCTCTGGGTGCTTGGCAACATGCACTTGGTGTATGATGTTACGACCTGACGAGGGCGGTAGATCAAAAAAGTCTTCAGAAGACCTTCAGCCACTTCGACCCTGAATTTTCGATGCGCAATGCTTTAATTCTTATATTGATAAAGTATTAAAGCATTGAGACTCGAGATACTCATTAACCTTCTGAAGACCTTTTTATACCATATCTTGTTTCGCTTACGCTCTACTGGATAGGTGGACAAAAGCTGATCTTTTTTGTCCACGCCCCCCATGCTCACATTATAGTCTAAGACTACTTGCGGCTTATGTTGCCAATGGCCATGCTTTTGTACAGCCCCAGTCTGCTGCGAGTGGTAGGTTGAAATCATACTGACGAGGTTGACGTCCTTCCATAGCATGATATTTAAATCACCCGAAGTAGACACGAGAACCTCGCGTGTTTTCATGTGTTGCTTGGAGACGGTTTTAAGACTCTCCGGTACATTTTCACGATTAAGCCGGAGTGTGCCGTAGCAATCAGACTTTCGCAATTTTAGTGACCTGGCCAGGGCCGGACTATTATTGAAATTGTCCATTATGAATGTGTACCCTTTAAAAAAAAAGGACTGGCCAGGTCGTACACGATTTTGGCTATCGAGCCCACTGGTTCTGACCCTTCGAGCTCTGCCACTGAATCAGCAGCTGCCATTGATTCTCCTGAAGCAGTTGCTTCAGGAGGGTCAGTGGCGTCATCCACCGCTTCTTCCACCCTGTCAGTCTCAACTGGTTCTTTGGCATCCTTTCCAGCATACATTTTAAACGCCCACAAATAACCTGACTTCGAGTCACAGAGTTCATAAGATTTTATGCCTGCCTGGGCCGCTTTCGTCGCTATCTTTTGAATGAAACTCAAATGGCCGTCCCACTTGAGCAACGATTCATCGATTGCAATTTCACGACCAGGCAGAAATAAAGCCTGGAACTTTGCATTCAGAACATCGAGGACTGGCTGTATTTTTCGCAGTTTTCTCTCTTCTAATGTCATAGCGGTAGGAATTTCATTGTTATTGGTTAAATGCAGAAATTTTTTCATGAGTACCAATCAGGAATATGGCATCATTTCTTTAAAGTTCGGCATTACGGTGTAGTCCGAGCTGGGATAATAATAATCCCTTTCTTCCGTCATGACGGTAGAAAGGGATTATTATTATCCCAGCTGACGCGTCAGAGGCGAGATGGATTGATGCATGAGAACTGCGAAAAATACGTACATTTCATTTATATCAGTAGGACGCCACCGCTTAACTCGAGAGTTGTGAGGAATATTGGCTTTTTGGAGATATTCTGCGGCATAACGATTTGTCTCACAAACAATTTTCTCCATGAGCTCTGCATCCCGGCAGGAACAGGGCATGTTAAATCACTTATGGGAAATGTTGGTCCCGGTGTCCCTGTAAATACCTCTCTTTCACCATGGAATGCACTGATGTCGCTAACCCAATCGAAGGTGAGACAATCTTCGGGCAAAGCATTCCTCATAACTCTGTCGTTAAGCTCATCAGCTCGGCTAAAGGCAGCAACCAAGCGGGGTGCGACATCATCTGCCAAGACAGCTGGATTGTTTAATGCTGTTCTGGTCAGGAAATTATCTAGTGCGATGGCGTTGGGGACGTCATCGTCGCAGAAGTCACTGCCCCGATCGACACCTTCCACATCCTCCTCCGCCTCTTCCTCCTCAGACCCTTCCACCATAGCCTCTTCCTCCTCCGCCCTTTCCACCATAGCCTCTACAAAACTCTCTCTCTCTCTAAAACAATAATTATATCATTGACAATGCTTTTATCATGTTAACCTAGATACATCGGGGCTATTGAAAATTTAATTACTATTTTGAAATAAAAGTGTGAAGTCTTTTACAACACAGTAGGTGTATCTTACCTGATGATGACGGTGCCGGGCTTGGCGAAAGTGGACGAGGTGAAGGCGGTGTCGGGCTTGGTGCAGGCGAAATTTCCATGTAATAAGCTGAAACAACACAACCCATTATTATTCATTTTATCATAGAAATAATTTTGCTTGTTATCATTTTCTTTTTCTCTATGCATGCTGCAGTCATGGGAGTCTTATCAAGAGGCTCAGAGTGATCCGCCGCGATAATCGCCCTAAATTAAATATAGACTTAATTTTAAACTACTCAATAAATGAGAATAAGGTACTATACAGGAGACGTACTCACAGGAGTAATGCAAAATAATAAAATAAATGAAAAAATCATTATATATATTTAGTATCAAACTTTTCACCTCTTTTTCCATCGGGGTGATTCTGCCGGCAGTACAGCAGGAGTACCCTCAGATAAGGGCAAACTGTTAACATTGTCGAGAGGCAGGGAGCTAAAATATTAAGAAATAATTTAGAAAAATAAAAATCAGCCGTAGCAATCAGACTTTCGCAATTTTAGTGACCTGGCCAGGGCCGGACTATTATAGAAATTGTCCATTATGAATGTGTACCCTTTAAAAAAAAAGGACTGGCCAGGTCGTACACGATTTTGGCTATCGAGCCCACTGGTTCTGACCCTTCGAGCTCTGCCACTGAATCAGCAGCTGCCATTGATTCTCCTGAAGCAGTTGCTTCAGGAGGGTCAGTGGCGTCATCCACCGCTTCTTCCACCCTGTCAGTCTCAACTGGTTCTTTGGCATCCTTTCCAGCATACATTTTAAACGCCCACAAATAACCTGACTTCGAGTCACAGAGTTCATAAGATTTTATGCCTGCCTGGGCCGCTTTCGTCGCTATCTTTTGAATGAAACTCAAATGGCCGTCCCACTTGAGCAACGATTCATCGATTGCAATTTCACGACCAGGCAGAAATAAAGCCTGGAACTTTGCATTCAGAACATCGAGGACTGGCTGTATTTTTCGCAGTCTTCTCTCTTCTAATGTCATAACGGTAGGAATTTCATTGTTATTGGTTAAATGCAGAAATTTTTTCATGAGTACCAATCAGGAATATGGCATCATTTCTTTAAAGTTCGGCATTACGGTGTAGTCCGAGCTGGGATAATAATAATCCCTTTCTTCCGTCATGACGGAAGAAAGGGATTATTATTATCCCAGCTGACGCGTCAGAGGCGAGATGGATTGATGCATGAGAACTGCGAAAAATACGTACATTTCATTTATATCAGTAGGACGCCACCGCTTAACTCGAGAGTTGTGAGGAATATTGGCTTTTTGGAGATATTCTGCGGCATAACGATTTGTCTCACAAACAATTTTCTCCATGAGCTCTGCATCCCGGCAGGAACAGGGCATGTTAAATCACTTATGGGAAATGTTGGTCCCGGTGTCCCTGTAAATACCTCTCTTTCACCATGGAATGCACTGATGTCGCTAACCCAATCGAAGGTGAGACAATCTTCGGGCAAAGCATTCCTCATAACTCTGTCGTTAAGCTCATCAGCTCGGCTAAAGGCAGCAACCAAGCGGGGTGCGACATCATCTGCCAAGACAGCTGGATTGTTTAATGCTGTTCTGGTCAGGAAATTATCTAGTGCGATGGTGTTGGGGACGTCATCGTCGCAGAAGTCACTGCCCCGATCGACACCTTCCACATCCTCCTCCGCCTCTTCCTCCTCAGACCCTTCCACCATAGCCTCTTCCTCCTCCGCCCTTTCCACCATAGCCTCTACAAAACTCTCTCTCTCTCTAAAACAATAATTATATCATTGACAATGCTTTTATCATGTTAACCTAGATACATCGGGGCTATTGAAAATTTAATTACTATTTTGAAATAAAAGTTTGAAGTCTTTTACAACACAGTAGGTGTATCTTACCTGATGATGACGGTGCCGGGCTTGGCGAAAGTGGACGAGGTGAAGGCGGTGTCGGGCTTGGTGCAGGCGAAATTTCCATGTAATAAGCTGAAACAACACAACCCATTATTATTCATTTTATCATAGAAATAATTTTGCTTGTTATCATTTTCTTTTTCTCTATGCATGCTGCAGTCATGGGAGTCTTATCAAGAGGCTCAGAGTGATCCGCCGCGATAATCGCCCTAAATTAAATATAGACTTAATTTTAAACTACTCAATAAATGAGAATAAGGTACTATACAGGAGACGTACTCACAGGAGTAATGCAAAATAATAAAATAAATGAAAAAATCATTATATATATTTAGTATCAAACTTTTCACCTCTTTTTCCATCGGGGTGATTCTGCCGGCAGTACAGCAGGAGTACCCTCAGATAAGGGCAAACTGTTAACATTGTCGAGAGGCAGGGAGCTAAAATATTAAGAAATAATTTAGAAAAATAAAAATCAGCCGTAGCAATCAGACTTTCGCAATTTTAGTGACCTGGCCAGGGCCGGACTATTATAGAAATTGTCCATTATGAATGTGTACCCTTTAAAAAAAAAGGACTGGCCAGGTCGTACACGATTTTGGCTATCGAGCCCACTGGTTCTGACCCTTCGAGCTCTGCCACTGAATCAGCAGCTGCCATTGATTCTCCTGAAGCAGTTGCTTCAGGAGGGTCAGTGGCGTCATCCACCGCTTCTTCCACCCTGTCAGTCTCAACTGGTTCTTTGGCATCCTTTCCAGCATACATTTTAAACGCCCACAAATAACCTGACTTCGAGTCACAGAGTTCATAAGATTTTATGCCTGCCTGGGCCGCTTTCGTCGCTATCTTTTGAATGAAACTCAAATGGCCGTCCCACTTGAGCAACGATTCATCGATTGCAATTTCACGACCAGGCAGAAATAAAGCCTGGAACTTTGCATTCAGAACATCGAGGACTGGCTGTATTTTTCGCAGTCTTCTCTCTTCTAATGTCATAACGGTAGGAATTTCATTGTTATTGGTTAAATGCAGAAATTTTTTCATGAGTACCAATCAGGAATATGGCATCATTTCTTTAAAGTTCGGCATTACGGTGTAGTCCGAGCTGGGATAATAATAATCCCTTTCTTCCGTCATGACGGTAGAAAGGGATTATTATTATCCCAGCTGACGCGTCAGAGGCGAGATGGATTGATGCATGAGAACTGCGAAAAATACGTACATTTCATTTATATCAGTAGGACGCCACCGCTTAACTCGAGAGTTGTGAGGAATATTGGCTTTTTGGAGATATTCTGCGGCATAACGATTTGTCTCACAAACAATTTTCTCCATGAGCTCTGCATCCCGGCAGGAACAGGGCATGTTAAATCACTTATGGGAAATGTTGGTCCCGGTGTCCCTGTAAATACCTCTCTTTCACCATGGAATGCACTGATGTCGCTAACCCAATCGAAGGTGAGACAATCTTCGGGCAAAGCATTCCTCATAACTCTGTCGTTAAGCTCATCAGCTCGGCTAAAGGCAGCAACCAAGCGGGGTGCGACATCATCTGCCAAGACAGCTGGATTGTTTAATGCTGTTCTGGTCAGGAAATTATCTAGTGCGATGGCGTTGGGGACGTCATCGTCGCAGAAGTCACTGCCCCGATCGACACCTTCCACATCCTCCTCCGCCTCTTCCTCCTCAGACCCTTCCACCATAGCCTCTTCCTCCTCCGCCCTTTCCACCATAGCCTCTACAAAACTCTCTCTCTCTCTAAAACAATAATTATATCATTGACAATGCTTTTATCATGTTAACCTAGATACATCGGGGCTATTGAAAATTTAATTACTATTTTGAAATAAAAGTTTGAAGTCTTTTACAACACAGTAGGTGTATCTTACCTGATGATGACGGTGCCGGGCTTGGCGAAAGTGGACGAGGTGAAGGCGGTGTCGGGCTTGGTGCAGGCGAAATTTCCATGTAATAAGCTGAAACAACACAACCCATTATTATTCATTTTATCATAGAAATAATTTTGCTTGTTATCATTTTCTTTTTCTCTATGCATGCTGCAGTCATGGGAGTCTTATCAAGAGGCTCAGAGTGATCCGCCGCGATAATCGCCCTAAATTAAATATAGACTTAATTTTAAACTACTCAATAAATGAGAATAAGGTACTATACAGGAGACGTACTCACAGGAGTAATGCAAAATAATAAAATAAATGAAAAAATCATTATATATATTTAGTATCAAACTTTTCACGTCTTTTTCCATCGGGGTGATTCTGCCGGCAGTACAGCAGGAGTACCCTCAGATAAGGGCAAACTGTTTACATTGTCGAGAGGCAGGGAGCTAAAATATTAAGAAATAATTTAGAAAAATAAAAATGGAAAAACGGAATAAACCATGAAACTACTAAAACATCCATTTACCAAGCACTGGCTGGCCACTGTTTGCCGAGCCCCCAGGCAACGTAAGTAGTTGCAGCTCCAAACGCTTTGAGCCTCTTGTACTCTGCCTGCAATTTTGCAGGCAGAGCTTTGACGCGTTTCCGCGTTAAGGCTATGTTCGCCTTAATCTTTTTTCTCTATGATCTATAAAAAAACAGCTTAGATACACTAATTAATTTTTAAGAGGCTCAGAGTTTAGAAGTAACGTACATGATATCAATTGGTGCAGGTGGCTAAAAAACGGCACGTTCGGCATCTTCAGCTTCAATAAAAGAAAATTTTGTAATAAATATAAATAATTTGGAACTTGTCATCAAATGCATACAATAAAATAAAATTAGTCATACGTTATTGCAGATGACTGACTTGTGCTCGGCACTGGCGAAGGTACTGATCTGAATTTCGTTATTCATATACTTCAACTACTTAGCAGATAATTAATAAAATAGGTAGTTTTTTTTTCACATAGCCTGTCCTCAAAAAGTTCCTGCTTCGCTCTGCTTTGCCCTCGGACACGGCCATAGCCACGACCATGACCTCCACGTGTAGTGTCCATTACCTAATACAAAATACACATATATCCGGTTTATTATTTTCCGATTACTTTTATAAGTCCCGCCCACTGCAAACCATTTGCTATACTACAACCCATTAGTCTACCAATTATATGTCTACAAATATAAGTATAAAGATAGATTCAAAATTTAGAAAAAAAATACTACATACCTAAAAAATACTCTTAATTAAACTCTTGAGAAAGAATCCATCAGAACGTCTTAAATATTGATTTAACAGAAATATTTAATTGATATTTAGGGCGTATAACCATGGCATTAATACTTTCCCATCAACAAAACAGCAATAAAATGAAAAAGTAATTTGGTCGTTTTTTTTTTTATGGTCGGCACTATATATATTTATATATTTTTATGTATTAATAAAGTCTTTTTTCCTAAACACCCTTTCCTACAGTCCACCCAAGCCGCTTACTTGACCAAATTACTAAGTAAAGACAAAAAAGGGCGAGAGATTCTTGGTGTTTGTGGTTAGCCTTATTTTGAGGCCACTTTCGTGATCTTGGTCAATCAAGCATTTTAGATTTGCCTTCCATTATCTAACGGAGGCAAATACTATGAAAAATAAGAAGTAAAACATTACAAAATTGGTATCAAACTGCCCTTAAAGACCCAATCAATATTAATATTTGAACATACATTCATTTTAATCCGTTTCTGTAAATTTTATCAACAAAACCGAACAAAATTTTGGTTGAATGTTTTGAATGAAACAAATTAATTTCATTACTCACTCGCCTGTTAAAAAGAAACTGCTGCAAATAAATTAAGCATACTTTGTAGCATACATTTTGCGTAGTATTATCTCAGCAAGCCAGAAAAATAACAAACTTACGTTTAATTTTCTCACACGAACCACAAACCACGGTTAGGAAAAAACCTGAGTCATGATACAGTGCCGTATGTCGGCGAATGTTTCCGTAATCCAAAGCTTTGTTTATTTAACTCTCTAACAATGTAACTAGAATTGACAACCGTCTTAGTAAAAATCCAACAATAGCCCACCGACGAAGCGTCGTTTCAGGGCCACTTTCAAGGCTTCAGTCATTCAAGCGTTTGGCAAATGGCCATTATTATGCCAAAAGTCAATTGAGCGGCTATCTTCCCTTTTCATCTTAAAACACCTCTTTGACGTATGTCCTTCAACGCCACAAGTATAACAACGAAGCACTCTTGGTGCGCGATTCCTTTTTTCATACAACTTAGTTAATGGCTGTTATATAACTAGATATTTTGATAAATCTTCTGGCTCTTGACATTTAAGTGCCTGCGCACTACTCCTGAGATCTGCATCAGTTATTCCGTGGATTAAGCAGTCAACTGCCTTTTTTCCAGTAATCTCACATCTATTCAACATAACCAGTTTGTCATAGAAGTATATGCGAAGGCTTCTGGTTTTTTTTTTTTTCATCTCCTCAACAGCTCAGCAAAGTGATCTTCTACAGGAAAGGCTTTTCTCAACTTTGACTCCCATTCAGTCTCATTAAAGTTCATACTAGGCAATGAGAGCAACCATTTCTTTGCAGTGCCTGTCACTTTTGTGTCGCAAAATGCGAAATCTGACGATCCTCCCAGTCGTAAATATGAGCGAGCTCCTTAACTTTATGAAGCCACTACTCAATATTCTGAGATTTGTTTTCAGGATCGAACTCCGGTAATGCATTTTGCATCTGCTGCGGGTGAAACAAGTTCTTGTTTTTCCCACTTAACGCCTTGACCAAATCAACCATATCAACTGAACCTTCAGTTTAACGACGTTTAGACGGAGGTCGTTCCTACAAATCCGACGTTTAGACGGAGGTCGTTCATCCAAATCCGCCGTTTAGACGGAGGTCGTTCCTCCAAATTATCATCATTCTTGCGACGACGGCGACCATATCCTGGAATGGTAACTGGCATTTGTATGTCTTCATTAGAATCAGAGCTTGTAGTACTGATAATACGATTTCGTCTTGGCAATAATCTAATAATAATCTAAGTCCTTTAATGCCACCGGATCTACTTGACTCAGACATGTCCTGTCTGTAACAAGCAAAAACAAAATTCTACATATTTCCACTTACAATAAAGTTTTCTGGTGATTTCATTGGCTCATATTAACATAGGGTGTAAATAAGTAAATAAAGAAACACTGATTCAATTTATTCTCTTAACAGTCCTGTGTTCTTTTGTTTCACTAATCTTGTCATATATCGTAACTTCATCATCTTCATGTATACCTCATGCCTCATAGTATATTCATTACAAAAAACCTACAACTCTTCAATATACCAACTTTCTTATATACACTTGTTACTTCATTTTCCAAGGCGTAAAACAAAGCTAAGGCTTTTTGCTAAGGCCTTAAAACAAAAATAAAATCAAACTGTGAAATTTTCTTATATCATAAGATTATCTTAAATCTACACTTTGCGCACTCTCGCGAAATTAGTTCAATTTTCTAACGTATGCACTTTCACGTAAATCTTCTCTCCAATACTAATGTAGTTATCACTTATTCAAATCAAACGTATACTAAATAGATGTATGCTAACTTCTATATCTTCACATTACGCACTCCCACGTATACAAACTACTTCCATCGTCTACTACGTCTACTGTCCATCGTATATACACATACTAGACGTAAACTAACGGTCACAGGTAATCATCTCATTACGCACTCTCACGTACACAAACTAGACGTGTACTAACGTCCAACCATAATTGAACTCAGTGATTCGCCCTTCGAGGGCGAATCACTGAGTTCCCCTTTATTTAAAAAAGGAAACGCAAAAGATGCGACGACTGTGGAGTTTCTTCGGTGAGCTCTTCTCCACAGATTCCGCCATTGGGTTAGTGAACTCACCCAAAAAAATGTAATGACGGATCTAAGTGATGTAACAACATCCTATGGAAATAAATGATTTTTGATTTGATTTGATTTTGATTTGATTTGAGATTATTTGAATTCACTTGAAGAAGCACCGCTATGTGCTGCCATCTTACACAGTTTTAGACTTTTTTTCGACTCCCGCGCCCCCGCGCCTGACTGTTTCTGTAAACTTGTAAATTTATTCTCCCGTGACGAAAATATTTTTTTTAGCGAAGAAACTGGGTAAACGCAGTCGCGATGACGACGATTCTTCCTTATCCTGGTTGCAGGAGTGCTATCAGAGCGGCGCTCTTGCTGAAGTCCACTCCTGCAGAGGCTATAAATGTCATCCTACCTTGACTGTCTGACAGTATAATTAAACAATATACAATTAAATACACTGACGAGCAATGAAAAAGTTCCAGTGACATAGCACCAAATTACTCCTAAACGGGAAAGGCTTGCTTAATGACGCCGTCTGCAATATTGAAGTACATTTAAGGCCCGGCCACATCAAACGCGGGGCGGGCGCAGGGCGGCTCCAGCGCGACTGCCGCGCGGCACCCGCGAGCAGCGACCCCGCCGTCACACCGAAAGCGGGGCGAGCGCGGCGGCGGTAGCATCGCGGCGGCTCACCTTTAGCGGATGACCTACTCGCTGGGGCGTCCAAACTTTTTTAGCATCATGTTGGGGTTATTTGATCATCTTCCTGAAAGTTTCAGGGTGCGGAATACAATAGTTTTTAAGATATGATTTTTTGAAAATCTGAAAATACTTTGTAAAATGATGTAACGCAACGCAAATAATATGTTTTTAATCTTGTCTGTGGTCAAAATACATTACCTACATTTCGTTGTACGCATATTTGAAAAGATGAGAATTCTCTAAAAAAAGGATGAAATGTGGAATCTTTTTTTAATTATATTATGAAAGCTTCATTCTTCATATATAATTCACAATGTAGTCCTTGTAACATACAAGGCAACTTCGCACGTGTTTAGAGATAGGTACGAATAGCTGTACCTATTTAAAAATCCAAAAGTCTAAAAACAACTGCCATCCCCCACCTCCACACGCCCTCACTTGAGGCCGTGGCGGGCGGTGTTTCATTCTTGTTTCTTGCGCGGCAACGTTAACACGTGTACCCCGGACTGTCTCAACGTTAACATGCCCAAACGTAGTGCCGAAGAAAAGTTAGAGTATTATAAAACTAAAATAAGAAAAGTGCAAGAAAAACAGGAGAGACTCGCACGTCAACGTGCGAGTCATCGTGCCATAGTTTATTCCGACTCAGAGGATGATACGGGTTAGTAAATTCTTACATTCATATGCTTGTTTTTCTTTACTGGTAAATTAACCTAGTATCGATGTTGATACGATAATACTGTCTGGATACTGGCCGAGATTCAGTACGATGACAAAATAATGTCTAGAGGTTGGCCGAGAGTCATCCCTTTGACAAATACTGTCTGGAGGTTGACGGAGTGTCTTCCCGATGACAAATAAATGGTCTAGATGCTGGCCGAGAGCAAGCACGATGACTTACATTACAAAGCTATCGAGGCTTGTTAAGTCGAATAATTATTTGGTTAATTATTTCACCGTAAATTGTTATTTTTGAAGTACCCTCATATATTTTTTAATTCTCTTTTACAGAGAAAGACATCCCGACTAATGAAATAGTGACGGAGGGCTACCAAATGATTAATAAGCTAGATGACATAGCGCCGGCATCCCCCAATGACGCCGGCGCCACCGCCGTGCCGTCAAACGACGACGGTGACGTGCCGCCGCCGCCGCCGTCGTTAACCAACGACTCGCAATCGGCACCAGCACTGACGCAGGAGGTAATTCCTTTGGCCGACGAACCGGTGCCAGCTCTTGACGCAGATTTCTTATCAGCCCTTGGTGACACAGTAGACGAGATACCTACTTATGGCGAAAATATTCACCAGGATCTTGCCTTGAGATGGCTACCGATTTTAAGCCGTGGCCTGTCCAAAGAGTGCAAGTCTCATCTTATGAAAGAATATGCCATCCCAGACAATTGCAGGCTCCTTAGAGCTCCTGCGCTGAATCCTGAGATTGCTGTTGCGGTGACAGATTCTGCCAAGAACAAGGATAAGCGGATTGAAAGTGCACAGCAGCAACTTGGTCTCGGTATCACAGCCGTAAACAAGGCTATGACAATGATATTTACTGGCAATGACAAACAAAGTAAAGTGCAAGCAATTAAGGTTCTCTCTGATGGCTGTCGAATTTTATCCGACTTGCATTACTTAGAAACACAGGGAAGAATAAAATGTATAACCCCTGGATTAGACAAAACGTTTCTACACATGGTGAAGGATGTAGAAAGAGATGAATTCCTTTTCGGTAGCAAACTATCTGAAAAGATAAAAATTTCTAAAACGATCGAAAAACAAGGATTTCAGATCAAAAAACTTACAACGGCAGTTAAGGTTAACACACCTTCGACATCTCAAGCACCTCAACCACCCGCCCAGCCTCGGTTTCAGGGAAACTGGACAGCTCCCCCTCGATTCCATCAGCCATCGAACAGGGGGGGGCGAGGAGGCGCGCAGAAGAACAGGTCGAAACCCCGCAAGATGTTCCCTGCCGCAATACCACAACAGACTTCGAGCTACACCAGGCCTCGTGCTCCCACTCGGCATCAGTAACTACGGTGAGCCACGCAGGCAGATTACAATCATGTTATAACTGCTGGTTAAATGTGACAAGTAACACTTTTATTTTAAGACTGATTAAGAATTGTTTCTCAATACCTTTTTGTCAACCAGTATACCAGTCAGTGACACCACGCAATAAGTTTACATCAGCAGAAAACTATGATATGAGTATAGCTATCGAACATTTGCTTGGGTTAGGTGCCATTTCTAAATGTCAACCCTGTCATGATCAATTTATTTCAAAAATATTTTTAGCACCTAAGTCAAACGGCGGCCAAAGGTTCATATTGAACTTGAAACCTTTAAATCTATTTATACAAAAATTACACTTTAAAATGGAGGACTACAGAACGGCCGCAAAACTAATACCGCAACAAGGTTTCATGGCAACCATCGATCTTAAAGAGGCATATCTTCTTGTTCCTATCTCGGAACATGATAGAAAATACTTGAGATTCCTATTCACAAATGAATATGGACAAGAGGACTTATATGAGTTTACGGCAATGCCCTACGGCGTTTCTGTAGCCCCCCGAACATTTACCAAGTTGATGAGAGAAATTGTGACATTTCTGAGATCACAAGGTTATATGTCTGTGGTCTACCTCGACGACATTCTGTGTATCGGCGTTAATTACAGCGAGTGTGAACGAAATATTACAGAAACAATCAACTTATTACAGTGCCTAGGATTTGTTATAAATTTTGATAAAAGTTCATTACTGCCTACTCAAACATGTCGTTTTCTAGGATTTATGTATAACTCAACAAACATGACTATATCGTTACCTAGCGAAAAACGCAACAATATAGCACGCCTAGTCCTAAAGTTTCAGTCTTTACCAGTTTGTACTATCCGAGTCTTTGCTAATCTAATTGGCACTCTAACAGCCGCCTGCCCAGCCGTCCGATATGGCTGGGTATATACAAAGCAGTTAGAACGGGAGAAATTTATTGTGCTGCAAAAATATGGTTCTTACGATGCAAAGTTTAAGCCATCCTCCGAAATATTAGCCGACCTTGAATGGTGGTCCCATAACATTAATTCAACATACAACAACCTTGGTACTCTCAGTTTTGATCAAGTGATTTTCACAGACGGCTCATTAACAGGCTGGGGTGCCGTTTGTAACAACGAACGTGCACACGGTGGTTGGAAAGAGAGTGAACAATGTTTTCACATAAATTACTTAGAATTATTGGCAGTATTTTTGAGTCTAAAGTACTTTGCTCGTGACAAGACGAAGAGTACTATACTGTTGAGCGTTGATAATACTACCGCAATTAGCTATATCAATAGGATGGGTGGCATACAGATCCCCCATCTTAATAATCTGACTAGACTGATCTGGCAGTGGTGCGAGGAGCGTGAACTATGGTTGTTCGCCTCGTATATCAATACGAAAGACAACAAAGAAGCGGATGAAGAGTCCCGCAGGGTTAATCCTGATATTGAATTAGTACTGTCCAAGGAAGCCTATGATGTAATTGCTTTAAATCTGGGAACTTCCGAAATCGACCTTTTCGCTTCTCGCACCAACGCCAAATGCAATCTTTATGTGTCTTGGAAACAGGATCCCGATGCTTTCGCAGTGGACGCGTTTACTCTCAATTGGAAACAATGGCGGTTTTACGCTTTTCCACCTTTCACGCTTATCCTGAAAAGCTTGGAAAAAAATATCAATGACAAAGCATCGGGATTCTTAGTTTTCCCATATTGGCCATCTCAGCCCTGGTTCCCTCTTTTAAAGAGCATGATCACACCGAGAGTTGTATTTTTGGACCACTCTTACGCTCTTTCTTCTTCATGTTACAGAGCTCGTCAGCAATTCTCCAGTCAGAATACCCTGGCTGCGGCGAAGCTCTCCGGATCGCGCTCTCTGAAAGAGGAACACCAGAAGTATCGATTGACTTGATGGTCGCGTCTCTTTCCAACAACACTTTACTTCAGTACAACGTTACCTGTAAAACTTGGTGGAGCTTCTGTAGAGATAACAATCTAGACCCCTACTTGCTTTCAGTTTCATCGGTGTTAATTTTTTTAACCCACCAATTTAATGGAGGTTCATTTTATGGGTCATTAAATAGTCATCGCTCAGCACTCTCCCTCCTTGGAGGCGAAGTAGGTGCTGATGCGCAAATCAAAAGACTTCTTAAGGGTGCTTACAAGTTAAGACCTTCTGTTCCTAAATACGCCGGAACATGGGATCCAAAGATTGTATTAAATTTCGTTTCCGATTGGTATCCCAATAGAAGCCTATCATTAGAAAAGATCACCAAAAAATTGGTAATATTACTTGCCTTGTGTAATGCGCATAGAGTGCAGACACTATCACTTATAAAGTTGAATAACTTAACAATTAGTTCCGTTGGGGTTCGGATTGTTATATCTGACTTAATAAAAACTTCAGCCCCAGCTCGTGAACAACCTATATTGATTTTACCTTATTTTCAAGAAAACAAAAGAATTTGTCCAGCTACTGCCCTGGAGGATTATTTATTTGTTACAAAAGATCTGAGACCAACAGGATCCCAGAATATACTGATAACGGTAAAAAAGCCACACAGGGCTGCATCTGCTCAATCTATTAGTAGATGACTAACTACCGACCTATATCGCTACTGCCAATTCTATCTAAAGTGTTTGAAAAACCATGGCGAATAGGCTACGTACCTTCCTCACATTTAATAAAGTCTTAGCTAAAGAGCAGTTTGGATTCCAACATGATGTGTCAACAGTGGATGCTGTGTTTGACATGACGGACTTTGTCGCAGAGGCTCTTAATGGAAAAGAAAATGTCATGACCGTTCTACTCGATCTCTCCAAAGCCTTCGACCATGTCAATCACAGAATCTTACTGGAGATCATGTATAGATATGGTATCAGAGGAGTTGTTGGTGATTGGTTCAGGTCATATCTGGAAGAAAGAGAACAGAGTGTCCTGTTGCCAATACTGAATCATAGAAGAACTCTGATAAATACAGAGTCAAAAATTGCCAAAATTCAAAAGGGAGTTCCTCAGGGGAGCATATTAGGGCCTATTCTATTCCTTCTCTACGTAAATCATCTCCCAAGAATTATAGATGACAAGATAATAATGTTTGCGGATGATGTCTCTGTCTTTTTTAAGTTTAAGCGAAATGAAGGAAATAGCTTGGAAACCCAGATATCGCAATCCATTGTTAATGTTTTGAACTGGCTCAAACAACTTCACCTTAATGCAAATCTAAGTAAGACAAATATTTTATATTTTAGAAATTACAAGACTTAGACTTAGAGGTAGACTTCAGTGGTCAGATTTGCTCCACTGTATCAGATGCAAAATTCTTAGGAATCTACTGCGACGAACACATGAACTGGAAAAAACACATACAGTACCTAGAGAGTAAACTAAGTAGCTTCTGTCACGCCTTGAGGTCTCTATCGAAAATGTCTACCTTAAGAGCGACCACCCAAGCGTACTACGCTTTTTTCCAGTCCAGGGTGCTCTATGGGCTGGCAATATGGGGGAATTGCGCAGAAATTAAAAACATATTTCTTCTACAAAAAAGATGTGTAAGAATAAAGGACGGGCAGAAATCTAGCAGAGACTCATGTAGAGACTCATTTGTTAAATTGAAAATACCTACAATTACTGCCTTGTATATCATTGAACTGTGTAAAGTTATAAAACGACATCCATCGAGGTTCCCTGTAAGGCCACAGGGTACAAGCAGTCGTCTCAATGAGCGGTGTAAATATGATCTAGAGGTGCCAGCCTGTCGGACGACAGCATATTCGAGGTGCACGAGGATGGTTGCCATTAGAGTGTTCAATAAACTTCCCGACGACATAAAGAAGACACTCCCTAACTTTAGTTTCATAAATAACCTTAGACGTATTCTGACAAATGCTTGTCCATATGACTTAAATGAATTCTTTAATTTTAAATTTGAACATAATGTGTAGTGTGTAATAATAGTGAGATAATATTGCTATCTTAATAACTGAATTATTATAATTGTGTACCTTATGACATTAAGTAAATTGTATTATTGTATTATAAATGATAATAATGATTAATAATTCTACTTACCTAAGACATTGAGTGAAATCTTAGTTACCTTATATGAATTATTGTGCATAAATTTGTATAAGTACATTGCTACACCTTAGGGTAAAATGACATGAACAATTACTATACCTATTATTAAGACCTTTATAACATGACATTTATGGCAATAAATATATTGATTGATTGATATTGAGATGGATTAAGCAGATGCTGACTGAATGCGGAGTCGATACATCTACTTTCAGTGCTCATAGCACAAGGCACGCATCTACATCCGCGGCTAGATCTGCAGGAGTATCCTTGGATATCATTCGTAGGGCAACGGGCTGGACAAAGACTTCGGAAACCTTTGCAAGGTTTTACAACCGTCCAATTAATGACGATAGTGAATTTGCGAGATCTATATTTATCGACAATGTTGAATAATTAAGATATAAGCTTAAATATAAACAATTATTTTAGTTGGTTCAAATGATGTAATAGTAATTCTTTTGAAGAAACTGATTAAATAAAAAGATGATTATTACGAACAAAACTTTTTACTCTAAACATCCTACATTGTGAATTATATATGAAGAATGAAGCTTTCATAATATAATATAATGATCAAACGAACTTCAAAGTGAAGTTCGATCATTGTTATATAAGAATGCTTCATTCGAATATATAAGGTCCCCCCGCCCAATCCCATAAGATAAGAAAAGTTTTGTATTATCTCTAAAAGAATGAAACACCGCCCGCCACGGCCTCAAGTGAGGGCGCGTGGAGGTGAGGGATGGCAGTTGTTTTTAGACTTTTGGATTTTTAAATAGGTACAGCTATTCGTACCTATCTCTAAACACGTGCGAAGTTGCCTTGTATGTTACAAGGACTACATTGTGGATTATATATTCGAATGAAGCATTCTTATATAATAATGATCGAACTTCACTTTGAAGTTTGTTTGATCATTATATAATACCTATTTTATTAGAAATGTTAATTTAACTTGCAATTTATGTTTGTTTATTTATTTTACGTCAATCAAAGTTAATTTAGTATTTCTTTCGTAAAATATCACTTTTGATAATAAAAAAGTTGTCATTTTTGTTTAAAACGGAACGCATTTTGTTGGGGCGTTTTGCCGCGTTTTTGGTTGGGTGGCAAAGTAGTAGTGCCTTTTCTAGTAGTTTTGCGAATGTTCTATTTTCTTGTTCTCTCGATATTTACAAGCAAAAACAACTGGCTAGAGTAGGTTATTGTGGCTACTTTTCAATCGGGTTATAGGTTATGTTAGAACGTTGAAGAAGCTAAACCGGAGCGGAGCGGAGCGCAGCGTATGCAAACAAAAACGATTGGCTAGAGTAGGTTATTGTGGCTACTTTTCAATCGGGTTATAGGTTATGTTAGAACGTTGAAGAAGCTAAACCGGGGGGGAATAGTAGGGGGGGGGGGCATCAACCCCTTCCCCCTCCCCCCACTTAAAGATCAAGGTCAGTCTAAATTTTGTTATATTTTAACAACATAACCTCAAAACTTTAAATAATCATATCTCAGAAACTAGACATTTCCGCGGGGGGGGAGTAGTAGGGGGGGGCATCTACCCCACTCCCCCCCTCCCCCCTCAGGGTCAACAAAAGTAGGTTATCCGCTAAAGTCCTTCTATCGCGGCTCCCGCGCTAGAGCCGCGGCGGGGCGATTTTGTTAGTGTGACTTACGTGTCGACGCGAGCAACATGTGGTACGAATCGGACTCGGACTATGAAGAATTCCTCATGCTGGTTGCATTAAACCGCAGAAAAAGGATATGGGTACATGAGATAAATACCAAAAGAGAAGCATATGGAGAGTACCATCGCTTATGCCGTGAATTAGAATCACACGAAGATCGCTTTTTTGTGTACTTTCGAATGACAAGAAGTACCTTTGAAGAATTGCACGAATTGCTGAAACCATATATCGCAATGCTCGATACCAACTACAGAACTTCTATTCATTCAAGAGAAAGGCTTGCAATTTGCATACGGTAAGTGCAATGGTTACTCACTTGATATTATTCCCGACCCCTACTCTACGATACGATACTAGTGGCCTAATGGCACCTTATGAGCTATGCATTATACGATTTTTGACCTTAGTGAATTGTCGGACAGGGAATTAAATTATTTGGATGGTACCTATCTACATCTACAGGTGACATTGTCGACCTCTGTGGCGCTGCGGTTGTGGCTCTGCCTACCATGCGAAAGGTCTCTGGTTCGATCCCTGGCTGGGGATAACGAAAAAAAATCCTAAGGTCTTTGATGTTTATCTGTGTGTGACGTCGCTGTTTCTGGTTCCCACGACACATGTTATCCTAGTGTGGGGCCAGAAGCAATGTTTTTATGTTTTACATTTTAATAAGCTGGCCATATTTTGGGGAATGATAGTTCACATCATTATGAACAACTTTCCCAAAGAAACATGGTCGCAATGAGAAAAAAAAGCACGTACCTATCAGTACCTTGACCCGATTAGCTGATTACAAGTTTCTATGGAAGAGACTGTTTTTCGTTTGCGACCATACTTTCTAAGTTGGTCATAATAACGGGTAGAATCATTCCCCATTGCCAGTTAATTTAAATGTACCTGGTAGGTATAACCAAAAACTAACAAACATTTACATGGCTCGTGCTTTCTTTTATTTTCTTTACCGAGTACTGCGATTTATGACCTAATGTTGTTTTTTTGTTCGTTCTAGATATTTAGCAACTGGAGACACCTTTCAAACGATCGCATTCTCTTTTAGAGTTGGACGCAGTACTGTATCAAAGATTGTGGGACAAGTATGCAGATCTATTTGGAACAAAGTGCAACCGATTTACATGCCTGCGCCAACTGATGAGAAATGAAAGGAATCGGAAGCTGGATACCGCGAGTTGTGGGGTTTTCCTAATTGTGTAGGAAGTATTGACGGCAAACACGTTAAAATAGTATGTCCCGCAAATAGCGGCTCTGAATGCTTTTGCTATTAATCATACTTTTCTTTTGTATTACTGGCTGTAGTTGATCCATTCTACAAATTTTTAGTGGTTGACATCGGGAGTTAGGGGCGACACAGTGACTCTGGAATATTTGAAAGGTCATCTTTCTTTAATGAATATATTAATGGAAAACAATTTTTGTCCCCTAAACCATACCCGGGGCAAACTTTCCTGTGCCACATGTTTTAATAGGTGATGAAGGTTTCGGGCTTAAACCCTACCTAATGAGACCATTTCCAAAAACTGTCACTTCAACCGACGCCAGAAAAAGAAAATATAATGAAAGATTATGTCGTGCGCGGCGTATGGTTGAAAATGTTTTTGGAATACTTGCAGAAAAATGGCGAATTTTTCACCGGCCTATTGAGTGTAATATCGAAACTGTTATAGATGTCGTAAAAGCTGCGTGCTGTCTTCATAACTATGTAAGAATTAAAAATGGTCACAATGTATCGATTAATACAACATCTCAGCGAGGAATGCTAGAAACCATAACGACATCTCGGGATACGACTGCCTTAACATCTTTACAGCGTACCAATCAACGGTCTTCAAACGAGGCTTTCGAGATAAGGGAAAAATTCGTATCATACTTTAATAATGAACTAACATACTCGTAGCCAGTTACCTAGGTAATAAGTTAATTTCGGCGGCGGCGCGTCGGATGCCTTTGAGCGGCGCGATCAAAGGTGACTAGCAAAATGTATGAACCTACTTTAGCAGTAATATCATCTTTCACCTAAAATAAAACTAAAATATTATGTGAGTCGTGTTTTATTGCTCATTCATTTATTATTTTGTTGGAAAGTTATCAATTACTAAAATTATCACAATCAGTTGGATGGATCAATCATTTCTATTAACACGGAATGTAACAAAATTGTTATTTTTTAGGAGTTGTTAGGGGCATCATGCTGAACAACTATTTACTATGGGACCCTCTCGATCAGAGCAACTTTATTTTTGATATCTCCCTACTAATAATCGATAGGCCGATCGGTCAAAAATTTATGGAAATGTAAAAAATAAAGTTGTACTTATCAAATCGGTTTCATAGTGAAAGTTGCTCAGAATTACGTCACTAATAACCTCCTAAAATATGACTACACTATTCAGTTACACCCTGTAGAAAAATAAGTTAAGAAAATTACTTCTTTTACAATTAAGAACTATTTTCGTTCTACAAACTTCTATAAATTAGAAAACTACTTCTATTCTAAGATAATTAATTAGTTACCAAATCACAGCTTTGCTTACTCAAATCAGTCTCATAAGATTCAATCTCAAAGATCAAGCATCAATCATAGAAACCTAATTCCGCGCGCGAGTTGATTGCAGTTTTCAAATTCTTCGGTCTTGTTACTGTGCCGCACGGTCTGATTTTTTTGACACGACTGCAATCAACTCGCGCGCGGTCTTTAGGTTGTAATTGTCTAATTAAGAACTATTTTAAGTCTACAAACTTCTATTAATAAGAAAATAACTTCTATTCTAAGATAATTAGTTCCCAAATCACAGCTTTGCTTAGTTGAATTAAATCAGTCTCGATTCATAATAGGAACTCAGTCTGGTTACACCTTGTCCAATCCTTTGCTTAACTTTTGACGTTTCCTTATTGCGTACATAATAAGCAATATTTTTCATTGCACTTGTCATAATATGGGAGTTGAGCTGTCAAAAGTTAAGCCTTTCAGCGGACAGAGTATAATTAAAAGTAACCATCTAGACAATTTATGTTATTAGATAGGTCTTCTGGAGTAATGTCTTGATGTGTAGCATATATATTTTGTGCAGTATTTTCTTCACTGATGATGGTGATGTACGGTTGATGGGTTAATGCTTCAGATCTCAAGGAATATACCGGTGAATATACATTATTATGTGGAGTGCTGTTGATGTTCGGTTGATGGGTTGATGCTTCAGATTTCTTGTGATATGATTGTGAAGATGCATTATTCCGTGGAGTGTGAATGATGTTCGGTCGATGGGCTGATTCTTCAGATATTATGGAATTTGCTGGTGGAGATACATTTTTCTGTGGAGTGTTGATGATGAACGTTTGATGTGTTGATGCTTCAGATATCATGGAATTTGCTGGTGAAGATATATTATGCTGTGGAGTGCTGATGATGTACGGTTCATGAGTTGATGCTTCAGATATCATGGAATATGCTGGTGAAGATACGTTATTCTGTGGAGTGCTGTTGATGTACGGTTGATGTGATGCTTCAGATATCATGGAATATACAGGTGAAGATACATTATACTGTCTGGTAAATTCACATAATTATTCTTCAGCAAACAATTTTGCCCTGATGGATGTACATATTCAACATTAGACGTGGTTGCGCGAGGCCGTATGGTATCGTTCAAAAAGGCTAGTTGCTCAGCCCATAGGAAAGTGACGCTTCTTTGTTCTGATCCAGTGCTTCCATCTATATTTTTTTTGTATTTTATGTATGAATCTCTAAGTTTTTTCCATTTTGCCTTTATTGTAGCACCTATAAAATAATACATAGAAGTTAGATTTAGTCATTTAAGAAATAGTGGGCTAACAAACTGCATCAGTGGTCTCGAACGTCATAGAGCAAGATCGGTAGAGTTTCCAGCTAAAATCGGTATATTTGTACCCAAAATCAGTACTTGACAAAAAAAAATACAGTATTCAATCAAATTCGTTTATTTATTGAAAACAAAAACTTACAGACTAATTTATAACAATCACTTACAGACTCATTTATAACAATCACTTACAGACTAATTTAGGTTATAATCATTTTTTATACCAATATTCTTTGGCCATAGCCGCGGTCATCTTCGAGTTAATTTCAAAATCATAACAATTAGCTGTATTAAAAAGTCGTTTTGCGTGTAATAGACCAGTGATTGATTCAGTAGACAGCCTATTTCGCTGTTTTGTTTTCAAAAGATTAATATGTGAAAATATGCGTTCAACGTTAGCGGATGAATGGGGAAGTGATAAAATATTAAAGATGAAATAAGACAACAAAGGAAACATTTGAGTTTTATCGCCACGCTTTAGTAAACTTACTTCATCCCAAAATAGTTCTACATCATCAGGAAGTGTTTTGATTTGTTCACAATTTCTTAAGATGCGCCACTCTGTATCAATTTCCTGGAAATCATTGCTCTGAACAATATTAGGAAAAAGCCTACTCATAGGAACTATCGAAGAGGTATTGCCAATTTTAACATTTTTTGGATCAATTATGTCTAAACCCTTTAATGGATTATTTTTCAATGGAAACCGCGTGGTTATTTGCTTTCAAGCTTCGATATAAAAATCTAGGCATCTGCATTTAAAAAAATTTACTTGATCTGCGTTTAGATTTTCTGAACTACTTAGTAGTGTATTAGACGCAGCAGCACCATAGTATACGGCGTCAATATCCATAAAATTTCTAGGATTTTTAAAATCAACATTTTCGATTGGTGTGCTAGTTAAATATTCTCTTTTTAAAAAACAATCAAATATAGTTTTTAATGTTCCAGTTATTTTTTCATATAAAGTATGAATTTTTGGGTGTTCTGCTTGCATTTCTTTATTTAAATCTGTAAATAATGATAATACAAAATCTAAAAATTCCAAAAATAATATCGTAGTGGGATCTTGGAGCTTTTGTAATATATGTTCTGCAGCTAAAAGATGATCATTATTAGAGATTTGGTCTTTAAAAAATAGTTTTAGAGCAGAGAGTTGTTCCAATATTCTCTTCACTGCTGCATGTACTGATAACCAGCGTGTTTGAGAGGGGTGAAGTATTCTATGTACTTTTAAGTCGCAAAACATTTGAAAGTTTTTAAACTCTGCCACTCTTTTTGGACTAGAAGAAAAGTAGTTGTAAATGTCCCTTACTAGATCCTCTACAAAGCGTGGCAATTTGGTAAAAGCATATGACGCGCAAAGATGAAACGAATGGCAGGTGCATTTAAGTATAAAAATGTTGGGAATTTCATTTTGCAGCAATGTTATAACAGAATTATTACGTCCCATCATTACGTTTGCCCCATCAGATGCAAAACCTATTAGATTATTTTGATATGGAATATCATTGCTTCTAAAAAAGTTTACTATGTGTTCAAATAAGGTTGCTGCATTAGCTTCTTCTAATGGAATAAGAGCTAAAAAACAATCTTTAATACGATTCATTTTCGCATATCTCACGACTAAGCACAAGTGGTTGTACTAAGATCAGTGGACTCGTCAATAATAAGCGAAAACTTAGTTTGCCGCAGATCTTCACATAAATTATCGAAACTTTCTTTACCTATAATATGATCAATTATGTCGTGAGTTTTCGTCAAAGAACATTTGATTTCTTTTCCAATTTTTGAATCAGGACAAACGGCTTGCATCAGCTTCGGTAGGTGCTCCATAATAGTGAATGGTAGATTGTGTTCAGCAACAAACGAGGCTAATCTTATTTCACCTGAAATTAAAATTTAGAATTAAAAATTATGTAGGTATATCTAGTAGCGATTAGGGTCTAATTATATCCACTGCTTCTATTTATCGATAACTAGAAAACAAAATAATATAACAATCTAAGAAGTACCTAACAAATAATTAAAAAGAAATTACCTTGCTTAACCAGTGTATCAGATTTTTGAGTTTTGGTCACAGTAAATGATGATATCTTCGGTTGAGATTTTATATTCTTTGATGATACTGAGTGTGCTTGTGAAGAACTATGTTTCTTTAAAGCTTCTTTTACTGATGTGATGTTGATATCTTTATTACAACTCTTACAATAGGCATAGCTTTCGCCTTTACGACTATCTTGCAGCCAGCCTGGAAATTCTTCTTCCCATTCTTTTCTATAATATTGTAGATATTTTTTTCTTCTTACACTCGCACTTGTGCTTGGCTCCTCGTCAGACGACATTTTAACTTAATGATCTTCTCACGCACTCTTTAGGATAAGTACTCTACTCTCTCTTCAAAGTTAAGAAAATTAATGAAAAAAATAAAACCAAATTCCTGTTTTTTTTTTTTGGTTCATTTGCCTTGTCAGGCAGGCAAAGGTTTCTAGACCATACAGCCTTTTCTTATGTTGTTTTCATTATATCATAGTGTTTGCTTAGGGCCAATGGGCCAAGGTCTTCAATATCATATTCATAAGGCAACTGGGCCAAGTCTTCAATGTAAAATCCGGTGTATGTCATATCCGGTATTGTTCCAAGTATCTGGTAAAGGCAATATTGCCATGTCTTAATCAAATTTCGCCAATTGTGTACTCCGCATATCTATATATCGGTTTAAAGGTTGCTGGGTTTTGCAATAAATCCTGAAGCGAGCGCGGGACGTTCAGGTCTTCTTTGAAAATATTCAACAATTGGTCAATCAATAGTTTTCTCTGTAGAAAAAATTCCTGTTTACATAGACTAGACTGGTTACAGGTAAATTCCCTAGCGGGAAGCCCCTTATAACATCGAGTTGTAAGAAAACAAGTTGTAGGAACAAGGGTATTCCCCAAAATATATGGAACATTCTGCACTAGGTCCATAATTACTATTGAGGGCTTCCCCGTAACATTAAATTAAACATAAATGAAAAGGGTTGCCAACTGAAAAGTGTAAAATCGGTAGAGAAATCGGGAGAATTTCCATGTATATCCAGAAATCGTAGAAAATTCGTTATATTTCGGTATTTCGGTAGCCCAGAGCCCATATCGGTACAAATACCGAAAAATCGGTAGGTTCGAGAACACTGAACTGCATTCAAAATAGGCGATATGGGAAGTGGTCAAAATGGTAACTTGTCATTTTGAACCTTGTGGGTCAGAGTGTCGATAAGGGGGCGGAGCCAGCTGAAACTTGTGAGGAAGGTAATGCCATTCTGATACAGTAAAAGCTTGCCACGAGCTAAAAATGAGCTTGTGGCAAGCTCTTAGTTATAAGCTCAACATGACATTACATACAATGTCATATAATAACTAATTCGTATTTATTACAACGCCAACTAAATATTCTATAGAAAGCATGAAATAAGATCAACAATTTTTTTTACTTGTCCTTCTTATTTATATATTGCCACCTAATTTACTAACCCAACCATAAATTTTACATCAGTTTGTGTTTTTAATCAAATCTGTCAGAAAACTTCTCATCATGGTTATTATTATATTAAAATACGAATATAAATAATACACATAAGTTAGGAGGCAAAGATAATTTTAATAAAACAATTGAGTAGGTAATAGACTATATATAAACGTACCTTAGTACCTAATAATATTGTTAAGTGGTATGATCGCATTATTTTTTTTATCTAGATAAAAAAAAATGCATATAATAATGTATACACACGTATCATAAACCTCTTTACTGCGTCTAAAAACCGCACGTTAAGATCAGCATAATGTAAAACAATTTGGTAAAAACTCATTTCTTATCTGAAAAATTGTACATTATGACCATAATGTACAAAAATTTGTCAAATTATGACATTCAAATTTCGAACGCCGACGCCCGCCTGCTTGCCGCCCCTAGTTTGTCTGTGAAGTTGGTACTACAGAACAAGCTAAACAATGCCGGTCAAACATGCGGTTCCTGAACACATCAAAGAGAGCTTATCACATGTAGATAAACTAGTGTATGTAACTGTACATAAATACGCATTAAAACTCTCGAGTGATATTAATGAAACTCACCTTCGGCTCGTTTCATAAATCCACTCTCGAGTGTTAATGCCCTCCATTATGTAGCAGTCACATAAACTACTTAAATAATTGTCATTATGACCACCTTTATGAAAATTTTACAATTACTTTACGAAAAAGTGTAGCTAATTTACGTAGGTAGTAGACCTATTTATATAAATATGACATGTAATTGAAAAAAATATGAATACATATCTTACATCTTATATGTTAAAAATTAAGTAAAGTAAAATTAAACACTATTCTTTCATCACTCGAAGTGTCATTTCGATCGGTGTCATTTCCACTTGTATTTATAAATAGCGATCTAACCAAATTCACTTGTGGGTGTACGCTCGACACGGCTTCCCTTTCTGTCAGGCCTTTAAATGAGGCGCCGTGATTTCAAAACCTATGAAAAAATTATTCCAGCTCCCGGCAGTTAGGTACACAGACGAGGTGGTGTCGGCGTTCTTTGAAGAGCCGGCACGTGGCAAAGCTGGGCGCACTGTGGGCGGGATTTTGACTGTATAGGATATAGCCACATAGGAAATATTATTTAATATATTACTCGTGTAGGTAGCGGAATAAATAAAATAATAATCGCTCACTAATTTTTTTTTAAAGGTAAAAAATAACAATCTATCTTTCAAGACCTTTTTGTCAGGAAGGCATGGAGGTATCAAGTTGAAATAAATATTGATTACCCTGGTCTGCAGTCCGTTAGAGATGTGAAAAAGTCGACGCAATCAAAAGATACGACCGTTTATGACGCTTCGCCAGATATACTGGCCCTCGCAAGATAGGCAAAACCTATATGAATAGGGTAATTCCCGTCCATGAAACGTTATCATGAAATTTACCAAGGAGGATGGTCGTAGACTAGGAGTAAAGAAACAATTCCGAAATCCGTTAGTGAATTTGTAGTTACATCACGGACAAATATATAATATATTTACCAACTCCGACTCGCACTTGGCCGGTTAGTTTTAGTTTAGAACTCTTTATTTCTTCAAATCCCGGTAATTATATCCCAAAATGCAAATGCAATTGTAACTTTGCTGGCAGTTTTAAGAAAGTTGATTTTTAACTAACTGATTTAAAAAAAAAATGTTCATCTGTGACCGCTTCATGGAATATGGTATGTCAAAAAATTTCTACAGCCGCTATTTTTTAGTTGTGTATCAATTAACTAAAGCTATATCAATAAGAAAAATTGACACTTAGAAGCCAAAGTGGCTATGTCCTCAAGAGTCAAAATCCCGCCCACTGTGTGGCGGTGCGATCAAAGGTGATTAGCAACCTTTGCGGTCCCATCCGCAACATGAGTTAAGAAAGGGAACAGAGACAAATATTCATACAAGCACGCCGTCTTAGGTAACCTACTACCTACTACAAGCATCCGTATACTTGTGTGAGTGTCATCAGCCCCTGTGATAATTAATTGGGTGAAAATATTTTGCTGTTCGGTTTCCGAATAGTCATTTGCATATGCATATATTCATGGCTATATTCCCATAAAGGGGTAGCCAGAGTTGCAGGAACACATAAGCAATCCTACAGCCACGTTCAGCAATTTATTTTATTCTCTTTTGCCATCCCTACTAAAATAGGTACGAATTTAGCACGCTCCTTCAAAGGTTTGTCTCTGTTCCTATTCCCTACTCCTGTGTGCCCGAGCCGCGCCGTGGCCGCCCCGTGCCGCGCTCGACCCGCGCCGCGCCCAACCCGCGCCGCGGCCGCCCCGCCGCCGCCGATCTGTCGCGAGCCGCGAGCCGCCGATCTGTCGCGAGCCGCGAGCCGCCGATCTGTCGCGAGCCGCGAGCCGCGCTCAAACCACGGCGGGAGCCGCCGCGGGTCCAGCGCGATTTGCGCGCGGCTCCCGCGCCGCTTTCGGTTTGACGGGTTTCATTGGATTCCCTGTATTACAAATTCGTTGTTGCCGCCGCGGGCCCGCGCCGCGCCCGCCCCGCGCTCGCCCCGCGTTTGGTTTGGCGAAGCCTTTAACAGCGCATCAGAATATTACCAATTAAAAAAGTAATTATTTAATTTATAAAGCTAGGTTCTTTGTCTGAGATTTAGATATAGGTAGGTTGATATGCTCACTTAGAGACTCCACTATATCAAATACGTTTTCGTTACTTTTCAGCGGAATACCTTTAATTTCCACATTATTGAGCCTTGACCACTTCTCTTTCTCGTTCAGCTCCTGTTGCAGAGCATCCACTGGAGACTGGGTGAATTTGGCGGCTTGATGTGTTTCCTCTAGTGAAGATAAGCGGCCATTAACTCCAACAAGCTTCAGCTCAAAATCATCAATTTTACGACTAGAGAACTCACAACTCTTGATTACTTCTTGCATGTTCATCTTCAGCTCATTTACATCGGAAATCAATTTAGGTAGTACATCCAGCTTTGATGTAAGAATATCCAGACGACTGAGAATATCTTCCAAAGTAGGTTCTTTTTTCTCGGTAGCACTTGGGACACTTCCAGGCAGTTCTACGCTCCGCCCCAAGGTTACGAAATCCTCTTTCCGTAATTTTTGCGCGAGAGAAACATATATCCTTGGAGCAACCGGCGCATGTGGCACCATCGCCGATGGTCGCGTTACACTCGAAGCAAAACATATTAGAAAGATGTAAGGTACAAAGGTTGAGAACACCTGGATGACGAGCAAAGTAACGTGTGTTCCGTACAGTTACTGGGATCGGACTTTTTCCGATAACGGCTTCGGAAACGGCCCTTTAGAAAATTATTATCCATGCTCTGTTAGTGACATCGATATTGAACATGCTACTGTATTTAAACTACTTAGTCGCTTGATGGGTCAAAGGGTGGTGGGCCTGATAACATTTCCTCAGTCTTCATAATGAGAAGTGCTGAAGGCCTTACATATCCACTGACTCTTATTTTTAAGCGTTCTCTTGAGCAGGGCTATGTACCTAAGGTCTGGAAAGCAGCAAATATTTCTCCTATCCATAAAGGTGGTAGCAAAAGTGACGTTAATGATTATAGGCCCCTCTCAAAACTTTGTATTTTTGCCAAGGTATTGGAGAGGTTTATTAATACTGCGGTATATTCAACTCTCTCAATATCATTTATTCCGGAGCAGCATGGGTTTATTCGAAGACTTTCAACTTCTTCTAATCTGCTGTCTTTTAACGATTATACCACCTCAAACATGGATGCTGGTGGCCAAGTTGACGCTATTTTACTGACTATAGTAAAGCTTGTGACAGAATAGACCACCAGTTGCTCTTACAGAAACTTCTAAGATCGGGAATCCATGGTAATCTTTATAGATGGTTTACCTCCTCCATTGAAAATAGATCTCAGGCTGTGGTTCTTAATGGGTTCTCCTCCTCCTCTAGCTGGATAAAAATACCTTCAGGCGTGCCCCAAGGATCCTTGCTCGGACCGCTCCTTTTTTCTATATTTGTTAATGATATTTGCCACTGCTTTAGGTTCCCAAATGTTTGCTATATGCGGACGACATGTAAGTTTTTAAACGAATTAGTGACATTAACGACTGCAGTCTATTGCAGGAGGACTTAGGTAGGTTTGAATTTTACTGCCAGCAAAATAAACTAGACCTGAATGTGTTGAAATGTTTTGCTATTACTTTTACCCGTAGCCCTAAGCCTACCCAGTACAGTAACACATTCAAAGGAATCCCCCTGAAGGTGGTAGATGAGATTCGGGACCTTGGAGTTATTCAAGATAAGAGGCAAGCTTACGACAAGCATATTGATGGAATTATAAAAGTGCAAATAAGGCTTTGGGTTTTGTTATAAGAACCTGCTCTCAGTTTACACGTATTAAAGTTATTAAAATCTTGTTTTGTGTTTATGTACGTAGCATCCTCGAGTATTGTTCACAGGTTTGGAACCCTCTATATGAAATTTACATAGATAGGATAGAGTCCATACAGCGTAGATTTCTGCGATATCTGCAATTTAAGTGCAATCATTTTGACTCGGGCTATTCAGCTATATGTAAAAGACACCATACACTCCCCCTACAAGAGAGACGATGAATTGCTGATGTTGTACTCCTTTGCAAAATTGCACAAGGAGAAATTGACTCTCCGCAGCTTGTTGAATACCTTAGATACGGTCAGTTTTTGTGGTCTGCAACAATTTAACCCAATTGTTAATAAGTTCGATCAAATACTAGATTTAGTTCTCTCAAATGACCACGTTTCAGTTTCACTGTGCACTGACCCTCTGGTAACAGAGGACCCGTATCACCCAGCTCTTTTATTACCACTTTGCCAGCCGAGCTTTTTGTCACCCGCATTCCCCCGTACGCCGGCCATTTTGGTCATTTTTGTATATTCGATACAAAAGATCTAAAATAGTTACGCATTTAGTTTTTTTTTGTAAATGTTTGAATAACTTAATAAAAAATAAAACAATTAATTTTATATATATTTTTATTGAAAAAATCTAAATGAAACAGACGTTTTACACAAGAAAAAAAAACTCTTACAGAACAAAAATTGTTGCAGATATGGTCAAAATCGAAAATGTTTCGAAACGTGATTCTAGCAGGAAGTGTTTTTGTGAAATATTTCAGCCCCTGTGTACAAACTAATTCTGAAATTTCGGTCACTTTTATATCTAACTAAATATGTGCATACTCAGAATTTGTCTAAATAGTACTTTCTTGCTGGAATCATGGTCACCAAAAAATAATGTATGGAGAAAATTACGATATTTTTTTCTCAAATTGGTCTTATTTTCAGCAGTTTGGTAGTTTCGTGTGAAAGTTAAGTGCATACGTTAAGAAAGTTAAGTGTATACCTAAAAAAATAGTACTCTTGCAGTCACTTGCAGCCTTGGGAGAAATAATTTGTCAAAGTATGCTAAATTTAATAAGCGTTTTTTGTTCGTAAATGAAACTTATCTGTGGAACCTCTTTTTTAAGACAGATATGTGCTAAACAAACAGTATTTGTTAGAAATAAAAAGTCTGTGGGTGCATACTTTCGAGAGAGAAAAATATGGAAAAAAAGTAATGTTTGAAGAAAATTACATTTTATTTCTTTTCTACAATTAATACCTTGGCAGCAGTTTTGCATATATCATAAATGAAAAAAAGAACTCGTGCAGCCACTTGCAGCCTTAGGAGAAATAAGAAACATGAACAGTAAAACTAACAAAGTTTTCCAAACATGAAACAGTAAAATATTTCGAAAACTTTGCGTTTCTGTGGAACTATTTGAGATCCTTCATACACATTTTCATGTTATAATGACTCAAACAAATACAAAGCGACACTCTCATGCCTCCAGCTACGTTGATTCTGAAAATGCAAAAAGTTTTATTTTAATCTTTCCGTGGCAACGTGACCCGTCTATTATCCTAGCATCGAACTCGAGGTTTTTGGAAAAAAATCGCCTGTATTATACGAAAATACAAAAAGGCTATCTACTAATTCAATATTACATAAATGAATATCATATTAATTCAAATATAACACTATTCTTAGTATAAATTGTGCCAAAACATCGCAAACAAAAGGTAGGTAAGGTAAAACCGTAGGAAAAGTGGGAATTGCAAAGGATTTTGTAACATTTAACAACAACAAAAACAACATGTAACAACACGGCAAAAACAAAAAAAGCACGGAAAATAAACATAGCCTCAAAATAAATAAATATCAACATCTTTATTAAATGACCTGGGTTGGGTATAGAATTGTTTGGCAAGACGAGAGGGGTAAAAGTGGTTAAATCTGGTAGGAGCAAGGTAATGCAAATTTACCGAGTTTTTAATAAAAATTGTTTCTAATCTCAAATCAGATAAAAAGCGATAACGAAACGTACAAATGGGCAACTGAAGACTAAAATCGTTGTGTAAAAACAGTCTGTGGTCTAAAATGTCACGCAAAATCGATGTAACAGAACGTAAAAAAACTATGCCATTTGCGACATGTGTCATCCATCATTCGTTTTCGTTCATTCCGTTTATTCTAGAGTTTCGTTAATGTTTTTTGTTGCGTTTTGGAATAGAAAATCCAGATCAGGGCATCACACTTCCGTGGCTAGACTCTACAGTGTTTTTCATTCCCGCAGCCCTTTAGTAGCCGGAGCTAAGGCGATTTCGAAATATTAATGCAAAATAGGTCACTTTTGCAGCGAAAATTATGTAAAGATAACCTGAAAAATGAGGTTAAAAAGTTATTAAATGACTTGACCGTCACTGGAAGCTTTATTATTGAGAGAGCATATCCGTTTCCGTCAAATTTCTATCAATTTCCATACGAATTTGACTACAATTTCCGGCTCAGTGGCGACATCTGGCGGTAGCGCGCCCTTTTTTAGTTTACCCAATCGATGTCGTGCTACCTTCCGACATTGGCGTTTTCGATTCCGTCGAAGTAACAAGTTAACAACTGCGCACGGGCTCTTTTCCTGCGACGGTTACAAGTTAATAAAATAAGTGAAATATCAATTTCAACCAGCGTACAGGTTGTATAAGTTCCCGATTTGATCGTGACAACGTAAGTAACCTAAGTTATATTTTATCCTTGGTTATAACAGCAACAGTAGTGAACATTACTTTTAACGGTTTTTTCCGTTCGGTTCACTAAATACTATTTAAATTAAGATCAGTTTTCATACGACAGTTAGCTTAGGGTTAGAAACACGTGTTCTTTATTGCAGAGGTTAGAAACACGTGTTCTTTATTGCAGAGGTTAGAAACACGTGGTCTTTATTGCAGAGATTAGAAACACGTGTTCTTTATTGCAGATGTTAGAAACACGTGGCCTTTATTACAGAGGTTAGAAAACGTGTTCTTTATTGCAGCGGTTAGAAAAACTTATTCTTAATTGCAGTATAATGGATAATAATAAAAACGGTGTCGGCCAGCCGGAGCCTGTGGCGGGCCCCAGCGGAGTGGGTCGCAAGAAGCGAAAGCGCAGCTGCAGCAGCAGCAGTAGCAGCTCCTCGAGCAGCAGCTCGTCGAGCTCCAGCGGTTCCAGTAACAACCGCGCTCGATCACACCGCCGCAAGAAAAGTAAGCGCAAAAATCGTTCCAACCGTATAATGGAGAAATTGTTTAAAGAAATGGCTGAGCTTCGTCAACACGTGAGCTCAAATTGTGGTGTAGTTCAACCCGACTATCCGGATAATGTGTCTATAGGCTCTGGGGTTAGTGGAGATATATATGAACAAGTGGACACTTGTGAACCAGGGCAGGTTACAAATAATCCTATATCAGAACTACCCTTTACGTTTGACATAGAAACCAAACTAAAGGAACCATCTGTTCCTAAAACTCCGGAGGTTTTTCTCAAAATGCTTGACGAGGTTCAACACTTGGGCAGTAAGGCTTGGCCAGAAGTAAGATATGCTGACACCCAAAAAATGTATAATCACACTCCAGGATTCATTGAACTAGAAACAAACGAGGAGGTAAAAAATTATGACTCCTTGCGTCACCTGTCCTACGCTGACAAATACTATGCTGCCCTGACGTTTTGTATTCTAAAGCAAAAATTAACACTGCAAGAAGCCATTCGTTGTCTCCTATCCTGGGCTAAAGTTACAAATGTCAATTATGAAAATTTAAGTGAAAAGGTTGAGGAGGTATTCCAGAAGGGTAACTTAGCAAAAGTAACTTCAGATCTATTGCAATTAGCTTGCGGTCACCGAGCCGAGGCGATCGAAATGCGTCGGGAATCAATTTCGAGTCAAATGAGAGATCCTTTGGTAAAGGCTAAGATAAATAGAATACCTCCTTCAACAACATATATTTTTGAATCAGAGCCTTTTACCGAGGCCTTAGAAAAGGCAGGCGGGGTTCGCAAAGCATTTTGGCCCCCTAAAACAAAGCAAGTAAAGCCCAATCAATCAAATAGCGGCCCCTCGCGGGGGCAAAGCATTCGGAAACCAATAGTTCCATCGCGTGGAACTCAGTACTACCCTACTGTACATTGTCATGAACAATTTGTGCCAACACAAAATTATGGTAACTATAACCCACCCTCGCGGGGTGGACACCAGTACCCTGCCTATGGCCATGTATATAAAAACCAGCCGGGTAGTAGTCAAACTGATTACCGTAACATCGGTAGGGGCTCCCTTCATAACCGAGGCTCGCGGCCTGAACGTGGAGGTATCCGAGGTCGTGCATACATTCCCAGGGGTAAAGGAAACCAAAAAAGATATAAAAAATGACTCGAAACGGTTTCGAGCTGGTCAACTAGCACAGTTCCACCATGCATGGGAGAAATTAGGAGCACCAAAAATTATTCTCAAATTGATAAAAGGTTACCGCATACCATTTTTTCTGAAACCCCCACTTTTGCGCCCAAATCTATCCCGGGGACCCTTTCATACACCCGTGTCAGGGGAAATGACATCAATCGTACAAAAAATTAAGGCACAACATATTTTACGGACGGTTCAAACGTCTCCAAGTTTCATATCCCCCCTGTTTCTTGTGCCGAAACCCGACGGGACATCCCGTCCAATATTCAATCAGAAAGCCTTAAACAATTACATAATTACGGAGCCCTTCCACCTCGTAAATATGCATCGCGTGCCCGATTTTCTTCAACCCAACGACTGGATGTGCAAAGTCGATTTGTCCCAGGAGTACTTTCACTTGAATGTAGCAAAATCACACCGACGCTTTCTAAGAATTGTATACAATCAAGAGTTGCTCGAGATGACTTGTCTCCCGTTCGGTCTGAGCACAGCACCGAAAACATTTTCTATACTGACAAATTTTGTAGCACAAATAATACGCGACCGGTGGAATGTGAAGATTTTAGTTTATCTAGACGATTTTTTGATAGTAAATCAGGATTATCATGTACTACGCGACCATGTCCATCTCACAGTACAAACACTTCAAAGACTAGGTTGGGAAATCAATTTCGAAAAGTCTGTTCTTTGTCCTCAAAAGTGCATAATTTTCTTAGGAATTTTATGGAACACTTGGGAAAATACAAAAGCCCTCCCAAACGAAAAAGTCCTGTCCGTAAACAAAAAAGTGACTCGTGTGCTCCAACAAGGCAAAATAACCTTAAAAGAGTTACAAAGGTTAGTAGGTCTTCTAAACTTCTCCAGCTTTGTAGTCCCACGAGGCCGGCTCAACCACCGACAGCTATTGATGTTCATGAACAAATTGCCAAACCCATCGACGAGGTAGTTCATAATACCATCCGAAGTTATAACGGAACTAAATTGGTGGACACAGAATTGCCCGTCATCTACCCCGTTGCACTATCCACCTCCAACGTATTTTCTGGCAACGGATGCGTCAGACTTGACTTGGGGAGCACACATCGACGACCTAGCTCTCTCGGGCTCTTGGGCACAAGAGGAGCAAGGTCTCCATTGCAACCACAAAGAGATGCTAGCTATACTATATGCTATTCAGGCACAAGTTCACCTATTAAGTCACAGCACGATCCTAATTCAGTGCGACAACAAGACTGCAGTGGCTTACCTGCGAAAAGAGGGCGGTGCGAAATCCCCAGCCCTCGTAGAGATAACCTATCAAATTCTGGATTTGTTAGACAAATATCGCATTCACCTCAGCATACAGTATCTCCCAGGCAGGTACAACAATCAAGCAAATCACTTGTCACGCCACCGCCGACCCCCGGAGTGGCATCTTCTACCAGCCTGTGTGGAGAAAGTATTTGCCAAGTGGGGTATCCCAATGATAGACTTGTTCGCATCAGCGACGGCTCACGTAGTGAGCAACTATGTGTCACGAGACCTGACAGACCCCCAAGCCCTATACCACGATGCGTTCAGCACCCCCTGGAACTACCCATTAGCATGGGTGTTTCCTCCGCCGTTTCTAGTCCCAAAAGTATTGACTCATCTGAATCATTCGACGGGTATTTTTGTAGTGGTAGTACCACGATGGAAGATGGTGTTTTGGCGTGCCGATCTCAAAGCCAGAGCACTCGCGGCACCAATAACCCTGAAACGTCTACACCGTCACCTAATCGACACGTCGACGGGTCTACCACCCCCAAGGGTTTAGGACATCACCCTCGAAGTATGGAAATGTGGGGGTGGAACGAGACGTTAGCTACGTGGAATGATGAGCAGCGTAGTTTATTCAAAAATTCTTGGCGTAAATCCATTATTAAAACGTATGAAGTTGCTTGGAAGCGCTGGATTTTCTGGTCTAGAGCCAACAATATAGATTTTAAAAATCCTACTTGTTCTAGTAAAGCATATTTTGAAGTCGATTGCGCTTAAAAACCCTAAGTCATCAAAGCCACCAATTTGGGATATGGATAAACTGACGTCCTTTTTGACTAGTTACGTCATAGACGTTAATAATGCCTTTCAAACATCGCGACACACCGCAATCCTGTTATTGCTTTGCTCAGGACGGCGTATCCATGACTTGACACTACTTGCAACCGATCCTAGCCATTGCAACATCTCAGATGATAGTATCATTTTTTGGCCCCAATTCGGGTAAAAAACCGATACCAGCAACTATAGACAGTCAGGATGGAAATTACTGTCTAATAGTAATAAACATTATTTAGATCCCTTATTCTGGATTCAAAAAACTATATTCTTACTAAATGAAAGACGTAAGGCAGCAAAGACAACAAATTTATTTGTGACAATCAGGGGCGAGGCACGAGCCGCGTCTCGAACAGTAATTACCGGTTGGGTGAAAACCCTATTTAAAGAGGCTGGCCTTGAAGGAGCCCCAGGAAGCACCCGATCTGCGGTGGCTTCAAAAAGTTGGCTAAATAACCATTCATTAGACGATATTTTAGCACGGGGAAATTGGCGGTAAGTTAATACCTTCCAAAAGTTTTATAGACGTGAGGTAATAACTTATGTTGATTCAAATAATATTACAAGATTATTTAATCCCATATAATGTTATTCTAGCTAAGATCAATATTTTTATATGCTAGTGTTAAGGTGTAATTATTACGATTCTCATGTTGGTTTGATTATTTATTGTACTAGTTATAATGTGATTATAAAAAACAGTGTTAATGGTGATAATCATAAAATAATTAGAATATGTTGAAACGATATGTATATAATTACATATAAACTCATTAAATTTATACAATGTTAAATGATATGTTTTTAATCCATGTATCACATTGGCGAAATTTCCTTATATGAATTAATCTAGTGTGGCTCCACCAGGCGATAACAAACAGGTCTCAATAATAAAGTTTCCAGTGACGGTCAAGTCATTTAATAGCAGCGTTTTACCTGAAATAAAACGCATATTAAATACTTACCTCACTGGAAGCTTTCATTTCATTTCTGCCTGGTGTAATTATTGAGCCAATGACGGAAGGTAGCACGACATCGTTTGGGTAAACTAAAAAAGGGCGCGCTACCGCCAGATGTCGCCACTGAGCCGTAAATTGTAGTCAAATTCGTATGGAAATTGATAGAAATTTGACGGAAACGATAAAGATAAAGATAAAGATAAAGATAAAGATAAAGATATTTTATTTGTAAATGTGGGTTACAGGGTTGTTAAATAAATATTGTTCTTGCCACATTCTACCTTAAAGGTGTACAAATATTAAATTAAATTAAATTAAATTAAATTTAGATTAGATTAAATAAAAGTTACATTACATTACATATGTCCGTTTGAATAGTCAATACTGAAAATTACATAGATTCTTAAAACATACACTAAACAATCACTCTCGAAACAATCTTTCAGTCACCGTTGAGGAAATCTTGTACGCTATAGTAGGCTTTATTAAGCAAATGTTCTTTAAGCTTTGATTTAAATAAATTAAAGGATTCTATTTCTCTGATACATTTAGGTATAGTATTATAAATTTTTGGTATCATCCCAAACACATTTTTTTGAAATAGTGCGGTAGAGTGCCGCGTGATGCTTAACTTAATGTTTCTTTTCGACTTTATTTTATTAAAATGATCCCAATTATTTCTTATATAAACAGCCATTTCGTTAATATATAACGATGGTAGAGTTAATATTCTTAATCTTTTGAAATGTGGCTGACATGTTTCTATTTGTTTCAAGTGACATATCGCCCTTATACATCTCTTTTGTGGTTTAAAAGCTCTGTCTTTATCCGTTGAGTTGCCCCAGAATATAACGCCGTATTTGAGAGTCGAAGCCACATAAGCATGATATGTTGATAGCAAGGCAGTGACTCCAACTACCTTAGCGAGCATAAACAGAGCATATGAAAATTGGCTCAACTTTGTGCAGACATTGTCAATGTGTGTTTTCCATGTCAAGTGGGAGTCGATCGTTAATCCTAAAAATTTTGTGTCATTAATTTCCTCAATTATTTTTGTACCATAGTGGATGTCAATTTTATTTGTTATATTATTGTAATTGTTTTTAAATGTCATTATATTAGTTTTATTCAAATTTATTATAAGATTATTTTGTCCGAGCCATTCAATAATATTTTCTAGGGAATTATTTATGTCAGATTCATAGGAATTAATATTAATATTCTGGCCTTCTGCTATCATTGTACTGTCATCAGCAAACATGACAATTGGGAAACTAACCGCGTCAGGTAAATCGTTTATATAAATAATAAATAAAAGTGGTCCCAAAACGCTACCTTGTGGTACCCCATATTGTACTGTCCTTGAATCTGAAAAATAATGATGTTCTGTCTTACTTGCTTTGTCTATTCTGGACATTTGAGTCAGTTGTTGCCGGTTGCACAGATAGCATTTAATAAGATTAAGCACATTACCTCGGACGCCATACATGTAGAGTTTATTTATCAAGATGGAATGATCGACATAATCAAACGCTTTGGTCATGTCCATGTACAATGCTGATACAGGATTTTTATTATCTAGGCTGGTGACTACGCGAAAGAGGAAATCATAAATAGCTTGATCTATTGTTTTATTTTTTCGAAACCCTTTTTGTTCTCTTCTAAATAAATTGTTTCTTTCAAAAAAGGCGTTTATAGCATTATAAATTACTTTTTCGACTACTTTGGAGAATACAGGAATAAGTGCAACTGGTCTATAGAAGGACATATTTTCTCTGTCATCTTTTTTAAACATTGGCTTGATAATTGTTGTTTTGAGCTTTTCAGGGAACACTCCTTGTTCTATGCACAGGTTTATGACGTGACTTAATATTGGAGCTATGATCAACGCTACATGCTTTATCACGCTTGTACATATGTGGTCATACCCCGTACTATTTGTATTTTTCAGTCCTTTTATTATTTGATATACTTCAATAGGTGAGGTGGGATTAAAGAATAGAGATTTAGGAAAGCAAGGCAGTTTTGATCTGCTGCTAGTCACCTCAACCTTTTGGTGTTGCTCTACTTGATCTATGTAAAAATTATTAAAAGCTTGGGCTATTTCCATAGGATCAGTAATTACACAATTATTGAATTTTATTTGTTTGATACTTTCTTTTGGTGCATTGTTTTTATTATTAAAGTTATTATTTATAATTTTCCAGGTAGCTTTACATTTATTGTTTGAGGATTGTATATAATAATCGTTTTGGGATTTTTGTGTCAGTTTTATTATTTTCTTAAGTCTTTTAGTATAGGTTTTGAAGTTATATTTATTGATATCGTTTGGAGCACGTCTGTATGTCCATAATAGCTCCCTTTTTCTTTTTGAACATACTCGTATGCCCTTAGAGATCCACCGAGGTCGCGCGTTGCTAGAGCATCTTATTTTGATGGCTGGAAAGCACAGGTCATACATAAGCACAAATATATCATGGAATTCATTATATGCAACGTTGGCATCAGAGCTTGTTAAAGTCTCAGAGAAACTCAGATTTGATAGACACTCTTTAAATTTGTCCAGGTTATCTTTATGGAAATCTCTTTTTTCCACAAACCAATATTCAAGCGTACAGTATTTTCTCACCGGGCATTCCAATAACTGTCCAGTATGATCCGAGAGCGCTAACTCTATTATTCGGCCTTTGCATCCTCTAATGTTTTGAATAAAATTGTCAAGACAAGTCCCACTACTCAGACGTGTGGGTTCGTTGAATGTTAGTCTCATGTTGTAATTTAATAGTAATTCTTCAAAATGTGCTGCATTCTTATCTTGACGAAGACGATCTATGTTAAAATCTCCACATATTATAGTCTTACGTCTACCACGGCAAAGTTTTGACAATAGCCTATCTAAGTTTTCGAAGAATTTATCGTAAGACTCTACATCATATTTACATTTCCTATATATACATATCACATTTAAATTATGCTCTGTAAGTATTATACCACAGCACTCTATTGCATTTGTAATATTACAGTCAGCTATGTCAATATTCTGAAATTTCAGTCCTTTTTTTACAATTAGAGCTGTACCACCACTCCTTGTACTTCTGGCTGAATAGGTAGCCAGTGTATAATTTACAACATTAAGTGCATTTACATCAGTTTTTAACATGTTATGTTCTGTTATGCCTATGACATCTACTGAAGTTCCGCTATTTCTAAGTTCCTCTAGGTAAATGGATAACATGTCAGATTTACTTATAAGTCCATCAATATTTTGATGGAATAAATGTATAACATTATTCACGAAAAAAATCAGTATTGTTACACTTTTCGTTTCCATTAGTATTGCAATTATCATCACTGTTTTGTTGAGGGTTTGTCACACAGCTTTCTTTTTGTATATAATATGTAGAGTCAGTTTGAGTTTGAGTACATTTATCTTCGCTCTTTCTTGACTCAATCCGGCCTTGCTTTGCTGCGTAAATATGCGCATCAAACTTTATTTTATAGTCTATGCGCAGCATTTCCCTGAGGAGTGATTGAGACAGAAATACTGACCTAAGTATATGCGCATTATTCTTCAGTGGCAGATCAACAAATGTACAGTTTTTAAATGCACTCGCGATGAATTTGATTTCATAATTTAACTTCTTTTCGTTTAAGTAGTGACTATGAGTAACTTTTGGAATGATTATATTTGTGTTCTGTACTTTTTGCAACCAGGCCCTAAGTTCGAATTGGAACTCACAGGGGTTATGATCATTCGTCCCTGACAGCAGCACTACAAAGTCATCCATGGTCAGTGTCGATATTTCATATTTATCTGCGTCAATAATGTTCGTAAGCTTTGCTTGCGGTTTAACAAAACAGGTAACAAGGAAATCCTGTCCAAGTAACTGTTGTAAGGCCTTTTGTAGGTGTCTTCCCTGTTGATCAGCTAAAATAATCACCTTACGCCGCCGTGAAGTCATTTTAGTTTTAATTTTCTCCGCATAGGGCAGCTGATATTTCTGGGATTTTAATGTGTCTGGCTCTGTTTCGGTGGATTGGTGGATCGCAGCAGGTTGGTGGACCAAAGTAGAGCTCGTGGGGGCGCTAGGTACTGGAGCGAGGGCGGGCGGGGCGTCAAATTTGCTCGCTTTTCGCAATAAGCCTGTGGAGGTTGTATTGCTAAGGTCCATTCGTTCTATCACTCTGGTTGTAAATTCTCGTGGTGACTTGCGTGGGTATCCGATTTGAAGAACGCTGAGGTCAAGTTTTCGATATTGCGGAGAAAAGAACCTAGGTGATGAAGTTACGCCTCTGTTTACTCCAGATCCCGTAAATCCTAGCGTTTTGAGGAAATCATACTTTGTCTTGTAGTCTGCTAAGGAAGCCCTTAGAGTAGCCATTTCTAAATTTAGACTATCTACCTCGGCGTTTGCAGAGTCTAGTTCAACGCGCAGTTTGTTATTGGTGTCCCTTAAATCGCGGAGTTCCTGAATATTAGCTCCCACGTTCGGTAAGCTCTGGTAGCTCAGGTCTAGGATTGATTGATTATTATCTTCATCAATTATTAACTGGCGCGGCCGTCGTTGAGTAACATATGTAGTTGAGATAGGGGAGCATGGCGCACTGTGGCTGGTGTTATCATGTACTAGAGAGGACTGGTCTTGCAATAGTGAGTCACGATGTAGCTGTATATCTTGGCATGTTGGGCACAGAAATGTGTTCTTCAGTTCAATAACATTTCCCTGATATTTAGCCGCCGTTATGTTAACGCAATTGTGGTGATATGTATCATGGCAGCTATTACATGCAATAATTTCTGTAGAAAGGATGGATTTTTTGCACATTTTGCACTGCATGTTGAGATTGAACCTTGTGGCGGCCTCTAGTGGTACAATCTTGAACAACTTGAGGGTACTTCGGAATTACTGTAATCGATTATTAACTGCAGATTTAGTTCTGCAGATTTAGTTCCTCTTGGTGTACTCCAGATGGCGCCACTATCAGTATTTAGAGTAGTTTGGTTATTCTCTGCTTTTAGAAAGCAATTTTCTCGTTGCCGTTTGTTCGGTTATGAGAGTATTGTGCAGTTGCTCGTTTACAAAAGTATAAAAATTTCTGATCCTGTAAGGTGGGACTCGAACCATGTCCACCTTGCACAGTTTAGACAGCCTCCTTAACCATTCGGCTAACGAGTGCTGTAGGTGATTATAAAGTGATAAAATGAAAAAATATTTAGACACATGGTGGGACTCGAACCATGTCCGCCTTGCACAGTTTAGGCAGCCTCCTTAACCATTCGGCTACCGAGTGCTGTAGGTGATCGGTTGAATATTGTCTTTGCATCCAATGTAGTTGAAGGTCGGAAAAGGTGCATCTGTGCGTTGTGTCGTTGGTGAACTTTGCACTGGCACGATATTGTCACTAGATTTACACAATTATCTAAGCACGTTATGCCAATATTCACTGAGTTTTATGATATTTGTCTTGATATGACATTGCTTATCAATGCTTTTGTGTCCATGCACTCGTAACTGTTCACTGTTTCATTGTTTGTTGTTATCTGGTAAAATTATCTTTTTTCACTTAAATCACTGGTGTAGTCCGGTTTATATAGTTGATTTTATATTGTCTATACTTAATTAATATTATAACACAAAAAATAATAATTGATTAAGCTTAATTGTACCACTAATTATTTTTTAACACGGAGGAGCGTTTAAAGCGGTGTTAACTTAGTAGCGCCCCCTGGCGGATCCTCCGAACGGATATGCTCTCTCAATAATAAAGCATCCAGTGAGGTAAGTATTTAATATGCGTTTTATTTCAGGTAAAACGCTGCTATTGCCATCATACGACATTGATATGATATGCATCTAGGGATCTTAAATTAGCTCTCTTTACATAGGTACCTATAGTAATAATAATTGTTTTTTTATTTTATTTCAAGAGTTGTCTTGAGTAGGTAATACGAAAGGTAAGACGAAATAATAAAAAAAATATGTAGGAATATAATGGCTCCGTGGTGTAGGAGTTGCCGTTTCGATTCCTGACCAAGTACTAATGAGATAATTAATTTATCTTAAGTACAATATACAGACGGACGTTCTAACGGTGTTGGAAATCATTGTAAGGAAACTGTAACGGCATTAAAGGCTAAGGTCGAGCCACCGCTATCAGTAGCTATGATCGTCTATTCTATCTACCCCAAAATGAGATGTCCCGATTCAGCTGTAAGATTTGTAAGTTAAGAATGATAAGTCTGAATTTCTCGTTCGTTGAGAAGCTCGTTAGGCGTACAATAGTCGAACGGAAAATTGGTTCAGGAAGTTACGGTTTCAAGTTAGACAGAGAAAGCATATATGCTCGCAAGCCGGTATTTCGCATCAGTTAGCGGTGTATTGCGCCAGATCGATCGTTGTTGTATTTTGTGTGATGGTACCATTTATTTTTTTGTATATATGGGCGCTTGGAACTTCTTTTAGTGGTCGACCACAATTTATAATATTTGTTTGGGATATCGTATAGATATCCGTCGTAGTTTTACAACGTGAGTACTCAATGATATTTCATGTGCTCGCTAGTAGCGGCTTGTGGTGGTTCCAATTATATATTTAGTTCACGGCAATAACGATCCGAAAGGACCGGTTTACACAATTGCGATTTGATTTTCCGAAATGGGTTTGAACTAGCGGTTACCTCAAAAGGTCCGTAACGTTTTGAAACCTTCAACTCTGCGCAATTTGAGCTGGATGTTATCGAAACGTTGTCATTAACGCTTTAGGAGATCTAACCCTCACCATAGCGAAGTGCATAGTTCGGTAAATACCGATCTATGAATTTCACTGACCTCAGCACGACCTCGGCCAAGCCTAATCATATATATTTTACTCAGCCTACACCTTAGACCTCCAGCGAAATTTACATTTAATTTAAAGATGCAACTTGAATCCAAACTGATCCAAGGCAAGGCAAAACAATCCTAAACAATGAACTTTAGACTGTAATTTGATCTCTTCGCGCGTCCCCGACAACACTCAAATGTCAAAATATCAACAGGATAGGTTATCTGTGTTGACACCGGTTTAACTTTGTTCTGAATTTGTTATTTCCATCCGCGGAACCTCATCGATCAAACAGTCTCCCTATGCCCTGCCAACCTAGGTTTAGCCGCGACTAAACTCCTGTCTAGCCTAGTCTAAAATCCTAGTGTTATACCACGTCCATTATCGACACCACTCGAAAATGGTTGAGTTTGATTTGAATGTGCTTGTATGTTTAATGACTGTGTGTGTGGGAATTGCAAAACTCGCTACTCGAAAGGAATGAGGAGAGGATTAGCCCGCGAATATCCTAAGAGCCAATCCAGGAACCCTATGGTGAAGGAAAAAGGAATTTAGGGTCGCTCCAAGCCCAGACTCAGACTCAGATCAGTTACCTACAAGTTCTTATCTAACGACCCATGTTAGTTTTGGAATTTGGGGTAGGTTGATATAAAGGATAGGAACCGAGGTATATCTCGGCGCTTCAGACACTCACGAAAAACCACTGAAATACGCAATCACAATTCGTATAGTTCAGACGCATAAGACGGCAGACCAAAACTGTTTAGAATCGTGAAAGACGACTGTCACAGTAGCTAGACGCTGAGACTGAATGCTCTCCCCTTCCCCGCTATCGTATTTATAGACCCCACATGTCTGGAAAAAAATGGCGTCCTATGCGAACACGCGCTGCCCAAGCGGAGCTTCTTATCACTAACTACACAGGGTCTAATTTCAACCATGCCATGCAGATCCGCCGTTCTACAAATTGTGTGTACGCATATTCACTATGATCAACCGTAGGTTATCACTCAAGTCATTCGGTATTGCCGATACACAAAATCTGTTGATCGCTGACCATAAAAGCTTGTTGCGATTAATTTAAGCCTTCCCGACCGCTAGCGCGCTAGACAAAGACCACTAGAATGATATTCAGACCCGTGGTGTCAAACTCGCCATCTCATACCAAACAAACGCAATTGTATAATTGCAGTCAACATAATAGCTTTCTCCGTATCGTTCCATAATAACCTTCCATTATTTAGTTATTCATAATTTATTCAGCGCGCAGCCAAATCGGCTCTGATCCCTACACATCTCGGAGGAATGCGACAAAAAAACCTGACCTGCAACCTTCCTCGAACCATCCCACGCGCTTGGCTCATTGTTTTTTGCTAACTTACCCTGAGCTACTCAAAAACCCAAATATTAAATGAACCGATTCTCGTATTCAAAACAGCGCGGCGATGGGCTAGCCCTCTGTCACGCAAAATGAAGTATCAAATGTACTGACTCTCGTGTACCATTACAAAACCTTCATTACTCCACAGCTGCGGCAATGGGCTAGCCCCCTGTCACAAAAATGGAGTATTGAATTACTGGCTTAACGTGGGCAAAATTGTGCCGCTGCCGTCCCGTCTGGGAAAGGCGTAACGCTATGTATAATTGCTAATCCATGCCCGCTGGTATTTTGCAAGTTGCAAAACAATCAATCAATTTGGGCTGCGGGCAGAATACTTTTTCAGTTTTCATTCCAACAAGCGGTTCAATTAAATAATACTCTGTTATTATTTATTACCATATAATGTTTACATATAATGTTTAGGTAGGCATGTACTTCGCTACTTAGGTGAGTTTCATTTTGGGAAGTTATTGGCGGATCTTCTTATCATTTACCCACTAACAAGTTTTTCACATCATTGTACCTCATATAACGCTACACAATGAGGATGGTATGTCTCAAGTACTGCACGGACGCTTTTGACGGACGCTACAAACAAATTCTGAAATTTCGGTCACATTTATATCTAACAATACACTAAATATGTGCATACTCAGAATCTGTCTCAATCGTACTTTCTTGCTAGAATCACGGTCACCTATTTAAAACGCGAAAAGGACCGTTGTAAGTTGGTTACAATGGTTTACGGACAAAATCGTTACGTAGAAAAACATGAGTACAGCAGTACAGGACCTAAACTGTGGATATACTTAAAGTAAGAATAAGAATAAGAATAAATTTATTTAGTAAGAAAGACTTAAAGCTAGTTTTACATGTTATAGTTCATCCAAAACATCTCTTAAAAGCTACATGTGTTTAACTGCGGCCCCACACTAGGCTGAGCCTGTATCGCGGGTGCCATCGTATGCTTAGCAGAATTGGAGTTGTTGTGCTTAGTAGTAATTTACAAACAAAAATAAAAGTTAGATAGAAACATTTAAAATATACACATTTAAAAATATATAAAACATACACAGTGCAAAATTAGTAGAGAGGTGACTGTAAAAGATATTGTACATACATAACTGACACATAGGTCTAGATCAATAATTTACTCAGTTGAGTATAGTAAAATTACTAAGTAAGTGACCTTGTGTTATTTCTCGATTGGTTTCAGGTTGTCTGAAAATTGTTTTAAACCTGAAATTGTATGTTTATCGACCTTGGCTTTTTGACATGCAATACACGTCTTGGCCCGAATTCCGATATCCCAATTCGTGCCTGGCCAAAAAAAATCTTTTCTGAATCGTACTTCGCGGTACTCGAACGCTAGGATAACTCAGATTTTGTATGGACTCGAAGGCTAATTTACGAAATTTCTTAGCTAAGTATGGTCGGGCTCTGTCGGTGGACATTTCGCACTTTTAATTTCATTGCGAGACGGTAAGCTAATCATCTTTAATATTACCTTGCTATCAGGCGTTGCCGAGTACTGAGTTAGGTAACTATCCATTACTTGGTCTTCTGCTAAAGCTGCATAATCTATGATCGTTGGACAGAGTATCGTCTCGATACGAGATAACGCGTCGGCTAACACATTGTCTATACCTTTCACGTGCTGCATGTCGGTAGTAAATTCACTAATGTAGGCCAACTGGCGAGTGCGTCTAGGTGTCTCTTTCTCACTGCTAGCGGAACTGAATGCAAACTAATAATGTTAGTGTGTGATAGTGATCGCTAAATATTGTTAGCTGTCGACCTTCTACCAACGGACGAAAATGTCTGACCGCCAAAAATATCGCCAAAAGTTCGCGATCGTAGGTACTGTATTTCTGTTGACAATCATATTCATATTCATACTTATTTATTGATAACGTCAGTAACATGTCTGTTTAATATTTATGCTTCGGAACGCACCGGTTTTCCGTTGCGCGGATCGACCGCGAGTGATCGGGACATCACTAGCTGTCACTTGCATAGAAACGAAATGACGAGTTAGAGGTTACTTTGCACATGGAAAATGTCGGCGTCAAGCATTCGGGCCTTGGCTGTCTGTTATTGGTAATAATTGCCTAACACAGGTATCGGGGCCTGGTCGGAATGTTAATTGTAATAATCACGGAACAATCGTCGGGAAATAAGTAGATTTCACGTCATCGGAGTGAGTGCTTCGTGTTGTGAAAGGTTGAAGTGATTTGGTGACCAATTCGTCGCGTTCGGATAGCGATCCTCGTGTCGGCAAGCATCACGACGGCGACAGCTTCGGGCGACGAGAGTTAGATTCGACTCCCCTCCCCCCTACCCTGGTGTTCCTCATCCCGTATTCCTGCCTCGAATTGAGCTTTCGAAGGCCGGTCCACGGCGTCAAGGTCAGTACTGCTTTGTGACATTCCACTGAAAAACAACCCTACCAAGATTCCACGCCCTGTCAGTTAAGGCGTGGAAATTTAACAATGTCATTTTGTTATTGGTAAATAGAGTTAGTTCAGTTGAATGTCAAATAAAAATTACATTAAAATTAAATTGTGTCAAATTAAATTAAAATAATAATAACAAATTACATTGAATTATATAAAAATATAAAAAAGAATAATTTACTTAATTAACATAAATGTTGTCTAGAGAGAGTCTACGTAGTTGGGTAGGTCTAGGAATTCCAAAAAAGAATAGATGGTTTGCTCGACAAGCCAGCGCTTCAGGCGCAGTTTGAAAGTGCTTGGATTGAGAGCATCGGTTACGTTGGCGGGAAGACGATTATATACCGCCGGACCCATGACGTGAGTCATCTTCGATGACTTCCCCAATGTGTGGGGGACCGTCGCGAGTTTGTGACCGTGGCGGTGTGTTTTGCGGAGCGTGCGGAATGAGTCCAGGTTTTCGCGCCCGTAGACGGCCACTTGCAGAATGGTGACGGACGGCAACGTCAGGATTCTGAGCGCTTTGAAGTGAGGCTTCGCGGAGACGTCCCAGCGGACCTGGACTATAGCTCTCACGGCTCGCTTTTGCATCCTGAATGCCCGTTCCCAATCTGCTGCGCGTCCCCACAGTTCGGCTCCGTACTGCAGCAGCGAGTGCACTGTAGCGAAGTAGCACGACTTCACTATGTCGCGCGGCACCGTGCGTGCCAGCCGTCGCAGCGCGAAGCACGCGCCGCTGAGCCGCGCACACAGCCTGTCCACGTGCGCACTCCACGTGTGGCCGCGGTCCAGCTCGAAGCCCAGAAACGTTGTCGCCTCCACCTGCTCGACCCGCACTCCGCCCACATGGACGTTCAGCGGGACAAGATGGCGGCCTGACAGGTCGAAGTGGAGAAAGTGGGTTTTTTCAAGTTAAGGACGAGGCCATTGTCGCGGAACCAGTGAGACAGTTCGGTTATTGTATGGTTTAGGCTTAGCTCAAGGCCTCCAATCGTTTTGTTCGTAATAATTCCTGCCACATCGTCAGCGTACATATATAGTTTGCCGGAGGTCATTGCTTGTGGCAGGTCGTTGACCAAGAGCGAAAACAGAATATTGGATACAGAAGAGCCCTGAGCAACCTCCATATGTGTCAATCTTTCATCTTTAAAAAAAAATAACCTATAGGTTTCCATGAGTTGTTGACATACTGTTGAAACACGGCGCTCGCGCAGAAATCTGACGCATCAGTCATAAGATATGTATATTAATTTAAAGTAAAATTATATAATAATTGTAAAGTAGACATGTATTATATGTTTTAAAGCGTTATAAAGTTTATCATACAATCATCAATATGTTTTTTCAGGCTCTTAGGCTGAAGCAGACGCCATCATGCAGCAGAATGACGAACGCAGCCGCCGCATCAACAGTGAGCTGGCTGGAGGGCCGAGCACTGCAGAAAGCTATTTTGGAAAAGCTGTGGAGAGATAGGAATTGCTGTTTTCTAATTCTCTACTACAACAAGATACTTCTGGAAATCTTGAAATTGCTATTTGAGCAATTATAAACCATGTTAAAGCGTCTTTGTCGAAAAAAGGATATTACAATGTTCAAGATTACTTAAATGGTGGGACTGTATGGGGTAAATCTGGCTCAACACAGACCTTGCTGTTAATAATTTTGTTATTATTTATTCCTGCTTATTAATTATGATAATGACTAAATATTATATTTTGTAAGCAAAAGCAATTTTTAAAATAGATCTAAAAATTAATCTGTGGTAGTTTCTACGCCCTGCTTCTCCCAATGTGATCCAATGTAGAGAAGTGGCAAAAAATGACGATTGCTAAGTATATGTAAATATCTACAGTAATAAAGACAATTGGAATTTTGGAATTTTCGGAATTTTGTAGACGAGGAAACTTCCTTTTCCATACTCCAAAAAATCTTTCAATAATATTTCTTATCCTTATTTGAGCATAGTTGTAATTTGCTTCTGCCCTGGTTACGGTTTGCAAAAGTGGTGTTAGAATGAATGGCAGAGAAGGGTATCCACTATCACCAACAATAATTTCATTTACTTCTCCCCTGGAAAAACTTCGGAAAGAACGGGAATTGCTGAAAATTCTGCTGTCATGAGAGCTCCCTGGCCACCGTGCAACAATATCAAAAATCTCCATATTTGGGCCTGTTATCATTTGCGTATTTATAGAAAATAAAAATACCTTTCCTTTTTCTATAGGCCTCGGAGTGTTCAATATTTCTTGCCCTATTTATTTTAATATGGGTACAGTACAGATATTAATCAATCCATGACGGGTAGGACTTCTTCTCATTTGTTCATATTGGTTTTTTATGTTTTGTACTTGTTCCGCATTTGGAAAGTGAATGAATCTAGGCAACAATTTTGCTAATGCAAAAGATACTTCGGCTATAACCCTACAAACTGTAGGCTGGTTTATGCTGATGATATCACCACAAATAGTCTGAAAAAAAGAAATAGACATGTTGATTTTTCCACAGTTACAAGACAGTTCTATGTAGTACATAAGTATATACTTAAAACATATGATTATGATGAGAATTACCTGGAAGCTGCCGGTGGCATAAAATCGTAAAGCTAGCAAAACTTTTATTCTTGCTGTTAGCGGTAGTCCCATTTAACCAACAGACGAATGCAGGTCTCCTTCAATTAGAGGCAAGATAACATTTTCCACAGTGTACTTGGTGAACCGATATCTGCTCTTGAACTCGTCATCGCCATAGTGATCAAAGGGATCTTGGTTGTACATATTTCGAATATACACTCGGGATTCTCATGAGTCTTCGCACACGATTATCAGCTGCGTCCACCGAAACTCCCACATTTTCTATTCGATTGAAAAGTTATTAAATCATTTCGACGTTATTCATATCGTGCAGTAGGTCAGAGTCCGTTTAAATAAAAACAACAATTCCACAGGTGATGAGGCGGTATCGGGAGTCCAAAGGTGTAGGTCAAATGTGTAGGTCAAGTAAATTATAAACGAAAAACTATAGCACAGCAGACAGACCATTCGTCATTGAAATTAATCATGTTTAGATGATATTTTTACCCTTCACCATTATTTCTTGAATAAAAATGTTGCGTGTAATGTAACAGCTCCTGTCAAATTCAATACTCGCATAAATTTTACTTTGGGGACGTGCTTTTCTAAGGAAAGTCCAAGGTTCTGTCTCTGAAGTTGAAAGTATACTCTGTCACAACAAAGCTTACTTTGTGAAGATACCTTTGCTGTAAAGTAAAGTCACGACTTTGAATCTGGCCCTAAGGGTAGAGTTTTAGTGACTAGAACGGAAATACTTGTTTTTGATGGCGTTTGCAATTCTAACAGCTCGCAACACAGACCACTGAACAGAATGTACTAACATGTCAATTTATTCATAATGCAATGGTAATAAAACGCAATTGTCATAGTAATAGTAGTAGCATACCCATGTTGTATTGAATTTTTTTAGTAAGTTACCGGAATTGGGGCCCTGTGACAGCCTCTGTTTCCTGCGGTCACCGGCGCACTAAACCTACTCTTAACGTCTAAAACAGGTATGGGCAACCTTTGCTTAGCTGAGAGCCTGATTTTGGGACTAAATCAGGTCACGGGCCGAAGGTAAGAAATAAGTAGGTAGTAGTGAACAAAATAGCAATAAAAATTCACACATTTTTTTTTATTGATCTTCATCTTCCACATAACTTAGCTTAATCAAACATAAAAATCAAATTACTTAAAAAATCATATGGAAAAATCAAATAAAAATTAATGAGAGACTTGAGTTTGAAGCTGAGAAACAAGATCATCAATATTGGGATCAATATCACTTGTACATAGGCGCAAATTGTTTCCTAAATTAACATCTGTAAGCCGAGTACGATGCTTATTTTTGTTAATTTTCATGATTGAAAAAAACTGCTCACATTTATACGTGCTTCCGAATGTGCAAATAATTTTTCGTGCGAAAACTCTCAGCTTTGGGTACTTTTCTTCGGAAAGGTATATTCTGTAAAATTCGCTTAGTTCCGCGTCATCAAATTTAGACTTCAAATATGAGTCTTCTTGAAGCTCGATCAACTCCATTTGTAGGTGAAGCGGAGCATCTTCCACATTACACTTACAAGGATTTGCAAAGATATTGAAAGTGCTATCCATATTCTTAAAATCAGAAAACCGATCAGTGAATTGCTCTGAGAGTAGTTTCAGTTCTTCAGCATAGCGACCGTATTCAATGTTTTCGTGACTGGGTAGTGTTACAAAATGAAAACAGTTTTCACTTCTCATTTGTGTTTCCCATAAGCGAATTTTGTTTTGAAAAGCTTTAAGATGACTGCACAGCTGATTTACCAGTTGCCCTTGTTTATGAAGCTTCAAGTTCAGGTCGTTTAAGTGTCCTTTGATGTCTACCAGGAATGCTAAGTCACAAAGCCACGTTGGGTCACAAATTTGCAGCAAAGGTTTCTCTTTCATTACCATAAAATCAGCTCTTTCTTTTCTAAGGTCATAAAATCTTTTGAGCATTTTACCTTTGCCTAGCCACCTTACATCGCAGTAGTTTGTCACATCATCGTGTTCTGAAGAGAGTTCGTCCAAAAATGCTTTAAACTGGCGATGGTTTAGACCGCGGTATCTAATGAAATTGATGGTACTTACTACCACATCCATAACGTTCTTCCTTGTTTTAGACTCTAAAACAAGCAGGTGAGGAACGGGGGGGGGGGGGGAACGCTTGACCTTGATAAATGCATCGTGTTCAAAATAATAAGAATATTGTGCCGCGGGTGGCAAAATGCTCATAGCGCGAGCACTCTCAGGTTAATTCATCACTATCATCACATCATATATCACAAAATCATATACACATTGCAAATTGAAATTTGGCGCGGCGGCTATCTTGAATGCAAAACGGACCCGTAATTCGTACTAAAATACCTCGAAAATCATACACATATCGCAAAACTGAAAATTGGCGCGGTGGCCATCTTGAAATGCAAAATGGATTCTCAGTTCGTCACTAATGAAAGAAAACACTCGATTTTCAATATATCCTAGAAATTACGTTGGACCACCAAAATTCGTAATCAGTCATTAACATATCCGTAATTTTGCGAGCCCTAGTACCTATGGTATGATCAGGATAGGATTTCTCTGGCGGGCACTTACGTGCCCGGACAACAGCTAATATGATATATTATGTTTGTCGCGAGATTTAGTGCCTATAGATAATCAAGTAAATTATACAATGTAAAGTAAGGCTTAAACAAAGATCTTCAAAGTTAACCCGAGATTAGAGTTAAGCAGCTTTAGAACTTGGCGGGGCATATATACAATGAACTTCAAAGTTAACCCGAGATTAGAGTTAACCAGCCGTAGGAGTGTACCTACTTACTTAGGTAAAAAAAATAAAAAATATGTTTTTTTTTTTCATAATGCAATTGTTGTTCGATAAGTACAAGATTGTTTCTTTAATTTTACACGTTGATATCAATACACTGGTATAAATAATATTATTATAAACACGACAGAACGAATATGTACAACTAGTTATTTAATAATTGTGTAACGTAAATGTCAATCAAACACGAGTGCTGAGCTTGTACTGGTTTTTATTATGATCTCCTACCCACATATATTCAATATCCAACATCCCTCTTCTTATAACGAATAAAAAGAATAATAGAAATTTAAATAATTCCAAATAATTGTTACACAATAATATGACACAACAGTACCATCTCTTTAAACATGCATAATATAATTCAAACTAATCACTAACACAATGACATGTATTAAATTAACTTAGTAGGTAAATACACAATTCAACAACGACAGTTTATCTTTCTCATAAAATGGTTGGACTATAATTATTAATTATTGATCATTATTATTCATATATGTAACATGCATTGTATTGCAAACAAACAAAAACAAAAGAAAATAACATGCTTAAAACTTGTAGATAGTAGGTACCTAAGTAATTTTGTTTAGTCCTTACGAAGACATTCGATTTAGACAATAGTAACAGAACATAGAACATGTAACAATGTAGGTAAGTACTTAAGTACCACAAATTTATTCTGTACATAGGTATGCTTAGGTATATTGCATAATTATTAGGTACATAGGTAGGTATGTTCTCACCTCTTGCCTACTTGTGTAATAAAGGTATATTAACAATCATTATTCATTAGTTCATAACGCATTTCATTACATTAGATAATATATATATAACAATTATAAATTATACGACATAATATTTACTAACAAAGATCGGCAGTATACTTGAAATTCTTTGTAAATTATAAAAAAAAAATATAACTAAATTATTCATTTAATAGTAATTCATTTAACATTCGCATTAATTGATATTAGGTACAATTTATTCTATACAGATAATAATACTTGAAAATTTTAAACTAATTCCTAGCTGTGGTGGATGGTGCCGCGGGGTAGCCGTAGCGATCAGGGGGTCTCACCGTCCTGCCATAACGAGTTATGTAAGAATCAGCTGTTACATTAGGTATAGGTGTTCGCAGTGGGACACTGGGGCTGCGCGGGCGCGGGGACCTAGCACTACTCGGCTGAGTCATCGTCACGATATCATCATAGCAATAGCTATTATTATTATACGAATGCGACTCGGGACGGCTAACTGAATCTTCTATTAAATGTCTACGATTCCGCACAATTACACTACCTGAGTACATTTGTATTTCGTACGATCGTGGTCCTTTTAAACCGCAGACAATACCATTTTGCCATTTGTTATTTAACCATGCTTTAACGTTTTGACCTACTTGCAATAAAGATAAATCCTTAGCACTTTTGTCATAATAACGCTTCTCTTTAACCTTACGATTTTTTAACTTCGAACATATGTCCCTATGTATTTTAGGTTGTAATAAAGTAGGTAAGCATGGCACAACACTTCTAATTTTCCTGTTATTAAGTAATTCGGAAGGTGAAGGTAACACATTATCAATTGGTGTATTTAAATACTCCAATAGTGCCAATCTGAAGTCCGAGTTATCATAGGTAGTCTTTTTTAATATATTTTTTATCGTTTGAATCGCTCTTTCTACCTGGCCATTAGATTGCGGATACCTAGGAGATGACGTAACATGTTTGAAGTTCCATTCAGCAGAAAATTGCATAAAAAATCCGCTTTTGAACTCTGGGCCTCCGTCAGTCATGATGACGTCAGGAATACCGTTTCTACTAAATACAATCTTCAGTTGCTCAACCACGGACTGTGACGTCATCGACTGAATATTGATAACTTCCACAAACTTGCTGTAATAGTCAACAACCAAAAGATATGTTTGATCCCGGTAGTGAAATAAGTCCGCTGCTATTTTAGACCAAGCCCTGTTAGGAATCTCGTGTTGTAACAATGTCTCTTTACAATTGGCCCTTCGGTAGGTTAAACATGCTTGGCAGTTAGAAATCATATCTTCTAGCTGGGAGTTCATGTTAGGCCAATACATGGTTTCACGCGCTCTCAATTTGCACTTTTCTACACCTAAATGTCCTATATGTATCTTACGCAACATCTCTTGTCTCATACATTTAGGTATAATAATGCGAGTACCTTTCCAAACTAAACCGTATTGAACGGTTAACTCGTCCCTTACACACCAATAACACCTAATTAATTCATTAACCTCTTTTTTATGTGTAGGCCATCCGTTTTTTATTACCTTTATTAATAATTGCAACTCATTGTCATTACGAGTGTACTTTTGAATTTCAAGGAAATGTGAATCAGTGAGAGGATTATTAATGGCTACCGAACACACCTGCGCCTGCGCATCGAGGTGATCCCGGGGCTCAAGGTCACGGTCAACGCTGTTGCTATACGAGTGGCAGGCGCGCGATAGCGTATCCGCAACATATAGATACCTACCCGGCTTATATACCAGTGTGAAAGTATATGGCTGTAATCTCATTAGCATTCTCTGCAAACGGGGAGGCGCATTTATTATAGGTTTGTTTATTATGCTAATGAGCGGTTTGTGATCGGTTTCTATCGTAATATCCGTACGGCCATATATGTACGTATAGAACTTTTCACACGCAAATACACACGCGAATAACTCCTTTTCAATTTGCGCGTAAGCTTGCTCTGTTTTATTTAGAGATTTTGAGGCATAGCAAACAGGTAGCCCGTCTTGCAATAGACATGCACCTAACCCATTTTTACTAGCATCCACTGATAACGTAACTGGTTTATCTAAACTATAGAATTGTAATATAGGCGGGCTCGATAAGCTCTGCTTTATAGCTTTAAAACAAGCCGCGTGCCTGTCATTCCAGTGCCATTCGATATCCTTTTTAAGTAACTCCCTTAATATTGAGGTTTTTTCTGACAGATGTGGAATAAAACTGCCTACATACGTTACAAGACCTAAAAAACGTTCTAAGTCTTTGACATTTTTTGGCTCCGGCATGTTTCTTATTGCCAACGTATGTGAATCATCTGGCAATATACCATTCTCACTAATTTTGTGACCTAAATATGTGATTTCATTTAACCCAATTTTACACTTTTCTCTATTTAGCTTTATATTAATCTTTCGGCATCTTTCTAATACTTGGTGCAAACGTTCATCGTGCTCCTTCTTATCCTTTCCATATATCAATAAATCGTCCACGAACTGACAAACTCCTTCAATATCCTCAAAATGTTCCAGAAGAGTTTTGTGAAAAACTTCAGATGCTGACGATATACCAAATGGTAACCTTAAAAATTTGTATCGTCCGAACGCCGTATTAAAGGTGCAAAGGTCTGTGCTATCGTTATGTAATTTATACTGCCAAAAACTCTTTTTTGCATCTAACGTACTAAACACTTTTGCACCCGACAGTTTCGCTGTTATTTCGTCAAGTGTTGGCAATTTAAAATGCTCACGACGTATTGCTTTATTAAGGTCTTGCGGATCTAAACAAATCCTAAAGTCCCCGTCAGACTTTTTCGCTAACGTCATGCTGTTAACCCAATCTGTAGGTCCTTCTACTTTGGCTATGATACCTTGTTTAACCATTTCTGTCAATTTATCTTTAACCTTATCCTTTAATGCTATTGGTAACTTTCTCGGCGCATGCACTACCGGACTCACATTCTCTTTAAGTTGTATTTTATAGCATCCTGGTAAACAACCTAAACCTTCAAACACATCAGAGTATGTATCTAAAATATCAGTATTTCCTTTATTTTTGGATAACGACAACACGCGTCTTACTAAGTTTAGTTCCTCACATGAACTTCTGCCTATTATTGGTGGAGAGTCGACATCCGCTATGATAAATTTTATAATATACGTATTATCTTTATGAACTACCTTCAAGTTGCATTTACCTACCACTTTGATGATATTTCCTGAATAACCTCGCAATTTAATTGATGTTTCAGTTAGCTCACTTTCTGATACTCCAATTTGTTTTAAAAATCTTATAGGTAATATATTCACATCAGCCCCAGTGTCCAACTTGAACCTTACAGCACAACCATTTACAAATAAAGTTGAACACCAGTCATTTTTGGAACTAACATGATAAATTACCTGGTCAGACGATTCGCCATCTATAGCATAAACTTGTCGCCTACACATTTTTGAATAATGATTGTAACGGTTACAATTGTTACACTGCACTCCATAGGCCGGGCACTTGTATAGCTCGTGATTTAGACCGCACTTTGAGCATTGGGTTTGCACTTTATTTGCATAATTATTAGAACCGCTGTAGGACGGGGTGGCGGTGGCGGCGGCAGCGGCGGGCGGCCCTCGGCGCCCTCGGCCGCGCCCGCGGCCACGGCCGCGCCCACGCCTGCGACGGTCACGCACGTCTTGCGTGCCGGAGGCGTGCTGCGCCTGCGCTGCTCCACATCGACAGCGCCCAGACTGCACCCAACTGACTGATCCTTCGCGTGCTCCTGGCTGCTCCAAGCAATCTCCGTGATGATTATTTACCTCGTGTATTGACTTCTCGCTTTTAATACTGCCGGCTTGTGCACGCGACATCTCCGCTAACCGACATATGTCGAGGGCTCTGCTCAATGTTAAATCCTGTTCTCTTAATAATCGCTCACGTAGTGCACCGTCATTAATGCCACAGACTAAACGATCTTTAACCAGGTCATCGCAAAGATCTTTGAAATTACACGTCGCCGCCATCTTGTTCAATTCGTACACGTACTGTTCCGTTGACTCGAATTCCTTTTGCTCACGTGTAAAAAATTTATGTCTTTCCACTGTGATATTCTTTTTAGGCAAAAAGAAATCATCGAACTGAGACAATACCTCCTTTAATGTTGCACTTTTTTTACTAAATTGTTCGTAAACTTCCTGACACTTTGGACCGATGACGTGTAACAGAATGTTAATTTGAACAGTTTCTGTCTTTTTTGATAATTCACACGCTTCAAAATATACCATAAAAGATTTTTTCCAGTCCTTCCACGACTTGCATAGATTACCAGATGTAACACTCAATAAATTGTTATCAAATTGAAACGCCGACGGCGGTTTCAACACCGCCTCCATTTTTCTATTAGGTGTAAAATTTAACTTTCACGGATATTTAACACTTTATTGTTTACTATTTTAAATGAAATATTAGGTTTTCGCGTTACAGGTAATCGTTTTTTAATCCTACCGGCTGCGCCATGTCAATCAAACACGAGTGCTGAGCTTGTACTGGTTTTTATTATGATCTCCTACCCACATATATTCAATATCCAACAGTAAACATTTTTTTTATAATTAATTGAAATCATTTTTATTTATAAATACCTACTAAGTTGAAATAATATACAAAATATTGCATGTAATATATAAAACATAGAAAGCACAATGTTTTACATAAATACTTGAAATATCTATGATAATCAAATAGCATAGTGTACAATGTCGTGACACCTTGGTCACGTGACGAAAATTGCGCATAATGATAGCGCGTAAAAACCTAAACTCGACGCCGGCGACATCGAGTACAGGCCCTTAATATAATAAAGAACAAATATCCGGTAAAGTTGATTTCTAACCAGAATCGACCTTACCGGACCACGTTGCGAAAGCCAATTTAATGTAACGAGATAACTCCATAGTTTTTTTTTTTATTTCAACGACTAGGCGTTGTAGGTGTGGGTGGTTGTGTCGTCGGGTTAACAGGTCGATCATTCTAGTGAAAGAAGTATTCTTACCTAAAGCGGGCGCCACTGAGTATATCTAGTTACCAGAAATTCCTTAAAAGGAAAAGTCATAATTTAAACAACATCTTCTCGTTCAAACAACTTTTATCTGGTTTATTGAATTTAGGCTGGACTATGATTATTTAACAATTTTTGCAATTTGGACACTTGGTAACAAAAATTCGGACACTTTGTAACTAAGACTTTTTGGAAAAGTTTTGGAACCTGCTTAAAAGGGGTGCGAAGGGGTTAGTATTAGGCTAGGTAGATATTCTAAGCTGAACAATGGTGTTCCATAAATGAACGCTAAGTTTTACATGAGAGGAGATACTGAACGCTTTTTAAAGGATTCTATTATTATTCTTGAATACATATCTGTCTTTCATTCGTTCATTTGTTTATTTGCTGCTTCACACCATACGAAAAATAAAAATAAAATTAATGAATATAACTTAAAATGCCATTTACATAACAGGGCATTCAATAAAAAAACAGGACAACGTTAACAAAACAAAAAATAATACAAATCATGTATGTGGGGTGAGTGACTGTACCTGCTTAGCCCTACGACCAAGATCTTGGGATCGGGTTTCGGGCTGGCTGCCCACTAAGCATCAGCATAGCTCAGGGTGAGGCAGCAGTCTAATATAATATGTAACTAGCAAGCTATACCCGCGGTCTTACCCCGGATATTATTTTTTTTATACAAAAAGGTTACACTGTACAGCACCCTGCATCTGTATGTATAATTCAAATTATCCAAAACACTTTCTTATTGCTCACCTACCTAGACCACGAAATCTTCCATCCAAAAATGTGTCTCTTACTTCAGCCGTTTGGGCTCTGCACGTATGCCAATTTGTTAATCAGTCAATTTAGAGGTTTATATCTATCTATAGATAGTACAGAAAGTAAACAATTACACATATGTATTACAAGTTGTTTATTTATTTAGGTAGTAACTGGGTGCACGTGACTACGTCCGCGTGGTTTAAAAAAAACCCTACAAATCAGGGACTCATTTCATAGTTTTAGCGGCCCGCACATTTTCCCTTTCCCTTTTATAAATATATATATTGATTAATTAATTTAACATAATATTACTTTAAGAGAAGCCGGCGTGGGTTCTGGCTGAACCTCCTTAGCACTCCGGCCTCCAATTTATTTTTCGCTTCGGCGATCCTCGTCCTGTGCACACTCAGCATACAGAGACCGCTCAGACGATTTTCACTCATGGTGGAGCGAAGCCACGTCTTGACATGCCGTAACGTATTGAAAGACCTCTCTTTGGTACAGGTCGAAAACGGTTGGGCCAGTAAAATAGCAAGAGCAGCAGTTTTTATGCTCGGGTAAAACATCTCCGAATTGTTTAGCAGTTCTGCTTTCTTCCATGTCTTTCAGAACATTCAATGCCGTATTTTTTTCTTCCCACAAGTAGTACCACAATTCAGCCTCGCTGTGGAAACTATTAAGTTATAAAAATCGCGAAAGGTCACTGTTTTTTTCAAAAAATCTTCGAATATCATTTGCAACATGATACGTGGGGCGCACTGTAAATTTCCGGAATGAATATGAAAAAATACTATTAAAGGTACAAAATTAATTTATTGTTTTTCAAAATAATCTCCCTTGGCGTCTATGCACTTTTTCATTCGATGAAACCAGTTTTGAAAACTTTTGTGCCACTCCTCTGTGGTGACCTCTGAAACGTGTTTTTCATACTCCTCGACAGCCTCTTCTGGTGATGAAAATCGTTGACCGCGTAATTGGTTCTTAATTTTTGGGAACAAAAAAAAGTCACAAGGTGCCAGGTCGGGACTGTATGCAGGATGACTCATGAGTTCTACATTTTTCGCCTTCAAAAAGTCGTTTGTCTGTCTGGCCGTGTGAGAACTAGCATTGTCGTGGTGCAGGATGATACGGCGTTTACGGTTATTTTTACGGACTTCGTCAATAACTTCCGGCAAACAAATGGTTGTGTACCAGTCACTATTCACTGTACGACGATTCTCTAAAGCAACAGTAGCCACATGTCCAGTTTTATTAAAAAAAGAAGCAATCATCCGCTTAGATGCACTTTTCACGCGCGCCACTTTGGTTGGTTTCGGCTCATCTTGAAAGACCCATACGCTCGATTGCTGCTTTGTTTTGGGATCGTAGCAATAAATCCATGTTTCGTCACCTGTTACTATGTCCCACACCAAATTTGACGCACCTTCGTTGAATCTGGTAAGCATGGCACTGCACCAAGTGACGCGGTCCGTTTTTTGAGCCTCGGTCAAGTTGTGTGGGATCCACCGCGAGCACAGCTTTCTCACACCCAAATGTTTGTGTAGGATTAATTGTATTTGACTCATGCCTATTTCTAAGGATGCGCGAATTTCATGGTAGGTCACATGCCTGTCTGTTTCAATCATACGGCGCACAGCATCGATGTTTTTGTTGGTCACAGCGGTGGACGGCCGACCATCGCGACATTCGTCACTGAGATTGATACGACCACGCTTGAATTCTGCAAACCAGCTATAAACAGTTGTCTTGCATGGTGCTTCATTGCCAAAAGCTGTTTCAAGCCGAGCGATGCTCTGTTGAGCTGTCAAATTACACTTAAAATCGTAGAAAATCATACTACGAAAATTTTCCCGAGTTAAATCCATGTTGATGCAGACACACAATTTTTTAAATGGCGCCACAAGGTAAAAACAAAAGGAAGTCAGATGAAACAAACTGCCTTCTACAGCCAAAGAGTTCTATTTTCAAATGTTGCAATAAATTTTTAAATATTGTTTATGTAAGTGGCCAGTTCCGGAAACTTACAGTGCGCCCTATGTATATGGGTGCAATGAGATCAAAGAAAATCCCGGTAAGTTGTTCTCCGAGAAACGCTCTTCCAATGACATAATTAGCGATTCTAGGTAAGGAATAATCAACGATCGTTTTCAAAACTGGGTAGGACTCTCTGCCGGAGGATTTGCACTGTGCGTCTGTCTTTTCGCGATGCGTGGCATTGTAAAATCAACTTCTAGAGCGTCAGTGATCACTTGAGCTTCAGCTATGAGACTGCCGCTGTGATCGTCTACATTTTCACGAAGCTTTTTTAATGTGTCGATGATTCTTTTAATGTTGTTTAGTAGTTATGTCATTCATTGTAATGCACGCACAAAATACATAATTTCAACTCGCCACCCCAAAGTACGATATTTCACACTAGCAACACAGCTGTCTATCTCTCGAACTTAACCTAGCGACGTGCACGCATCCGCGACCCGTTCCACATTGTGCCACTGCCAAGCCACACGGGAAAACACTTCAAGCCCACGAACCAGTCCAGTTCCTGTAAAGAAAGGGGATCCCCACAACGAGATACAGGAGCAAATCAAGTGAGTGCTGATTTATCGTACTATTTCCTTCATAACGTCATGGTCCTTCGTAGGCAAACTGGCATTTTCAAGTGATTTGTGCAAGCATTGCAGTGTACAGTGTTATAGTGTTATGTTATATTGTTCATAGTTCCAAATTCCCTAGTTCAAGTTTTCCTCAAAAATTGTTACGTTAAGTACGACGCCATTGTTCCCACGCCCGCCGTCCGCTGGGTTATTTTCGTTTCAATTTTGTGTTATTGTACACTAATACAGTTAGTTTACTGCTGTACAGCCTACTAAAGTTCAAATAAGTTCAGTTCAGTTCATGAAAATAAGTTATATTGTTCAATACTTTTGTGAGTTTCGTAGTGCGAGCCACGTAAATAGTGAAAATTTGTAGGTAGACTAAAAATCTTTGTAATCAGCCTTTGTTCCGCGCCTGGACGCATTTTGTGATCTCACAGTTCGTGATATTTTATTGTTCGATTCTACATATTCAAGTTACATATCTCACATACTTACAAGTTTACTTTGAAGCCGAGTTATATGAGAAAAACATTCTTATGCATACTCTGGAGAAAATGGTTGAAACCAGCAGTTCCCAATCGGTTGAAATTCGTTGTCGTGCACAAGAATTACCAAAAATAAAAACAGCATTCCTGAAGGTCCAAAGCAAGATTTAGAAGTCATACATTAAAAATAAAACGTTTGATAAAGACCAACAATTGGCCGTTAGCGAAAGGTTCGATCATTTGTACTATCAAGTTCAAGTAGCAGCTGACTTGATGAAAGACGCTGAACGGCGTAGCTCTGTTACAGGACAGACACGGTCTTCTTCCCACACATGTCCTAACAAAATTAATCTACCGGCTCTTACTCTGCCACAATTTGATGGCCGCATTACCGAGTGGAACTCATTTTATGATATTTACAGGTCATTGATCGATGACAAGAGTGCCTTGTAGGCGTTGAGAAGTTTAGGTATTTAGCGCTGTCCCTTAAAGGGGAACCCTTTAACCTTATCAAATCTATCCCAATCACGGAAGACAACTATCAAATTGCATTGCAAACTCTTATCAATAGGTACGAAAATAAGCGGCTGATCTCCACAAAACATGTCGATAACATTATTGACCTGAAAACCCATGTTCGAAAAAACAAATGAGCAGTAGTTGCATCATTTGCTAAATGTCTATAATGAAAACCTTACCGCGTTAGAAACAATGAAGTTTCCAGTTTGAGAGTGGAGTTTTTTGTTGCTAAATATTCTTTAACTCAAATTAAAAAAAGATGTTCGTACACGTTTTGAGTTATTCTTGAGGTCCCCGATTGAGATCCCACAAGTAATTGTACTTCTGGAGTTTCTCGACAAAAAGTTAGCGACGTTCGAAGTGATGTCAGCATCAAGCACTCGTGCCCCTGCACAGCTTATCGACGCGCCGTCGACGTCGTCGTCGGCACGCGCATTCCGTTCTAATACTGCGAGTGTAGGTACTCACGAGTTGTCATGGCGAAAGATAGGTCGCACGAATTCGGTTGCAACCTCGTCTTCGCATACACCGGTCACTCTTGCTAGAAGCATGAGTGTACACAACCCAGTTCAAAGTACACTGAGGTGTTTTTACTGCTTAAGTAAATGCGACAAATTTACTTCACTGTCAATGAGTAACCGTAATAAGTTTTTGCAAAATAATAACATTTGTGTTAATTGCCTTTGCAGTGGGCACTCAGTAAAAGATTGTCAGTCAAAGTATACGTGTAGAACATGTTCAAAACGTCATCACACATCATTACATGAGAATGTTCAACATGTTACTCTGACAAACTTTTCCCAGTTGGAGTCTTCAACTATCAATGCGTCCCCAACACCTAAGTCCGGTACGGGGCCTCAAGTTCAAATCAGTCAGACCGTAGCGCCACCAATCTCTGGTACGGAGAATATTGTTCAGATCGAGTCCTCGACTCTTAGAGCGGCCCGAGTGCCCGAGTTCCCTACAGGGAAAGTTGTTCGACCTTCTTTGTCAAACGACTCTGCTAGTATATTATATTGTATTATAAGGAGAATTGTTCGGTTCTACTTACGACTGCGCTGGTGATGGTACGTCCCACGCAGGCAGGTCTTTATGAGCCACAGATCGCGCGCGCTCTTGTTGATCAAGGTTCGCAGGTTACGCTGATCTCTGAGACGTGTGTCCAACGTCTTGGCCTACCACGAAAACATGCCAATCCTAACATGACTATTACGGGAGTAGGGGATAAAACCGAGAAACCTCGCGGCTTAGTTTTATGTGAGGTGACGCCCCACATCAAGCCGGAAACTAAACTGTTCATTGAAGCTATAATTTTACCAAAAATTACTAGTTACATCCCACATGTTCCAACTTTATTTGATCAAATTGCTCATTTGCAAAACATTCCCTTAGCCGACCCAGACTTATGATCTGAGCGTCCAATTGACATCTTACTTGGTTCGGACTATACAGATGCTATCTTGTTACATAATAACATAATAGGTCCGCAAGGTACTCCTATAGCTATAAATAGTATCTTTGGATATTTACTAAATGGTAAGTTTTCGGGTTGTGCCAAAGTGAATGTGTGCTCTAACTTAAGTACATATCAACTTGATATCGAGGTTCAAAAGTTCTGGGAATTGGAGTCAGTACCTGACACCAGGCCTCTCACTCAAGAAGAAAATTTGTGTGAATCTATGTTCGTAGGTACACACAAACGCGGCGACAATGGCCAGTACATTGTTGTACTACCGTTCAAACAGAATGTACCTTCTTTGGAACATTCCCGAGACATCGCTCTCGCGCGTTTAATTAAACTGGAGAATCGATTGTCCCGTAACTCTGATCTACGTTCAAATTATAATAAATGTCTCCAAGAGTACATAGACTTGGGGCATATGGAGTTAGTGACAGATTCTGATGACTGTGATACCGACGTTCCGTATTATATTCCTCATCATGCGGTCATAAAAATGTCTAATACAACCACTAAAACACGAGTCGTGTTTTATGCATCTTGCACGACCACTAGTGGTCGGTCACTAAATGATAATCTGTTAATTGGTGAAAAGTTACACCAAGACATAGTTCAAGTTCTTTTAAAATATCGACTTCATAACATTGTTTTTACCGCTGACATAAAAATGATGTACCGTGATATTTCTGTTCGACCGCAGGACCGCGACTTTCAACGAATTTTATGGAGATTTTCACCTCTTGACGGTGACGGTGCACAAGCGATATTCTTGCACAGGGTGCAAGAATATCGCTTGTGCACCGTCACGTTCGGCGTCGCGTCTGCACCATTCTTAGCTCTGCGCACTATTCGCCAGTTAGCTGTTGACGAAGCGCACAAATTTCCGCTTGCTTCGCAAGTACTGTCTCACGATATATTTGTCGACGACATTATATCGGGTGCTGCCTCTGTTGAGGAGGCCCTAGTACTTCAAATGGAGCTTACCTCCATTTGCCGGGCGGGCACCTTTGAGCTACGTAAGTGGACGAGTAATAACGCAGAATTTCTTTCGAGCGTCAAGAACGATGACTCATCATCTTCAAATGATGACACTCTAGTGATTTCTGATCTTGATCGAACACCTTTTCTATATTGGCGGGGGGGGGGGGGGACCCGGCCGACTTCAACGAAAACAGCTGATTAAGATAATTGACGGCTAATGCGCGGTTGTCCAAATACTTCGCGATAAGCGCGTCCCATACCACGCGATAGTTATCCGCGGACGGTGAGATTCCAGCGGCCACATTTTGAGCTTTGCCTTTGAGGCAACTCAGCAGGTAGTGAATGCGATCCGAATCTGACAGATCCGTGTTTGAGTGGATGACCCGCTTGAACGTTTCGTAAAAGAACGGGAAAGCTTGAATATCCCCATCGAAAGTCGGTAATTAAATTTTAGGTACCTTAATATGATGGGCGTTTGACCTGGGCCTAGGACCTGTGTTGCTTGGCAATGGCGAAGACTCGGTTAGCGAAGACACCTGGTCTTTAATTTCACAAACTAAATCATCAAAGGCATTTAAAGCACTATATGAAATTGCATAAGTAGGGTCCAATTTCAAATTAAGTACGTTTACACTGTCCAAAACACTAATGAATTCACTTCGCAGTGTATCAATTTGGTTGGCTTGCGCAATGAAAGTTTTTCTCGCCTTTTCGGTGTTTAACGTTTTTATGGAATCATATATCCCTTGAATACGCGCGAAGTAAGAGTCACGTTTCTTTCATAAAGCCTAAGCTTTGTGCTATCATCCATGGTAAGTGAAGTTAAAATGTAATGAGAAGCGAATAATAAACAATAATCACCAAGTCAAACTTTATTTTAGCAGTACGGAACCACACACAGTGTAAGGCGGAACCCTAATCGTGCACAACGAATCAACTCAAGAACTAATTCAAAAAATTCAACTTACATAAGTAAACCGATTACTTAATTAGGTGCGGAACCTGTATATTTACCGAGCCTACCCTAGTAACCTAACCTAGATAACCCTAGTGTAAATCAATGTGCACGCGGAATGATAATAATTATAAATTGCGTTAATGCTAGTAATCGATAAGTACAGAAACTATTGTCACTATGCAGAACCGTAAGGTGCACTGATAACAATCCGGGCGCGATGCGCGGCAAGTCGGTACTTATTTATTTATTTATTTTATTTATTTATTTTGTAAGCAAACCAACATAATACACAGTTATGATACAAATATTTGATAGGATTTCTTATGATACGGTTCCAATTATAGGTTTGCATTAAATTATTAAAACAAAAACTTGACAACATAACATATAGCATGCAATTATTAGGATTTAATTTATATCTATTACATTTTAAATTTTTATCTTATTTAAATATTTATTTATTATTGTGTGCTTGTTATTGTCTTGGTAACAAGACTTTTAAAAGCGTATTGGGATAGACTAAAGATATTAAGATCGTTAAATAACTTATTGTAAGTATTCATTATTCTGTCCATCGTATTTAAGTCCATAGTTTGTTTTATGAAATGGTATATGGAAAAGGGTTTTAATACTGGTTGACGGTCTTGGTACTCTAAACTTAATACAGTATAGTAACTCAGGGCAGTCAATTAAACCATTTACTACTTTGTAAAGAAACATCATGTCAGCTATAGTTCGTCTGTTCTCCAATGATATTATTTTGTGCCGCTCAGCGCTACCACTAATGTTGGAAATTGATTCTCTGTTGCGGAAATTTAAGTGCCCCAAGAATTTGTTCTGGATGCTCTCTATCCTGGATACATGCACGTCATAAATAGGGTTCCACACCATAGAACAGTACTCAAGATTGCTGCGAACGAAAGCAAAATAAAGCATCTTGACTGTTGAGTCTTTTTTTAATTCCCTTGACATTCTAAGTACAAATCCAAGCATTCGGAATGACTTTTGTATGATATAGTCATAGTGACTATTGAAAGATAGCTCTGGATCAAAAAGTACCCCTAAATCTTTAATCAGTTCCACCCTTGAAATCAGATTGGCCCCGATTTTGTAATCGAAATTTATTCTAGTGGTCTTCCTAGTAAAACTGATATGCTGACATTTACTGGCATTTAACGATAGTTTATTTTCCATGCAATATAGAGAAAGCTTATCCAGGTCATCCTGCATGAGCAGAACATCATCAGAACAGGTAATTGATTTAAATATTTTCATATCGGCAGCGTAGATAGTGATGTTGGAATTTTGTACGCAACGGTCGATATCGTTAACAAAGAGGATGAAAAATAAAGGAGCAAGATGAGAACCCTGCGGCACCCCAGATGGTACTAATATCTTTTCTGATTGACATCCATTAACTACATCCATCCATTCCAATTCTTTGAAAATCAGTGTAACGACTAGAGAAATGTATGTAAAACCTTGAAAATCCGGAACGAGGCACTAGAACAAAGACTTTCAACACTAGAGCAAAACCAGCTATTAGACCAAGTCGAAATATGTGGTGTGTCAGAAAAGGACAATGAAAATGTGCAAGACGTATGTAAAACTATCTGCAGTTCGCTCAAAATCAGCCCAGACACGATCAAAAAAAAATTACAAAAAGCAGGGTACTACAAAAATGATTTCATCATCGACTATAGTTGTCCAGCTACGCGATGGTCACCGTGACAATTGGCTCCAGTCTTCAAAAACCACCAACTTAACAGGGGGACACCTTGGCTTGAGCGAAAATAACAAAATATTTATAAGAGAACTTACGCCTCATATGTCGTTTTTACTGTGGAAGACTAAAATAGTCTAAAAGAAACGGGCTTATATAAGTACGTTTGGTACAAAAATGGGAAGATTCTCGTATGTCAGACTGACAACAAAAAAGTATTTACCATTAGATGTGAGATAGACATTGAGTACCTTGCATCTAAAGTACCAACTACGGAATAAACCTTCACCTAGTTATTGTAAGAATAATGGTTCAACTATATATACATAGACTAACAAAAAAAAAATGGATAATCCATACTCGGAAATTCAAGAAAATACCTATAGCAATTGGAACTCATTTATGAATAATATTGATTTCAAGAACTATCACAACCTATGTATACTACATGTCAACATTCGGTCAATGCTAAAAAACTTTGAACAATTGGACTATATTGTCTCGACTAGCGCACGCACTGTGCATATTGTTGTGCTCATAGAAGTAAATATAAAAGATACATGCAAAAACTTGTTTCAACTACAAAACTATGATATGTTTTCACAACTACGTTCCCGGCAAAAAGGAGGAGGCGTTATAGTTTATATACACAACAGTTTAAACTTCACAAGGTATCCAGTATCAAGTTTATATTTTGAGTGTGTGTTAGGCGAAATAGAAACACCGGATAAATTTAGGGCTAATCTGTGTGCAGTGTATAGGCCTCCTAATTTAAGTGAATCATCGTTTGTTTCTGAGTTATCGCGAGTTATAGAATCTTCGCAATGTAACTACTCTTATATTTTAATTGGTGATATGAACATTGATTTGTTTAAACGTAATTCGGTGCGCACGACATATCTTAATGCTATGTGTGACAAAGGGCTAGACTGTGGGATTACACAGTACACGTGTGTGGAAACAAAAGGTGGTAAAATAACAAAATCGTGTATTGATCACATCTTTATATGTGCGATTTATTGTCGTGACATACACACAGCTGTTATAAACAATAAGATTGCGGACCACTACATAACCGGTTCCGTTATAATTTGCGACTCGGAAAACAATGAAACTGGGTACAGATATATAAATAGATCCAATAATCAACAACTTGTGAATGAGTTACGTAAAATGAACTGGCAACCTGTTATGGAGTTAACCAATCCGAATGATATATTTAAATGCGTTACAAACCAATTTTCGCAAGTGTATAAAATTTTAAAAATAAATGTAAAATTAAAATAGGTAAACGGTACGATTGTAAATGGGCAAATAGTCGTTTAATTTATATGTGCAAAAAAAAAGAACTTGAAATTTGGAAACAAGATGAAAGCAACAAAGTAAATTTATTATTATATAATAGGTATAGAAATCGTACAAACGAATATATAAATAAGACAACAAATAAGCATATTAAACAGACTATATCTGATAACTTTCAAAATTAAAAAAAAGTATGGCAAATTATTAACTGTGCCTGTGGTAAAATTTATAAGTCCTTAGATGATGTTATATTAAAACATTTAAAGGATGATTTAAAGTTAATTTGTAATAAATTTGCATATGGTTTCTCAGATAACATTAAAAATTTAAGCACTAGTTGTAATGTTAAGTTATTATCAGATAAATCGTATCAAAAGGAATCAAATATGTCAATCAGATTTAAGTTTGCAACAAATGAAGTAATACATTTAATCAGTCTACTCTCAGCTATCCTAAAACACGGTTGTTTATATATCTACCCTATATTTTGAATATGGTGCTTATAAAGTGTACATCTTGTAAAAATAACATAACTAAGAAGTGCCCAGGTCTTTAATGTAGCCGCTGTGAACAAAGTATACATGCAACTCCTGAATGTGCCAAAATATCCGCCAAACAGCTGGCTGCACTTCGAGTCCCTAACGGCCTCGAATGGAGCTGCCCGGAGTGTCTTCGTGGACTATCGCGAACGTCATCGTTCTTTGTCCCGGAGGATGAATCGGATAAAGAAGAAGCAGACGACTCCACAAGACCACATGCCAAATCTGTTTCTATAGACATAAAAAAACTGCTGCAGGATATGTCTAATGAAATGAGAAAAACGATCGATGAACATCTGGGAAGTCTCCAAGCCTCCTTAGAGTTCATTGGAGACCAGGTAGCATCGATTGAATCCACTATAAAAAACCAGAACTCAAAAATTAAGGCTTTGGAGAATAAAAACATGGATCTTCAGAATGCTAATAAAAACCTGGAGCTCCGAGTAGCCGCCCTGGAACAGCGTGATCAACAAAGTGAACAAACTAAATTGGCTAGTTATCTGGAGATAGCAGGACTACCAAACTCCCTCAACGAGAATGCAGAGTCTATTGCCAAGGCCGTAGCAACCATATTGGCAGTTGATGGCAACAGCATCCGGGCCGTTAAACACATCCCAGGGCGAAAAGATAAAATGAACCATCTACTTGTAGGACTGAACTCCGCAAATAGCCGCTCCAAATGGACTAAAGCGGCGAAAGACCGGACCATTACTGTGGGTGACATAACCTCCTTGACCCCAGCAGAATTTGCCACTGACCCTGTCTACGTTCGCCGCGCACTGACCCCACAAAACAAGTATCTTCTGTACCAGGCGAAGAAACAACTGCGCCCGGCCTTCAAATACGTGTGGATTGACGAAGCCACTGACAGAATACTGGTCAAGAAAGAAGACAATGGCAAAACATTGGCAATACGGTCTACTAAGGACATTGAATCGCTTCTAGCTAAGTAAAATATAACCTAGATACATGTATATACCCACTAAACGGAAATTTATCTGAAAATTCAACACTGAAAACCCAGTAGAAAATCCTAACAATGTGGAAATATTTAACTGTCCAAATGTAAATGCGTTCCTCAAGTACATACCCATACCTAGAAATAAAAATCTTCCATTATTCTGTCTGTGAATATTAGATCAATGATCCGAAACTTTAATACCTTACTTCAAATTATTCATAATTGTTCCCAAGTTCAGAATCCATCTCAAATCTATTCTGTATTGATGGTTTTACAATGCACACTCAGCTTAGAAGTAAACAAAAGGGTGGGGGAATAAATATTTATGTCAAAAACTGTCTTAAATTTACAACGAAATCAATCAAAACACATCACTTTCAAAGTCTAATAGGTACTATGAAAAATAGATATAATGAAACCATTACTGTGTGTGCACTGTACAGATCACCAGGAATGAATAAAAATATGTTCATAGCTGAACTACATAAGCTATTGTTATATAACTCCACTGGTTCTCTGCTTATCCTCGGTGACATTAACATTGATCTAAAAACACAAACATCATATAGGAGCTCGTATCTTAATATGCTGTCCGCGTGTGGCCTCCTATGTGGAGTCTCAGATTACTCAAGAATTGAAATGAGGAATGGAACCACAACCAAGTCTTGCCTTGATCACATTTTTATGAGACTCCCCTCAATGGATCCATACGCGGCCGCTGTTAACTCAGTACTGGCAGACCACCGCGTCACCGCGCTCGCTTGCACCAACAGCGCGCGCAGCTCGCATATACAGGATGATCGACAAAAATCTGTAACAAATACTGTAAACCACGATGTCATAAAAAAAGGACTGCTTAGTGCTGATTGGAACAAAACTAGTGATATGGACACGGCGGATAAAATATATACATTTATTCGAGATACGTTCAAAAAAGCAATACATAAAGCTACCTGTAAAAGAGTAATCAAAACTCAAAATCGCAGTGCCCAGCCATGGATCAACAATGACATCATAAATTTGTGTAACAAGAGAGATGAAATATTCGGCCAATGGATAAAGGATACAAATAACTCCACACTGAGATTACATTACAATAAAATAAGAAACAAACTCAACAAAGTAATGCAATACTGTAAAAATCAATACTATAAAAATAAAATAATTAACAACTTTGAAACTTGTTCAGGCTTCTCAGCACCTAATGACCTCGTAGGGGCCCATAGCTACGAGGTAGCGTGACGATCAGGTGCCAAGAAGTAATGAACGTCGGCGATTCACCGAGCTAAAGTTATGTGGGGTAGATCTAACCTGGTCTGTGCTTTGGACCCGTCAACCTCCTGTCTCTCTGCAAGGCCCGGGCGCGCCCTAGGCTCTTCTTGGTAGACAGGTTCTTCAGCCAACCAGGTATGACTGGCGGGCCAGCGTCAATGTGCACAGTGGTCCAACACAATGTTCTACGTGGTAAATACAAATCGGGCACGAAAATCCGAACTTTATCTGGTTCGAGAGACAACGGCACACTCAGCTATATTAACAATCCTGAGGGAATCCCGAATACATTCCAGATGGCCTGCGATTTAATTTCAATACCCTAACCAAAACGCGTTTACATTGCGAGGGCTTTCGTCTGTCAGTTGTCAAAACTGCCTGATTGACAGCTAACGTCAAAATTAAAATGACCGTTCAGAAACCATCGATCGAATATCGATTTGGAATTGAACAAAACTCAAAAGATCTATGGAAAATTGTCAACAATATCTGCGGTAGAATATCTGCAACTGTAGATAGGGATATTTTTAAAATATTTTCACCATTAAACCCTAGAGAAATTGCCGATAAGTTTGCGCATGAATTTAGTAACTCTGTTAAGAGAATACTTCTGAGCTGTCATAGAAATATCTTACCAGCATACCAGACCCCCCAAGCTGAAGTGAGCATGCGCTACCAGCGCACTAACTACTAACAAAATTTACGGACGATATCAATGCACATTTAAACGAATAAAAACAAATACTTGCACTCTTTATAGACTTTTCACGTGCCTTTGATACACTCGATCATGCTAAACTCATACTCAAACTGGACTCTTGTGGTATAAGAGGTCCTGTCAAGCAATGGTGCATAAACTACCTCCAAGGACGAAAGTACAAAGTCAAAATCGGCGACGAACTCAGTGATGACATCCCGATAAGCCAAGGCACAGCCCAAGGATCGGTCCTAGGCCCACTACACTTCCTCACCTACGTCAACGACATGAGCTACCCGATGAATTACTGCACCACCTATCAGTTTGCAGATGATACATGCCTAATTATAGCCGACAAAGACGCGACTGTCACTAAAAACAAACTACAAGCAGACTTTAACAGCTTGTCGAAATGGTGTCATGATGCGGGACTAGTCCTCAACGCCCAGAAGACTAAACTACTTCACATCAAATCACCCTACTGCAAAGACAAGACTCAGGTTGGTATTGTTGCCCATTCCCACGTCTGCATGCCCAGTGGCGGTGGCGACGGAAATTGCGACTGCGGTCCAATAGAAATCGTGGATTCTCATGTATATCTGGGTCTGGTGATTGACAACAGGCTCAACTGGGGTCCACATGTTGAACATGTTTGTGATAAGCTGAGGTCACTCCTGGCTACTTTCTGGATAGTAAGGAACCGCATACCATACCCCATCCGACTCATGGTGTACAAAGCACTAGGCGATTCCATAATTACGTACGGCTTGTCCAGTTACGGCCGTACATATAATACCTACCTGAGTTCCATACTAAAGCTACAGACCAGGCTGCTGAAACGAATTGTATCACCGAAAATAAAAAACCAATTTGACAACGATGATAACCAACTATATAAGCACTGTGTACCAACTATATAAGCACTGTTGCCTACTTAAAGAACAATTCTTCAATAAAAATGATCGTCGAAAAATCAACCACCCTATAATAACCAGGCGAATGGCGCAGAGTAAACTGGTTACTGTACGCGCAAACAATACCTACGGTGAGCGAAGGAGCTCCTACATGATTCCGCGCTCAATCAATAACCTATCTACACAAATCAGGAACTCGATCACGCAGACAAATATTAAATACAAACTAAAAACATACTTTCTCTCAAAATTGAATACTACTTGAGAACTGCACACTCCTTTTTGAAATTTTTAATTGAATATAGCTTATTTTAATTAAGATATAGCAATAAATACTGTATAATGAGTAGATGGTAGTGGTTTAAGTGGTGTTCAAGTATGTAACTCTGTTATTTTTAATATGTCATTAATTAATTAATGACATATTAAAAATAACATAAATAATTAAAAAAACATTAAATAATTAAAAGCATGAATAAGAATAAAAGTCCAGGTATTGATAGCATAAGAGTAAAAGACTTATTATGTATAAGCGAAGAGATCACTCCAATCATTAGTCACCTAATTAATGCGTGTATTTCCACGTCACTCTATCCTGACCAGCTTAAAATAAGCATAATCAGACCTGTGTACAAAAAGGGTTGCTATAGCAATATAGATAACTATAGACCTATTACAATATTATCTTGCATCGATAAAGTTGTTGAGAGATACCTCGATAACGACATAACAGATTTTTTAACAAACGACAAATTAATTAATGACAAACAGTACGGTTTTCAAAGAGGGCGTGGTACCTCGCAGCTGCTTTCTCGATTTGTCGATGAGGTCAACCATCACCTGGATAATCGAAATCAAGTGCTGGTTGTCGTCATTGACTTCAGTAGGGCATTTGATGTTTTAAATTATAATATGCTTTTTTCTAAGTTGCAGCAGATTGGTGTGCGGGGCTCAATGTTGGAATGGTTTCGAGATTATCACAAAAATAGACATACATTAGTCAGTGTAAATGGGGACACAAGCGATCCTATTCCCACAGAACAGGGCACGGCCCAGGTTTCAATCATGGGACCAACAGAATATCTGGTCTACTTTAACGACATGTGCAATCTCTTCCAAAACGGCTCCGTGTACCAATTTGCACAGTAGGGACATTTTTGAGGCGCAGAGAATTATGCAACACAATTATGACTTACTATGCAAATGGGCACACGATATGGGTCTTGTTATCAATGCCGATAAAACAAAACTTTTACATATAAGATCACCCTACATAAAATGTCTTACTGATCTAACTGTAATATTCCATAGCCACCAATGTTTGCATGACCAGCCTGCCTCATACTTATCTGGGCCTCATTATTGATAAACATCTTAATTGGAGACCTCATGTAGAATACATACGTAACAAATTAAGATCTTTAAATTTTCTGTCCTTAAATTTAAATTACCTTACAATATACTAAGAATGTTGTACTTATCATTAGGTGAACAGTAAGAACAATAATAGGTTATGGACTCAGTAGTTATGGTCGAACATATAAAACTAACATTGACTTGATATACAAACTTCAACTGAGCATACTTAAAACAATTATCCCAAAATATTTAAAAACAAAACATAAAGAAGATGAAATAGGGCTGTTGAAGTACTGCAGAATTATGTCAGCTTACAATAAAATTAAATATCAAATAGTACTTGAGGAATACCATCACATTGAGTCCCTAACTGCTAATGTTAGGTATAGTAAACTGCGCAAACTAAACAGTACACCAATGTTTGTTCTACCTAAATATAATAATGAATATGGTAAAAGGACGTGGAAATTTACGCTACCCAACATATTAAACAGGCTTCCGCATACATTGCAAAATAGTATCTTAAAGAACTACAAGACCTGTAAACATTTATAAAAAAAATACGATATGTTGGGATCAAGTGAATGATGTGTCAATGTGAACCTTATAATAATGTAATGCGACTCATTCGTGCAACCATAAACCTCAAATAGGTTTAAAGCGCGTCTAGTTTTTAACTTTATAATTATTATGTTATGAACAAATAAATCAGTGTGACCATCTTGAAATTCGAAATCCTGCCCATGCCTAAGATGAAAACCTGCCAAATAGTGCCACACACTTTGAATAAAATGCCGAAAAAATGCCAACTTATTAAATATAGGTAGGGTCTCTAAAATAATAAGTAACCCACATGGTATTTTAAACTGTTTAATAATACACACACATTACAGTTACATGTTTATTCGTTTACCCAATGAAATAAAAATAAACTTTAAACTACCTATAAAGTTTTTGTATTTTTTTTCATTGGGTAAACCAAATACCGAATACAATAAACTATCAAAAAAATCAAACATCAGCATTTATATCGTACTCTTCCCTATCATTCTCATTAAACATGGCCTTAGTCATCTGTCTAACCATTTCTTTCGTTGGTTGAAATGACATGCAATCACCAGATTCACTTATGCCTTGTTTTACGTGTAAAATTGAGGAACCGTGTTTATTTAGAAATCTATTGCGTGTTTTAGTTTTAATCAGGTTAATTTTAGAGAAAATTCTTTCGCAAGCTGCGTTAGACATGGGCAAGCACAGCAGTCCCTTTACAAAAGTCGAAACGTTTAAATATTTTAAATTTCCCTTACCATCTCGCATTTTGCCGATAGCACCCCAGAACTCATCAACACATAGATTAGGACTCTTATTACTACTTCCACCCGCTTCTAATAAATCGCTCACATTTTTGTCAAGTTTTATTTGTCTGTATTCACTGTCAATGTCCTGAATATTATTTTCTTTAGCAAGTTTCGGGAATTTACTGACAATATTTGCTATAGATGAAATATCTCTATGCACTACATGTTGAGGATCCAAAAATTGTAAATCTTTAAAAAGTGTGTTTAATGGCAAACGGGTTTTTAATTGACTGCAAAGTTCAATCAAAAATGATTGCATACGATTGAGAAATGAATGAATCGCAGGTTTCAGGCTACTGTCCTGGACAAGACGGTCGATTTGTCTGCTGACGTTTACACCCAAATACATCTATTTTAATGGTAAAAAGTTAACTGTAGATTTGGGATCTAAATTAAGTGGGTCTGCGCATTTTATGTAATTACTTTTCATGTAACAACTTAATAGTGACATAAGCATTTCAGAACCATCTTTAAATATAGTGTGTACTGTTGGATAATCTCCTTGGAAAATTGTATTTAACTTGTTGACAACTGGAAGGACACAATCTAACGCATAAAAATATATTTTTAGTATATTGTCGTTAAAACTGTCGCACAAAAATTGACTAGAAATATTTTTGTCCTCCAAATACTGACCTTGAAAATACAGTTTAAGTGCATCCCATTGCTCAATAATCCTACTGACCCACGAATGAAATGATAACCAGCGAATGTCGTAATGTTGTAATATTTTATGATTTTCAGTGTTCGTGAAGTCTTGAAAATCAGATAATTCCCTTTGCCTTTTGCTACTGTGAGCAAAATACCCATAGACCTCTTTAACTAATTGGTTAACAGACCTTGGTAAAGTATCTTTACTTGCATGTAGTGATGTGCCGATTCGATTATATTCATAATCGATCAATCGATTATGCCATCTGATGCGTAATCGATTAATCGATTAATAATCGATTATTAATCGATTATGATAAAACCATACGAGGCCTGTAATATTCAGCACCTAACCCTCTGTTTCATGATTTCGGGATTAAAATTATCATTTCCTATTCGAACAAAATATTTTAGAATCACCAGTAACAAGACAAACAACAAAGATAAGTTTGTACTTGCTTTTTATTTTACTAATAAATACTTACACACAAGAATATGGATAAATACTTTCATAAATGAGATCTCTAGATTATCAAATATACAATCAATAACAATTAGGTCTATTACTATTGAGTATTAATATTAGTTATGGCCTAACTAGATAAAATATTAAGTCTTAACAATTCTCACAACCATTCAATAAGGTCGGTATATTAATTTTAAACTACACTGAGCTATTTACTTACTTTTACTTTACGAAGTAAAACTTTTAGAACATATTAAATATAAAAAATAATAGTCACTTTTGAAATGACATTAGCCTTGGGTCATTCATTAGCATCAAATTTAAATATAAACATAACATAAATTACTAAAACACAGTGCTAATAGAATCTTCAAACAGCTAAGAAAACTAAGAAACATTTCAGTCATTTTTAAATGGAGTCAGTCACTCGCTGAGTATTTTAGACATACAAAATAATTACTATTGTGTATCAATATTAGCTATGGCCTAACTAGAAAAAATATTAAGTCTTAACAATTCACACAACCATACAATAAGGTGGATATATTAATTTTAAACTACACTGAGCTATTCTTTCTTACTGAAGTGAAACTTTTAGAACATAACTAAATAGAAAATATAATATTCACTTTTGAAATCAGCATCAAATTTAAATATAAACATAACATAAAATATTAAAACACAGTGCTAATAGAATCTTCAAACAGCTAAGAAAACTAAGGAACATCACAGTCATTTTTAAATGGAGTCAGTCACTCGCTCAGTATTTTAGAAATACAAAATACTTTGTACTTGCTTTTTTTTACTAATAAATACTTTAACATGAGTATATAACACTTTCATAGAAGACTAATGAGATCTTTAAAATACTTTGCTATACTATGCTATATATATTTTTAGAATATCAAAATGGCAATGGCCTAACTAGATAAAATAATAAGTCTTATAGTTTGAATTTTATAGCTTGATCAATGACAGATGTCTTTGGGTGGATTTATTGTAGAAATGCTTATCTTTTTTATAGCGTTAAGTAAGGGACGAAGCTATATACAGCGCATATAGCTCTGTCCCTTACTCTACGCCATGAACAAGATAAGCAATCCTACAATAAATCCACCCAAAGACATCTGTTATCGATCAAGCTATAAAATTCAAACTATAACGATTCCCACAACCATACAATAAGAATAAGGTAGATATTTACTTCCTTACTGAAGTAACACTGTTAAAATATATTAAATATCACAATTAATATTCACTTATTCAAATTAGCCTTTTCAACTAATTTATAATTAGCATTGAGGAACACAATGTAATCAAGGTTTTTTGGCAGGAGACGATTGCGTCGTAAATTTGTAATTTGCCCAGTTTTGGAGAAGACTCTCTCAGAGGGGACTGATGAAGCAGGTATGCATGAATACTTCAGGTGTAGGCGGTATAAATCAGGCATAATTGTTTTCATTTCTTTCCAGTAGCTGAATGGATTTTTGTGTCGTTCCAGAAGTGGAAACTCTAAGTATTGACGCAGCGCGATAATCACATCAGAAGCATTACTAGACGATTCTATTAAACTGCTTCTTTTTAGTTCGAAGTGGTCCCATATGGACACTTTTGCTGGTACTGTTTCTGTTGATGAACTGTGAGCTTCCATTTCATCATTTGATAGCTGTGGCCTTACCTCTGCGGTTGCTGCAGGTTCTGGGGCTGATCTTAATCTTGAGATGTTTGATAGCTCATCTTTGATACTTCTTTGTGCCGTAGAAGCATTATCTTCTGATCCAAAAGCTATCTTTTTGAACCTGGGATCCAAGAGGCATGCATTTGCAACATGCCTTTTTGATTCTAGTGTTCCCAATCTTCGTTGCACTGTTTCTATCAGTTTTGACACTAATTCATTTCCCGTAGCTGTCACTGGTTTCAGTTGTTGCAAATTATATTGAAGGCCCCGAACCAAAGGAATCACCAATGACAATGTAGGGTATTGTTCTCCTGATAACTGTTCAGTTATCTCTTCAATATTACGAAGGATGGAAATGCAATCTGCTATCATTTTCCAGTCATTATTATTATCTAAGTTTTCTGGTGGGTTATTGAGCTCAGCCAATGCCAGAGTCAAGGCTTGTCTTATTTCATGAAGTCTGCGGAACATAATGCATATGGAGTTCCACCTTGTCTCAACATCTTGTTTTACTTTCAGAATCGGTAAATGTAGCTGCGTCTGGATATTTTTTAAGATTTCTGAAGCCTTAACGCTTTGACGGAAATGACTTACAAGTTTTCTGCATTTTTTTATAAGGTCTTGCAAAATGGGATCTGAGTTCAAGGACTCCTTCACACACAAATTCAGGGTATGTGCAACACACGGGTGGTAATGTTTTAGCAACCTTTGATTTATGGCATTTTTCATGTTGTGTGCATTGTCCGATACAACAATCACTATTTTGTCCAATATTTCAAACTCATTGAAGATTTGTTGCAGTTTTTGGGAAATATTTTCTGCTGTGTGACTTTCTGGTATCTCTCGGGTGGCCAGCACACATGCATATAATTCATCATCATGAATGAAGTGGGTGGTGATGGTGATATAGGCCTTGTTACTATCTGAGGTCCATATATCTGTAGTTGCAGCAATGTATTGGACAGTTTCCAATATGTTTTTCAGTTCAGCACATGTCCTAGAATACTGCTCCGGTAGTAGAACTTTTGAGAGTACTTTTCTACTTGGCGGCTGGTAAAGAGGTGTGTTCCTGAAAGAAGAAGAATTATGAAACTTTTTTTGCGTATTATATAGTTAACATTTGGTCTTAAATTCAATTCAATTTCAGTTTCACATGATATAACCATAAATAGATTCCTATGTAAATGATATATTTATTTACACAAACATAGTTAGGTATTCATTACCTGTTTAAGAGTTCGCACTGTAGAACTTCCACAAACTCAAGAAACCCTTTGTCCTCTACGAAACATAAAGGTTGGTGGTCCGTGAAAGCCATTTTCAAAACGGCATTGTCAATGCGTTTGATTTGAGCTGGCTTTAGCTCAGATACTGAATTTACTATAAGTTTGGTTTGCCTTTCTTTTTTTTGTGGAACAGGATCAGCATCTGAAGAACTCGATGTACTGGGTGCTGCGGGGGCTGGGTCCTCTAGTATATTGTGGAGGCGTTTAAGGTGCTCCCTTAGGTTGGTGGTATAACCACAGAGTTTAATGACTTTTTTGCAAATTTTGCATGTCGCTTCGTTTCTGTCTTTATCATAGTGTGTCCAAACAAAGGACACACTTCTATAGCGTTTCATGATAAATTATTTTATATCAGCTTGTAAACAAACAACACATCTCACAAGAAGAAAAGACAGACGACCGACAGACAAACAACAAACAATATTAGTTATCATAACAACAAACTGATGATGACAGTTTTTTTTTGAGATTGCGTTCATAGATCAATCGTAGTCATAGATTAGGCGTTTTGTTTCATTGTACCATTCATACTCCCGCCGGCTCGGCGCACCGGCCGGCACCGGCCGGCACCGGTTTGGTGAGTTAGAAAGGGGGTAAATAGGACTAAAGCTCACGGTGATTAAGTGCCGGTGCCGGTGCGCCGAGCCGGCGGGCGTATGGAAAATCCGGAAAACCTCTATTCGGTAGATATATTTTGAGAAACACCTTTTCTCAAAATCCGGTTAATAGAGCTTAAAAAAAACTCGATTATTTTTAATAATCGATTACATAATCGATTATGATTTTCGTAATCGATCATGGTCGATTATTTTGATAATCGATTAATCGATTATTTATAATCGATTAGGAACATCACTACTTGCATGACTAACCGCTAAAGCAGTGGAATGACAGACACATTTTATGAATACACAATGCGGATTTACCTCCCTAATTTTAGTTATAACTCCTCCACGTTCACCAAACATGACATTGGTAGTATCGGCGCCGAAACCTACAGCATCATTTATATTGAGGTTTGCATCTCTTAATGCCTTTGAAAGAGCGTCAAACAAGTTTTGTGTAGTTTCACCATCTAAATCTACCATTGTTAAAATTTTTGTTTTGATTGCTAGATTTTTCTCAGAATAATACTTGGTAACAATAGCAAGCATTTTTGTCGATGAAACATCTGTTCTTTCGTCCATAATCAAAGAAAACATTGGGGAACAGGTACTTATGCTTTGACATGATTTTAAATCAGCATGCATTTGCCTTTCTAACTCAGGTTTCAAAACATTATATGTTACCGCAGCTGGTTTAGTTCTTTTACAGGCAAACTCTTTCGCCACTTCAGGATTTGAAAAGCACTTCGAAATAATCTCACTCATATGGTCCATCAGACGAAATGGCAAGTTATGTTCAACTAATAAAGCACACATGTTAAGGTCTGCTTTTTTTACTTCTTCGTGTAGCGGAGAATTCTTGAAAAATTTTTGCACCTGCAACAAGTGACTTGCTTTAGTATAAAGTAGCTAAATATATAATTAACGGATACTCTTAAAAACATAAATGAATATTTTTGAACTTACCGATGACTGATCACTATATCCAATTATATTCTTCTTATGTTTAACAGTAAGTGCATGTTCTTTCAAAGAAGACAGTCGCGTAATTAATTTGTTGTTGCATGCTTTACAAAATGCAACATCTGCATCATCTTTCGCTCTGGATATCCATGCAGAAAGCAACGGATCTTGCTCCCACTCAGCACGATAAGATCGTTCATATTTTCATTGCCGATAGTAAATAACGAACTGTTTTAATTGAAGTCAGAAACAAAAGCAATCAAATATTGTGCATTGTGCAATGCAATATAAGTACAAAAACAATTACAATGAATGAACCTTATGATCATTATGTTACGGTTCATAATTGAATGAAATATAAACACAGCACGAAGTACGGACCACAGATAAACTAAAGTGGATGTTGCCGTTTTACAATTGGGTAATTTTCCCCAGATATGGGGAAATATACTTAAATTTCGTTAAATACTGCCAAAAACTGCCAGTTTAATAAAACGTCAACATAAACTGCCAGAGCTTAAATTACTGGTCCAAAACTGCCAAAAAGGCAGGAAACTGCCACATATGGTCACACTGAAATAAATAAAAAAAATATATGGACTCCAAGCTGCTGCCCAAATCTCCGTGTATGACAAAAAGTTGTTTAAATGGAAACGGGCAAATTTTGAAAGTGCTGTCAAAAAAAAAAACACGGATTTTTACTTGGCAGTGATAGTCGGCAGAAGTATGAAGACTTATATTATTAAATTAAGCTTTATTAAAACCACAAAATATCTAAACAGATTTAGTAAACAAACATTGCGATTTTTTTTTATTTTCACTGACACAGAATAACACAGGCTTCAACAAGCCTACAGTGACAACTCTCTAGCAACCAAACTTTTTCTTCAATATCTCCTCTCAACAAAGACCTATGAGTTCTGAGATCTTTCTGATCCTGGGTCTTGGGAGTGGCTTTGTGAAAATGTCAGCCAGCTGGTCCTCACTAGATACCTTGTTGACAAGAATCTCACCATTGGTCACCAGCTCTCTTATAAAAAAGTGTCGGACCCGTATATGTTTGGTCTGCCGGTGAAATTCAGGGTTTTCGGCCAGCCTTATTGCGCCTTCGTTGTCTACTCTCAAGCATAGTGTCACCTTGAGAGCCCCTAGATCGCTCAAAAGTCGAGACAACACTATGCACAACTACAACACAACTACAGCAGTTCCAGAGAATGGCATGTGTGGCCATGACAGGCTGCATGAGGTCACGCCATCAGCGGCACTGGAAATCATGCTAGGCATACACCATTGGACCTATTCGTACAGCAGGAGGCCAAATCGGCGGCCATAAGGCTATACAGTACTGGACACTGGAAAGGACAAATAGCAGATAAAGGACACTGCACAATTCTAGAAAAAGCATTCGGGTTAGTACCGGAAGCCATTATTGGAATTGATCGCATAAAAACGAGTTCCTATTCGGTAGGAAATATGAAATCACAGCCAAGGGCTTGGAAACACCAACAATACCAAATCACAAAAGCATAACAATATACAGTGATGGCTCAAAGAAAAGCAAGAACACAGGCGGAGGTCTTTTCTCACCGGAGCTTGACATTAAACTTTCCCTAAGCTTCGGAAAGGAGACGACAGTGTTTCAAGCTGAAACACTGAGTCTCCTACACGGGGCAATGCACTTGATAAATGATGCAGAGGGGAATGACATAACCTTTACAACGGACTGCGCAGCCCTACTAAGCTCACTAAAAAGACCGTTGACAAAATCAAAACTCATACTAGAATGCCACAAGGCACTCAACAGGCTAGGTGAGAATAACAAGGTCACAGTCCAGTGGGTAAAAGGTCACCAGGGTGACCAAGGCAACTGGGAGGCAGACAAGCTAGCAAAATTAGGGGCAGAAAGGCCAGCAATCGGCCCTCCACCATTCTCGCCCTTATCAGCGGAAGCTCTACGAAAAAGGCTCAGAGAAGCCACAGTACAGCAACAAAACCTATTACGCAGTAAAATAAAAATACTAACAAGCCTTATTACAGGCCATTGTACACTAAACAAATACTTGAAAATTACAGGTCCGGACAGGACAGCAACGGACAGCCCCCTGTGCAGGGGGTGCATGGAAGTGGATGAAACAGTAGAGCATATGCTACTGGCATGTCAATCCACAACAGAAACCAGGATGGCTATCCTAGGAGACACAACAAACACCCACGAGCTCCTAGAACACCCAGGCCTCCTTCTCCAGCTGGTGCAGGATTTGGGATGGCTGAAGTAGATGTGCAGGCGAAGGGGACATGCACAAAGGCCCCGCTCAAGTGGGCCAGGTTCAGGCACTACAACCCCCTTGTAGAAGATAGAAGATGGCTTCAATGGCTCCTTCACTGGCAGCTACGATCTCTGCCTCCGTGGTCGATATCGCCACACTTGCCTGTCTTTGGCCAAGCCATGTCATTGCGCCACCCGCGTACATGCATAACACCCCACTCGTGGATCTCCCCGTGCTAGGGTCCCCTGCATGATCAGCATCACTAAAGCATTCTAGAGTTCCTTTCATGTAGTCCTTTTTATACATGATGCCCTAATCTGGTGTGTACTGTAGATAGCGCATTATGCGTTTCAAGCGAATGCAGTCTACCTCTTCTGGTTTCTCCAGACTTCTTGAAACAATACTTACTGCGTATGCAATATCTGGTCTGGTACATACCATCAGGTAGGCCAAAACCCCAACAATTTGCCTGCAGTTATTTTTCATATAACTAATATCTACTTTTTCTTTCACAATCGGCGTCGAGACTGGTTTGCAACTATCCATTCCGAATTTCTTCAGGATTTTCTGTACATAAGATGTTTGGAAAATCTTAATTCCGTCCCCTCTGCTTTCTATCTCTATCCCTAAAAAAATATGAGACAGGCTTTATGGTGACTTTGTAACGTCTCTTGAGCTCCTCAATCATTTCTTGAATTAGCTCTTGAGTGGAACCTGCCACAAGGCTATCGTCCACATACAACGCCAGTATTACTTTTCCACCTGCTTTTTCTCTTATCAAAAGACAAGGATCTGCTTCACTTGACTTGAAGCCTATTTCTTTAAAGAAATCTAGTATACACCGGTTCCAGCATCTCGGTGCCTGTTGCAACCCATAAAGACTCTTCTTCAAAAGACATACTCGACCGGAGCCTTCCGGTTGTTCATGAAAATCTCTTCATCCAGAGAGCCATAAAGAAAGGCAGTTGTGATATCGAACTGGAGCATCGCAAATCGTTCGCTAGCTGCTACACTCAGCACAGAGCGAACGGTACCCATTCTGGTTATCGGGCTAAAAGTCTGTTCATAGTCGACTCCTTTCTTTTGATGAAAACCTTTTACGACTACTCTTGCCTTATATTTATCTATCGAGCCATCAGCATTTCTCTTCACCCTAAAAACCCACTTACATGGAATGGCTTTTCTTCTTTTAGGAAGGATTCTAAGCTCCCACGTGCCATTCTCCTCTAGTGATTTTAGTTCCCTGGCCATGGCTTTTTGCCAAACTCTCTCTCAGAGCTTTTAATCGCAACTTTATATGACTCTGGTTCGTAATATCCCAACACATTCATCACAAAGTCTTTGAATCGATCTGGTCGCAACAAAGACCGGTCACGAAGCACCATCTGTTCCATCACTTCTTCCAGAACAAGTCCATCATCGTCATCAGCATTACCAACATTTTCACCCGATTCAATAGACTGTTCATCGTTTTCAGCGTCATGAAACTCTTCTCTATCACCGACATTCTCTTCATTATCAACGTTGTTGGACATCATAGGAATATTTTGTTCATTACCTGTCAAAGGAATTCTAGCAAGACCTACTTCAATCCCATTTTCCTCATCACAAACTGTATCGATTTTTGAGTGTGTATCCATACACCAAATCATATATTGTATCCATCCAATATATGATTTGGTGTATGCAGCCGATGATTCTCAAATGCTTTATTCGAGGCTTCTTATTAAACCAAAGCTCATGTGGTGACTTGTCCTCTATGGTGGTAGGCCCTGTCCTGTTAATTACATAAACAGCAGAATTTACCGCTTCGGTCCATAACTTCTGAGGCATCTCTTCATGTGCATGCATCATGGCTCTTGCAGATTCAACTATTGTGCGATTTTCCCTTTCGCTACACCAATTTTGTTCTGGTGTGTACGGCATGACGAGCCTTTGTTTTATAACGTTCTCTTCGAGTGGATCTCGTACACTTTTGTTATCAAACTCACCGCCGTTGTCACTTAAAAATTCCTTAATGTTGTTTACAGCGTTCCTGGCTTCAGGCAACATAAGTTTCAAATTTTTTTAGACGTCGGATTTTTGTTTGAGGAAATATACATATCTGTATCTTGTATGTTCGTCCTTGAACAACATGAAATATCGATATCCACAGTTGCTAGACGGGAAGGGCCCACAGACATTTGAGTGAATTCGCTCACAGGGCTCCGTAGCCTTTTTTCGAGTGCCAAATGGCCTTCTGTGCGCCTTGGCAAAGATGCATCCTTCGCACAGCTCTCCTCTGTTTGACGTCTTAACTCCTAGCTCCTTCTCTATCAATCGTTTGACATGTCTTTTGTCTTGATGTCCCATACGCTCATGATAGAGTTGCAGTGTTACTTTATGCTCAATAAGGTTGACTGAAACAACAGGGCATATGGTTTTCCAGTCTATCTTGTACAAACTACCAAACCTCTGTCTTTTTCCTGTTAAGACAATCTTGCCGTTGACCTTTACGGAACACGTCGTAACCCGTGATTCAAATATGGTCATGGGATTTTTATCTTGTGCGCTCAGCACAGAAAACAGGTTCTTGCTAATCTGAGGAACATACCACACATTTCCTAGGGTGAGGATCTCAATTTGTCCGCCTACATTGGCTTCTAACTGGACTGTGCCTTGTCCAACAGCCTTTATCACATTCCCGTATGCCGTAGTTACTGTGTAACTTTCTCCAAAGAATTCAACACAATCAGTGACAGAATCCGTCGAGTTCACTGTCAGTAACACCATATTGGAACTTTGACCTCTTTCCTCCTTATTTTTGCCAGCCTTCGGGCAATCCCTTTTCAAATGACCTGGTTCCTTACAAATGAAACATTTGAACTTATACTTTGTTCCCTTAACAGCTTGTTTATTTGTCCTTGCATAAAGCGCAGCCTCACTAGACTCAGCTACTGCCATCTTAGTGTTCAGTGCCTTCTGATGTGCACATAGCTGACCCGTGATATTGTCTACTATTCTATCGTTCTTCGACATTAGAAGCCAACTCGACCCAAATGAAAAATATATTTCTGGTAGAGTGTCCAGTATCTTACATATTAGAAGAACTTCGGGCAGCTCCACGTTTTCTTCTTTTAGTAACTTTTCCTTAAGACAGTGCCATAAGTTTTTAACTTTTGAGATGTGAGTTGCAATGTCATCTGAATCTCAATCATCTCCCTTTTAAGTTTGAAGAAATAATAATAATACCTTGGACACCTTTTACACACATTGATCTAGCCCCAAACTAGGATTCCCTGTATCTTGGGTACTAGACAACGATATATATACTTATATAGAGAAATATTATACTTAGATAGATAAACAACCATGACTAGGGTACAAACATCCGTTCTCATCAAACAAACATTTGCCCCCACCGGGACTCGAACCCGGGACCCTTGGTTTCGTAGGCAGCGTCACTGTCGACTCGGCCATTCGGGTCGTCCAAGCTAATCCAAGCTAACATCGTAGAGTCGGCCTTCATTCGGACCCTTGTACAGTCTATGGAATTCATCCCAAACTTCCTTAGGCGTAAGCAGTCTGATCACTTTGTCCAGTGTTTCGTCCGTTACGTTTCCTGTTATCAAGAGCAAGGCTGTACTCTCTAACTTCGTAAACTCTCGCAGACTCTTGTTATACCTCTCCGTTTCTGCGTCACCGCTTCATGAGTCCCTCTGTATCTCTTAATAAGGCCAGCATCCGGTACTTCCATGACACCCAATTGTGGCCATCAAGTTTCGGAATTTGAATTTTGTGAAGCTCCATTTTTATTTAACTTCTGGGTACCAGTACCCAGAAGTTGTATGGGCCCAGGCCCATAACCACTTGGCGGTGATAGTCGGCAGAAGCATGAAGACTTATATTATTCAAATTAAGCTTTATTGAAACCACAAAAGATCAAAACAGATTTAGTAAATAAACATTGCGAAATTTTAAATTTTTCTTTGACACAGAATAACATAGGCTTGTTGTTACTAACAATCAAACTTTTTCTTCAATATTTTTTTTATGACTTCTCTAGATTCTTGTGAGAAAAATATGAGAATACGTATGCCCTCGTAGTCATACTCAGCAAGGAGAAATTGTACGTATTTTGACTTAACTTCTACATCATTTGCACTGTTGCATGACATTTTATTTATTCCTGCTGTAGCATTTCTGTGTCTGTACAATGTGGATTTGACATTCTCAAATGACGGAATATTAATGAGGCATTCTATACCTATATTATTTGCGTCTCCAACTAACTTGTTAAACGTTGTTGTTACACCAGGATAATCTGGCTTAGTTATATCATCCTTACATTTTTGCATAATTACAGCCAAGTCGTTGCGCGCGAAGTCTGGTGTGCAAATGTGGACGTGCTTTTCGATTATATTGTCATCTTATAAGGACGAACACAAACAGTTTGATCAATCAAATTATAAAATAGTATATAAAGTAATAAATTCGTTCGCGACTTTAAAATTTCATTACTTTTAAACTTTTTTAATGACACCTAAAGAAACACCATCACATATTATATGTATATATATATATATATATATATATATATATATATATATATATATATACTTAGTCGGTCCTTAAGTTCTGTCACAAGGTTTTTGACAGATAAAACTCAGCTATAAACTCTTTCTTATTCGTATTATACATGATTAAAAAGCTTATTTTATACGAATTGCAAATTGCAATACAATACATTTTGTACGATTATCGCAATATGACAAAAAAACCTTATAACTTGAGACAATCGCGAACCCAAAACACGCCGCAACTGACAAAAATACCACTTACCACAAATTTAATAAAAAAACTGTGTTCCAGATAACCAACAAGTTTTTTTTATTTATTCTGAAACCTCGATTTTAGACCATGCTTAACAACTAGCATTTGATTTTCTGTTAGCTTTCAGTTCCACCTGCTCCCAAAGAGAACTTTACGTACTTTTTACGTTTTCAGAAAAACGTATAAAAATGATCTTGTGGGCAACAAGTACACTACGTAAAATGTGAATATGAAAATTAGTTTTACCTAGACTTAGTTATCTTATGCTTCAAAATGAAGGTAACGGGTTCAGGGAGGGTTCTGACTAAAATCTCACGTAAGTTTGAAAGGTTTTAAGAGTCATGGAAAAAAGATAAAATGAATCACGTCCGTATTTTTGATTGGGTAAAAAAGTGCAAAATCTCTGAACAAACTAGCATTTGTGTAATATGGCTTTAAGAATTTAAATTCAATAATCATTCTAATTTATCAGTATTTAATGAGCTATCAAACCATATATAGTATTAAATAAAATAAAACTTGGTATTATTTACTATGCGGCAAAATATTTGTGACAGAACTTATGGACCGACTATGTATATAGTATAAGACATTATCAGGAATTGCGATCTTCAAATAAGAAATTGTGTTGCTCTGAAAACAAAGTTGTTTATTTTAATAACACGCATAGGATACTTAACTTATTACACTGTTAGACTTAAATGAAACTATCCTACCTGAAAACAAAGAAACGACATTAAAAGTTTCTTATTCAAAGTCGATTCCCTTTTTATTATAACCACAAACTATGTGCTCCATCCATCCTCGTGAATCCCATGAGTTTCCGTCAAAACATAGGCTGCTTTACCAAATGTGGTAGCCGCCATTACTCACAGCGCCATCTACAGAATAACCTCGGCAATTGGTAGCTGTTTTACCGACCTCAGTCACAGCATATTGAATAAGCCAGAGCGCTACACAACACATATCTTAAAGAAATATAGTTTCTTTACATCTCCCCTCACAAACAAGGAAAATTTCCACAATATTTTCTTCTGCCTGTGCACTCCCACACAATAGCATGCAACAACACTACCATTTCTTCTTTGGATGTATGAAAAACGGTGTTAATGAACTTAGCAGATCATTTTGCAGCAAATCAAATAAAAAGTGAGTTCTGCTCGCATGCAGCATAGTTCTATAGTTTCTGGTGCTTTTCAATAATAGTTCTGGCGTTTTTGCCTAAAAAAAGTATAATCAAAAAATTATATGCCAATAGCCAATAGTAGATTACCTAAAATATTATTTTCATCGTTTTAAATCAACTTGAAGGCTACAACTCTTTTGTTTCTCACAAATATTTATCAATCCTATAATCAAAAAATCTATTCGAGTCTAGAACTCACATAACACTACCAGCAGATCATGTAAGAAATAAAAATACAAAAATATTCGAAAAAAATACGAAAGTAAAAATAAAAAAAAATATTTATTATATATTTCTTTTATTTTCTAATTGGCTTGAAGACCAGAACTCCTTGGTTTATTGCAGATCTGTATCAGACGTATAATAGTAAATTTGATTCGAGACCAGAATTCACGTAAAAGTGCCAGCAGATCAAGTCAGAATGTTTTTATTTTTATTTTCTATTTAGCTTCAAGGCTAGAACTCCTTAGTTTCTTACAGATATATATCAGACCTATAATATTAAATTTGATTCGAGCCCAAAACTCACCTAAAGTGCCAGCAGATCAAGTCAGAAAGCAAAAATTAAAATTATATTAAAAAACAATATTTAATTGTTTTTAATTGGCTTGAAGGCTAGAATTCCTTGGTTTATTGCAGATCTGTATCAGACCTATAATAGTAAATTTGATTCGAGACCAGAATTCACGTAAAAGTGCCAGCAGATCAAGTCAGAATGTTTTTATTTTTATTTTATATTTAGCTTCAAGGCTAGAACTCCTTAGTTTCTTACAGATCTATATCAGACCTATAATATTAAATTTTATGCAAGCCCAGAACTCTCGTAAAACTGCCAGCAGATCAAGTCAGAAAGTTAAAATTGAAAAAATATGTTTTTTTATTTTTATTTCCTAATTGGCTTAAAGTCCAGAACTCCCTAAGTTTCTTGCAGATATGTATCAGACCTATGATATAAAATTTGATTCGATCCCAGAACTCGCGTTAAACTGCCAGCAGATCAAGTCGAAAAGTAAAAATAAAAATAATAAAAAAAAACTACCTGGCTTGAAGGCCAGAACTCCTTGGTTTCTTGCCGATATATATCATAACTATAATATTAAATTTGATTTAAGCCCAGAACTTACGAAAAATGTCAGCAGATCAAGTCGGAAAGAAAAAATAGATAAAATATGAATTAAATATTTTTTTATTTTCTAATTGGCTTCAAGGCCAGAACTTCTTAGTATTTTGCAGATGTATTTCAGACCTATGATATTAAATTTGATTCGATCCCAGCACTCGCATATAAATGCCAGCAAATCAAGTCAGAATGTAAAAAATAAAAAAATAATTTTAAATTTTCTGATTGGCTTGAAGACTAGAACTCCTTAGTTTCTTGCATATCTGTACCAGACCTATAATAATAAATTTGATTTGAGCCCAGAATTCTCGTCAAACTGCAATCAGATCAAGTCAGAAAGTAAATATTAAATGAATATTTTTTTAATTTTCTAATTATCTTGAAGGCTAGAACAGCTTGGTTTCTTGCTACTTTTGATTTTGATTCAAGCCCAGAACTTAAATAAAGTGCCAGCAGATCAAGTCTGAAAGTAAAAAATAAATAAAAAATCTAATTGGCTTGAAGGCCAGAACTCCTTAGTTTCTGGCAGATATGTTTCAGACCTATAATACTAAATTTGATTCGAGCCCAGAACTCACGTAAAACTGCCAGCAGATCAAGTCACAATGTAAAAATTTAATTATTAAAACATATTTATTTTTTATTTTTCTACTTGGCATGAAGGCCAGAACTCCTTGTTTTCTTGCAGATATGTATGAGACCTATAATATTTAATTTGATTCAAGCCCAGAACTCACGCAAAACTGCCAGCAGATCAAGTCAGAAAGTCAAAATTAAAATACATTATAAAAATAAAAATAAAATACCTGGCTCGAAGGCGAGAACTGATTGGTTTCTTGCCGATAAGTATCAACTATAATATTAAATTAAATTAATTTTAAATTATATTATATTTTAAATTAATTTTAAACTATAATTAATTTTAACGTTAATGATAACGCGATGGCCCAGTTTGAAAGGAAACGATAAGTCTTTGATACGAAGATTTTATAAACGGTGCATTAGAAAAGCTTGCCAAATTTCGAATCAAGACTTAACGTACTTCCTAGAATCGGTTCTTGTTGTTGCGCTCAGCAAATGCATTGGGTCTGGAACTGGAACCAAGGCTGGAAATTATGGTGTGATAGACTGGTTGACGCTGCAGTTAAAATCGCTGATCAGTCGGAAGGAGATACAATCAACGCCTGCTACAACGTCGATTTCGCCAAAAGATTGAAAAGGTACCTCCTTCCGTACTTACCTTTGTGGACCGCAATAATGGTACCTATGTATAATATACCTGCAGTTGAGTCAGAATTTGCGGATTTGAAACACCGTGAGTTTAGGGGTGAAATTCCGATGCGGATCGACAGATTCGTTATACAACGTCTGGAGCGAATAGACGATAAAATATAGGAGCGTTGGAGATTTCTACTGATCCTTTCTTTCCTTGTAATAAGGTGGCTGGCGTTGCATATTCGGTTGTACTATAACTTCTGTTACATGACTTCATGAATGTAAGACAATCCTCATCTGTATTCATAATAACATCTATTGCATGTCATGTCGTGGGGGTACTGCCACGTCTTTTTCACATCTAATCTCAACCTTGGCAGGCGATTTGTCAATAGTGTCAATTTCAAGGATTTTAGCTAGCGGAATATCCTGATGAGATTCTTTCCTCTGTATATTGAGTTTACAACCTTTGACAATGAATTCAATATTGGGGTTATTAATTATCGGTTGACCCAAGATCAAATCTGTAGTCTTCATGACCCAATCAGTGACCACGATTTGTGTATCAACCGTTTATCTTGACTGTCGTGTCGATGAATCTTTTCGCTGGTATTGGAGGCCCTCCAAACCTTCCCACAAATATCTCACAACTTTTAAGAAGTATATTTAGCTTGGCAATTAAATCAGAGTTGGCCACTTTATTTTCATGCACCAGAATCAAAATACGCCCCGACTGGAGTATTGTTAATTTCAACTGGCTTATAATATATATATATATATATATATATTGTACTGTATTTATATAGAACTACCTACTAGTCAGTAATAAACGAGCACTCGTACCGGTAACACGGCGTTTCATTGCTACATACATTCCATTGGCTAACGAGGATTTTTCGGATATTTGCACCTGTGATCATGGCTCTTTTCGGACATATACCGAGCTTTGATTATAAGTCAGGCGAATGGTCAATTTTTAAAGGACGGTTAACACAGTTTTTTAAAATTAATACGACCATAACGGAAGCGAACAAAAGTGCAGTGCTGATTACCCACTTAACGGACGATACCTATCGTTTAGTGAGGAATTTGGTATATCCAAAGGACATTGAAACGTTAAGTTATAACGAGCTCGTGACCGCACTCGACGGGCATTTTAAAACAAAGAAGTGTTCTTTCGTGGACAAGGCGAAGTTCTACGGGGCAACAAGGAACCCTGGCGAATCAATAGGAGACTGGGCGGCGCGACTTCGTGGATTGGCAAGTTATTGTGAATTCGGCACCGCTCTGGAATCGAACCTTCGGGATCGGTTCGTCCTCGGCCTGGGCATGGGCCCCGAGCGCGATAAACTCTTCGAGCAAAATGCGTCGACTTTGACCTTGACAAGTGCGGTAGAAATGGCGGAACAAGCACAGTGCGCGCGAGAAGCTAAGGCGTTAGTTTCTAATGAGTACGGGGTTACTATCAAAGAGGAACAGGTGTTCAGCGCGACAACGACAGGAGGGCAAAAAGGAGAAGGTTCGCGGCGATCGGGCGCGCCCTTCCCGCGCGGCACGTCCTCGGCGGATTCGGCTTATCATCAACGCGATAATAGTGCTCATAAGTGTTCTGTGTGTGGTACGAAGAACCACATTGCGGAGAAATGTAAATTTAGAAGCTACAAGTGTCAAAAATGTGGTGTGAAAGGCCATCTCAGAAAAATGTGTAAGGTTAGAGTAAACAACGTAGATGTCGAAGAACCTACACCGAGTACGTATGAAGTGTGTGAGAACTGTAAGGAATGCAACGCATTTAATATAAGGTATGAGAATTATGCTCCTATACTATTGTCTGTTGAAATAAATAGCAAAGCTTATTCAATGGAGCTGGACTCGGGGTCGGGTATATCACTCATGTCGCATAATTACTTTGTTAATAATTTTTCTAACGCTACCCTCAAACGATGTTATTTACAACTGTGTGTTTACAATGGACACAAAATAACACCATTAGGTTGCTTTAATATTAGAGTAAAGTACAAAGATGTGACTAAAGACATTGTATTCTTTGTTATTGAAAACGGTGGTCCACCTCTGCTAGGCCGAGATTTTATGGCTAAATTTAACGTACAGCTAACTACTCTAAAGAACAATAACATTTCGTTGTCACAATATGATAACGAAATTAGGTATTTTTTCGATAAGTACGCGGCTTTATGGAGCGATAGTTTGGGGAAATTTAATAAATTCGAAGTAGAATTACAGCTAAAAGAAGGTTGTAAACCAAAATTTTACAAATCAAGGACTGTTCCTTTTGCCTTGAAAAAGAAAGTTAATGATGAAATTAGAAGGCTAGTATCATTAGGTATATTAATTCCAGTAAAATTTTCTCAATACGCAACGCCTATAGTGCCAGTTTTAAAAGAAAACGGTAAAGTAAAGATTGCTGGTGACTACTCCATAACCTTAAATAAAGATTTATATATAGAAAAATACCCTATGCCTCGAATTGAGGAAGTGTTTGCTAAGCTAAGTGGAGGAGAAAGGTATACTAAAATTGATCTTAGTAACGCATTTAATCAATTTGTCCTTTCCAAGGACTCACAGGAGCTAACAACGATCAATACATCACTGGGCTTATTCAAATATTCGCGCTTGGTGTATGGTTTAGCTAGCGCACCTGCTATCTTCCAGAAAGCCATGGAAATGCTACTGTCGGACATAGAAGGCGTAAGCTTCTGGCTTGATGACGTGAGTGTCACAGGACCCACAAAAGAGATTCACCTTGCTAGGCTAAACGAGGTCCTTCGAAGGTTACACGACGCAGGTCTACGGCTTCAAAAGGATAAGTGTGAATTTTTTCAGCCGAGTATCACTTATTTAGGGTACGTTATTGATAAACAGGGGTTGAGGACGTGTCCTAAGAAGACAGCTGCAATATTAGAGGTTTCCCGCCCCAAAAACGTCCTTGAAGTAAAGCGTTTCTTAGGTTTTGTAAATTATTATCGTAATTTTATTCCGGGGGCATCTGCTATATTACATCCGTTGCATCAATTACTCCAAAAAGATGCTGAGTGGCTGTGGGGAGAAAAACAAGAGCAGGCTTTTATTAAAATAAAAAGCGAGCTTGCGTCACAAAGAGTTTTGGCACATTTTGATCCGGACGCTCGACTTGTCCTCACTGTAGACGCAAGTCCTTCAGGACTTGGTGCCGTAATCTCTCAAGGTCACGAAGGTCATGAACGTCCTTTAGCCTTTGCATCGCGATCTCTATGTCCTAGCGAAAAAAACTACAGCCAAATTCACAAAGAGGCAGCTGCGATAATATTCGGTATCAAACACTTTCACCAATATCTTTTCGGACGTAGTGAACCGTTCATACTGAAAACGGACCATAGGCCTTTATTAGCTATATTTGGGAAAAAGAACGGGATACCAGTAATGACAGCATCACGCTTACAACGTTACGCTATTTTCCTATCAGCTTTTAACTACAAAATTTAATATATATCTAGCGAAAATAACGCGCCAGCTGATTTTCTATCAAGATCCCCGTTAAATTGTACACATCAACCAAATATAAAAGAAAATTGTGCATTTCTCAGCTTCATAAATGATGGTGAAGTTATACCGATCTCATTCTCAAGAATAAAGGAGGCTATGGTACTAGATAAAACCTTACAAACCGTTGTTAAATACGTACGTAATGGTTGGCCTAGGAAGATCCTATGTCCAAAAATATTACCTTATTTTAAATGCAAGACGGAGTTAGACATTGAAGATGGATGTTTACTTCGCGGTCACAGAATAATAATACCACACATATTTAGGGAACAAATGTTGAAAGAGCTCCATAAGGGTCATCTTGGTATCGTGAAAACCAAAACTCTAGCGCGGGGTAGAATGTGGTGGCCGGAGATCGACCTTGACATTCAGCGTGTGATCCTGGGCTGTGACGTATGCAGCAGTCTCCGCGCCGCGCCGCCGCGAGCGAAGCCCGCCCGCTGGCCGCCGGCCGTCAAGCCGTTTGAAAGGATTCACATTGACTACATGCAGTTGGGTCAATACACTTTTCTAGTCGTCGTAGATAGCTATAGCAAATGGGTAGAATGTCTCCACATGGCCAGTGATTTATCGACAAAATCCCTAATAGAAAAATTAGAACACTTATTCTGTACGTTCGGTTTACCAGAATTAATAGTATCTGATAACGATCCAAAGATAAGTAATGATCAGTTCAGATACTTCTGTAGGTTATCTGGAATTAAACACATTACAAGTCCTATTTACCATCCATGCAGCAATGGGCAAGCCGAAAACTCGGTGAAAACATGCAAGAAAATGTTGAAATGTATCGTAAATGAGCATGGTAGTTTAAGTTTGAAACAGATTAAAGAAAAATAACTTTTCTATTTCAATATCGCATTAGTAAACACTGTTCTACGAATGAGTCACCGGGTAAATTAATGTTCGGGAGAGAATTACGTAATCGATTCGATCTTATTTTGCCCCCAGAATCTTAGTTTGAGTGCCTTGTATTAATGCATCGCACCGTCATTTTGATATCGGCGATAATGTGTGGACACGTTGTTTTATATCACAAAAACCAGTTTGGTGTAAAGGTATTATTAAGCAAATACTCGGAAATAGAATGTTTATTATAGACGTAGAGCAATTCGGTACATGTAAACGTCACGTTGATCAAGTTGGAAAGCTAATAGATCCATTCCCATTTTCAAGTACGCAATCACCAAATACGTATAGATATTACAGCCCTCCTACTGATCCCCCTACTAGTGATGAACAACATACGGTCCAGCAGACAGTAGCAGATCAAAATGATAAATTTTATGAATGCGTGCCTTTGCAACAAGCGCTAAATACAAGTAGTGACGGTGATGATGGTAACGGTAGTGCTAGTAGAAGTAGTGTGCAGCCATTGGTGGTAGATCTAGAGGCCGATGCACCGACTGTAGTAGCGGAGGTAAACCCCACGCCACCATCACCACCGCCGCCGTCACCGCCGCCGCCGGCGTAGGCTCAGCAGCCAGACGCAGAAAGCGCAAGTACGGTGCTTCCCCCGGGGGCAGCTACTGAGCTGGGGCAGTCACCTGGGGTCTACCGTCGCGTCAAATCAAATCTCAGGCCACGTACTAAATTTATTAATTATAAGGAAAAATAGTAGTTTATAGAGTAGAAGTTTTTTTTTTATGGAAAAGGAATAAAGGAATTCTAAGTTAAGAAATTAGTATATTTTATTATAAGTACCTATGTAATTAATTCATAAATCCCCTTATTTTTAATTTTTGAGTTTGTAAGCCATTTTTTTGTATTGTCTCCAGGTATATACTGTATTTATATAGAACTACCTACTAGTCAGTAATAAACGAGCACTCGTACCGGTAACACGGCGTTTCATTGCTACATACATTCCATATATATATATATATATATATCATTTAGGATAAGGAGTTCGAATTTATTTGGGTGCGTCATGCGAAGATTATGGTACGGCGCAATCAGACTTCACCTATTTTTCAAATCAAGTCGAAGAGGGACCTGTCCAAAATTACGTAATCTACAACTATTGCTTTTAGTGTCATTCAACAGTTTACAAACTTTGACAACCACTGCTCCCTGCTACTATCCGGTATTGCTATTGTTTTCGCCTGTTGCTACACACACACTACTTCACTGCCTAGTAGAAAACTTTTATTCCAACACCTTTTTAACTCAGCTCGTAATGACCCTAATGAGCCTTTCTGCAGTTTATTTAATGTCTAATTTGCCTCGACGTCGCTGCCGCCGACCGCTACCGTACTTGCCTATAAGTGATCATTGGTTTGATAATAACCCGTTCCTATGTTACCGAGTTCGCAGCAAGTGCTTGTTGCTTTGCCCGCTTTATTTGTTAATTAGTTTTTGCTTAGACATCTATTTAGTTTGTGATATTACAACGCCGTGAATAATTTAAATCTGGACTATCAGAATGTAAGGGGACTGCGGACAAAGACTGATACTATTTTTCAGAATATCCTATTGAACAACTATGATATTATCGCTTTAACAGAGACCTGGCTTCTAGATGAATTTTCAGATAATGAAATATTCGATGATAGGTACTTAGTGTGGCGTCGCGACCGTAACTATGCGTCAACTTGGCAGACAAGAGGGGGAGGCGTATTGATAGCTGTTAAGCGCGAATTATGCTCGACGATCAATGCATGTTGGCAGTCCTCCGCAGAAGACATATGGGTAACGATTCCATTGACTTGTAACGAAAAAATCTGTGTGACGAAAATCTTGGTAATAGATTTAAGACACAACTTGAAAACTTTTGTACCAAATTAATTCATTTAATGACTGACAATGTCCATGATAAATTTCTAATAGTCGGAGACTTTAATATGAGTAGTATAACCAGGTCTTCCATTGATGGCGGTCTTTATCCATGTAATCTGGTAGGTGAGCATGTGAAAGATTTTATTGACACTCTTAATACTTGTGGTCTTCAACAATTTAACAGTTTTGAAAACAGCTTTGGTCGTATATTGGATCTAGTATTGTCGAATGAAAGTGTCGTGGTAATGTCATGTCCTGACCCATTAGTGCCAGAGGACCCATACCATAAGGCTTTGCATATAGATATACCGGTTGCATTCTTCACCCCATTAAAATACATTCCGCATGTTTCCTTTAATTATTCCAAAGCTGACTATAAGCAAATACGTAAACACATCCATGATTTTGACTGGGTAGGTAAGCTTGGTAGTGGTAGTGTAGATGACGCTGTCGATATTTTCTATACATTAATTTATAAACTACGTGACTCATATGTTCCTACTCGCAGCTTATCTAAGAACAATTACCCACCTTGGTTTAGCACAGCTCTAATCAAAGTCATAAAGGAAAAGTTCAAATATTTCAAAAAGTATAAAAACTATGGGAATCTTTCTGACCAAATGTCTTTTTCAATTTTACGTGACCGAGCAAGTAGAATGGAGCGTGAATGCTACACTAATTACATAGCTAAAATTGAAGATTCTATAGTTGAAAATCCTAAGACCTTCTGGTCCTATATTAAGTCGAAATGCCAAGGTAGTGCATTTCCCTCGAATATGTCTTACGATGGTAAAACGTCCGACAATGGCAACACCATTAGTAATTTCTTCTCTGATTACTTTCATTCTAATTTTATTATTACATCCAGCTCTGACAATGATAATGTGGGTCAAGCACATACACATGTCGAACCGCAGTGTCTGTGCGATATATTTAGTATCGCAGTTAATAGCTCCTATGTTCATAAGCTCCTTCAGTCTTTGGACCTGTGCAAGTCTGCCGGGCCTGATGCTATACCGGCTTCGTTACTAGTTGCTTGTGCAAAAGAGCTGTCCGTTCCTATCACAATTTTGTTTAAAAGATCTCTCAACGAAGGTGTCATGCCGATTCGTTGGAAGTCTGCTTTTATTTCCCCCATACATAAAAAAGGTTCCCGTGAGCGCGTTGAGCGTTATAGGCCTATCTCAAAATTGTTATAGCCAACGTTCTTGAGCGTGTCGTATATACTCAATTATATGAAGCGCTTAAATCTAGTTTCAGTCCTATGCAGCACGGTTTCTTAAGGGGCAGATCGACGGTATCTAACCTTGTACTTTTCCATGACTATATCAGTGAGCGTATGGACAATAACGACCAAGTCGATGTCATTTATACTGATTATAGTAAAGCTTTCGATCGCATCGATCACGATATCTTGCTTAAGAAACTTAGCAGAGTTGGCATTAGAGGCGATCTGCTCAAATGGTTTGCTTCGTATGTTGCAGGAAGATCTCAAGCCGTAGTTCTCAATGGTTTCAGGTCTTCCTAGAAGAGTGTACCGTCTGGAGTCTCACAAGGATCGCTTCTTGGTCCTCTACTATTTAAATTATTTATCTATGATATTGATCAATGTTTTCAAACCTCTAGATTTCTGCTTTTTGCCGATGACATGAATATTTTTGGAGTTGTTGATGGGATCTCGGATGGTGAACTCTTACAGAGTGACTTATATAGGCTTGACGGCTACTGCGTAACAAATAAGCTGGATTTAAATGTCACCAAGTGTTTCTTCATAACTTTTACCCGTAAATTAAAACCGTACATAAATAATTATCAAATTAAGGATCTTCCGCTTTCTAGAGTATATGACAGCAGAGACCTTGGTGTTGTTATTGACAGCAGACTTATCTTTGACCATCATATTGATGCAATTGTCAGTAAAGCCTCTAAGGCATTGGGGTTTGTCATGAGGTCGTCGAAGTCGTTTAAGCGAATGAAAACTATTAAAATTCTTTATTGTGCTTATGTCCGCAGTCATCTGGAATATGCTTCGCAGGTTTGGAACCCGTGCTACGACGTCTACATCAATAGACTTGAACGGATTCAGAAGAAATTTACAAGATATATCGGCTTTAAGCTCAAGTTGCCCAAGCTCAGCTATGAGTATCGCTGTACACGTTTACATCTGTTACCACTGAAACTTCGCAGGGATATCTCAGATATGGTATTCCTGATGAAAATAGTTAAGGGCACTGTTGACTGTCCATCGCTGCTTGGTAAAATTAAGTTTAAGGTCCCTAGTCGTAACGTTCGTAGACGACCGTTGTTCCAATTGCCTCTCGTGCATAGCAATTACAGAGAGAACTCCTTCTTGATAAGAGCGTGTTCTACTTTTAACCGTCTCGGTGACAGTGGCGACAACGGTGCTGACGGTGTTGATGACGACGATAATGATGACATTGATATATTCTGGAGCAGTGCGCAAACATTAAGGGCTCATATGATTCGTAAATTTTTAACATCTTTGGACAATGCTGGGTGAAGTAGTGGTGTGTTTGACAGTTGATTGTATTACTGTTTAATTAATAATGATATCTTCATATTATTATTTGCTAATATTGCTGCAAGTAGATATTTCCCTAAATCATGTAATTGTATTTCGGCGTATAGTTCTGACTAAAAAGTTAGGTGTATTTTTAAACATTCTTTGTGTGATTCTTTACATTAATTTAAAACTTCCATGCAAGAACGTTTTGCGTGTAGTAAAATAATTGTGGGAGTTTATTATTAGCTCTTTAGTTAATATAGTGTTTTGTATTTAGTGAGTAAAGCTGTTACCTCTCCTAAAAATGTAAAATAAAATAAAAATAAAATAAAAATTTACCTCTTTTGAGACAATTTTGACATTCTCCTCGTATGATGCCGTAGTTGAAGCACCTGTAGTTGTTTTGCTAGGTTTGAAATAGTATTTCTCGGAAAGATGTCGTGACTAGGAAAAGTATATATATTGCATGCTCTGGTTATTGATTTTAGGGCATCTTCTCACTTGTGTGCCCCACTTGTTGGCACAAAAAAACACCATTTTTTTTTCTTTGTTAAATGTCACTGGTCTTTCCTCAAACACTCTTGAGTAGTTTGGACATTGAACTGGTATAGGCGTTCTTTTAGCGTCTTCCATAACAGTCAAAATTTTTGCGCACAGTTCGCTAGGTGAATTGAAATTTCCTGCACGAGCTGGAGCTTTCATAAACTGTGGTAGTCCGTCAATGATACAATCCACCGCTTTTTCACCAAATATCTCAAGTCTTGTTAAGAGTGCGGTCTTACTATAGTAATATTGTGTTATACTTTCTGTTTGCTTCTTTGTCTTTCAAATCATTTCTTTGAGGCATTCAACAAAATCAATGTTGCGAGGGAACGCGTCCATTAATTTATTTTTCCATTCCTTCCATGTCATATAATAACTTTGAAGTGTCGAATGCCAAACTTTGGCCATAACGGCTAAGAGGGACTGCATATAATATGATTTCGTTATGTCTGCCCAGTTATGGATAGCTCCTAGTTGATCAATTTTATTAAGCCACTGTGAAGAAAATATCTCAGGGTTTTCTGGATCAAACAATGGTATTATATCAGCTTTCGCCGTCACCAATCCAGATATTAACTGTTGAGCCGACAAAGGCTTTAAAGACTCATTTTCTGTATCCGTAGTACCGTCATCAGATGAATCACGGGGTCTATATGGGCGCCATCTCTTTTTCTTTGGTTCCGAACCCACCCTTTTATAAGATCATTCTTTGTACTTTGGCATTTCCGTATCCCACTTCTGAAAATTGTTAAAACATATAATAGAACCTTATAATGAAGCATAATCATCTGTTACTATTTCGTCAATAAGATATCCCTACACGAACAACCCTCAGTTAGTTATGAGTAGTAGCTGTATACTTCACCGTTGTGAAGTATTCGTTGATGCCTCTGAGCCTAAACCGCCAATACTCCTCCCCTACTAATTCTTGTTCGTAGTCTCTCCGTCGTAGTTTTGGTACGGTAATTAAAATAGTAAAGATAGCCATAATTTTGCCGGTGCCACTCAATGTTGAAAAGGGCTTGACACTACAAAACAGAACTATTGTTACATTGTCTTGACATCCAATCATATAGCTGTAATGTTCCAGTGAAGGCCCATCGCATAATTCTTCTAAAGCGACCAATTTCAGGCTATTTTTCAAGTAATGTTCAAAACGATCATCAGGATCTATCAATCAATATGAAATGAAAACTACACAATTATCATTCATGTACCTACATGGATTATTTTTAATGAACCAAATAAACAATTTGGTAACTCTTAACAAAAACTCATCTTTTAACAGGCAATCCAATTACAATCAAACGTATCCCTATGTTTATAAGGTTGATTTATTTAAGTTCTTTACTCCAAATTCCAAAGCCAACACTTCCAAAATGGTTCCTCCAATCCCGTCGCGCCATCACGCTGCCGACACACTCCGATTCTGTCGATCTACCGTATTCCACGAACCCACATTCACGTCGATCGACGTGGCGTTTCATTATGATATCAATTATTGAAAATTATACAAAATTATGTTGCTAGCATATTAATTAGTCGTGCTTCTTCAATTCTCCTGATTCTGGCTCAGGATAAACCACCTCATTTCTTTTTGTGGGTGTTGTACAAGGCGACTATAATGAATAAGGGTTTTCAGTACATTTTTGGGTAGATGGCTAGCCACCTATCATCACTTTATACCTAGGTTCTGTTAAGGGGTAGGTCGACGGAGAGTTTTTAAAAAACGTTTTTAATCCCCTATGAATAGTTTATTGGAAAGGTCTCAAAATTAATTACAAAATTACAAAAGTATCCGAGTGTCCGCGGCGAAGCTCAAAATCAGATTGAAAACTTAAGGAAATGAATATTCTCACACAAAGCGTCGAATGACGTAAAAGGAATCATATTCTTGTGGGTTCGTTTCAGTTTTAGTGTTATCTTCGGCTTCGCTTTGTGTGCTCTGATAGGATACGTTATAGTTATGCCGTTAATAAATAGTTCATTGTCGATGATGTTCGCTCTATGTCTGTTTTTCCGTGACTCTATCAAGACATTAATGAGCATTATTCTTCGTGAGCGGGCGTTCTTATCTAGACATTTGGAAATGTTCAGTCCTGTGTTCCTGAAGAATTGGCTATTTTTCAGTATAAATTGAGTGTTTTTTTTGCTCAAAAACTCTATCATTATCGGTCCTTTTTTGCCCAGTCTTTTGATCTCTTCAATATGTCCTTCCAGGTTCATATCTAACACGTCGCTGAAGATGTATAGTATTCTATCGTAGCGTTGCTGTTCGTTCTCCCACTGTTCACTTCGTAGACCGTACAGGATGATCTTTTTCTGCGCATCGGTATTGGTGTTGGAGATGGCTGGTTCTTGCTCGATTATTTGGGGTTCGCCCAATCGGATATTGATTTGTTGTGTGAGAGTGTGTAGTTCGGTTTGCACTTTTATTGTATTTCTTTGCAGTTTTTCTATGTGAATGTTTATGTTGTCTATCTCCACTTTTTGAGCTTTCTGGGTATCGGATATGGTGGTAAGGGTAGGTTGAATATCTCTTTTGAAGTCTGATATTGCTTCGGTAAATTCTGATTTCAGAATATTTTTGAGACCTAATATTATAGAGCTTTTCATGTTTTTCAGTTTCTTGTCAAGAAGAATTTCGAATTTGTTTGAGTATCCCCGAGATTACTTAAGTCGTCATCGTCGGAGAAGGTTGTGTTAGATCGCAGATGGTTAGGTTTTTTCCTCAGAGTGATATTGGTGATGGCTTTTCCGGAAGTCTCGATACCTTCTGGTTGGTTGTATTGTTGTGCGCTAACAGGAGTATTCGAGTTATCTTTTTTAGGCATATTACACCTGCAAGTTTGGCATTTCCTTGTTTTTTTGTTAGCAGGGTAGATTATGTTGAGAAATCTTTGGATAGAGACATTTGCGCAGTCCAGATCATAGTTTTTCTTACACATAGAACAACATAAGAATGTTCTATCTGGTATTGTTTGAAGACAGCCTGCACAAGTCAGTAATAATGCGTTTGTAGATGCCATTGCTACTTAATACTAGATGGCGCTGATTGACAGTTACTATCCAACGCCCTCTATTAGCGGATAGTCGACATTATTATGGGGTTCTTTTTATCACTAGATAGAGCTTCTTTACATATTTTTGATTGTTCTTAATATTAACATCAGTTTGAGACACAGTTTAGTTCAAGTGTGCACTATTTATAATTTCACTACAACGGTCTTGGTTGAAATCACCAACGATAACAAGTTTATTTACACAGCACATTCTTTGTTTTTAAATTGCGTTACTTAAACGCCGATTTGCTTTTCTCGTAAAAATTACCACTTTTATAGTTTAAATGCCTACGAAAACACTTGTAGTATTGGGTCTCACTTAGTTTCACAGTTTGACAATAGTTTTACTTTGGAAAGTTATTTGGAAACAATATTTATTTAATTTTTAAACGGGAGCTGTCTGAATTGCTTGTTTACTCAACAGCCTCACTATTTATCTTTGACATATGTTTTCTCAATTATAATGTTTTTGTATATGCTATTTAAGGCAAGAAAGTATCTATGTTCAAAAAACACATCAGGATGCTGTATACAAATATACAATCAATGTCACAATAATAAAACTAAATCTAGAGAAGTAAGGCCATCATTATCAATTTCTATGTCAGAAAATGTTGTCAAAACATTGGAGAGTACTGATGAAGAACCTGCACTTCCTATACCCTTAAAACGTAATATTATGTAAAGTTCTAGGTTGTTATCAAAGAGTTACCTTTATTGCCATGTCTCTGTCTTAAAAGACTATGTCTAAAGATTACTATGTCCATTCTATTCCTGGTTAAGTCATTCTGACAATTAGTATTATGGTTGGTAAGTAAGTCCATTTTAGTGGTAAATATTATGCCAATATTATGTTACCTTATTGTTAACCAAAGCGAATTTCGGGACTAGTTTATAGTTGTTACTCCTATGTCTTACATCAATAGCTTACATTCGATTTCTCATCACACCCCGTGATGATCAATCTTAAGGGGGAGGTGTTATAATCACCCTCCCTTGATAACGCCATAGTAACCATATTGCTGACTACTTGTTGACTAGCTCGATAGGTTGAAACCACAAGAAACCACGACCAAGACTAGATCTCAAAATATTGTTTCATAATTTCCAAAGCATCAATAACAAATAGAAGCCCTCATCGAAGAAGATTCATCATACCAAGCTATCTGCATGATGGAATCTTGGCTAACTGAAGCAAAACTATAATTACTGCTGTTCTCAGGATACAAGATCGCCTCAGAGTTCAGCAGAAGAGTACGAGTACGATTTCCATCCCTATAAAAAAATGCAATTATCACAGCAATACATAAGAAAAAATCAAAATCAAATCCAGACCATTATCGTCCTATTGCAGTCCTCCCCACATCAGCCAAAATATTCGAAAAAGCTATTCACGATCGTATTTACTCCTTTTGTGAAACGTGTAAGATATTTCACGAGTCCCAAAACAGTTTTCGAAAAAATCGTTCCACTATCCTAGCAGTCTATAGATTCACCCAGGAAATCTTAAACATACTCCAAAATAAACACTATGCTGTGGGTGTAATGATCGATATGACAAAAGCTTACGACAAGGTACAATTTGATATACTTTAAGAAAAGCTGCGCGGAGTAGGAATAAGAGGTAAAGCGTACGATTGGCTTACTTCGTATTTACAAAACAGAAAGCAGTATGTCCAGATAGATCATTATAACCACACGTCAAAAGAAATAATTAATTACAGATCGGATAGCAAAATAACTCACGCCTCTTTTCCTCAAGGCAGCGTAATGGGATGTCTTCTTTTTCTTATTTATATTAATGACCTACCAAAAATTCTCGGAAACCCTTGCATCCTATTTTCTGACGACATTTCCTTAGTTTCCTCGCACAAAAATAACGACCACGTTAATAAAAAACTGAAAACATGCCTAGATAAAATTACTGGCCGGATGAATGATAATAATCTTGAAATAAACCCCTAAAAAACTAAACTAATAACCTTTTATCCACATCAGAAAACCCCCTTACATATTAACTTTACCTACAATAACATTAAATTAGAAGTAATAAAAGAACCAACGTTGCTTGGCATTGTCATAGACTCACACCAAAATTGGAAACCGCATATACACAAAATAAGTCTTGGAGATGTGAAAGTGGTGCACCGCTTGGGAGCGAAGGGGGCCAAGACTAGGCCCCTCCTAGTGCGCTTTGCATCCTACAAAGCACGTAGCGCGGTGTGGGACTCGAAGAAAGCCCTCAAGGGTTCCGGCATCACCATAACGGAGTTCCTCACAAGGTCGTGGCATGATGTGTTCATGGCAGCTCGAAAACACTTCGGGGTCAATAACTCATGGACTTCCGATGGCCGAATCTTACTGCACTTGCCCAGCAAGACTCGCCAGAAGATCGAATTGGACGGAGTTGCGGCCGCTCATGAACAAGTTCCCCAGTAAGGAGGCCCCACAGTTAGCCGACAAGGGGAAGAAACCTACTGCGCAGACTTCGGCGGGCACCGTCAAAGGCGTCGTTACGAGGAGAGATGCGTCTCAAGCTCGGGCTGCGAAGTGATTGGTGATGTGGGGTTAGTTAGCCGGAGTGTGGTTTTCAGATGCTCGCCGTGCCATGTTCTTCAGCGATACGACCTCATTTTACAAGTCCTATGCTGGTAATTCTCTTGTGCAATGCTTTGGGAGGTAGGTTTATTTATTCTTCGAACTTCTTTGCATTTGCCCGACTATAAATTAATATTTTTTTTCCTTGCATTTTGTCAATCTGTCACTGTCATGAAATGTCACCCTGGGCTCACTTTTTAAATCTAAAGTTGTGTTCCGATTTCTGCCAAACCGCATCGTCTACGAACCTATACATTTTGTATATTTTTTTTTTATCTTGACTCGCTGGTCTACAAAACAAAAGTGCGTGACTTTTGCTCTGTGTGTTTTTGTCTTTTGTGTTTTATATTATGGGATCTTATTATTTACCAGATTCCTTTCATCACTCCTGTGTGGTTAGGGTCTAGGTCAATATTTATTTAGTAGTGTAGTTGTAGTTTTATTTTGTGTTAGATTACGCATTCTAGCATATTTATTATATTATTAATATATATTTATTTTATTTGGTATGGATAGTTTATGTAATATTGATAACAGTTTCTTCTCATGTTCTTCAAGTGATGACTATATTAGTGCGGAGAGCGATAACTCCTTTGTGGAGAGACCGCTATCCGTCGAACTGACGTCTGTCTTTGCGGGCCTGGGGAATAATTTTAATATTGTTTATATTAACGCCCAGAGCATTCACTCCAGTTATCCGGACCTACTCGAGTCGCTCAGTAGCAAACATGTAGATGGTATTCTTGTATCTGAATCCTTTCTCAAGCCGACTTTACCATTCACTATGTTCTCGCTGCCTGGATACCAGCTCTATCGGAACGACAGAGTTGGGAAAGCGGATGGCGGCGTAGCTATTTACCTTCGCTCGGATATCCCTTGCAGAGTTATAAGTGCCTCCCCGAATGAGTACTCCGAATCAGCAGAACATCTCTTCCTCGAAATCTGTCTTCACAATAGTAAAGTTCTGCTGGGAGTCCTCTACAGTCCCTCACTTCGTATTGATTACTTTGACTCTTTTGAGACTTTGCTTAGTGAGCTGACTCTTCTTTATAATGATACCCTGATTCTCGGCGATTTTAATACACGTCTTCTTAAAAATGATTCCCGCTCTGCTAAATTACAGTCCATTGTAAATTCTTTCAATATTCATATTCTTCCTCTCAACGCTACTCATTTCCAACCACATTGCACTCCCTCTCTTCTTGATCTCATGATAGTTTCTAATTTGGACAAAGTTACGACACATGGACAAATTAACTCTCCTTTTTCCTATCATGAACTGATTTACCTCTCATATAAGATTAAGACTCCCAAGAGCAATGCAAAACTTATTTACATTCGTAGCTTCAAGGGTATTGATTCTGCATCCCTTAAACCAGATGCAGCGTCGATTGACTGGACACCTATTATCACTAGTGAGACCGTTGATGATAAGATCCACCACTTCAACGCAATTATTCTGGGACTATTTGACAAGCATGCACCGGTCAAGAAGGTTAAGGTGAAACACCTTCCAGCACCCTGGCTCACCGACGTTATCAAACGTTTGATGGCTAAAAGGAACAGAGCCAAATGCCTGTACAAAAAGGAGCCTACAGCCGAGAACCTTGCCACTTTCAAACGCCTCCGAAACCGCTGTAATCGCATTTGTCGTGATGCCAAGCGCCGTCATATATTTGAGTGTATCGAAAGATACACACCTGCTCAAGTATGGAAATTCCTTAGAAGGCTTGGTGTCGGTAAGTCTCAGGATCAAGCGTCTGGCATTGTTGATCTGAACGGTCTCAACATTTTTTTCTCAGCTCCCCATGTCGTCATGGATCCCACCGTAAAAAATGCCACTCTGTGTCACCTGCGCTCGAGGTCTGCTCCCACCTCCACTCCATTTGACTTCAGACTTGTCGGAATTGATGCGGTTAAGAAAGCAGTGCTCTCCATTTCCTCCAAAGCCGTGGGTGACGATAATATCTGCTCCAAAATGATCAGCAACGTACTTGACGAGCTTCTTCCAGCTATCACACATATAATAGACTTCTCTCTCTTCAATGGTTCCTTCCCAAATGTGTGGAAAAAAGCCTTAGTTATCCCATTACTCAAAACATCAAATCCCTCCTCTTTTAAAGAGTTTCGTCCAATTTCCATTCTGCCTATCCTATCCAAAGTCCTTGAATCCATTGTCCATTCTCAGTTATCCTCCTACTTATGCTCAAACAACTTGCTGAATCAACTGCAATCCGGTTTTAGGCCCGGCCATAGCACTGTCACGGCCTTGCTTAAAGTCACCGATGACATTCAGCATGCGATGGACGAGAAACAGCTCACTGTGCTTGCACTGCTGGACTTCAGCAGCGCCTTTAACTGCGTTTATTTCGATATCCTCGTTGAGACCCTGAAGTCCTTGAATGTGTCCTCCGTCTCTGCTTGCTGGTTCGACTCTTATCTGAGAGGTCGCCAGCAACGTATTAGGTCGGAGGTGACTTCAACGGAGTGGTGTTACCTCGTTGCGGGGGTCCCTTAGGGTGGTATTCTCTCTCCTCTTCTTTTCTCCGTCTTCATAAATTCCGTCTCGGATGCTCTCTCGTCATCATACCATCTTTACGCAGACGATCTCCAGATTTATCGTCATTTTTCTCCCTGTGATATGGTGTCTGCTGTGGGGATGTTAAATGCTGATCTCGAGCGAATTAGGGACTGGGCCACTTCTTTTGGACTACTTGTCAACCCTACTAAGTCCCAGGCTTTGATTATTGGTTCCAGGTTTTCCCTTAACTTGTTACAGAATCTGTCCATTGCCCCTATAACCTATGATGGAACTATAATCTCATATAGTACTAAGGCCAAAAATCTAGGAGTTTTCTTCGATAACCAATTTTCCTGGTCAGCGCATGTCAGCGAGGTCAGTAGGCGAGTCTTTGCTACTTTTCACTCCCTCAAACGACTACAATACTTCCTGCCTCGTCAGACAAAAATAACGCTTGCCCAGTCTCTTCTCCTTCCCCTGATCGATTACGCTGACATATGCTGGGTGAGCGCGAATGAAGAGCAACTGAACAAACTCGAGCGACTTCAAAACCTCGGGATTCGGTTTGTCTTCGGCCTGCGCAAGTATGACCACGTCTGGGAGTATCGCAGGGAGTTATAGTGGCTCCCTATCCGTCTTCGTCGGGATTCTCATATCCTCATCTGCCTCTATAACATCTTATTAAATCCTCGCTATCCTGTCTTCTTACGAGATCGTTTTGAATTTTTGTCCTCGGATAGGCCTCGGAGATCTCACGCTCGATCACTGCTTATTACTCCGCAGCACAATACAGCCGCATATGAACAAGGGTTCAGACTACCAGCTATCAGGCTCTGGAACAAACTTCCTAGCGCCATCTGAGACAGCCCGTCACTTTATATTTTTAAAACTCGCTTAAAAGAACACTATCTTTTTCTTCCATACGAGATTTATGTAGGTTTATTGCTTTGCTATATATGTAGTATAATTTTGTCCATTTGTATTGATATTATGTATTTATGTACATATTAGTAATTAGTTTATTATTTTAATATTTTTAACGTTGTGCACATAGGTTTACCTGTTATTTCATGTATTCTGTCCATATTAGGTTTGCTGGAAGAAATCTCTTTTTAGAGATAAGCTCGCCTTTATACACCTAGTTTCCATTTTGATGTATCTGTATCTTCTGTTTTTGTGCAATAAAGTATAAAGTATAAAATAAAAGGCAAGTTGTGGAAATTCCCCTATGCATTAAGAGAAATATAAAAAACAACAGACATTGAAACTGCTCTCTCAACATACTATGCATACGCACTCTCCTGGCTCAACTATGGCGTCATATTGTGGGGAAACAGCACTGACGCTTTGCAACTATTAACACTGCAGAAAAAACTATTAAGAATTATAGCCAACATAAGACCTACAAACAGCTGCAAACCATATTTCCAAAAATGTAACATCCTCACCCTCCCTTCTATTTACATTTTAGAAATAATTAAGCTTGTAAGAAAATATCCTGAAACATACAAGACCAGAGCCTCTCTTAATAACTTGTATTACTTCAGACATCAAAACAAACTCCTTTTACCAAAGATCCAAATGACACTACAATCTACCAACACATATATTATGTCCATTGAAATCTACAATAATCCCAGACAGCTATAAAAATATTTCCAACGACTGAGTATTTCTACGAAAACTCAAAACTCTCCTATTACAAAAAGCCTACTATACTGTTGAAGAATATTTAAATGAAATACACTTCCCACATTAAACTTACTAAAATACCAACGATCACTAATAATACTACTTATACTACATCCATTCACACACACCCTCCCTCATACACCCTTACACACACTCACCCCTACCCGCAAACACATGCACACATACACCCTACCTCTCACATACACACACACACCCACAATGTTTAAAACTACTCTAAGCTAGAACAAGTCCTCATCCAGCCTCCCTCTGAGGGCGAAGCTCGGGATCTACAAGACCTACGTGAGATTCCGCCTCACCTACGCGGCTCCGGCATGGTACGCCCTGTGTTCGGAGACGAACAAACGGAGACTCTGAGACTTAGAGAACCTCTCTCTGCGTACCATCGTCGGCGGCCCCCGCTACATGAGGAACGCGACAATACAGAGGGACCTAAGATGGGAAACCGTGGACCAGTTTGTCCAGAGGCTGGCGAAGGGCATGTTCGCGCGTGCGGATGCGTCACAACTCCCGCACATTGCCGAACTGGCGCCGCACCACGCGCGCCCGCCCGACCGCCGCCGCCTGCCACGCGACCTGGTTGCCTAGCCGGCGATCACCCACTGCACACCAGCGCCACATGAAGACCACCGCCCGCAGGGGCCATCCGATGACCTGTCCCACAGGAGTGGACAGAGGCGATTCTTCGGGAAGAGGTCCGTCGACCTGTCCCCGACTCCCCACGCCCCAGAAGGGGTGCGTGAGATGATTTCAATGATGAACAAGTCCTCAATCTGTGTCCGCAACCCGTAGATGTTGTTGTTCTTACTGAGGCAAACATACCAGAATACTTAAGCTCACTATATAATTTGGATGGCTATACAGTGCACACCTCGTTAAGAAAAGGTAGAAAGGGAGGTGGGATCATCATCTATGTTAAAAACAATCATCACTTTATAGAACACAAAGCTACTTCACTCCACTTTGAATGTCTGATAGGCAAAATATGTACGTCCAGTAATTTTACAATTTGACTTTGTGTGCAGTGTACCGCCCGCCAGAGAAGAATAAACACTCATTTTTATCAGAACTTCAACAAATATTACCAACACATTCCGATGACAACTTCATACTATTAGGCGACATGAATATAGACCTGAAACAGGATAGCCCAATAAAAAACCGTTATTTAGAGGTACTGAGCGGGTTTGGCCTTGCATGCGGGATCACCGATTACACTAGAATTGAATTATTAAAAGGCAAAACCACTAAAAGTTGTATCGATCACATATTTTGGCGTTCCCGCAAGCAAGACGTGCACACAGCGGCTCTCGGAACGGTCGATGCTTTGAGCAACGTTATTCAACCCTTACGTTCTCAAAACTATTATGTGTCGAGTTTTGACCCAACATTACACGATTTTGACCTATGGTGTGAGGAGGTTAACCGTGATAGGTTAACTTACTACTGAAATGACGCTGAGTGCTTGTCTCGCGTCGCAGGCTGTTTAAAAGCGGACGCGTAAACTTGGCTAAATGAGTGGGTCACAAATGATAGGTCGTGGTCCAACTTCAAGTCGGAATTTAAATCTTTGTGCCCGCGTAAACTCGATTACGCCAACTTACTGTTTGAGGCCATGAACACAACGTCAGACAAGTACTCATCGTATGCGGAATATGCACGGCGAACAATGTTACGATTACGCATAGTTAAAGGATTGACTAACGAACTTATGGTTTTGATCGTAATTCGCGGCATTACAGATCCTCAAGTGCGCGCAGCGGCCGAAAATGCTAATTTGACTAGTGAAAGCCTCGTATCTTTCCTTACCATCTATGTCAAGCCTGGCAAACAAGAACAAACAACGAAAACTGATTCTCGCCACCATCACAGAGAACAACGAAAACGTCAATTGACACAAACTCAAATAAGTTGTTTTTCTTGTGGCCAGACGGGACATAAAAAGACAGACTGTCCTAAGAAACGAAGGACGTCCCAATCGGAATCGAATACCTGTACGTTTTGTAAAAAAGTTGGGCATACGGAAGATGTGTGTTTTGCTAAAAATAGGTCCGGACAAAACAACAAAAAGAATGTTAACCTTTGTAGCGAACGTGTGGGTAGTTGCGAAAACAGTGACATATCAACAGCGGTTGTTCAGGGTATCCCAGTAGACGTTCTTATTGATAGTGGCGCGTTGAATGTGTCTCTCATCTCATCGGACGTATTAAAACACTTCTCGTGCTGTCAAAAACAAATCCACTGTGTTTTGAAAGGTGTAAGCAATCATGAGATCGTCGCGCGTACATATGTGACTCTTACGGTGGAGTTGGATGACATATCAATTGAAGTAGATTTAGTGGTAGTTCCCGGTTCGTGCATGACGGTCCCTATAATCATAGGCACAGATGTACTCAATAGAGACGGAGTTGTTTACGTGCGTACCAAAGATCGACAGTACCTGGCGCGTGCCAGTGAGCCATCAGTAAAGGTTTGCACTGTTGAGGCTGGTGTTCAGGGTGTAGTCAACACACCATTACAAGGTGATGAAAAGAAGTTGTTGTTGCGGGTTATGGATGAGTTTTCGGACTTCTTCATATCTGGAACGGCGGCTACTACAGTAAAGACGGGGAAAATGCACATCAGCCTTAGCAATGACACCCCTATAGCCTACCACCCGTACCGGTTGTCATATGATGAGAAATTGAAAGTTCGCGAGATTGTACGTGATCTCATGGACAAGAAAATAATTAGGGAGTCAGAGTCTGCCTATTCCAGCCCCATTATCCTTGTGAAGAAAAAAGATGGTTCGGACAGAATGTGTGTGGACTTTAGGGCACTAAACCGAGTTACGGTGAAAGATCGGTATCCCCTACCGCTCATCGATGATCACATTGATAGACTAGGGACCTGTAAATTCTTCACTAGCCTTGATATGGCGACGGGCTTCCATCAGATCCCAATTGATGAGGAATCCATTCACATTACTGGATTTGTGACGCCTGAAGGGCATTTTGAGTTCCTGAAAATGCCCTATGGGTTGTCAAACAGTCCGATCGTCTACCAACGGATCATCAATAATACTCTTCGGAAATTTATAGATTCAGGTAAGACACTGGTTTATGTTGATGACGTGTTATTGTTGAGCTTAACGGTTGATGAGGGCATCGCATTATTGCGGGAGGTACTTCAGACACTGACGGAAGCGGGGTTTTCAATAAATCTTCGCAAATGCTCGTTTTTGACTACCAAAGTTGAATATCTGGGTCGAGTCATTAGTCAAGGGTCAGTCAGGCCGAGCCCCACGAAAGTGGAAGCTCTTGAGCAAGCTCCCATCCCAGGGAATGTCAGGCAAGTTAGGCAATTTCTCGGGCTCGCAGGTTATTTTAGAAAATACATTGAGGGGTATGCGAAAAAAACGGCTTGCATTTCTGGGTTGACTAAACAAGGAGTTAAGTTCGAATGGGCAAGAGAAAGTGCGGAGAAAGCTCATAAAAACACTGACTAGCGAACCGATATTGGCAATATTCGATCTAAAATTGCCTACAGAACTGCACACAGACGCAAGCAGTGCAGGTTACGGTGCAGTTCTGATGCAGACTCATGACGATAGTAGTAAGAGAGTAGTGGCGTACTACAGTAAAGTTACCCAGGGTGCAGAGACTAGGTACCATTCTTACGAACTGGAGACGCTTGCAGTCGTCAAAGCTTTAAGTATACAATTCAAGATCATTACCGACTGCAATGCGCTTAAGTCTAAAGAGCGTAAGAAAGATTTGCTCCCTCGTGTGGCTCGCTGGTGGATCTATTTACAGGATTTTACCTTCAGCATTGAATATCGTAAAGGCACGATGATATCGCATGCCGACTACTTAAGTCGTAACCCACCAACGACCCACGTTCACCAAATTACGAAACCGCGCAACTGGGCACAGATAGCTCAGTCCGCTGATAATGAAACGAGTCAGTTGCTTCAAAAGTTAGATAGTGGGGAACTAGACTCGCGGCTTAATGTAAAACAGAATGACGTCCTGTACTTTCGATATTCCCCAATTGGTGAGGACAGTAGACTACTCTGCTATATCCCTAAGGGTCATAGGTTGAGTTTGTTGAGAGTGTTCCATGATGAGCATCAGCACGTTGGTGCTGAAAAGACACTAGATCTCATCCTGAAACACTTTTGGTTCCCTGGCCTTAGACAATTTGTAACCAAATATGTTGCACACTGTCTTGTGTGTATTTCCAAAAAGAGAGTCCCTAGATCCCCCAACCAACTGATTACCTCTTGGGAAAAACCTGAACTCCCCTTTCACACTTTACACACTGATGTGTTAGGTCCCCTATCAGAGTCAAAAGGATTTAAGTTTGTGTTAATAGTGGTGGACTCGTTCACAAAGTATTGCCTTCTGTATCCGATCTATAAGCAAGATGTTAGTGAGCTTAAGCGCGTTTTCATAAACGCAGTCTCCCTTTTTGGGGTCTCAAAATTGTTAATAGCGGACCGAGGCAGGATGTACGAGTCGGCAGAGTTTGTCAACTGGATCACGGGACTGGGTTGTGATGTGCACCACATTACCCCTGAGATGCACCATGCAAATGGGCAGGTGGAGAGATATGCTCGTACAGTATTAAACATTATTCGCATTGAAGCTAATCATAAGCAGACTTCATGGTCTGATGAACTATGGCGACTTCAGTTGGTTTTGAATATCACAAAACAAAAGACGACACAAATATCAGCACTTAACTCGCTCATTGGCACCGACGCGTCTACGCCGATTATCCGCGCTTTAGTTCGTGATGTTGCAGCTGACTCATCAAGACCAAATCGTGAGGCTTGGCGGGAGTTATGCAGAGGCAGAGCATCGGAGCTTCTCAAGCGCAACCAGGCTAAGCAAGATGCTTATGCGAATCGGCAGCGACAGGCACCACGTGTTTTCAAAATTGATGACCTTGTGTTTGTGATTAAATATTCACAGTCAACAGGGAAGCTGGATTCTGGGATGAGAGGACCGTACAAGGTGGTGAAGATTCTCCCGAGTGGACGATATGAACTGAAACTGTTGGCTGGTTCATACGGCAAGTCCACACAGGCTGCTGCCCAGTACCTAGTACCGTGGCGCGGGGAGTAGTGCCCTGATACATGTGCTGCTTTCTTTGAGAGTGAGTATGCTATTGGATATGGTAGATGCCGCCTCTATTTATGGATACGGCAGATAATGCCTCTATCCATATATATGACCGGTGGAGCGTCTCTATCCGGGATATGCGTAAGGGCCTAACAAGATCCATCGCTTTCGTGCACGGTTAAGTGTCACGGCGGACTTTGTCCGGCAGCTTTTAGCTGGCAGCCTTTGGCTGGTCGAATATGGTAGATGCCGCCTCTATCTATGGATACGGCAGATAATGCCTCTATCCATAGATATGACCGGTGGAGCGTATCTATCCAGGTTATGCGTAAGGGCCTAACAAGCTCCATCGCTTTCGTGCACGGTTGAGTGTCACGGCGGACTTTGTCCGGCAGCTTATAGCTGGCAGCCTCTGGCTGGTTAAGATGATGGATGTTAATAGCTTCGCTTGTTTGCAGCGTTGATGAACGATCGGTGCATTCAAAAGGTTTAAAGATGACGGATGCAATGTGTGGATAGAAATAGGATTTAACTTGGTGTGCTAGCTTGAAAGAGGGCCTTGCAAGCGAGATGATATGACTGCGAAAGGGTGAACAGCAGCTAAGACTGCTGCATAGTGGGTACAACACTAATAATTCCAATGGTTTTCAGATGACGAAGAAGACACTACTACGGCAGGTCCTTTGTCGAAAGATGGTGCCAATGAGACTGATCCTGCCCGTGAGGTCAATGAAGATGTGTCCGAGGGCGGACCCCCGTCAGAATTGGCCGTGTTAGGATAGATGATATTGGTGTAGTCATCAGCTGGCGCGTGGGGCGCTCGTGCCTATAAATACGAGCGCAACTGGGGGTGGAGGTCTCATTTGCTCGTCTGCGCTCGGTGGCGCTGGTACAGGGTTCGGTGCTCAACGCGTTCGGCTGGTGAGATTGTTCCTAGTTATTCTGTCGCTAAATTGCTGTGTACATATTTGTGTTTTAATGAGCATTGCTGGCTTTTTGTTTTCTTTGTAAATAATTTTGAATCATAAATTGAGAAATAAAGGTTAGGTTTTGTTTGTAATTGTTTTTTTTTAAATAAAATTCTACTTCTGGTTCTAATAGTATATATGCAAGAACCTTACAACATTTTCCAAACAATAACAACAAACAACAACAAGTAATGTTAACCTAAGAAATAATCACAGACTATGTGCGCCCCGGTTTAGACTCGCGAAGGTTAGCAATTCTTTCAAGGGTCAGTGCATTCTCTCCTATAATAAGATACCTCTGGAGATTTTGAAACTGTCATTTGAGCAATTTAAAAAGCATGTTAAAGCTACTTTGTCGAAAAAGGGATATTACAATGTTCAAGATTACTTAAATGACGAGACTGTATTGGGTTAATCTAGCTCAACACAGACCTTGCTTTTAATAATTTTGTAACTATTTATTCCTGCTTATTAATCATAACATTTTTTTTTCTTTGTTTTAGTTAAGCACAACCTATTTTTAAAAGAGATCTAAAAGCGACCTTTGGAGTAAGTAATCGTTATACGATTGCTTTCGCTATGCGCTCCCATAAGAGAATTGGACGCCAGTTATGATTTTGATGGAGAATAAAACATGAAATATAAATAAACCAATAGGTACTTTATTCAGAATGTATTGAGGGCACAGATAGGTACATTACAAAGATACCTAACTGTTTTTTCTTTTTGGTCACTTGGTCATTACTATCACTCATATTTCAATTCAATAATTGTATAACTGAATCGAAATCTTTTACAAGCGGTAAACTTGTCAAGTATACTATATTCGGATAGAAACATTGCGCAGCTCATAGAGAGAAACAGCAACGTGCATAGTTGAAGGGCACGCACACACAAACGAGTCGAGAGGTGGCTTAGAGGGGGCGGCACGGCATGGCAATCACGCCGCAGAGCTCCAGCTGCCAACATATAACTACTTTGGCTACTTTCAATACACGGACACACCGCCACAAGTCACCAAGAAATCAAGGACGGACTCATTACTAAAGATGTTGCCTTCCACACATACAGTCGTAAGGATGAAAAACTATCTAAGGTCGTCATACGTGGCCTTCCAGCCTCTGTCGAAAGTCTTATCCCTGATGAACTGGCGAGTCTTGGCTACAAGGATGCCTCAGTCACGAAAATGAAGTGTAAAAATACAGACTCACCTTACCCACCATTCTTGATCCAGTTACCAGCTGGCACTGACATGACAAAATTCCGTCAGTTAAAGCATTTATGTCATTGTGTGATTTCGATCCAACGTTACAAGCCCAACTCAACTAGTGGGACTTAGTGCTATTCGAATTCGAAAACGATTCGGACACGCTGCAAAAAACTGCAATCTAACTGCTCGTTGCGTAAAGTGTACCGGACTACATTCCTCGAAGGATTGTCCAAAGACGGATCGTGCACTCCCAGCCCGCTGTTGTAACTGCAACGTCCTCGGTGTTCCTACACCCTGCTAATTATTCAAAATGCAAAGAGCGTGTTGAATACTTACAGCGCACTCAAAGAAGCCGAGGAACCAATCTCACCCGTGTTAATAGTGTACCCGAAACAACAAAAGCTCCGCCCACATCTCAATTGAATTACAATCAAGCATGGACAAATACTATTACAACGCCAAAACAGAGAACCTACTCGCATGTAACCAGACATCAAGATCCAAACGAGTTCTTAAGGAAGAAAATAGGTTACGAAGATCCTAGTCAAAAACCCGACGATAGTACTTCAGAGATGCTACAAATACTTTCAGTGATTAGGAAAATAAAAGATCAGTTCACTACATGCGACTCAATGGTTGACAAAGTCATACTTGTACTGACACATCTTGGGCAATACATTTAGTGCAAACGCTCTTAATCTAATGTACTGGAATGCAGATGGCATTCGGTCTCAAATTCATGATCTTCTTGATCTACTCCTAGACCTATCAATAGACATTCTTGCGGTAAATGAGACAAGACTATCCACTAATGCCCTGCTAAATACTCCCGGATATGTGTGCTATCGGCAGGACAAACACCCCAATAACGGCAAAGGTCAAGGCGTAGCCCTACTAATTAAGTCGGACCTTCAACATACACGAATATCCATTCCAATTACCCAAACGATGGAATCCATCGGTGTTCGAGTAATATTGTCAGGTTATGAGTATTCAGTAATTGCAGCCTACCAGTCACCTAACTCAGAGATCTCTACTTCTGACCTGGATATTTTATTGAAACTAGGCCCAAGAGTTCTTATCATGGGTGATCTCAATGCGAAGCATACACTTTGGAATTGTCCCTCCTCCAACAATCGCGGCAAAACGCTTGTAAACCACATGCTAGATAATGACTTTATAATTCATGCCCCGGATAGTCCAACCCTTGTACATTATAACCCAGATAATATCCCATCTACCCCAGATTTGTGCTTAGTGAAAAATGTTACAAATATATCCGGCCTACTTACGGTACCTGCCCTCTCCTCAAATCACCTCCCCGTGGTATTTACCCTCGAAGGCACCCCCTTACGTGAAACTATGAAGCTTTTTAACTATCCTAAAGCTGACTGGACCAGCTTCCGCTCATTTCTTAACGAAAAAATTTTCCTTTCCGCTAAGGTGTATGATTCTATCACCGACTTAGAGGATGCTGTGAGTGATATTACCAACATTATCTCAGAAGCTAGAGATAGATTTGTACCCAAAGTGAAAATTTCTGACAGCCCTACTCCTTTGCCCCGGTTTATCAAAAAATTAATAAAACCGCCTTCGCAAACATGACCAACGTGAAACAAACCCAAATGTTCGCAGATCCCTTAGAACAGCCATGAATAATCTCCAGGAACAGATTAAAATAGCCATCCAAGCACACAACGACAAAACATGGAATAAAAAACTGAGTAAAGTCGATAATCCCAGCTCCGACATTTGGAAATTAGTTCGTTCCCTAAACCGGAAATCCTGTGTAATACCTCCCCTTAAAAATATTGATGGCTCGTTAACTAAAGATATTCACGACCAATCCAATGTTCTTGCAGAAACTTTTCACAATAACATGCTCCTCACGTCCAGCTGGGTCCCTTCTGCCGATACTGCTGGCATCGTTAATAGATCTGTTAACCTTTTAAGTAATTACAGTCCTAATGATGACCCTATCTTGCATCCCATCCGTCCTAAGGAACTTTGGAAACACGTCCGTAGCCTCAAAAGTCGCAAATCCCCTGGACCCGATAGCATAACCAATATTGTGTTAAAAAATCTGCCTCAAAAGGGTATTGTTTCACTGACGAAAATTCTCAATGGATTCTTACGGAATTGTTACTATCCATCAGCCTGGAAGCTTGCTAAAGTTATAGCGATCAAGAAGCCAGGAAAGGAAGAGTCAGATCCTGTAAGCTACCGACCGATTAGCCTGCATTCTACCCTGGGAAAACTGTACGAGCGGCTTATCCTCTCAAGGTTAGCACGTTACAGTGACCCTCACCTCTTGCCAGAACAATTTGGCTTCCGCAGAGGACATTCCACTGTCCAGCAACTGGCAGGTGCAGCTGAAAATATTGCTGACAACCACAACAAAAACAGCACTACAGGAATGTACTTACTCGATGTCGAAAAGGCCTTTGACACAGTCTGGCATGACGGCCTAGCGCATAAATTAATTGAAATAGGAGTCCCTCTAAAACTGGTCAAGCTTGTAGTGTCCTACCTAGAAAATCGGCGGTTCAAAGTACATATCGGTATCACCGAATCGGATATATACGGTGTCCCAGCAGGTGTACCACAGGGCTCTGTTTTGGGACCCTACCTCTTTCTCGTTTATTTGAACGATATTCCTAAACAACCCCGTACGCAGCTGGCCTGCTTTGCTGATGACACAGCTGTTTTTACTTCATCTGAGGATATTGATCTTGTCATAAGTCGACTTGATATGTCCCTAGAACTCTTACATGAGTACTTCACTAAGTGGAAACTTAAACTTAATGGGTCTAAGACTGATGCTATCCTCTTTACCCGGAAACGTCAAATCCCCACACGACAGCTCACCATTAATGGACACAAAATACCGTGGAAACAAAGTGTTAAATACCTCGGCATTATTCTGGACACAAAACTGAACTGGACGACACAAACAAAGGCACTACATCAAAAGGGAATTAAATCTTTATGTGGGCTAAGCCAGATCCTCAACAGACGATCAAATCTGAGCACATACACCAAACTTAGGATGTACACTACACTAATAAGGCCCTGTATCACTTATGCTGCTCCAGTATGGAATAGTACTTGTGACTCGAACTTCGATAAGCTCCAATTAGTGCAAAATAAAGCCCTAAAAACAGCTTTTAATACTCCCTTTTACACCAACCTTTCTAAATTGCACGGAAAAATTCAGCTCCCAAAAATAAAACCTTATGTACTAAACATATCTCGAAAATTTTATATCGATAAAAATCCACACCACAGCAATAGTCCTTGTCTCATCTATCGGCAAATCACGTCTACATACTTTATCGTATGCTAATACTTATAAAAGTTATAAGCTGCCCCATCACTATTTTCTAAACAGTGAGTAAACTACGACGGCTCCTACCTATCTCTTGTTGCCATGGCCGGCCGTGTGTCGTCGCCTAGCCGGGCAGTGTGCATTTGTTTTCTACATACCCGCACTTACTCGTATTGCGCGATGTGTTAGTATAGGAATGTCGATGTGAAAAGTATTCAACATATCAAGTTGAATGCACCAGTATTTTATTGATATTTTATTTAAATAGTTGAACACAATGTAAAATATTATATTAATTAAGCTGTTGAAAGTTTTAAGAGGTGCCTTAGCCTAACAAACAATACAATTTATATGTATACTCATAATGACGGTGTCTTATGTTGATATGTTAAAATGTATTTATCTAATAAAGAACTTTGAAAAACAAACAAACAAACAATACACGGACACTGAGAGAAGTTGATCGGTTCGGGGAACTGTTAGAAGAAGTGAGTAAGATAAAATGGGACGTCACAGGGTTATCGGAGGTACGGCGCCAAGGAGAAGCTCTTGTAAGGCTTTCCACTGAAGAACTTTTCTTTCAAAGAGGAAACGACGACTCTTTCTACGGCGGCGTTTGATTTCTTATCAAAAGACTTTCTCGTTGCTGTTCAGGACGTTAAGAGCATATCACCTCGCGTGTGCTACTTGAACCTAACACTTAATAAAATATACGTCCTTAAGGTCATCCAAGCCTATGCACCTACCTCTAAACCCGGTACTGATGACGAAGTAGACCAGCTATACGAGGACATAAGAGAGAGCGCGTGAGGAAAACCCTGACTTCTACACCGTGGACATGAGAGATTTCAACGCCAAAATTGGGGCTCCACTAGAACTCGGCTATCACTGGTTACTCTGCTCTCGGCAGCGGCGGTCCAGGAAGTCTGAAATTAAATACTTAATTGTATGGCGTGTACATAGTGGAGTAAAGCTCAATCTTACTCGTATCTGGGTAAAGGCCTGTGCCCCTCGGTGGGGACATTAGAGCGCTACATTTTTTTACTTTTTACATAGTGAATTAAAATTTATGTATTACAACCTGCTTTTTATTTCTTTTAGCTCTGCTAGAATTTATTTCATTACTTCTAAGTTCACCCCCTATCAGTGTGCTCCTTTCTTCTGGAAATTTCCACCAATTCTTGTCGCGACATTTCTTACGGCATCATAGGCGCCCTCCTTCGTATCCTCCTTGGAGAGCGCGGCGCTATAACCGACTGCCTTACAGCGGGCGCTGTCGCTGGTCTAGCCATACTCAGTGCGAGAGACGGAGCATTAGTAGAGGTGGCTGGTGTTGTCGCCGGTTCCACTGGCTTGCTCAGATCCACCAGCTATCCCTGTTTCATCGGGTCTCCGAGTTCCGCAGACTCTCCGATTTATACTGGCTCTCGGAAACCTCTCCAAAACGGAGGGTCGGCAGAAACTCCGGAACAGAACTCTCTCCATACAGGTTCTCCAAGCCTGCCGAAGCCTCCATAGGTTCCTGAAATCAAAATTTTGTTACTTAGATAATCCTCGTGGGGCCGCAATTAAAGTGGTGCAAATATTTCACAAACTTTGATATGGACCATATCTAGGGAATGAGTTTTTTCAAAATTGTCTAAATATATCATTGACATTATTTAATCAAGAAAGTCAAATCTTTACATACCTCACGAAATGGATCAACTCTTGCTCCAGGCAACCCAACGCCAAAGTCCTGACCCAGTATTTGCAGAAACTTAAGCTCAATTTCCATTAGAGGCTTGACGTCAGCTGGGACACCACCAGTGCGGCTATTGGAAGTCCGCACGCTTGAAACTCTAGCTTTAATTCGGCATTTATAATCTGACCAATACTGAAACAATTAATAAAATAGACGACATTACTTTTCTATGCAGATTTTTGACTTGGGTTAAAATAATTAATAGTTTCCAGCTATCTCTGTGAAAAGACTGACAGAAGTAAGTAGATAACTACGTTTGACCAGCCCTTCCAGTCTTTGACTGAGTTATCACCGTGTGCGTTCAATATCTGCTCCGCGTTACGCCACAGGTTTTTCGACTTTTCCCTGGCTTGAGCATCTTTGTAAAACCTGTAGCCAGGCATTTGTTTCCTATTAGTATTTCTCACAGGTTTTCAAGTTGCCTTTGAGACACCTTCCGACCATTGTTTCCACTATAAAATCAAATAAATATGTTAAAAAAAAAAAAAAAAAATTTTCAAGACCTGAGATAGTTAGGTGCGGATGTCACGATATCTTTTGTTCCTGAAAGTTAATTTTAACTCTTATTTCTACAGGGTACTTACGACATAGTAATTTCTGCAGATTTTACGCTTAATGCACTTCTCCACAAAACTATAAATAAAACAAAATATAAATATAAATTAAACAAAAATAATTTACCGCGTTTAGTTCTAAATATCAAACTCAACTCTTTTTTTTCGTTTCAAGTAACGTACTGTTATGAGGCAGTCCCCGTAAGAGTTTTTTAAAAAAAAAACTCTCTGGTATACACAAACACTTTATTAGCAAAACACAATCCCAAATCTTATAATATACTGAATAACTCAATTACATGAATTCACTCGTGACGAGATGAAAATATTGCAATAATTACCGGCAAAGACAGAGTAACGACTAACTCGAGTTTAGGTAAAAAAATGGTTTTTATACAATGCAACCATGACGTCATTGGCTTTACACGGCATGTGGCTTTTCTGCTGACCTAAGAAATCGGTACATAGTATTACTGGATATAACAGCCCCCCCGTTAAAACGAAGCTTTATCTCAGATAGATGAAGCTGAGTTAATCAAAACTTAAAATTACTTATTTTCTTACTATCTATGATTATGAATAAATTCTAACACTCTAAATTAGTAACTTGTTATGTTTCTCGTTGAGCTAAAATTTACTTTAGATTTTGGAACATTTGCAGGGGGTAGAGATTTCACAGATTTTTTGTCTTCATCTGATGACATTTCATACATTTCCACTGAATGGTTTACATTAGATTCATGAAAAATTTCCCTTTTATTATGACACTGATTGAAGATCTGAATACAGCAGTTGGACGGTGAACTTCTTTTGTTACAATATTTATACAACTTATTTATCATATACCCAAATATGAAACCGATTATAGTAAGGGTAAAACTAGAGTAATAAGTACCGTATTTAATGAAGTGCGATTGTTGTTGAATATTGTTTATATCGTTTTCTAAGCTGTCTAATTTATGGGATGCATATTCCAGAGAGAATCAAGGTTAATGTTAGCGAAATAGGTGATAGTGAAGGTAAGGTGTGATTAAACTTTTCCTTTCTACAACAATCGTCTTCGATAATATTAAATTTTATATCAAACTCACTACGTATAAGAATTTGCTTAGAACTAGAAGGTAGTAATTGTATCGTTTTACAATAGCCAACACAATCATCTGTAAGTTTTAAGATACCTGTTCCTATGATTGCATAATCGTTAATTTTATCATCACATTTTACAGTTAGTTGAGTGCGTTTAGATTGGACAAAGATCCATCTATTATTATTCAAAACATGCCAAATGTCTACTTCGCCGAAAATAAGTTTAGTGTCACATTCTTTCGGTAAAGAATTTGTAAGCTCGGTAATTAGTCGAGTCTCACAACACGGATTAGTTATAGTAGAGTAAACAGTTGATAAAGGGCAAATCGAATATTCATCGTTAATACTATCACAATAAAGTAGATTATCCATTAAAGTGTAATGTAACTTATGTAACTTAGAATTAAGTATGGTTTTGTGGGTTGAATAAGAGAAAATGTGTTAGGATTGTTTTTATCGTGAGGGATTGGCAACGGAAGCATTTTGTAAACAATGTATTTCTCTGCATAGATTAAAGGAATACTTAAAACAAAAACTATCTTATTATTATAGTAGTAGGACGACAATTTGGACACGTCTATTATGCTATGTATATTTTCTATGCTAAGAGGAACTGGGAAGTCTAACTTCCTATTAAAATGGTTACTATTTGTCATAAGTTCCTTATATAAATTCATAGGGGATAGAACTGAGGGATGAAGGATATTCATTTTGGAGAATAGGATAGAGTTGAGGACAGAGTCGAGAAAATTAGAAATGGTTAGCAACGAACTTTCGACCACATTAATTAAGTTATTAATTCGCGCCATGTAGGTAAGCTGATCACTTATCAGTGTAACTTGAGTCAGTGCCGTATTCATAGTTTTGAGTTGAACGTTAAGTTTTTGTTCATTGGAGTTCAATCGAGAGATAGTGGAATTAAATGTGTTTATGCTGGACTTTACGATATGAATATTTTCTTTCATGAGATGGAATAGTTCATTTTCGTTTTTCTGACAAGATTCTATGGCAGCATCGTATTTCCTGGCATCTTCTGCATCTAACGAACCGAAGAAGAATTTTAATATTTCGCCTCCAAACTCCAGGGCTCTTTTGTATCGATTTACGTTGTTTGTCAGATTTCCAGATATTAAGTGAGATAATGATAGCATTTTATGTGATTTGATTGTAAGAGTGTTTCTGTGGATGTTGATATATCCTTGCATTCGAGAAAGTTGTTCAGGTTAGCTTTACTACATAACTCGATTGTTTTGCTGAGAAGCCTATGGATGTTTTGAAGATAAGGGTCTATTGATACTATATCTATATGTGTTACAACTTTCCATGAATCACGATAGAAACGGATTGCAGATGAAGGCTCGAAATAGATTCCAGGGCTCTCGAGCATTGGTGTAACTTTACTTCCGGCATGACAACGTTGAGATAATATTCTGAAAAGGGGATATATAAACATAGTTAAGTGCGTGCCGGTTTTATTTCGTTCACGTGGTATTTAGTAAATCGACGATTGATGCATAAGGTCACATTGTTTTTGTTGTGTACTTTAATTATCTTATAGGGGCCTTTCCAGACAGGGGATAAAGCCTTACGTAGCCTGTGATGTTGTTTTAGGTAGACAAAATCGCCTGTTTTATAAGCAGGCTCGCGGGAAGGTGAATCATAATACTGCTTAGAGGTTTCTTTACTCTTTGAAATGTATTCTAATGCTTTTTCGCGACTAAAACGCATTCGATATTTTAGGGCTCGGATGTACTCGTCATATGTAAGATTCTCGTTAGTGTCGTATAGTGAGTTAGGTATATGTGGTTTATGTCCATATAAGAGTTCATAGGGGGTGAATTGAGTGGTAGTGTGCGGGGTAGTATTATAACAGAGTATCGCAGTGGCCAGATAGCAATGCCAGTCATTTTGGTTCTCATTTACGAAGGATTTTAAGTATTCTTTTAATGTGGCGTGACTGCGTTCCAGGGCACCGTTTGTTTGAGGGTGGTAAGGCGTTGAAAACAGGGATTTTATTTTGAAAATATTTGTGATTTGTTTGAAGAGTTTGTGATTTTTTTGATATTCTTTCCCCTCTTCTTTTCTCCGTCTTCATCAATTCCATTTCGGATGCCATTTCTTCTTCTTACCATCTTTATGCCGATGATCTGCAAATCTACCGCCATTTCTCTCCAAGTGATATGATTTCTTCTGTGGGTGCATTAAATGCCGATCTCGAGAACATCAGGGGCTGATCTCTGTCTCATGGACTACTTGTCAATCCCAGTAAGTCGCAAGCCATGATTGTCGGCTCCAGACACTCCCATAGTGTGTTACAGCATCTGCCTCTTGTTCCTGTAACTTATGATGGAACCATAATTCCGTACAGTACTAAGGCAAAAAATCTAGGAGTTATCTTTGACAATCAGTTTTCATGGTCTGCTCACGTCTGCGAAGTTAGTAGACGAGTCTTTGCCACATTTCACTCCCTCAGGCGCCTTCAAAACTTTCTGCCTCGTCATACTAAAATTACTCTGGCCCAGTCTCTTCTCCTTCCTCTCATTGATTACGCAGATGTCAGCTGGATCAGCGCGAACGAAGAGCAACTGAACAAACTCGAGCGACTTCAAAATCTCGGGATTCGGTTTGTCTTCGGACTGCGTAAGTATGACCATATCTCCCAGTATCGTAGGGAACTGCAGTGGCTTCCAATTCGTCTTCGCCGGGATACCCATGTTCTCATTCTACTCTTCAATATTCTGCACAACCCTCGCTACCCCAGCTTCCTACGTGATCGGTTTGATTTTCTTTCTTCGGATAGGTCTCGGAGATCAAACACTCGGTCGCTGCTGCAACTCCTCAACACAACTCAGTCGCATATGGGCAAGGATTCAGGATCAGTGCTATCAGGCTCTGGAACAAGCTCCCCAGTGCCATCAGGGACAGTCCGTCACTTAACGTTTTTAAGATTCGCTTGAAAGATCATTACCTCTCTCTTCCATAGTATGTATATATAATTTGTATGTGTATGTTATGTATGTATATAACTTGTATGTGTATGATATGTATGTAGGTATGTATATTACCTAGTCGGTCCATAAGTTCTGTCACAAATATTTTGCCGCATAGTAAATAATACCAAGTTTTATTTTATTTAATACTATATATGGTTTGATAGCTCATTAAATACTGATAAATTAGAACGATTATTGGATTTAAATGCTTAAAGCCATATTACACAAATGCTAGTTTTTTCTGAGATTTTGCACTTTTTTACCCAACCAAAAATACGGACGTGATTCACTTTATCTTTTTTCCATGACTCTTAAAACCTTTCAAACTTACGTGAGATTTTAGTCAGAACCCTCCCTGAACCCGTTACCTTCATTTTGAAGCATAAGATAACTAAGTCTGGGTAAAACTAATTTTCATATTCACATTTTACGTAGTGTACTTGTTGGCCACAAGATCATTTTTATAAGTTTTTCTGAAAACGTAAAAAGTACGTAAAGTTCTCTTTGGGAGCAGTTGGAACTGAAAGCTAACAGAAAATCAAATGCTAGTTGTTAAGCATGGTCTAAAATCGAGGTTTCAGAATCAGCTTGTTGGTTATCTGGAACACTGTTTTTTTATTAAATTTGTGGTAAGTGGTATTTTTGTCAGTTGCGGCGTGTTTTGGGTTCGCGATTGTCTCAAGTTATAAGGTTTTTTGTCATATTGCGATAATCGTACAAAATGTATTGTATTGCAATTTGATTCGTATAAAATAAGCTTTTTAATCATGTATAATACGAATAAGAAAAAGTTTATTGCTGAGTTTTATCTATCAAAAACCTTGTGACAGAACTTAAGGACCGACTAGGTATATTATATAAATAAGGTGTAGTAGTAGTATTAGGTATATGTACCTACTTATATTATTATTGTGTATGAATTATTTTGTTGTGCAAATAGGTTTTACTCTCACAATCCACTTTCCTTTCCTATCTGGGTTTGCTGGTAGAAATCTCTTTTATAGAGATAAGCGCGCCTCTTGTACATATATCTTTCTTTGTATATCTCTGTATGTTTATTTTGTGCAATAAAGTATTCATTCATTCATTCATTCAAGAGGTCAGAGGTGAAACACGTTCCAAGGTCACTTAGTATCATTTTAGGTATTCCAAAAAGAGACATGAAATGAATTAAATTTCGTGCTACTTCATCGCTTGTTGAAGTAACCATCGGATAAGCACAGGAGAATTTCGTGAGATCATCCTGGAGTGTGAGAATGAACCTAAAATTCTGGAGACCTGCTTCAGGAAGGGTGCCAACTATATCGAGGGCTAAGCGCTCAAACGGTTTAATGCTGGATTAGGTAATGATCATAGGTGCTTTGTTACATTTTCGGAGAGGTTTGTTGATTTGACAGGATTTACATGTTTTGACATAATTTTCTTTGTCAGACCTCATCGATTTCCAATAATATGAAGATTTTATACGGTTAAACATCCTGTTTATTCCAGGGTGCCCCGCGATTGTGGAGTCATGATTTTCTTTCAAGATTTGAGGGATTTCTGCCGGAGTTGGATAAATGAGTTGATTTTTGTATATGTGTATATGGATATTGGTATTATTAAAGACGTATGCGATCATATTATATAGTTTAGTATAGGAGAGTTTACTATAAGGTTCAGCGAAATCTGATATGGCTAGATCTGCCAAAGTAGGGTAATTCTGTAATATGAAGTTTTTCAGGGACAATAAAAGGTCGAATATAGTTTTGTAATTAGTTTCATCGTAATGGTGAATTTTAGTAAACAAAGTAGTATGTTTTATTGACGCTAGGGAATGGAAGCACAGTGAATGGTTCTCGTTCAGAATTCTGTAGAGCTTCTGAGTTTCCCAGTTGAGATAGTATTTCCTCACAACTAGGCATGGAAACGTCAAAGTCCAGGGAAGTGGGGATGGCAATTGATGATAATTTGGATAAATGCAGTTTTTGCGAATGTTCTGTGATTTGAGTGTTTGACGTTTCTAAGGTTTTAGTAAACTGTTTTTTGAAATATTCCTCGTAAGTGGTAGAGGTAGGGTCACGTTGACTTTGTTTACGAGTCGTTACATGAATAGGAATGCGAGAGAGTGCGTCGGCATTTGAATTTAATTTTCCATGTTTATATATAATTTCGTAGTCATACTCTTCGAGCTTTAATCTCCATCGTATGAGTCGACTTCCAGGGTCCTTTACATTGAAGAGCCAGGTGAGAGGACGGTGATCGGTCACAATCTTGAATTTATTACCGTAAAGATAGGGACGGAAACATTTCACGGCGAAAATGATAGCAAGGAGTTCTTTTTCAGTCGTAGAGTAATTACACTCTGCTTTATTCATAGTGCGAGAGGCGAATGCGATGGGAAGATCCTTTCCGATAGGACCTTGCGATAGGACAGCGCCGACTGCGCTATTGCTCGCGTCAGTCGTCACAACGAAAGGTTGGGAAAAATCTGGGTACTGTAGTAGTGGTGCCGTGGTAAGTTTTTCTTTAAGGTGGTTGAACGCTAAATCTTGTTCTGAGGACCAATGGAAGACTACATCTTTCTTCAGAAGAGAAGTGAGGGGTTTGGTAATTTTAGAAAAATTGTCTATGAACCTACGGTAATAGCCGACTAAACCGAGAAACGATTTGATTTCTTTAGGATTTCGAGGGATTGGAAATTCTGTAACTGCTTTAACTTTGTCGGGGTTAGGTTGCACGCCTTTGTCAGTGATGACGTGCCCTAAGTATGTTACTTCGCGACGTAAAAACTCGCATTTATCGGGCTGTAATTTAAGGTTGAATTCACGGAATCTGTCAAAGACAAGATGAAGTTTTTGAATGTGACTAGTGAGGTCATTGGAGTAGATAATGCAATCATCGAGATAAATATAGCAATGTAGGCCTTGCAGGCCTGAAAGGACAGAGTTCATGAGGCGTTGGAAGGTTGATGGTGCATTTTTGAGGCCGAAGGGCATCCTGTTGAATTCGAAATGGCCAGAGATGCCATTGGGGTTGAGAACCGTAAATCCAGTTTTTGCTGAGTCAGCAGAATCCATTTTGATTTGATGAAACCCTGAAACAAGGTCAAGGGTGGAAAAATATTTAGAGTGCCCTAATTGATCCAGTATATCGGTGATGAGTGGTATTGGGTAAACCTCAGTTACAGTTACGTCATTGAGACGTCTGTAATCTATCACTATGCGCCATTTTCTTTGACCTGAGGCATCTATTTTCTTTGGAACAATCCAGACAGGCGCACTCCAAGGTGATATAGAGGGTTTTATAATATTTTGGTCTAACATTTTCTTGATTTGTTTATCGACTTCCTGTCGGTGACATTCAGGGAATCTGTAAGATTTAGCATTGATGGGTCCCGCGTTGCCGGTATTAATTGAGTGCTGTAGGGCATTAGTGTGAGTTTGGGAGTCACCCTCAAGATAGAAAATGTCCGCATATTTGCTACAGCACTCTAACAATGACTTCTTTTCTTCAGAGTTAAGATGTTCGTGACGAATGAGGTCCACTACGCGTTGAATACGATTGTTAGAATTAGGGGAAGTGTGGTCTAAGTTCATGATAGATTCGGTGGAACTTTCAAGAAGAGCAGAGTAATCAATCGGGGTGATTTTGTCGTTATAGTCTTTGATTTCAATAGGGGAATCAGTTGTGTTTAAAATAGAAACATTGACGCGTTTGTTGTATTTTATGCTGACTATAAAATAAGCTAAGTATACTCCGTCGTATATTGTATGATCTAGTATGAGTCCTTCTTTAATTTCAGATAATTCGGAATCAGAGTTCAAAATAGCACATTCGATGATGCCTTCGGAACGTGCCGGGATAATGTAGGATGGTTGATTAAAATAGATTGTTAAAGTGTGACCATATAGGGAAATTGATTGCGTTTTGTAGTATATGTTTGAGTCAAAGAATCGCAAGAAATCATTACCTATTATACCGTCATATTTGAGATTTATTTCGTCCTTGATGACGTGAAATTTGTACGCAATATTTTTGTCCTGTAGACGGAATTGTAGTTGTAGGGAACCCAATGACTCGCAATATGAGTCCGTATCATTAATTCCTTTTAGTTTGATGATTTCAGATGAGAGTGGTAGCTTCCTTTCGAAGCTGGAGTACTTGACAATGCTGACACTTGCTCCAGTATCAATCAGAAAACAGAGAGGGTTTTTGGAGTAGGGTATAGTTAAGTAAGTATAAGGTAGGGATATTTTTTTACTTGGTGCTTTAGTTTCATAGCAAGGTAGGTGAGGATTAATTATAGGTTTTAGTTTAGGAATGATCTCGGAAAATTGCGGCGGAGTCTGTGAGTAGTTTTCATTGCCGGTCCCGGCAACCACTTCGGCATACGTTTTGGTTTTGCATGGTCTAGTAAAGGAATCAGCGTGAGGGTTGGTGACCATGGGTTTTGAAGGTGAACAAGGACCCAGCTTATTTAAATTAGGATTCAGTGGTCGCTGAGGTAAAATACTCCCATGATTTTTCGGGGTTGTCATAGATTTAGTATGAATCGGCTGGTATGATATAGGACAAGATTCAGGGGCTTGTTTTTTATAAGATTCAGTGCGAGATACCGTGGCAGATTTTGTAAAAGATACAGTGGGCGACGTAGTACGCGATTTAGTAAGAGATGCAGTGTGCGACATAGTCGGCGATTTAGTAAGAGATACAGCGGGCGACATAGTACGCGATTTAGCAAAAGATACAGTGGGTGACATAGTACGCGATTTAGCAAAAGATACAGTGGGCGACATAGTACGCGATTTAGCAAAAGATACAGTGGGCGACATAGAACGCGATTTAGTAAGAGATACAGTGGGCGTGTCATTCATATTTTCTTTAGATTTCGGCAGACACGAAACCGAAATCGTATTCAGTTTAAAGTCTGATCGTCCTCATTGAATTCTTGCGATTCGCCTTCACAAAAATGCGCTTGCGCTGCCATGTTAGGTGCAGTTGCACTTTGTAATTGAGACCTGTTCGCGGTCTGTTGATAAGAATTCGCATTCGCGGAATTGAAGCGCATATTGTTATTGTATTGTCTTTTGCGACACTCGCTTATGGAATGCCCTACGTTTTGCAGTAGTTGCAAGTTTTGGGTCCCCTTTGGGGATTAGGAAAAGGTTGGTTGTGTATCGGGCGTGTTTGAGAGCTAGTAGAGGGATGAGGCTGAATATTGTTATGCTGAGGTTGGTATGAAGACTGGGGCCGAAGGTGATAAGATCGTTCATTACGATCTTTTTTGTTACGGAAACATTCAGATGAGGAATATCCCGTTTTATGACAGATATTACAGGTTTTCGGGGCCTTGGACGTGGAGAGATTGAGATTAAACAACTTCTCTTCCTCAATCGCATGCGTAATTGCTTCGTTGAGGATCAATGGATTGCGGCACCTGACTATATGCGAGAAACTAGAGTTAAGGCCTAGCAAGAATGTGTTCAGTGCAAGGTCTTCCATCGCAGCTACGCGTCCGGGGAGTTCAGTTTTATTCTTACAGGAGTATTGGACGTCAGCTAAAATACGGGTAAGGCATGATTCTACTCGGATTGAATATTCGATTACCGTTTCTGAATAACCTTGCTTACAGCTTTGAAGCTCAAAAAAAAGGTGAGTCGAATGCTTTTTTTCGGCGAATGTAGTCTTAAGAAAGTCCTTTATCTCAGCCCATGTCTGAAAGGTTTTTAAACAGCAAGCTGCTTGGGCTTTTCCTTCTAACTGGGATAGGATGTATTTACATAGAACATTCTGTTGCTCTGTATTCGCAAGCGAAATTGCATTTTCACAATTCGTAATAAAGGCGGGTAGAGATTCATGATTCCCATCATAGGGTTTAATAAATTTAGTTAGCACCGATAGTGTTATTTTGTCACTCATTTTACTTTTGGGTAGATCAGAATCTTGTCTCAAGTCAGAGTCGGATGAGCTAGTATTTTAACTGTTGGCGTCCGAGAAGGAATCTTCAGATTCTTCCTTTACTGCAGGAAGCATGAATTAGGCAGCAGAACAGAGCATCAGATGGTCATAAAAGATTTAGGAACATAGAAAATACTATAATGTTTTATATTATTTAAAGTCTGTAGGGTTTCGCGTCAAATAACTGATAACTTAATAACTTCACTCAAGTCTGGCTTTGGATTTCACTAGTAAATGACTGAAAATAGACTCACAAAATAAGCACGATGTTCAGGAACATTTTGGAGGTTTGCATTTGTCGAAGTAGTTTGCAACGTGACGAGTTGATGATCCAGGGAGTCGTATTACAGTTGTTGCGGCGAGGTCACGTTGTCACAGCGAACCTTGAAAAGGCGGGCGCAGGCTCACGAACCGGGTTGGTTCGGAGGCTTATCGTCGACCAGCCGTTGGAATTGTAGGAGCCGTGGTCTTAAGCCTGGGTGGCCCACGACAGTGTTTCGGGATGCGGGCTCAACTGATTACGTTGAGACTGACCGTCGATCCGGTGATGAGCTGCGGACTTAGCTGGTGCCAAGATTTACCGTCGAGCTGATGAGGCTGCCTGCTTGTGTTCGGATAACGGGACTTCTACGGAAGCCACTTATGTTATCCCACCGCTGCCACCAATTTGTTGAGGCAGTCCCCGTAAGAGTTTTTTTAAAAAAAACTCTCTGGTATACACAAACACTTTATTAGCAAAACACAATCCCAAATCTTATATTATACTGAATAACTCAATTACATGAATTCACTCGTGACGAGATGAAAATATTGCAATAATTACCGGCAAAGACAGACTAACGACTAACTCGAGTTTAGGTAAAAAAATGGTTTTATACAATGCAACCATGACGTCATTGGCTTTACACGGCATGTGGCTTTTCTGTTGACCTAAGAAATCGGTACATAGTGTTACTGGATATAACAGTACGTTCAGAATTTTTGATAAAACTAATTGTTGTCATGCTGCTTAAAATCAAATTTCTCTAAAAATCACGAAAACTTGTATGAAAACCACAGAAAATTATGATTTAAGATTGCTTTAATGTAAAAAGTAGCAAGACAATTTCGTATAGTAAATATTGGTAGTATAACCTTTATTGTAGTTTACGTGGAAATATTAATTACAACTTCTGAATGTCGTTTTTGGTTATTGTTTGGTTAGTGTTCAGAGAATTTTCCTTTTTCCTATTACAGACCAGATTTTGACAGAGATTTTGTTTTTTATTCATCATACAATCACGCCCCGGATCAATATTTTGACAGAGATTTTGTTTTTTATTCATCATACAATCACGCCCCGGATTAATAGCAGTCCTAATTTAAGGCCGTCATGGTACGAAATTTTGTCGATCAAAATTGGATTTGTTAGGAGTTTGGGTTGGACGACATTTAGTCGGACTTTTTAAAAATAGTGGTAACCCCCATTGGTCCGTATTTCATCTTCTCCATCGTTGCGATGATGGATTATACTTCGACGCCGACTTACGCCGAACGACACCCAGTGGTCAGTCATAAAATTTTCTTGTAAATAGGTATATAGGATAACTTTATACAGGTAGGAAAACTTGTGTAAGTAAATCGGACTAATTCTAATTTCTCTCTTTCATTTGTTTTAGGACCTACCCTCAAAATTTCCTTTATTAAGCTTCCGTTACGGGGGATTATTCACACCAACCCTTCGTAACGTGACACTTGTCGCACCTGCATTTCACCGACGATCTGATCCTCCTAGCTGTAGAATTCGAAGATCTCCAAAGCATACTTGAACAACTGCATGAAGCATCCCTGAAGGTGAGCCTTAAGATGAATATGTCCAAGACAAAGATCATGCGTAGCGATCAGGTGCACGTACCTAACGTTATCGTAGGTAACTGCCCTATAGAGGCAGTAGATCAGCATACATATCTTGGACATAACTTATCCTTTGGCCCAAGTGCTCAGGCGAAGGAGATCACTAGACGGATCCAGTTAGCATGGGCTGCCTTCGGGATACTATAAGACGTCCTAAAATCACAAATCCCGCAATGCCTGAAGAGCAAGGTATTTAACCAATGTGTCCTGCAAATCCTCACTGATTGTGCCGAAAAATGGACGCTCACTGTAGAAACTAAAGCGTCTAACTAAGGTATTATTCTGGATGTTTATTTATTTATTTATTTATTTATATAGGGCACATAAAAAATACAAACACAGAAAGACAATATTACATTAACTATAATAATAAAGAAATCGCAGTAAGGAATCTTAGACTTGGCACGACTTTGTCTAGATTTCATTACTTTTTAGAGATAAACAAGCAGCTCCATCGAGACTTGGCTAGTTTTTTACAGAATGTTTTTGGTGGGATTTCACTTCTTTTTGTAGAAACGTTTATTGATTTATTTTATTAGATTTTCGGGAGTTATCCGGGAGATATGAAAACGGTACACACCGAATCTATACCAAGAGAAAAGCAAGTTCTTGTGTTTTCTAATCAGGGTCACCAGGTACTCCAGATCTTCGATTATCCTAGTTTTTATAGTTTTCCCTTTATGTGGCCCTTAAACCCTAACTCTGTACCAAATTTCAGCTCTCTGAGTTTATGGGAAGCACTAGTTCTATTCTGATGATCATGAGTGAGTGAGTGTCATAAATGCGAAACTTTGCTTTCGCTTAACTTCGGAACTAAATGATCTACAGACTTGAATTTTGATTTTAAGTATGTGTGATTATAAGATGTGTTTTAGATCGCATTCTGCTAATATTCTGATAGTATACAGAAGCGAACATGTACAAAGAAATTAATCAACACTGTTATTAAGGCTAAACAATAAAAGCTAAACTAACTTATTAAGAAATTCTAGACTGATAAAATGAAAACTAGGAATAACATCAGGATTGTTTTTAATACCTGAAACTACAGTATATTTTTATAAAATGTGTTCCCCTTGGGGTCGAGTTGATGCTATCTCAAGAAGTGGTATAGTGGCGCTTTAATCGCATGTAGTGGCGCGATATTTTAAAACACGCCGGTGAGCGCGTCTGTGTGTACATACGTACTAGGCGTCTACACTCACAAAAGCCAATACGCACAAAGTTAGAGTCGTACAAAGGGCTTTGGAGCGTGCCATGCTAGGCATCAGCCTCGTTGACCGCGTGCCTAATGTTGAAATCCGCAGACATACCAAAGTCACAGACGTGGTTAAGCGCATCACGGGGTTAAAGTGGCAAAGGGCGGGACACTTGGTTAGAAGGGACGAAAGGTGTACCAAGGCAGCCACAGAGTGGCAGCCGCGAACAGGACAGTAAGCAGACCACCGGCCCGATGGTCAGATGACATTGCTAAGGTGGCTGGAAATCAGTGGACTAGACTGGCGAGTGACCGTAGCGAATGGTGTGTTTTGGAAGAGGCCTATGCCCAGCAGTGGCAAGATAAGGGCTGATGATAATGGTGACTTTGTATGAAAGGGCGGGACATCGTGAATCCAAGAAGTCATGCTGTGGAAAACATGTCAGGATTCAACGATCTAACGACAACGATCACTTGTAAATGTACAGAATAATATTAATATGCCAGAATTTAACTAAACAGACCAATTTGTATGCATTAAATATTCCATTGCTATGACTCAAATAAACGGTACTTGAAAGAAGAAACGTACCAAATAAAGAGGACGTTGAATTATTGCAGAATGATCAATTTATTTTTTCTGTTTGAACACTAATTTGTTTGCTACAAGTTAACTTAACATATTTTAAATACTAATGGTTGAGGACAATGACATGTTTTACTTTGAGTAGTCGTCCCATGATCACCCTACGTCCATTCGAGATGGAGATGCGAGTTTCTTAGCCGTGCTTACACGTCTGACATCGTTGGGGCGAGGGAATAAGCAACGAACCTTCGAATTATGTATGTAGTAGAATATGAAGCGTTGAAAGGGACTTGTATGATACCTTAAATAATCTCTCGTCTCAGAAGACGTGGTAAATGTGTTTTTACTAAATCAAAGGACTTCAACTACATGTAGTTTTGCGTTGTGGTGCTAAAATAACTAAAATATTTGAGGAGCTTACTCTGGAGCAAGCAACGTAAAGTTGCCTAAGTGAAAAACAATACTCTTTTAAATCGATACCCACCATTTTAAGTGACTGTCCTGAGACTTATTAATAGTTAACGCAAAACAGGCTTTAATGGGAAATTGAAGTCTTAAAGTCGAATGGATTATCTGTTGGAAAAAGCGGTATTTTAGGTATAAAAACTTTTTCCCCTTTTGCACATCCTGTTGGGATTATTGCCTCCGTTACATTTCAATACAGTGCTTGGATACGTAACCGTGTGCCATTGCATAAATTGGGTGGATGCAAGTTACGCACGGGTGCACGCACTTTGAGCAAATAGTTTATGTCTCGGGAGTACTGGAGGATTTAGCGTATTAAGAAACATTAACGACAATTAACTTCGCCATCGCCCTCTATAACACTATCGATCGATCGATGCACTTTTTGGTCACTTTCAAATGAAGAGAATGGTATTTATTTCGGAAGCTCTAATATTTTTGGGTTAGAATCGCACGTTCGCGCAACCAATCCATAGGTTTTTCTTTTAACAGATAAATTTCTGGATATATAAAGAATGTAAGTTCATTTATATTAGATGTGCCGGTCGACTATGTTAGTCATATTTTCACGTAATGTTAAGATAAGTTGACGACCGTCACAGATAAGGTATATTTATATTCATCACGCACTATGTCTTATGTACGTCATTAATAACATGTACCAACCTAGTATATAAGCTAGGATTTCCTATAATAAAATTAGTCTAGTATAGTCTCGTATTTGCGCGCATCTCAAGCCTTTTACTTTACTCCCGAAGATGTCGCTCTCCTTACAATTGCCTCTGGCAAAGTGGTGAACCGACAGTGAACATCAGCAACCTTCGGTAATAGCAGCATGGACCCAGCCGCGAAGAAAACTCCGTGTGCTGCCACCTTAGAAGTGCAAGCAAGAAGCACTTCGTCCAAGATCGCCGAGAACCGACTTCTGAACATCAGCAACCTTCGGTAATAGCAGCATGGACCCAGCCGCGAAGAAAACTCCGTGTGCTGCCACCTTAGAAGTGCAAGCAAGAAGCACTTCGTCCAAGATCGCCGAGCCCCGACTTCTGCATATCTATTTCAAACCACGCTGCAGAAATCCATAATCAAGACCCCACCCAAACCAAGACGACATCAAGCAAGCCATGACGGACCAGAAGCCAAAAAATTTCAACTGAAGATTTCCCGCATCGAACTCAAGATACCGCAAGAATAATGAACCGATAGTTAGCCGACTGCTGATTTATCAAAATGGAGCTCGCACCAGCAGAAACGAACGCGTCGGCAAATTCATTCACAGCAAGCAGTTTTTTCAAGTTCAAGACATAGGAAGCCGTTCCAGCCCCCAGAAGAGTATTGAAACATCATCGATGTACCTAATCCAACGAATATTGAAATCATCCAGGAAGAACATCGCACGAAGAATAATCAAATCACTGAAGAGATATATATATAAACGATTGATGTACAAGATGTGCCCTATGTTGCCAAATCCCAAGGTTTTTAGGCACACAAATTTCATCAATCGACAACTTAATATTCACTCCAGAGTGAAGAGCACGCACGTACATATGACGTACGAGATCATTGACTGCCTACAGCCAAGGTTACAGATTTAATGCTGACGCTGATTCAGCTCAATCATCCTTGTGTAGGTACGGTCGCAATTATAAACAAACAGTGATTACAACTTCAACGACGTGCGATGTAAATTGACTCATCGATTCCTGAAAAACATGGGCGGCTACAGCATCAGACGAATCTCCTGCGGATCTTTTCCAGTTATAGGTTAGGTTAGTTTACTAACCGCGAAGCCCCATTTTCCTAGTGTTTTTCTGTTTTCCAGTTTTTAGTTTATTTTATGTAGTGTGCGGCCAGTTTATTTTATGTTGTTCATTGTTATAAGTATATTCATTTATTTTTTTCCCTAAAGGGGGGAGTATCTGTGCCGGTCGACTATGTTAGTCATATTTTCACGTAATGTTAAGATAAGTTGACGACCGTCACAGATAAGGTATATTTATATTCATCACGCACTATGTCTTATGTACGTCATTAATAACATGTACCAACCTAGTATATAAGCTAGGATTTCCTATAATAAAATTAGTCTAGTATAGTCTCCTATTTGCGCGCATCTCAAGCCTTTTACTTTACTCCCGAAGATGTCGCTCTCCTTACAATTGCTTCCGGCAAATAAGACACTACATTACCCAGATATGGAGGTAAACTTATTTTGCCGTCAAATAAGAGAAATTTTAAGTCACCTGTCTCGAGAAGCGTGCGAGAAAATTTCATTGCTTCCACCGACCTGTCGCCACATACGTCTGTGTGTTTTGTTTACTCTTATGTTCTTTGTGAGTTTTAGTTTTATAATATCTGACCACATAAATGACGACTTGATGCAAGCCTTGTCGTCATTCGCGCGATTTCCTCTCGAAACTAACGGCAAAATTTGACGGAAATCACATGCCAAAAGTACAGTTACTCCTCCCATTAATTTGTCGTTGTTTCTTATATATTTTAAGGTAAAAGTAAAGTAAAAGTAAAGTAAAAATTTCGTTTATTTACAAACAAATGTACATTTGATGGAATGCCCTGTCCCTCAAATTAGCGTGAACTGTGTCTTGAGAGACAGTTTCTTCCCAAAAGTAGGTAATCAATCAATTACATTTTTGAGTACGATTCACACTTTAAGGCTGAAGTAGAATTATAACAAAATTAAGTAAGAGAAAGGAAAAAAAAAGAAATGATATTTTATTACTATACAAAATAAAAGCTCTTCTCAAGGTGATATGTGTGTTTGTGAGTGTAGAGTATCATTATGTTAGTGTAGTGAATGTAAAGGTTGTGTGATTGTGCGTTTAGTGTGTTTAGGTGTGTGAAGTGTAGTAAATGTGTGTGTATAATATTTGGTAATAATAATAATATATAAAAAATAAAATTATTGAAACTATGGAAACTTAAAGTTTCTATTGCTTTCTGTGGAATAGTTCTTAGATTTAAGTAATGGAAATCAGCAGGTTTTCGGTTTGATCATAGTCAAATGCACGGAGCCAACTTTTAATTTTAGTTTTTACAACATAGTTGTTTAACTTTTTTATGTTAATTACAGAGTTGATTTTATTGTAGAGGCGAGGAGCCATCGAGTCATACTGTCTACGTGCGAATGCACTTTTTATTGCTGGTAGGGGACATCGAAACAACCTCCTACCGTGATCCGGAATATATGGTACTGTGTGCTTGTGGTAGTATCTGATGCATCTGTATACGAATGACTGGCGTATGCTCAGGACATTGGTTGTGTTGTGCACGAGAGCGGTGGGATGTCGAAAGAGAGCATACAGCAAAACTTTAAGAACAGCGCGCTGTGCACGCTCAGCCCTCAAAAGCAGTGCCTTAGATGCTCCCCCCCATACACATATGCAGTACTCTACAACACAGTGGCACAGGGAGTTATAAGTTTGTAAGAGCAGAATTTTGTCTGCATAATTTCTTAAGTTTTTGAAGACATAAATCATTTTTCTTATACGATTAGCTGTTACTGTTATATGTGGCCCCCAGTTCAGTTTATCATCAATGATGACACCAAGATATTTGATGTGGGGTACTCTGGAGAGCATATCGCAGCTGCAAGTGGTGTTACTATAATCAAGCCTGTTGCATGGGAAGGAGTGAATTTTTATTTCAAATTTACTGTTGGGGCTGCCTGCTTCTGTTTTGCTAAAACACATGTATTTTGTTTTTGAAGTATTCAGGGAAAGAAGATTGTCCTCCAACCATGCCGTCACGGTGCACAGACCAGTTTCTGTTCGGTTTTTAACCAGTTCCCATGAATCCGCATGAAATAGTAAAGCCGTGTCGTCTGCAAACATGTATAGGTCAGCAGCATTTATATTATTTTTGCACAGACTATTAATATAGATAAGAAACAGACTTGGTCCGAGCATGCTCCCCTGTGGTACACCGTATGTACAAGCCTGATTCCCACTAAATGTACTACCTACACGGACACTTTGCTGTCTTCCAGAAAGATAGTCATTGAACCAGCTCAGGGTGATCCCACGTCTTCCCATATTTTCTAGGCGCGAGAGGAGGATTGGTACACAGACGGTGTCAAAAGCCTTTTGGAGGTCTAGAAACACACCCAAACATTTTTCTCCCCTGTCCACATATCCAGCTATGTTGGAGGTCAGCTTCATAACAGCATCTTCGGTACTTCTTTTTTCTCTAAAACCGTACTGGTTATTAGCTAAGAGATTGTTTGTTTCGAGATATGTCATTAAACGTTTGTTCATTAGTTTTTCGATGATTTTGGAAAGCGTTGTCAGTAATGTGATGGGTCGGTAGTTTGAGGGGAGGTTCTTGTCACCAGTTTTATGGATAGGACAGACTATACCCCTTTTAAATATGTCAGGAAAGCTACCCCTACTAAAACTTAAGTTGCATAGGTGAGATAGTGGCCCAGCTAGCAGACGGGAAAAACTCTTTACAATAGTAGTTGGTATATTGTCCCAGCCGGGTGCACTGTTTGGTTTTAACATTGCTATGATGCGCTCAATCTCAGCCTGATCAGTCGGAGAGACCATCATCGAATTAGCATGGGTAATTTTTGAGATAGCTAGGTCTGCTAGTTTACTCTCAGATTTTCCAGTACGTTCCAGTATACCTTTTGCTAGGGTACCTCCTATCGAGGTGAAGTAGGCGTTAACTTTATCAAGTGACTCTATTGGACCCTTCTCAATATTAAGTAGATCTACATTTGTTTCTTTTTTTGTATTTAGGTAACATATTTCTTTAATTAATTTCCATGTTTCTTTTGCGTTGCCAGTATTATTTTTAAGCCGATTCTGATAATATTGTTTTTTGAGACTCTTTATTATTTTATTACAACAATTCCTATATTTCTTGTAATCCTCTCGCATTGTATCGTTGGTATTATTCTTTTTTAATTTCTTATAAATGGTATCCCTAGTTCTAATTGATTTAAGTACAGACATTGTAATCTACGGTTTTAAGGGTTGGTTACGTTTGGGGATTTTGGTTGCAGTCGTGTTGTCAGTGATTATAGTTTGGAGGCAAGTGACCAGAGTTGCTGCTGCAGTATTAACGTCTTCCGTTAGGAAAAAAGGTTTCCAATCATGTTCTTCGAGTTGTTTGCCAATGCCTAAAGTATTGATAATGACTTTTTCACGGGATATTGCTTTGTTTATAGCTTCTGTGTGATTTAATAGAAGCATGATAGGATTGTGATCTGTAAATTCGTTAAAAACTACCGTGTGCGCAAGTTTAGTTTTTACCATGAAATGGTCTAGGCATGTTTTATTGTGCGTAGGACGGTTAACACCTTGTCTTAGACCATATGCAGCCAGCAGTTCTAGGTAATCTGCTGCATGACCAGTAATTTCATCCGGGATAATATTGATATTAATGTCACCTGTAAGTATTATGTTTTTACTATTCATATTTTGTATTAGGTTGCCTAAAGAATTTATATAATTAGAGGGATCGCTAAAGGTGTATGGTCTATATGAGCAGATTAAAGTGGTGTCTTCACCTAGTTCCGTGACTATGCAATTCCCATCTTCTATAAGTGCTTCCTTTTGTGATTTTATCGTCGTTTCCTCTCTAGTATATACTATGACTCCATCATTCTGATTATAACTTCGTTTGGTACTGAAGTAGTTGTAGACGTGAATGCTAGGTATTACACTTTTATCGTTTATCCAACATTCCGTCATTACAATCACATCAATGGGGGTTTCCAGAGAGGTGACGAAAACCATGAAGGAGTCAAAGTTAGCATTAACACTACGTATATTAACTGTTAGAATGCGTAGGTAGTTAGAGGGGAATCTATGTTTTAAGGTCGTGGAGTATTCAGTTGGATCATCTAACTTTATGCAAGCTATTTCACCTGTCTCCTCTATCTCCCTCGCAATATTAACGGCTATAGTATTGAATTATAAGAAATGTTAGCAAGGGCACAAGTATTTATAAGTTCGGAAATATAAGTTATCTTAAATTCGTAGATTGGCGTGTGTGTGTGTTGAATGTGGGATTGAATATATAGTGTAACAGAGGTAAATATATGTGATTTGTGTGTATGTATAGATGTATTATTTTGTATGTTATGATTGTGCGTGCATGTAAGGTAGAATATAAACCAACATATTTTATGATAAAGACATGATATGCTGTAGAGAGTGAACAACTGTGAGTGAGCAAAGAGCAAAAGCAACAAATTGAGAGCTACTAGTCAGACTGACGGCAAAGCACTCGCTTTGAGTTTAGCAAGTACGCCCTCATCGTCGACCCTGATGAAGGGATGGTTCTCTGCTTTTCGGAGATATATTTTTCCATATGAGGTCCAGCAGAAGTTGTACCCATATAGCTTTGCAAAGTCGCGAGCCAGGAAATGGAGTTTTCTAGCTTTATATGTGAGGCATTCTGAGATATATACTGGGGTCTCAGGACAGTTCATATTAAGGTGTTTCGTATTAAGTTTGTCTTTGTTATCTTTTTTGTTATTGAATTTCTTGAGACCCTTCATGATGTTCTCCTTTGTAATAACCGAGGTAAATTCTATCACCAGAGGTTTTATCTGATCGGGTTTTGCGAATCCACGGTAGACATCTCTAATCTCCGACTTTTGGATTGGAATCCCCAGGCTGCGCCAATATTTACAGTTATTTTCGAGAGATCTTCTTTGTCCTCAGCATGTCTTTCCTTGGGAATGTTTCTGATCTCAATCTTAGTTGTATACGAGTATCTCTCAATATTGTCTAGTCTTGTCTCTAGGTCCTTGATGTATGATAAGTCTTCTTTTCTTTCAATTCTGAGGCCCTCAAGTTCCTTTTGTATGTCGTTGTGCTTAGTATACAGAATTTCCATTGATGCCTGTTTGTCTGCGTTTTGTGCAGCGAGCGCCTGATTTTGGGTTTTTATTTCTGCTAATGCAGCTTGTAGGTTGGCGAATTTATTTTTCTGCTCAGTCTCTGAATTCGAGAATAACTCTCTAATTTCGTCCTTCAGTTCAGCTAGTTCGCCTTCCCGTTTTCTCTTCAAGCGACCAGTGTTCACATTATGTGTAATGCTATCAGCGAGATTAGGTAAACTGCCGCCAGTTCCTTGATCAAAATCCGATTCCGAGGCAGAGTCCATTGTACTAGCCGGGGCGCTCAGCTTCGGCGGCGGTGTGCGTTTAGTAGCCATAGTCGCTAGCGCAAGGTGGTACCAGGGCGACAGCAGTGGACAGGCAGCGGACGCGTGTGCGGTGAGTAAGTGATGGGTGGAGCTGCACTTACTGATCAATGGGTGTGGGCGGGGCGTAGTAGATGTGGAGTACTACCGGGTCTGCTGGCGGGGTGTAGGCGGAGCTCGGTGGTGACTCAGCGCGTATAGTAGTGGAGTCGGGATGAGCTTCGCCGTGCTGTGTGTGAGCAGCTGCGCACCTTCTATTAGCGTATGCGCTCCTAATATTTGGTACGGATTTAATTTTGATGAATAACTTTTAATTTTAATGATTTAATGAACAAAAGCACTGTAGACGCGTGTACTCAGAGCTGAGGTTCGGGGGGAAGGTGTAACTAAAAGCTTCAATTTCTCCTTTGTGGGCCATTGTGCTCTCATCCCACACATGAATGTAACGGAGGTATCTGACTAAGGATCTATTCTAAATAAACTACTGCGGCGTCGCCAATAAATTTCAGCTTTCAGTCGTCAATGAGGGGCAGGTCTCAGTCTCGACTTCGGTGACTTGGTCCAAGGGCCGTAGTTCGAAGGTTAGCCGAGAGCTGGGAATTCAGCCATAAAGCTTGGAAATTTGCTACCACGGGCTTGGTAATTGGCAATCAAGGGCTTGGACCCTGGAAAGAGACAGATGTGAGAACAGAGGTTACGAAATTGCCCCAACGTCCGGACGTTGGCAGTCGTAGCCCATCGCGAGACGCTTAGTGCAACTAGACATCAGAAGTACGGTACTACAGCTGATGTAAGGAAAGATATAGAAACTGATATCGAAGATACATACCGAAAGTTGTTCAGTGGTTAAATATATTTCATCATTAGAGCCTATTTCAGTCAATGTAATTTAAATCATAAGAATCGTTTAGTAGACTGATCGATTAGAGATTGTTTGGGTCACCTGGATAGGATAAACCCAATTTTGGAATGCCATGAAAAAGAAAGCCTAATCTTACTACAGTATTCTAGTTACAATATTCTTACTTCGTAATTCAATCAGAATTTGCAATCTGCTTTATGAAAATAAACTAAGATTTGTCAAATAAAACATCATGACTAAAATTATTATTGTAAGGTTTACAACTACGCCTAATATAACTATTGGCCACTTAACAACTCCCGCTACTCTTAATTGAGAAAAGAGACTTCTTTCTAAAAGTGCGTTCATTCCTGCTAGGTACTCTTAAATACAATTTTGAGAGAAGATCTGGAGCATCAGTATAGTTCTGAAGTAGTTTATATAAAAAGAGTAAATCCGCACGCTGACGACGATAGATTAGCGAGGTAACCTTATGACGTTTTGAAGACGTGACGTAATCAGAATGTGCAAAACCAATCCGAAAGTGCAAAGATTTTACAAACTTCTTTTGTAAGTTTTCAATCCTGTTGATACATTTCTTAAAGAAAGGATTCCACACAGTACTCGCGAATTCAAGATTGCTACATACAATGCAGTTGTAGAACAATTGGTAAGTAGAAGCTTTTTTAAACCGTTTCCCTATTCGCAAAATAAATCCTAACTGCTTATAAGCCTTATTTAATATTTCTTCAATGTGTGCTGCAAACGATAGCTCCGAGTCCATTAATACACCCAAGTCACGAGTCTGTGTAACACGAGTAAGCTTTACATTACATAAAGAGTAATCAAAAATTAAAGGATCCGTTTTACTGCTAACTGTGATGATGTGACACTTATCAGCATTAAGAAATAGTTTATTCGTTTAAAAAAACTGCTCAAAATTAACAAGGTGAGCCTGTAGAAGTTCACAATCTTCAGTATTACGAATGATTGAAAATATTTTTGTATCATCAGCATAGAGCAGCGTTTTTGAGTTAAAATGTAACTGTAGCAAATTACTGCTTCCATTCATTCATATTCTTTATTGCACAGAAAATATAGATATACAGTTAAAGTTACAAGATATTATATAAGCAAAGGCGAGCTTATCTCTAAAAATAAATTTCTTCCAGCAAACCTAGGCAAGATAGGAGTGTTCATGAAACTTTATATTTTTTTGTCGGGGATGCCTGCCATAACAACAGATGGGATGCTCATTAGGCCTTCTAGTAAACTTTTTTTTGCATGTTCATGGAATTATTTTCATTCCCTGGGATAGTCGGGTGTATTGATGGCACCCACGTGGTTATAATCCACCCCGTAGAGTATGAAGAGGCGTACCGCAACAGGATACAATACCACTCTCGCAACACTTTACTCGTAAGTAATATAGTTATTAACTTCCAACTATCAGTATTCTTTGGATAACCATAGCATTTATTTGCTTAATTCATTACTTATATTTTTGTAGATTTGTGATGCTGATTTGAAGTCCTGTATGTGGACGCCTCTTTGGGAGGAGCCATGACTTCCATGTGTGGAACAACTGCCCTGTAAAGGCACACATGGAGAGTCTAACAGCTGCTGGGGAAAGGTGTTGGCTCATGGGTAGGTAAAAAAACAGTTACAAAACAAAGTTTATAATATTGCATTATTACAAAACGATAATTTTAATATTCTTAAGGTGATTCTGGATAAGCGGAGAGGTTGTGGATGATAACGCCAGCAACTAGGGTCCAGCAAGAGGAGCACTAAACAAGGATGCATATCCGCACGCGCAACGTGGTAGAACGGTACATTGGTTTGCTGAAGATTCGCTGGCGCTGCCTTATGGCACACAGTTTATTTAACGGGTAGTATTTAATCGCACATCAAATATGTCCTATTTGCACAGCAAAAATGTTCAACAAAACTCTTGTTTCTTTTGCTCTTGCATGTTCAACTTAGCTCACCCCCTTTACCTAAGCTATCGCACCACTTCGCCCTAAAATTTGCTGTGCAAATCAGTATTTTTGATGTGCAGTTTAATATTTCCCTTATTTACCTATTTTATCCATTGAAATGTACTATTGTACACACCAGTCAAAGCTGGCCTCATCACAAATATCTGTGTGGTGCTGCACAATCTTATTAATGATGAGCGCCTTGCTATTGCTAGGCTATTGACGAGGAGGAGCTCCTTCTCGATCGCGAGCAACAGCCTCCTCGGCCAGCACCACACCAGCAAGATGTTGATGATGCGGGAAGGCAAGCCTTGGTGGACAGTTTGTAGAGGATTCGCCATTGACTAAATGAATTATATAAAACAGCACGTAAAAAACTATTTATATTTTAATTAACCGTTCTTGAATTACATTGTAGCAACAAAACAATTCTTCAGTGCGTGACACGCGGAATATTAGAAGTGTCTGCGGTGCTGACAGAATCCGCCAGAAACAGAGATAACCTACTTAATATATAATATAATAATATATAATCTATAAGATTAATAGACAGAGACTTTTACATGACCTCCATTGACATAAAAGAAGCATATCTTTTAGTTCCTGTATCTGAACCTTATAGGAAATACTAACGATTCAAATTCGACCAACTCTTTGAGTTCAAAGCCTTACCATATGGGCTCAGCACAGCGCCAGGAGTTTTTACTAAACTATCAAAACCAGTCATGTCATATATTCGTAGTTTGAGCTATATAACAGTTATTTACTTAGATGATGTACAATGCATTGCTAAGTCATATAATGAATGCAAACAGCAAACCGAACACATAATTAAGATACGTAAAACGGGGTCAAAAGGGATGCAGGGGTGAATAGGGAAGAAAGCGATGAACGAAATTGAAGCGGAAATACTACCATGAAATCTAACATTAATCGTCTGATTTTTTATGATTTTTATAGTAGAAAACTGAATCTTTACACTGGCAACACTTTTTTGATGTAAAGTCAGAAAAAAATACATTCGAAGTTTGTTGTTTGGAAGCCCGAGATTTTGTTCCTCAAAAACATTGGAAAAAGTACTGATGAAAGTGATTTTTATTGAATTAATCGTGCTAAGTGATGGAAGTTAGTTTGTTCTTCATCCGAATCAAGTGAGGTACTTCGATTTTATTGCTGAATTTTAGTTTAAATGGAAAATTAATAAGTGCCGGTAAATTTCTCAAAAAAAGGGAGTAATAGAGACACGTACAGGATATCATTGGGATGACTGTGGGGTGAATCGGGACAAGAGTACCATAAACTAGGGATGTAGTTGTATGAAAAGGGACAGTAAAGCAGGGATAGGGGCAGGGTTGTCACTCACCAATATCGCGAGATGGTAGGTATCTGTCTCTTTCTCCTTATTACCTACCTAATGGTGGGTAGTTATGCTTATTGATAATTTACTCAGACTTTTGATTTTTTCAGCTATGATGCCACGAATATATAAACCTAGCCGGGAGAAATAATATAAAAAATATGACCCGCAAGTAATCAACGACGCCCAAGACTATAATAGGTATAATAAATAATTTTTGATCTAGAAAGAATCTATGGCATTCCAAAATCCGTCCTGCACCGACACAACACATTCATTATGAAGCGACAGGGCGGTCAAACTGCTCTTAGCCAAAAGGAAGAGGGTTACTTAATCTAAAAATATAAACACTTGTTCGGAGTGGGGATACCCATTAGAACCAATTGATCTCAGGCTCATAATTAAAGGGTATCTTGATAAGGCTTGGGCATTGTGGTGAAAAATTCAAAAACAACATGCCAGGTTTTGAGTTCGTCAAGTCTTTTCTCCGGCGTCATGACAAGAAAATAAGCTTGAGATTCGGCCAAAACATAAAGCGCTCTAGAGCAGCTGTGTCACCAGCGATAATAGAAAGTTATTTTGCCGAACTGAAACCACACTACAAGGCGAGCCATCAGCAAATATAATTAATTATGATGAGACAAATCTCACAGATGACCCTGGTAGAAAAAGAGTTCTAGTTAAAATAAGCGTCAAGTACCCAGAACGTTATGAATCATACAAAAGGGGCGACTTCAATTATGATGACGGCTACAGATGGCACGGTATTGAGCCTGTACGTGGTTTACAAGGCACAGAATATGTATAAAACCTGGAGACTCGATGGACCTAAAGGGTGTAGGTACAATTGTACGAAATCTGGTTGGTTTGACAGTGCCACTTTCGCAGACTAGGTGAGAAGCATCGCCCTACCTTACTTCAGCAAAAAAACTGGAGACAAATTTTTGATAGGTGACAACCTTGCCTCTCATCTGTCGATGGACTTGGTTGCAGAATGTAAAACTGTTGGAGTCCGTTTTATTTTTTTGCCCAGCAACTCTACGCACCTTACCCAACCACTCGACTTTGCCTTTTTCAGACCGTTAAAGATGGCTTGGAGGGAGTTAATTTTCCCTTGGAAAAAAAATGATGGTAGAACACTACACAACGATACCCAAACACGTGTTTCCATCACTGTTGAAAAAACTTATGATCAAAATAGAGCCCACTACATCCCAAAACGTAATATCTGGTTTTGAAAAATGTGGTATTCGCCCAATAAATAAACAAAAGGTTCTGGAGAGATTGCCATCCTTCGAATCTACAGAAAACACTAATTTCAAAGGTGCAATTGATGACACAGTATTGCATATGTTAAAAGAAATGAGGTATGGTTCGGCCTGATGTGGTCGCTGGCAGGAGCGTCGAAAATATCGAGATCGATGAAGTAAATGAAGATAATGACATTGTGATAGTACTACAAGCTGTCTTGGTCTTCACATGTCAGCGAGGTCAGCAGACGGGTCTTTGCGTCTTTTCACCCCCTCTATACAAAGTGAAGAACCAATGGAAGATGTGATTCCCGTAGCAGGACCTAGTAAAACACTCGTTTTAAAACAGACTAAAATGAAAGAGTTGAAGAAAACAGAAATAAAATTAAATAAACCTAAAAAGAAAAAGTTAAGAAGGAACGAAATAATACGGATACATCGAAGAAAACTGAAAACAAATCTCTTATAAAAAAAAAACAACTACAAAAAACCTTTCACAAAATAAGAACGTAACAGAAGTCGCCGGTTTTACACTGAACAAAGAACATGAAACTAACTCAAGTGCAGATAATATATTGATGGTGAACAATACCAATTGTAAAGGGGCTTCGTTATGGCCCTTATAAATAATATAATGCTGAAATACTTTAAGCAGCCTTTAATTTGAGTAGATATTAAATAATACAGGACAGACGTGTAGTAACGCGAGCCAACGCTAGGCGAGTGTCGATGAGGGGAAGCGGGGCAAAACGGGCAGTGGTCGTACTTGTTAACCTTGAGCCACTGCCTCTCATGCTGGCGTAGACATTCCTGGCGGCCCTTGAAAGTCCTGGCTTGATCCTTGGCTTTCAAGATCTTCAGACGTCAGTAAAGGACATACTCTGTTGACTGCTCGTCTTATAATTCCGCGTGCGGTGAGGAAGTCGGCAACTCTGGTAATGCCATCTTTACCGGGGTATAACTGATGGAACCGGCCTAGACGCCAGTGTAATGGTGCGACATTCTCTTCCTTGAAGATGACAAGATCACCAGTCTTCAGATCTCTTTGACGAAGGCGCCACTTGGTGCGCTGTTGAAGCTCCGCCAAATACTCGAGTCTCCATCGCTGCCAAAAGTGTTCAATTCTCTGATATCTGTTAGGACTTTTAAGAGTTACTGGAGGCGATGGCAGTGAGGTCAGGGGCCTGCCTATGAGTAAGTGCCCTGGAGTCAAGGGGAGGAAATCATTGGGGTCGGAGGATAAAGGAGTTAAGGGTCTGGAGTTGAGGATCGCTTCAATTTGTGTTGTTAATGTACTGAACTCTTCAAATGTCAGACTTGCGTTATCCATGATGCGTTTTAAGTGGAATTTGGCTGATTTGACGCCAGCTTCCCAAACTCCACCAAACGTGGGTGAATAAGGAGGATTAAAGACGAATTGTATGCCTTCGTTATTGGAGAACTCATATAGGCTATAGGCTATTGAGGGAGAACTCATATAGGCTATTGAGGCTAGACTTTAAGACCCTAACTAATTCATTATTGGCGCCAATATAGTTTGACCCATTGTCACAGTGAATGGTATGAGGTTTACCTCTCCTTCCTATTAGTCTTTTAAGGCTTAATATAAAGGCTTTTGATGTGAGGTCGCCTACAATTTCAAGATGTAAGGCCTTTGTGCTAAAGCAGATAAACAAGCATAACTAGCATTTCGTTATCTTGTTGCCATGCCCCTTTTTGCTAGATATGTATATAGGACCTGCAAAATCTGTGCCGCATACTTGAAACGGGTAATTTTGATTTACGCGGTCAGCAGGGAGATTAGCAGCTGTCTTGACAATTTTACAACTCCGGCGGATATCATTTGGATAAAACACGCGGTAAGTTACCTGTTTTAAATACTTAATCAGGTTAATGCCATGGGAATGCAACTTTATCGTGAAATGTATACATATTTACAGCTAAAATATTCACGCGCCTCTGTAAAAACGCGATATTCATTTTAAAATATTTAAAACTGGTTGAGGGGAAATCTAAAATTTTCAGTTTTCGATATTATATTGGCATTATAATTATACTACGGTAATTAATTATAACATGAAACCAAAACTCAAACGGTCTATCTGCTTATTTTGTGATAAATCTGCATATAATTTTGGAGATTATTTGGTAAATATTTTAGGTTACGAGAACAAAATGGTGGAAATGAAATACGGCTATGTGAACTGTTATAACTCCAATTTAATGCCGTGAAGCATATATAGGTTCACATGTGTTCTGTTAGACAGCTGTTATCTATATGAAGTCCCACATTTGTACCACTACAGAGCCAATGCCTATAAATTTATTCTAATGTGAACTTATGTACAGCTTTAAGATGTAGTTCAGGTCAATTGTGTCGTATCATCGTTTAATCTTTCAATTGAAATTTAGAGATCCGCAATAATAATCTAAGTAAGTACTAAAAGTCAAGTATGAATACCTAAAGTACAAATTTTGTAATAAACTAACAAAAATCACTTTTTCTTTTCGTGTGAGACACACAGTTTGGTGTCAGAGTATATACACTTACAAAAAGCACTACTCTGTTCAAGGAGGTATTTAAAATATAGTAAACAAACTAGATAAAGAGGGACAACATTATGCCCTGCAAAAGAAAAGGACAAAATAATAGTTGTCACTCAGCCATAGTAACAAACGCTAGTGTTTACAATATTTTAAAGGTGAAAATACACCTGTCAGCACCGTACGCGCCGAGTCGGCAAGTGTAATAGTGTACCATATTTTGCAGAATTTATCAGATAGATTAACTGTTATTCCTGTTATTTATGTGATAAATAACTGTTATTTCTGATATTTTTCTGTTAAATTTCTGTAAAATATGGTTACACTAACAGAATTGGCGCGTACGGTGCTGACGGGTGTACGATCACCTTAAATATCTACTTAGACAAAGTTTACGCTATTTCTTTCTGACCTTCAAAGTAATCATGCGCATTCCTTTTATTTAACAAACATTTGAAAAAAAAAACAAGAAAGTTTTAGATTTCATCTTTATGTAACTTTTATTACTCCATGGCAGCAGCAATGGGCTAGCCCCCTGTCACGCATATTGATTGAATAACTTGTTAAAGTGGGCACAGTGCCTCTGCCATACTTATGGCAAATAGTGTGACGCCCAAAGCGAGAAATAGAGGCGGGAACGGGATAGGTATAGATCCTCTGATCACTCGCGTGCGCCCGTGGCGTGCGTGATGGCCAGGATAGGATTAGTTATTGTATTGTTATTAGTTGCGAAATAAATACCACGTGAAGTGCATGATTCTGTGAGTGTCACCGGTATTCGTATTTTAGAAAGGTATTATTTGTTTGTTCGTTTTAAGGAGCGTGTATGTTTGTATTGTTTGTTTATTAGTATAAATTCATTAATGTGACTGATTTCATTGTGGTTTTAGGTCAGTTTTATGTTAAGCTATGAAAATGTGAATCTATATACATATAAATACTTGCTAGGTAATTTGTCTTCCTAAAGAGGTTTTTATTATCACGCACTACCGTCTCCGGATTTTATTTCCAAACGACATTTTGAATAAAGCAGCGATAACACGTCCCAATTCGGAATGCATTGCTGAATATCTTGACTTTACTGTAGGCTTCTTCAAATTTCGTATGGTAGTATTTTGGCTCAAGGGTAATGCTTTGTTGTGTATAACATGTGCGTCTCATATTTAATTTTAATTATTAAAAACAGATATTATTATTATTATTATTGATGATGATGAATGTACTAGTAGGTATTAACCCAGTTATTTTCTTTCAGACAATGCCGTTTAAGATTGTACAAACTGTGGAAAAAGGACGATCCAGATTAAGTATAGTACCGTCTGTTTGGGAGGACGGTGGAAAACTATTCTGGCCTACAGAAAAAGTTAAAAACCGAGCACGACTCGCAAAAGACGAAAACTCTTTTCCAAGTCCGAATTGGGACATTTTGGATTGCTTTGTAAAACGAACTTATATTGCAACATACGCCGAAGCGCAAACTGAACTATGTATTATGGAAAATTATACAGACACAGACAATGAAACAAGTGCATCGCGCCCTAGCCCAGCACCTGTAAGACCAGTGCCAGTGGCAACACCACCAGCAAACCGTTTTGAAAATATGGTGCAAAATTTGTTAAGTGATTTTATTATGTTTTAGCAACACATACAAACATATACCTAATAAAAACTAGTACCACCGACCTAGTCGTTGCACCGAGCGCGGGCTGCCGAAGCAGGGTTACAATTTAGTGTCTGTGGTATTTTGTTTTAGTAGGCTAGGCACCCCTGAAACGGAGTTTTTTTTGACATTGCAACACTGCAAGTAATTTACCTATTTATGATTTGATGTATTTTTTGGATTTTCTCAGATAACTTCTATTACTATTCAAATATTAATATATTTTTTACCACAGACTAATAGTATTTTATTATTTTAAGAAGACTGATGATAATTTGGCACTAAACAGATAAATATTGAAAGGATTCGTTAGCTCGTGGTTTTGTCGGCGACTCATCAACCGCGGATGTAAATCCACCTATCTAATTATATATATATATATAAATTATCATTGGAATAAAAATAACAGCCGAACTGCAAAGTTTTATTATCATCGTACAAGACAAGAGTTATGATTTTTTGTTTGTTTCAGATGCCAAGTGCCTTCCACGCGGGAGGGACTAAAATGGATTCTACTTCTGCTAAAAGTAATCAGATCGAAGCTAATGATGAAATGCAATACCTAACCGTATTCGACGGCGAACAGTGTATTGCAAATCAAAACATTTTAATTCAAAAAGTTAATAACCAAGAATTAATGCTGCAAAATCTTGTTGAATGCGTTCAAAAACTTACTCAAAAAGTGGCCGAGTTGTCTTTACAATTAGATGAATGTATGGTAAAATGTATGGAAAAAATCGAGCAGCCAGTGTCTGTTACTTTATTAAAAGACGCTGAGCAAGACTCGTTTTGTTTCAAACAAATAAGTGACAAGCAACAACTAGAAAATCTGGAAAGAAGTTTAATGAATAAAACTGAGAGATCTAAACTACAAAAACTGCTGGGGTTTTTGTTTCAACCCTGTGAAGGAAATGGCTTGACCTTTGCCTATAAATTGATCGACTCAATGGTTTCACGTGAGTTTCTGTGCGAATGCTCCTGGTCTGGGGGAAGCCGTGGCAACATTTCGAAAGTCCCAATAAAAGACTACAAAAACTTTATTAAATTCTTTTGGGATACGGTACGTTCATGGGATTGTAAATTTACTCTGGGACAAACTGAAAAGTTTTTTAAGGTCATTCTTAAAAATGCTGTTAAAAGGAAATCAATGAAAGACTTAAGATCCTCTTCAAAACGAGTCCGAAATATTAAATCAAAACCAAAAGACCAGGCAAGCACAAGTAAGCAAGAAGTTTCTGCTAATTCAACAATTACTCGTAATCAAAATAAAGAATCAAATGAAACATTAGAGATGGAAGTAGCAGAAGTGGAGGAGGAAAAGGAAAATAATGGTGAAGGAGAGATAGAAGATGATGAAAACAGTTTGCGCTAATATTTTTTATGTTTTTTCTTTTCTTGTCGATTATGGCATTCTTTATTTTTATTATGTCTGGTATATTGTTTATGTAAGTACTGCCCGGCGTTACTAGATATACGGTAGTTTTTTCGTACTGACTGTGCGAATGCTTCTTTTGTAACAATAACTATTTTTCGGTGATGAGACTTAAATATTTTTAAATATCTCCGTTTATTAGAACTCGTTATATGATGATTATATAATACGGGTACTTTAAGCTTAGTTATGTATAACTATGCACATTATGCTGATTTACATAAAGCCTTATTTGTTAGGATAGTTGATTTTGAAAATTATACAGGAAGTAACAAAAACGGTATAACAAGCTGGAACATGGATCGAAATATTTAAAATAATTGGACCTCCCATAGCAAATTAACTAGCTGATAAACAATTTTTATGGGAGGTTCAATATTTTTTACTATTTCGACCCATGTTCTATAGCGGAAAACGTTCAGTTTCATAAGTACCAGTTTGACCTCTTTTCGGCTTATTATACCCTTTTTATTACTCCTGTTTTTGAAACAAATTTTATGTTAAATGTTGTTTGATACCAAGTGATATTTTCATAAAAATATTTAGACTGATTAAAATAGTTAATTATGTATAAGTATAATATCTTCGTTTTATAGAACTCATTATGCTGATTATATACGTTTTCGATATATTAGGTAGGTATTTTAAGCTTAGTTATGACTGCATATGTTGCTGTGTAATGTTGATATGCAAAAAGCCTTGATAGGAGGTTAAGTTTAATTTTGTTAATTATTTTTTGTTATAACTGATTTTGTTAAAATTATTTTATGTTATAATAATGTTGTTTGCTACGAAGTGTTATTTAGACAGAAAGATTTAGACTGATTGAAATAGGTAGTTAGCTAGTATAAACTATTCTTTACTCTGTTTTATAAGAGACAGCCCACCGAAAAATTTGTGTGCTCCGTTGGAACTGAACAATTTTCCATTTTTTGTCAGGAAAGAGAAAAAAATTCACTTCTCTTTCCTGACAAAAAAATTGTCTCACATGCTTGCGTCGTCGGTCAGCTAGACATTTTTTATGTACAGTACAGTAGTCGAAATGTTTTTTTTTTTCATTTACGGACCATGTTCCTTGTGGAAAGTTGTTTAGTTTCATGGACTAATTTTGCATTGTGCATTGCGAAGTTTTCGGAGGGCTGTTTCTTATGTTTTGCATCATTTTTATGAGCTATTTCCTTAAAAACTTTAAAAAATATCGTGAAACTGTACGTAACTATAATGGCTAAATAAGAATAAATGGAAAAAATATGTTGATTATCTATGGTAGAGTTTAATGTGACAGGAAAATTCAGGGAAGATTGTATAAGTAAAAAAAAATGTATGTCAATTGTATGAGTGTTCAGTGTGACCACTGTGTGAAAAAAAAGGTAATAAAAGCCAAAAATATCACATCAAACAGTATTTTATTTATATGTGTGTAACAAAGGGATAAAGAATTTAAATTCTTTGTGTTGAATACATGCTAATTTACATTTAATATCTTTGGGTTCTAAAACGATCAAAGTATTCTGCTGACATCTTGATTTGTATATCGCAAGATGAGACGATTTAATTGGATATTCAAAAACGACTTGTGTTTTGTTGATTTTATTTCCTTTAATTAAAATCTTATTGTGGTCGACTTCAACGCAGCTAATTTTAACAACCTCATTGCATCTGGTAAGTAAATAACTGTCTTTTTCTTTGCTGGAAAGTTTAAAATCTTCAAAATTTAATATATTATTGTTTTTAATTGTGTTAAGAAAGGGGTATTTCTTGTCTTTATGTGTTTGAAAATGAATATCAGCCGTATTTTCAGCCAGTCGTTTGGCGACTTGAGACAGTGGGTTGTTTCCTGATCTCAGCATACTTTTGATCATAAATAACATATTCTCGAAGGGATATGCGTTGAAAGTCATCAGAGGGCCAAACAATTCAATTTCATTCGTCAGGTGTAGTAAGTTGTGTATGTTGCTTGTAACGTAGCCTGAACCATAAAAGTCTTTGTAACATTTTACAAAATGTTCTAGAAGTTCCTTTGCTAATGGGAACAAAGTTCGATATGTTTCTGTTGAGCAAATTGTGATACTACAATATAGTGTTAAGAAATGATTATAAGCCTCATTGTTCATAACATCAGGCAAAATTACAATACGCAAATAATGCAAAAACGCTCTAAATTCTGACGCTTTCCAATCTAATCCTCGCACTGCTCGATGCACTTCTGAAGGCAATTTGCAGTTGCATAGAAAATTTCAAACCAGTTCAATATCACTTGCCCGCATTTTAGTTATATATTTGCCAAACTTGCCGTCACGCCAACCAATCAGTAATCTCTTCATAACACCCAAGTCGATCAAATGGAGTGAATCGGCTACAATAAATTGGTTCACCATGTCAATAGGAATATTTAATAAAGGTGAGTCATTTTTATGATGTAAGCCATAAATTTTGTTTCTAAATCCTTCATTTGTCCTTTCAGGACACAACGACTCAGAAAATGTGACGGTATGTGTGATTTGCGAATATTCTCCAACCGTAGTACATTTATGGCAGCCGTGTTTACCATTAAAATTGCAGACTCCTGCAAAAAGTATTTTAAATTAAGTTATAATAACACAAGCAAAAATTAATAAATTACAAATATTTGTGTCATGTGCCGATCGAACCTACGGACCACATAATAGAAGGGAGGTTCCCTACCAACTGAGCTATCAAAGATATCTAGGAATACAAGTCAAATGCCTATAGGTAAGAAGCATCATAATTTCTACTACTTATTTATCGGTATTAGGTGCATAATTGTGATAATATGCGACACTAAGATAGACTTACCTTTAATATAGGCTCTAGCTGGCGAGTCACAAATGAAGCATCTGATTTTTATCTTTATAGTTTTCTCTAATCGCTCAACTACAAGACCTTCTTCTAATAATATCTTCATTTCATTTACAAAGTCTTCTAAGAATTCATTTAATATTTTTGGTTTTCCTTTCCCAAAATAGATTCCAATAACAAAAGGCCGAATTCGGGGATTTTCAAAAATGTTACATAATATGGGCCAAAATTCATTTGTCGAACTTTTAAAAATAGGCAAACCATCCACATTTATGTTAATTGAAATCATATCTGGAATATCCATCCAATTTTGCAAAATGTTCTTCAAAGGTTTTGCGATCCCATTGTGCCAGTATTGACCTCCTTCTACATTTTTTAAAGATACATTAACGGGAGTGCATAAAATTGTTCTAGCATCAGACGGTAGTGTTCCCGGTTTAAATTCGTTTATTATGCCTGAAAATTTATTCAAAGCGGAATGACGAATACCATTTTCAATAGCCCATGTTCTTATTTTTTTGCGAAAGGTTAAATGATTGTCCAAATCAAAATCGTATTCACTATCACTAGAACTGCAATCACCACACTCTGATATCTGTATATTTTGAAGGGAACTTTCAGGTTCAGGCACATTATTGTCCTCTGCATCATGTACAGAACCACCATGAACAACGGTTGAAGTTGCACTTGTTGAAGCCGTGTCGACGGGCTCATTTTCGGGCGTCGTTGTTAATCGACTGTTTATTTCTACAATTTGCGAATATTCTTTTGCAATTTTTCTTCTTATTCCACCGGTTCTCGCTCTTATTTTCCAAGATTTTTTTTTCATTTTCACAAATTTTTGCACGCGACTATCACCATCAGCTTGTGGAATAAGTGTAATAGAATATCACATGCACATTCATGTTCAGCTTACAGCAAATAAGAGTAGAACTAATGGACAAATAAACTGCTATTGATGTTAATGGACAACACATAAAGTCCTTTTAACAGCCTACAGTGCACATGTGAACCATTTAAACACTTCTGTACAGTAGTAAAAAAAGGTTATTTTAATTATCACAAACAAGTCCTACTACAGCTACTAGTTGTATAACAATCTAAAAAAAGTAAACATACAGCCTTTGGCTTTATAAATGACCACATGTGTTCTATTAAAATGCTAGCTCTATAACATCGTACAAGTAGGCTGTTAAACAGCGGTTGCCGTATCTCTACCCTCCTATAATGCTCTTAGTTAGACGGCTGACTAAAGGATAGTTGTTAGAGTACTATAACACCAACAATCGTATAAAAGTATAACTCTACACTCATATAAGTCCCTTATACAGGTATAGGCGTTATTAATCGCAATAATGCAGCTCATACATCACGAGTGAACTGTAATAATGCTTCAAGTACACCTGGGAACTAAATGTGTACTCTTAAATGGAGTAAAATGCTACTTGGGTATCCATCAACGGCTCCACAGTTTGCACACAAGCGAGTGTACAGTATGCACTTTCTGACTATGCTACGAGCTAAAATCCTGCCACTAATGGGCCAGAACTGCTCACAAAATGAACTAAGAAGCAGCTGAGGGCCGGCGTGAAAGAGACGCAAGTGTTCGCTGTTCAGGAAACTAGCCTCTTCAATAAAACGCTGGTTTGGCTAGTTGTAATGATGATTATATTACGATTTTAACGTAGTTGTAGTTAAAGAATAAATGCACTCAGACGTGCGTGACGCGGTTAGTGGTTTGCATGCTCGATGCGGAGTAACCCGCGGCTGCGGCGCGCGGGCGACGCAGGGATATACGCGGCGGCGCGGGGCGCGTGGTGCGGCGCGGGCGCGGGCGCTGCATTGTCGCAGACATCCTGGGGCCCGGTACGATCAGGTTCTGTAGATGTCTCCAGCTCTAGGTCCTCTTCATGCAGTGGAACCACTCTGTTTAGGGCTCTTTGTTCTAAACCTCGAAAGGTTCTGAACTCGGCAACTCTGGCGATACCGTCCTTTCCTGTACATAGTCGTACTACACGTCCCAACCTCCACTTCATGGGCGGTAGATTGTCCTCTCTGAATACCACCATGGAGCCTTCCTTCAGGCCTAGGTAAGGTTTCTTCCACTTGGACCTCCGTTGCAGTTCGGATATGTATTCCTGGCTCCATCTCCTCCAGAAGCTCTCCCGCATTGCGCTGGTCAGGTTGTACCGGATACCTCGCTTCAGGGTGGCTGGGGTCGGTAGAGATGTCAGCGGCCGTCCGATGAGGAAGTGCCCTGGAGTCAATGGAGAAAGGTCGTGTGGGTCATGGGATAATGGTGTTAAGGGTCGGGAGTTAAGGACAGCTTCGACCTGAGTACAAAGTGTGCTTAACTCCTCGAATGTAAGACTAGTATTACCTAGAACTCTTTTCATATGATATTTAGCGCTCTTAACGCCGGCTTCCCATAGGCCGCCAAATGTTGGCGAATATGGGGGATTAAAATTAAACTGAATGCCTTCTTCAGCTGTAAAATCATGAATTAAATTAAGGTTTGATTGCAACACTCTACTGAGTTTGTTGCTCGCACCAACATAATTAGTGCCATTGTCACAAAATAGCTGGCTTGGCTTTCCTCGCCTGGAAATGAATCTTTTTAGACAAGAAATAAAGGCATCTGTGCTTAGGTCACTAACGACTTCCAAATGGACGGCCTTTGTGCAGAAACAAATAAATATACATAAATAACATTTTGATATTCTATTTCCGCGGCCTTTCTTGCTTGAAATGAGGAATGGACCAGCAAAATCAGTTCCGCTTATTTGAAAGGGATAGTTTTGAGTTACTCTCTTAGCTGGAAATGGCCCATCAACGGCTCCATGGGCTTGCCTTGAAACCTTGTGCAAGTTACACATTGACGAATTACTCTACGGGCCAATATCCTCCCTCGAATAGGCCAATACTGGTCTCTGAAGGCAGCCAAGAGCATGAGGGCCGGCATGCAGAGAGCGAAGATGCTCGGCTCGCATCAACAATATTGTCAAGTGGTGATTTCTATCAAGTAATGCTGGATGCTTCTTCTCAAAGTTGAAGCTTGTATTGTTGAGCCGACCACCCACTCTCAGCACGCCGTCAACATCGAGAAAAGGAGACAGCTGTAACAATGAAGCGGAGGTAAGCTACTTTTTATTTTTTAATATTTTGATTTCTTCATTATAGGACTGTGATTGTGCAATTTTAAACTCTTTAAGCTCATCTTCTTTAATGGTTCGGTTAATTTTATTCCTTTTTTGCAGTTATTTATAAACCGGTTAACGTACGCGAATATTCTTTTCAATTTTGTTAAGTGTTAGATAGTTCAGTTACGGAGGTCGGAGCGCGGCACAGTAAGCAAACACGGTGGCTTATTACACACTGATCGTTTATTCGCCTACCGGCATACATGCTAAGGTGGGGGGCATAATGCTCATACATAACAATCCTTCCCCTTTAATTACAAGAGTATTAAATCTAAGCTTATTCTAACTTTTAAAACTATAACATTTTTTTGTAATCAACTTTTGGTTTAATGCGTTTGGAACGAGTTGTTTCCTGTACGTTGCCGGTATTGGGATCGTCAGTTGAGGTGGCACGTCCCGCAGAGTTGAGGTCCTGCGCTGTGGCTACTGGAGACTCCGGAGTGGCAGGGGCGGGCGCCGGCGCAAGCGCACTCGATGACTCACTCACTTTCTCTCCGCGCGGCGGCGGCGGCGGCGGCGGTACAGCGCTACTAGGTGCACTTTGCGCGCTGCAGCCGGGGGCAGTTTGGACGAGGCCACTGTCATGGTGCAGGTCCGGAATTATGTCGGGATCCCAATCAGTACACGTCTCGTCTTGAGGTGTGGCCATGTTATTGTCGTTAGACGTATACATTTGATTTATGTGCCTCGTAACAACGTTGTTCAGGTCAGGAAGACTGATCTGGTACATAACATTACCTATCTTTTTTATAATAATGCCTCTTATCCAAGTAAATTTGTGATTGTTCAAATACCTCTTCAGCCAAACGGTATCATTTGTTTTGTAATCATTTTTATTGAATTTTCCGCCATAACTCTTAGCCTGTAAGGACTGATTTCGCTTTACGGTTAGAGCGAGGTCTGTGGAAGCAGATGATGACGGATAATCATCAGGAACGCAAATGTCTAATCTTGTCCTGAGAGGCCGACCATATAATAACTCCGAAGGTGATTTTTCGGCGGTGCTATTTCTGGAATTTCTGTAGTCAAACAAAAATTTTAAAATTCGATCTTGTGTTATTTTCTTAGAACTACTAGACAATATTATTGTTTTTAGACCTCTCTTTACTATTTTTACAAAACTCTCCGCTTGACTTTTACTTGCGGGATTGTATGGCGGTGAAAAAATGTGTTTAATGCCATTTAGGTTGCAAAACTGTTGAAACTCATGTGAAGAAAACGACCTGGCGTTGTCACTGACCATAACCCTAGGTATGCCTACCCGCGACATAAGTTCATGTAATTTATCAATTACTGCTCTGGAACCATAGTTGTTCGTCATAGGATAGCACTCCACCCATTTGGTGAATGCATCTACGACAATCAGAAACATTTGGTTGTTGAATGGGCCCAGGAAGTCGAGATGAATTCTGTAGAACGGGGAAGGCGGGTAAGGCCACGGGGTGAGCGTTGCGCGGGGCGGGGACGGCCTTAGCTGCGCTCACACACTGCACTGCGCGGTCAGCTGTTCTAACGCGGCATCTAGACCAGGAAACCAGAAACGTGAACGTGCTGCACTCTTCATTTTAACTATACCAAAGTGTGAGCTGTGCAGCTCGTCACACACACGTTTCTGTAAGGAGTTGGGAATGACTACTTTGAATCCTCGCATTAGACAACCATTTTCGTAGGATAATTGCTGCCTACATAAAAAGAACGGTTTAATGTAACATTGAGTTTCGCTTTTTAGCTTTTTAGGCCAACCATTTTGAATGTGTGATATCACATTCGATAACAATGAGTCATTATTGGTCTCATTTTGTAGTTCAGTCAGCGTGATCGGCAGACTGCCGTCAACCACAAAATGTACATAGGCGGCGGCGGTCGTCGAGATCACGTTCCTCATCAGGCGCGCTCTGCAAAATGCCTACCGCGTTAGATAACGGTACTGTTGCCCGAGACAGGTAATCGGCGCTGTTATCAGCGCTGCGAACGTATTGGATCTCATAATTATAGGCTGATAGAAAAATTGCATAACGTTGCAATCTGTTAGCAGAAATCTCTGGAATTCCCCGATGCGGACCGAAAATCGTTAATAAAGGTTTGTGATCGGTTTTTAAGATAAACGGATCCGCCCTGCCATACAAATACTGGTGGTATCGCCTAACTCCAAAGATGATGGCTGTAGCTTCTGTCTGAATTTGCGAGTATTTTTTTTCAGCTACTGAAAGAGTTCTCGAACCATAAGAAATTGGTTTTTCAGAGCCATCTTTTTCAATCTGTGAGAGTATCGCGCCTAAACCGGTGGGTGATGCGTCCACTGTTAAGATTAACTTAGCATTCGGGTCAAAGTGAGTAAGCACTTCATCTGATGCTAGTAATTGTTTAATTTTAGTGAATGCTGACTCGTGGATCGCAGCCCACTCCCATTTCTTGTTTTTCTGCAGTAATTCGTATAAAGGACTTAGTATTGAGGATGCATTACGTACATAATTTCTGTAATAATTTGTAAGTCCCAAAAATGATTGCAGTTGTGCAACATTCGTTGGTTTCGGAGCTTCCACTATATCTTTGACTTTATCAGGAGACTTTCTTACTCCATTTTTATCTATGACATGACCGAGATAATTAATTTCATTTTGGAAGAATTTACATTTATTTAATTGTAAGGTTAGGCCGCTGTCTTGTAATCTCTGCATGACTTCTATTAGCCTTTCTCTGTGTTGTTGCTTATTAGCTCCAGTGATGGCAACATCGTCCTGGAAGTATGCTACACCTTCCAGACCGGAAAGCACACTTTCCATGGCCCTCTGGAAGATCGCAGCGGCGCTAGAAAGACCAAACACTAATCTGGTGTATTTGAAAAGCCCCCGGTGTGTGTTTATGCATGTGTAATCCTGAGATAGATCTTGGTCTGACAAACAAACCTGATTGTAAGCTTGAGAAAGGTCGATTTGGCTGTACTTTTCTCCCCCATGTAATTTAGAAAAGAGTTCATCTACTGTTGGTAAAGGGTATTTTTCAACTATTAACTGTTTGTTTAGCGAAACCGAATAATCCGCACAAATTCTGACCCCTCCATCTTTCTTCAAAACCGGCACGATAGGTGAGGCGTATTCCGAATGATTGATTGGTTTCAATATACCTATTCCCACAAGGCGATCAATCTCATCGTTGATTTTGTCCTTGAGTGAGAAAGCTACTTGCCTAGCTTTAAAAAACAGTGGCCTGGAATCTGGTTTCAGATGCAGTTTGACGTCAAACTTGTTGAAACACCCTAATTTTCCTGAGAACAGATTAGGGAACCTGTCTGCTAAATCTCTCTCGATATCGTCACCTTGATCACAATATTTGATGACCGGTGCTATCTCCAAATTAAACATGCGAATGAAATCTCTGCCTAGTAGGGGCGGCCCGCCATTGTGTACAATGTAGAAATCGAGCGTGTGTGTGTTATTGAGGTATGTGACCGGTAAGCGTGCAATACCTAATGTTTCGATGCTACCGCCAGTGTAGTTAGTTAACTTTTTGTTGCTCGGTGACAAAACCACGCCATTAAAATTGTTCAGATAGCAATTTTCAGAAATAGCACTAACAGCGGAACCGCTGTCGATCTCAAATTCCAGAAAGATACCTGATATTTCCACCTTTTCGGTCATAGGTTTGCCTCTGACGCACTGAATATTATTTAATTGCTTACCGTCATCATCTACCTCCACATCGCAATTATCAACATAGTTGACCTTTGAAGATGAGCACATACGCCGTAAGTGGCCTCTAAGGCCACATTTTTTGCACTTTTATTTTGAAAAACGGCACTTGTCACTAGTGTGACTAGAATAACCGCACACTGCACATTTTTCACTTTTATTTCTTGAGATGCTGAACACGGCGCTGCTGCCGACGTCCTGGGCTACAGAGATGGTGGGTGCGACGCTCCTGGTCGCCTCTCCCGCCGCTTTTCGTGCACACGCTTTCTGCCAGCTCCACGGCTTTCGCCAATGTGAGCCCCCGGAGGTCCTGAGCGAACATCTTGTCACGCTCGTGTCCTGCTGCCATACCCATGACGAATTTGTCTAGTAGGGCCTCTTCAAGACTCTTGAAATTGCAGTGTGCTGCGAGTCCACGAATCCTAGCAGCCCATTTTGTATGAGTTTCACCAGGGCTCTGCACTGCAGCGTAGAAATGGTAACGCTCGGCGAATCCACAACGTTTTGGTTCGAAGTGATCGTCCAAAATTTTTGTGATGACTTCAAATCCGAGGTCTTCTAACTTGCTTGGCAGTGCTAAATCGCTTGCTAGTTTGTAGCTGGTCTCGCTGAGTGCGCTGAGCAAGATGGCCCGCCTTTTTATGCCTGATTTGTCCGAGTCCGACGTGATATCGTTTGCGATGAACCATTGTAACAGTCTTTGTTTGTAGCTTGTCCAGTCATTTGTTTGGTGGTCAAATGAAGATATAATGCCAAACAGTGAACTAGAAGACATTATTGCGTAGATCCGAGTCGTCGTCACGTGTTAGATAGTTCAGTTACGGAGGTCGGAGCGCGGCACAGTAAGCAAACACGGTGGCTTATTACACGCTGATCGTTTATTCGATTCCAAATCGATATTCGATCGATGGTTTCTGAACGGCCATTTTGAATTTGACGTTAGCTGCCAACCTGGCAGTTTTTTGACAACTGACAGACGAAAGCCCTCGCAATGTAAACACGTTTTGGTTAGGGTATTGAAATTAAATCGCAGGCCATCTGGAATGTATTCGGGTTTCCCTCAGGATTGTTAATATAGCTGAGTGTGTTATTGTTTCTCGAACCAGATAAAGTTCGCATTTTCGTGCCCGATTGTTTTTACCACGTAACATAACCTGTGTTGGAACACTGTGCTCATTGAAGCTGGCCCGCCAGTCATACCTGGTTGGCTGAAGAACCTGTCTACCAAGAAGAGCCTAGGGTGCACCCGGGCCTTGCAGAGAGACAGGAGGTTGACGGGACCGAAGCACAGACCAGGTTAGATCGACCCCAATTAACTTCAGCTCGGTGAATCGCCGACGTTCACACTTCTTGGCAACTGATCGTTACGCTACCTCGTAGCTGATGGGCCCCTACGAGGTCATTAGGTGCTGAGAAGCCTGAACATCGTTTATTCGCCTACCGGCATACATGCTAAGGTGGGGGGCATAATGCTCATACATAACATTAAGCTAGAGTAGTTATCGAATTTAATGAATTCTGGAGTTTCAGTGATGATTTTAGTTTGTAAGACTTTTATTTCAGGTAAGTTTTTTGTGGTGTTAGGACTTTGCGGCCATTGTGTCTCGTTTTTTATAAGGAAACTAGGTCCTTCCCACCAGAAATTACAGCTGAGGAGCTGACTCGGTTCGACACCTCGCGATGCCAAGTCGGCTGGGTTAAGGTCGGTAGGTACATGTCTCCAGGCATTTCGGTCGGTCAAGTTTTGAATCTCATCAATTCTGTTGCACACAAACTGTTTAAAGATTTTAGGTTTAGCTTTTATCCAGCTTAAGACTATTGTGGAATCCGACCAAATACCTTTCGGTCAATCGTACGACGAAGGGCCTCACAAACTTAAGCAACCAATCGAGCACCTAACTACGCCGCGCATAATTCAAGACGCGGTATGGTAATGGTTGTTAAAGGTGCGACGCGAGTTTTTGCGCAAAGTAATCTAACTGTTACATGATCTGAGTCATCAATAGATCGCACATAAACAGTTGCGGCGTACGCGAGCTGGGAGTTATCGACGAAGCAGTGAATCTCACAGCTGACCGGCGGCGATTCGCTCAGTACATGTCTAGGCAGCGAGACTGAAAGTAAATGATCAAGGTTATTGGCCATTTTTGCCAAGATTTACTAACATCGCTAGGCACGGGCTCGTCCCATGACAGTTTTATTTGCCACAACTTTTGAAGTAATATTTTCAAACTCACTGTGCATGCACTGAGCAGACCAAGGGGATCAAATATTTTACATGTATTAGAAAGTATGTTCCTTTTTGTAATTTTAATGGTTTTGTCTAACTCAATTGAAAAAGTTAATGTATCGGTATTAGGAGACCAGTGCACTCCCAGTACACATGACTGCTTACCAAGGTCAACAGTCTCAATGTCACCCTCAAAAACTTGTGGGCAGTTAGTGCGAAATTTGTGCAGGGGAAAACATGCTGAATTTAATACCTCTGTGACACGATCCTTTATGTACGTCAAACAGTCCTTGCTGTCGGATCCAGTTAATAAATCATCCACGTATATATCTTTTTTAATGACTTCTGATATTATTTTATCGGGACATTCCAGAGCCAATTGCAGTAGGCAACGGGTACTGAGGTATGGGGCAGAAGCCGTGCCATATGTTACAGTGTTTAATTGTAACACCTTAAGGGGGCTAGATTCACGCTCGCACCACAGTATGAGTTGCAGATTGCGCTGTGACTCATCGATCATTATCTGGCGATACATTTTCTGTATGTCGCCTGTAATAACAAATCTACACATATGTTGGCGGAATCTAAGCAGGATATCAAACAAGTTATCCTGAACAACAGGGCCTACACACTGTATGTCATTAAGGGATTTTTGTGACGTTGTCTTGGCCGAGGCATCGAATACAACCAGGACCTTCGCTGATTCGCTACTTTCACGGATAACTGCATGATGAGGCATGTAGTATCCAAATTCTTTATACTGCTGTTTTAAATCAGGATTTTTATTGAGTTTTTTCTCAATATTAAATAATCTTTTGGCTGCCATTTTGTATGACTCACCTAATGCATTTCCAGGTTGCTCCTTTAGGGGCATTTTTACTGAGAACCTGTCATCAGGCAGGCGAGTAGTGTTTTTAATGAAATGGTCCTCACAAAATTCCTCATCCTCGAACATAAGTGGTTTTGAAGTTGGAATTTCCTCAAGACTACAAAACTTTGTCAACTTATCACTTATCTCCTTTGTAAAGTGACAATGAAGTTTGTGCGGACCTTTGTTTTCTTTTAGGTGTAAAGGGCCGGCTATTACCCAACCCAGCTTCGTGCTTTGAAGAATAGGCATGTTATGGCCTAACGATATTTTATCAGGGGTAAGTATATCATAAAATATCTCAGCACTCAACAACAGGTCAACATCAGCTGGACGGAAAAACTGTGGATCAGCATATTCAAGATTCTTAGATAAACTGAGCTGTGTGACGTCAACTGACATGTTAGGTAACTGACCCGTTATCTGAGGCACTACTAATAGATTCAGGTTTGTGCTGAATGAGCTTGTTATGGATTGTACCGTTACGTTACATGCTTCTGATATTGGAACTCGTGTGTTGTTAATGCCAGATATTATTAATGAATCTGAATGACGATTAATTGTTCCGAGTTTATGTTTCAGGTGTTCGGTCATGAAGGAAGATTGGCTACCCGCGTCAAGGAGGGCGCGAGCAAGGTAAGTATTTTTATTTTCAGGATTAGTGACTTTGACGAGCGCGGTACCAAGCAGAACTTGCCCGGTGGTGCGGAGTGACATTGATACAGGTGAGACTTGTACTTTATTATCTTTATGCATCATTGTGTTGTGCCTCTTGCCACATAGCCGACAACCACTGAGCTGACAGTCCGGCTCGGCATGACCTTTGCGCAAGCAGTTTGAGCAAAGTTCTAACTTAAGGGCTTCGTCCAGTCTTCCTTCAGGCGATAAAGATTTGAAAGTTTCGCAATCTATTATTCTGTGATTTTTTCTACATAGGGGGCATGAGGGTGGCTTTGAGTACTTCGATGAAGCAGCACTCACTAATGTTTTTTGAAACTTAACGTTAGGTTTAGGTTGAAACGTGTTAATGCTTGACGCCACCGATGAGGGTTTCTCACTTCGGTTTGACTGGGTTGTTTCTAAAACATCCGCCCGATTGCGAAGAAATGCTAAAAACCCACTTAAGGGCGGCAAGTCCTCTAGATTGTTTCTATGTTCCTCCCATTTCACACTTGTCACCGAATCTAGCTTGGTTGAAACCATAAAAATTATTAATGTGTCCAACTGGTCCACTGGTTGACCAAGTGTTGACAGAGCCCTTAAGTTTTTGCTCACCACATCGATTAAGTACCTCAGGGACTTATGAGACTCACGTATTACTGGTTCAATTTTACATAACGCCCTCAGATGGTTATTAATCAGTATTTTTTTGTTATTATACCTTTGACATAGGAGGTCCCATGCTACGGTAAAATTGTCGGATGTGAATTCTATCGATTTTATTACATGGGACGCACTGCCTTCTAGGGATGAGCGCAAGTAGTGAATTTTATTTATTTCAGGTAAGGACTCGTTTTTATGTATTAATGACTCGAAGGTATCCCTAAACTCCAACCAAGTAAAGGGGTTGCCATCAAACATGGGAAGTTTAATTATTGGCAATTTTACTTGGAAAAAATATGGGTTTACAACTTAGTCAGCGCGTGGGCCAGGTAATATTAAATAACTGTATGCCTGGCGCCACATATTCACAAATATTAAACAAAGTGTTGTCATCGCAGTTTTTAGAACCAACCACCCTAATTATTTTAATTGGTAGAAGGGAAAATGTATCTAAAAAACTAATTACTAAATACTTTTCCAAACCAAATTCTTTACAAAATGTAGATAGAATAATCTTGTTTGCGTTTCCCTTCAGCCAATCTTTGTCACAACATGAAAATCATATAAGACATTATTATAATACATTTATACACACATTGACATGTCGTCATACTGAAAAATTTCATTTCATAGACACCAATATTTGTATTGGAAAATATTTTTATTTCACTAAGGATAGGTATTACCTATCTAGGTTTTATACAAAACAGATAGCACAGTCACTATCTTATTTTATTTTGAACTCAGTCAAGTTTTTGACTAATGAAACGCCTGCTTGAGCAGTGTAATAATAATGCCATGTACTCCTTGGAATCTGTTCCAAGCTCTTTAAATTAACCCATAGGACAACAGAGAGTAACTCTGGCAGTAATATTAATATTTGTATAAATATACCTTCATCTTGCCCATTAAATCAAGTTACTAGTAATGAAAAATGTAAAAGTAAGAATATTTTAAACGTGATTCATCAAAATATACAGGGCATGTTAAGTAAAGAACTGGAAATTGAGTTATTCATGAACTGTAATAATATTGATATTTTATGTATAACAGAGCACTTTTTTAAGAGTTATCAGTTCATGTTCAACTTTAATAACCACCACGTTGCTAGTTCGTTCAAAAGAAAAACTAATACTTGTAAATAATAGTTTTAAATATAAGGAACGAGTTGACATAGTGAGCCTGTCTGTTGAGCGTACCATGGAAATAGCCTGTATTGAACTTGAACAACTTATTGCAATGAGCGTATACAGACCACCAGATTCATCCTTTGATTTATTCGAAAAGAAAATGGATGAAGTGTTGATTAAAATCAGCAATAAATTTTTTTTTTTATAATTTTTAGTGATTTTAATGTTAATCTGTTAGAGGATAATAATATTTGTACTAGATTAAAATCTTTATTTTTATGTCACAACATGAACTATCGGTTTTTGGAGCCTACTAGAATTACTGCAACATCTGCTACCTGCATTGACAATATATTTACTAACATAACGCCCATTTTCAAATCGGTCATCAATTAATTAACCTCTGATCACTCTGGTCAGATAGGTATATTCAATATTAAAATAAAAAAGGACCAAAAAGAGGATATTACATGTGTGCCCGTTAGTGACACTCGGCTTGAACACTACAGGAATAATATTTTAGATAAACTATGGGAAATACCATACAGTGACGATCCAAATTTGTTGTACAACTCAGTATTTAACCTTGTCAAAAATGAATATGATACGGTATTTAAATCAAAAACTATAAAAGTTAATAACAAAGCTTTGTTTAGTGATTGGGCGACAGTTGGAATTCATAGGAGCAGACGAAGATTATATGAACTCTATGAAGATAAATCATATAACAAAAATACGGCCTTTCTAGATTATGTTTGTAGTTATTCAAAAATGTTTAAACGTGTTTGTGCCGTAGCTAAATCTAATTTCATTAAAAACAAAATTGAATCTAGTAGCAATGTAATGAAAACGACTTGGCAAATTATAAACAGAGAGACTGGAAAGGCCAAAGCATATACACATAATAACTTCAAGCTTAAGATAGATAATCAATTGCTAAGTACAGACCTAGAAGTAGCAAAAGCTTTCGAAAATTTCTTTACGGACATTCCAGTTTCAACAACCAAGTCTTTAAATTCATCTTCCGCTGCCGCTGAATCTATACTTAAACAAAACTTTGAGGAATGTAAAACAGATTTTAAATTTAGGCACGTAAATAATGAAGACATTGTAAAAGCGTTTAAATCCCTGGAAATGAAAAAGACAGCTGACGCCCATGGTCTATCAGTAAAAATTATTAGTTCCATTGTAGATTGTATTGCACCTTACCTTTGTTGTATATTTAATCAATGTATAGATAATGGTGTGTTTCCTGACTTGATGAAACTAAGTAAAGTTATACCTTTATTCAAAGCTGGTAGTACATCAGACCCCACCAATTTTAGACCCATATCGATACTACCAACGCTTAGCAAAATATTTGAAAAACTCATACTTAATCAATTGCAAAGTCATTTTTATCTCAATAATTTAATTCATATTGCTCAGTTTGGTTTCACAAAGGGTCGTTCAACAGCCGATGCTGGTGTTGAACTAATCGACAATATTTTTGATGCCTGGGAAGACGCAATGGATGCAATAGGTGTCTTCTGCGATCTATCCAAGGCTTTTGATTGCGTCCATCATGACACTTTTGTCAGGAAGTTACGCCATTATGGTGTAAAAGATCAGGCACTTGGTGGTCGATGTTAATGGGAAAAGATCACCTGGGTCTTCAATAAGTATGGGCGTACCGCAAGGTTCAATTCTTGGTCCTTTCTTGTTTTTAGTATATATTAATGATTTACCTTACCTTGTTAAAGCAAAACATGGGTTAGTATTGTTTGCCGATGATACTTCTTTGATATTTAAAGTTAAAAGACAGCAATCAAATTATGACGAGGTAAACAATGCTATCTCTAGTATAGTGAACTGGTTTACTGTTAACAATTTATTACTTAATGAAAAGAAAACTAAATGTATTAAATTCGTGTTACCCAATGTGAACCCGGTAACTACAGACATATTTATAAAAGGACAGAGATTGGACCTTGTGCAGTCGACTGTCTTTTTGGGCATTACTTTAGACGCCAAACTACAATGGGATCCTCATATAAATAAATTGTCGAACAGACTGAGATCGGCAGCGTTCGCAGTTAAAAAAATTAGAGCTCTTACCGACGTAGACACCGCTAGACTAGTCTACTTTAGTTACTTTCATAGTCTAATGACCTATGGTATTTTATTGTGGGGTCATACTGCGAATGCTAATAGTATATTTATTCTGCAGAAACGGGCTGTTCGTGCAATTTATAGATTAGGGCCTAGAGTGTCACTGAGGGAAAAGTTTAAAGAAATCAATATTCTGACATTTGTGTCTCAATATATCTATGACAATCTTGTGTATGTAAAAAGAAATATAACAAATTTTCTTAAGTACAGTGATATACATAATTTTAATACTAGAAATAAAGACAAGTTGGTTGCTTATGTAAGCCGACTACATAAAATTAGTAATTCTTTTAAAGGCAATTGTATACGCTATTACAATAAGGTCTCTACTGATATTAAAAACTTACCTTTAGACAAGTTTAAAATAATAATAAAACAGAAATTGTATAAAAAAGGTTACTATAGGATATCTGATTACTTAGATGACAGATGTCCATGGGAATAGATTGTTTGAGTAACAGGCTGTTTCGATATATAATTAGCATTCATTTTGTAATTTGACAATATTTTATTTAAAAAAGGAAACGCAAAAGATGCGACGACTGTGGAGTTTCTTCGGTGAGCTCTTCTCCACAGATTCCGCCATTGTGTTAGTGAACTCACCCAAAAAAATGTAATGACGGATCTAAGTGATGTAACAACATCCTATGGAAATAAATGATTTTTGATTTGATTTGATTTGATTTGATACGTTAGAATGTTCATGATTAGAACAAGTGCTCACGTTTGCACTTTTCTCTTGCTGTTGAGAGGGATGATGTTCTATTAATGTTTTTGCCCTAGCCATGCTAAAATAGAAAGAACTTTCAAAAGTATCCCTTTCTTTGTTTTGTTCTTCGTCAGAACTCATGATTTCTATTTTAGTTTGAACTTTATCAAAGTCTATGAATATGGATTCTAGTTTTTCACTCCTCATGATTAATTCTTTAATTTGTGATTCAGTAACATTCGCTTGATTGGCTTGTCTAACGGCATTTAGAAAGTTAACATAATTTGTCAGCCTACCCTTCAATGAGCCACGCAACCGAACAAGTTCCTTTATATCGCGTGGCGCTTGAGAATCGTCACTATTATTCGACATTTTAGGTTACAAAATATTCTGCACAAAGACCGTTTGAACACAAGTAGGCACACAAATAAAGATCAAATCAATCAAACACAAGTCAAGACAAGAACACGTGTACCTAGGTACGCAAGGTAGGTAGGATGGGCAATAGGTAGGTAAAAAGAAGGGCACTCCCCTAGTTTATCCGGCTGTTGGGTCCTCGGGTTTGCTCATCTCATCTGTCCATCCATCCATCCAGTCCACCGTGGCTTCTTCATAGGTACAATATCCGCTGCTAGGTAAGAACGCGTTGCCGGGTGGCAGGCTTTCCTTTGTTCGTCCTGTCACGGTCGCCAAATGTTCAGGAAACTAGCCTCTTCAATAAAACGCTGGTTTGGCTAGTTGTAATGATGATTATATTACTTTAATGATGATTTTAACGTCGTTGTAGTTAAAGAATAAATGCACTCAGACGTGCGTGACGCGGTTAGTGGTTTGCGTGCCCGATGCGGAGTGACCCGCGGCTGCGGCGCGCGGGCGACGCAGGGGTATGCGCGGCGGCGCGGGGCGCGGGGTGCGACGCGGGCGCGGGCGCGGGCGCTGCATTGTCGCAGACATTCGCTTTACATTAACATCTTTGTAAACCATCTTACCATTTAATAAAGCTGGATGCTTTTTATTGAAGTCGCAATCAGAATTATCAAGGCGACCACCTACCCTCAATACGCCGGTATTATCAACGAAAGGCGCAAGCTGTAACAAGTTAGATTTTAAGGTAAGATTGTTTCCTAATTTTAATGTGTTTATTTCTGAAAGATATGATTGCTGCCGAGCAATTTTGATTAAAAGTGTGAGTGAATTATTTATTTCATGTACTTGTAAATAACCTTTATGTTTCTTTTCAGGTTTTCTGCAGTTATATGCAAATCTCAGTACGTAAGCGAATATTCTTTAAAGTTTCTGTGCATCTGAGTACCAACTGAAATCAAGAAACGGTTCGTCTAATGTACAGGTATGTGATTTCAACTCAGGTAACTCGTTTTCTAATGTCTGGTTAAAAGTCTGTGGCCAGCATGATTCGTCCTTATTAAGGAAGGACGGTCCCTGCCACCACAAACTTGATGATTCAAGTTGGATTGGTGCCACACCTCTGGAAGCGAGATTTGCTGGGCGCTCGTGCCTTCGAACAAAGAAGATTTACATGTACATTATGAGACGTATCAGTTGTACGTAGGTATATAGATGCACCATATGCATCTTGTGATGCATCGACAACGCAATGAAGATCTATTTTAATACAATTCGCACTAAGTGCGTAACGGGGCACAGAAAGAGTTTCTAAAGACAACATGTTTGTTGTAAAAAAAAACATGTCCTTTTAATGTTATCTGGGACAGCATCATCCCATCCCAGCTTCAAGACAGATAGACTCTGTAATAGTATTTTAAGTTTTACAGTACAAGGACTAATTAGGCCTAACGGGTCAAACACCTTCAAAATATTCGATAATATGTACCTCTTGCTTACGTTTTGCGATTTATTATCGATATTATGTACTGAGAAGTGCAATGTGTCAGTTTTAGGTGACCAACGCAGGCCCAACACACTTGTCTCTTTATTTAGGTCAAGCGAATTGTTTTCACATGACTCATCATTAAGGAATATCTGAGGACAATTTGTTTTAAACTTATGTAGTGGTAAACAAGCCGGCGACAAAGTATCCACAACCGACCGATAAATGTAGGCTAAACCTGTCTCACTATCACTCCCTGTCAGCACATCATCAAAATAAAAATCATGTTTGATGACGTCGGCAATGGTCGGATACTTGCATTCATTTGCTAATTGTAACAAACAACGTGTACTCAGGAACGGAGCTGACGCTGTGCCATACGTAACGGTATTTAGTTGTAAAATATCAAGTGACCCATTCTCGTCGGCCCGCCAGATTATCAGTTGCAAGTTACGTTGTCTCGGTTCCATCATGATTTGTCGGTACATTTTTTGTATGTCGCCGGTCAACACATACCTATGTTGTCGAAATCTAAGAAGTATTCTAAATAATTCATCTTAAACTACCGGGCCTATTCTCTGAATATCGTTCAATGACTTGCCGGAGCTAGTTTTCGCAGAGCAATCAAATACTACGCGAATTTTTGAACATTCGCTGTTTGGCCTAAAGACAGCTAAGTGGGGCATGTAATAGTCGAAATCAGGTTTGACTATTTTACTTAAGTGCCCCAAATCTTCGTATTCTTTAATGAATTCGCAATATTGTTTCTTAGCCACCGTGTCTTTATTCAATTTTCGTTCCAGACCAAAGAAGCGACGCTTTGCCATATGATAGGAATCGCCGAGTGATGATTCGGGCGATTCCCGCATGGGCATCGTGACCTGGAACCTACCATCAGGTAAGCGTGTCGTATTTTCAAGATAATGTGATTCGCAAAGTTCATGTTCCTCTGTAACGGGAATTTTATCTGACGCTAATTCTTAATAATCCTTTATTGCACAGAAAACATAGTGGAAATTATAACAGAAACAGTATGCAAAGGAGAGCTTATTTCTAAAAATAAATTTCTTACAGCTAACCTGTGAAGAAAAGAGAAAAATAAAATATAGAGAGGTAGTCATAATGTACAATTAAGATTTACAAGAAATAAATAAAATAAATATACTATCAATACAGCCTACGTAATTACTATAAAATAAATAAATAGAATACAATAAATAAATAGAAATACATAAATACTATGAGATACCCACTATTCGGAAAAGAGGAGATGCTGTTTCAATTTTTTCTTGAAAGTGACCAAGTATTTGCAATCCCTTATAGCGCAAGGAAGTGCATTCCACAAACGTATTGCCGTTAACCTAAACGAGTGCTCGTAAGCAACAGTGTTGTGCTGAGGAATTGACAAGTGATAGCCTTTGACGATATTGCTAGAAAAGCCTTCTATACTGCGCCAACTCCGACAGACCTGAGGTTGAAAGGTAAGCTACTGGATGTCTTTCTGGTGCGCAAGTAACGAATGGTAGCATCCTTGACAGGGTGGTCCATCACGACAGGGGAGACAGCAAAGAATTTGTTGAGACCGTTGAGGTCGACACTACCGGTAACTGCGTCCTGGGACATACCAACACCGAGGGTCTTCAGGAACTTCCAAACCTGTGCAGGAGTGTAACTCTCAATACTCTCGTAGATATGGCGGCGTTTGGCATCTCGATAAAGACGGGTGCAACGATTACGGAGACGTTTGTATATAAGGAGATTATCGTCCGTCGGATCCTTCTTATATCTACATTTGGCACGGTTTCTCTGGGCCATCAGACCCTTGATGGTGTCAGTAAGCCAGGGCGCAGGGAGATGTTTGACCCTAACCTTTTTGACAGGAGCATGTTTGTCGAACAAACTCAGGACAATCGATTGGAAATGCTGGACTTTTTCATCAACGGGCTCACTACAGACGACAGGGGACCAGTCTATAGAGGCGGCATCAGACTCAAGGGAGCTGAGATCCATACCCTTGAAACTGCGAATATCCAGGAATTTCCCCGCGCTTGGGAGGCCTTAACTTGAACGAGAGATAAATCAGATCATAAAAGGAGAAGGGGGCGTTAAGTTGGCCATGCGTTGCAACCTTGGATATGTTAGAAACAATCATAAGATCCAAGAGAGAGGGGGTGCAGTGGGGCTGGAAGTGAGTTGCACTCAGGGGAAGAATATTTAAATTTAGGGAGCTTACGATAGACTGAAGTTTGGCAGAGCGAACATTATTTTTAAGTAAACAGGGATTGAAATCACCTAGGATAAGTGTGTCACTGTATAGGGGAGATAGATCATTAAGGATGCTTTCAAAAGAGTCAAAGTAGTCGATGAGGAGAGAGGGGCTATAGAAGACACCCAGAAGGACCTTAGTGTGATGGAGGCATAGCTCAAGAAAGAGGTGTTCAGCGGATCCAGAGTACAGACTAGGTGAGTGGCTGATGACTTTGCAAGAAATGTCGGAACGATGATAAATAGCAACACCGCCACCAGCCTTGCCCGTCCTATCATTCCGATAGAGCCTGTACCCCGGCAGAGCATACAAGGTAGAAGGAAGAGAGGGTTTGAGAAATGATTCGGAGATCAGAATACCATGAATGCTCTGATCGCTGAAGGAGTCGGGAAGGTCGACATGACTGGAATGAATGCTCTGAGCATTTATGTGAACGACGTTGAAGTTCCTACTGAGGTTGGAAAACACACGTTTAAGGGCAATAGGCAAAACGTCGTCCGTGGACGACAATCCACTTCCTACGCTATCGGAAGCTTCACTTTCGGAGTAGGAGAAGTAACTATCACTAAATAAGAAGGTATCCATATGAGTAATTATAATATAATAAATAGATATATAATAAAATAAATACAATAAAACCTACTAAAAACACAAAAAAATAAAACAGTCAAATCCAAAAAAACAGAAAGGCCCGAACCCAGCCAAACCCTGGGTTTACAAAAGTATAGAACATATGGAAGGAAATACATTATACAAGATAACAAATAATAGATGAGACGTGGGTGGGCAGCACAAACAAAAAAGAAATGAAGAAACAGTTAAGTGAATCCAAATACGAACATACAAGATCCGTTCGCACCGTCCGGTTGCCCGTCCGTTCCGTCTGGCTGTCTGTCCGTCCGTACAATAAATAATAATAATTAAAAAAAAAAAAACTTCAGGTACACAGACCACACTATGCTTGTCAAATGAAAGACTGTGTGACCTAAAAATAAAAAGTGAATCATGTAGCCCCCTTGCCGGTTGAGCGTAATTTTTCAAAATGGCGCCCGCCACGATAAGGGCTAATCTAATCTAATTCAGTCTACCCTTCACGTAAAATTACATTAATTTATAACAGAAAATGACCCGACCAAATCACGCGACGTATATTGCGCTGCACACGATGGGATACAACTACTTTTTGGTACCTGCCTTCGTCTGGCCGGCAGTGGCACGCCTAGCGCTGGGTTCTCGCTGCTTGCTTGCCGAGGGCGCCGCAGAACCTGCTGCCGCTGCCGCAACCGCAACCCCAGCCACAGGCATAGGCACAGCCAGTTTAAAAGAAGAGTCGGCGACCTTTTGCCCGGATTACAGAGCAGAGGGAGGGAACTTGCTGGTGTATTCCTGAAGCTCCGACATGCGCTCCACCTTCTGTCTACTTTTGTCGGGAAGCAGTAGGACAATCTTACCACCAGAAGTCCAGCAGTTCTGCACGCCGAAGTGTTTCCGGGCAGTAAGAAACACATCATGTCTGGACTTTGTCAGGAACTCTGATATGGTGGTTGCAGTGCCCTTCAATGCGGTTTTGCCGTTCCACACCTCCATACGGGCACCGAGTGTGGAGAATCTCACCAGTATTGGGCGCGTTTTGGCTGGCCTTTTGGGTCCAAGACGATGTACAACAGAGGCACTCGCGATGCACTCAGGGGACACTTTTATTTGGTCGGATAGTATCCTTTGAGTCACATCATTTACCCGTTCCTTCTCATCTTCGGGTACTCCATGGAGAAGGAGCACCTTACGACGTGATGCAGTCTCCATCCTGTCCTGTCCAGCGAGCAACAAGTCAACCTGGCTGCGCAGCAAGTTTAGGCAGTTCCACGTGAACGCCTTGAACTCGAGAAACTCGCTGGCCAGGGAATTGATGTTGAGTGGGCTGCTAGATGAGGACATTGTGGCGATCTCAAGGAGCTCCTTCTCATACCGGGCCATCCTGCTGCTGAAGTCGGCTGCCATCTGCTCCATGTTGGCACTGATTTTTGTGCATAGATCCATTGTAAGTGTGTAGTTGTAGTGAAATCTCCAGGTATGTTTATATATGTTTATAAAATATTATATGCCAGTGTAGGTAAAGGGTCCAGGCCTTGTTTTTAATAAAAAATTATAACATTAAGAAACTGAATTTAATTTAAATTCAATAAAAATAGTGGGACACAAATTTATGATGTTGGCTAGGCTACCCTCTTTTTTGAAAAAAAACTTCTTCCAAAAAAAAAAATCTTCTATTTCCCAAAATCTATTTAAGGATTTATTTATTTCCATAGTGAAATTACAGTTTATATGTTTATTTTCTTTCAGGCCAGGACATAATAAAGGTCTTGCTATAATCCAACCGAGTTTAGAACTCTGAAAAGTAGGCATATTAGGACCTAGCTTTATTTGTCGCTTGTTAATTACATCAAAAAATACCTCAGCGCCCAGGAGGTGGTCCACTTCGGAAGATTGATGAAAGCTCGGGTCAGCTAACTAAATGTTCGGCGGCAAGTTCAATTCTGAAGCATTGATCTCGACGTTAGGTAAGTTTCCAGTGATTTGAGGTATGACTAAACATTTTAGCTGCATATAAAAGGAGCCTGTTAAGGAATGCAAGGTCATTTCACAGGATTCTGAAATATGGAAAGTTGTATTGTTTATACCTGATATTGTCATTGTGTCAGATGTTTTTGTGTTTAACCCTAGTTTCTTTTTCAGGTGCTCAGTCATGGATGATGATTGGCTGCCAGATTCCAACAAAGCCCGTGCCACATAAACCTCGGGAGATTGTGGCGTTTTTATTTGAACTAACGCTGTGCCTAGAAGTACCTGTTTACTAGTCACGGCGGCGGCGACGGCGGCGGGCAACGAGACCGGCAATGTATGTATAGGTATATGGTTATCTGTTGTTGAGATAGATTCATTTAGGGGTGAGCGCGCACATAGCATTGTATTATTTTTTGTCGGCAGATTCTACAACAACCAAGGCGGCACTTTGGTGCTTCATGGCCTCGTCTCAAGCAGTTGCTGCGGAGATTTAACTTCAAGACCTCAGACATTTTATCTTCGGCGTTCATGTTTTTGAATTTTATGCAATCAAATATCCTATGTCCCTGTTGACAGGATGGACATGATAATGGTACCTTCCTATCGTCATGAGAGACAACAAACGACTTGGTCACTTTATGCTCAGTTTTATGATTGTTATGTTGAGGTGATTTGTTGTCTGGTTTGTCGGATCTATTCATGAATGATGTTTCAAGAATGTCGGCGCGATTTCGCAAGAATGTTGTGAATTCACTCAATGACGGTAAATCGGAGAGATTATTTTTATGTTCCTCCCATTTACGGCTAGTGAATGTGTCTAGTTTTGATGACACCATGTATATAATGATTGTATCCCACTGATCGGTGGGCTGGCCTTATGATTCAAGGGCTTAGATTTTTAAGAATGTGATCGATGAGATAACGAAGTGTTTTATGTGATTCACGAGTTATTGATTCGATAACAAACAATGCTTTCAAGTGATTGTTAATTAGTATCTTTTTGTTATTAAAGCGCTCGCACAGCAAATTCCAGGCCAAATCATAGTTAGGAGAGGTAAATTCAATTGATTTAATGACAGTTATTGTACCTCCCTCCAGTGACGATCTCAAATAATGATTTTTTTATGTTTGGTATGGAATCGTTCGAGTGTATTAAAGACTCAAATGTATCACGGAATTCCAACCATTTCAAGTAGTTACCGTCAAAGGATGGTAGAGTTATTGTAGGCAACTTAATCGCACTATGTTGATGACACGACCCGTGCAAGGAAGTACAAGTGGACTTATTTAAAGGGTCCTCCTTTTGTTCGCCTGCCATGTACGTTTCAACAATATCCCTAGCGGCAGGTAGAAGTGCATACAATTGGGAATCGGCTACATCTCTTCATCAAAATTCGAGGAGGTGAGCTGTTCGATCTCAGCCTGTATTGACTCGAAGTCCACCCAATAAGCCTGGATTTTCTTAATTCGGAGCTCTAATTCCCTAATATGTAACTTAGTTAACTCCTCCGGCTTTATCTTTTGCAACAGTGCTACATGATCTCTAAATTTAGTTATAATGCCTTTAATTTTACCTCTCTTTCGAATTAAATTCTTAAGCGTTCTTTTGTCCCCCATTGTCTCGTTAGGAGTATCTGATGAGTATCTGATAGTGTCGAGTATCACTAACAACACAAAATCAAGAGGGAAACAATGATATTCAAACGGTATAAGGATAAGAAGGAATGGACACTTCCCTGTTCACGGCTTTGCGGCTTCACTTATCCTGGTCGTTCTTGATGCTGGAATGTGCCACGTCCGACGCGCGTTCACGAGTCCAAAGTTCAAACAGTATCTTGACGATGTTTGCATAGTCCTGTCACGGTCGCCAAAATGTAAAGGGGGTTCGTTATGGCCCTTATAAATAATGTAATGCTGAAATACTTTAAGCAGCCTTTAATTTGAGTAGATATTAAATAATACAAGACAGACGTGTAGTAACGCGAGCCAACGCTAGGCGAGTGTCGATGAGGGGAAACGGGGCAAAACGGGCAGTGGACGTACTTTTAACCTTGAGCCACTGCCTCTCATGCTGGCGTAGACACCAATATCTCTACAACAGATAACAACCTCATTGACTATGTTATAGATGATGATAATGTCAAAGACTTTTCTGAAAAAGACTATACATTGGATATTGCTGAGATGGCTGTGATATACGAGGACAATATTATAGTTGGCGAGGAGACAGAAGTACAACAAAATATTGAAATCATATCTGAAGAAAAAGTGAGTTACATACCGAAAAAAACTCTTGATTTGAAGAAAGTCCAATTAAGGGACAAAATAAAGATCAAGAGACCAAAATACAATAAAAATGACGAAGAAATATTAAATGATCTGATGGCTGATTAAAATTAAACAAAGTTATTTAGTAGTGTTAAGGAACCTAATATATATATATATATATTAGGTTATATATATACCGTTGTCTAGTACCCAAGATACAGGGAATCCAAGTTTGGGGCTAGATGAATGTGTGTAAAATAGTGTCCAATTATTATTACTATTATTATTATTATATATATTATGTAGATTTTTAACATATTTAATAACATTGAGTCTGATTTAGAATTTAATAGTTCCTATTAAGTAAGTAAATAGGCAATTCATATTAAGGGTTGTAACATTGTTTTCTATTTAACAAATGAAACATAAACATAAAACGCATTACTACAAAAAAAAAGACCATGGTTAAGCGATTGTTTGACCTCAATTTTTTTTGTAGTAACGTCCTAAGTTTTTGTTTTAATGGATAAGGTACCTACCTTCTTTTTTTTCTAATTATGGCAGGGGGCCCAGTTTTTGTTTTAATGGATAAGGTACCTACCTTCTTTTTTTTCTAATTATGGCAGGGGGCCTAGAATCGAGTAAGTTTGGGTAAGTTTTTTTTTTTCTCCAAAATTTGATTTCTGCGCTTGATAATCCTTGTACCTAGCTCCAGACGAATTAAGTTAAAAAATTTAATCTTTAATCACAGTTTTTATTTTATTTAGGCTGGATTGTACCAACAAAAAGTTATGCGAGAATAACTATCCCGGGGATAATTTGTATGACAATGACAGTTCAATATGAGATCATTGTTAGAAAACGAAGAAGATACTCTTGAGTAAAAGTTGCTCTTTCATTGGTTAAATCCAGCCTTATTATTTAACATAGCGTGACTGAAACTTATTCAAGAGTTGCAATCATGAAGATACAATAAAATCTGTAGAAGTATTTATGTAAGTTTGAAAAAAAAAAACATGGTTACTTAGATCATTTACTTCGATAACGCATTCAATCGCCGAGTTTTGCTCATTATTTTACAGAATTTAACATTATCTATATATTACCGAATAATATTATTTAAGGGTTTGTGACAACCCTGACCATATTTCTCTATTGTTCTTAATACCGTCCCTATTAACCCCTATACGTGTATGAGTAGGGAAAGGAAATATTTAATTTAATTACATTAAAGGAGCTGACCACCAATGATTTTCGCTTACAATTTTACAATATACAAGTTAAGACTGAACTTTTAAGTTGTTTGTCAAAATTCATTATAAAAAGGCGCTCAAAGTTGAAAATCATCCCCATTCACCCCGTTTTACGGTACTTAAATCGTTAGGATTCATACCGAACTATGAAAAAAATACTCTTGAACCCAGCAGAAGATCAAAGTTTTTAGGTTTCATTATAGATTGACATCAACTCACATTAGAATTACCGTTATAAAAAAGAAATAGAATCAGACATTTAGTTGAAAAGTTCCAAACTAGAAATTGAGCAAATTCTCTAATCTTAAATTATTGAATTTGCTCAATTTCTAGGAACCCTCACATCCGCCTGCCCAGCAAAAGCTTATGGATGGTTGTTTACAAAATTGATGGAAAGGGAAAAATACCTAGCTTTGCTTTTACCTGGGGGCAACTATGATGAGTTCATGGAAGTGTCTAGTTTGATTAAATAGGAATTAGAATGGTGGCATATTAACATCCTTACTAGCATAAAATCCATTTCTCCTTAAAAACGTTGTGTTAGAAATATTTACTGATGCTTCACTCTCAGGATAGGGAGCACACAGAAAGGGTGAATCTATAGGAGGATTATGGACCCAGAAAGAAAAGGAAAACCACACCAATTACTTTGAAAGGCTCAGTCTGAAAACGTACCTATCCCAAAATGCACACCATGCAAAAAACGTGGCACAAAGCACCTTTCTCAAAATGCACCTATCCCAAAAGGCACCTTTCGCAAAATGCACCTATCCAAAAACGCACCTTTCGCAAAATGCACCCATTGCAAAATGCACCTATTGCAAAATGCACCCATCCCAAAACGCACCTATTGCAAAAACCTATCTCAAAACGTACCTATCGCAAAATGCCCGATTTACTTGTGGCCCCCACGGGTTGTCCTCCTGGGGGGACCACGAGGAATTTGAATTTGCTTATCGTCCCCCCGGACTCACACTTGACGGCAAATGAAGTTATGATGTGGTAAGTAGTACGTAGGTAGTACATGATATATTTTTTGCGTGGTGGAGTATGGCTTATACCCGGTTTCTCGTACAAAAACAAGCCATTAATCAACCGTCAAACGGCCCTCAATTTTGTTTTGTATGCAGTTTTTACAGCTGAATTGGTTAAGGACTGTCAACAACGGATTAAATATACGAGAAACCAGGGGTTAATCTTACTCGTGATAACTCTTAATTATTTAATCATTTCCTTCAAGTTCTACAAACTTACTAAGGACGCAGTAATTTATGAATGAATATTTAAATGCTATTGGCTGTTGAGAAGTCTTTGTATATGTCTGGGGCAGTCATCCATGCATTGATTTAGCCATCTTCTTTTACAAGTCCATGTCCCATACAGAATCCTGCACAAATTATTCTAAGTCTTTTCTGGAATTTCTCTTTTCTGGCATTTTGCGTTTCTGGCATTTCGCTTTTCTGGCATTGTGCGTGCATTGCTAAAGACGCGTTTTATTGCATTTCTAAGACGGTTAGAGTACAAATTCATCAATAAACATTTAAATTAATACGTTAGGATCGAATTGATAACTAACCTCTTTTATACTTTTGCCATACTGGTCGGTCAGCGGTCGTAGTTTTGACTTCTGTCATTTCACAAAAAAGTGGGTATATCTGTAATTTGAAAAGTTGCAATATTTCTTTGCTTCACAAAGGTATGTGATGTGTGCCGAGGTTTTTTGCAATTCACAACTATGGAACAGGAATTTTCTTTTTCTATTAATCAGAAGGGAAAATGTACTCTTATTTGTGGTGCATATAGATATAATAAGCATCGGACTAATAAAACTGTTAGTACCTTGTGGCGATGTGGCGTGATGAATGTATTGCCTCACTATCACTGGAAGAAACAGGAAATACTCTAACACGGCAAACAAAGCACATATGTAAAACGGTTGATATTAAAAATATTATCCATGAACATGTTTCGTATTTGAAAGAGGCAGTATGCAAAGATTTCCGACCAGTGCAACAAATCTATGAAGAGAATGAGTCAAGATTACGTAGTAAGGTACCTGTGTCTGATCATGACTACGTATCATTCCCTCAAAAATACCTTAAACAGAGCGCGCAGAACATACCTTGACATGGATAAATTGCGCTATACAAGTTCTGCTGCAGTAAAAGTTCCTGAAGCGTTAGGAAAAAGATTTTTAATTTGTGAAGACGGTGGTGAAGAGGGTGCTGATAACATTTTTTTTTTATTTTCAACCACTTTAGCAAGAAAAATGATCAGGAAATCAGGATCATATTACGCAGATGGAACTTTTAGGTGTGCTCCACCTCCTTTTTTTCAAATGTATGTGCTGCATTTAGACATCAACTCAAGTACAAAAAGCAACATAATACCGGTAATTTATGCCTTATTACCAAACAAAACAGAGGAAACATATACGCGATTGTTCAGGATTTTAAGACAAAAATTAGGGATCCAGATCAAATCCTTCAAGTGTGATTATGAACTGGCGCAGATAAATGCAATATAATCAATCCTTCCTGAATCACAAGTAAGCGGCTGTTATCATCATTACAATGACGCCATTTGGAAGAATGCTGAGAAAATAGGACTGCTGCGGACTAACCAAGGTCGTAATATTGCAAGAATTGCTGCAATAATACCACTAGTACCAGCTCAGAACTTACCAGCTACTTGGCTACATATTTTAGACAAAGCCCCTCAAAGCCATGAAATGGACAATTTTAAGCGATATTTCGAAAGATAATGGTACCCAAAAATGCGCCCATCATTGCTAAGCTGTGCCAGCCAGAGACACAGAACTACGAACGCACTAGAAGGCTGGCATCGGCGCATTAACACTGGTCGAATACCTAAAAAGCCAAGCATATATATGTTTGTTCATAAACTCAAAGCAGAAAGCAAGTTCTGGAACAAACGCATACGTGACTATCTTTTTAAGAAGGTGGGTAAACCTAACTTGTGGCAAATCTTCAAGCAAATAATATCACGTAGCAATATTTTTTTTTTAAGTTATATTTTTACAACCAGTAAAATAAGCAACAACAACAGTGTTAGTATCGTGATGTATACTTCTGTATAAGAATAAGAATTTAAGTAAAAAAAAAAATTATTTGAAAAAAATAATAATTTTAATAAAAATAAGCATAAAAATTTCATAATAAACTGTCAAGTGCGAGTAAGACTCGTGCACCAAGGGTTCCGATCACACTTAGAGAGCATAACATGTATAACTAGGTCTCCTTTTTATCTATCTCTCACTCTCTTCTCTCACTCCCTGTCTCTCTCTCCCTTTCTCTCTCTCCCTGTCTCTTCTCTCACTCCCTATCTCTCTCTCCCTTTCTCTCTCCCTATCTCTTCTCTCTCTCCCTCTCCCTCTCCCGCTCTTACTCTATCTATATCTCTCCCGCTCTTTCTCTATCTCTCTCCTAAAAGGTTTTCGATCGCTTTTCTCTCTATCTCTATCTCTCTCTCTCTCTCTCTCTCTCATAAAATATTTTCGATCGCTTTTTGTAAAGAATATAGTTTTCGATCGGTTTTTTCTTTGACGTACGGACGGACAGACGGACGGACGTATCGTGATTTATACTATGGTAAACCTTTAAAATTAGAATAAGAATTTATGTTAAGAATGTGTTTTTTTTGTTACCTATGTCATTTAGTATAGTTTAGTTGGTATGACTGAAATGCAGATAGTCGCTACATACTTTTTTTTATTTCTACTAACTTAAAATAAGGAGGTTTCAGCGAGGCCTTTCACTAGATATTTCACCTGTCACTACACCATTCACCTACACTTGTCAAAATCATGATATAGGTCATAAATTGTGACATCTGTCAAAAATAATAACATCTGTCAAAAATAGTGACATTCTCAAAAACCAGATCAGAAAACATCAGTCTTTAGCACGCTGGTGATAAGGCTGTGATTTCAGGGTGCAAAGTTGAGAAGGTGTACGTTGTTAAGTCTAGGTACGTACGTCCGATTCGCAGAATGAAAAGCTTTTGAACACTCAGCAGGCTTTTGATGAAAATATTACTGAAGCAATTATTTCAGTTGCGTTTAGTGAGAGGGCAAGAGTGCGATTTTAACTGAATATGGATTACACACGGAAGTACACACATAACATTGATGGAATAGTAGATTGTTTACCAAGGGAGTAAAGAACTATTTTTACGGCGAGAAAGTTTTTTGACACCTGAGCGACCGAGGGATTCTAGAGTTGAGCCCCGAGTGTAACGAGGGACTAATAAGTAGAATCCTGAGGGAGCGAGGGTTTCAATGTATATCACTCGACGAGCCAAAAATAGTTTTTACTCCTGAGGTGGACACTCTACTTTTCATCACCCTCTATGAGAAAAGGGGGTGCTTGGATGGCCGCCGCGCTAATTTTCAATTTTGCAATATATAAATAGTAACATCTGTCAAAAATAGTGACATACTCAAAAATAGTGTAAGGCATTTTGCAATGGGTGCATTTTGCGAGAGGTGCGTTTTGGGATAGGTGCATTTTGCAACAGGTGCGTTTTGGGATAGGTTCATTTTGCAACAGGTGCGTTTTGGGGTAGGTGCATTTTGCAATAGGTGCATTTTGGGATAGGTGCATTTTTCGAAAGGTGCGTTTTGGGATAGGTGCATTTTGCAAAAAATTAACTATTCCTTGCGGTACATTTTGAGATAGGTACATTATGGGCCGGAAGGCTTACTTGGCTTTGGCTTAATTTCCTTTGCTAAAAACATGACTAATTGTGAAATATTACTTCGCATAGATAATACTACTGCAATATAATGTATCAACAAGATGGGTAGTATACAATACAAACACTTGAACAAAATATCACGAGATCCTATGGCCTTCGAAATTGGCACATTCACAATGAACTGGAATAAGTACTTCTTCTATGCTTTTCCCCCATTTTCTCTAATAGGAAAATACTTATAGAAGATTAAATCCGATAAAGCCAAAGGTATCATTGTGTTCCCATGGTGGCCTTCTCAACCATGGTTTCTAATAATTTAACAACTAATAATTGGAGACCCCATTATGTTCGAACCTAATACTCTCTTACTCTTATCTCCTTTCAGAACAACACACCGCTTGAACACACGTCTTACCCTGTGGACGCGAATCGTCCCGACGAATCAAACAAGGGCTGGTTTTAAAAAAATATATATGATAAAAATAGATAACGCCTAGACTCAACACAGATTTCACGATAATAGAGGAAAAGCTGTGCTCACCTGAAAAACGCTATCCTAGCTAGCTCCACACCTCATACCGTAGCTCGTCCGAATACACAGATTAATCGTCACTTTCGATTGAAAGTCAGGGATGCGTCTGATACGCTCGCGACGACAACTTGACCGAAACTGGCTTTATCCTTTGCAGAGGTCGCTGCAACGGTTCACGCCAACAAAGAGGCACAGCCGCGTTTTCATACTACCCGAAATTGGCTGGGTAGTCGATATATATAAAAGGAAACAAAAATAACGAACATAACGAACACCGCCCGCCGTTAAAATGTAATTTTAACCAGGGACTGCAAATACTACAACAGAATAGAATACATAGATACGAAACTGGTAAAAGAAATATACGATGAAAATACATTAATGACATTTCCCATTTGGGAAGGGGACACAGACGATGAACCGGACGTTTGAGAAAACCGTCACTTGTTTTGAGCGATACAGCTCTGACAACTCCATCTTTCGAAGGATGAAGTTCGTGAACCCTTCCTAACTTCCACTGCAAAGGTGGACTAGGATCCTGAATGAGAACCAGTTGTAGTGTGGGAGCCAGGTTCAAATAAATACGCGCGGGGGTGGTGGTAAGACTACTTGTTTTATTGAATATCAAATCCTTATATACTAATTATTCTACGACAATGCCCCCTTGATGGTAGGTTCATATAATAGGGTCGTACCTACCTACTTACGTACCTACTTACTTAAGGTGGTCACACACTACACCTTTCCCCTTATTTTTTATAGGAAAAGTATAACAATTTTTTTATATAACTAAAATATTTCAAATCCAAAGTAATAAAATATATATTATTATTATTATTATATACTTCTGCCTACTTACTTAAGGTGGTCAGACACTACACCTTTCCCCTTATTTTTTATAGGAAAAGTATAACATTATTTTTTATATAACTAAAATATTTCAAATCCAAAGTAATAAAATATATATTATTATTAATATTATATACTTCTACATACTTACTTAAGGTGGTCACACACTACACCTTTCGCCTTATTTTTTATAGGAAGAGTATAACATTATTTTTTATATAACTAAAATATTTCAAATCCAAAGTAATAAAATATATATTATTATTATTATTATTTTTATTTAATTTGATCTAATTATTCAACCATTTGTATTTCAATAAAGCACACCCTGTCACTGTCGACCCGAATGGCCGAGTCGGCAGTGACCCTGCCTACGAAGCCAAGGTTCGAGTCCCGGTGGGGGCAAATATTTGTTTGATGAGAACGGATGTTTGTACCCTAGTCATGGTTGTTTATCTATCTAAGTATAATATTTATTTAAATAAGTATGTGTATCGTTGTCTAGTACCCAAGATACAGGGAATCCTAGTTTGGGGCTAGATCAATGTGTGTAAAATAGTGTCCAAGGTATTATTATTATTATTGATATAAATTTATAAATAAAAATATATTGTGTTTCTTACACGATTGAAATAAACATGATAACAAAGAGAACTCTCTTCTCATTCTTTTTAAAACTTAATTAAAAACACAAACAAGATTAAAATATCTTAACTCAAAAAACATAAAATAACTTTTTGAAGATATAGAGTTGCAGATCAACAACCAAATGTAGGGCTGTACAATAACAACAAAATTTACCTAGGGTTGACGACATGAATCTTTATTTTGCTTCATAGTTAGGGAGCTGGCGAGCATTTCGCTATATGATTTCCACATATTTTACGTCGAGGTGGATTGCACTTTAAATCATTACGAATTGATTTGGTCCAATCAATTAAGGTCCTATGTCGCTGCATTTTCGCGTTACAGCGGATTGAAGTTGCTTAAAAAAATCGGGCTATTGAATCATTCGCGCATGTATGCTTCTTGAGTTCATGGTCACAACCATCTTGGAAACGAAGAAAATCGAAGAGGCAGAGTCGGACTCTGCATTATCATGGGACGGAGTAGTAAAAATGTAAAAAAAAAACTCTATTAAATTATTTGCGCGCGGTTTTTAGTGCGCCCATTCGATTCACTATGACTCCGTGGATTCGAAAAAAAATGTGGCAGACACTTTGCTCACTGATTTTTAGCTGTACATCATATTTTTTTTGAATGCCAATTTTTTTTAATTGCATGCTTGAATGTAATCTGAATAGGATTAGGATCAGAATAGGAACAGTCTCTAACTTTTTTTAATCACGTTTTATTTATGTAAAATACGTAGATTTTGAACCAAGACTCCATTTATTTATTTTTTATTTGCAATGAAAATAAAAAAAAAAGATATTATTCAGCAAGCGTCGTCATCGCTGGTATCAGAGGAACCTTGCCAATTATCCATGTCGGCGCTCTCATCCATGTCTCCCTCCTCGTCTGAAAAATACACAACGTGTTCACATTTTAATAGCGCGAAATCTACATCATATATTTGAACGAAAAAATGTTTACCAGATTGATCTTCGGGTTCTTCTATGATGTCGCTATAGAACCGGGGCAGTTGTTCTCCTTTGAACCATCTGAAATTCAGGGTGTTATCGTTTTGTACCCAGCCACAATCATTCGGATCCAAATCACCAACAGGAGCTTTTTTGTGGGCATTTTTCCAAATTTTTGTTATGTACAGCGTCCTGAGAACGTGTTCCATCAGTTCACAGCGGCATGGGGGCAAATTTGAAGCGTCGAAATTGCGCGGAGAAAGCTAGAATGATGCATCAGCGTTTGAGACGTCGTACGTTTTCAAAAAAAAATCGTTTCGTCCCTCGTTGACCTTTTTTGTTTTTTTAACATTGTACAAACGACACACGAATTTTTCCAATTCATTAAAAACGCTCTCAATGGCGTCCATATCAATATTCCCAATGGTGATGAGAGCTCTTTGCAATTCCTCGCACTGTAATAATTGTTCGAAAGGTCTTTTTTTACCCTTTCGAAAAAAAGCGGGATTGTAATCACAGCCGGTCATCGCGTGAAAACCAGGCAAGGAACTGCACACCAATGGTCCCATCTTTGAGTGAATTTTCGAAATATCAATATACCGACGTGCATTGCCAGTACCGAAATCCATCCAAATCTTGAGAGAGCTCTGCAGAAATTCCATATTTCCGAGGGTGATTATTAAAACGTCAGTATCAGCGCAGCGTATAACAACATTCGCGCGTATTTGAATTTGGCAAACGTGATAGATTATTTTCGTGTCCGTTTCTTCATAATTCATAATTTCATAATTTCTTTATTGCACACAAATAATTATATTGACAAGATATATATTAAAATAGTGTACAAAGGCGAGCTTATCTCTAACAAGAGATCTCTTCCAGCAAACCATGTCAGGATGAGATAGGTTAATCACAGAGCTCAGGTAGACCGATGTGTACAACATACCTTAAATAACAACTCAATAAACTACATACATAAAATATACATCCTAAATATAAATAAATATTAAATATATAAATTATAAATACATAAGTACTACCTATATTTCTAAAGAGATAGGAAGTGCTTCTTCACACGACTTTTAAAGATATTGAGAGTAGGACTATCCCTGATGGTGCAGGGGAGTGCATTCCACAACCGAATGGCCCGGAGTCTAAACCCGTGCTCGTAAGTTGCGGTGTTATGTTGTGGGGTCGTGAGTATAGAAACTGTGTGGGTCCTCCGAGGCCTGCTGGAAGAAAAAAATTGAAAACGGTCTCGTAGGAAGGTTGGATAGCGTGGATTCCGCAAAATGTTGTAGAGGAGGTGGAGGATGTGAGAATCCCGACGAAGACGGATAGGAAGCCACTTCAACTCTTTGCGATGCTGTGATACATGGTCGTATTTGCGCAGCCCGAACATAAACCGAATCCCGAGATTTTGAAATCGTTCGAGTTTGTTCAGTAATTCTTCGTTAGCACTGACCCAGCAGACATCAGCATAATCGATGAGGGGTAGAAGAAGAGACTGAGCGAGAGTGATTTTAGTCTGTCGAGGCAAAAAGTATTGAAGTCTCCTGAGAGAGTGAAAAGTAGCAAATACTCGTCTACTGACCTCGTTGACATGAAATGACCAGGTCAGCTGGTTATCGAAGATGAGACCCAGGTTTTTAGCTTTATCGCTATACATGATGGTGGTACCATTGAAAGTGACAACTGGAATAGGCTGTTGCTGTAACAGTTTTAGAGAATATCCTGTGCCTATAATCATAACCTGGGACTTACTCGGGTTAACCAGGAGTCCGAAGGATGAAGCCCAGCTTTTTACACACTCAAGATCTGCGTTTAGTTTCTCCACAGCAGAGTTTACATCATTAGGAGAAAAGTGGCGATATATCTGGAGATCATCAGCATAAAGATGATATGAGGAAGACAGGACATCCGAGATGGAGTTAATGAAAATCGAGAATAGGAGTGGAGAAAGTATACCGCCTTGAGGGACGCCTGTAAAGAGGTCACACCATTCAGTGGAAGTCTCCTCCGACCTGATACGCTGTTGCCGATCCCTCAAATAAGAGTCGAACCAGCTGGCAGAGGATGAGGAGACGTTCAGGGATCTAAGAACCTCAATGAGAATGTCGAAATCTACACAGTTGAAGGCACTACTGAAGTCAAGTAAAGCTAAGACGGAAAGCTGTTTGCAGTCCATGTCTAGTTGGATGTCATCTGTGACTTTCAGCAAAGCCGTGACGGTGCTATGTCCCGTTCTGAATCCTGACTGGAAAGTGTTTAGAAGATTGTTGGAGGAAAGGTGATAGGAGAGCTGGTTATGGACAATGGTCTCAATGACTTTGGAGAGGATGGGCAGGATTGAAATGGGGCGATACTCTTTGAAAGAGGCGGTACAGGGAGTTTTAGGTAATGGGATGACTAGCGCTCTTTTCCACACTGTGGGGAAGATGCCATTTGATATGGAAAAGTTAATAATATGTGTGATAGCAGGCAATAGTTCGTCTAGGATCAACAGTAGCATTTTAAGGCAAATTTTGTCATCGCCTACAGCTTTTGAGTTGACAGCCAATAATGCCTTCTTGACCGTTTCGATTCCAACATTGCTTAACTTGAATGGTGTGGTGTCTGGTAAGGTTTTAGAGCGAAGGCTCTGAAGCGTTGAGTGTTTGACAGCGGGATCCATCACAACAGGCGGGGCAGAAAGAAACTGGTTGAGACCATTGAGATCTACATTACCAGCTTGTAGGTCCTGGGACTTACCCACGCCAAGCGTTCGTAAGAATTTCCACACCTGGGCTGGAGTATAATTCTCAATGCATTCGTGGATGTGCCGACGTTTAGCATCGCGACAGAGACGGTTGCAACGATTGCGAAGCCATTTGTAGGAAAGGAAATTGTCTTCTGTCGGATTCTTGCGGTATCTACACTTGGCAGTATTCCTCTTGGCCATTAGACGCTTGATAGTGTCTGTTAGCCAAAGGGCAGGCAGGTGTTTCACTCTTACTCTTTTTATGGGTGCGTGCTTGTCATAGAGACCCAGGACCACAGAATTGAAATTGGCAATTTTATTATCAACGTTCTTACTTGAAGTGACAGGGGACCAGTCAATCGACATGGCATCCGACATAAGAGAGTGTTGGTCGATATGTTTAAAGTTACGGATGTAAAGAAGTTTCGCCCTGCTCTTGAGAGGCCTAATCTTATACGAAAGATAGACGAGGTCATGAAAAGAGAAAGGAGAATTTAGTTGTCCGTGTAGGGCGACCTTGTCCACATTGGAAGTAATCATAATATCGAGAAGTGAGGGAGAGCAATGTGGTTGAAAATGGGTGGCTTCAAGAGGCAGAATATGCAGATTAAAGGAGTCAACTACGGATTTGAGTCTGGTAGAACGTGAATTATTTTTAAGGAGACAGGTGTTGAAATCCCCTAGAATGAGAGTGTCTTTATATAGTGGTGTAAGTTCGTTGAGAAGGGATTCGAATGAGTCGAAGAAGTCGATGTGAAGAGAGGGGCTATAAAGAACACCGAGGAGGACCTTGTTATGGTGAAGAGTTATTTCGAGAAATAGATGTTCAGCAGACTCGGAGTACTGACTAGGGGATGCGCTGATCACCTTGCACGGAATTTCCGCACGCAGATAAATAGCGACGCCCCCATCGGCTTTCCCGACTCTGTCATTCCTATACAGCCTGTATCCTGGAAGAGAATACGAAGAAGATGACAGTGAAGGCTTTAGGAACGACTCAGAGACAAGAATGCCGTCCACGCATTGATCACAAAAACCCTCGAGAAGGTCCGGATAGCTGGTATGTATACTTTGAGCATTGATATGCACGATGTTTAAATTTTCCTCTACACCACCGAAGACAGTCCTAATCTTGACGGATAAGGGTTGCTCCAAAGAGGAGACGCCGCTTTCCGCACTCAAAAAGCTGTCAACATCGTCGTTTGAAGCACAAGAGAAAAAACTTTGATTAATAATATCAGGTGGATTAGTATCCATATGAGTAAATACTTATTATAAATAATATTATACCTACTAACTAAATAAAATAATGTAATATACCTATGTATTAACTAATAAATATTTTTTAAATCAATAACTAACTAGAACGACTGGTTTTAATCACTAAGCAGTATGCTTAGACCTAGACTCTTCTAAGGAGTGATGAAAGCGATCATTACAATATAATCTAAAAAAACATTACAATCGAGTATAAACAAGAACAATAATAGAACTTGAAAAAATATATAATACCTATACGAATAACCTAAAAGTAAGAAAATATGTAGAGATGTCCCAACAACTTATCCTACTACTTATTTTAATTAACCTTCTTTAGTAGTTATGTCATTCATTGTAATGCACGCACAAAATACATAATTTCAACTCGCCACCCCAAAGTACGAAATTTCACACTAGCAACACAACACAGCAGTCTTCTGACACCTCTCTCTCGAACTTAACCTAGCGACGTGCACGCATCCGCGACCCGTTCCGCAATGTGCCACTGCCAAGCCACACGGATAAACACTTCAAGCCCACGAACCAGTCCAGTTCCTGTGAAGAAAGGGGATCCCCAAAACGAGACACAGGAGCAAATCAAGTGAGTGCTGATTTATCGTACTATTTCCTACATAACTTCATGGTCCTTCGTAGCCAAATTTCTGGCATTTTCAAGTGATTTTGTGGAGCATTGCAGTGTACAGTGTTATAGTGTTATGTTCAGGCTTCTCAGCACCTAATGACCTCGTAGGGGCCCATCAGCTACGAGGTAGCGTAACGATCAGTTGCCAAGAAGTGTGAACGTCGGCGATTCACCGAGCTGAAGTAATTGGGGTCGATCTAACCTGGTCTGTGCTTCGGTCCCGTCAACCTCCTGGTCTCTCAAACGTCTGTCTCTCAGCAAGGCCCGGGTGCACCCTAGGCTCTTCTTGGTAGACAGGTTCTTCAGCCAACCAGGTATGACTGGCGGGCCAGCTTCGATGAGCACAGTGTTCCAACACAGGTTATGTTACGTGGGAAAAACCAATCGGCCACGAAAATGCGAACTTTATCTGGTTCGGGGAACCACAACACACTCAGCTATATTGACAATCCTGAGGGAAACCCGAATACATTCCAGATAGCCTGCGATTTAATTTCAATACCCTAACCAAAACGCGTTTACTTTGCGAGGGCTTTCGGTTCTCAAAAAACTGCCAGGTTGGCAGCTAACATCAAATTCAAAATGGCCGTTCAGAAACCATCGATCGAATATCGATTTGGAATCGAACAATCACCCGCCCGGACAGGCACCCACCTGTCCCCTAATCTACGGGCAGCCGAGACAACGTTGCTACCGCTCGTTTTAGAACCGAGCCTCCTACTAGAACCTCTGCAGACCGGGGGGTCCCGTCCTTGCCAGGGAACAAGTTAACAATGCGCCCCCTGCGCCAACGTAGTGGCGGTAGGTTAGCATCCTTAACCAGAACGAGGTCACCAACACTAGGGGGGCTAGTTTTGTCAGTCCACTTAAGGCACTGTTGTAAGATATGCAGATACTCGAGCGACCAACGCTTCCAGAAATTCTGAGTAAACTGCTGCAACATCTGATACCTTGACAACCGATACAATTTCACTCCCTCGAAGGGGTGCTCGGGCAACGCGTTAAGTGGCTGACCTATCAAGAAATGGCCTGGGGTCAGAGCCTCCAGGTCATTTGGATCCGAGCTGAGCGGACACAACGGTCGCGAATTGAGAACGGCCTCGATCTTACAAAACAATGTCGCGAGCTCCTCAAAAGTCAGCGCGGTCTGACCTACTATACGCCCCAAGTGCGTCTTAGCTGACTTAACTACGGCCTCAAAAATCCCACCCCAGTGGGGGCAAATCGGTGGGCTGAAGGTCCACTGTATACCCCGACGGGAGAGGGCCGTTCCAATATCCACTTTATTTACATTCAAAAAGTTGACTATCTCTCGTAAGTATCGTTCCGCACCGATGTAGTTAGTGCCGTTATCAGAGCGGATCAAAGTCGGAAGTCCCCTTCGAGAAACAAACCTATCCAAACAAGCAATGAAAGCCTCTGTCGAGAGATCAGCAACGAGCTCGAGATGTACCGCCTTGGTGGATAAACAAACAAACACACATAGGTACGCCTTGTATTGCCTAGCGGTACGCAATCGTGAACTCTTCACCATAAACGGTCCTGCAAAATCCGTACCAACACCTGAAAACGGTCTGACCTCATTCACACGATCAGGGGGCAAGTCCCCCATGAGAGGTTGCATCGTGGCAGCCTTAAGTCGATAACAAGGCATGCACCGAAACACGATGTTCCGTATGACACGGCGGGCAGATAAGATCCAAAACTCCCGCTGGAGCGTGGCCAACAACGCGTTACAGCCGGCATGCGCGTTTTTAATATGACGATCAGTCACCAGCAATTCAACTAACTGTCCCCCCTTGGGGAGCAGAAGTGGGTGACGAGCCGAATACGACAGATTCGCATTGCGCAATCTTCCTCCTACCCGAAGTAACCCAGTCGAATCAACAAAGGGGTTGAGACGCGCGACGGCTCCCTTCAATTTCGAACGTCCACTTCGTATAATCTCCAATTCTGCCCCAAACATCGAGGACTGTACCAACCGGACCAAATTCAATAGTGACTCGTTTCGCTCTGCCGGAGTCAGAATAGGGTTTAACGTTCGCTGATCGCGAGGAGTACGACAATTTCGAGCGAATCTCCTAATCCAAGTGGACACGTTTATCAGCTTGTCAAGTGAGCTATACCGGTCCAGCAGAAACCCGGCGTCAGGGTCCTCAGCCTTCTGGGTAACATGCACGGCCGCTCTGGGGCCATGATCCGAAGATACTACTACATGGCTGTGGGGCCAGTCCGATTCTCTCTTGGCAAGCCAGGGTGGTCCCCACCACAAATGGTGTCTAACGAGTTCAGGAGCCCGACATCCCCTGGATGCACAATCAGACGGGTTCAATTCTCCTGGTACATGTCTCCAGGTCAGTGGGACCTCAGACGACACAATCTGGGAGACACGGTTCGCAACAAAAACCTCTAAGTTATGGACCGAAGCCTTCAGCCAGCACAAAACAATCTGGCTGTCCGTCCAAGTGTACACCGTATCCTCCAAAACCACTGACCCACGCAACACTGTTAGAGTGTGATTCAAAAGTTTGGTCAAAAGAGCAGCCCCGGACAGTTCCAGTTTTGGAATCGTCATCCTTGTCCGAATAGGCGCTACCTTGCTTTTTGCCAAAACCAAACGCACGTCGACCTCCCCGGTGGAGGTGACGGTTCGCAAATAAACCGCTGCCGCAAACCCTCGTTCAGAGGCATCACAAAACCCGTGAAGGGTTGCCCTGTAATCCCCAGCAGGGACCAATTTCCTCGGCAGCGATACATTATTTATGTCCGATAGCGAGGTGAACATTCGCGTCCAATCAGTCAACAAATCACCTGAGAGGTGGGTGTCCCAGGTCAACTGAGCCGCCCATAGCCTTTGCATAAAACATTTGAGAGCAAAGGTGACTGGAGAAATCCATCCATTCGGGTCGAACGTTCTCGCAATCGTTGACAGTACTGACAGCTTCGTCCAGGCCTTCGGTGTTTCTAAAACCACCCGATAGGTAAACTCATCATGGACGGGCCGGTACTGAATTCCAAGTACTGACAACATGTTAGGGTTGTCAGGATTCTCAAAAACGTGCGGGTCTTGTTGAAACTCATCTGGGAGACCAGCCATCAACTCAGGGGAGTTGGACATCCACTTACGTAGTTCATAGCCGCCTCGTTCCAGCAATTGAATGAGCTCTTCACGTCGGTCCAGAGCTTCCTCTACACTGGCTGCCCCTGTGCAGACGTCATCGACTTACAAATCTTGCTCCAGGATAGCGGCGGCTCTAGGATAGCTCACACGGTCACGCGACGCCAACTCCCGCAGGGTACGCATCGCCAAATACGGGCTAGACCGTAACCCATACGTGTTCGTGTTTAACTCATAGACCTTGACTGGCTCGGCCGTGGACTCACGCCACAGTATCAACTGATACCTTCTGTCAGCCGGATGAATTACCGTTTGCCTAAACATCATCCGAATGTCTGCGACAAATACAATCTGGTGCCTCCGAAAGCTCGTGATAATATCCGAAATATCACGGCTCAACTTGGGTCCCGAATGTAGACACTGATTCAGGGACATCCCGTTCGAGGTAGGTGCTGACCCATCAAAAACAACTCGAATCTTGCCGGTAGGGGTTCGTAGGACGGCGTGGTGTGGAAGGAAACAATGATCCTCAGATCTCCAGTCCACACCCGATACCGACATGTGTCCTAACGACTCATACTCCCTCATGAAATCAACATATTTTTGTTTAAATACGGCGTCCCTTGTCATAAGTTCCCCGAACTTATTGCAATTGGCCACAGCATGGCCAATCTGCCTACAACATGGGCAGGTCTCACCATGTGGGGTCAATTCGCTCACAGTCTCATACGACTGCCGGTTGGTGCGGTCCTTCCTCGTCGGAGGGCCCCTACTCACAGCGCTCCCGGCAGCTCTCTGTGGCTCCGAAGGATGGGTGACCGTCAACCCCAAATTCTCTGCCCGTCGAGCCTCCTCTTCCAAGAATCCGACCAAGTCGCAGAAGGCGGGCAGGTCCTCGGCCGACCTCCCGTGAGACTGTTCGAAACGAGTCTGCACGTCAGCGGGTAGGCGGGAAAGTACAATGTACAACAGTAGGTACGACCATTCACCAACCGGAAGTCCAAGATTCTCTAGAGCCTTGGTGACGGACAACAATGGGTTCAAAACCTCCGTCTGTATGGCCCCGACCTTGTTCACAACCGGGATACTAAACAAACGGTTCAGTTGGGCATCGGCCAACCTCCGTTTGTTATGGTAACGTCTGACCAACAATTGCCTGGCCGTTTCATAGTTACCCTCCTTAACTGTCAAATGAGCGACCAGCTCCCTAGGCTCACCCCTCAATGCTGCCATCAGCTGAGCCATCTTGACAGACTTGGTAATGTCCGATCGCATGTGCACCAAACTGTCGAACAGATTGATGAAGCTCATCCATTCACCGGACACTCCGTCAAAAGTAGGCATAGTTATGGCAGGTAACCTGGACCCCGAACCCTGAAGCGGCAGAGGTGCTTCAATGTCACCACCATGGCTGGACTCGCGCTGTCTACGTATGTCCGCAGCCTTCTGCGTGATAGCAGCTGCCATCTCCATACATTGGTCGACATCCCCTATCAACCGTGACAGCCTGTCAGGTGCGCAACCATCAACTGATTCCGCCTGCGCGGACAATTCGAGCACCCTATTGTAACGTTCCTTAACGTCCATAGACCGCTCCAATACCACATCATGCCTATCTAAACGGTCTATCAGACCGTGTGCGGAGGAAAACCATCTGAGCTCCGTAGAAACACCCTTCTGGATTTCAGATAACGACATGATCGGAACGATACTTACTCACAATTTGCAGTAACTCAATTTTATTGGACCCTCCAGTCTACAACCCAAACGAGGGAACCCTAAACCACAACTTAAACAATGTTGTTTTCCTTAAACAATAGGAACCGAGTTTTATATCTATATAAATTCTGTAAATACAATTTAGTTTCCCTTTATCATTATAACACACACAGATAGTCAATATTAGTTCAAGTTATAAATTGCTATAAACTGAAAACAATGTAATAGCCTGCTATCAATAGATGTAACTACCTATGTTAACCAAAACATTCATTCAATAGCATTACTAGACCACTAATAGATTGACTAACTGGTAATTCAATTCAATATCTGTCTATCTACTACCAGCAATAGACCTATAGCTTACAATACTACCAATCTATGTGGATATAGGAACACAACCAAGTTACCTAATAACCTCCTATACCTACAGATTGATAGTCCCAAATCGTGCCTTCCTGGAGCCCTTGACGGCTGCAAATCTCAGGAAGCCACGCTCTAGCTACCAATATGTTCAGGCTTCTCAGCACCTAATGACCTCGTAGGGGCCCATCAGCTACGAGGTAGCGTAACGATCAGTTGCCAAGAAGTGTGAACGTCGGCGATTCACCGAGCTGAAGTAATTGGGGTCGATCTAACCTGGTCTGTGCTTCGGTCCCGTCAACCTCCTGTCTCTCTGCAAGGCCCGGGTGCACCCTAGGCTCTTCTTGGTAGACAGGTTCTTCAGCCAACCAGGTATGACTGGCGGGCCAGCTTCGATGAGCACAGTGTTCCAACACAGGTTATGTTACGTGGGAAAAACCAATCGGCCACGAAAATGCGAACTTTATCTGGTTCGGGGAACCACAACACACTCAGCTATATTGACAATCCTGAGGGAAACCCGAATACATTCCAGATGGCCTGCGATTTAATTTCAATACCCTAACCAAAACGCGTTTACTTTGCGAGGGCTTTCGTCTGTCAGTTCTCAAAAAACTGCCAGGTTGGCAGCTAACGTCAAATTCAAAATGGCCGTTCAGAAACCATCGATCGAATATCGATTTGGAATCGAACATGTTATGTTATATTGTTCATAGTTCCAAAGTCCCTAGTTCAAGTTTACCTCAAAAATTGTTGTGAAAACTGCGGCAAGTACGACGCCATTGTTCCCACGCCCGCCGTCCGCTGGGTTATTCTCGTTTTAATTTGATGTTATTGTACAATAATATACAGTTTACGGCTGTACAGCCTAACTAAAGTTAAAATAAGTTCAGTTCAGTTTAAGAAAATAAGTTACATTGTTCAATACTTTTGTGAGTTTAGTAGTGCGAGCCACGTAAATAGTGAAAAATTGTAGGTAGACTAAAAATCTTTGTAATCAGCCTTTGTTCCGCGCCTGGACGCCCTTTGTGATCTCACAGTTCGTGATTTTTTATTGTTCGATTCTACACATTCAAGTTACACATCTCACATACTAACAAGTTTACAAATTTACAATGGAGGCCGAGTTATATGAGAGAGACATTCTTATGCATACTCTGGAGAAAATGGTTGAACCCAGCAGTTCCCAATCGGTTGAATTTCGTTGTCGTGCACAAGAATTACCAAAAATAACAACCGCATTCCTGAAGGTCCAAATCAAGATTGAGAGGTATACATTTAAACGTTTGATAAAGGCGAACAATTGGCCGTTAGGGAAAGGTTCGATCATTTGTACTATCAAGTTCAAGTAGCAGCTGACTTGATGAAAGACGCTGAACGGCGTAGCTCTGTTACAGGACAGACACGGTCTTCTTCCCACACATGTCCTAACAAAATTTAACTACCGGCTCTTACTCTGCCACAATTTGATGGCCGCATTACCGAGTGGAACTCATTTTATGATATTTACAGGTCATTGATCGATGACAATAGTGCCTTGTAGGCGTTGAGAAGTTTAGGTATTTAGCGCTGTCCCTTAAAGGGGAACCCTTTAACCTTATCAAATCTATCCCAATCACGGAAGACAACTATAAAATTGCATTGCAAACTCTTATCAATAGGTACGAAAATAAGCGGATGATATCCACAAAACATGTCGATAACATTATTGACCTGAAACCCATGTCCGGAAAAACAAATGAGCAGGAGTTGCGTCATTTGCTAAACGTCTATAATGAAAAACTTACCGCGTTAGAAACAATGAAGTTTCCAGATTCCGAGTGGAGTTTTTTGTTGCTAAATATTCTTTTACGCAAATTAAACAAAGATGTTCGTACACGTTTTGAGTTATCCTTGAGGTCCCCGATTGAGATCCCACAAGTAATTGTACTTCTGGAGTTTCTCGACAAAGAGTTAGCAACGTTCGAAGTGATGTCAGCATCAAGCACTCGTGCCCCTGCACAGCTTATCGACGTGCCGTCGTCGTCGTCGTCGGCATGCGCATTCCGTTCTAATACTGCGAGGGTAGGTACTCACGAGTCGTCATGGCGAAAGATAGGTCGCGCGAATTTGGTTGCAACCTCGTCTTCGCATACACCGGTCACTCTTGCCAGAATCATGAGTGTACACAACCCAGTTCAAAGTACACTGAGGTGTTTTACTGCCAAAGTGGTCACCTCTTAAGTAAATGCGACAAATTTACTTCACTGTCAATGAGTAACCGTAATAAGTTTTTGCAAAAAAATAACATTTGTGTTAATTGCCTTTGCAGTGGGCACTCAGTAAAAGATTTTCAGTCAAAGTATACGTGTAGAACGTGTTCAAAACGTCATCACACATCATTACATGAGAATGGTCAACATGTTATTCTGACAAACTTTTCCCAGTTGGAGTCTTCAACTATCAATGTGTCCCTAACACCTAAGCCTAGGGTTGCCGGGCCTAGATGGCCGGGAAATCCGGGAAAGCACCGGAATTTTGCGTCTGGTCCCGTGTCCAGTAATTACACTTTAATGTTCCGGAATTCCCGAAAACGAGTCCAATTCAAGCGAGCAAGCGTGGCCGCCGCGTACACGCAACGAGAAGTGGACGGCGGCGGCGCGGCGGGGCGCACGCGCGATGGCGGGCGGCGGCGGCGGCGGCGGCCGGAGAACTCCCCCCGCCCGCCACCCGCGCACGCATCGCGCTGCGCAGTAGGTAGGTTCGTCAGCAGTGCTGCAAAAGCTCCTGATCTACTGTTTTTTTTTTGTAAATTGAGAAAATCTACTGATATTTAGGATTTTTGTTTGGCTTATGTTAGCTACTATTGGTTTCATCACATCATATCGAATGGAACGTATTTGTCAGGCGAGGTGACTGTATTAATGGTGAGTTTGACTTATTTACCTATACCATTCACGTTCGTAGTTTCGTATCTGTGGTGTGAGGTGTGATGGCGGCTCTTCACTTGGCCGTACTTGCCAAATACTCGTGTTGCCGTCCCTTTCGTTTTCTATGTCAAACGAAAGGGACGCGAATACGCTAAGCAAACACGCTAAACCAAGTGAACTGCCACCATAGTAGAGTCTGCTGTATCTAATCTATGTGACTATGTATTACTTATTCTGTGGTGTGGTCTGTGGTTGTGTGTTGTGTTGTTGCCGAGTCGAGTGAGCGAGCACTGAGCAGTTGCGAATTGTTAAGAGTTTTGTTATAACTTATGAGAATTGTGAGTTGAAACTTGAAATCAGTAAAATAATAGCTAGGGGTGGTTTGGTGTGTGTTTAATTCCACGCCTCAACCGAACGGCGTGGAATCTTGAGGGGATGGTTTTCACCAGCACAGGGTGAATCGCAAGTGGTACTGACCTTTGACGCCGTAGACAGGAATTCGAGAGCTCAATTCGAGGCAGGAATACGGGATAAGGAGTGCAAGGTGTGGGGGGAGAGGGACCGAATCTTACTCTCGTCGTAGCCCGATGCTGTCGCCGGCGTGTTGCTTGCCGACACGAGGAGTCGCTGTCCGAAGCGACGAGTTGGGAACCGAACAACTTTAACCTTCACACCACGAATCACTCACTCCGCTGACGTGAATCTACTTATTTCCCGACGATTATTATGGTTAACACTCCGACCAAGCCCGACACCTGTGTTAGACAATTGTTACACTAACATACAGTCAAAGCCCGACGCCATGTGCAGACATTTTTTTTCCCGACAAGAAAAAAGTAACCTCTAATTCGTCATCTCGTTTCTGTACAAGTGACAGCTGCAGTTCCGTTTCCGCTAGTGATGTCCCGATTACTCGCGGTCGATCCGCGCAACGAAAACCGGTGCGTTCCGAAGCATAAATATTAAACAGCCACCCGCCCGGACAGGCCCGAACCTGTCCCTAATCAATAGGAAGGCGAGAAAGTGTTGCGACCGCTCTCTTGAGGACCGAGTCCCCCACCTTGACTTCTGCTGATCGAGGCGTGCCATCCCGACCCGTGTACAAATTGACGATCCGTCCTCGTCTCCATCTCAATGATGGCAGGTTCGCATCCTTAATCAGCACCAAATCACCGACTTGAGAGGGGCTCGTCCGGTCAGTCCACTTAAGGCGCTGCTGCAAGATGTGCAAGTACTCAAGGGACCACCGTTTCCAAAAATCTTGAGCCATCTGCTGCAACATCTGCCACCTAGTTAACCGACTTAACTTAACATCACCGAATGGGTATTCTGGCAGGGCGTTAAGGGGCTGACCTATCAGGAAGTGACCCGGCGTCAACGCTTCCAAATCATTTGGATCCGAACTGAGCGGGCACAACGGACGCGAGTTCAGTGTCATTTCAATTTTACAAAACAGCGTCGCAAGCTCTTCAAAGCGTAGAGAGGTCTCACCGATGATCCTCGTCAGGTGCGACTTAGCCGATTTAACCGCAGCCTCAAAAATTCCTCCCCAATGAGGACATCCCGCGCGGACTGAAAACCCATTCAATCCTTCGTCGGGAGCAAGCCGTACCGATGGCGTCCTGGTTACCGTTCAGGAATTGAGTGACCTCCTGCAGATATCGCCTGGCTCCGACAACATTTGTGCCGTTGTCCGAACGGATTAATGTCGGGAGGCCCCTTCGTGAGACGAACCGATCTAGACATGCGATAAATGCCTCTGTAGTGAGGTCACTGACCACCTCCAAGTGGACTGCCTTCGTGGCCAAGCACACGAAGACGCACAGGTATGCCTTCACTAATCTGGCGTTCCGTAGCTGTGAAGACTTGACCATGAATGGTCCCGCGAAATCCGTTCCGACACCCGCAAAGGGCCGGATTTCGTTAACCCTATCCGAGGGCAAATCGCCCATCTGGGGCTGTATCGTAGCCGCCTTGGCCCGATAACAAGGCAGGCACCGAAATACGACGCTACGCACTAAGCGTCTTCCCGATAGAATCCAGAACTCGCACTGGAGAAACGCCATCAAGGCGTGGCATCCGACATGCCTATTCCGAATGTGTCGATCCTGTATCAACAGTTCGACCAACTTCCCTTTCCAAGGGAGTAACAACGGGTGGCGAGCCGCATAAGGCAGGTTGGCATTCCGCAGCCGACCTCCTACCCTCAGCAATCCGTGAGGGTCAATAAACGGGTTGAGCCGAGCCACAGCTCCCTTCAGTTGGACGCGTCCGCGTCTCAGAATGTCCAATTCGGACTTAAAGTGCACCGTCTGCACGTTCCGTACCAATGCGAACAACGCATGGTTCCGTTCCCGTGGTGTCAGGACCTGTGTCCGCACCCGTTGCGCCTCAGAATTGCGACAATTCCGCGCAAATCGGAAGATCCAGGCGGTCACATTGACCAGCTTGTCGAGCGAGCTGTACCGTTCCAGCAGGCTGAACTCCTCTTCCGGCTCTGGTTGCGCCGTACAGACACCGACTGTCAAGGCGGCGTTCGCCGAGGTAACGCGTGGACTCATTGGCCAATCCGATTCGGCTTGAGTCAACCATTTTGGACCCCACCACAAGGGATGTCCAACCAACTCCGGAGCGTGACACCCACGAGACGCACAGTCTGCTGGGTTCATCTCCCCTGGAACATGTCTCCAGATTAAGGGAACCTCCGAATTCAAAATCTGCGAAACCCGATTCGCCACAAAAATCTCCAGCTTGTGAACTGAAGCCTTCAGCCAGCATAACACGATCTGACTGTCCGTCCAAGCGTAGACCGTATCTTCTAACGCTATTGACCCACGAAGTGGCTCATCGTGTGGTTGAGCAGACGAGTCAGGAGAGCCGCTCCCGAAAGCTCTAATTTGGGAATGGTCAGGCGAGTGCGCAACGGCGCAACCTTGCTCTTGGCCTTGACCAACCGCACATCAACCTCCCCCGAGGAGTCGACCGTACGCAGATATACCGCAGCTCCGTAGCCCTTCTCCGAGGCATCGCAAAACCCATGCAGGGTGGCGGTGTATCGTTTGGTGGGGACCAACCTCCGTGGCAGTGAAATCCGATTGATGCCAGGGAGGGTCGAAAAGAACAAGTCCTACTCTGAGCTCAACGACCCGCCGATCGGGTCGTCCCATTTCAGCTCAGCGGACCACAATTGCTGCATAAAACACTTGAGCTGAAATGTTACCGGGGTGATCCACCCGTTTGGATCAAATGTCCTAGCCACCGTTGAAAGGACGTTCCGTTTCGTCCAGACCTTCGGGGAGTCCAACTCGACCCGATACGAAAACATGTCTGACACCGGCTGGTACTGGACGCCTAATACCGACAACATATTTGGATTTTCCAAATTTTCAAAAATGTGGGGATCCTGCTGGTAGTCATCCGGAAGACCAGACAGTAACTCTGGAGAGTTCGACATCCATTTCCGGAGCTCGTAACCTCCACCCCGTAAGAGCTCAACTAGCTCGTCCCGTCGAGCGAGCGCCTCCTCTACGGAATCTGCACCGGTACAGATATCGTCCACGTAGAGATCCTGCTCCAGGATCGCTGCTCCTCTAGGGAAATTTAACCGTTCTCGATCCGCTAACTCCCGCAGAGTGCGAATCGCCAAATAAGGACTAGACCGTAGCCCGTACGTGTTGGTGTTCAGCTCGTACACCCTGATGGGCTGATCTGGGCTCTCTCGCCACAGTATCAGCTGATACCGTCTATCGTCAGGGTGAATGACCGTCTGTCTAAACATCATCCGGATGTCAGCTACAAACACAACATTGTGTCGACGGAACCGTGTGATAACATCCGCGATGTCATGGTTCAACTTCGGCCCTGAATCCAAACACTGGTTCAGGTTCATGCCGTTAGATGTTGATGCCGATCCATCGAACACTACCCGTATTTTGCCCTCCGGGGTCATCAAGACCGCGTGATGGGGCAGGAAGCAGTGGTCTTCACGCTTCCAGTCGATACCCGAAACCGACATGTGGCCGAGCGACTCGTATTCCCGCATGAAGTCGACGTACTTCTGCCGGAAAATCCCGTCACGCTTCATGCGTCGTTCCATCGACAGAAGCCGCGTCTCGGCTGCATGGTGTGAACTGCCCAGCGGTGGGCGATCACTCCGGAATGGAAGACGTGTGAGAAATCGACCTGACCGAAGGCGACCAGTATTGTTCCGATAAAACTGTTCACACTCTTCTTCAACCGGGTCCAACCGGCGGACCGTAGGTGGTTCCTCCACCTCCCAAAACTTCTGTATCACCTCCGAGAGTACAGAACCGAATAAGGGACTACGAGTCGCTAGGCATTTTTTTTTTTTTTTTTCATTTCATTTATTGCCATAAATTACAGTTGTTATAGGTATAGATGGTCGTACAACTTAAAACTTAGTTCCATGTAATTTTACTCAGCGAGTGTAGCATACAATTTGATTAAAGACACAATAACTATAATATATCATGCATAACATACAGGATTAGCAATAAATATTCAATACAATGTCACAGGGCTCGAGATCAATGAATTAAATTACATTAAATCGAATTAAAATTTGACTAAAATTAATTTAAGTAAAAAACAAGTTAGAATTAAATAAAAAATAATAAGAGGTAAATAATCGTCATATATGTCACTCACTAATAGAATATGTCACTATACAATAATTGGTCAATACAATTATATTATAATACGCAAGGCAAACAGGATAAAATAAACAGCCGCCACAATCTTATTCGCTAATTATTCTTAAAATTATAAAACTCGTCCAAATTATAGGGCGACACAGTTAACAAATAGTCTTTTAGACCTGTGATGAACCCTTTTCCAGTTAGTATTTTAATACTTAAGGGTAGGCTGTTGTACACTTTGATGGCAGTCAACTTTGTAGCACGTGTATAGGAAGCTGTTCGACAATGTGGGACCTCTAAGTAGCCCTTGTTTCTTTCATTTAGTCTTTCACTTAAACCTGTTTTTTTTGGGGAAACTTAAGTGGATAGCGCCTTGTAAGTTTGCACAATTCAATTACATATAGAGCAGTGATTGTGAGAATTTTCAACTCTCTAAAAGACTCTCTACAAGACTCCATGCTAGAGCCTATGTTGTTTAAAATGCGGATGGCTCTCTTCTGCAAGATAAAGATTCTATTTATATCGACGCTACCTCCCCAAACAGCCAAACCGTAAAGCACTCTTGACTGAAAGAAGGCAAAGTAGGCTTGCAAGGCTGCTTTCTTTGAAGCAATTTTAATAAGGGATCTTAAAGCATAACAGAAACTACTGCATTTGCCAACCAATTTGTCTACATGTCTCGTCCAGTTTAGGTTACTGTCCGTGTAGATTCCCAGAAATTTTACATAAGAAGCAGATTCAATTTCTTCGTCCCTTATTTTTATGCTGAGTTGTGGTACTTGGGTGTTGTAGTTTCTGAAATGAATCAATTTCGTTTTACCTACGTTTGTGTTTAGGTTAAGACTGTCAAACCATTCTATAATGCCATTTATTGAGTTATTTATTGTATTTGATAGGTTTTCATGATTGCCTCTACTGAACTTAAAGAAAACAGAGACATCGTCAGCGAACATTATAATTTTGTTTGAAGTATGCAAGTGAAGGTCGTTGACGTATAATAGGAATAAAATCGGGCCTAGTATTGACCCTTGAGGGACTCCAACCTTAATTTCTTCACAGTTCGACTCAACTTCATGGAGCACTCCACTTTCATCAATAGTAGGTAACGCAACAAATTGAGACCGGCCGCTAAGATAGGACACGAACCAATCACTCACTATCCCCCTAACACCATATCTATTCAGAATATTTATTAAAGCATCGTGATTAACATGGTCGAAGGCCTTTGATAAGTCAAGAAGGACTGTTATTATATTATCATTATTATCAAGTGCTTCTCCTATAAAGTCCGTCATTTCGAAGATGGCGTCTATTGTCGACATATCCTTTTGAAAACCAAATTGTTCTTTTGCTAGTATTTTTTCAGAGCACAGGAATTTTCGTAACTGATCAGCCATTATTTTCTCGAACAGTTTTGAAATTATGGAGAGCAAGGAAATTGGTCTATATTTAGCAACATCAAGCTTGTCATCCGACTTGTGTATTGGTTTTACTCGCGCCTTTTTTAGTTTGTCTGGGAAAACTCCTTCACTTAAGGATCTATTAATTAAGAAAAGAAGGGGGTCATGTATAGCCTTGGCTATTGACTTAATAACCATAGATGACATCCCATCATAACCACATGATTTTTTATTTTTCAGACTTACTATCTTTTTTGTTAATTTAAAACTATCGACGGGTTTGACAAACATAGAGGATTGATTAAATCTAGGCAATTTTAAGTTTGATTGTACGTTTTTGCTAGTACATGTGTTTATAAAGTAAGTGTTAAAAATATTGGCTGCATCCTGGTTATTGAATGCCACTTTCGAATTAGTATTATTAGTCAAACCGGTGTAATCTCTAGTCTCTAGATGTTTTTTCCCAGAGATGTGCGTATTTATCAATTTCCAAGTAGCTTTAACTTTGTCGTTTGAATTTATTATAATTTTCTCATTATACTTTTGTTTTGCTAGTTGGATTACCTGGCCTAATAAAGTTGAATACCTTTTGTAATGAGTGGAATCAGTTTCACATTTAGTAACTTTGGACTTAATAAATAGATCCCGTTTTGTTTCACACGACTTTTTGATTCCCGGTGTTAACCAATTTTTATTATTTTTGTTTGTGTCCCCTCTAACTTTAATTAACGGGCAACAGATCTCAAAGGCTTCTGTTAGCTTATCATGAAAATAGTCAAAACATTTATTGTAGTCTTTTTCATTATACACCTCGTCCCATGACATTTGAAGTAACTGCGTCGACAGCTTATGAAGGTTTGTTTCCTTTAGATCTCTTACTAACTTATAATATTTAGAATTATCCTTTTTTACTGATATATTAAGGGAAGCATACTGAAGGGTATGGTCTGATAAGCCCAACTCTACAACACCCGACTTGTTTAAATCTACATTTGAAATTATATTATCTATGCAGGTCCGACTATGATCGGTGATACGAGTTGGTTCAGTTATAAATGGCTTCATACAATGAGACTGAAGCAGACTTATAAATTCTTTGGATTCAGTAGAGTCCACAAGAATATCAATATTAAAATCACCGCAAATTATGATATTACGATCTCTATGTCTTGAGACAAGCGCCAAAGCATTTTCTAAATAATTTATAAAATTATCATCCTTAACTGTTTTCGGTCTGTAAGCACAAATAATGTAACTTCCGCTCAGATTAATACCACAGACTTCGAATATTTTTGGGATAGACAAATCTTTTATTTTAGGTAACTCACTGTACTGAGTGCCGTCTCTTACATATATACAAGCCCCACCCCTACTCTTTCTGTATTTGCGACAGAAACTAGCGGCCAATGTAAAGCCCTGCAATGTTATCCTTGCCAGGTCGTCATAGACTCTGTGGTGTTCGGTTATACACAAAATCTCTACATGTTTTCCTATATCCCCACAGAGCCAGATCTCAAGTAAGGACAGCTTAAAAGCATTTAGGCTACAAACATTAACATGTGAAATATTCTTATTTGTAAAGTGTGTACTTTCATGTAAATGCAAATCCCTGTGACACCCTACCGAAAATCCTGGTTGGGATTAGTAGATTTAGTGCTGACCCCATTGGCAAAACATTGTACATCATCATCATCTGTTTGCGTCTCTACGTTACTGAAAGCTGTGTCTTTATTACATACACTGTGCACTACCGAATTTTTGTACTCGTCATAATTTATTCTGTAGTTCAACCTTAAAATTTCCTGATATACGTTTCTACAAACATAGAGTTTCGAAGACATTTTTCCTGTGTTTACAAAAGTTGTATGGTCAAAACGAGAGCACAGAAATTTTAAAGTGCTATTGAGTTTTCTCTCATTTAGGAATTTTCCTGAGTCGACATTTAACAATATCACATTTGTATGTCTACTCTGGCTCAATTCATAGTATAGCATAGATTGTAAATTCAGAGGGTCCCTGTCATTTGACCCTGCCAATACAATGACGAAATCTTTATTCGTATATTCTTTGCAAAGATTGGTACAAGATGTCATTACTTGATTCATGGTTGCTTGTGGCTTAATAAAAGACTCAACACTGTATAGACTGCCCAAGATGTTTTTCAGAATTTTGTTCATACCTATACCCCGTTCATCAGCTAACAATAGTATTTTTCTTTTTTGATAGCCTTGATTCTCCGTCGACGCTCTGGGTGGTTGGCAGGTGACCTCAGGCTGACTCGTGACTGCTGCAATTTCAACTGGTTGACTTGACTTCGCCGGTTTAACATCACCAGCGCTATCTGCATCTGGATTGACCGAAGCCATTTGTTTGATCACTCCATTAGTGAACTGTCCGGGTGACATACGGGGGTATCCCATTCTCATACTACTGGGGTGTATTCTTCTGTATTGAGGTGAAAAAAACATTGGTGGGGGCGATCCACCACCGGTTATTCCAACAGACTTAAGAAACTCGATCCTCTTCTTGTGTTCCTCTAATGATTTATTTAATCTAGTATTCTCCAGAATGAGGTTGTCAATTTCACTATTTGCCGCGTCGAGTTGCAAACGTAGGTTATCGTTTTCCTCCCGTAGCTCCTCGTTGTTTTCTGTTATAGTAGGCAAACTTTGAGAAGAAAGGCTCAGTGCCAGTAGCGACTCATTACCTTCTGTGTTGTCGAGTATTTGTCTGGGCTTCCTATGTGTTATATTAGCTAGTGAGGTTGATAACGGAGTATTTGGTAGGATGTCTGAGTTATTATGTATTGTTGTTTCAGGATCTCGAATGGTCTCTTGGCGACATGTTGGGCATTTAAACTCCATTTTTAGAGTGTTGCTATTTGCCATATAGTACGCGGACGTTATATTGACACAGTTATGATGATACGTATTTCGACAGCTCAAACATTTTACTAACTCAGAGGGAAATACGGCTCCAAGGCAGGTCTTGCAGTTATACATTGTCTTATTGACACCTCGAAAATATGCCCATCAGCAGTCGCAGCGCAGGTCGTGGTTTCCAGCAGGAAGGCAGACTACGAAGCAAGGATGTTAATTTATGTTGGTAGCACTATGCGAAGGTATTGCATTTAGTCCTTTTTGGTACTCTACTTTGTCTTAAGATCTCTACCACATGACATGGCCCCAGATCTCTACAACGTCTATAGTGCCCTCTGTTGAGTTTTCGTGGGATTATGTTACGATATAGATCTTATGTTCAGTGCTTCTTCTACTCGCCAATAGATGTCGCTACGGTTTCCAAGACTACTCATCACTAGATGGCGTTAGTAATTTAATTCCGGTAATTGATTTGGCAATTATTTCGGATTCTACTCATTATTTCGTATAGGGGCGTTTTGAGAGCACTTATTATAGTATTGTCTTTTGCATGGTACCTTTACTGTTCAATACGGGAGATGGTCTCGAAGAATCATATAGCAAAAAATATGAATTGTTGTGAAACGATGTCCACTAGATGTCACCAGCCGGTTGTTTTGACCATTGGATTTTCTGTTGTTTTTCTTTATTTTCACTGATTTTCACTTGTTTCTCTTACTGGGATATCATTTTCATATTTAAGTCTTTAGGCGTCGCGTTGTAGCATTAAATTACAGTAGTCTTTCTCGCGACTTTTGAATTTTGTCGGTTCACTTCACGGGCACTTGTTTACCGAGATTTCTGGGACTTAAAGTCTTTGTCACTCAAAAATCACTGTTCTTTCCGTATGTAGGCATATTTATTTCGTATATTTGTGTAGTTTTCCACTATTTTAGCACTTTAGACTATTATTTTTATCAAATTTAGATAGAAGTTGACAAAGCGATGTTTACGCCTCACCGGCAGGGTTGCCATCTCTCGGTTGCCCGGAGGGGGGGACTGGGTCCGGCCCTGGTTGGGCCCTGTGGCCGACCAACCTGAGTCCGGCCCTGGTGACCGTCCGAAGGGCCTGACCGGTTCAGGCACAACACGATGTGGTGCTTGCCACCACAGCACTCACAGGGGAACGCGCGTGAGCACTCGCTCAGCGGGTGCGGCCCCAAACAACCGAAACACAATCGGTGGCGGAAGACTACCTTCCTGCGGCCAGCTACCCCGAGCGCCTTAAAGTCGGCGCAACTGGTCACTTCATGACCGGCACCGTCGCAGTGCACACAGCCGCCACCCGACGGCGCGGCATTCAAAACGCCAAATTGTTTCGACCGCCCACCCCCCCGTGGGGGCGGGGGGCGCGGCCCCTCCCGCATCCGCGCGGGTTGGCGCTGCACACTGGCCTCCGTATCCAGTGTGTCGCATCGCCTGCATTCACCCTCCAAAAAATCCGTCAATTGGACGAGCGTGGGCAGTTCCGAGCTACTGCCCCCATGCAGCTGTTCAAACCGACTTTGAACAGCTGCAGGCAACCGTGACAAAACCATATACAAAACGATATATGACCATTGGTCTACCGGCAGACCAAGGTTCTGAAGGGCCTTAGTGGCCACCAGCACAGGGTTGAGCACCTGTACCCGGATGTCAACATCCCGGGTTACTCTTGGGATACTAAACAGCTTCCCCAGCTGCGCATCAACCAACCGCCGTTTGTGTTGGTAGCGGTCAAACAATATGGACCGGGCTATCTCATAATTGCCCGCCGTGACCGTTAGGTGACCGACCAACTCCTTCGGTTCACCCCGCAGTGCCATCAATAGTTGGGCCAACTTGTAGGCGTTGTCCAGGTTGTCCCGACCGTGGACCAAACTATCGAATAAATTGATGAATGCCGGCCACTCATCAATTGCCCCACCGAAGGCCGGAATCTCCAGGTGTGGCAGCCGTCCAACAACACCCTTAGGGGGTGGGTCTCCGTTACCTTCCCCGCGGTCATTCCGTCGCGACCGCTTAATTTTTTCCGCGCGACGCTCGATGTCGCCCAAGCATTCCATCGCTTGGTCAGCATCCGCGCAGAGCTGCTTCACTGCAGCCACCGAGGCTTCATCCGTAAGCCCGAGAGCTGCAGCCTCCGCAGCCAGCCGACACACCTTCCCGACGCGTGTCATTGCGTCCTCCACACGCTTGAGCAGGACATCGTCCATGTCAGGTCGCTCCACATACTTGTGAGTATGGGCGAGCCATCTCATCTCCTCACGGACACCATACCGCAGTACCGTCAAGGGCGAAGGTGCCATGGTTACCGATTCAATTGTTTCTGGTCCTATACTTCACTACCGAACTAAGTATAGCCAGAGACCAGCACTTGCCCGTCAGCGCTGGGCACAGCAATTAAAACTAAGTTGTCAAACTAAGGCAACCACTAAAACAATTAAATCCTAAAACATATTTAATATAGTCGCCCTGTGGACATACACCTTATAACTATACACTCTAAATCAATTAGAGAATGCCACCATAAAACACAATACAAAAATAACCCACAAAGATTGATTATAAAAACAATACAAAATAATATTTATTAAAAAATAATAAGTGGTGGGCTCCGAGACTATAAACCTAAACAATATAGCACCCTAAACCACACTGCATTCCGAAATCCAAGCTATTTTTAATATAATGTAGGTAGCCGTGAACCTTCTAGAAGTGGCCCCTCCGATATGACCCACACTTCTACTGAGGTCAGCAAAATCAGCTTAATACCCCTTAAATAGCCTGACCCTGCTCTGTAATCCGAAATAACACTGCAATGCTATGGAACCCGACTGCAATACTATAGTCCGACCGAATGACTGTTTCTTATGCACACCGAGTAGTTTCCGACTACAAATTTATAATAATTGTTAACTAAATCGTCAATTATACTTTCACTAACCGAAAATGAACTTTAATTGTGGTATACCGACCACAGACTCACTCACAAACTGATTGCCGGCCAATCTGAGATATTATTTTCTCCCAACTACAATGTGGCAAAAAAACAACCCTACAACCGTCCGTGAATCGATGATTTCCCACTAGGAAACCGCGCCTGCTACCAAAATGTTTAATTCCACGCCTCAACCGAACGGCGTGGAATCTTGAGGGGGTGGTTTTCACCAGCACAGGGAGAATCGCAAGTGGTACTGACCTTTGACGCCGTAGACAGGAATTCGAGAGCTCAATTCGAGGCAGGAATACGGGATAAGGAGTGCAAGGTGTGGGGGGAGAGGGACCGAATCTTACTCTCGTCGTAGCCCGATGCTGTCGCCGGCGTGTTGCTTGCCGACACGAGGAGTCGCTGTCCGAAGCGACGAGTTGGGAACCGAACAACTTTAACCTTCACACCACGAATCACTCACTCCGCTGACGTGAATCTACTATTTCCCGACGATTATTATGGTTAACACTCCGACCAGGCCCGACACCTGTGTTAGACAATTGTTACACTAACATACAGTCAAAGCCCGACGCCATGTGCAGACATTTTTTTTCCCGACAAGAAAAAAGTAACCTCTAATTCGTCATCTCGTTTCTGTACAAGTGACAGCTGCAGTTCCGTTTCCGCTAGTGATGTCCCGATTACTCGCGGTCGATCCGCGCAACGAAAACCGGTGCGTTCCGAAGCATAAATATTAAACAGTGTGTGTGTCGGAACTAACAATCTAATCTAACTTTTGTTTTGTTTGGCCTTTTCTCTTTTTGCACGGTGTGGTTGGTTTTGTTTGGGCGGTTGTTAGTACTTCAACAAAAAAATGGCCGGTGCTGAAAAAAAAAAAAATACATGCAGAAATTCAAAGACGAATGGCTTCAAATGGAATGCTTTAAAGCTTGGCTTTCAACAAGCAACAAAGGTAATACCTTCGCGTATTGTAAATGGTGTAGGTGCGATATATCGGTCGCTAACACCGGCAAGCCAGAATTAGATCGCCATAAGAACACGAAGACATCTACAGCTGGCCATCTCTGGACCAGAGTAACACAAGATAGACCACAGTGGATATCGCTAGAGGAGGCCTATGCCAAGAGGCACACTGAGATCAGAGATATTTTATAAACAACAATGCTATTTTAATTTTTTATACTCAGAATAAAAGGCTTATTATTATTAAGAACACGAAGAAACATACAGACAATACAAATTCCTTTTCCTCCCAAAGGACTTTACAGGAAGTTTTCGCCGCGTCTAGTTCAACGACGCCTTTAGCTACCAAAGTAAAAGAGGCGGAAATACATATGGTTTCATATGTGATTGAGCATAATTTGCCATTCACGTGCGTGGAACATCTGCCTAAATTGATGGCCACCATATGCCCAGATTCAGAGGTAGTCAAAAATATTTCCCTGAGCCGCACAAAGGCAACCTACATAGCTAAAAATGTTCTAGGAAAATATAGTAAGGAAATGCTTGTTGACAATATGAAGCGGCAAAAATTTTCAATTATGATTGACGAGTCTACAGACAAGGGAGTCATTAAACATCTATGCCTAGTAGTCAGGCTTATGATAGACCATGAAGTATGTGACTACTTCTATGATATGATACCCATTGAAGGGGCTTCAGCAATTGAAATTTATAATGCCGTAGCCAAGTCATTTGATAAGGAAGGAATTCCTTGGAAGACTAATTTGATCGGGTTTGGGTCAGATGGTGCAAACAATTTAATGTACGCAAATCATTCAGTGAGCACTCTACTTAAAGGTGAGATACCCAACATATTTATAATGAAGTGCATTTGTCACTCATTTGCCCTCTGTGCCTCATATGCTTGTGCTAAATTGCCACAGATGGCAGAAGATTTAGTGAGGGAAGTATATAATTATGTACATTGCAGTCCAAAGCGGATTGGGGAGTTAAAATGTTTCCAGACCTTCTTGCAAATAAAGCCTCATAAACTTCTCCACCCAAGCCAGACAAGATGGCTCTCCCTGCATGCAGCCGTTGCTAGGATACTGGAACAGTTTGAAGCCCTAAAGCTTTTTTTTATAGATGCAGTGTCACATGAGGGATCTTCAGCAAGTGCAAGAAACATACTCACCAATATGAACAATCCGTACATTAAGATATACTTGCTGTTTCTAGATTTTATATTGCCCCATTTTAACAACCTCAACAAGCTGATGCAATCAGAAAACTTGCAAATCCACAACCTGAGAAAAAAGTTGATTGGACTTTTAACAACAATATTGGAATTTTATATGAAGCCCAGTTATTTATCTGCAACAGAGATTGAGTCAGTGAATTATAGAAATCCAAACAACTTCCTGGAGCTCGAATATATATATATGGGAGCAAAAGTAGGAGCTTTAATTAACCAGTATCCACAAAATGATGTAAAAGCACTTAAACTGAAGATATTAGATTTCTATATTGAAGGTGTGAGCCAGATTTATGAAAGATTTTCTTTTGCAAGTCCTGTGCTGAAACAAATTGAAGTCCTGGATCCTAAAATTATAAAAGAAAAAAAATATAATAGTCTTGCATCATTAGTTATACATTTCCCAAACATAATAAAAGAAGACAAGTGGCAAGAATTGGATGACCAGTGGAGATTGCTGCGCAACTCTCCGGTTAATCTTGATGAGACAGATATTCCAAAATTTTGGAGAGAAGTTGGTAAGGAGAAAATTGGCGATGAGTATGCATTTGCCACATTAACTGAATTCATGAGTTGCTTGATGGTGTTGCCACACTCTAGTGCTGCAGTAGAACGTGTTTTCTCTGCTATAAATTTAAATAAAACAAAACAGAGAAATTCATTAAGTACCAAGACATCGTGTGGCATAATGCACAGCAAAAGACTGTACAACAAATCTGCCTGTTTCAGTCATGAAATAAATAGGAATATGCTGTCCCTTTTCAACAAGAATATGTATGAAGATGAAAAAGATGATGATGATGATAGGGAAATGGAAATGCAAGCTCTTACATAACCTTTTTTGTTTGCAAAATTACGCAATTTCATGTTTTATGTGTGCACATTAAAATGCATGTGTTATTTGTGGTGGTTTTTGGTTTTTTCAAGCTTCACTAGCACATACACGCTACTTTTAATTGCACATTATGGGAAAAAAGGTACTTAATTATCCTTATGTTCTTTTTCTCTGTCTCCTGTTTTTTTTGCTAACCATCTCCTTTTTTCTTGCAGGTTAGAGTTTGCAGCACTGTTCATCAGTCGGCTTCGGCGAGAGAGCAAGCGTCCTTCCGCCCGCGTTCTCATCTCTAGTCTCTTCATTCGATTTATTTTGATTCAGGTTGTGCGATTAACAAATTCATTGATATGGAACCATTGTCGTTACCATCAACGAGTAAAAAAAGATTCACGGGTTTTAATGACAAATGGATAAATGATCCTTATTTTAAAGACTGGATAGAGAAGAAGAACGAGTTTACTGCAATCTGCAAAACATGTCACTCAGATATTGCAATTCAGTATGAAGGTCGGCGCGCGTTAACATTGAGTAAATTATTTTGTTTTATGTCACAACTCTTTTTCTTCACATTGGTAACCTACTTATACTCTTAGCGGGTGTGCTTCGTCCCTAGAAGTTGCAAAATACGGCGTTTCGTGAACAAAAGAGCTCCTTTGGCAGGATTGATCTGTAGGTCCAAAGGATGGATTAAGAAGTGGAGCCACTTGGATTTATGATTCAGGGGCAAAAGGGGGAGGGGTAAAATTTGTATTGGAAAAAATACAATACTTGACCTATGAAGCTGTTATTTAGCAGGTAGGTAGTAGATCCAGGATGTAAGTTCTGAATTTCATTATTATTTTCAAAAGAGGCAATAAACGGGGCCGAAGTTTGTTTGAAATACAATAAAAAACTTTACCTATGAAGCTGTAATTTGATCCCTTTGATTTTATTTATAAGTTATTATTACAGTAATATTATTGCACCGACCGACTATACTGCGAATTTATTGTTTGTTGTAGGTTCACGCCAACAGTACCAAGCATAAGAAGATGGTGTCCGCTAAAACCACTTCCAGATGTATGGACAAATTTTTCGTGAAGAAAGATTCAAAAGAAGAAACGTTAATCGTAAGTGCGGAAGTAGGATTAGTTTATCATAACGCTAAACATGGTTTGTCATATAATAGACTGCTTGAAAATATTCACCAAATTGTGCCAGACAGTGAAATTGCTGGAAAAATTACATGTGACCGTATTAAGGCCTCAGCGATCACGCGAAACGTGTTAGGGCCGTATTCACAGGATAAATTAATATCCGACTTAAAAGTGTCAAATTACTTTTCAGTAGGGTCAGATGCGTCGAACGTTGGAAATGTTCAATATTTTGACAGCAAAAATGGCATTTGTCAAAAAATATTAGACTTCTACGAAGACTCTAACGAAACATAACTCGACGTATATCAATGCATAAAGGAAATTACTGCTGATGCCGACCTGAGCATTAAACAAATAAGTGCATACAGCGCAGATAATGCTTCTGTAAATTACGGCGCACATAATTCTGTGTACTTTTGGTACACAGAATTATGAAAAAACGTTAAAAATGGAAAACGAGCATGTTTTCAAAGACAACTGCTATTGTCATGTAATCAATAATTGTGTAAAGTATGCTCCAAAAAGCCTTGATGCTGACGTGGAAAGTATCATTATGCAAATCTCAGTCAGCATTAAAAACACACAAATTAAAAGAATGCTTTGAGTTTGCACAAATTGAATTCAAAGAGCTGCTAAAACATGTGCCTACAAGGTGGTTGTCTCTATTGCCAGCCATAGATCGATTGGTTTATAGTTGGCCTGCAGTGAAATAATTTTTCTTAGAAAAAGGTCAGCAAAATAGTCACAGGGTGCTCTGGGAATTCGTATGTGAAGGTTGCGATGATAGTGACATAAACAATAATGAAGAATGTAAAAAGGAAGGTCTGAATGACTGTTACCTTTTCTTCTTGAGCAATATATTGCCTGAATTCACTAAAATGGTATTGCTTTAAGAAAATGATAGCATTACCATTTTATACATTGACCAGGCAATGCGAAGTCTGTATGAACAATTAAAAATCAGGTTGGCTGATAATTTTTTTGGAAGTAAAGTCAGAGGCATTCTACGTAATCTTACAGAAGACCAGAGGCAAAAATTTACATCCCAAGCACAGATTTTCCTGCGAAGGGCAATCAAATATTTGGAAGAGAGATACGATTTTGGGCCTGATGGAATTTACAAAAAGTTTGAGCTGCTGTCCCTTAAAACAGAGGAAAAATTGAAGATGCAGTGGACATCGATAGACTCTACACAGAGTTTACTTGCCTGAAATCAGTTTTTGGGTTGCTTCCAAAAAACTTGCCGAATGATAAAATATGGGCCCATTTTTTCAGAACAACCGATAGTAACGAGCTTGTAAACATAAATAAAATAGTTGGTTTTGTGTTGTCCATTCCAACAAGCAACGCATTTTTCGAACGAATCTTTAGTCTGTTGAATAATCTATAGACTAAATAAAGAAACAAAATGTCCATGGATTTGATCAAGGCTGAACTGCAAATACGAATAAATTTTGAAGTCTTGCTCAGATTTTTTTACCGTTTTGCAAGGAAACGATGGTGAGAAACTGATAAAACTGGCAAAATCCAGCAATAAATATTTGAAAAAGTAGGTAGGTAGTTGTTGAGGATTAAGTTTAATTGTTAAATACCTATCGTTCAATCAGCCAAGAACAGTGTTAATTTTTGTTTTGAGTTTATTTCAAAAATTGTATTTTAGCCAAGCCAAATAGAGATGTTATTTTTTTTTGTTTTGAGTTAAGTTAAGAAATTCTATTTTAGCCAAGCCATAGAGAGGTGTTTTGTTTCTGAATTCTATCTAAGTTTAATTTATTATGTTTCGTTAGTCACGTACATAATGTTAACATTCTAAATGTTACATAGAAAAGATTGTTTTACCTAAAAGGCCAAAGAGGGTAATTTTTGTTTTGAGTTACGATGTAAAAAAATATTTTATCAAAGCCATAAAGAGGCGTTATCTTTTCTGTATATCTAAGTTAGTTAAATTTGTATTGATAAGCGAGTGAGAGCGATATTCACATAGGTAATGACCTAAATACATGTATAGCATAAGAAGATTTTAATATAATATATGTGTAAACGGTGATTTGCATTTTATTTTTCTTTAAAAATACCATCACGTTTATAATAAATGAATTTTAATATAATGAAACTTAAAATCTAACCAACTTCTTTGGTAACCCTAAAATGTCCAGGAATTGATAAGGCTACATCTGGCAACCCTAGTCAGACCGTAGCGCCACCAATCTGTGGTACGGAGAATATTGTTCAGAATATTGTTCAGATCGAACCGGCCGTAGCGCCAATCTCCGGTACGGAGAAAAAAGTTCAGATCGAGTCCTCGACTCTTAGAGCGGCCCGAGTGCCCGAGTTCCCTACAAGGAAAGTTGTTCGACCTTCTTTGTCAAACGAATCTGCTAGTAAGGAGAATTGTACGGTTCTACTTACGACGGCGCTGGTGATGGTACGTCCCACGCAGGCAGGTCCTTATGTGCCGCAGATCGCGCGCGCTCTTGTTGATCAAGATTCGCAGGTTACGCTGATCTCTGAGACGTGTGTCCAACGTTTTGGCCTACCACGAAAACATGCCAACCCTAACATGACTATTACGGGAGTAGGGGATAAAACCGAGAAACCTCTCGGCTTAGTTTTATGTGAGGTGACGCCCCACAACAAGCCGGAACCTAAACTGTTCATTGAAGCTATAATTTTACCAAAAATTACTAGTTACATCCCACATGTTCCAACTTCATTTGATCAAATTGCTCATTTGCAAAACATTCCCTTAGCCGACCCAGACTTACGATCTGAGCGTCCAATTGATATCTTACTTGGTTCGGACTATACAGATGCTATCTTGTTACATAATAACATAATAGGCCCGCAAGGTACTCCTGTAGCTATAAATAGTATCTTTGGATATTTACTTAATGGCAAGTTTTCGGGTTGTGCCAAAGTGAATGTGTGCTCGAACTTAAGTACATATCAACTTGATATCGATGTTCAAAAGTTCTGGGAATTGGAGTCAGTACCTGAGACCAGGCCTCTCACTCAAGAAGAAAATTTATGTGAATCTATGTTCGTAGGTACACACAAACGCGGCGACAATGGCCAATACATTGTTGCACTACCGTTCAAAGAGAATATACCTACTTTGGGACATTCCCGAGACATCGCTCTCGCGCGTTTAATTAAACTGGAGAATCGATTGTCCCGTAACTCTGATCTACGTTCAAATTATAATAAATGTCTCCAAGAGTACATAGACTTGGGGCATGTGGAATTAGTGACAGATTCTGATGACTGTCATACCGACGTTCCGTATTACATTCCTCATCATGCGGTCATAAAAATGTCAAGTACAACCACTAAAACAGGAGTCGTGTTTGATGCATCTTGCACGACCACTAGTGGTCGGTCACTAAATGATAATCTGTTAATTGGTGAAAAGTTACACCAATACATAGTTCAAGTTCTTTTAAAATATCAACTTCATAACATTGTTTTTACCGCTGACATAAAAATGATGTACCGATATATTTCTGTTCGACCGCAGGACCGCGACTTTCAACGAATTTTATGGAGATTTTCACCTCTTGACCCTGTGCAAGAATATCGCTTGTGCACCGTCACGTTCGGCGTCGCGTCTGCACCATTCTTAGCTCTGCGCACTATTCGCCAGTTAGCTGTTGACGAAGCGCACAAATTTCCGCTTGCTTCGCAAATACTGTATTGTGATATATTTTCGACGACATTATATCGGGTGCTGCCTCTGTTGAGGAGGCCCTAGTACTTCAAATGGAGCTTACCTCCATTTGCCGGGCGGTCACCTTTGAGCTACGTAAGTGGACGAGTAATAACGCAGAATTTCTTTCGAGCGTCAAGAACGATGACTCATCATCTTCAAATGATGATATTCTAGTGATTTCTGATCTTGATGGTGAATCATCTGTTAAGATATTAGGCTTGCAGTGGCATCCAAAGTCCGATACGTTCAGCTTTAAGAGTGAAGCCTCCGTAGGTAAATGTACCAAACGATTTATTCCATCCGAAATTGCAAAAATTTATGATCCTTTAGGGTTTCTTTGTCCTATAACAATTCTTCTCAAACATTTAATCCAACTTCTTTGGATATCAGGTTCAGGTTGGGACGTAGTACCGCCCCAATCTATTTGCGATGTATGGATGCCTTTGTGGCAGAGTTGCCGCTGTTGACAGATATACATCTGCCTCGCCATGTGCTTCCACGGACGAATGAGGACGTGCAAATACATGCGTTCGCGGATGCGTCGGAGAAGGCGTTCGTAGGCGAGCGTGTAGATGCGCGTAGTGGACGCGCAGGGCGTGGTTTGTGTGTATCTGCTAATAGCAAAAACGAAGGTCGCCCCTTTAAAACTCATTTCTCTGCCTAGCTTAGAGTTATGTGGAGCAGTACTGCTGGCTAAACTAGTTCAAAAGGTTCTTGTCACCTACGGTGATTTTGTTTCCATTTCAAATATCTTTGCATGGAGCGATTCGTCAATCAATCTAGCATGGATCCATTCTCCTTCACACGAGTGGAAGACATTCGTGTCGAATCGTATCTGTTCGATTCCAAATCGATATTCGATCGATGGTTTCGGAACGGCCATTTTGAATTTGACGTTGCTGCCAACCTAGCAGTTTTTGAGGACTGACAGACGAAAGCCCTCGCAATGTAAACGCGTTTTGGATAGGGTATTGAAATTAAATCGCAGTCCATCTGGAATGTATTCGAGGTTCCCTCAGGATTGTCTATATAGCTGAGTGTGTTGTGGTTCCCCGAACCAGATAAAGTTCGCATTTACGTGGCCGATTGGTTTTTTACCACGTAACATAACCTGTGTTGGAACACTGTGCTGATCGAGGCTGGCCCGCCAGTCACACAGGAGGTTGGCTGAAGAACCTGTCTACCAAGAAGAGCCTAGGGTGCACCCGGGCCTTGCAGAGAGACAGGAGGTTGACGGGACCGAAGCACAGACCAGGTTAGATCGAACCCAATCATTTTAGCTCGGTGAATCGCCGACGTTCACACTTCTTGGCAACTGATCGCTACGCTACCTCGTAGCTGATGGGCCCCTACGAGGTCATTAGGTGCCGAGAAGCCTGAACAATTTGGTAGCTAGAGCGTGGCTTCCTGAGATTTGCAGCCGTCAAGGGCTCCAGGAAGACACGATTTGAGACTATCAATCTGTAGGTATAGGCGGTTTTTAGATAACTTGGTTGTGTTCCTATATCCACATAGATTGGTAGTATTGTAAGCTATAGGTCTATTGCTGGTAGTAGACAGACAGATATTGAGTTGAAATTTGCATTGAAGTACCAGTTAGTCAATCTATTAGTGGTCTAGTAATGCTAATGAATGTTTTGGTTAACATAGGTAGTTACATCTATTGATAGCAGGCTATTACATTGTTTTCAGTTATAGCAATTTATAACTTGAACTAATATTGACTATCTGTGTGTGTTGTAGTGATAAAGGGAAACTAAATTGTTATTTACAGAATTTATATAGATATAAAACTCGGTTCCTATTGTTTAAGGAAAATAACTTTGTTTAAGTTGTGGTTTAGGGTTCCCTCGTTTGGGTTGTAGACTGGAGGGTCCAATATAATTGAGTTACTGCAAATTGTGAGTAAGTATCGTTCCGATCATGTCGTTATCTGAAATCCAGAAGGGTGTTTCTAAGGAACTCAGATGGTTTTCCTCCGCACACGGTCTGATAGACCGTTTAGATAGGCATGATGTGGTATTGGAGCGGTCTATGGACGTTAAGGAACGTTACAATAGGGTGCTCGAATTGTCCGCGCAGGCAGAATCAGTTGATGGTTGCGCACCTGACAGGCTGTCACGGTTGCTAGGGGATGTCGACCAATGTATGGAGATGGCAGCTGCTATCACGCAGAAGGCTGCGGACATACGTAGACAGCGCGAGTCCAGCCATGGTGGTGACATTGAAGCACCTCTGCCGCTTCAGGGTTCAGGGTCCAGGTTACCGGCCATAACTATGCCTACTTTTGACGGAGTGTCCGGTGAATGGATGAGCTTCATCAATCTGTTCGACAGTTTGGTGCACATGCGATCGGACATTACCAAGTCTGTCAAGATGGCTCAGCTGGTGGCAGCATTGAGGGGTGAGCCTAGGGAGCTGGTCGCTCATTTGACAGTTACGGAGGGTAACTATGAAACGGCCAGACAATTGTTGGTCAGACGTTACCATAACAAACGGAGGTTGGCCGATGCCCAACTGAACCGTTTGTTTAGTATCCCGGTTGTGAACAAGGTCGGGGCCATACAGACGGAGGTTTTGAACCCGTTGTTGTCCGTCACCAAGGCTCTAGAGAATCTTGGACTTCCGGTTGGTGAATGGTCGTACCTACTGCTGTACATTGTACTTTCCCGCCTACCCGCTGACGTGCAGACTCGTTTCGAACAGTCTCACGGGAGGTCGGCCGAGGACCTGCCCGCCTTCTCCGACTTGGTCGGATTCTTGGAAGAGGAGGCTCGACGGGCAGAGAATTTGGGGTTGACGGTCACCCATCCTTCGGAGCCACAGAGAGCTGCCGGGAGCGCTGTGAGTAGGGGCCCTCCGACGAGGAAGGACCGCACCAACCGGCAGTCGTATGGGACTGTGAGTGCATTGACCCTACGTAGTGAGACCTGCCCATGTTGTAGGCAGATTGGCCATGCTGTGGCCAATTGCAATAAGTTCGGGGAACTTAGGGTTGAGGGACGGCGCCGGATGGCCAAGCAGCGGAGCTGGTGTTTCCTGTGCCTCGGGCCACACATGGCTAGGGACTGCACGCGCACAAAAATGTGCGGATATTGTGGTGGGGCCCACAACAATCTGTTGTGCATGAACCGGTCCGGCCAACAGCCACCACAGGGCCGTACCCAGGGTGACACGTCATGGGGCCCTGAGAATTCGTTTGCGACTAGGAGCGCAACTCAGGGGCCAACGTCCCCACGTGCACAGGGCAGTACTAGGGTGCAGGGCCGCACTCAGGGTCATCACATGGGGGGCCCTGAGTTTTCGGTTGCGACTCAGCATCCGACTCAGCGGGACATTGGGTGTGTTGAGCAGGCCGTAACGGGCGGGTGGCATGGGACACCTTCGAGCTATGCGGGTGCGGTTCGGACGCCGCCTCAGTTGTCGCCCCGCTCGTCGCCTCATCCTCGTCGGTCACATGTGATGTCCCCCCCGCTCATGGAGCGGCCACGATTGAATTCACGCCCACCCCCCTTTACGGGGAATCGTAGGTTGGGAATGGAACCGGCGCGTGGGCCATTTGTACAATGGGACCCGCTGGCGTATAGCTGCATCCCTGATCGGTTACAGGCAGAGTGGGGCCCCGGAGGCCCTCGCTAGGAATTTGCGGCCCAACAATTTGTTGCCCCCCAACCGGAGACGGTGGTGTTACCGATCGCCTCTGTGCTTGTTTGGGATTTGGCGGGCAACCCAACATACGTTCGCGCCCTATTAGATTCTGGAGCTCAGGGCTGCATTGTATCGAATGATTTAGCAAAATGGTTGGGCCTCAAGGTAAATAGCTATAATAAATCAATACGGGGCGTGGGGAATGTTACGGTTACGAATGTAGTTGGTCAATCGGTGGTCACGTTCTCTCCACGTTATGACATTTTGACAAAAACATCCGTGCAAGCTTTAGTGATGACGCATGTCATGGGCAGACACCCCTTGGTGAAGTTGAATCCGGCCGTTCGATTCCTGACATCAGGACTCAAGTTGGCGGATCCCGATTTTGACACTCCAGCCCCTGTCGACCTGCTACTGGGAGCAGACGTTCTGGGTAGGTTTCTGTTGTCGGATCGGCGAGTTCTTCAGCCGGACGGGTTGATTGCTGTGGATACTAAGTTTGGTCACGTGATCATGGGTCCGGCATTGCCAATGGTTAGGCCTGCCGAGTCAGATGGCATACTTATTGGCTCAGCGTTGTCGGATGCTATCCAACGTTTCTGGGAGATAGAGGAACCTCCTACCGTTCGTCGAGTCGACGCAGACGAAGAAGAGTGCGAGTTGTTTTACCAGAATAGTACTGGTCGCCTTCGTTCTGGTCGTTTTGTAACTCGACTGCCTTTCAGGGCCGATCGACCGCCACTAGGAGAATCTAGGAAGATGGCTGAGACGAGATTGATGTCGATGGAGCGTAGGATGACAAGGGACGCCGTATTTAAACAAAAATATGTTGATTTCATGAGGGAGTATGAGTCGTTAGGACACATGTCGGTATCGGGTGTGGACTGGAGATCTGAGGATCATTGTTTCCTTCCACACCATGCCGTCCTACGAACCCCTACCGGCAAGATTCGAGTTGTTTTTGATGGGTCAGCACCTACCTCGAACGGGATGTCCCTGAATCAGTGTCTACATTCGGGACCCAAGTTGAGCCGTATTGTATTGTATTTATTGTATTGTATTTATTTATTGATAAATTATAAATTTACATGTCATTTGTTCTTAATAATATTTAAATGTAAGTAATTAATTTGATATTTCGGATATTCTCACGAGCTTTCGGAGGCACCAGATTGTATTTGTCGCAGACATTCGGATGATGTTTAGGCAAACGGTAATTCATCCGGCTGACAGAAGGTATCTGTTGATACTTTGGCGTGAGTCCACGGCCGAGCCAGTCAAGGTCTATGAGTTGAACACGAACACGTATGGGTTACGGTCTAGCCCGTATTTGGCGATGCGTACCCTGCGGGAGTTGGCGTCGCGTGACCGTGTGAGCTATCCTAGAGCCGCCGCTATCCTGGAGCAAGATTTGTACGTCGATGACGTCTGCACAGGGGCAGCCAGTGTAGAGGAAGCTCTGGACCGACGTGACGAGCTCATTCAATTGCTGGAACGAGGCGGCTATGAACTACGCAAGTGGATGTCCAACTCCCCTGAGTTGATGGCTGGTCTCCCAGATGAGTTTCAACAAGACCCGCACGTTTTTGAGAATCCTGACAACCCTAACATGTTGTCAGTGCTTGGAATTCAGTACCGGCCCGTCCATGATGAGTTTACCTATCGGGTGGTTTTAGAAACACCGAAGGCCTGGACGAAGCGGTCAGTACTTTCAACGATTGCGAGAACGTTCGACCCGAATGGATGGATTTCTCCAGTCACCTTTGCTCTCAAATGTTTTATGCAAAGGCTATGGGCGGCTCAGTTGACCTGGGACACCCACCTCTCAGGTGATTTGTTGACTGATTGGACGCGAATGTTCACCTCGCTATCGGACATAAATAATGTATCGCTGCCGAGGAAATTGGTCCCTGCTTGGGATTACAGGGCAACCCTTCACGGGTTTTGTGATGCCTCTGAACGAGGGTTTGCGGCAGCGGTTTATTTGCGAACCGTCACCTCCACCGGGGAGGTCGACGTGCGTTTGGTTTTGGCAAAAAGCAAGGTAGCGCCTATTCGGACAAGGATGACGATTCCAAAACTGGAACTGTCCGGGGCTGCTCTTTTGACCAAACTTTTGAATCACACTCTAACAGTGTTGCGTGGGTCAGTGGTTTTGGAGGATACGGTGTACGCGTGGACGGACAGCCAGATTGTTTTGTGCTGGCTGAAGGCTTCGGTCCATAACTTAGAGGTTTTTGTTGCGAACCGTGTCTCCCAGATTGTGTCGTCTGAGGTCCCACTGACCTGGAGACATGTACCAGGAGAATTGAACCCGTCTGATTGTGCATCCAGGGGATGTCGGGCTCCTGAACTCGTTAGACACCATTTGTGGTGGGGACCACCCTGGCTTGCCAGGAGAGAATCGGACTGGCCCCACAGCCATGTAGTAGTATCTTCGGATCATGGCCCCAGAGCGGCCGTGCATGTTACCCAGAAGGCTGAGGACCCTGACGCCGGGTTTCTGCTGGACCGGTATAGCTCACTTGACAAGTTGATAAACGTGTCCACTTGGATTAGGAGATTCGCTCGAAATTGTCGTACTCCTCGCGATCAGCGAACGTTGAACCCTATTCTAACTCCGGCAGAGCGAAACGAGTCGCTACTGAATTTGGTCCGGTTGGTACAGTCCTCGAAGTTTGGGGCAGAATTGGAGATTATACGAAGTGGACGTTCGAAATTGAAGGGAGCCGTCGCGCGTCTCAACCCCTTTGTTGATTCGACCGGGTTACTTCGGGTAGGAGGAAGATTGCGCAATGCGAATCTGTCGTATTCGGCTCGTCACCCACTTCTGCTCCCCAAGGGGGGACAGTTAGTTGAATTGCTGGTGACTGATCGTCATATTAAAAACGCGCATGCCGGCTGTAACGCGTTGTTGGCCACGCTCCAGCGGGAGTTTTGGATCTTATCTGCCCGCCGTGTCATACGGAACATCGTGTTTCGGTGCATGCCTTGTTATCGACTTAAGGCTGCCACGATGCAACCTCTCATGGGGGACTTGCCCCCTGATCGTGTGAATGAGGTCAGACCGTTTTCAGGTGTTGGTACGGATTTTGCCGGACCGTTTATGGTGAAGAGTTCACGATTGCGTACCGCTAAGCAATACAAGGCGTACCTATGTGTGTTTGTTTGTTTATCCACCAAGGCGGTACATCTCGAGCTCGTTGCTGATCTCTCGACAGAGGCTTTCATTGCTTGTTTGGATAGGTTTGTTTCTCGAAGGGGACTTCCAACTTTGATCCGCTCTGATAACGGCACTAACTACGTCGGTGCGGAACGATACTTACGAGAGATAGTCAACTTTTTGAATGTAAATAAAGTGGATATTGGAACGGCCCTCTCCCGTCGGGGTATACAGTGGACCTTCAGCCCACCGAGTTGCCCCCACTGGGGTGGGATTTTTGAGGCCGTAGTTAAGTCAGCTAAGACGCACTTGGGGCGTATAGTAGGTCAGACCGCGCTGACTTTTGAGGAGCTCGCGACATTGTTTTGTAAGATCGAGGCCGTTCTCAATTCGCGACCGTTGTGTCCGCTCAGCTCGGATCCAAATGACCTGGAGGCTCTGACGCCAGGCCATTTCTTGATAGGACAGCCACTTAACGCGTTGCCCGAGCACCCCTTCGAGGGAGTGAAATTGTATCGGTTGTCAAGGTATCAGATGTTGCAGCAGTTTACTCAGAATTTCTGGAAGCGTTGGTCGCTCGAGTATCTGCATATCTTACAACAGCGCCTTAAGTGGACTGACAAAACCAGCCCCCCTAGTGTTGGTGACCTCGTTCTGGTTAAGAATGCTAACCTACCGCCACTACGTTGGCGCAGGGGGCGCATTGTTAACTTGTTCCCTGGCAAGGACGGGACCCCCCGGTCTGCGGAGGTTCTAGTAGGAGGCTCGGTTCTAAAACGAGCGGTAGCAACGTTGTCTCGGCTGCCCGTAGATTAGGGGACAGGTGGGTGCCTGTCCGGGCGGGTGATTGTTCGATTCCAAATCGATATTCGATCGATGGTTTCGGAACGGCCATTTTGAATTTGACGTTGCTGCCAACCTAGCAGTTTTTGAGAACTGACAGACGAAAGCCCTCGCAATGTAAACGCGTTTTGGATAGGGTATTGAAATTAAATCGCAGTCCATCTGGAATGTATTCGAGGTTCCCTCAGGATTGTCTATATAGCTGAGTGTGTTGTGGTTCCCCGAACCAGATAAAGTTCGCATTTACGTGGCCGATTGGTTTTTTACCACGTAACATAACCTGTGTTGGAACACTGTGCTGATCGAGGCTGGCCCGCCAGTCACACAGGAGGTTGGCTGAAGAACCTGTCTACCAAGAAGAGCCTAGAGTGCACCCGGGCCTTGCAGAGAGACAGGAGGTTGACGGGACCGAAGCACAGACCAGGTTAGATCGAACCCAATCATTTTAGCTCGGTGAATCGCCGACGTTCACACTTCTTGGCAACTGATCGCTACGCTACCTCGTAGCTGATGGGCCCCTACGAGGTCATTAGGTGCCGAGAAGCCAGAACAGTATCAACGAAGTAACAAGTCGAGTTCCGGCGTCCAACTGGCGCCATGTTCGTTCTGAAGACAACCCCGCCGACCCGGCGTCGTGTGGTGTTCTTCCATCTTAACTTGGTCATGACTTGTGGTTTACTGGCCCAAGCTGGCTCAAGAAGCCTCAGCTTGATTGGCCTGTTTCAAATATAGATGTTGCCACCGACGAAGAACGCCGTAAAACCGTACATATCTCACAATGTACCAACTCTATGGACCTACAATTCATAGAACGATACTCATCCCTTCCGAAACTACTACGGGTGATATCGTACGTGTACAGATTCATTTATAAATGTCGTAAGACTAAATCTGATTTCAATGATGTACAAATTTCCGTTCCCGAGATAAATCAAACATTAAAAATCTGATCTGTCTAGTTCAAAACAATAAGTTCGCCGATAATATATCGCGACTCAAATCAAATAAAAACTGTTCACCGCGATTACAAAAACTCAAGCCTTTCATTGACGATTCTGGGCTTGTCAGGGTCGGCGGCCGCATACAGCTTGCCAATATTGCTTATGATGCTAAGCATCAAATCATTTTACCAAAAAGACATCCACTCACGGTTTTAATAATTGATCATTTTCATATTGTGAATTTACACGTTGGCCCACAACAGTTACAATTTTTGCTCTCCCAGTCATACTGGATTTTATCCGCTCGCGTTGCAGTGCGCATGCGCACGCGGCGATGCGTCCGATGCTTCCGCGCGCGACCTGCAGCGATGCAACCACCTATGGCACCGCTGCCGGCCGCTCGTGTGAGAGCGATGCGTCCATTTCTTCATGTAGGAATCGACATTGCTGGTTACTTCAATTTGAAGACAAATCACTCGCGAAGTGCGCGATACTATAAGGCATACATTTGTATCTTCATCTGTATGTCAACAAAGGCCGTTCATTTGGAGTTAGTTCCCAGTTTATCAACGGAAGACTACAAACGCGTTCAGACGTTTTACCTCGAGACGTGGTAAATGTTCAGATGTTTATACAGATTGTGGCAGGAACTTTTTAGGTTGTGGTAACTACCTAAAGGATTCTTTTCATTCTTACAAAATGAATCAAGTGAACTTTAGCGGAGTTTAGCCGATCTGGGAATAACTTGTCATTTTCAACCGGCTTATGCAAGTTATTTTGGTGGGCTTTGGGAAGCCCACCAAGATGATGAAAACTCATCTCTACAGAGTTCTAGTTACACAGAAGTTAACATATGACGAGTTCAATACACTCATATGTCAAATTGAAGTGATTCTCAACTCGAGACCGCTTTGTCCTCAGAGTGGCGATCCAGCTGATCCGCTACCTCTCACACCTGCACATTTTCTTATTGGGCAACCATTAATCATTACCTGAGTACGATTACTCATCAGATCAAACTAGCCGTCTAGTGCGATGGCAAGTCATACAACAATCAGTTTAGCATTTCTGGAAGCACTGGAGTGTGGAGTACCTCCACCAGCTCCAACAGAGAGGAAAATGGTTCCGTGATAGCAGTAGCTATACACCCCTATCCTAGGGTTCAGTAGTTATAATTTTAGATACGAATTTACCGCCTTTACAATGGCGCTTGGCTCGCGTTCACAAGTTGCATCCAGGCGTTGATGGCGTTGTTAGAGTAGTTACAGTTCAGATACGGAATAATTATTCAGAAAGATATGTAGTAAAGATCTGTCCTTTGCCTATCGAATGGATACATTTTATTAAGTAACATAAGTTATAGCAACTACTTTAGTTCTTAGTTCTTACTCAGTACAGTTCATTAAAATAACTTAGTTATTTTAGGTTGGCGGCATGTTTAGTAGTTATGTCATTCATTGTAATGCACGCACAAAATATATAATTTCAACTCGCCACCCCAAAGTACGATATTTCACACTAGCAACACAGCTGTCTTCTGACAGCTCTCTCTCGAACTTAACCTAGCGACGTGCACGCATCCGCGACCTGTTCCGCATTGTGCCACTGCCAAGCCACACGGAAAAACACTTCAAGCCCACGAACCAGTCCAGTTTCTGTGAAGAAAGGGGATCCCCAAAACGAGACACAGGAGCAAATCATGTGAGTGCTGATTTATCGTACTATTTCCTACAAACCAAATAAATTCAAGACGAAGTACGAAAAATATTAAACTAAAAATCAGAAGCAAAAATCAATACTCGTGAATTAAGCTAATGATGTAATGTGGAGGTGTAGGGTTAGTTGTGATTTATCTACTTGTGTGTTTGGCTAATTAATGAGTCCGAATTATAGTTCACTTTACGAATCTGTTTATTAGGTAATTAACACAACAGGTTTACAATCAATTTAGCGTCTTCGGTATATACTCTACAAACGACTCCGCTGAAAGGCGGGTGGGGAACGACTGACTTCATCAGTGGCTCGCACGCAGGCGGCTACCTCGGTTAGAAATGTTGACTCGACAATACTGTGTCCCTACAGTCATCCCCTTCTACAACAAAAAAATTTTTTACAGAAAAATTTTATAACACAATTGTAACTTGTAGAATTGTAATTGTAAGTCTAATAGTATCTGCTTTAAACAAACTCAATGTCTTCACCTATTTGTCTGACTTGACAAAAATAACCAGTACACTTCATTGCTTTGTAATCGTAATGTTACACTTTTGTTTGTGACTCTACTGCTTCGAATGTAATTCTAGACATCCGCTACTTGCTTACATTTATCATCGAATAATATTAATCAAAGTTTGCTGTTATTTCAACAGCAAACTTCAATCTACGTTGAAATCTGTATAATGTTGATTGAATACATGAACTTTTATAAAATGTTTTTATATTATTCACAACACAAATTTCAGAAGTCTTTGGCCTAAAACTTAAGAAAAATCCGCTACGAATACATATACTCTTGTACAGGTTTGTAAACTTAACTCGAACACTAGGTTCAAAACCTTGCATTACAGTATTGTAACAAATAAATGATACAAAAAAATAAAAATCACACGTACATGTGTACACACATAGAGAAAACAAATGTTACATTTAGCATGTAAGTATCAATACAAGTAAGTATCTTACGTTTACAAGAGGAAAAATAATAACTAAGTTCGGATTGCCTTTTAGGGTCCATTGAAACTGAAAGAAAACAGAGTTTTTTATACCTAACACCGGTCCACTTTTACGATTCTTCGAGGGCGGTTTCCCGGTACAAACTGAAGGCTTGATCGGATTAAAAAGTGGAATGCCGAACTTGGAAAGTTCGTTTCATAAAATTCGTCAACTAATTTCGTCGCTACACGACGACGGCTCGTTCCTTTGCCCCGGGCTGGGTAGCTGTAGATGCCTTGCCCGCCCCGTAGACGAGAAGTTCTTTCCTAACCCACTTTTTCATGTGACGACCACACGAAGTACACAATACGTACAACAATAAACACAATAACAAAACAGACATTATCAATAGCGTGCTGTACGTCTCCAGTTTTCGCTCAATATGACTATTCCTGGCGTCGTTTGCACCATTTTGTGCTATGACAACTTCTTCGTTTTTACTAATGGTTTTACCCATCTTAATTACTTGACTTCTAGCAGTGAACTAAGTCTCACTCTAAAATACATCCAAAAAATAAATGTTCACTGTAATCATTGTCCTAATTACTTTCAAAAATCTTACTGGCAATTTAATCACGCTTCCACTCTTAGTAGTACGAACTAGTGGTGCGCTTTCATCCATGAGCGTAAGCGTTTGATCGAGCGTTTCCGTCCCAGTACTAAACTGATTCTTATCCGGTAAATCGTCGGACGTATTTGCTGTCTGGGGGCTATCCACAATAATATGAGCGGGTTTTAATCTATCAATTGAAATGTGTGATTGCCTATTGGGTAACTGAACCTTGAAAACCTTATTATCCCTACTCAAGACGCTGTATGGGCCATCGTAAGTAGGTGTTAGGGGTTTCTTTACCGCGTCGTTTCTTACAAAAACATGTGTACATTTCATTAAATCTGAATGAACAAAAATCTTACGTGAATCACTCGTCGCTCGTGACTGTGGTTGCAATCTTTTTATGATGTTGCGTAAATGACTAACATAGGTATACTGCTGGCTGCTATCTTTACATACCTCGCCATGGAACTCTCCTGGCAGTCTCAGCGTGTGTCCTAGTACCAATTCTGCGGAACTTATACCTGAGTCACTTCTGCCTGCGGCACGAAGTCCAAACAATACGGTTGGCAATTCCTCAACCCACGATGTGTTTCCTGTTAGCCGTGCTGTCAACGCTGCTTTTAATGATCTATGCCATCTTTGCTCTCTCGTCCAAGTCTTAGCCGCGAGCAGACGTGCCGCTAGTTATTTTTCTAAAATCAAAAATATACCTCACGCGAATATCACCTCTAATAGTAGTACGAGTCGTGTCAGTTTAGTGCAAGCGTAAGACAGTGACCTCGGACACATCTCCCACCAAGCGCTCGCCGTGGTACATCATATAATTGCTATCCTGCTCCCGCCGCCGCATCACGCCGCAACAACGTGATCTGCCACTCGACGCCACCACCGTGCCGTGCCGCGCGCGCTGCTACAACTCGGGGAAGCAACACAGCATTATACTGCTATCCTACTCACTCAGCGAGAGCGACTGAGTGCTACGCTTTTGGCTGCTACGAGCTACGAGCTATCTCCGTAGCGCAACTACGAAGACACTCCACTCGCATTTGACACGATCATCTTTTTATCACACGCTTTTTGGCAAAACTAAAATGGAAACTACACTGAATAAGTCTCTCTCGGAATCAGACATTTCTACAATAGGCCAACAAGAAGTAACCGCGCCTACATATGTGGCAACCCGATTAAAAAGAAAGAGAAATGAGGATAATGACTATGATGAATTTAAGGAAGATATAAGAGCCATGATTCAATCTTTCATTACGAAGCAAGACCAGGAATCAGGAATCTCTAAGGAAATCTGTCAATCCATTACTGATATTAAAAACTCTTTAACGCATCTATGTGAGCAAAATGATGATCTCAAAAAGAAACTTGATGTAATGGAAGCTGACAAAAAGAAAGATCGGGAATACATTGCATTGTTGGAGGATAAACTTGAGGATTTACACAGGCAAAATAGAAAAACCTGCATTGAATTGAGAAACATCCCTTGCAAAAAAGATGAGGCGCAGGACGACCTGATAAAAATGACAGAGGAACTCTCTAAGACTATTGGTATTGAACAATTTTCCAAGACGGACGTAAGAGATATATTTCGAGTGAAAAAGAAGGAACACAACAAAACTGTGATAGTGGAGCTACAGTCAAGCATAATGAAAAAGGATATACTAACCGCCACAAAGAGATATAACATCAAAAACAAAACGGCAAAGCTATGTGCGAAGCACCTAGGAATACTTGAAAAACCTGACGAACCAGTCTTTATTGCTGAGCAACTTACACCTAAGGCCGCGCGACTATATTTCCTAGCTCGGGATCTCGCCAAATCTCGGGGCTACAAATTCTGTTGGACTGCCTATGGTAAAGTGAATATCAGAAGGAATGAAGTTTCACCGTTTATTACTATCACTAGTGAGGAGCAGGTTCAACGTCTCATGAACAAGTGACTAACCGAACTCCGACTGTGTATTGTTATAGGTTGTTGTTGTGTTCTACTCATGATATTACTGTGGTCTATTCTGCTAACTAATTACATCTTGTACAAGTTCACGTGCACAAACACAGGTGGGTCCTGCAACTCCTGCAAAACAATAATAAAAACATACAATAAAGCGAGTAGGAGACGAATGACTGGTATGAGACAGGGCTGCACGGGTCCTGTGATGGCAGCGATCGGTACACAACTGCACGTGCGCGAGCGGCGGCATGTCACCCGCACGCCGCCGCCTCTTACGTCCCGCGGTCTGTACTGGTCGCTGCTACGCACGGAATGCACCGCCCCGGTTGCGTATTTCTTAGCTGAGATTATAGGAACACAGCAGGAGCCACCACAGACACATGACACCAAACACACTATAGTATACATAACTCTTACTTCACTTACACACACGAGTATTTCAGGACTGCCAGTTTATAATTATATAATAAAAATCAATAGGTACATAACATATATCTACATTATTATTAGAAAATCAGCTGTAAAGTCACTATGGTACACCTTTGGATTCTTTCTATACATAAATGGATAACACAAATAATGCTATAGAGGACATAGATAACATGCAAGAGGCTCACTCAGTCCGCTGTGAAATTGACGATCTCTCACAATATATCCCGCTCAAAGAAAAAGACTTGAAAATTATTTGCCAAAACATGAGAAGTGTGTATAGAAATATTGATGACCTACACCTAAACTTAAATATCTTAAAATTCATACCGGACATAATCATTTTATCTGAATGCCGCCTTAATTCAGCTAAGCCAATTCCAGTCCTAGACAATTATGTCTCTTTTAACTCAACCCTACACCTGAATCAAAGTGATGGTGTTGTGATCTATGTTAAAAGAGACATAGTTGTAACTAATATTCGGGAGATTAGACTAGATCATGCATCATGCCTACAGATAGATACATACAACACCGCCATCCTGGGCATATACCGTTCCCCATCTATTACGAATGCTGATCAGTTTATTAACTCACTAACTATACACTTAGAATCCATAAAAACATGCAAAAATATAATTATAACAGGAGACATTAACATAGATCTAATCCCGAATGATATGGAACAAAATTATGAAATTAGTAATAGACAAAACTATCTAAATATGTTGTGTATACATGGCATTGTGACAGGTCACACCATACCCACTAGGATGGAAAGCTGCCTCGACCACTTCATGCTGAAGCTTGACAAACCTAAAATGGCAGCGCAAATTGCAGTCATTAACACAACGATCACAGATCATTCTATGATATTTCTAAATTTATCTGATCAAAATTATATTAAAAGTTCCACAAAGGTTAAAACCGTCACAGATTTTAATAATGCCTTGCTAGATCTGGCAGAAAAGAATTTAACGCGGCTTTTACTAAGTGATAATCCAAATTATATTGTGGAGATGCTTGTTGATACAATATCTGAAACTTTAAGAGATAATACAAAAACTGTAAATATACCCAAGAACAAAAGAACATTGAAACCATGGATGACAACAGGTATTTTAAAATGTATTAGACACAGAAATAAACTTCAAAATAAATGTAAACTAAAACCTGACAATGACATAATTAAAATAACATAGAGAAGATATCGCAATTTTTGTAATAATCTTATTAAAAAACTAAAGCGTAATTATGCTAGAAACAAATGAGCTGAATCAACAAAGAACTCTAAGTGCTTATGGGATAGTATAAAATCAATAACTTATTTAAATGGCAATAAAACAGATAACTTAAAACTACTTAATATTAAATCTTGCAATAAAGAATCTTTTAACTATGTAAATAACTATTTTTCGAATATTGGTAAAGAGCTGGCTGAAATTATAATGGGAAACCAAACTCAAACTTATAATAATAAGGACAATACACAAGAAAACCAACCTAATTCCTTTGTACTTTTAAAAACAGATGAGGTTGAAATTAACGCAGTACTTATGGGACTGAAATCTGATAGTGCGCCAGGACATGACTGTATACCTTCTCGCTTTCTAAAAATGGCTAAGTGTGAACTAATCCCTATTATCTGCCATCTTACAAATCTTTGCTTTTCACAAGCTATTTTCCCACAAATCTTAAAAAAATCGGTTATAACTCCTGTACACAAAAGTGGAGAGAAGATTGACGTTAATAATTAACAATACTTCCATCTGCCCGTACGTCAGTGACTAAATCTATCAATTTTCCACTATGTAAATTAGGTACTAACTTATAAGTCTTTAAAAAGTCTGCGCCCAATATCGGCTGTTTCACATCACACACAATAAATGTCCAACGGAATGCGCGCCTTAATCCTAAGTCTAGCTCTAGCGTAACCACTCCATATGTTTTAATTTCACTATTGTTCGCTGCGTACAGTTTATACTCGCACTCTTGACGTTGCTCACTTTTCACAAAATCTAGCGGTAATACCGAGACATTAGCTCCTGAGTCAATTAGAAAACTAAATCCGCTTTTCCGGTCGGTTACACTAAGTCGATGATTTTCGGCAGGTACACAATCTTCCACCGAAACAGACTGCGCCGCATCTAGTTTCCCGAATTCTGTGGTGATGACTGCTTCCAATTACAGGGTTTCTCACATTTTCTTGCGCGCGACCGATACTTGTAGTGGTACATACACAACCAATTCGGATCGTCGGATCCGTTGCGCGGCTTTTGCGATCCCGAGCGGTTTCTATTGCGATTTCCGTTATTAAAATTCCTTCCTTGGTCCCGTTCTCTGCTACGCCCTCGTACTTTCTCCTTCAGGTCTCGTAGTTCCATAGACATGGCCATAACCTGGTTTACCAACTGCGACATAACAAGTTCCTGTGATGTGGGCGTAGACGTGGACGATGCTGTCAGCTCCTGTACGTCGCTGATCCGTAGTCTTTCTACGATTTTGTCAGCCATGAGGGACAATTTTTCCACCGGTTCCCCCTGGGTAACGGTGAGTACCGCGCGAACTGATGCCGGTAACCTTTAAATCCATAAATTCTTTAGCGTCTCGTCGGCCACTCGTGCGTTTCTTGCATATTCTGCCATCCTTCGGAGCAGCTGAGAGGGTTTCTGGGTCCCGAGCTGCATATCGCTCACTAATTTGTGGAACTGTTTCTCGGCACTTTCTTCGTAAACTAGCAACAATCTGGCTTTAACTGCGCCATATAAATCTCTCTCAGGCGGGGTAATAATCAAATCGCTAACTTGCTGAATAGCGTCCCGTGATAATTTTGCTACAACCAAATTGTACTTTTCTCGATCTACTTGTCTTTGCGGAGCCATAATTGATTCGAACTGGGCGAACCACATACGCGGCATATCGGCCCTAAACTCTGGAATCTTCGCTGAGAGACTGATAGCGGCAAGGTCATTCGCATGTTCTGCTAACTGACCTGCAACTGGTATCCTCTCGACTTCCTCCTGAACAGGCGGGGGGCCTGCAGCCGCTGCCGGCACCTGTCCGACGCCGATCCCGTTGCTCGCCATGCTTGTAACCCGCGCGCCTCAGGAAAGTAGGTACGCGCGGGGAGTCGTTCCCGATGCTACGCTGACACAAACTGCGCACTAGCTCCAAAGTTATTCCAATTAAGCTAACCTAACCTACTTACTTATTGAAATGAAAATGAACATTCAAGAAATAATGCTACAACTATTGCAAACACAAACAAATTTTACAATAATTTTGTAAAACCGAAACTATAGCACGTATTATACATATAAATATGAAGTACAATTTAGATAATACCTATGCTTGCTCTCAAAAAAGTCTGAAATAAAAAAAAAAATTTTTTCAAAACCCACGACGGTTAAAATGTAGTTGAAAAAGGATCAAATAATTTTGATACCCCCGACTCAAAGAATTTATGCTATGAACTTGTTAAAAAAAACAAGAAAATCCGTCGGGGGCTGCTAGCTCTATTTTAAATATAAACAAATAATCAAGTTACTATAAACATGCTAAACTATTGCATTTAACCCTTTAACGACCATAGGGACATATGTGTCCCAAGAAATAAAAGTTATCTATCCATAATAAATGAAAGTTTATGGCTAACGTTTTATTAATTACGCATTCCGGAACGTACCTTCTTTTTTTTTCATCGCCCATTGCAATCTAAGTGAAATCTGTCAAAATCAGTTGAAGGTTGTTTATTGCAGTTTGTTTGGCGCCATCATCACGAGTTTTGAAAGACTACAAAAATAACTAAAAGTAACTTTAAAATTCAGCAAGTGTGAAATAATTGCAGCCTGGTAAGTAAACGACTACCCCATAATAAAATAAATGTGATTCTTACGTTTTGTGCCGTGATAAACCTAGAAATATGTTATGGGACACCCGTGTCCCTACGGTCGGTAACGGTAAAAAACATTGTAGTATTATAAGAGTACTTTATCTAAATCTACCCTTGCTTTTCAAGTTATTTTGTTGCAGATTATGTTTCGTAAGGGACGTGGAGTTTTCGAACTCTCTGAAAACGATGTTCTACAAGTGTTGATGGCCGATAACAGTGATGACGAAGACAACTTAGAGCTGGACGACGAAGACCAGAGGCTGCTGACCCAAGATGATGACCAGGGGATTGTTCATGTTGAAATCGAAGATACAACAATGCAACAACCCAGGTCAGAGTCACCGCAGCCATCTACGTCGTCGGCAGAACCTTCATCTATGTCTCAGCCTCAGCCCACCTTCAAGTGGAATCAAAGAACATACACACCAAATTGATTTGAAGAGTCTGATTATCTTTTCGGAAAAGTACTTATCTTAGAAACTGAGGCCGATCCGTTGACACCATTCGCAATATTTTGTGCAACTACGAATTTAGAAGTCTTAGTTGATATTCTGGTATCTGTGTCAGTAACATACGCCCACCAAAATGGACGAGAATTTTCTGTTCAAAAAGAAGAAATGAAAGCATTTCTTGGCATAACTTTGGTAATGGGTTATCACATCTTGCCATCTTTGAGAGATTATTGGTCGACTGAACCCGACATGGGCGTACCATACATATCAAATGTTATGACAAGGACTCGTTACGAAGATATGCGCAGAAACTTGCACTTTTGTAACAACGAAGAGCACAGGGCCCCATCTAGCCCTGATTACGACAGGTCATACAAAATCCGACCAGTAATGGTCCATCTGAATCGAGCATTTCAAAATGTTCTAAATAACACAAAAACCCAGTCCATCGATGAACACATGATAAAGTTCAAAGGGCACAATATGATGAAACAATACATAAAAAATAAGCCAGTACGCTGGGGCTTCAAATTATGGTGCAGAGCTGATGCAGAAACCGGATACCTGTTTGAGTTCGACCTGTATACAGGAAAACGCACTTCTGGGACTGAATACGGATTGGGTGAATCAGTTGTAATACAGCTAACGAAAAAGCTCGATGGTTTGGGTTGCGAAATTTACATCGACAATTTCTTCAACTCGCCTCTGCTGCAGTATCGACTGATTTCCCAAAACACTAAACTCTGTGGAACCGTTCGCACCAATCGCAAATATCTCCCAAAAACAGCGCCGGCTGATAAAAATATGAAGCGTGGAGATATTTACACCACAAGTTACCATGGTATAACGTTCGTCAAATGGATGGACAACAAAGCAGTTCATCTTTTGACAAACTTTCTCCCGCCTGCAGAAACCGAGACGGTGAAACGACGAATGGCAGGATCTGCAGAAAAGATCGACGTTCGATGCCCTAAGATTGTATCCCATTACAACAAAAATATGGGAGGTGTTGATCTCATGGATCAACGAAAAGTTTACTACGAAGTTGATCGAAGATCGAAAATAAAATATTATCTGAGATTGTTCTTCGATCTTTTTGATATTGCAGTAAATAATGCCTACATCATCTACACAAAACTGCATGCTGAAAAACGAATCGAAGGCAATTTGTTGACTTGCTTGCAGTACAGGCAAGTAATAGCTCGGAGCTTGATAAATGATTACAGCATGAGACAACGATCCGCCCCTACAGCGGCAACAAGTGTAGTTCGTAGATCTCTGAAAAGGCCAACACCTTCACATCCCATGGAAAAAACTGACTCGAGAAAGCGGTGCGTGAACTGTGCAAAAAACAAGGTTGAAAATCGCACAAACAACAGATGTGTTGTGTGTAAAGTTCATCTTTGCTTCACTAATCATAGGAACTGTTTTGCTGAGTACCATTGTTAAGTCCTTAAGTTTTCTAAATAAATTAAATATTTTATGACAAAATTCAGTTTTATTTCACCAAATAAATTTAAAAAAAATCACAATAACATTGAAAATATAAAAAAATACAACATTTATATCTGTAATAATATTGTTAAAATGGCTCCGTAACGGACCATAGGGACACATATGTCCCATAAATTTCCCGAAAACCGGTTTTTTTTAATTTATTTTTCTTATTAATTTATTATTATTGGATCAATAATAAACCAAAATAATGCGCTATTATCTTAAAATAACTTTTAAACACCTTATGGTCGTGAAAGGGTTAATAGCAGCAAGAAAATTCAATTTTAAAATTACACAGATTCTAAATTATTAATCTTTATGATTAATAATTTAGAATCTTAATAAATTAATAAATTAGAAAAAAATCGTAATAAATAATAAAGGTACCTGTTTATCTTTAAGGCTTAACACAAAAATTTAATTTTTATCCAAGCGTGTACATAGATACGTCGTATAGGTACTCGTAGATGAACCCTGAAAACATTTAGGAAAACCGGTCAAATGCGAGTCGGACTCGCACACAAAGGGTTCCGTACAATCGTTGCAAAAATAATCTCTTACGGAACCGAATAAATGTTGTATTTTTTTACAAATCATGTTCTTACCTATAGAGTTTTGTTTGATAAAATCTTCGGCGGTAGAGGATTTCATGTAATTCCTCAAAGGTGTTCTTACTTATATTGAAGTAAGCAGAAACAGCATATAAAGCGAGTCGGACTATTATGTCTTTAAAAATATAAAAAAGTAAAAAAGAAAAATAAATGTCACCACCGGGAATTAAAGCCGGAAACTCGAGAATAGAAGTAAGAGCCTGTGATGTTCGGCTATCACAGAGCTTGCCAACCGGCGCAACGTTATGATACACTTTCTATGCACAAATGTTCTGTTTGCGGAAAACGTTATAAAACAACGGCTCTTGTATGGGGACCATCTTTATTTAAATCTTTATTTATATTTTACTATTTGGTGCTCAAGCGGTAACAGTAATACACATTACGTATAAATTTCATCTTTCTAGCTATTACGGTCCAGTTATACAGCCCGCTGACAGACGGACAGCGGCAGTACCTTCGGGTACGGACTAAAAGCGGACTATAGTACTGTCCAATCCAGTTGCTATTAGGATAGGACCTTTTGGAATTAAGTATAGTTGATTAATATAACTATTAACCAATAAATTTAACCAATATTTAAATCAACCATGATATTCAACAAACAAAATTAACATTAACGAATAAAACTATCATATCAACTACACCGCTCAGAGTCCGTTCCGGGCGGGAATATATAACCATCAACCATTAACACTACACAAAATTAACATTAGCGAATAAAAATATCATATCAACTTCAAATAAGTCTAACAGGAGAATTGACAACGTCGCGTTTTCTCTCGCTCGGGTCGAATTAGGAGCGGCAACGTCGCAGGATTCATTTCCTTAGGTACGGCAATTTAATCAATTGTGTGCTCTATATCTCTTACGATAGCACACGTTTACTCATTACAGTAGATATTTTATTCTAAACCAACAGAAGTGATATTTCTGTCGCTTATTGATTGTATGCTCTATTTCTCTTACGATAAAAAACAGTTTAAAATAGTTACTGTTATTGATATTTTTATTCTTACAAAAGGAAGTGAAATTTCAGTCCGTGAAGTGAATGGTTGATTGTTTAGTACTTGAATAAAAATATTAACTAATATTTTAAACCAACAAAATTATCGATATTTTTTTTATCAATTAACCAATAAAAAAAAACAACCAATAATCTCATCTCTAGAATGGAGCGGCGTATGACGTCATTTGACGCGCCGCCTTTCAGTATCTAAATATCTCTTACGATAGCACACGTTTACTCATTACAGTAGATATTTTATTCTAAACCAACAGAAGTGATATTTCTGTCGCTTATTGATTGTATGCTCTATTTCTCTTACGATAAAAAACAGTTTAACACAGTTACTGTTATTGATATTTTTATTCTTACAAAAGGAAGTGAAATTTCAGTCCGTGAAGTGAATGGTTGATTGTTTGGTACTTGAATAAAAATATTAACTAATATTTTAAACCAACAAAATTATCGATATTTTTTTTATCAATTAACCAATAAAAAAAACAACCAATAATCTCATCTCTAGAATGGAGCGGCGTATGACGTCAATTGACGTGCCGCCTTTCTGTGGGAAAAGCACGTTACGTGAAAGTATTTCTTTTTAAATGTAACGATTAACAGTTTTTTCATGGTTATAGGTGATTATTATTATTATTATTATTTATTTATAAATACATATTACAATTTAGCCCCATTACAGGTCTACCTATTTCGAGGCTAAACCTAATTAGCAATAACAATAAGATTATAACAAATCATTAGTAATATTAATTATTTTAAAAGAATAATAATACAATCCAATACCAAATATTCACGCGGTGCCAAAATAATAATCACAGACATAATACAATTCAAATTCGTTAAATATTAATTTCATTCTATATTAATTTCATTAATTTCATTCTTCCCGTTCACATATCGCCAAACATTCTAGTTTTACACTCTTCCATTCATCAGCAAACAAATCGCACTGGGGCGCGGCTTCCAGCAGCGAGTTGAGGCGCCTGAGTGAGCGCAGTAGTGGAGACCAGCGCCGTGCCTCGGTGCGAAAGGGTTCCAGCGCAAATAGCAGTCTCTGCCTGCGCTGACTGGCGCGGAATCTATCCGGGACATGGAGCCTTGAAAGTTTTTCCAGCAGTGTGGGGCATGTAACAGAACCACGAAGAATTTGTGTGCATAGGAGCATTTGGTCCGAGTCACGCCTCACCTCCAACGAGTTATAACCAAGCACCCCAAGAAGAAATTTTGTTGGATACAAATAGGGATAGTATCCGTATTTCTTTTTGTATAGAAACCTAAGGAATCTCTTCTGAACCTTTTCCAGCATAAGGGAATATTTCTTCACAAATGGGTTCCAAATTGCTGAACAAGTCTCAAGTTTGCTACGGACCAGGGCGATGAAGAGAGTTTCGATTGTACTGGGGCTCGCAAAGTCGCGCGCATTGGTCATGACAAACCCCAGCATCTTAAAACAACTGCTCGTGAGTGATTCAATATGTTTGCGAAAAGTCAGTTTGGGATCGAACACCACTCCAAGGTCCTTGACTGAAAAGACTCGTTTAATATTGTGGGTGTTCAGCGTAAACGCAGCATCAATATGCTCTAAAGAACGGGTAAAAGTCATAAAGCAACATTTTGTGGGGTTAAAAAGTAGCTTATTTGCTACACTCCAGTTATATACTGCATCCAATTCATGCTGCATCCAGCGACAACTGTTCTCACCCTGAATCCCCATAATAAGCTTCAAGTCATCAGCGTACAAAAGACATGATGCCTTAGTAAGCGTCGTAGGTAGGTCGTTGATCATTATGGTGAATAATAAAGGCCCCAAAATTGACCCCTGGCTTACACCGGTGTGGGATATATCCCGGAGATGTGACATCCATGCCGAACAAACTGGTATCGGTCTCGAAGGTAGCCAGCGAAGAATCTTAGCAATTTTGGGGTGAAGCCCATAACCGATAGTTTTCTCAAGAGAACGTCATTATTCACTCTATTGAAAGCTTTCTGGAAATCAAGATATATGACGTCCACCTGTTCCCCACGATCCATTTTACCGGAAATGAGCTCTACTGCTGTGAGCAAATTTGTTCTAGCTGACCTCCCGGCTCTAAAGCCATGTTGTGCATCAGTCATATATGGTTCTAATTGTTTGTTAATTTTCTCTTTTATAATTATTTCAAAGATTTTCGCGATAGAACTGAGAATGGCTATGGGGCGATGCTCCTCTACCAAAGTTTTATCACTTGTCTTTGGAATGGGGGTTACTCTGGACAGTTTCCAGTCTTTAGGATAAATTGCAGTTTCAAGAGATATGTTGTAGATGAAGTGAAGAGGACGTATGAGAAAATCTTTGCAAGCTTTAATGATAAAAGGAGGGACACCATCCGGGCCCACCGAACTGAGGGGTTTTAGCGATCGGATGGCTACGTCAATATCTTTTAAAGAAATGTCGGTTATGTTGATGTAGTTAGATGTCAGCGAGGTATCATCGTTCATAGCCTGCTCAGCAGACAGGTACATTTGGAAGGAAAACACTACCGAAATGCTCGGCAAATATATTAGCTGCTTTCTCACCGGTATAATTCTTGTTCTTATATACTACAGTAGGTTCGAAACCATCCTTGGACTTTAAGTTAGATATATGTTTCCAGAAACTGCGGGGATCACTTTTTATGTTGCGTTCTACATCTCGTATGTGCGATTTGTAGGCTTCAACTTGCTTTAATTTCACACTAGCGCGGAGTTTACTATACAATTACAAATGTCAGCATTTTTTGAGGTTTTCCATAATTTATGATATTCGCCATGGTCATTACCAGGACTTAAATAAGCGTTTGAGGCAAATAATATGAGTTTGAGGCAAAAATTGTATCGATGTCAGATTCCGAGCGTATGGTGAATATCTTCGACGTATCATTTTTTCGCGCTTTTACGCGTCCATCCTTAGTCCAAACATACTTCCAGTCCACCAGCTTATTGCGATTTTCCAGGGCTTTGGCAAGCAGCATTCTGTTCCGTTTAGTGAGGCGTTCATCTACACGCACTTTCCCTATGTCATGAACAGGCAGTCCTAGATCAGCTGTGGTGGTGCCGCGCTTGACCTTCGCATTCTTGAGCAGGCTATCTCGTGGCGCTCGTCGTGCCAGTCGCAGGACGATCGGACGCGGCCGCGGACGTTCATCTGTCTCCTGCTTCCGTGGGGGCCCGACGCGCATTACGCTAACTATATCGCGTTCCTCTAGAGTGGTTCCCAATTTGAATGCGGTATTACTCACAATGGTTTCAAGAGGCTCACCCTCATATTCGGGGATACCAGTTATTTGCACGTCCATCAGCAGGGTATCCTGTTCTCGGTCATTTGCTTCTGTTTGGAGTTGGTAAATAGTGCTTTATAGTTCAGAAGACGAAGTGGTTTTTTGTTGCTCCTTAACAGTGCTTAACTCGGAACGCAATGCTAAGTTCTCCTTTTGTTGCTCCTTAACAGTGCTTAACTCGGAACGCAATGCTAAGTTCTCCTTTTCCAGTGATTGGAGCCGGATATTAAAGGTAGACATTTCATTGTTTATTAGTTGTATTTGGCTAGTTAGTGTATCGGTGGCTCTGCTAAATTCATTCTTTAACTGGCTCGTTAACGTAGATAACATGCTATCAAATTTTGTGTTAAACAATGTTTCCAAGTTGCCATATGTAATGGTGTTATGGGATTCAGGGGACCCCGATGAGAGTTCCAGGCTAGCCATATCGTCACAAGACATGTCAGTATACCTGCTGTTATGGTTTTGACTTTTGACACCGACTGGGGTCTCATCATTTCTTGATCGACGAAACGTGATATTATGGCAGGATGGGCAGAGCCAGGTAGTATTTAGCTCAGATATGTGTGCCTTGTAGTAGTCCGGGGTCATATTTACACACTCATAATGATACGGGCATTTGCATCCTCGACATGACAATAGGTCACTCGCGTTAACGGCTTTATTTCACGCTTGGCAGTTCATTTTTGTTGGGTGTGCTATAACTAGAACTTATCTCCAGTATTTCACAATCCAGTGTTCAAACTCACTCCTTGCACTATGTTATATATCACTTAATAATGTTTAATCACGGTTTTTAAGTTTGTTGTTGTCGTTATTGATATAAAATCAGTAAAATCAGTAAGGCACCTAACAGGGTCGACCTCCAATTTTTTTTTTCGTACCTATTATAGCAACATACTCGAGTCACACGAACGAACTCATACCTCATACATACGTGATGATACTGATTCTGATATTTCATAGGAAGAAAGCTCAGAGAGTGAAGGATCTCCTATCTGCTATGAGTGGAGTAGATGAATTAGAAAATTAGCTTTAGTAATTATTAGTAATAAGTAAATTAACTGATTAATATTATTAAGCTGACTGTTTTTCTGACCCTACAAGTCGTCACTGTCGTATAAGGCAACTCCAAAAGGTCCTATCCTAATAGCAACTGGATTTGATAGTAACAGTTTAAATTTTACTGCGAAATAAAGGGATCTCTTTATTTTGAGGGAACCGTACCGAAATGAAACTGTTTTAAGAAATAAAGGTTACCGTTATTTTAGAGAAACCCTATGAAACTGCTTTTCGAAATAAAGCCTCCCGTTATTTAAGAGAAACCCTTATTATTGGTAACTCTTCAAAGAGGTTCCTCTATTAAACCGTTCTCCGTCGGTTTGTTTCCGGTTTTGGCTTAGAGGTTTCCGTATTTTTGGGTTCTCATGATTTGGGGAGCGGTATTTAGCGTTACCGGGAAATTTGGGTTTTTCGATCCCTGTGCGTAATCCACCGCAACGTTCACGAAAGGTCGCACCTGCTGAGTCTTTGATTTCGGTAAGTTAGACATGATGGGTTCGACCGGTGTCGGACGCTGGCGATAGAAAATTACGCAACGAAAAATGCGACATTTCACAACACGCCGAGCTGAAGGTGAAGGTCGCGTGAAGGCCTGAGTGTAGGTTGACTTTATGGTAAAAGTCAACTACTAGTGTAGTCAACCGGCATGAACCGAGGTACGCTAACCTTTTCCAAAAGAGGCAACTCCTCTACCCTACAAATTTTTCCCAACGAGAACGAATTGACGCAAGAACCTCTGCATCCCAGTCGATACCGAGAAGCCAGATCTCTTGAATCAGAGTTATAGCACAGACGACGACAGGCGACAAAAACCAAATGGGATCAAATACGGGTGCAATTTCAGATAAAATTGCCCGTTTAGTGCATTTATTTAAGGCCACTTTCACCTGGTACGAGAAAAAATTCCTTACAGGCTGCCAAACCAAACCTAAGACTTTGATAGCACTATCATCGTCCAGAGAAACTGTCGCTGCTTCTGTCTCCTTAATAGAATCAGGAAGTTGGTCCAAAAACTCTGGTCTATTGCTGCACCACCTCCGCAGTTCAAAGCACCCTGCCTTCAACAAATCAATTAATTGGCGTTGCAATGCAACAGCTGATTCCGCCCCCTCCCTCAGCTGAATCGGCCCCTGAAACCACGTCATCTGTGTATGTAAAGCGACAAAGAACTGCCGCAGCTCAGGGAACTCAGAGTTGTGGTCCTACGCCAACTGTGCAAGACCCGAATGGCCAAGAATGGAGACGAAGAAAGCCCGTCCTCCGCCCTCGAGGAGCGTCCGTCGGCGAAGTACGCCATAGTATCAGCTGATACTTCTGGTGGTCCGCATTGACGGCAATTTGGCGAAACATCTGTTTGATGTCTGCAGTGAAGGCGATTTTGTGCAGACGAAAATTCAGCAAAAGATCTGCGATGTCCTTTTGAAGCTTTGGCCCTACCAGCTGTAAGTCGTTGAGCGACACACCCAGGTCTGTTTTGGCTGAAGCATCAAAAACTGTCCTCAGTTTGGTGATGGAACTCAAATAATAATAATAATAATAATAATGATTCTTTATTTTTTAACATAATACAATGTCTTAAATCTACAGTAACCCTGAAGCCTGTGGTAGTATACACTGTGTTACAGGCTTCAGTATTTACTTAACTCAGTTACATAGATCGTTTGTAAACATGTTAGCGTAAAGAAAACACGAAAATAAGGTAAGTATTTACAAAAATATGTTAAGTAAAAAGAAAGTTATTAAGGATCCTTATGTGACCTGCGTGTGTATGCATGAGGGTGTGTGTGTGTGAGGGTGAGGGTGTGTGTGTGTGTGTGTAAGGGTGTGTGCGTGTGTGTGAGTGTGTGCGTGATCGTGAAACGTAAAGATTTAAGATGCATAGTTAAATAATTGCTCAATTGCTTCATAGTCAAACTCCTCAAACCAGTTGTGTATATATATTTTAAACGTATAAATATTATGTAGTCTTATAGAGTTGCTTTTGTTTAGTTTGTTATAAATACCTGGTGCATTGTATAAGAAATGTCTTCTAGCAAAGGCAGACCTAAAGTTGGGTAATGGGACTATATCTACCTTTTTTCCAATGTGATCAGGAATTGGATGGATATTACGGTGAAATCTGCAAACACATTGGAGAATGTATAACTTCCTGACTGTAAGTTGTTTGGACTCTTTGTATAATGTAGTCGTAGAGTAGCGAAAAGGTAATCTTTTCATTACCTTAAGAAGAGCCCGTTGTGCACGCTCAACCTCTATCAAATGTGTCTTTGCAGCACCCCCCCAAGAAGTAATACAGTAGGTGAGAACAAATACAGCCAGCGCCTTGTAAGTATGCATTAACATATCCTGACTAAGAACATCCCTAAGACTCTTAAAAACGTATATAAGTTTCCTAGTACGACCGGCAACAGAATTTATTTGCGGAATCCAGGATAACTTATCATCTACCACAACTCCAAGGTACTTAATGGTGCTTGAACGTTCTAGAATAGGACAATCACAGGAAGGTAATACTGGTAATTCACGCGGACACCTATTACAAGGACAAGTATGAATTTTCAATTTGAAATTTTTATCTGGATTTGTAGCATCAGTTTTCCGAAAACATAAATATTTATGAAACATATTTATGTTTATGAAAAATATTTATGAAACATAAATATTTTTCATAAACGTATCATATCATAGAATGGGCACGTCAATGGCTTTTCCCAATTTGACTTTATTAACCAAATCTTGTTTGGTTTCCGATTCATGAGTTGGAATATTTCTGATCTCAATACTTGTAGAACGAATTTGACGCTCCAGTTGTTCGATTTTCTCCTCCATCAAACGAATCTGCTTACGATCCTCCTTTTTCTCTAATTGGAGCTGCTCTAGTTTTTTTAAAAACTCATCATATTTGGCCGCATTAAACTCGACAGCTTGCTTAAGCGCGTTTTGTTTTTTCAGATCGTCAATTTTTCCATTAAGTTCGCCAAATCGCAGTTTTTGATCTTCTTTGAATTCCCTAAACATGCTTTGGAGCTCCATTTTGAAGTCGGGAGAACCCAGGTCTTCAAGCCTTTTTCTTTTGGAATATCGCATTGTAATATTGGAATCCAGGTCAGACTCGGAGCAAAGATTAGGGACAGAAGAACATTGGCTACCGGTTGTCATACTGAGTTTAAGCTGAGATGAATCCTTAACGGGCGAGCGGTCAACTGGCATCTCCACTAATTAATTCCAATAAATGTCACTTTCAGGATCTTAGTAATAAAGTTGATAGTAGATACAGCAGATCGAATTTTGAGTTTGCCAAAAGCGCCTGTGCAAAAAATGTTAGCAATGTTCGTACGCAAATTAGCGTTAGTGCCTGCGTTATAGATCAGGAGCAGAGTATTTCAACAAGTCAGCCGATACAGCCAAGGGAGGTGACTCACCGCAGCGAGCGTCTGCAAGTTGTCGTAGGTCAGGGGTAAATCGCTAACAGAAGATTTTGAAACAAAAATGCTTTGTTTATCCTTAATATCGGTCACTATTTTTGCTTCACTTTACACAATCTTGCGCAGCTTTTTGTAGGCTTTACAGTGATTCTAAATTCTATTGTAACTTTTCACTTTTTGTACGGATTTTGAATATTATTAAACACGATGTCGGACAAAGTTGTTTACGCTAACACGTTCCACGCAGGGAATGATGCAGGATTCTATGGCGAGGAATAATAAAATGTTCTACTTGCCGCTCTTCCTCCACCAACTCCATATGCCCCGATTTAAGATAATCCTCCATGAACTCCATATATAAAATACGAAAAGCCTCATCACGAGCGAAACGACTTTCCATGGAGAGCAGTCTTTTGAGAGCAATATGGTATGAAATCGAAACGATATAGCGCCAGGAGTCGTCTCGTTTAAGAATACTGACGAAAATTTACTCACACTGACGATCCTCTGACGACACGAAGGATTTTTCAGGAACAGCCTCGACCTCCCAAAACCTCCGCAGACTATGGTCTAAATCATTTAGATCCGAACACGAAGTCACGAACGAAGTTACTTCTTGGCCATTACGGCGACTGCCGACTAAAATCCAGCCGAATTTACTGGACATTGCCAAGAGGGTTTCCCGGAGGTCCTAGAATAGAATCTCCGATGAAAACATCATCATAAATATCTGCACCGATGAGCAGTTCTACCGGCGATGGAACATAGAAGTTTGGATCAACTAATACCAAATTGCCGATGTAGTCTCATGTCTTAGGCTCGAATTCAAATGAGGGCTTATTAGTTGTGATTTTATTTAGTACAACCGCACAAAGCGGATACCGACCGCTGCCCCCATTACTTGATTTGATACAAGTTTCCACCAAACCTTTCGAAGAGGTTTCTACTTCACCAATTCCCGATATCGGAGAATGCACTTTTCTACGCACCAAACCTAACCGTGAAACCAAGATATTTTTGACGAAGGAACCCTCCGAAGCGGGGTCAATCAAAGCGCGAACGGGGTGAAGCTTACCCAAAGAGTCTTGAATCGAAACGACCGCAGTGGATAAAATAACGATTTAGCAGTAAATAGCGTAGCTACGTTTGACGAACTTCTCGCCGCTCCAGAATGGGACGGAATAGCCTTAACCTCATCCCTAATCATCGGTGGATACAAATTTCTCTCCTTTGCATAATGCAACATGGTGTGATGATGCGATGCATTGCACTCTCCACATCTGATTCTAGCACGAGCCTCATCAGAAGGATGCAAGCTCTTCAGACATTTTAAGCACAGTTTAAATTGCTTAGTGTTAGGTATGCAAGGTGGCTGCGCCCACCGCCTCCTTATGCTAATAAATAGTGCTTACTTAGCTACCGTGCAAGACCGACGTTTCACTTGTGTGGCCCCCCAGTCTATACATAACAATTGGCGGCTTCTGAAAAAATTAAATCGCGTGCACTTCAACATGTCAAACCTAACTCAGATTGGGACCTTACCAACCTTCAATCATGAGGTTCAGGACTAGTTGGTGTTTAAAGAACGGTTCGAACAGTGGTGTTTCGCAAACTCCATTGATTATATCACAAAAAGTGATAAATCGGGCTCTAAACGTCGCGCCGCCATCTTGCTCAACGCACTCACCGAGATAACCTATAAGCTGGTGCGTGATCTCGGACATCCAAAAGATATTAACCAGCTGCCATACGGAGACGTCTTGAAACTCTTAGACGACCACTTTCGCCCACGAAGATGCCTGATAGGCGAGCGTCACCATTTCTACAGTGCCTACCAACAGCCCGGGGAAGGACTGAATGAGTGGGCTGCACCTGTAAGAAGCTTTTCAACCTACTGCGCATTCATCTCACTAGACGAAACATTACGTGACCGGATTGTTCTCGGTATGGAGGCTGGCCCAGCTCGCGACAAGCTGTTCACCGAGGATGCTGCATCCATGACGCTGGCTAAGGCGCTAGACATCGCTCAGGGCGTGCGTAGTGCTCGCGATGCTGCGAGATATACTACGCGAGTTCAAGGTCTTCTGCAGCCGGGCGCTCAAGAAGGGTCTGCGAGCGTACATCGGGTATCTGCAACAGGATCCGGCGCGAGTACTAAAAAGTGCAGTGTGTGCGGCTACAATAGCCATACGGCCAAGTCGTGCATGTTTTAAAATCATAAGTGGAATAAAGCCTGTTGAGTCCGTGGTCACCTTAAAAGAGTTTGTCCTAAAAACAATAGCTCCACCGTAAGTTTACATAACTACTTAAATGGCGGTGCGGATGTCGGTGATGATGGTATGTCCCATTATGTCTATAATATACGCACTCACAACCGCGAAGCTATGATGCAAATGATCCAAGTTAATGGTTTTAACATCACTTTTGAAGTGGATAGCGGGTCTTACGTTACAACTATATCTGATAAAATTTATCAAAAACATTTTAGCGATATCCCGTTGAAAAAATATAAACGAATACTTCAGGTATATACAGGAGAAAAAATTATACCCATAGGGTCAATGAGACTGTAACGTACGAAAATGACACCAAAACATTGGAAATACATGTTATTGCTAAGGGCGGACCTCCCCTGTTAGGAATGAACTTTCTAACCGCATTTAATTTGCAATTAACTAAAGTTAATCACATTAATACTGACCACAACTTGCAGTCATTAGTCTCCACCTACCCGGATGTTTTTTCTGAAAAGCTAGGTTGTTTTAATAGACACAAGGTAAGTTTACCTCTAAAGCCTGGCTCTAAACCTATATTTTTTAAGGCAAGGCCTGTACCCTTCGCCTTAAGGGAAAAAGTAGGTAATGAATTGGATAGACTGGTAAATGAAGGCATCTTAGAACCAGTACAACAATCTGATTACGCGAGCCCTATCGTTCCGGTACTAAAACAAAATGGGAGCGTCAGAATTTGTGGGGACTACTCTGTCACACTGAATCAGCAGTTAGTCTTGGAACACTATCACTCCCAAAAATCGAAGAACTCTTCGCCAAACTACATAGGGCACTGAATTCAGTAAGCTGGATCTTTCAAACGCCCACATGCAGCTGGCCTTGACACAGGAATCACAGCCATACACGTGTATCAACATGCAAAAGGGTCTCTTTCAATATACAAGGCTCATATAAGGTCTGAACTGTGCCAGTGCCGCCTTCCAGAGAGTCTTGGAAAGTGCGCTTTCAGGCATGGATGACGGTATACTCGTTTTTCAGGACGACGTGCTTATAACAGGACGCAACAAAGAAGAACACAAAAACAATCCGTACTCCGTCGTCTTCAAGAAGTCGGTCTAGTATTACGCAAAGAGAAGTGTCACCTCTTTCAAAAATACGTCTCGTACTTAGGATTCATAATCGACAAAAACGGATAACATAAGTCTCCCGATAAAGTCAACGCCGTAATTACACACAACTACTTTTTACTTATAGGGGTAAATCTGTTAAATGTGTCACATTAATTATTCCACCCGATTTTCTTCTGTTCTGCAATTGTTCTCTTTTTTAGAGCATCTAGTCTCTTATAGTTAATGTAGCTTTCCATTGAAGGATCATCTCTGTACAATTTTAATGCATTATAGGATGCAATTAAACTTTGCGGGACTCATTCCACCAAGGTGTTGGAGGTCTGCGTGCAAAGTGGCTAGATTTAGTAAACTTTGGAATAACTTTCTGCTTAAGGGCATCAAGGCAAATACAGAATTCTGTATATGAAGCAAGTGGATCCTCGATATTATTTTAATGTCATTAAATATAGTTTCTGAGAGTTCTTGATATTTTCCCCAGTCGGCTTTATTGTATAAATATTTGTCAACAGGAGGATTAATTTGATATTTATCAATTTCTGTTATAGTGGGACAATGGTAACTACCCATAGGGTCGTCATGGACTGACCATTTACATGATGCTGATGATTGATTCCGACCGATTTCGGTCATGGCGACCACTTCTACTACTAGTCGGTTTCACGCGCGTACGCCCGAACATGGCTTATGTAGCCGATCTTCGCAGCGAAACTCCTTGCGCACTGGGGGCACGTAAGTACGCCACCCGCGTAGTTGTAGGTAATGGCAGCAGGTGGACGGGCTTTTAACAGGTCGCGTTTCATATCAAGGTCAGCTTTACGCTGATCCTCGAACTCACGTACTTGCCTCTTCACAATCCTGCGCCATTCTGGCCGTTGTGCTGCCAAACCTTCCCATTGAGAGGGCTCTATATTGCATCTTCTCATGTGTCGCTTCTGAACATCTTTGTATCGGAGAAGCTGCCCGCCATGTTTTCGCTTGCCCTCCTCCAGTTCAGAATAAAAGATGCGCTTCGCCACTCTCTCCTCTTTCATACGTGATACGTGACCGCACCATCGAAGCTGCCGACGCATTAAGTAGGCTTCAATGCCACCAACATTGGCTCGTCGCAGAACTTCGGTATTACGCACACGGTCGGACCATTTGATTTTCATAATGGATCGAAGGCATTTAAGGTGGAAACGATCCAGAGTGCGTATGTGGCGGCGATACACACACCACGATTCAGAGGAGTATAGGAGATTTGGCAGCACAATTGCCATGTATACTGATATTTTGGTAGCTAGCTTAAGGTCATGTGGGCAGAAGACCTTAGAACACAGCTTTCCAAATGCCGCAGCTGCAGCACCTATCCTGCTGTTTACATTTACATAGTGAAGTCAGGCATGGGCTAGCAAAACTCACATTAATAGCAGATGGATTACATCGAGGATGCTGAACAGTCGTGAAACTACCGTTATTTAAAATACAAAGCTCACAGTCATCTATTACGTCATATAAATCTGACCTCGACCTTTTGTTGAATAACATCCAAACGCGATATGATGTGCATTGAAGTCACCACTCACAAAAATAGGTTTAGGGGGGTTCCCTACTTGATATCGAATTACTTTACTTCGAAGTTTAATACATCGATGATCTTATTTCGATGCTTTCTTAATGCGACGCATTGTTTATTCGATGCATTATTTGTTCGGTAGTAATTTACATCGAACATTTTACACTGACACACAGTGGCGCGAAACGTTCTTTGTTCGGTAGTACTTTACATCGAACATTTTACACCGGCATGTTACTGATTCGAAATATTGCCGAGGGTGGTACGAAAGGTTTCTTTTTCGTAATGATGAGTCAAAGTTGAATTTCATCGTGTATGCACGGCTATTTTTATATCACCGTTAGAATTTTGGGGATTGATAGTACTCACCATTAGGAACAACTTTCCCCAAGAATCATAAGGTCGCAAATGGAATAAAAATTCGTTCCTCAGTACATTGATCCTATCAGCTGTTGTCAAGTTACTATGGGAGACCCAATTTTTTTTTTCATTTTCATAATGACGAGTACTACCAATCCCCAAAATTCTAACGTTGATATAAAAAGAACCGTGTATAGCGGCAACAGAAATACGTTATCTTTAAAAAAATGCAATGCACCGATTGTCATAAAAATTGGTGGAGAGATAGATATTGAAGTTCCAAAAGTTGGTTTTTAAAATTATGAAAAAATGATTTTTTTCCAGCCCCTCTCCCATACCACGAAAAATGAATTTAAAAAAATAAATTGGATTAACCCTTTTGGATTGTATTAAAAAAGGTCGTTTGAAATGCAACAAAAACTGCTTTCATTTCATTTCATTTATTTATTTGCTAATTCACAGCATGTTAAAGTTTGCTGCTGACTGCTTTGAAATTATGTAGATAAAACCCCCCAGTCTTGAGATAATCTAAAACAAATTTAAAATTTGAGGTGTCCCCCCACCGTAACTTTTGAAATGTTACTTAAATAATTCTGAAAAAAATGTGGTATTATACCTCAAAGTAAGTACTTTCAATTAAAACTATAGCGGACTCGATGTCATAGATAGTTATTTTTATACAACTCGACCAACTTATGTAGTGACAGTCGTCCGAACAAATGTATGGAGTCAACCGCAAAATTAAATTAAATTGGACTTACCCCAATCTTTGAAAAGGTGTTTTGAAATGCAACAAAAACTGCTTTGAAACTATGTAGATCAAACCCCCCAGTCTTGAGATAATCTAAAACATATTTATCTGAATACATTCTAAAACTTTCGGATCATCGGCTAGCTACGGAACCCTTTCATGTGCGTGCCCGACACGCTCTTGGCCGGTTTTTTTTTCAAAGTTTCAAATCTCCATTCAAAGATTTATAAAAATACGCTTTCTACAACCAGGGCTCGCGCCGGCTAAAACTCGAAAAAACAACTTTCTGTACTTTTAAGGCGTCAATTGACAGGGCTAATTATAATAGGAATGTAATGTTCATTATTTAAAGTACTTTCTCTCCAGATCGTTTTAAAAATATTCATCCTGTTTAATTTCTAGTTGGGTAATTAAATATAAGAATTTAGCAACTAAAACTGTATTTTATTTTTAATGTATTGCATTATCAGTTTTTATTTTGATACCTTAGTTTCGAATGAATACACGTTATTAACAAAAAAAAGCCTATGTACACTTCGTACTTTTGATTGGAAAAAATACATAAATGTAACAAAAAAAAAAACGATAAGTAACCAAAATAAACTTATTTGAAATATAAACAAAATATCCTTCAGTGTCTAAAACATTTAACTCGAACAGGTCAACACAATACTGTAACGTTAGCTATACCCCGCAAAAAATCAAGAGTATCCATTTTTACTCTGTTCTCACAGATTCTTTGAATCGCATGGCTATACACCCTACGGATTTTCTTTGGTGGTGTTTTTTTCAATTCCCGCTTGTGACCGTTCTATGATGTGGTTAGTATTAACTTGCTCTTTCATCAAATGTCAAACCGTTGAGTACAACCCGTAGCGGTTATTATTTAACAAAGCGTTCCACCGGCGGTGCCAAGCTTCTACATTGTTTTGTGTTCTTGGCAGCCGCAGTTCGACCTGTTCATGTATGGACCATAGATGCGGTGGAAATAATGGGGAACTCCATGTCACGGTCACTTTGAGCCCATTTATGTGTGAGTGCGGCCTACCCTTTACGTAGTACATCTCGAACCATTCAGTTACAGGCTCAGCGTCTTCGGGCAATACATGTTGCTTAATTTGCTCAAATGCGTCAGGTATTTGGTCCACCGGGAGATACGCTAATGCAAGTATATGGCGCAGCCGAAGTGCGAAGTCGCTGTCGTTACCATACCTTGAGGCAAAGCCACTTTTCTGAATATGACGCCACAAGTTTTGTCCAAGGTGGAAAAGGCATCCATGATGGCTTGCCTCAGGAAATTGAACACGGACCACATTTATCATTGAGATTTCAAAATCCGTTATTATATGTGGCGGATTTAGGTCAACTGAACATTCCGATGCATACGATCTCAGCTCTCGTAAGAATACCATGTAACTTTATTCTTGCTTGTCCGTTAGTAAACAATAAACCACAGGAACAATTTTCGTGCTCTCACTGGCATGTTGGACGGTGGCATGTATGGAGTATATTTGTGTAAAAAGTCCGGGGCATGTCCTAAAAGTTCCATCTATCAGCCATACTGAGGAATCCCTGAGGATCTTTCAATTGCTTTTGGTACAAAATATTAGCAAGCGGTTGTTGTTGCCCTCGCCATATTTAATGTCTCGTGCCAAAAAAATTTCATTGGCCACTTGTTTATATTCCTCAGGTATATTTATATCCCCTGAGGTTGCTGGTTCTGTAGGAGTGCTTTTTTTTCTTGCGCGACGAATTATCTGCCTCAAAGCATTTTTATTCGGCAATGAACAGGCACTAGTACTTGGTATACTTTCAAGTTGGTTTTGAATCAGCTGTGCTGGTTTGTCTAGGCTTCTATGTGCGGCATCTTTCAAGTTAGTTTTGAACACTATAACGTCAGATAAGGCTGCATTCGGCGAATGAGAGTGCTCACCCATTTTTTTCACGATTGTATGACGTTGACTATCGGCCTCTACGTATGTAGTCAATGTGCTATTGCATTGTTTAGATTGTTTTTGCACGCAACACCAGTAAAACTTTTTGTCATCTTCATGCTTCTTGTTAACACAGAACTCGTAACCTTCTATAATATGTAGTGTTATGCTACTTACATGCCATTTTCCAGTCTGCGTTGATGGGCTGCATTCATCTCATATATCTCTGGATATTTCGTATCACCTTTATTTTCATAGGACCCTGTAACGTTTTAAACCATAAGAACACAACAACAAATCATTTTCACTTCGTATTTTCACACTATCAGCACTTCTAAATCAATGTCGAAAGGGCTTACCTTTGGTGACCTTGTATTTGGCTTTCTCCGAAACTCTGCAATCTCGGGCTTCGTGCGCGCTGGTGCGCTACTTTTTTATCTATCGCTGTTATGTAATTTTGGCTGTGTTATCTTGTTGTTTTCTCTATTACGAGCCTGAAACCAAAATCTGACATATGGTGATGTCGTTGTTTATCTGGTTGTCATGGCAATGTCCATTCAAACTCATTAGCGGTCTGATATGTTTACTTCAATACTTTTACAAAAATACTTTTTCCCTCTTGGCCATTCACAAAAATTGCTTTTAATTTAAATAATTTTTAGAACTCTCCAAAAAGGGTATAAGAGCGGAACATTTCTGAAATTCGAGTGTCTCACTTCAGCTCTTGGAAAAGAAGCATCACCTAAAGGCCTTATCCCGGGGCCGCACTGCCCCGGGATCCTGCGAGCCTCTGTTGCTACGTCTCCTGCCTACAGCTGCTACTGGAGTAAGGCTGCTACGCCTCCTGCCTACTGCTGCTACTTACTGTGTTGCCTGCCTCTACTGAACGGCTCGCCAGACGGCTGCTACACCTCCTGCCTACTGATGCTTACTGTGTTGCCTGCCTCTACTGACCGGCTCGCCAGACGGCTGCTACTTCACCGGCCTACTGCTTCTGGAGTAAGGCTGCTACGCCTCCTGCCTACTGCTGCTACTTACTGTGTTGCCTGCCTCTACTGACCGGTTCGCCAGACGGCTGCTACTTCTTCTGCCTCCTACTCTCCGTGTCCTCCGCTCCCCTTTTTATATCCATACCTGTATTTTTTTAAAAACCTGTCTCACCTCATTCATCCTCATCTTCCTATCATTTTTTTAAATAGTCATTGTAAAATACCCATAATAAACTGTCATTTCTAAATTTTATCCTGGTTGTTGTTTCTTGTTAGGTTCTGGTTAGGTTCTTGTCGCTACACGACAAATGATAATGTCATTTCCGCGTTTTGATTTTTGGACATTAACAGTGACGACCGGATCGGACATGATTAGAAAAAAACTTCAGTATTATCGCACGAAAGTTCAAGACTACACTGACAGACTGCATAGAACTCCTATTTCTTCTGCTTATTATTAATGGCGTCCTACCCTCTTTTGAGAATTATTTTGCCTGTGTAAATTGGTCAAGTTCTCTTCTGAGAAACTGAAAATTAATGATTCTTGGGGAAAGTTGACAACCTTATGATTCTTGGGGAAAGTTGTTCCTAATGATGAGTACTATCAAAATAGCCGTGCATACACGATGAAATTCAACTTTGACTCATCATTACGAAAAAGAAACCTTTCGTACCACCCTCGGCAATATTTCGAATCAGTAACATGTCGGTGTAAAATGTTCGATGTAAAGTACTACCGAACAAAGAACGTTTCGCGCCACTGTGTGTCGGTGTAAAATGTTCGATGTAAAGTACTACCGAACAAATAATGCATCGAATAAACAATGCGTCGCATTAAGAAAGCATCGAAATAAGATCATCGATGTATTAAACTTCGAAGTAAAGTAATTCGATATCAAGTAGGGAACCCGGTTTAGGGAGATATCTATTCTCTTCATCTATTGATTCTTATGTGCCCACTGGAAGGAGGACAATAAACACTTAGTATAGTTAAGTTTCCATTTACAATAGACAATGGTACAGCTACAGTTTGAATATCCTCATAAAAAGTATTTTTTATAGTTTTATACTTTAACTCAGGTTTAATTAATATTGCTACACCATTGTGAACGTTTTTGGAATCTTTCCTATAATATATTATAGCCAGGTATTCTAAAGTTGTGGTGTTCTTTGAACCAAGTTTCATTAAGTAGACTAATATCAATATTCTGTTCCTGTAGGAATTTAATTGACAAGGGCTTTTTACTATTGGCATGTTTTTACATTTGAATGTTAAACTGCGCAATGCGTAGTCGGCTTGTTCAAGAGTTACTTAAAGCAATTATGGGCTCAAATTTTTTATCAACATATCTTTAATTTTTGTTGATGTTATTGGGGTAGTATCAACCTTGTTGCCCAAATCCACCAAAGTCTGTACTAGGGCCATTAGTACATCATTATTGGAGATGATCTGGGCTTTGATGTCTGTAGGACGGACATCCTTGTGCGGGGCCTGTGATACAAGCTTACTATTTACATTGTTATTCACAAGTTTATTTACAGGTTTATTTACATTATTATTTACAATTTGTACGGGGTTTGTTTTTGGCAATGGCAACGGTGGGAAATCCAGTTCAGATTTTTTTACACTTAGTGTTACGGTTGAGTATGTTATTTCACTTTTCTTTTCTGTAATTTTTTTAATCTTAATTGGACATACTTTGGATATGGCCAGATTAGGTCCACTGCCATTAACACAGCAGATCTCATTTGGTTTATCACATTCTTTGAATAAATTTTCACCTGAGCAGATTGAACACCGTTGTTTGCCATTGCATAACTTAGCCGAGTGGTTAAATGCTTCAAATTTTTGAAGCATTTGAAAACATTGCTGTAATGGTGGGATGTAATCAAATATTCTGTATGAGAATAAATCATATTGTACATTGTCCGGTAACTCATTTGACAGAAAAGTTATGATAACTGTCTGTAGTGGAACACGTTCTTGACCTACTTTCTTCGTAAAGCGTCTAATTGCTAGGATTTCATAGATGGACGTCAGTTTCGTGTAAAGTTCTTTGTTTGATATATTTGCTGGTATAAATCGGATGTTCCCTGTTCTTTCTATTTGAGTAGCCGGTATGTACGCTTTCATATTATACTTCTCTAGGAAAGTAGTATTATTCAGGAAATTATTCGCCGTGTTATATTGCTTGAACAATACTGCGATTTTATTGGAATTCAGTCGCTGTATAGCTATCACACCCTTAACTTCATTTGTGAATATATGATTCATATCTGTCCTTGCGGTCCAAGTGCTCAATGAACACTTTGAATTCGGTTTTGGAGGGATTCTCTGGATAAAGTCTTTTATAATTAGGTTTAAAGTATGGTTTGTACATGGGATTAGAGTCAATACGCTCACCGCCGCCGCTACCGCTGCAGTCCTCGTCCGTACCGACGACGACGTCGTCGTCTTTAACCCGAGGGCGCTTCGAGTGGGGCGGGTTATCCCCGCCCCCCTCGTTTCCGACCATTTATTAAGAAGACCTTAACACTGTTTAGGTGTTTTAGTGCAGTTTTTAGCTTTTATTCTCCTTTATAATTCAAGTTTTTTGAATTATAAAGGAGAATAAAAGTTTTTGAAAAGAATTTCTACCGCGCTTTTTCAAGTTCCCGCCAAGAATCCCTTGGTGACTGTTTGTTGGTGTTGCCGTTCTGGCGACTTTGTCGCTAGATCTAGGGGATTTCATGACTGTTTAGCGGGAAAAATTTTCTTTTCAGCGACAAATAAATATTTAGCGACTTTTAGCGTCTTTTGAACCGTAGGCTAGGCGACTTTTTTCAGAAATAATAATCGTGACAATCAAAACAAATAAGTAAAATTAATGTAACTTGTATGTCTGATTTTCGACTCTGCCCCTGGTATCACTCACGTAGAATGAGACTTAACGGGAATTCCCCTATCATAAACAAAAGCTGAGGAGTCGGTTCAAGTTCGTTCGTTAATTTCTTGTCTATCTCGCTTATTACTGTCAATAATGAGTGAGATAAATATATATACAGATTGATGTAATTAATAATTCATTCATTCATTCCTTAGATTATACAAACACTAGATACCGCGTTAGTACTGAATGACAGCGGTGAAAACAGGCCAACTTTAGCAGGCTAGTGTGCGTGTCGACATGTTGGAACGCTCGCGACCTGTTAATCTGTGTGTTGCCACAAAAGCAATACTACCGGAAAAAGTAGGGAAACTGTACAAGTTGGTGGATTACCTTCGATCATTTATTCTACAGTATAACCTAAATAAATAAACTTGGTAAATAAACTAAACTCATTTTAACCATATTATGTTAGCTGAATTTCGGTTAAGTATGCAACTATCTATTTTTTATCTTCACAGATTTAACTTAAATATCTATCTTTCGTGTAGCTAATGGTATGGTATGACTAATTTGGAACTACATAATTTGTAATATTCATAGGCACTACATAATGTATAATATTCTCAAGTAATAAACTAATTCATATAGCGACTGGTAAACAAATTAGACTGAAAAGAAAATGACTGAGTATTTATTTAATCCTTTTTCAATAGGTAGCGTCAAAAAAGACCCCGCCTTACTTGCGCAGGGTTTTTCAGGCCCATCTTTTAATTGGAAATGCAGTAAGAGGTGTGAAATCAGACCTCAAATAATAAAAATGGCTAGTATTAAGATTAATTTCGAGCCTCGGCTAATGTCCGAAGTCATGTTCGTTTGTGATAACAGATGTCATCTTTGATCTGCTAGATTGCACATTAGCCGATGCGTTTCGGTTAATGTTGGACATCAGTTAGCTAATGTTAAAAACGAAGTATTCGTGCGACTGCGGGGAGCGGAGCGGGGTACGTTTATTCAGATATGAAAGCTATTTCTAATATCAGGGCAAAACACTGCGGTAGCTTAGGTGAAGAGTAAAGAAAAACTATAGTAAGACGAGTATAAGTATTTTTTGTTGATTTTACATGTTCAACCTAAGACGAAGGATAAAGGGGGCTTCGCTTCGCTCACCCCCTTTATCCTTAACCTAAGCTACCGCAGTGTTTACGGCTACATCCCACATCATCACTTATCCCTGATTAAGACGGTAATTTTTCAAAATTAGCCTAGGTATACTGAAAAATAAACTTAAGTTTAGTTAACTTAAGCTAATGTCAACCATATTTTCTCACCCATCTTTAGCCTCAACAGCGTCGAGGCTAAACTGCAGTTTAGCCGACTAATGTTGAAATCATTTATCGCAATGAACATTATTTCGGACATTAGCCGACGCTCGAAATTAATCTTAAGACTAGCCGGCTAAACTTAAGTTTAGTTACACACCTAGCTTTAGCCGTAACATATATATCATTTATTACATTATTATGTTTTAGTTGTACTTGTGTGTTGACTCCAACCGGATTCCCAGATATAGATTTTGAAGCAAATCGGACTAGTAACTACGAACTATGACTGAGTGTGGTCACAACTGTGATTTTGCCACCCCGTATGGAAAAAGGCGAAGCTAGTTTATCACCTCATGTTCAAAAGTACTTTGGTGGGAGCATAGTTGTAATTTGTGGGGAAATTTTGCATTGAAAAACTGGCAACACTTATAAAACGTAAAGTGTGAATCATGTGAAATCAACAAGAAATTTACTTAATGTTTTACGAAATACAACGAATTTAGGTTGACTTCCCGTTGAAATGATGGCTTGTGATTTGCTTTTATTCATCCTTTGTAATTTCTACATACTTTAATCGCACAGCAAGGCATTTTTTATCAAATTTTGAGGACCTGTGAAACTGTACAACGCGTGCGTCTCCAATGTCAGCTCAAGGCAGACTGTTTGAATGGCGTCCCACTGTTGTGCGCCTTATTTTTCGACGCAATCGCAAAAGTGACACTCCGTCTATAGAGTAAATAGTCTAAGATTCATTCTTGCGCGCACTCTCTCTTGGTAACATGAACACAATCTGTTTTCTCTTCGAGTTCCTATTAAATTATTATTGAAAGTATTGGTGTTAGCGATAACTGTGCGTAAAATAGACTCGATATTCGTGATAAGCATGGACGTCCCTTTAAAAAAAAATATTTACACACAGCATTATAGAAGTGAATGGGAAAATTATGAAGAATTCAAAAATTGGTTGAAATCCGTGCCGGGAAAATGCTTCAAAGACTCGAAATCGGCCAGTGACATGAAATTGCTTTAGAACTAAATGCACACAAATCGTAAATGATATTCTGGCACCTCATTTCGAGAAGGAACTCCGAAGTGACATAGGTGATCACAAATACAATTTACTGTTAGACGAATCAACAGATGTAAGCGTCACAAAATATCTTGGTATCGTCGTAAGGTATTTTAGTTTAACACAAAACAAAGTAGTATCTGCGTTTTTAGCTCTGCAATCGCTGGAGAGTTCTGATGCTGTTGGAGTAGTAACTGCTCTGATAAAATGTTTGAGAGATCATGATCTGGACTTAAATAATTTGATTGGCATTGGAAATGACAACGCAGCTATTATGACTAGATCCAGACACAGCGTTTATATGATTCTCAAAACGCAGTATAATCTTCCACATCTCATATTGATACCATGTGTCTGCCATTGCCATGTAACTCGCGCATCAGAAAACACTTTACCAAGGAACATAGTTTTTAATTCGTGAAACATACAACTGGTTTTCACCATGGTTATGAATTAATCAATTGTGGTGAATCACCGCTAAAAATCTTGAAGGTTTGTGACAAGCGGTGGCTCTCGATTGAACCGGCAATAGTTAGTTAGTAAGACCACGATTTATTGATTTTAATGTGAAATTAGGAGAAGAAATACAAAAACGGCTTCCGACTAACTATGAAGCCCTAGAAAAAATGGCTCTATTGAGCGAGGAATAGGCACTAAAACAACCGAAAAACACATCAATATTAGATCTTGCAAAGGAAATGGGAATTTCCGAAGAAAAAATAAACAAAATTTTGCAGCAATGGTAAACTATTCACTTTGTCAATTGGAGTCCGCTAAATGGAGATCCTATTAGATTTTGGGCTAAAGTGGCTGCATATTAAAATGCAGTAGGAAATAGTAGGAATAAATACCTTACAGGATTTATGTGATTTCGCTATCGCTATATTATCATTGCCACATTAAAACGCAGAAGTGGAAAGAGTGTTTAGCTCCATGAATATTGTGAAAAACAAACTTCGCAATAAACTTTCTGAAAAACGCTAAATTCTATTCTTCTAATCAGAAATGAACTCAGAATTAAAAACAAAAATTGCTCTACATATGACCACCAGGACGAAGTTGTTAACGAAGTTGCTAAACGAAGATCAAACCCAACCGGAGACCTTGGAGAGGCTTTATCTTCCGCTGACATTAAAATTGAACACCCATATGACTTCTTCCTTGATTTTGAATTTTAGGTATAAGTACCTAGCTAATTATCCAGTTTTTTTGTAAAGTAATTAATGCTTACCTACATATTTAACTGTTTAAAGATTAAGGACTAGGCGTTTTGTTTGTTGATGGATTTTTTCAATAAACATGTTTTATTTATTTTGCCTGTTCGATATATTAACAGTTTTGTTAGATTATTATTTATTTATTCATTTTAGTGTAATAAAAGGTGTTTGCATGAATTACACAAGTATAATACTAGATTAGACTTGGGAAACAGCAGTTTATATAACAGATAAAATCTAGGGACATCTAGCGGATTTTCAGAAAATATTTTTTCGCATATCTAATTAATAAAGGAATTTTTCAAAGTATCTAGCGACTTTAAATTTTGTAGAACGGCAACACAGTTTTTTGTAAAAGTTTTCAGTTTTTCATTTCAGTTCTTACTTCTTAGATATCACAATAAATAAACGCCTAAACTCTTGTGTTATTTCGTGAAAATGCCGCCACGTAAAAACTATACTGAAAGGGAAAAGAAAGAACTACTAACAGTGGTGAATAAGTAAGTATCTACAAAGCAGTTAAAATAATTTCGTTGCGCGATTGTACCCCAATAATGGTACAGTTATTCTATGGGTATGGGTAAAACTGTTTATTTATTTCAGGTACAAATCTATCTTAGAAAACAAGTGTACTAATGCGGTCTCTGTGGAGAAAAAAACCCAGACTTGGGAAAAGTAGCCTGCGAATATAATGCAGGAGCTGAATTTCCCATGTTTGCTAAGCAGCTAACTTCTGCATATCAAAATCTAAAGAGATTGACTAGACAGAATGTGACGGAAGAAAATGTGAGAATAATGCGTATTATCTCTACATTTAAGAGATATTTGTTCTCCTTGGAGCAAAAGCTGAATATATACTAATTTTGCTGTAAGAACACTTACAAATGATTTAATTTGCTTCTCATATTGTTTTTAGATCAAGAAGTACATATTGAAGACTGAGGAATTAAAGAAATTTAAAAAAGATGATTCACACGACAAGGTGGGTGTACACTTGTACAGTACATAAGTTTTTGAGAGTGTCTTCATTATAATAACTATAATCGAATCGAAATTTTCAGAAAGAAATTAAGGCCACAAGCGAAGGGACTTTCAGACCAGCACTGAGCGAAGCGCATGCACAAATGTTGGTATTGATGAGTGACCAAATAAAGCCACTGTCCAACAACTGCGACAGTGCATCAGAGTATTACAAGATTGGTGAGTAATTTACATAGTATAATTATAGCCACTTTGCCACAAATAACCTTTATGTACCATATGTGTGACAATGAATTTACATTATTATTACATTTTTCACAGATGAAGACACTGCTGATCAGTCTGATGATGCTATTGTGGTAGATTATTATATAAGTCCAGGTCCCAGCCTCACCCAGCAGCAGCCACAAGAGTGTGAGTATAAAATACTATTTAGTGTAAATCTCCAAGTAGTTGACAGTAAACACTTTTCCTAAATATAGCTATGGTGTTACGAAATCTTCCATCCATCCATCTTCCAGAGCCGCATTATTCACTTCACTTTTTTTTGATATGTATTTGAAATTGAATTAACCTGTACATATATCCTCGTAACGCCCACGAGCCTTTTTTTAGTATTTATTAGAAATGGGCTTCCAGCCCAACTCTAAAATCCATTTACTGAGAACAATCACCCAACAACCTTTATTTAGGATCAAATTTGCCGCCACATCGCCATTTTACAAACATATTACTTCCTGAGAGCATCCTCTACTTTATAGAAGTGTTTATGGTTGCGTAATTAAAAAAGAAACTGTAAAAATCACATGTGAAACTGTTAAAGATGGAACGCTCAAGGAGAAGAGGTAACTAACTGTATCTAATTATATCTTTTTAATCTTAATGTTTTTGCTAGAGATTTATGTTAAAATAGATTCTTGTAAAAGCATTCTTTAAACCAATGTTCTTCTTTTCTATGACATTGTTGTGATTTGTGAAAAAATTATAGTGACTTTTGTTACTATAAAAAGGAAATCGGGCCTTTGGTCATTATTTGAGTTTTATGTATTTTAACGAGGTTAATTTTTATTTACAGGTTTATGTGAACGTGAAATTGAGCATGAATTGAATGAATCGAACTTGGACTCGTATGCTGACGGAAGCGATGTCGATGACAACGACTACTTCCCAGACGAACGCGAGAGGCCTTTAGACAGTGAAGATCACTCTTCAGATTCATCTTCCTCGCCAGACAATGAAGATGCCGAGCTGATTCTGCCAGCATCACCACAGCGAGTAAGTGGACGAGGAAGAGGGCGAGGAAGAGGTACTTCTACTCTCAAATAAGTACGTGGAAGCTCAAGAGGACACGGCAGCCGTAGCTCAAGTCAGCAGTCAGAAGGCAGTGTAGGTTCTGTTGATGTTTCTTCTAATGTTTGGCAAGAGAAAGAATTTACTCCCACAATTATTCCTCATACGTATCCTACTTATTTGCCCATTAACACTGAAGACAAAAGTGACTATTTCAGGATCAAAAAGTGGACTATTTCAGACAGTACATTGATACTGAAATGATGGATTTGATAGTCACAAAGACAAATCAGATGGCCATTTACAAGACAGGAAAAAGTCTGAATCTGACTGTGGCTGAACTAAATGTTTTCGTAGGAGCTGTAATGTTTATGGGTTGCATTAATTACCCACAAATTCAATTCAAAGTCATTGCACAAAACATATCGAGAAACAGGTTTTTACTCTTGAAAAGTACCGTCAAATCCCCTAATTTCGCCTAAAATTTAACGAATTTTTAAGTTTGAGTATAGCCTATTTTGAGAAAATTACATAATATTGCTTGTGTATTTTAGTTATAAAAAACTACTTATTTCATATAAAAATGTAAATTAATAGCAATTTGTTTGAAGCAGGCGAACATTCTGCTAGGCAACTTTAGGGAAAAGATCCCTATCTTTTCGCTAAAGTTGCCTAGCAGAATATATTTTTACACAGGCAACATTATTTGTCTATGGATACACACCCGACCAAAATAAATAGTAATTCTTTAATTTGAACCTTATTGTAATCTTCTAAAGATACAGTTTAATAAAATAAAGGCGGTAGGCGAAATTAGGTGTCATTTTGGAGTAAGTTTCATACAAATCGCATTTTTCGTGCAGGGTTGTCAAAACACTGTAGGTACCTAACGTAATTAAATTAAAAATTGATTTATTTGAAGTAGGTATGAATATTTTTTATGAAACCAAGTAACTGACACTAATGTCTTAAAACAATAAATCACACAATATGGTGGCAAAATAAATAACACTACAAAAACTTTAAGCATTGTAGGTATCGTATAAAAAAGCTTTCACTTTTACCTCCTGATGAAAATGTGCTTTTCGAAAAGGTAAATTTGTTAACTTATGGTTTCAAATAATTATTAATAAGGCTCTTAACTCAATAATAAATGTAACACCAAAAATTTGTGATAAAAATATTTTTAGAAAAATTATTAAAATATGAGTCGACTAACATACACATCCATTCAAGTTTTGTACCTACACAAAATTATCAGTTCAGAAATAGGTAGAGACACGTTAGAGAGACTTACGTTCGGTTTATGATACATGTCAGCGGAAACAAAATTTATATATTGTAAATTTTCAATTTGGCGTTGAAAACCCATAGGCCTCGACGTCCAACTTTGGGAGTAGGTAACACTTTCTCGATATCAGTTAAGTATACAACTGAGCTATCTTCAACTAAAGGCCAACCAAATTTACCTTTGCCCCTATTCCTTAAGTACATTACACGGAAACAATTGCCGTCGATTTCAGTTATTTGTCCAATATAAAACTTTAATGTTTTCGATGTTTCAAACTTGACTAAAACGAAAGAGTTAAGGCTGCAATCACCTGCTGTTTCCTCGATTAATACGTCTTCCTGTTTGGTAACAATGTCTTTTTCCTCGGATGATATTATTAATTCTTCATTAGATACATCTAGCAAAGAAAATCTGCTTACAGATATATCAGAATTATCAGAGGATAATTCTTGTTTTATGTCGTTCTTTGTAGACTTCTTACGTTTCTGGGTCGCCTCGACAGCATCCGCAATCACAGCATTTATATTGCTCTCTAATATTTTATCCCAATAATCTGTATCTATTTTGCCCTTATCGGAGGCTTTTGTTTCGATTTTGAATTCAGGATCAATCCAAGGTAAGGACTTTGATGAAGGCCCAGGTTCATATGTGGAATTGTCAATGGGGATCCACAGGCAAAACGAATCGCAGATGGCGCTATTAGCGATCCGGCCATGTCAAACTTTGTTTATGTTTTGGTTATGAACAGATTTGTGTGTTTTATGGGTTCTACACCGTGTTCAATAGCCTTTTCGACATGTACAATACGTGGAAGCTTAAAGATCTAAAGGACGAACTCAAGAAACGAGGAGCTAAAGTAACTGAAAAAAAGCAGACCTTGTGAAAAGGTAGGTTAGCTCGATGAAATACACAAATTATATTCTAATTTAATGCTTCTAGGTATTTTTATCGTGTTCATGAGATATTTGTTAACTGCATCAGTCTGAATTTGTAAAAAATGATAGTTTTCTAATCCCATATTATTTCTTCATATTTTAGGTTAGAATTCTATGACCAGAACATTCAATGTGGCAGCTCTCAAAGTTCTATACAAGGACAGAATATGGTTGATGTTCCAGCTGCAGAAACATTTCAAGACATCAATAGCTCAGTTGTTCTGCCCAAAATTACAAAATAGCACATACAAAGCTACTTTGAAGGTTTGTTCTTACATTTTCTGAATGGTTTTATTTAGACATAAACTCTATTGAATTAAAGTACTTACTTACAGCATTATCTTATCTTTGTTGTTGCTTACAGGTTTGATAAAAATATTGGTGATGCAGTAAAACTGTATGAATCCAGATACCTCCACGTTTTGAGATCAAGTCAGCAAGGACAAGATACATTTTTGAAAGGTATGTAAATAAATGGTCGTTATTTATTTGCTAAGTAACTAGTATTGAATTGACACTAACCTAGTGGTTATTGTATCACACTGAAGCATGGGTAATTGGGTATACCTTATACAGGCCACAGATTGTAACATTTCTTGCAGAAAACGAAGTAGAATGCTATATCTATACCACCTTTGTGCCCACCCTAGAAACCTAGCTATGACCAAATAACTGCTGCTTTTATCAGCTATAATACAAGACCTAAGGCCCAACTACTTCGAAAGCAGAATTAGGCTTATCCCGAGTTAACTTTGACAACTCCATACAAACTCGGGACAACTTTGTCTTGTCTTGTGTCTTATTAATTCTGCTAAGAAGTCGAGAGCCTAAGTATATGAAAACAGTCTGGATAGTGGTATAATTATTTTGTTTTTGTATAGGTTATTGCAAGGCATCCATGAAACAGCTGCAATATGAAGTTAATATAAAAATTAGCCAAGAAGGGATGCCGGAAGAGTTCAAAACAAAATTATATTACGTAATGAAGTATCAACTTCAAAATTGCAAACATTCCACCAGCCGGCAAAGAAATATTATGCTACACCACTGAGATCCTCTAGATTACCATCAAAACGAGATATCAAAAGAACAGTATTTTCACCTTATTTAAGAAACCATCCAAACTTTGACAAGGAATCATACCAAAGCCGATTCTTAAGCCTCATTTTAATTTTTCCAGCTTCCATGCCCTTGAAACAGATATATCTGCCAGCAAAAACACATGCAATAAGTCTTGATCATGATTACAGGGAGAAAAGTCCGGTAAATGAGTTTTTAGAAGCCATGTATTTGGAAAACATAACTGAAGAAAAAAATATTGAAATAGAGACAAGTACCAGAGGCCAAAGTACCAATAAAGTGTGGCATGATCTTAGAAAAAGTCACATCACTGCAAGCATATTCCATACTGCGTGCCACTTGAAAGATGAGACAAAAGTGAAGTATGCTCAATAAATTTTAAATAAAAGAAATATTAAAACAAAATCGATGGCTCATGGAATGGTCAATGAAAGTGTAGCAATAAAGAAATATACAGAGATGTACGAACTGGAAGCTGTAGAATGTGGGCTGTTTTTGTCAAAAGAACGCCCTTATATATGCGCTTCCCCGGATGGTCTACTCGGATTGGAGACCATAATAGAAGTAAAATGTCCCCATGCCTCAAGATACAGTGAGATCACTCCGGAGACTGTGCCTTATTTATATTATGATGACAATGGGCAACTTTCTTTAAAAAAGAAAAACATTTATTATTACCAGGTACAAGGACAGTTATATGTGACAAAAAGAAGATATTGCAATTTTATTGTTTATACTTTTAAAGATCTGAAAGTAGTGTATATAGACAAAGATGATACATTTATCGACTAAATGGTACAAAAGCTTGATCAGTTTTATAATGGATTCTTCAAACAAGCTATTATCAATAAATATTTCTTTAAAGACTATAACAGTATAATTAAACAAAATTGTTAATTGTCTCTTGCATTACCCGTGTTACACTCAGTTACTACTGTTAGTACACCAGGATGTAGTACCTACACCGTGTACTACAGGTAAAAATTCTAGTTTTGGCACACCTAACTTCTCATCATTCTCATTAATTTACTACCTATTTTATAAGTATGAATGTTCAATAAAAAAACTTTATGCATGTTATTAACATTTTATTTCATAATATTTTCCCTAAAATTGCAAGCCATTGCACAAATAAACAAAATCCCTGAGCTTAAAGGAGTAAAGTAAGGAGAAAAGTCTGATTTTAAAATTTTGTACGTTTTCGCCAAACCTATAATTCTTTCTATGTGTACCCGTTTACTGGCCAGACTTCGATTTTTTAATACCTGAACACCAGGAATTTGTGTACGTCCTTTCAGAAACATTGGTATGTTGATCATAACATTTTTTGATATCAAAAGATCCTGAACATTAAAGCCCGTATCAGCCATTATAGAATCACCACTTTCACATAAATAGAATATAAAATAAATAATGGAAAGAAGCAACCTAGATAGGTTGCTTCTTTCCATTATTTGACGGTCACTCACAGAGCCTCCGTAGCAGTTTGACACATAATTCATAATTCATAATTCTTTATTGAACACAGTTATTTAAAAAAGATACATTAAGAGAAAACATATGTACAAAGGCGAGCTTATCTCTAAAAAGAGATTTCTTCCAGCAAACCAAGGCATGACAGGAAATTTTATCAATAAAGGGTAGGCAGTGCACAATATATAAACAATAATAAAATACATATAAGTAAATTACATATCTATAAAATACGGTAAATAAAATACATACTCGTATCTAACAAACTACTAAATACGTATCAATACATACATAAACCTGTACATAAAGTTTACATATAATAATAATATACATACTAAAACTATCACAAAAGAGAGAGGAAGTGCTCTTTTACCCGGTTTTTGAAAGCGAAAAGAGTCGGGCTGTCTCTTATCGCACAAGGAAGTGCGTTCCACAGTCGGACCGCCTGCAACCTGAAGGAGTGCTCATATGCGGAAGTGGTATGCCTTGGAGTGGCTAAGAGTGAGACCGTGTGAGATCTCCGTTGCCGATCTCCTGAAAAGAGATACTCAAAGCGGTCTCGAAGGTAGCTGGGGTAGCGCGGATTTTTCAATATATTGAAAAGACAAAAAAGAATATGGGAGTCTCGGCGACGACGAATCGGAAGCCACCCCAACTCTTTGCGAAATTGAGAGACGTGGTCGAATTTGCGCAGCCCGAAGATAAACCGAATCCCGAGATTCTGAAGTCGTTCGAGTTTGTTCAGAAGATCACACATGTGAAATAAGACCTCCAGGTGTGGCCCCTATCATAGCCTTCAGGGTATTTTTATGTTTGTAGCTGCTGAAAGTGGCTTGTTGAGATACCGGGTTTGATGGTTTCATAAAAGGTATCTCTGTCATATCGATGATTACCCTTGTATTTGGAAAATCCATTTTAAATTGTTCTGGCATATAGAATTTTACCAGATCTTTATTGGGCCAAATATTTATAGTTGACCATATTTCATACATGAAATTGACCCATGTGATAAATATGTTGCTTTAAAATTTTAAATAGAAATGCCAACTCTACATCTGGCCAATTTCTTCTTTACTTGATCATTGTAATCAATAGTTGCTCCTGTGGAGAAACATTCACAACTCTACTCTCCCTGTAGTTCAAGTCGTAACACATTGGGCACAATGTATCAAATAAAAGGATAAATTTTTGAGAAGTCTCCATTCCAGTGTAAAACTGAATCATGTTGTTATCACTACTGATGGCATTTAGTGACAATATACCACAACTGTGTGCAGTTTGTGTTGATACTTCATGCCTGTTTGTTGGTACAGGGTCATCCGGCTGACTTGATGTAGTTGTAGTCACTTCCACTTTATTGGCTGCTGGAGGAATTTGACAACTAGTGCCAGCCTCAAGGTTTTGTGCAACAGAAAAATCTATTCTTTTTCTCAACCTCTGCTCGTGTCTCAGTCATCTTGACGTGGGTGTTGTTGCCAGGTTACTCCAACGAAAAACACTAGGCACGATGCCTTGTTTTAGGAAGCGCTGCTGCTGTTGACATCCTGTAACAATAATAATACTTGATTTGTCACTTTGGGAATTGTTTTGGTTTTGTTATTGACAAGGATTTATTGTAGGAGGTACAGGGACCTCCATAAACCAAGTCCTCCATAAAACAAGACCAAGGCTTACCTGTATACGCAGATTCTCCCATATAATCCGATTCTCTAAAATGGTCTCGGCATACCCCCGAGTGCATTGTTGCAACGAAGTTTTTTCTCCGAATTGCTTTTCCCCATCGTTTTTTGAGGTCGGGATTTTTGGGAAATAGATGAACTCCATTTTTATAACATCCTGGTACGGCACAAAAAGGCATAACTAGTGAAATTTATGGAAAACCACAGTAAAACTGAATATTTGTACGGGAATGACAGTTCAGCCTGGCCGTACCGATGATGCGCCCTCTACAGGGATAAAGCGGCAGTGTGGATCCCCATTATATTTGGACTGATGTTCTCTTTTATCGATCCTTCATTGTTGTTTACGTTTTCTTTGGTATTATTGCAGGATATCGATTTCGGCGGCGACCTAGGTACAGATTTAGAAGCATGTCGAATCTGATTCTTTAGCATGGCTTTCTTAGCTTTTTTGGGTGTGAGGGCTTCTGTTGAGTTGAGCGCATGTGTATTATATCTTCCATCGAAATAGATACACCGTGTTCTACTTAAAAAAATAATCTTCTAACTTTCTGTGTGGGTTTCAGAGTGCGGAATTCTTTCAAATAGTCCAAAAGAGCATTATCAACATCGTATGACGTCGATTCCTCGTAGTCGGGAAGCTTTGTCAAGACTTTGTGGGTATTGAAAGGGTGAATACCCGTACTTCTAAATGCACTGAATATAGTTTGCTTTTTTTGGTCACTAACAGATTCCATTAGGGATCTCAGTAGCATAGAAAAGTGGCTTTTATTGAGTGTAGTTAATATAATAAACCGCCCGAGCGCGCGAGTGAACGGACGTGTATACGGCGGAATTAAAAACAGTACTATTTATTACGCAAAATTAATGGGTACAAAGTGTGATGGCTGCGATTAAGCAATATTTGATATACTTTTTATGGAGTGCTCGCAGGATAAGTGCAAAAAGTTGTATCACTTAAAGTGCCTCGGATGGACCAACGAACAGTTCGAGGAGCTAACGGAGGAATACAAGAGCTCTTGGGTATACCCAGCGTGCCGGTGCAGTATTCCTAAAATGGGGAATACGGACACGCCTATCAAGGGAACATTGATGAACGAGACCTTCACGCCGGGAAGCTTCGTTAACCTTCAGCCCCGTGGTTCGCGTAACATTGAAGACACGTCTAATATTCGTAATAACACAGAAATACTTGGGGTTCTGAAGGAGCTCAGGATAGAGATGAAATCTCAACAGGAAGAACAGGGTAAGAACTTTAAGAGACTACAAGAACAGTTAGCGTCGATTGAAACAGAAATAAAAGGCCTGCGCAAAAATATGAAGGTAGTTGAAGAAAACTCCAAAAAACTAGACCAACTTGAAAATCTCATACTAAATGGGCAGCACGAAGTCACGGAAAAAACTGTATTACCGACGGATACTTCAACTAGCACAAGACCAACATTTGCAAATATGGTAAAACAATCCAATCAAGACGCAGCAAAAAGTGTGCTTCCAAAGGAAAGTCGGGCCACGAAACCTGCGGACGTGTCGGTGACGGTAATCAGCCACGGCAACATCGAAGATAATCAAGAGAACCAGGAAGGAGCTTGGCAAACGGTCATACGGACAAAGAAAAGTCCGGGTCTACGGTACCCTCGAAAAGAAGTTAAACTAGGAGGATGTACACAGTCTGCAGAAATTGAAGGGACGGAGCAGAAAAAATATCTTCATGTTTGGAACGTAAAAAAAGGCACATCAGTAGAATCAATGGCAGCATTTGTTAAAAAGATCTGCGGAGAAAAGGCGGAAATGAAAGTTGAAAGCATAAAACACAAAAAAGAAAGAGACTATGCTTCTTTTATAATGTCGGTTCCAGAAAGTCTATATGACAAATTATGTGAAGATAAAAATTGGGCGGTAAGAATAAAATATTGCGAGTGGGAATGTTTTTTTTTGAAAAGACCCGAAGGAACAGAACAACCAAGACTGACTAAAAGTGAAGTCACCATTTATTATCAAAATGTAAGAGGTCTGAGAACTAAGCTGGCTGAGGTTTATTCCAGCTTCCACTCATCGACGGCAGACATATTCGCGTTTACGGAGACAGGCTGTGCTGAATCCATTCAGGATGAAGAAATAGTTCCACCCGGGTATGCTATTTTGCGCTGTGACAGGGCGGACGGCCGGAAGCAAGGCGGTGCATGTCTCGTGGCCACACCGTGATTCGAACTTCGCAGAGTCGCTGTGCCGGGTAGTGTGAATATTGACAATCATTCGTTTGAACTGGTTACGGGTGCGGTGTATGCACAAAATAGATTTTTATGGCTATTGTGTTGTATCTACATACCTCCAAACACGAGCGAAGTAGAATATATGCTCATGTTTAGAATAATTGAACAATATTGTGATAAGTATAGTAGTATAATAGTGGTAGGTGACTTTAATTTATTTTCTAGTACAGTGGAGATACGTAGTTACTATGAATATTTTGTAACATACTGCGGGTTCAGACAGGGTAACAACGTAAATAACTGCAACAATCGTCAATTAGATTTAGTTTTAAGTAAGTGTGACAAAGACAGTTCATGCGTGAGCGTGCGCGCGGCGGACACGGCCTTATTACCAATGGATAAGTACCACCCCCTGTTGGATGTGGTAGTGGAGATGAGCAGTCGTACTCGCGCGCATCTCGGATATTCCACTGATAACGCTAGGGGTGACTCATCGCGTAATACACAGACCGGTTGGAATTTTAACAAAGCAGATTTTTTATCTCTATACTCGGCAATACGTGACGACTTAGAAGACGGGTTAGATTATTTCTATACCTCATTGAATATAATTTTTGATATGTTTGTCCCAAAGAACAGGCAAAGAAAGGTGAAGGAAGAGTATGTCTATCTAAAGTGGTATACTAGGGAAGTAATCAGAGAAATTAAACTAAAATGGTATTTGCATAAGAAGTATAAAGCTAGTAAATTAAATTTGGATTATGTAGAATTTTCACTGTGTAGGGCTAGGGTAAAAACTTTGATAAAAGTAGCGAGAGAACAGTATAGTCGTCTAGTGGAGAACCACATGTGTGAAGACCCCAAGGCGTTCTGGGGATATATTAAGTCCATGAGAGGCAACAGGTGCCCCCAAAACATAATGAAGGATGGGGAGGTGCTCTCGTCGGAAGAGATCGCTCAGGACAGTGTACAGTGTGAACCGAGCCAAATTAGACGTCGACGATGCCATGGCTGAGTCTGATGCGAATGCGGCGCGCGTGCACGTAGACCGGCTACTCCTGGGGCAGGTGCGGGACGCTCTCAGGCGACTCAATCCGAAACGGTCGGCGGGGCCGGATGACATTCCGCCATATCTTGTGAGGGATTGTCGGGAAGTGTTAGCTGAACCGTTGACATGCATTTATAATAAGTGTCTGGAGCTAGCGACTTTTCCGGAGCGCTGGAAAGTTACCAGGGTGATACCTGTTCCAAAGGGCAGGGCTGGCTCTAGGGTTGACGGTTACAGACCGGTAGCAGTACTTTGTACGCCTGCGAAAGTATTTGAATCGGCGATCCAAAAGGAGTTACTAGCGCAAGTAGAACCTCAGCTGTCAGATGCTCAGCATGGTTTCAGGAAGGCTCGAAGTACATCTAGCAATTTGTTGAATCATATGGCTCAAATTATCCCAGTAGTTGACGGCGGAGGACAGGTAGATGCAGCATATTTTGATTACAAAAAAGCATTTGATTTGGTGGATAATGATGTACTATTTAAAAAGCTTGCAAATATTGGTTGTACGCCTAAGCTTCTGAAGTTCTGCGTGAGCTACATGGGTGACAGAACTCAATATGTGGAATATGGTGGACACCGGTCGCAACCATACTTCACTAGATCGGGGGTAAGCCAAGGAAGTACTTTGGGGCCTCTTAAGTTTACAATAATGATAAACGACTTACCAAGTTATGTAGAAAATTCTGGTTGTTTATTGTTTGCGGATGACCTCAAACTATCCTTGGCGATATTTAGTAGTAGTGACAGTGTAAAATTACAAGAAGATATTGACCGGGTAGTTGAGTGGAGCAATACAAATAAGTTACAATTCAATGTCTCCAAATGCGCTGTAATTTCTTTTACGCGAACAAGTAACCCTATATTGAGTGACTACAAAGTTGGCGACGCACAAATGCAGCGTGTAAGAAATGTTAAGGATCTGGGGGTCAGGTTGACATCAGACCTGAATTATAGAGAGCATATAGAAGGAATTTGCAACAAAGCGTATCGCAATCTGGGGTTCATCTTGCGTACCGGGCGCACCTTCATGGGGACTTCCGCGTTGATTACGCTATATAATTCACTCGTTAGGTCACAACTCGAATCGAACGCAGTTATATGGGCACCGCACGAAGCTAAATATAGTCTTATGTTGGAACGGATACAAAATAAGTTCATAAGATACTTGTATTTGCGGAGGTACGGAGTCTATCCCTTCTACCCTCTGAAATATCCTACTCTTTTTATATTAGGTATGGTAGGGTATAACGAACTTCGGGTTAGAAGGGAAGTAGCTCTGGTATCGTATGTGTACAAGGTGCTGATGGGTAGAATATCCAATCCCATGTTGCTGGGCGAGGTGAACCTTTGCGTGCCGGACGGGTACGCGGGCCGCCGCCGCCGGCCGCCGCTGCTGCTGGTGCCGCGCGCGCGCACTAACTTGCTGACGCACGCGCCGCTCACGCGAGCTATCACAGCGCTCAATCTTATGTCGGAGCGAATAGATATTTTCGGGGATACAATGTCTGAATTCGCAAGAACAGCAATATTTGTGTTTAGCTACATGGAGGATAGGTTAAAATAAAAAAACGTACTTTAAGGATAAAATATTTAGATATTTCGATATATTTTTAAATTTTTAGTGTGTTATTCTGTTTCTGATTACTTATCTGCCGTATTAGGTTCTTGCCTGTAATGGTAGGTATTTGTGGAAAAATAAATAATTTAATAAATAAAGTTTCTGATTGCTTTTATATTTTATATTCTAGCAGAACATTTCTCCATTTTCCTTTCATTGGTCTGAATAAACAGACATCGAGTGGTTGTGTCATATGTGTGGAGTTCGGTGGTAAAAGAGTGAACCGTATATTGTGTTTTTCGCACAATTCTACCATACGGACACTAATATGAGAATCGAGATTGTCCCCTATCACAAGCTTTGGTCTTTCTCTTTTTCTGGCCCACGGTATTACAACTGTTACGAACCACTCAAATGTAGACATGTCTATCCACCCTATCTGTTGTATCTGGTACCATCCGGTCCATTGCTATACCACTGTTCCTAAAGGTGTTCGGATTTGTAGATGACATACGGCGGCAAACATTCGCCACTTGCAGTTATGCTGAACATTACCGATATAGTGATTTAATACCCTTTCCGGATATTTATCTCCTCTGCGGAAAATACATTTAGTTGATCCGGGGTTATCAGAGAAATTAGTTTCGTCGTAATTCAGTATGTTTTCAGGTGGGACATTGGACATTGATAACTTCAAGTTATTGAAGTAGTATTGTATTTCATCGTTTGTTTTTTCCGCTCTAGCTCTTTATATATTTTGACTTGATCGTAATGTCAACGACTTACGATGACGTTCTACGAAGCTCAACGCCCATTTTTTATCTGGAGCCTTCCCATTGAAGGACGATTCCCTGCCGTTTATTGTCAGGTATCTATGAAACGATTAGACTCCCTATCTTGTATGAAAAGAGAGTTTAGAATATTTACAAAGATTTATTTAAGAGAAGACAGAGCAAGGTCGTGCGTGTGAACTCGTGAGACGGACTTTGCGCATTTAGGCTGCGACTCCCCTGATGAGGTCCGGTAGCAGGAGCGGCAGCACACAATGGCCAATAGAGGGCCGCGAGGAGTCCGGTTTAGCAGAGGGGTTTCAGGTCCAGCGGTGTGAGCAGGAGCGTAGGTAGGCGGGGGCACAGGTGGAACCATGTTACAGTCAGGTCCAGTGGCGTGAGCAGGAGGGTAGGTAGGCGGGGAACAGGTGGAACCCTGCGGAGGACACAGCGTGAGGAGCGGAAAAAGGTGGGAGAGCCTTAAAGGAACCTAGCTATCGAAGGCATTGCAGACAGAGTTGTAGCAGTAGGGATAGAGATACAAAAGACATTTACTAAATTATATACACAGAAAAATAGAAAGGACTACGAGCCACACAAATGTTTACATACCCAAGCATGGGGGTCAGCAATTAATTACAGCACATCACGTAAAGGCAGCACATCAAGTAAAGGCCTTCTATATAAACAACACAAGTTATTATCACAATTATGTAAATTAACAATTATAAGGGACTAACCCATCGATGCAACTATGGCGTAATGAGGAGATCAAAATAAAACTCAGAGGATATGTCTCAGCTATACAGAGCTCAAGGAAGGAATGCGTCAAAAACAATTGAGAGTTACCAAACGAAATTCCAGGCTTGAATTCTGAACCTTTGCTTTTCAGAAGGCTTGTCAGCCAGTAAGGTTGTCAAATGAAATAAAAAGAAGTTTTACTACAATCTCTTTACTCCAGTACGACTTAATAGTAAGTAGTACTTAATTTTAAGCAAACCATGTTACATTTAAAAAGGAGAAAGGGTCGCTTATTATATTAGCATACATTATATATATGTCGCAGATGGATAGTATAATCAGATGTTTTAGAAACCATTAGTAGGTATGCAAAACAGCTCCGGTATGTAAAACATCTTAACAACGTCAAGCTGGATTGTCAATGTAACGCATTCGACAAAACAGCTACCTACGTTTAGATGTAATGTAGAATTACCTGCAGTTAGGGCTCTCATGACATGACTCTCGTTTGTTGTAGGGTAACCATATTTAAATAATACTGTAAATATTTATCGTAAAAATTTTTAATGAACTGTTCATTTGTTGTAGGGTAAATAATACTTAATAATTAATTAATACTTAATAATGCTTAAAAATTATTTATTAATACACGTCAAACTAGAGTGACATTTTGAGCCACAAAGTACTTTTTTTTAAACCTTGGGATGGTACTTAAAGGAACACGGCGTAATTGACACTGACAACGACTTCAATCAATTCTTGAAATACCTATTAGAAATAGATGATAAGTATGCGTTTTCAACAAATATGTCGCATGAATTAAGTTATATTAAAAACAAAGGTGGAACAGTGCTGTTGAATGAAGAGTATCAGTACTATAAAGTGAAATCTTTTAAAAATGGTGCAATCATGTGGAGGTGTGCATTATATAAAAAGAACAAATGTAGCGGAAACATAATTATTATGATAAGTTTGTAATGAATGGATTTAACACTGATATTTGTGTTTTTTTCGCTTATTCCACCTACACCTACCACCGTATCCCCGTACTGGTGCGTTTTGAGATACTTATGATTTCGAATTTGTATACATACATATGGTTTTATAGAGGTGCACAGTGGAAATGCTTTCCATTGTACACAGGTTTCATTTAATTTAGGTACCAATATATAAACGCCAATTATCTGTTCGCAAAATACGATGCTTTTTATCCACTATATTCCAATTTACATGTTTTCAATGTTACCTCGTACTTTTTTCAGGGCAATGATATCAGAAAAAAGAAAGCTCATTCGTGTGTTCCAGACCTATCTAAAAACTTGGTCTTAAAAGAGTTCGAACATCTGAAAGAAACGGTTGCGAATACAATTGAACCCATACCACAATTACACCAATAATTTGTCACTGAAATTGAAAATAGTGGCCTAGACTTGCTAACTAACGTTCCTTCTTTATCCTCTGTTCAGCATAAGTTGTACGAGATGAGAAATAAGGAATTAGGTGTTAAAAAAACTGTATACAACAAATTCAAAGGTGTCGAAGTGCCAATAAAATTTAAAAAGTCCATTTTGGCAGACTATTACGATGAAGTTTCGCGTATTTTAGTCTTTTGTAGCCCTGAAGCAAAAAAAATAATGCCTGCAATTGAAGAGTGCTTTGGTGATGCAACCTTTGCCAGCTGTCCCGCCCCCTTTTATCAGCTCTATATAATACATGGCGAGAGAGGAAGTTCTATTACTCATACAAGAACTGTGCCTCTAATTTATGCACTTATGCCTGATAAAAAGCAAACTACATATTCTATTATGTTTGAACTAATAAAACGACAGCTACCACAATTTAGTCCAAAAAAAATGTACTGTGACTTTGAAAAAGATGCAATGAATGGTATAAGAGCTGTATATCCGGGAATACAGTTAAAAGGGTGTTATTACCACTGGAATAGAGCTTTGTGGAGGAAGAGTAAAAAACTGGGCTTAAAATCTAAATCAGACAAAAGGATAACTGGACTGGCTGCGGCTTTACCTTTACTACCGCCACAAAACATCGAGCAGGGATTGCAATATATCAAATCAGAATGCCTCAATAAACTAAAGATAGTCCGATTTTGCAAATACATCAAATAGTTTTGGTTAACAAAAAATTTTATAGTGATTTTAAGCGTATTTTCGGAAAAACACCGTACAAATAATGTTACTGAAGCATTCCACTCCAAGTTACGTAAAACAGTCAATAAAAGAAACAGTACTATTAAACGTTTACTGGTTTCTTAAAAGTATGGATCGTAATCTTTTGCAATGTCCAACAGTAGCAAAATAAAAAGAAAAATTTTTTACATAGACAACGACGAAGATATTATTACTATTCAACTACAATTAATAACTAACGAGATTTCTGTTGGTTACGCGTTAGAGAAGTTAAGGTAAAAATTGGAGTGTGTGTACCACCTGTTTTTATGTCCCCATGTATTTTAGTTCTCCAGAAGATGGAAAGTTTTGTGAATTGTCTCGAATTTAAATAAATAAAAATTATTTTAACTTGTTTTGTTAAAAAAAAGTTATTTAATTCAGTTAAGTTTTTAGTGTTCAGTACCAAAATTGTTAAAAACGGAACTGTGTCTGTTTGTAAGAGTAAGCGAATGACCCCAAAAATATCTCAAAAAAAATATAAGCGATAATTTCAACTACTTTTCAGTCCATGGACAGCCGGATCTGTATAATTATTTTTTATTTTATTATTTAACTAGCTTCTGCCAGCGACTTCCATTTTTTCCCGTTCCCGTAGAAATTTCGGGAAATCCTTTCTTAGTGTGCACTACACTCCTTCCTCCCACCTACTAAGGAACCTACATTCCAAATTTCAGCCTTCTACGACCCGATTTTTATAGGTATAGATTATATTTTATAAAATGAGGAATGAAATCGCATTTTATTTATGTATTTAATGCATATCAAAGTATTTTACTCTAATGCTGATGAAACCGTTAGCTAGACATATTGCAGCACGTTTGTGAAAATAGAAACAATATCTTCCGTATCTTCTTTGTCAAAATGATCTTCGGTAGTAATTGCTTCGGTAGCAATTATAGCACCCCACTCTTCTGTATCCATGTGATTGGTGCACAGTCTAGTATTTGGAGGTAAATATAATTTATATTTACTTAGCAACATCGCCTTGTGGAAAATTGAAGGCTTGTGTAGAATTGGAGTGACGCATCCGTTAAACAGGCATCCATTATTTTCATTTGCAACAGCTCGTCTTAACGGATCTGCGATTTCCATTTCCATAGTAAGTTCACCAGGTATTTATATGAGCAATACGATATTATGATAAAATTATGATCGTCTTGACGGCTGTCAGACTAATTGACAAGAAACGCCATTGAATTTAAGTAATGATATAAATACATCTGGCCAGGTACTTATTTAAAGCAAAAAGTACTACTGTATACTATATACTAATTTACTGGAAAAGTTTACCGAGGTGAACCACGACCAATAAGTTTTTACCTTAGTCCTTCTAGAAAAAACTTCCCGTGATCCACCCAGGTGAACAGATTAGGTGGACCACGGGCAAGGAGGGTTGTTGGGCAGCCCACACTATTAGTATGTTTATTATTCATTTTGTCGAGTATAGTGCGGCGTGGTATGCCAAACTGCTTTTCTGCTTCGTAAGAGGAGAGGCTTTTCTTCTTGACTAGTTCGACGGCTATCTCTAACATTTCTTTAGAGTATTCGCCATTTTTCTTCTTCTTTTCTTTTACGTGCACTTTTGCTTTGCATTTTGGAAGTGGTAGTTTACTGTTGCTCATTGCACTGCATCATTCATTTATTATATAGAAAAGTAAACAGACTTGGACACGGCATAAACATCGTATTGAGAAAGAAGTGTATTGTTTTTATATTTAAAAAAATTAAAATCTTTTATGATAACAACATTTCAATAAATAAAACAATCGAATGACCTATAAATAGATACCTACAATTTAGATTTAGTTTAGGTTAAATATTTCAATTTATTTAGGTAGAGGTAGGTTATATTTGTTAGGTTAAGGTTTATTCTTTGATTTAAAAGTAGTTATAGGAAACGAGTATGCACCGCGATGTAATTTTTAGAAGATTTATTGTGTTTCGTCTAAAGAACTCTAATCCCGTTCGTATAATTCGGTCCCATTGTATAATTCAATATGTAAGTTGTTTTATTTAATATTATATTTCGGAATAAATGCACCTAGGGTAAACTACCCAATTATTGACACTTTTAGCGGTATGTTAGAAAAACAGTCTCTTTGATATATTTGAAAAATAAAATTACGCCTTTTTGTTTTCCAAATCCACTTGTTTAGACTTTTGGGAATACCGTGATAACATTTATTTACATATTTTTCATCGTTAGTCATTAAAAAAAGATTAAATAAAAATAATAGTGTTTCTACCATATATTGACACAGAAACCCCTAATTCTGACAGTGAAACCTCCAAATATTGACACCTAGTTTTAAAATACATCAATATACCTAGTCTTAAATCACCTGAGGAGGGTAAAACGAAATAAAAACGATGTTTAAGGTAGGTATTATTATATTTCTATTTAGTATTATATTCAGCTATCAATTAGGAATCTCACTTAAACAATAAATAGTGAAGCAATATTATGCAACTTTGAGACAAAATAGTAATTTGTTTTACTATTTCAATCTGAATAGGTAGGTATAGGTGTCTATCATAAGTGTCTATCACTACAAATTTAATCAATTACTGTGAATCATTTTCTCTTAATATTGCTTCAATAGCTTGGCCCAGTAATTGCCTTCGAGAGTTATTATTACTGTCTTTAACCTTAGCACGAACTTGTTCAGTCTTTTCTTTGAGATCAGTCTTTGGTGTATTTTTTGTTTCCGTTTTATTCTCTTTAGGTATTTCTTTTGTTTGCAGTATTTTAGGCTTTTCTTCTACAAACTGTGACCGCTTTTTTATAATATTCTCTTTAGTCTCTTTCCTGTTAGCTTTAGCACGAACTTGTTCAGTCTTTTCTTTGAGATCAGTCTTTGGTGTATTATTTGTTTCCATTTTAGTCTCTATAGGTATTTCTTTTGTTTGCAGTTTTCAGATTTTTCTTCTAGAAACTCTTCTGTATTGTCAAGCAAAAGTCGTAACTTCACTTTCTCAATTTTTTTAGGTGTCCTGAATACTTGTGGTCCATTTGTTTTTTCCTGATTAATTGCTAAACTACTTTTTGTACATCTTTTTTCAGTTTCAGTCAAGGTAATATCAGATATGACATTTATTTTCTTCGTTTCAAGAATTACTTTTTTCTTTTTCTTTTCAACTTTCTTTTCAGCTTTCTGGTTTTTCTTCAAAAGTCTTTCCTCTTTTCGTTTTTGAATACCGTCTAATTTCTTTTTTTTATCTTCAATCTTAGCTCTTTCACCGTCTTGCCACGTCTTAGAAGTTAGTACAAATGGTTTTCTTTCTATTGTTCTTACACCTTTTCTAATTGGAGTTTTTGCGTAAGCAAGACAATCCTTCAACTTGGTTTTTTTATGGACTTAACGGTAGAGTCATATTTATCTTCTGGGTTTAATTCACTGATATATGTTGGTGTGGGAATTTTAAGAGGAGTTTCTGTAAATTTTTCGATGCTGTCCATATAATCTTGGTTTTCATTTGTCCTGTCCAATGTTTGTCTGTCCTGTTCCTGTATTGTGGTGTCGCTTTCTCGAATTTCATGAATTTCAACATCATGTACGATGTGAATAACAGATTGACTTTGAGACTCGAAATCTTCGTCATAATCGTTAAGTAAAAAAGACAAGTTATCAATGTCCAAGTTCTCAATTTCCGTGACTGCGGCAAATGTGTTTGCTTTTGTTTGAAATGTATCAAAGGCCATAATAACTTCATTCATATTGTTTGATTTGTCTTCGAGAAACTCTAGTTGGAAATAGTTGAAAATTGATTTCAACAGTTTTCCTTTATCTTCTGTCGAATTTTCTTTAACAATTTGTTAAAATTGTTGTCGAGTCATGGCTATAGTTGGACTAGTAGTAGTTTCAGTAGCAATCCTGTTTTTGTCTGTTGTTTGTTTTCCTAGGCATTTTGTGAAGTCTATATTGTCTGGATTCCACGGATAAAGACCAGTTGCTTTGAAACCATTTTTCAATGTATCAGGAAAGATGGATTTTTCGAGAGCAGTAATCAAAAGTGGGGCAAATTCGGTTTTAGTGAGAGCTTCTGATTGGTGGGTTCTTCTCCATGCATGTACTGTGTCCTTCCAACCATTTTTTAATGGCTTAAAAGCTGACACATCTGCTGGTTGTAGGATCCGCGTGGAATTTGGGTAAAGGGCTATTAATATTATTTGCAATTCAGTACATAAATCACTGACACTCAACGTCACATGTGTCTTGTGCCCATCCACAAAAAATATTACAGGAAATATAGTTCCTGTAGCGACTAGATGGGGGTGTAAAACATTTTTTACATAGTCGACGAAAATCTCTGTTTTCATCTATCCATTTTCGCTGAGACCTATTCCCCAATCACTCGGTACTTTCGATGTAATATCTTTAGGTAATCGCTTGTTCGGGTAAATTATTAGCGGTGGAGTTTGGCTTCCATCAGCTTTGAATGTGAACATGACTGTTAGACATGATTTTGATTGGCCCTGGTCCACTTCGTAGACATTTTTTTCTCCTTTTATAGCTATAACCCTTCCACTCTTCGGGCAAAGCAAGAAATTAGTTTCATCTCCATTTAGAACTCTTCCAGGGTCTGATAATATTTCCATGTACTGATGATCTTTTAAATATGTTTATATTTCAGAAAACCATTTTCTGATATCATTTTCTGCCCATGAGCTTGCGGCGGTGACGCTCTCTGGTGTTCTCATAGTCAGCTCAGGATGACGCTTCATGAATAAATCATACCATTTGTTTCCTGGTATTCCATCTTTGAATGGATTAGGTCTTTTTACTTTTTTCAAAAAGTCTACAACACTTGCTATTAGATCTTCTTTTCGTCTTGGAAATCCTTTTCGGCTATTTAGTTCAATCCACTCAACGAGTTCTTTCTCTTCTGTAACTGTTAGGACTGTTGGTGGACCTGGTCTGTCTTTACTATTAGGATTGTTTATTTGAAAAATCAATGTTGATCGAGGCACGTGTATGTCTTTGAGGCAAGTTTTTTGCTCATTCCCTTTTTTATTTCTTGTAGAGCCAATTTTACAGATTCTTGACTATATTTTTTCCTTTTTTTCGGAGGATCACTTTTGATACATGGTACACACACAAATACATAATTTTAACTCAAATTTTAAGAAGAAAAATCTGCAAATTAAAACAAAACACAGCAGTTAAATAAAACAAACAATAAATAATAAAATTATACAAGCAAAACATTAAGGTACGGTAAGGATAACTATGTGGTATTGTGACTGTACCGCGACAATGAAATGGCCCTGACTCAGCAATGTCACAGACGAATCTGTGACGCTGATATTCTGCCAGGGCCAGTACGGACGAGACAACGGTTTGCTCAAGTACACATTTAACAACGTAAAATATGATGATTTTAATAACATTGTTGAATAAAATAAATTGTATTCTAGAAGATTGTATTAAAATTATAGCATTAAAATTATATCATTAAAATGTATAGTAATAAAATATATATATATATATATATATATATATATATATATATATATATATATATATAGCAATATGTAATAAAATTTATGTCAGGGTTTTGGGTTTTGGTTTTGCCATTATATTCGGTTAGGTAGGTAGTAGTAGGAGTTAGTAGTAAGTAGTAGTAGTACGTGGTTACCTGCAACAGATGAACATATAAAATTAATAAGCATAACATCCCTAAATATTGACACCCTTAAAACCTATTATGGACATGGTGACAAAAATAGATTTCCACACATTCGACATGGAGTCAATATTTGGAATAGGGCTACTGATGTTGTTTTTTAAAGTACTCATTCGGTTCTCAACCATAACATTAAGTTCTCAGCGATTAAAATCCTATATAAAACGTAAAACCCTCAAGTCAATTATTGACACACCATGTCCAAATTAGGCAAATACATAGAAACGAACACCAATTATTGACACTGGGATTTTCACAAAAACCGTTAAAAAACAATGAAAAAAGTTACGTTTTAGGCACCTAACTGCATAAACGACTAATTAAAGCCTTGTTTCTTCATAAAAAACATGAAACTGCGATTATTTAGCGACATTTGTGAGTACTTACCACTATCAAAATCACTTTGAATGTAAGGATTTTGTAGAAAAATCGTACGGCCTTCACAAAAACATCACCGATGTCACAGCCATCTTGACAGAAAGAACGTTGACAGTGTTGCCATTAAATAGACAAATATAAGTTGCGTTTAGTTTTTGCTGTTTGAATAAAAGTATTAGATAAAACGTTTTATTTTTAAAATCTTCTTGTGGTGTCGATAATTAGAGGGGTGTCAAAATTAGGCGGTTCTATCCTATATATATCGAAAGGTGACAACCCTAGAGGTATGCGAACATTGGAACTACCATGCAATACACTGTCACCTAACCTTGCCTACTTGGAAAAGTTGTATTTTCCTTCAATGTACAGATATAATCATTTGCATGCATCAACTAGACTATATTGTCTTCGAAATAACCAAAGAAACTGATACATAACTGAATTAGATGATGACACAGACACTAAAGTTTGGGACAACTCGAAAAAATGCGTTTGATGTGCTCTGCAATTCTCTACTGTACTGACTCACTAAATTGAAGTTATCAACAAGTATGACGTTCAGTGTTACCACAATGAGTTGCTCTTTTTACCACTTAAGTCGCTAATGGGTTGCGTTAAAATAAAAAAGTTAGAGCCAATTTAGTATTTTAGCCGAAAATAGGGTTCGTAGGCGAGATTAGGGGGTTTGACGGTAACCTGAAAGTGATTTTCGACCCAAGCATTTCCCCTGAAGAAAGAGCTAAACATAAACTGCGGGAAATGCGCCCATTGATCGATAAAATTGTTACTGGATGTAAAAGGCAGACAGAAGAAAAGCCTTTACAGGGAAATGTGGCGTCAAACAATACTGCCCAAATAAACCAAACCCTGTCGGGTTAAAAGCATTCGTGCTGGCGAACCCAAATGTGATCGTTTGCGACTTCACATTTATCAGGGGAAGACGACCTATCCGTAGTACGAGTATACAGATTTAACGTTAAAGGAGAAAGTTGTCTTAAAACTATCAGAAGATTTAATGCCTGGTTACATTTTGTATTAGGACAGATATTTTACTTGAGAGAAACTTGTGCTCGAGCTAAATCTTAAAGGAATAATGTGTGCCGGAACTGTAGCTAAAACAGGATCCCAAAGGAAGCTAAATCGTCTGGAAATCCGCAAAAGATCTAAAACGCTTAGAACGAGGCAGCAGTCAAGTGCATGTGAACGAAGATACGAATATCGCACTAACTATGTGGCTTGACAATAAACCCGTCACATTATTGTCTTCAATCCATGTTAATAATACTTCAGACGAATGCCAGAGATGGTGCAAAAAACAAAAAATATACGTCACTGTTACACGCCCTGAAGTATTGAAAAATTATAACGCTAACATGGGTGGAGTTGATCTTGCGGACAGGCTGCTATCGGTTTGTCCATTTAGATATCGCACTGTGAAGTGGACCCAAAGGTTTTTTGCACACATGATTGATATGGACACAAGTTTCGCTTGGTTACAATACCGGTCCGATGAACTGACCAAAGGTGTCCCAATAAAAAGAATTCAACAGCTCCGTGCTTATAAGATAGAGCTGGGCGATTTTTTTATTGAGACAGCTCATCAGACTGATGAAGAGATTAGCGATTAATCTGCTTCTGAATCACTTTCATCACACTGTCCGAAGAGGGGGAGACAATTCGTTGCCCCTTGCGAAACTGCAGAAAGAAACTGCTTCGTACAATTTCATAAACCTTAAATTTTCCTTCATTGATACTCTTGGATTGCCAGATGTAACCAAAGATTTTACAAAAAACTGTTAGTTTTGATTCCAAATATACATGATAATATTCCAAAGATGTTCCTAAATATTTTTGTTCTTATTCAGAAGTTTATTATTATTATTATTGCTGAATATGCATAAGTTTAATCTTGTTTCTAAAATATGTTGTTAGATCACCATTATTTTATAATAAAAGGAATATACTTTACTAGAAAGACTACAATGAAACTGTATGTGATTTTATAATAATTATATGAAAAAAGATTGTTATAAAACATAATTTAAACGCCCCTGAAATTAAAGTAGTTAGAATACTTTTTAAGTTTATTGTGATTTTTGATGCTGTAAGTGTTTAGATAATACAAGATTTAATAAATATGATTCACTTCTTACTACAAAGTAGTCAAGTGTTTTACTCATCTTAAACCCGATATGCTTTATAAAACATCAAATAATTGCTGTGCTTTTTGCAATATTATCCCAACTACCTTTATAAAACATCAAATTAATAATTGCTGTACTTTTTGCAATATTAGCCAACTACCTTTATAAAACTTCAAATAATCGCTGTACTTTTTGCAATATAAGCCCAACTACCTTTTTATGCGAATAGTAATTAAGCAATTTTGACGGGTGGAATATGATCTCTAGGTTCTTATATATATGATCTCCATCTTCTCTGTGAATATGGGCCGTAAACTTTAAGTACGAAAATTAGGTTGATAAAGTTTGGGCCGGAATGACTATAAAATATTGATACTTTAAAAAGGCAGTTGTGTGTCTAGCTCAGAAACCTAAATAAATCTTGGGGGTTATGAGGATATAAATTAAAATATTTAAATTTCAGATAATTCTATAGAGCTGGAAGTTGAACCACTCGAAGACCAGCAAACAGCGAAGAAAGCAGTGCCGTTGCAGTGAAAACTTCGAAGACCCCAAAAGACCGCCGCTAAAGGACAAGAAAAAACAATTGAAAATACAATTGTTATGAAAAGAAAATATTATAAAAAGAAACTAGAATCTGCACTTATTGAAAAAAGAATTAAAAAAGCAAATTTAAAATTAGCATTAACGAATCAAAAAGTCGCGGATTTGGAGCTGAAAATCAAAGAACTGCAATATTTATCATTAATTCCAAATAATTAAAAGGCTTTTATATTGTGTAGTACCTAATGAATGAGAAATAATTACTAGCTGCCAAAGTTAACTTTGTCGTGCTGTAGTTTTTTGATTGGTAAATTATATAAAGAGGAAATTATAAATTGGCTTTTTATTGAACAGGCACATTTCAAGTACTTACTGGTTATTTTACTGGTTGAAGTGTGTCAGTAATTAAGCAGCTCGTACTGAAACATTTTCATTTGGCCCTCCAACTTGGGCTTGAACAGGCACATCTAATGCCACATTGGGTTCTACCATGATATTCTCAATATTATCATTGTGAGATAGTGCAATATTATGCAGCACGGCACAGCCTACAATTATATTCATTGTAGTCTCCAGTTTGACCCGTAGTCCCATGGATAGGCAAGGGAATCTCCTCTTTAGGACCCCAAAACACCGTTCCTCGGGGTTAGGCGTTAGTAAGTATTTGCGACAAGGGTACCCACTGTCTCCCAGAAGGACATTGGTGCCGTACACTCCCCTTTCAAAGTCCGCTCGTATGTTGGTGTCATTAAATATTTTTGTATCATGTACAGACCCTGGCCACCGAGCTATCACATCCAAGATGCGTTTGGTATCACAGGTTTGCGTCGCATATACCTTGCACATTGAATCCACCGCTCCAATAACTTTTGGGAATCCGCTTATGTTGTAGAATCCGCTGCGTACTCTTGCCCTCTCTTCTTCTGTCGCAGGTATAGGGACCTGAGATTAGCGATCTCCGCAGACACTTTTTTAATTAAGCGGCAGGGTGTAGATTTGTGTACGCGGACATGGTCCGCCAGAGATTCGGAAGCCGCCTGACGCATAAAAATTTAAAGTGAGCACCTGCTAGCGTTAATTGCCCGATTGCGCTGTGTCACAAGCTCCAAGTTGTTGAAATGTCCCATCAATACGCGGAACACAGTTTTACTGATTCGGTACCGGGCCTTAAATTGGTCGTCGTTGTAGCAATCCAAGGGATTCATCCGATCCCGGTGAACCCATGGTGGTCTTCTCTCCTCCTCACTCGACAGATCAGATAGATCAGACAGATCAGATAGATCCGACCAATCTGACATTTTATAACTGAAAAGAGATAAGTTGCAGAATTTTAATTACCTATTTCTATGTTTTTTGCTACAACAGAAGTAACTGTACCTTTGTACTCACTTGGTTTTGTGCAAACACTCTTGGAAGTTGAATAATCTGAAGACAATTTGACTTGAAGAAATTGACTTCACGCATGGAAACCGTCAGCGCCCGACTGAATGAATCTACGGATCTCAGCGCTCTCTCGGCTCGCCTGGAGCAGATGGGCCGGAAGCTGGACGACGTGTGTGCCCGAGTGGTCGCTCCTGAAGTCGCGCCGACTCTTGCTGGCCTAGCCTCGACTATGGAGCTCAAGGCCGCCGTACAGTCACCAAGTGATAACAAACACTTCATTGAAGAGGTTTGTACAGCGGTTGCGAGCATAGTAATTCCCACATACGCCGAGATGGCGGCAAGGTCGGTAAACCACCGGGAAGTTCCAACCGAGCCAAGACCTAGCTACTCTCTCATCATCTCTTCGAAAAATGGACAGGACACAAGCGAGGAGGTGATGAAGAGGGTAAGTGGCGCGGTGGACGCCCGTCGGGGAGGAGTCTGCGTGGAGCGGGCCAGAAAAGCCAAGGGGCAAAAGTTGGTCCTGACCTGTCCGACAAGGGGCGACGTGGACGAAGTGAGAAAAAGGTTCACAAGTGGCGGGAATGACCGAGTGGAAGAAGTACGGCCCCGAAACCCACTGGTGGTCATCCGCGATGGCTGACTGCAAGGATGAAGATATAATTCAGTATCTTGTAGCTCAAAACCGTCACATCGTGGATTGACTCAGTGAAGACAAACTAAAGGTGGCCGTGCGGTTCCGCAAAGCGGCAAGAAACCCGCTACAACGACATGTCGTCCTGGAGGTATCAGGACCACTGTGGCTGCGACTGACGCACGCGGGGCACGTCCACATTAACATCCAGCGGCTCCGAGTGCTCGACCACTCACCGCTGGTGCAGAGCACATCGACAGCTGCTCACATTGTGCCGGGCCTCACCATATTAAAGTCTGTAAAAAGCGTGAAGAAGCCCCCAAGTGCATAAACTGTCCCAATACTAAAAATGAGCCTTGCCACAACGCCTTCAGCAGTGACTGTCCCGTCCGCCAGAAGTGGGATAGCATCGCGAGGTCCATGGTGACGTACTGCTGAGGGCAGCCAGACAAGAAACATGGCGTCGGTCAAACTCGCCGTGGTGCAAGCCAATCTCCAGACAGGAGAGACCTATAGCTCCTTCTTCGATGACATGAACTTCCACGTGCTCAATATTCCCGACAGACCAACTTTCGAAGTACTTCGCGACGGTCGATGGTGCAGGAGCAGAGTGGACGTCACCGTATGCAGTCTATCCCTAGTCGACAGAATAGTCGACTGGGAGGTGGACCGTGGTTGGACTTCTTCAAATCACAACGCGGTCACGTTCTGTCTATTCCTGGACCATGCGCTGGATCCTCCGGGGTCTGCGGGCACCCGCCTATACAGCACTAAAAAAGGGAGTTGGGGGCACTTTGGTGAGGTCCTGGCAAGGGCACTGTCGGGACATCTTATCTCTGCATCCTCCATCGCGGGAAGTCAAACTGCAGAGGAGGTAGGAGACCTGGTTGACAAACTTGAACTCAGCATTACCGAGGCGTGCGAGGCGTCGATACCAAAATTTCTCAAGCAAAGGGAAGGAAGTTTCCATGGTGGACAGCCGAGCAAGACTCACTCAATATAGAAGTGAGTCGAAAAACGGGTCACATTAGAAACGCCGCTCCTCACCAAAGAGTACACGTCGTAGACCAGTACCTGGAGGCCCGCCAAAGATACGGCAGGGTGGTCAAAGAAGCGATGATATCCAGTTGGAAGTCCTTCTGCGCCACCCAAGACCGCGAGAGCCTCTGAGATGGTATATATCGGGTCCTTCGCAAAACAACGAGAAGGCCCGATGACGTGCTGCTCAAAGACAGGAGCGGGACCTGCCTAGACCCCGAAGGCTCGGCTGCAGCACTGGCAGCCAATTTCTTCCCGGATGATGACAACGCCTCAGACAACCAGGACCACCTCCTCGTAAGACAGACAACCACTGATCGGCCACCTGGCGAGCATGAAGCCGCCCAAGATGACGCACCTTTTGAGGAGGCGGAAATGATGAGGACTATGCGATCCTTTAACCCAAAAAAGGCCCCGGGCCCAGACGGATTCTCAGCAGATATTTGCGTGGCCGCCATCGACAGGCATCGGGACGTGTTCCTGGCTCTGGCAAACAAATTCTCCGACCCTCCTGTTGTAATGAATCCCTCTGTTAAAGATGCCACCCTGCATTCTCTGCGCTCCAAGCCATCTCCCACCACCACCCCATTCGACTTCAGTCTTGTCGAAATTGACACGGTTAAGAAGGCAGTGCTTGCCATCTCCTCAAAAGCTGTGGGTGACGACAGTATCTGCTCGAGAATGATAAACAGCATCCTTGATTTCCTCCTACCTGCCATTACACACATTGTTAACTTCTCTCTATCTCAGTGTTCTTTTCCTAATGTGTGGAAAAAGGCGTTAGTTATCCCTCTTCCCAAAACCTCAAATCCATCTTCATTTAAAGATTATCGTCCAATATCTATCCTGCCTTTCCTTTCCAAAGTCCTTGAATCAATTGTCCACATTCAACTCTCTTCCTATCTTTCTGTAATGGTACACGAGAGTCGGTACATTTGATACTTCATACTGCGTGATAGAGGGCTAGCCCAACGCCGCGCTGTTTTGAATACGAGAATCGGTTCAGATAACGTTTGGGGGTTTTGCGTTGCTTACTGGCAAAGTTCGCAAAAAAAGACGCGTGGGTTCATTCGTGGAATTTCAGTTCAGGTCAAGTTTTTTTGTCGCATTCCTGCGAGATGTGTAGAGATCAGAGCCGATTTGGCTGCGCGTTGAATAAAATTATGAATAACTAAATAATGAAAGGTTATTATGGAACGATACGGAGAAAGCTATTATGTAGATTGCAAATATACAATTGCGATTGAGGTATGAAATGGAGGGTCTGACATCTCTAGTTTGAATATCATTCTGGTGGTCTTTGCTTCGCGCAACTAGCGGTCGGGTAATGCTTAATTAATCGCAACAAGCTTTTATTGGTCAGCGATCAACAGATTCTGTGTATCGGCAGTACCAAATGATTTGAGTGATCACCTACGGTTGATCATAGTGAATATGCGTACACACAATTTGTAGAACGGCGGATCTGCATGGCATGGTTGAAATTAGACCCTGTGTAGTTAGTGATAAGAAGCTTCGCTTGGGCAGAGCGTTTTCGCAAAGGACGCATGTGGGGCGTATAAATACAATTGTGGGGGAAGGGAGAGCATTCAGTCTCAGCGTCTAGCTACTGTGACAGTCGTCTCACGAGTTCTAAACAGTTTTGTCTGCCGTGTTACGCGTCAGAACTATACGAATTGGTGATTGCGAAGTTTCAGTGGGTTTTCGTGAGTGTCTGAAGCGCCGAGATATACCTCGGTTCCTACCTTTATATCAACCTACCCCTAATTCCAAAACTATCCTTGGGTCGTTAGGAAAGAACTTTTAAGTCAATTTATCTGAGTCTGAGTCTGGGCTTGGAGCGACCCTAAATTCCTTTTTCCTTCACCATAGGGTTCCTGGATTGGCTCTTAGGATATTCGCGGGCTAATCCTCTCCTCATTCCTTTCGAATAGCGAGTTTTGTAATTCCCACACACACAGTCGTTAAACATTCAAGCACATTCAAATCAAACTCAACCATTTTCGAGTGGTGTCGATAATGGACGTGGTATAACACTAGGTTTTTAGACTAGGCTAGACAGGAGTTTAGTTGCGGCTAAACCTAGGTTGGCAGGGCATAGGGAGACTGTTTGATCGATGAGGTTCCGCGGATGGAAATAACAAATTCAGAACAAAGTTAAACCGGTGTCAACACAGATAACATATCCTGTTGATATTTTGACATTTGAGTGTTGTCGGGGACGCGCGAAGAGATCAATTTACAGTCTAAAGTTCATTGTTTAGGTCCGGGTAGGTGTTTTGCATTGCCTTGGGTCAGATTGGATTCAAGTTGCATTTTTAAATTAAATGTAAATTTCGCTGGATATCTAATGTGTAAGTTGAGTCGGTATATATGATTTGGCTCAGCCCAGGACGTGCTGCGGCTAGTGGAATTCATAGTTCGGTATTTATCGAACTATGCACTTCGCTATGGTGTGGGTTAGATATCCTAAAACAAAAATGCTTGCGTTTCGATAACATCCAGCTCAAATTGCGCAGAGTTGAAGGTTTCAAAACGTTACGGACCTTTTGAGGTAACCGCTAGTTCAGAACCCATTTCGGAACTCAAATCGCAATTGTGTAAACCGGTCTTTTCGGATCGTTATTGCCGTGAACCAAATATATAATTGGAACCACCACAAGCCGCTACTAGCGAGCACATGAAATATCATTGAGTACTCACGTCGTAAAACTACGACGGATATCTATACTATAACTGTGATCGATCACTAAAACTAAAACTAAAACTAAAACAAAAGATGTTCCAATGCGCTCATATATACAAAAACCAGATGGTGCCATCACATAAAATATAACAACGATCGTTTTGGCGCAATACACCGCTGACTGATGCGAATTACCGGCTCGCGGACATATATGCTTTCTCTGTCTAACTAGAAACTGTAACTTCTGAACCAAACTTCGTTCGACTATTGTACGCCTAACGGATTTCTCGACGAACGAGAAATTCAGACTTATCATTCTTACTTACAAAACTTACAGCCGAATCGGGTCCTCTCATTTTGGGATAGATAGAATAGACGATCATAGCTACTGATAGCGGCGGCTACGACCTTAGCCTGGTGTCGGTACAGATTTTTGGTGCCGAGACGGAAGGATATCCTAGATAGTCTGATACCTAGATATTCCTAGATATTCTAAAAGAATCAAGGTCTAACGCGTTACTTTTAAAAATAACACAACGTAGAAACGATTTTAAACAGTTCAGTTTGTAAATAAGAAATAAGCAAAAAGGGGCATTGTTTTCACAATTCTTTGTACGAGCTACGGCGGTTTAATAGGAATAATGGCCGGCCGGCCTAGGAAAAACGGTAGTCGGGTAGCACAAAATTCACTTTCACACACAAGTGAAATGGCGTCAGGGCAGGTGACGCAATTGTTATCTGAAATAGTGAAAAGATTAGACAGTTTGGAAAGGGGTTCCAGCACGAGCAATGCTAGTAGGACTTCGGACAGACAGACTGACAGACAGGAACTAGAGACGTTTGAACAATCGGTAGAAAAACGTCAATCGTGCATTGTGAAAATGACACAGAAGTTGCCGACATTCGATGGGCGGAATTCGGAAAATCCGATGATTTTCTTAAGAGATTTAAAGGCTTATATTAAAGTCTCGGGAGATAGTTCTAGGGCTTTGATATGGGCAACGGATAGTTTGGTAGGAATTGCAAAAGTTCGAATAAGCATATACAGAGACTCATGGCGAACCTATTCGGATTTTGAAAAAGATTTCAGAGAGGTATTCTGGGGTGATAATGAACAGGAATTAATTAAGCAAAGATTCCTAACTGCGAAGTTTGATTCTAAGAAAGGTCAAAGTATGGAAGAATTCTTTGCCTCTCAATTGAATAGCATATATGAGCTTACGATACCGTTTACTGATACGGAGAAAATCAACACGATTTTCAGACAGTTGCCGCGTGATATTCAGGTAGCGTTTTTTGCTAGAAAGGAGACTATGGGTATACGGGATGCGGTCGAATTCCTTCGGCATTTAGAACGGAATGTCGATGGGGGATTAAGTGCGATACATGGTTCGGAACCTATGAATACGAATAACGTAAGGCGGGATAGCTACATGCGTGGGCAATATCGAGCTATGCGGGTAAATACGTTACGTTATAACGCGATAAGTCGTAGTAATAATTATAACGCGGTAACGAAGGCGCGAAACGAATTTGGGACGCGTGGTCGCGGTTATTTTCGCGGTAGAAGCAGACAGCCTCAGCCTAGCTTCAAGGCAATAGGGTTTCAGAGGGGTTCAGGAGATACAGAGGCAGGGCAAAGTTCAAGTGACAGGAATAATGCGATAAGTCAGAATTCAAAAAACTAGTGGACTCGCGCGGGTTGTTCGCGCTCAGATATTTATTACGGTTCGGGTGGACAGCCGATCGAATTGGGAAAAAGCATAGACTGTATGATTTGTGTAATTTGGATTCGAACGTGGGTGTGAATGAATTTATTCAATTACTAGCGCATAAAAGCGCACGGATATGCCGTGTGTTTAGAGGAAAAATCTAGATCGAATTGTAGAGATCGAAATGACAGACGTTTACATACGATATTCAGAGACGACGATTCGACTGAGTGTGGGCGCGAGTTATGTAGTACTTTGACATTACCTGAGATAGATGTGCGTATTGGGAATATTGTTGTAAGGAGTTTGATTGATTCGGGGAGCGAAATCAGCGTAATAAGTCGGAGAGTGTACGAAGAAGTGTGCAGTCAATTGGGAAAACCGACGGAAATACCGATTCCAAGTTTGAGAATCACAGGTGCATTTGGAGTCAGTAAGGAAAGGGTTGATAAATTAGTAACGTTACTATTAACCATAGGTGAATGCGTCATCGATACTCCAATGCTAGTATTAACAAGGGTGCCTAAAGATTTAATTTTGGGGTTTGATTTTATACAACAGACGCGAGCCAGTTTAATGTGTGAGGGTAATAAGAGGCTAATTATACGAAGCGCCGGGCGGATGTGTGAAATACCATTAGGTACTGGCCCTAATCAGGATTTTTGCTGTTGTACAATGGAAGTACAGAACCAAGATACCAGTAGAAATATGATAGAGGAATATGTGAATAATTCATCAATACCTGTAGAACACAAAACAAGGTTATTGCCGGTGTTAAATAAACATGCAGAGTTGTTTAGCGATAGGATAGGTCGGACAAATAAATATATACATGAGATAAAAATGAGAGATGAAATGCCTTTCGTAAAACGAAGCTATCCCATACCGTTCGCATATCGCGATAAAGTAACAAAACGATTGGAAGAAATGGAATTTATAGGTATTATTAGCAGGCAATCTACGGATTTCAGCATTCCATTGACTTGCACATTAAAGAAATCAGGAGAGGTCCGTATTTGGCTAGATGCACGACAATTGAACACGGGAATGGTCGGGGAGGTTGAAACCACACCTTTAATGAGTGAGATATTGCAATCCGGGCGCCGGATAAATTACATAGGAGTTATTGATATCAAAGATGCGTATTTTTCTATACCATTATCAGACGAATCTAAACGATACACGGGTTTTGTATATCAAGGCAGAAGTTATGTCTACAACGTTTTACCTCAGGGGTTGAAAACCAGTGTGGGTTCATTTTCGAGGGCGATGGACTTAATTCTAGGGCCAGAGGTTAGGTCATATTGTTTAAATTTTGTTGACGATTTGGCAATTTTAACTGAGGGTGACTTCGAACAGCATTTGTCTCAAGTGGACACGGTTCTGAGTAAATTGAAAGACGCGGGCTTCACATGCAAACTAAAAAAATGCGAGTTCGCACAAAAAAAGGTCAAGTTATTGGGGCACATTTTGTCTACACAAGGTTTGCAGATGGACCCGGACAAAATTGAAACACTTAAATTATATCCGTCACCCAGAACTGTCAGGCAATTGAGGGCGTTTTTGGGGTTCATAAATTACTTTAGGAGGTTTATAAAAAATTTGGAACGTTGACACAGACAGCCCTTGTACAATTTATTACGGTCTGGAGTCAAGTTCGTCTGGAATGCGCAGATGCAAAGTGCTTTTGACGAGATAAAAAATCAATTCTCAGAAAGTATAATTTTGAGTCAGCCATTGGCGGGAAAAACATATTATGTTCACTGTGACGCCAGCGCTATAGGAATTGGGGGCTATGTTTATCAATTAGATGATTCGGGCCAGGAACGAATTATAGGGTTCTGTTCGCAGGCATTTAAGGGTGCTCAGACGAGATGGGCTACCAGTGAACAGGAAATGTATGCAGTTATATACACTTTAAAGCGATTTGAGATATATTTGCGGGGAGAAAAAGTTATTATTAGAACTGATCATAAAAGTTTGACGTTCATTAAGTCGTGGACCTTATTAGGTGCACGTGTAACGAGGTGGATTATGTTTTTAGAGCAATTCGATTACGACATAGAATTTGTGCGAGGGACTGATAATCAAATTGCCGACACGCTAAGCAGGCAAATAGCGGGACCTGGAGGTATGATTGACAGTACAAATGTTCAGCCGGGGATATTCTGGTTTCAGGCATCGAATACCGCAAGTGTTATTTCGAGTTTACGGGACATTGCGAGATTACAAAGCGAAGATGAGCGGTTAAATCGAATTAGCGGTTGTATCAGACGTAAGGTGGTAGATACGGGAACGAGAGGTTTTGAAAATTACAAGCTAGTAGGTGATACGTTATATTTTCACGTGCCGAAGCGGAACGTACAGTTGCTAGTAATTCCGAAATCACTACAGGAGGAACTAATTTTACACATACATGAAGAAATAGGTCACTACGGCAGATATAAAATATTAGCACTGATGAAGGACAGATATTATTTTCTTCATATGAGTAGGGTGATAAGCGCGGTGATAAGAAGTTGTGACATATGTCAAAAGGTCAAACCAAGTACTAACAATACCGTTGGTCCTTGTACACCGGTGTTGGCGGAAAGGTTGGGTGAGAAAGTTTTTTCGGACCTTTATGGGCCATTGCCCGTAGGTAAATTCGGATATCAATATATATATGTGATTCAAGACGTGTACAGTAAAGTAATAAAATTATATCCAATGCGAAAAGCGACAGGTAGGAGCGTGCTCGCTTGTACAAAGAGATTTCATAGGGAAATACCTATCGAAACTATAATTACGGACTCAGGACCACAGTTCATATCGAAAGTTTGGGAATTTGGACTCAAACAGCTGGGGATTCGGGTCACTCATACGTCGGTGTATTGTCCAAATTCTAATAGCGTAGAAAGAGTGAATCGCGAGCTAGGTCGGCTGATTAGAACTTATTGCGGCGGAAGTAATCGTAGTTGGGTAGACGTGTTACCGGACATTCAGAATTGCTATAATAATATCGAACACACAAGCACAGGCTTTGCGCCTAATGAGTTAGCGTTTGGTAGGCGGGAACCGTTAACTATTGACAAGGAATTAGGCGATGAATGGTTATTAGGCCATAGTGTGCGAGATTCGGAACAGGTGCGGAATGTAGCGATAGAAAACTCTAAAAGTTCTAGTGAACGACGTAAGCGACAGGCGGACAAACGGCGTAAGTTAGAGGTCTATCGTATAGGTGATTATGTGAAACTTAAGACCTTTGTGCGTTCAAATAAAGAACATAAAATCATGCGGAAATTTTCGTTGTTGTATAAAGGGCCTTATGTTATTTCGGCAGTGGTATATCCTAACTGTTATACGTTAGTAGATCCGGGTTCAAATGAGATATTGGGTAACTTCAATACTATAAATATAGCCAGGTATTATGTGAGGACGAATAAGGGCGTAGATAAATAAGATAGTGTATAAAAGTTATATAATTAAGCTGTAAGCTGTAAATTAGAGTAGCTACTTTGTAGATTTAAGAATCTTGCATGGTTTGGAAACAAAAAAAAAAAAACAAAAAAAAAAAAAAACAATTTGTATATATATATAGTAATACGAATTAAGATAAATTGCGGGTTAGCGAGGTTGTATAGTAAGATAGATAAATAAGATAAGACAGGAGAGAACTCAATCGAGTTGTGTAAATATTATATACATAATTGACAGATTCATCAGTCGGTGTACATGATTTGAGATGTCCGAACATTTAGAGTAGATATGTACAAAGTATGGGTAGCATAGTGGTAATGAGATCCTTGCGCCATGTTAACTGAGATAAACAGTGTCTCAAGGTCTGGGAGGGGGCTGTAATGGTACACGAGAGTCGGTACATTTGATACTTCATACTGCGTGATAGAGGGCTAGCCCAACGCCGCGCTGTTTTGAATACGAGAATCGGTTCAGATAACGTTTGGGGGTTTTGCGTTGCTTACTGGCAAAGTTCGCAAAAAAAGACGCGTGGGTTCATTCGTGGAATTTCAGTTCAGGTCAAGTTTTTTTGTCGCATTCCTGCGAGATGTGTAGAGATCAGAGCCGATTTGGCTGCGCGTTGAATAAAATTATGAATAACTAAATAATGAAAGGTTATTATGGAACGATACGGAGAAAGCTATTATGTAGATTGCAAATATACAATTGCGATTGAGGTATGAAATGGAGGGTCTGACATCTCTAGTTTGAATATCATTCTGGTGGTCTTTGCTTCGCGCAACTAGCGGTCGGGTAATGCTTAATTAATCGCAACAAGCTTTTATTGGTCAGCGATCAACAGATTCTGTGTATCGGCAGTACCAAATGATTTGAGTGATCACCTACGGTTGATCATAGTGAATATGCGTACACACAATTTGTAGAACGGCGGATCTGCATGGCATGGTTGAAATTAGACCCTGTGTAGTTAGTGATAAGAAGCTTCGCTTGGGCAGAGCGTTTTCGCAAAGGACGCATGTGGGGCGTATAAATACAATTGTGGGGGAAGGGAGAGCATTCAGTCTCAGCGTCTAGCTACTGTGACAGTCGTCTCACGAGTTCTAAACAGTTTTGTCTGCCGTGTTACGCGTCAGAACTATACGAATTGGTGATTGCGAAGTTTCAGTGGGTTTTCGTGAGTGTCTGAAGCGCCGAGATATACCTCGGTTCCTACCTTTATATCAACCTACCCCTAATTCCAAAACTATCCTTGGGTCGTTAGGAAAGAACTTTTAAGTCAATTTATCTGAGTCTGAGTCTGGGCTTGGAGCGACCCTAAATTCCTTTTTCCTTCACCATAGGGTTCCTGGATTGGCTCTTAGGATATTCGCGGGCTAATCCTCTCCTCATTCCTTTCGAATAGCGAGTTTTGTAATTCCCACACACACAGTCGTTAAACATTCAAGCACATTCAAATCAAACTCAACCATTTTCGAGTGGTGTCGATAATGGACGTGGTATAACACTAGGTTTTTAGACTAGGCTAGACAGGAGTTTAGTTGCGGCTAAACCTAGGTTGGCAGGGCATAGGGAGACTGTTTGATCGATGAGGTTCCGCGGATGGAAATAACAAATTCAGAACAAAGTTAAACCGGTGTCAACACAGATAACATATCCTGTTGATATTTTGACATTTGAGTGTTGTCGGGGACGCGCGAAGAGATCAATTTACAGTCTAAAGTTCATTGTTTAGGTCCGGGTAGGTGTTTTGCATTGCCTTGGGTCAGATTGGATTCAAGTTGCATTTTTAAATTAAATGTAAATTTCGCTGGATATCTAATGTGTAAGTTGAGTCGGTATATATGATTTGGCTCAGCCCAGGACGTGCTGCGGCTAGTGGAATTCATAGTTCGGTATTTATCGAACTATGCACTTCACTATGGTGTGGGTTAGATATCCTAAAACAAAAATGCTTGCGTTTCGATAACATCCAGCTCAAATTGCGCAGAGTTGAAGGTTTCAAAACGTTACGGACCTTTTGAGGTAACCGCTAGTTCAGAACCCATTTCGGAACTCAAATCGCAATTGTGTAAACCGGTCTTTTCGGATCGTTATTGCCGTGAACCAAATATATAATTGGAACCACCACAAGCCGCTACTAGCGAGCACATGAAATATCATTGAGTACTCACGTCGTAAAACTACGACGGATATCTATACTATAACTGTGATCGATCACTAAAACTAAAACTAAAACTAAAACAAAAGATGTTCCAATGCGCTCATATATACAAAAACCAGATGGTGCCATCACATAAAATATAACAACGATCGTTTTGGCGCAATACACCGCTGACTGATGCGAATTACCGGCTCGCGGACATATATGCTTTCTCTGTCTAACTAGAAACTGTAACTTCTGAACCAAACTTCGTTCGACTATTGTACGCCTAACGGATTTCTCGACGAACGAGAAATTCAGACTTATCATTCTTACTTACAAAACTTACAGCCGAATCGGGTCCTCTCATTTTGGGATAGATAGAATAGACGATCATAGCTACTGATAGCGGCGGCTACGACCTTAGCCTGGTGCCGGTACAGATTTTCTCTAACAGGCTGTTGAATCAATTCCAGTCCGGATTCAGGCCGGGACATAGTACCGTCTCGGCCTTACTTAAAGTGACCGATGACATTGAATCGGCAATGGATATCAAGCAGATCACTGTGTTAGCGTTACTAGACTTTAGCAGTGCCTTTAACTGTGTTGATTTTGACATCCTCGTTGAGATACTGAAGTCCCTGAATGTCTGCTCGGCCGCTGCCAGCTGGTTCGGCTCCTACCTAAGAGGTCGTCAGCAGCGTATTAGGACCGAGGAGACTTCCACGGAGTGGTGCGACCTTTCTTCTGGAGTTCCTCAGGGTGGTATTCTTTCCCCTCTTCTTTTCTCCGTCTTCATCAATTCCATTTCGGATGCCATTTCTTCTTCTTACCATCTTTATGCCGATGATCTGCAAATCTACCGCCATTTCTCTCCAAGTGATATGATTTCTTCTGTGGGTGCATTAAATGGGCTGGGCTCTGTCTCATGGACTACTTGTCAATCCCAGTAAGTCGCAAGCCATGATTGTCGGCTCCAGACACTCCCATAGTGTGTTACAGCATCTGCCTCTTGTTCCTGTAACTTATGATGGAACCATAATTCCGTACAGTACTAAGGCAAAAAATCTAGGAGTTATCTTTGACAATCAGTTTTCATGGTCTGCTCACATCTGCGAAGTTAGAAGACGAGTCTTTGCCACATTTCACTCCCTTAGGCGCCTTCAAAACTTTCTGCCTCGTCATACTAAAATTACTCTGGCCCAGTCTCTTCTCCTTCCTCTCATTGATTACGCAGATGTCAGCTGGATCAGCGCGAACGAAGAGCAACTGAACAAACTCGAGCGACTTCAAAATCTCGGGATTCGGTTTGTCTTCGGACTGCGTAAGTATGACCATGTCTCCCAGTATCGTAGGGAACTGCAGTGGCTTCCAATTCGTCTTCGCCGGGATACCCATGTTCTCATTCTACTCTTCAATATTCTGCACAACCCTCGCTACCCCAGCTTCCTGCGTGATCGGTTTGATTTTCTTTCTTCGGATAGGTCTCGGAGATCAAGCACTCGGTCGCTGCTTGCAACTCCTCAACACAACTCAGTCGCATATGGGCAAGGATTCAGGATCAGTGCTATCAGGCTCTGGAACAAGCTCCCCAGTGCCATCAGGGACAGTCCGTCACTTAACGTTTTTAAGATTCGCTTGAAAGGTCATTACCTCTCTCTTCCATAGTATGTATGTATAATTTGTATGTATATGTTATGTATGTATATAACTTGTATGTGTATGATATGTATGTATGTATATTATATTATATAAATTAGGTGTAGTAGTAGTATTAGGTATATGTGCCTACTTATATTATTATTGTGTATGAATTATTTTGTTGTGCAAATAGGTTTTACTCTCACAATCCACTTTCCTTTCCTATCTGGGTTTGCAGGTAGAAATCTCTTTTATAGAGAGATGCGCGCCTCTTGTACATATATCTTTCTTTGTATATCTCTGTATGTTTGTTTTAAGCAATAAAGTATTCATTCATTCATTCATTCATTCAAATGCCTGAGCTTGGGTTGCTTCTCGAGGTCATGGAAAGAGGCGGCTGCGTGCTGAGAAAGCCCGGGAAGGACGACTACGCGCAGCCCAAATCTTATTGACCGATTGGCCTCCTCCCCGACTTGGGCAAGGTGCTGGAGAAAATGGTAGTTAAGATACTCCAGTACCATATACTGCCCAAATTAAATCCAAGGCAGTATGGCTTCATGCCCCAAAGATCTACTGAAGACGCCCTCTATGATGCAGTGACACACATACGAGCAGAAATAAAACTGTTGTGTCACTCGACATTGAGGGGGCGTTTGACAACGCCTGGTGGCCGGCCATTAAATTAAGACTCTTAGAATTAGGGTGCCCGGATAACCTTTATAACATAATAGTCGACTATTTTAGGGAAAGGCGGGTGAAAATCAAGTATGCTGGAGGGGAAGCGGAAAAGGGCACCACAAAGGGTTGTGTCCAGGGTTGAATAGTTGGACCAACACTGTGGAATATAGTGCTTAATCCCCTTCTCAACGAGATGGACAACCTCCAAGTCTATAGCCAGGCCTTTGCAGATGACGTCGTCCTGATATTCTCCGGAAAGTCGGTGGTGACCCTGGAGGCTGACGCCAACAGAGCCCTGGCGGCAGTCTTCTCCTGGGGGGTTAGAAATAAGCTTAATTTCGCCCCTCATAAAAACAGGGCAATGGTCTTCACCAAAAAGTTGAAGTATGACGACCCCCACATCCAGATGGGCGTTGTGCCGATAGCAATGGTGGAGGAGATAAAGCTTCTGGGAGTCATCATCGACCGTAAACTTACAGTCAACTCTCACGTGGTATCCATATGCAAAAAGGCCACCTGCGCCGCAAAGCCACGCGGGGGTTGAATCCGGAGTTAATCAGGACAATCTTCATCGCGGTAGTGGAGCCTATAATCCTTTACGCGGCAAGCGGACCCGCGGCTGACAAACGGATGACACAAAAAGTGGTGAATTCTGTGAAGCGCGGGTTCCTCCAGAAGATAGTAAAAGGTTATAGGACCTATTACGGAGTGGGTTGGAGAGCGGATTTTAAAAAACAGTTTTTAATATCACCTATTTATTTTACTCAAAATATAGTAGAAATACAGAAGAAAATACGTCTTTACTTGAAGGTGATCAAAACCGGTCTACGAACTTTTCCACAAAGCGCGGTGCCGCAGATTATGACAAAATAACCGAAAATATCATATTGCATTGCTTGAAATGCAATGTGATATTTGTACCTATTTAGCAATTTTATTTTATATGTTCACGTGAGAAATATGCATTATAACAACCCCCCGGTTGAGATTGAGCATTACCCCTTAAAGTGATGCGAAATCTCCCAATTTTGATCACCCTTACAACAATTAGCCATAGAATATAAGGTAATTATTAGATCTAAGACAAAATCTTAAGTAAGTATTCAAATAGGTAAGTTCTTATGTAATAATGTTACGCTTTATAGGCATTGGAGCAATAGAAACTGACTGTTTGACATCATCATCGTCATTACTAGAAGAGTCTGTAGTTTGAGTACTGAGAGTGTTTACAGAATGCAGAGCATGAATATTCTTATTAGTTGACCGTTTGTTATTACACTGGTTGTAGATTTTCACACAATAGCTTGATGAACCTGTAGGACACATAAGCTTCTTAAACCTATAAATCATGTAAGCTAAAGCTATAATAGTAAGTACATAGGTAGCCGAAAGATAATGCGTGCTGTATTTTTCTAAATGCGAAGGATGCGACAACTTATTCAGTTCCCTTTCAAATGAATCAATATGGACACTCGCGTGCAACAGTGAGTCTGGACTATTAATATTATTTAGTTTAACGAAGGGCAGATGTGAAAGGGGTCTATTGATTTTTGATTTTTCACAGCAATCATCATCAATCAGATCAAATGAGGACAAAACAGAAGTAACATTAGAACTATATGTATTACTAGCACTAAATTGAAGTGTTTTGAAATAAGCCTTACAATATTTAGGCAAGGTTAGCATGCCAGTACCAAACAAAACTTCATCATAACTATTAGGATCATTATCACACGTAATGTGACATTTGCCTGGATCAGATTGAACAAAGATCCACTTATTACTACTTAACTTATCCTCTCGTCAGTGGAGCTGGCCTCTATGGGAAATGACAGTTCTTTCGCATCTGTGAGCCTGGTCGTTTTGGGTTTTTTTTTTGTAGCTTCGTATTTAGCGAAACTGTAACAGTCTTCGTTAACAGATCTCTATGTTTCTTGAAACAAACCAATCAGAAAAGAGCAAGCTAGCTAATGAATGAAATGAAATTTGAACTAGTTGATAATTAAATTCATACTTTTTGATGGTTTACAGGAGGGGCTATATTTGTACCATTCTAAAAACAGGTGGTGTATAAAACAAATGTATGAAGGTCATCTATGTTCGAGAACGTTTGAGGGTAGTCTGAAAGTGCACATCTTATAATTTTGCTCTTCATTTTAATATTAAATTTTAATTATTTAATCGAAATTTTATGTACATAATTTTATAAACTCACTGACCTGGACTCCCAAATAACCTAATCAAACTAAATTCACTCTCTTTCCCATCATTTTTCACAATCAATTCAAATCAAAATCACCAACACTTCAATATGGACCTGCATGCGGAGATACACAAGAACATGGAAGAGCTGGCTGCCACATTCACTGAGCAGATGGGGAGGCATGACCAGAAGCTGCAATCCGCCACGCTTGCTACTGGACCCGTGGACATCACCAATTTGGCACGTGAGTTCAGGGACTTCAAGGATCTCATGTGGAAGACTCTCGGAATGCTGAAGTCCCAACTGGAGCTTGTCACTCGAGGGCTGGACCGGCATGAGACTGCGGCGAGGCGCAAGGTGTTGCTGGTGCATGGTGTGGAGGAAGCGGAAAACGAGAAGCCAGACATTGTCTTCTCGGATGCGCTCGCCTCCCGTCTGAAGCTATCTGCAGAGTGTCTCAGTGCAGTGAGAGTAGTACATCGCCTTGGTGCCAAGGGAAACAATCATAGGCCCCTTCTAGTCCGCTTTGCTACATACTCGGCACGCTGTGAATTGTGGGGAGTGAAAAGACAGCTCAAGGGTTCTGGCATCACAGTGTCCGAGTTCTTGACCAAAACCCGATATGAGGTGTTTGTTGCGGCGAGGAAGCATTTTGGTCTCAACAACACTTGGTCTTCGGATGGCAAGGTACTAGTGATATTGCCCGACAAGTCGCGGCATAAGGTGGAATGCTGGGCGGATTTACGGCCGCTGACTGAGAAGTATCCCAGCATGGAGACCCTCCTACCCGCGGGCAAGGGGAAGAAACCGGCTGCGGTGACAGCGGCAACATCTACCAGGGCTCAAACCAGGAGAGCCGCCCATACACAGGGCGTGAAGAAGTGAAGTGATCAACATAATTGTAAGGTAGAATTGTTTCTTTGTCCAAGTCCAAAGTTCACTTTGTTTGTTCTATTACCTATTGTTTTTTCACAAGTAACCTTACTTTACTTTGATCTATTTACTTGTCAGCTGTCACTGTCAGTCAACCTCGTTTTTCTGCCAGTGTATAAACGAAACGCAAACGTCAGCTTCTTAATTTTTGCAACTGTTGAATATTTGGCGTTTCGTTCTTGCGTTTGGATGCGGTCCTGATTGCGCGTCGTTATGTGTTCGCATTATTATTTTGTTATATTTTTTTTTTAAATAACAATGATGTGTATATAACTGTGTATCATATTCTACCATAATAATCTAAGCTGAGTATTGCATTGAAAATGATGCCATAAGTACTTAGATATCTTTCAGCACTCCGAAGGTTAGGGGTCTAGGTCACCCTTTATATATATATACATATATATATATATATATATATATATATTTTACTTTGTAGGTACTTACTACGTAGGTAGTTTATTTATTTAAATTTTATTTATTTATATTATATAATAATATGGATAGCTCACTACATATTGAAGATAGTTTCTTCTCGTGCTCCTCCAACGATGACTTCTTTGAAAGTGCAGAGAGTGACAATGAAAACTCATCTTTAGCGGAATCTCTTTCAATCAAACTGAAAAATGTTTTTGGGAATGGTCTGGGGAAAAATTTGAACCTAGTTCACATTAATGCCCAGAGTATACACTCGAGTTATTCTGACCTTGTAGACACTTTTAATCAGCAATGTATAGACGGCATTCTTGTGTCGGAATCATTCCTTAAGCCTAGCCTGCCCTCTTCTATGTACTGTCTTCCAGGATACAGGCTGTATAGGAATGACAGAGTTGGGAAGGCTGACGGAGGGGTTGCTGTCTACCTGCGCTCGGATATCCCGTGCAAAGTAGTCAGTGCTTCTCCGAGTCAATACTCCGAATCTGCGGAGTATCTTTTCTTGGAAATCTGTCTTCACCATCATAAGGTTCTTCTAGGTGTTTTCTACAGCCCTTCTCTTCGTATAGACTACTTTGAGTCGTTCGAATCCCTTTTGAATGAATTGACCCCACTGTATAGTGATACTCTTATTCTTGGTGATTTTAACACCTGTCTTCTCAAAAATAACTGCCGCTCTGATAAACTCCAGTCGATTGTTGACTCCTTGAATATGCATATTCTTCCCCTCGATGCTACTCACTTTCAGCCTCATTGTACACCCTCCCTCCTTGATCTGATTATAACATCCGATCCTGACAAGGTAGCTGTTCACGGTCAAATCAATACCCCTTTCTCTTACCATGATCTGATATTTCTATCATACAAGATAAGGTCTCCCAAGAGTAGAGCTAAATTCTTAGATATTCGCAGCTTTAAAAAATTGGATCTTGACTCTCTTAAAGCTGATGCCTCCTCTATTGATTGGTCCCCCGTCATCTCTAGCGAGACCGTTGATGACAAAGTCAACAACTTCAACACAATTATCTTGGGGTTGTTTGACAAACACGCTCCGATCAAGAGAGTTAGGGTGAAGCACCTGCCCGCACCTTGGCTTAACGACGTTATCAAACGCCTAATGACCAAGAGGAACCGAGCTAAATGCCGCTACAAGAAAGACCCAACTAACGAGAACTTTCACACATTCAAATCTCTCCGTAATCGATGCAACCGTATGTGTCGTGACGCTAAGCGCCGCCACATATACGAGTGCATCGAGAACTACACTCCTGCTCAGGTGTGGAAGTTTCTACGTACTCTTGGCGTCGGTAAGTCCCGGGATCTGCCAGTCGGTAATGTCGATCTCAACGGTCTCAATAGATTCTTCTCTGCCCCCCCTGTCGTGATGGACTTTATCGTCAAGGAAGCCACCCTGCGTAGCCTCCGGTTAAGACCTGCTGCTACTACTACTCCTTTCGAGTTCAGCCCGGTTGGAGTCGATGCTGTTAGGAAGGCAGTGCTGGCAATTTCTTCTAAAGCTGTTGGAGATGACAAAATTTGTCCTCGAATGATCAGGAGCGTGCTCGACGAGCTGCTTCCTGCAATCACTCATTTAATTAACTATTCTTTATCAGAGTGTTCCTTTCCCAAAGTATGGAAGAAGGCACATGTCATCCCTTTGCCTAAAACATCCAATCCTTCCTCCTTCAAAGAGTTTCGTCCCATCTCCATCCTACCGCTCCTTTCCAAAGTTCTTGAATCCGTTGTCCATACCCAGTTCTCTTCCTATCTATCCAGAAATAATTTGATCAACCGCTTCCAATCCGGCTTCAGGTCAGGTCACAGCACCGCAACGGCTTTGTTAAAGGTCACGGATGATATCCAGTTCGCTATGGATAACAAACAGCTTTCTGTGCTAGCACTGCTTGACTTCAGTAGCGCCTTCAACTGTGTTGATTTTGACATTCTCACTCAAATATTAAGGTCCCTTAATGTCTCGTCTCGCTCGGCCTGCTGGTTTGACTCTTATCTTAGAGATCGCCAGCAGCGCATAAGGTCTGAGGAGACCTTTACTGAGTGGTGCGATCTTTTGGCGGGAGTTCCTCAGGGTGGTATTCTTTCCCCTCTCTTATTCTCTGTCTTCATCAACTCCATCTCCGATGTTATCTCCTCCCCATATCATCTCTATGCTGATGATCTTCAGATTTATCGTCATTTCCTCTTTAGTGATGTGAACCTGGCTATAGACACACTGAACGCTGACCTTGAGAACATCAGAACCTGGGCTTTGTCATACGGATTGCTGGTGAACCCCAGTAAGTCCCAGGCGATTGTTATAGGTACTAGACACTCCTTAAACGTATTACAACAATTGCCCATACCGCCGGTTACCTATGACGGTACTCTAATCGCCTACAGTGACAAGGCCAAAAACCTGGGTGTCATGTTTGATAGACAACTCTCCTGGACTAACCATGTCAGCGAGGTCAGTAGGCGCGTCTTCGCCACCTTTCACTCACTAAGACGGCTTCAGAACTTTCTGCCCCATCAAACAAAAATTACTCTTGCTCAATCTCTTCTTCTCCCCTTGATCGATTATGCCGATGTTTGTTGGGCTAGCGCCAACGAAGAGCAACTGAACAGACTCGAGCGACTTCAAAATCTCGGGATTCGGTTTATCTTCGGACTGCGCAAGTTCGACCACGTCTCGCAGTATCGCAAGGAGTTAAAATGGCTGCCGATCCGTCTTCGTCGGGACACACACATCCTCACTCTTCTATTCAACATCTTAACCAACCCTCGATACCCTAGCTTTCTCCGTGAGCTTTTTCAATTTCTCCCTTCGGCTCGTCCACGTAGAACTCACACGGCTTCCCTGCTCTCTATACCTCATCACAACACCGTCGCATACAAGCACTGTTTTCGATTGCGGGCGATCACTCTCTGGAACTCGCTTCCCTGCACTATCAGAGATAGTCCATCTCTGCCCGTCTTTAAGAATCGTTTGAAGGAGCATTATCTTTCTCTATCTTAGATTTGAGCTTTGTATATATTAGTTTATTTAGGTGTATTTATATTTTTATATAATATTTATGTACTTGTGTATGTAGTGTATCTAGCAGTTAGTTCAATAGTTCCGTAATATATGTATGTATCTTATCAGAGCACATAGGTCTATCCTGTATATTAAATTATTCTTATCAACCTTGGGTTTGCTGGAAGAGATCTCTATTTAGAGATAAGCATGCCTTTGTAGATGTCCTTTCTGTTTATTATATCTTATGTTGTTTTATGTGCAATAAATATATACGAAATATATACGAGTTTATTACTATTTTGGACACACTAACGTGTAATTATAATAAATCAACGAATCCAAATAATGTTTGAATCAGAAATAATACATAAAAATATACTAAACTTTAGGGTACTATATATTGAACATCACCATTTTGGTGCAATTCAATTGGAATAAAAGCGCAATTTGCAGAGAAAGGCAAAGGACTTAGTTAAGATCAAGTAAAAATCCAGTTATTTCCATAATTCTTATTAGATCTAGAGAAATTCCAATTAAAATTATAAAAGGGGGGCCCAAGGTCTCCGCCTGTGAGCCTGGTCATTTTGGGTTTCACAGACGCCATCTTTCTTTCAAAATTCCCCCCACTGACGAAAGGTTAAAGAACATACCGATAGAGCCGTGTAAAAGTTTCACTTCACAAGTTTTGGGCAGTTTTGTCACTGCTTCACTTAACAATATTGTTTCACAAATAGGATTCGCAACTGACGAATACACACTATTGAGCGCACACACGTAACACTGATTGTTGATCGTCTTGCACTGGTTTACGTTTTCGAGTAAGGAGTAAAACATTCTATCTTTGCTCATGGCAATATAACTCTGAGTTGGTGCTACAAGTGCGTAAGTATCAGGCTTTGAGATATCATAAGGAACAGGAAAAGGAACTACATGATAAAGGTCATCTATTTGAGGAAGGACGAGCGGTATCCTTAAAACTAAAATAATCTTATTATAATGATAGTAGCACACTAAACTAGATATATCAATAAGCTCATGTACATTCTGAAGAGTTAAAGGAATCGGTAATTCACAATGTCTAGGTAAGTTATTTTTATTTTGTTCTAACTCGTTGAACAGCTGATAAGGACTGAGTACAGTCGGGTGCAGAATATTCATTTTACTAAACAAAATTGCGTTACTAAGATCATCAATATCAAAGGACAGAGAGATAATGATACTGTCTATGCTGTTAAACAAAAGACTCAATTTTGATTTCATCTCAAGTTTATCACTGGTAATAGTTAGATCCGAAAGTGACTTCTCAATAAGATCAAAGTTGTGAGTTAGACGTTTTTCGTTTTCATCAATCTTAGACATAGAACTATTGAAGCTATTTACAGTTGATTTGATAACATGAATATTGTCTCGCATAAGAGTTGCAAGTTTACTTTCGTCTGACTGTACTTCATGTATAGCATCGGTGAACTTTACTGCGTCAGCAGAGTCTAGGGTTCCAAAGAGTGTTTTTAATAACGAGCCACCTGCATCGAGAAGCCCTCGCTTTGTTCGATGAAGCGGCTTATTAGAAATAAGATAAGAAACAGATGAGAACTTTTTAATGTTGTTGGCATGTTGGCTTTTCAATGAATTGAGACTGTTTGTGCAATCGAATTGTATCTTCGAAGATGCAGTGCCAGTACAAATTGTTATGACCCTTTCAAACCTATGATCTAATTCATCTAAATGAAGTTGTATACGACCAATGTCCAAATATGTAACAATGTCCCAATTGTCGTTGGTGAACTTTAAATCTTGAAGTTCATCGAAGTACAGCCCTGGATTTCCGCGAACTTGTGCCGCGAACCGGGCATGGCATCGTGATAGCGCGGCCCTAGAATAAATAGATATGAAATAGGATAGAAACCACAAAAGCACGAAGGGTTTGTTCAGGTTACATTTCCTGATGTGTGCGTGTGTTTTAATTCGTCGAAATGGTGACGCACGTGTTTGCGATTGATAAGTAAAGTTGCAGTATGGTTACCATTCAATTTGATGATACGATAAGGGCCTTTCCACACTGGAGATAAGGCTTTGTTTTGTTTATGATGGTGGCGTAAATATACTATGTCACCAGCTTTGTAAGTAGTAGACTTAGTATGTGCATCATAATATTTCTTTGACTTTTCTTTAGACGCCTCTATGTTTTGACGGGCTCTCTGTCGACTGTAATAAAGTCGATGATTGAGTGCTCTTACGTAGTCGGAATAAGAGTTATTATAGAGTGTTATTATCGACAGTTTGAGGAATGTAGGGCTTGTACCCGAAAACTAACTCATGTGGGGAAAACCCTGTGGTAGAGTGGACATTGGAGTTGTATGCCATCATGGCAGTTTGAAGATAAAGATTCCAGGATTGGTTATTTTCCTCTATATAGGACCTGAGGTATTCTTTGAGTGTAGAGTAGCTCCTTTCGAGCGCGCCGCATGTTTGGGGATGATATGGAGATGCAAAGATGTGTTTAATTCCAAACAAGCGTTCAAGTTGCCGAAATAGATCAGAGCAAAAGTTGGTGCCTTGATCGGTCACAATGGTTTTAGGGATACCCATATGGGAAATATATAGGACAAGGCGTTTGGCTGTTTCTTCAGCTGAGCAAGAAATCATAGGATAAGCCTGTGAATACTTAGTTAAATCATCTTGTAGAGTAAGTATAAATTTATATTTAAAATCAGAAGTTTCAGGGAGTGGACCTACAAGGTCAAGAAATAGTTTTTCATTAGGTTTGGTGGCAGTAGACGTTATAATCATAGGAGCGCGATTAGTTTGACGCAGCGGCTTGTTAATTTGGCAGGACTTGCAGCTTTTTACGTAATTTTCGATGTCCTGTCGCATGTTTTTCCACCAATATATTGATTTAATTCTTTCGAACATTCGGGAAATGCCGGGATGACCCGCTGAAGGGGAATCGTGATGCTCCTTTAGAATGCGTTTAACCTCGTCAGGTGTTGGAAATATGATACTGTTTCGATACACATTTACTTTAATACCTGTGCCGTGGAATAAGAAAGCTAGTATGTTATAGAGCTTTGTATAAGAGACCTTATTAAATGAGTCTACAAAATCGGAAATTGCGAATTCTGTCTGGTCTTGGTACCAGATGATAATCATGTCTCTATAACTGCGGAGTAAATTGAATATATCTTTGTAAGAGTATTCATCGTAGTGATGGACGCGTAAAAACAAATGTGTGAACAAATGTTTGTCATTTGAAGTACTATAGCTACTTAGCAGCTCTCGTTCAATGTGGCGAATGTCAGGGTCACTTTTAGATGTCGCCAAGATTTCGGAGCAGTATGGGACTGACTCATCAAGATCAATAGAAGTAGGATAAGCAATTAACTTGCACTTAGATTTAAGAAGAGATTCGTTATGCTCTTCTATCACAGTGTCATAAGATACAGAGGATTGACGACTATGTTGAAGGAATTTTTCGTATGACTCTAAGGACGAAGGGCTGAGGGAAGGACTGTCTGTCGTATCTGTCGCTAGAACCAGGTTGCGAGACAATGCGTCTGCGTTGCAGTTTATTTTTCCTTTTTTATACTCGACTGTATAGTCAAAATCGGCTAGCTTTAAGCGCCAACGAATTAATTTTGAGCTGTGGTTAGTGCCACTACCATTGAGGATCCACAGTAACGGTTTGTGGTCCGTAACAATTTTAAAATTGTAGCCGAATAAATAGGGTCTAAAAGTTTTAGTTCCAAATACGACAGCTAGAAATTCTTTTTCAGTGACGGAATAATTGCCCTCAGCTTTGTTGAGCGTCCTTGATGCGTAAGCGATAGGAAGGTCCTTTCCAACTTCACCTTGGGAAAGAATTGCAGAGATAGCATAGTTCGATGCGTCAGTAGTTAGGATGAACGGTTTAGAAAATTCTGGGTATTGTAGGATAGGTGCAGTGGTGATTTTTTGTTTGAGAGTATCGAAAGCTGTTTGTTGGGAAGTAGACCACACGAATTTAGCATCCTTTTTTAAAAGGCTAGTCATTGGTTTGGTAATATGAGAGAAATGGTCGATAAAACGACGATAATAGCCTACAAGGCCGAGGAAACTTTTTATGTCCTTAGGACATTTTGGAATTGGGAAGTCGTTGACACATTGTACTTTCTTCGGATCGGGTTTCACTCCGTGGTCATTTATGATATGACCAAGATATTGCACTTCGCGACGTAGAAATTCGCTCTTATCGGGTTGTAATTTAAGGTTGTGTTCTCTGAGTCTAGTGAATACTAATTTAAGTTTTTGAATGTGTGTGTTGAGGTCATGACTGAATATTACCACATCATCCATGTAGGTAAAACAATGAATTCCCTGCATTCCAGAAAGTACAATGTTGATAAGACGTTGAAAGGTAGAAGGAGAATTTCGTAACCCGAAGGGCTTTCTGGTGAATTCGTCAGCTACATCACCACAATTAGGGACAGAAAATGCAGTTTTTGGAACGTCGTTTTCAGACACCAAGATTTGGTGAAAAGATGAAGCGAGGTCAAGAGTCGAAAAATATTTACTGTGTCCCAATTGATCTAAAATATCTGTGATATTAGGAATTGGATAAGCATCACCGATTGTGATGTCATTAAGCTTTCGATAATCGATGACTATGCGCCATTTCTTTTTACCGGACGCATCTAGTTTTTTTGGGACCACCCAAATAGGAGCGGACCAAGGTGACATGGAAGGGCGGATTATATTTTGATCTAGCATAGATTTAATTTGATCGGCTACCTCCTTTTAATGAAATTCGGGAAAACGATATGTTTTGGCATGAATTGGTACTTGGGAGGTAGTCCGTATTTCATGTTGCAGTGTTGAGGTAGCTGTGAGATGATCGCCATTGAGATAAAATATATCATTGAATTCGGTACATAGGTTGCGCAGTTTCAGCTCCTCTTCATGGTTCATGTGTTCACACCTAAGTAAATCTTGAATACGATTTTCGCGACTTGAATCGGAGGTAGATAAGTATGAATACTGAGTAGAGGTCGAGTCCGGCAAGTTGGATTTTGTCTCCATGATTTCGGATACAAGTTCTAAAGTGAATTTAAGATTTTGAAGGACGACCTCTCTTTGGGAGGTATTTACAACTGACAGTTTGACCATTTCGTTTGCTTGGACATGGACAAGGCATTTTGAAAAATAAACATTAGGATATTCTTTGATATTAGTTGTAAGAATCAACCCTTCTTTGAGTTGGGGGTTGGTAACATGACATTCGATAAACATTTCACTTCTTGGAGGAACAACGTAAGTTGGATCGGAAGTTTTTATATCAAAATAAAGGTTGGGGTCATCAAGGATTATTAATTTTGACTTAGAATATTGTACAGACGCTTTGTAGGCGTCTAGGAAATCGTTTCCGAGAATACCATCGTAGAAATTTAGGCCTACATTATCTACTACGTGGTAATTTTGTGGGAACTGCAATTGATTATGTAATTTGAGGGATAAGGGAAATGTACCCAGTGTACTAGAATACGAATTTACATCATTGATGCCTTTAATTTTGACAATTTCATCTGAAAGTTGGGGTAGTTCTGGAAGAGATGACTTTTCGAGGATACAGATCGAACTTCCTGTATCTATAAGCAAACTAATTCAATAACTTAAAACTAAACTTAAACACTTGCTAAACTACAAGATATGGCAGGGAACAACTTAAAAATTATATGCTTCCAAATAATAATAACCTACTTAAATAATAAATAAATCTAAAATACATAAAACTACACAAATAAACCACCCCAGTACGCTCCCGGACCAAAGGTACCCATTACGCTGGCAGCGTTGCCGCGCTGCACAGCAAGTGAGATCCTTTGCACCAGGAACGCTCCGGAGCGGTAGTCATGGCCTCGGTCCCTCAAGCGACGCCCAATGTCCCTGATGAAGGCCCTACCCTGCGATCCCCACACCCCCGTGGTCTCGACGGCCAATGGAACAAAAAAACTAATTGGTTTGTCAGTGTGTGAGGTCTCGATTTCGATGTATGGTAAATTAGGCCTTTTAGATTTAAAAATATCGTATATGAGGCCTTGATTCAAGTTGAGAATGTTGAGAAGTTATTTCATTGAATAAAGAGTCAGCGTTAGAAGTCCATCCTGAGGTGCAACCCGATTCATTGTTTGAATAAGAAATAGGAGTAGGCTGACCATCAGGTATATAATTTAGTAGGGACTTTGAGTCAGAGTTGGAAGTCCATCCTGAGGTACAACCTGGTTCAGATTTTGAACAAGAAATAGGAGCAGCTTGACCTTCAGGAATATGATTTAGAAGGGACTTGGATATTTTATTTTTCGTCCATCCAGCGTTACAGTCCGAGTTAAGATTCAGTGATAATTTAGAAATAGACTGCTCAGCTGGATTAAAATACAGTGGGGACATCGATTTAGTATGTTTATTTAATTTTGTGCCAATAACTCTTTTGGGTTGGCGGCGACACGAGTACGCAACCCCATTTACGCGTTTAAATCACTGTCAGACGTAGAAGTGTAAGGCTCGAGTTCGCCAAGCCCATCATCGATTTCAACGCATTTAGTGGCTTCAAACGAAGAAGCTTTACGATTTTCATTGAATTGCCGTTTGCGGCATTGAGAAATATGGTGACCCTTGTTTTTACAGTAGGAACAAACAGGGACCTGCGACGAACTCGGAGCTGCGTTGTTCGAAGATGGGTTTTTCGAATATGTTGTATTATTATTCGATGCATGCTGTCTACGTTTTAGATAACATTCAGACTCGGAATGTCCGGGTTTGTTACATATTTTGCAAACTGGGCTTTTGGCCTTTGTCGTTTGGAAAAATAGATTTTGAATTTTTTCTTCCTGGAGAGCAACGTTGACAGCAGCATTTAAATTCTTAGGTTCTCTGCACCTAACGATTGTACTCAGTCGAGGGTTCAGCCCGAGTGTAAATGTGAATAGAGCCAAATCTTCGGTCATAGCTATTCGACCGGCTAACTCCTTTTTCAAACTCTCGGAGTTATGAATTTCCGATTGCAGTGCTGTTAAGCAGGTCTCAATCCTGAGCGCAAACTGAGCAACGGTTTCATTATTTAGTTGTTTGCAATTTTGCAGATCCAGAAGTAAGTGATTATAATGTTTCCTTTCGCCTAAATTTTGGCGGAGGAAATTTTTAAGATCATCAAATTTTTCAAAAATCTTATTAGAGCAGGCAATTTGCGGCTTTCCTTCTAATTTTGCGATTATAAATTTCAGTAACAATTCTTTTTGGTTTCCTTTTGCCAGGTCAAGAGCATTTTGACAATTCGTCAAAAATGCGGGGAGAGTTTCTCTCTCTCCTTTGTAAGGGTTAATGAAAGCACATAATGTCTGTATTGGGAATGGTTCGGTATCGGCATTGGCAATTACGTTAATTTTTGGAATTGTTTTCTCAGTTCTACTCTCAGGGGTAGATGGGCTCGCCATCTCGAGGAGGACTTTCAAAGAGTAAAGGGCTTAGAAAAATGATATCTCAAGCAGTTAATAGAACGTTTTACTCACAGAAGCGCGACCGCGAGCACAATTTTCATTCTGGCTAAAGACGATCCAGAGCGCTGGCTACGGCTTGGACCCGACGAACTGAAGGTGGCAGAGACGTAGCAGAGTTGGTTCTTCCTACCAGCCAAGGACCATCCAGGGCACTGGTTGTGGCCTGGACCCGACGAACAGAAGGCGGCAGACAACAACGTAGAAATGGTCCTTCACACCAGGAGGACCAAAATTTGGTTGGGAATAGAAGATGACGGTAGTTGTTATCACTATATTATTGGTCTGATACAACACCGGAGACACGGATGAAATTCACTGCTTCCCGACGATGCAACGCGAGAATACAGGATGCTGGTCTTATCGACGTTATTTGATAGCTATCCCACTTCTGTCACCACTATTACGGAGTGGGTTGGAGAGCGGATTTTAAAAAACAGTTTTTAATATCACCTATTTATTTTACTCAAAATATAGTAGAAATACAGAAGAAAATACGTCTTTACTTGAAGGTGATCAAAACCGGTCTACGAACTTTTCCACAAAGCGCGGTGCCGCGGATTATGACAAAATAACCGAAAATATCATATTGCATTGCTTGAAATGCAATGTGATATTTGTACCTATTTAGCAATTTTATTTTATATGTTCACGTGAGAAATATGCATTATAACAGACCCTATTCCTATACGCAGCACTGGTACTGGCTGGCCTACTCCCCCGCGATATCAGAATTAAAGAACAAGTGAAACTTTACGAGGCAAAGTGGGGCAGGCCAATGGGCGACATCCTGTCAGATAGGAAAATAGAGGAACGCGCCCCTTTTACGGAGGCACCACATCCAGCGCGAGACGAACCACTGACATTTGAGTGCCTGGAAGATCCTGCGCCCACCACTGTCGACCACCTCAACATCATTGGCCCTGAAATCTAGACTGACGGCAGTTAGATTGGGGGCGGGGTGGGGGGCCGCTTTCACCTGGTGGTAGGTTGGGGTGGAAGCGGCCTATAGAACATTCCTCCTGGAGCCATACTGTACAGTTTTCCAGGCGGAAATGTACGCAATCAAGATGGCAGTGGAACGGACTCGAGATCGCAAAGAGTCCGTCGTTAACATATTCAGTGACTCTGGAGCTCCTGTCGAGCGGCCGAGTGACCCACCCGCTGGCGCTTGCAACGCGTCGCGCTGCCACAGAGTTGAGGGCAGCGGGTGGTGACGCCCGGCAACGAGCGAGCAGACGAGCTCGCAATACGAGCGGATAAAAAAAAAACCCGTGCCGACTACGACCGGTACCCAGTATCGTTCGCTAAAAGAACGATACGGCAGGAGTCCATTGCCGAATGGCAGAGCCGGTACGAATCCGGAGACACCGCTGCAGTCACCATAGCGTTCCTCCCGGATGTCGACCAGGCATACCGCACGATGCGCCATGTGCAGCTAGACAATTTCCTCACCCAAGCGCTCACCGGTCATGGCCGGTTCCTTCAGTACCTACATAGGTTCAAACTGAAGGACAGTCCCACATGCCCCTGTGGTGATGCGGATAAGGACCCGCTGCACATTTTCATAGTGTCCGTTGTATGGGAGGAGAAGGTTCGAGGCCGAGATGGTCATGGGCGGCCAAATATCTAAGCCGAACCTTCCAAACCTCCTCAAGGACAAAACAACGCGCCCAGTCCCGACGGCACTCATGAGGAAGATCGAGCGGCATTGCAATATTAGGAATAAATAGGAGAAAACCGGGCACCCGACCACATTTGACTTTTGACATTTGGACATTTTACATTTTTCTTGACATTTTAATTATTACATTTTTACTATTATAATTTTGACATTATGTAAACAGCTCCACATCAGTCAATGTATTGTCAATTATAAGTATTATTAATTTTGTAAACTTAGTCTTAATTTATATTTTATTATTTATTTGATAAAAAAAAACAATTAATTATGAATATAAATTCCTGGCGTGTCCAAATCTCCAGTTTAACTTGTATTATTTAGTCAAATATGCATTGAATGAGGAAAAAATAATAATAGGTATAAATATATAAAAACAGTAATAAATATGAAATAATAAATATAAAAAATAAATCAAAGAAAACAATATATATAATATTATTATTAAAACTATGCAGAACTACACGGACACGCCAGGAAAATAAAAACTATGATATAAAAAGGCACCTCACCCACGAGGTGGAAAAGAAGTGAAACAAATTATATATAAAAAAAAAAAAACTGAAGATAAATTCGAGATAATCGGGATAACACGCCACTAATTGTTCAATATTCTCCAATTACAAATGGAATGTCAGTGGGCTGTCAACAATCTGTTAACTGACAGAAAACGCTTTCAAAAACTCAAAAGGGCTCTAATCGGCAATTAATTGGAGATTTTGACAAACTGTTGACAGTCTGTCAGTTGAATCTTTCAGCAACCCAAACTAGATTTAAACGGAGATTAACAGACTGTCGCGTAATTTTGAGGAGAAAAGTGTACGAGAAACCGGGCGTTAATTGCTGGCAATTTATGGCAGCATGTAATAGACACTTAGTGGCAACACTGTTATGTCAAAGGGTTGTGAAAAATTATGCTCTAAGTTCGTTTTTTCGTTTGTTGCGGAACATTTTGAGTGTGAGAAAGGAACTATTTCTGGTGTCATATTTAAGGTATGATGGGTCTACAGTACTATTATTTATTGTCATTATCCATTTATAATCATTCCAATATCTATTTCTTGGAAAAAAATTAAAATATTTTTTCAAAAAGTTCATACTTGGAAGATGACATTGTGCCTTCGAGCCACACCAGTAACAATGACAGCCTCAAGACAACATCGAAGAAGGAAGCGCGTCAACGTACCACCTGGGAGAGGCATAACTGCAGCTGATTTAATGGCTGACCCTCAGATGGATTGATATGGAGATCATGCTCTGAGCTGTCCGGTGGGTGAAGATCAAGCTCTGGACTCTCCGATGGATGAAGGTGTAGATAAAACTCTGGATTGTGTAGTGAACGCAGAAATTATACCTCCAGTCCACCTTCTCTCCGATGTCCAACAATTGGAGCCTCAGCCCAGCACATCGAAGCCACGAACCAGCACGTCCAAATCACGACCCATCACTTTTAAATCCCAAAAGTTAGCTAAGGCGAAGAAAAAAACTTCATCGCGTCACCGAGATTTGGGATACGACAGCTAGAGTGATAGCAGCAGCTTAGTCGAAACTCATATTTCATACCAAGAAAGCGAATGCAGTTTTAATTGGACAGAAATAGATGACATCGACAAAGAGTTTGAGATAGAGAACAGTAGAAGAAAGAGAAAGAAAAAGACCACTGAGAAGAAAGAGAAAGAAAAAGAGAATGCGCTACCAGATAATTTGGACATAAACCAACTGAAAAAAGGAAGCTACGTTTCAGTGAAATACGACAACATAATATATCCTAGACAAGTAGTAAGAGTATTAGAAGACAGTGCACTGATCTCCGCCAGGTAAAAATCAGGAAACTTCTGGAAATGGCCTAATAAATGCGATATAATTTGGTACAAACATTCATGCATCATTCAAATTTTAAAGGAGCCAATACAAATATCTAAAAGGGGTCTTTTTCGAATTGCTGAATTGATGGAGATAGATTGAATATTTTCTACTATGAACGTTTTTTTTTGTATGGCAACCCCATTGTTTTGTGTTTTTTTATAATATATTGGCATAAACTTTAATAGTGATAGGGTGCCTTTGGGCGAATCCCAAAGATGTTCGATGTATAGACGGAAATGTAACGTGGCACATTTTCCCCCCGACCCCTAGGGTGAGAATGTGCCACCGATTTATTTTTTTCCTTTCTAAATGTCTATTTGATTATTGATCTCAAATTCTGGTAATGAATAAATGGTGAATACGAGTGTATTTTTTTAATGAAGAAATAACTTGTAGTTTTTTGCTAGGGCTGAGAAACCTCAAAATGTGGCATATGGTGGCCCCATTCGACGGTAGTAAAAGAGATGGTGGCGGCGTACTTATGGCGTTACTACGAGACTTACAACCTTCAGTAGTTCAAGTCAACTCTTACAATTCACTTAAGTATTTGAACAAATTCTTATTCAACTACCTCTTGAGTGCAGCTTAGATACCACCCAATACAAGTAAATAAATTTATCAATTACACTTCGATACACTACATACGTTGTTACCAGATGATTCTATCGACAATTTCATAGTTATTGGTAACTATAATCTTGGCGATAGCAAATGGGGAGTTTACATTGATGATGCTATAAAATGCATAAGTAATACTCCAAAACGCAATATATTACAAAATTTCCTCTCATTCATGGACGCTAAGCAATACAATCATATCATGAATCATAAAAATAAAATACTTGACTTTCTATATTAAATTGCAATGTTTTACAATCTGATAAAGATAAAGATAAAGATTTTTATTTGCTAAGATAAGGGTAGGCAGTCGATGGTCAGTTATATATACATTATGAACACCTTATCTGCTATTAATTTTAGCATAAAAATATTAAATAGTCCATATTACACTGAAAAAATAAATCTTACTGTTAGTATTGCTCTAACTTATAAAATTATTTTATATATAAGTTTTATATTTAATAAATTCATCTACTGAATAAAAACATTTCTGTAGAAGCCATTTAAACAGTTCAGATTGAAACTTATTAAATGAATATTGTTTTATCTCTTCGGGTATTTTGTTAAATATTTTAACGCATATAGCAGGACAATTCTTAAGATACAGTGATGTACGTGGCGTATGATTATATATTAACCTATTCGGGTTTCTCGTATTTCTTGAATATTGTTCTTGGGCTCTTTTAAATAATTTTGGATTGTTTTACAAATTTTCCTATTTCCAGCATATACAAACATGGTAATGGCTATATATTTAATTTAGTGAATATTGGTTTGCATGATTAATTTGGGGCCATACCACAAATTGCACGCACACATTTCTTTTGAGCAATAAAAACTTTATTAAAATCAGTGCCGTTTGCCCAAACTACAAGACCATATCTCAAGACAGACTCTACATATCCATGATAGGCAACTAGAGCAGCCTTTATCTCTGCTGTTTTCCTAAGTCTACGTAATACATAAATAAATCTATTGATTTTCTTACAAACTTTATCAGTGTGATCTTTCCAATTTAAATGTCTATCTATGTTAATACCTAAAAATGTCACACTGTGAGCCTCCTCTATGATTTGTCCGTTGTGATTTATATTTAATGTCATATCTCTATTAAATTTGTCAAAGTTATTAAAATTAATGTACTTTGTTTTGTCTAAATTAATCTGTAAATTATTATTATTCAACCACTCAATTACACTTGCATTATCAATGTCTGATTCGTGGAAGGAGATGTCATCACTTATTGCGCGCGTTACATTTATTGAAATATCGTCTGCGAACAAAACACACCATTGATTTGTCACCTCAGGTAAGTCATTTATATAAAGTAAAAATAGAAGCGGTCCAAGGACACTGCCCTGAGGGACGCCGAATTTGTTAGATTTTAAGTCAGATTTAAAACAATTTACTACATTTTTGTCATCTGCTCTACAAATTTCTACGAATTTCAATCGGTTATTCAAATAAGATTTGTATCCAGTCCCGTGCAGGGCCCCTGATCCCATTTGCTTCGAGTTTGGATATTAGCAAGTCATGCGAAACAAAGTCGAATGCCTTTGACATATCCAAAAAGAGAACCGTGCTGTAATATTTTGTATCCACATTATGAACAATTCTATCAACAAGTTTGAAGGCTGCCAATGTTGCAGATTTGTTTTTTTGAAACCCATGCTGCTCCGGAGTCAGTATGCTATGTTTATCTATAAAATCTAATATTCTGTTTTGCATTGCTTTTTCAAATATTTTTGATAGCACTGGTGTGAGAGTTATAGAACGATAATTAACTAGATCACATTTTTCACCTTTTTTGAAGAGGGGTTTAACTATAGATATTTTAAGTCTAACAGGGAAGCATCCCGTCTCCAATAACATATTTATGAGATAAGTAAGAACTGGTATAATCAAAACATAGCATTTCTTTATAAGTTTTGTAGCAATACCGTCATAGCCCTAGTGTTATTTAAGGACATTACCAGTTTCCCTACGCTATCATTGTCGTATGGACTAAGGAAAATGCTTTTACTAACCCTATTACTACCACCGGTCTGAATAAGGTTATGGTTTATTTTATTTGAAATTTTAATAAAATATTTGTTGAAAGTGTTTGCAATGTCTAATGGGTCATTGACAACATTTCCCTCATAGTCAATATGTTGTATGAAATGGGATGTGTGAAAAACACCTGACTCATTTTTTACCACATTCCATGAAGCTTTACATTTATTTTTACTATTTCTCACATAATTGTTATTCGCTTGTTCTTGAGATTTTATTACACATTTTTTTAACATTTTAGATTACTTTTCGTATTTGATTTTGTTAGCTTCTGTTTTATTCTTATAAAAAGCAAATCTAAGATATCTCTTTGACTTACAACTTATTTTAAGTCCCTTAGACATCCACTTTGGTTTACAGGTAACAGGTCGTGAAAAATATCAAAGGCTTTGTTTAGGTCAGTTTCCTCATAGACATCTGAGAATGATAATGCCTCGAGACAGTCATGAAATTTCAAAACATTTTCTTCTGAATAATCCCTTCTGTATATGAATGACATCTTAGGTACGATTTTTTTATAACTGACTGGAATTGACAGTAATTGTGCAGTTTCATGGTCTGACAATCCCAATGGTACGACCGTTCCTACTGATTGGCTTATATTACTAATTATATGGTCAATGCACGATGCTTGTCTGGTGGGTTCTGTAATATGAAATGTCAAATTATTATTACTAATAATGTCAGTTAAATTTCTTGCAATAATGTCATTTTTAAGTATATTAATGTTTATGTCACCAGTTATAACAATCTTCCTGTTTTTATATTTATGTTGTAAAGTGTATAACATTAATTCTAGGCGGTTCATAAAGAGTTCGACTTGTATTGTTCTGTAAATACACACAATTATTATGTTATGATCATTTAACTGTATACTACAACATTCAAATATATTGGGTAGAGCCAGATCATCAATATTTTTTATAATTTTATAAATCATTCCACTTTTTACTAGAATACAAGAACCGCCTCTTTTCTTGTTTCTAGAAAAATTTGCTGCTAGTTCATAGCCACTTAGTCTAAAATTTTTTTCACTACCAGATTCCACAAATGTTTCCGTTAAACATAGAATGTCGGGCTGCATACCAGACTCCGACAATTCAGACAGGGTTAACTCTAATATTTCTCTTTTAGGCAGAATGCTCTGTATATTTTGGTGCATAATAATTAATTTTGACTTTTTAACGAAAAAAAATGTTTTTAGTTGTTGTTGGTGCAGTCTCATTTGAGTTTTGAGTCTATACTGGCTCATGTTTTTTGCGGATTATTGGGGGTTTGTGTGAGTTTACAGATGTGGTCAGTTTGTGTCTGCGCATTGCTGTACAGTAGGTTTGTATTACAAGACTCTTTTTGATTTTTTAGCTGCTGTAACAGATTGTACATGTAATGAAGTTTTAGAATCTCCCTTAGTAAGATTCTACATTCTGATGATCCCTTAGTCAATATTGATATGCATCATCCGCCTTTCTGTGTCACAGTACCTTTCAATAGCCCATGTATATACTCGAAAGAGCGCACTGTCACTGAATTTAACTATCATAAACTAAATTTAACTATCATAACATGATTTGATAAATCTGGACTTAACAAATATTGATTGGGAAAATTTGTTGTCTGAAATAATTGCCTGTGAAGCTGTTGAAGCATTCTATGATGTGATATATGGTATTATAAAAAAACACACCCCGAAAACGATCGTTTGCTCACGAAAATTTTCTGTGTGGTTTACAACATCGCTCATTCAAATTTTTAAAAACAAGACTAAAGCTTGGTTAAAATATAAAGTATATAATAATTGTCCAGACTATGAGCATTTTTCAATAAATCGTGAAAGGTTTAAGAAGGAGTGTTAAAAAGCTTATAAGAGATATAAAATATCTGTAGAAGAAAGCATTCCTAAAAACATAAAATACTTTTGGGCTTACGTCACAAATAGAAAAGGAAAGCCTAGTGTTCCTAGTAGAATGCGATTGCAAGGTACATCAAAAGAGTATATAATTTACTAGGTACATCTTCTTCCAACCCTATTGATATATGTACCATGTTTTCAAGTTTTTTGTCTACGAACCTACGAATATTGGAAATATGTATTGATTATGATAATTGGGATGCACCTACAGCTTCACCTGATCACAGCGAGATAATCAATGATTTACATACAGATACAGATAAAATATACAGAAAACTTAAAACTTTAGATGCGACTAAAAGTGCTGGTCCGACGGTATATCCGCTATGTTTTTAAAAAACACGGCTAAAAGTATATGTAAGCCTTTATACATTTTATTTATCCTGTTCCCCCCGGACCTCAGATCAGAGTACACGTCTCTTGCTCCATTAAAATTATTTTTAAATCAGTAAAAGTTTTATTCAAAAGTTAAATATCACCGAGAAAATAGGAGTGCAGAGCTATCAAGGAGGTGACCGCAGCAACTCTCACGCGGCCGCTTAAATCCACTAAGCCCTGCCCTCTACAACCTGTTCTCTGCGATGGGGCGAATAGGGTTCCAGGGGGCAATAGGGTAATGAACGATGGGTTTTTTTGCAGTCCATTTCTGCTTTGGGAAATACATCTTGCCATAGTCAAGTAATAAAATTAAAAAAGCAAAGTAATATATTTTTGTGATATAGCAACTCCAAAATCATAGACAATATAGAAATCATAAAAAAGGCATTTCAAAACAACAAAGCAAATGATGCGATTTTATCTCTGCCGAAACTTTGATGAAAGTGAAGAAAATAATAGTTTTACAGTGGATTTGGTGATTTGTGTATAATATTAAGTTCCAGAGGAAAGCTTTACCACAAAAATTAAGTTATTTTAATTAGATTTCATGTACTTTAAGCAATAAAAATTTTAATAAATTAAATAAAAGTTAAATAAAAATAAAATATACATTTTATAAAATTGTGGGGTTATTAGGTTCGGAGAATGGGGTAAATAGGATCGGAAAGGGGGGGAATCGAATCGGTAATGTGGATAATAGGGTCACCAAAGGGGTAAAACGGGCGATTGTTCTAGGGTTGCCCCTCAAGGTCAATTCATTTATTATATAGAAGTATTTAACTAAAGTTTTTTTTAACTAAGCAAATTGTTTCCTTTTCAGGTACAGAATAGAATAGAAAGATATTTATTGTTTTTCATTTAGTTGTACAATCTTATGTCTCCCTAGCGGAGGTGTGTTCTTACGAATTCTGTCCTGTGCGGGATCTGTTTGGCGTTAGTAATTTAAATTTCAATTATATTTCCAGAACATTGTGCTTCTGTACTTGATTAAATTATAGGTACGAGTCGCGCGGGGGTAGCGCTCGCTTATCAAGCGGTTTCAACCTCTCGGCTCTGGCGATCTGCGGTACGACTACTCCCCGAAGTCTGCTCGTAGGCATCAGTGGGTTGTGCTGGTTGTGTCGTGTGTAGGTAGTACCGGCGCCGGCGTCGGCGAGACCCTCAATTTCAGCACAACGGGCCTTGGCGAGAAGCTCATTGTGAAGATCTGAGACACGGACGTGCCACGGATCCTCGTTCAGCATTTCCCAGACGATCTTGCTGTCGAGACAGCGGGGTATCTGGGCCGCGTTCTTGTAGGCTGTTCTCAACGTCGCTTCCAGTTTATTAAGATTTGTCCTGCTTACTCTCGGCAGCAGCTGCACTATCCCATAATCTAGAATAGGTGCTATGCAGGTCTTGATTACGAGTAGTTTAACATCCAGGTCAACTCTCGATCTCCAGCCGATGATAGGGTTCAGCATACTCCTTATTTGTTTTGCCTTCTTAGCCGTATACTCAGCGTGTACGTTCATGGATAGCCTTGTGTCGAGATGGACGCCGAGGTATCGCACACTCTTCTTGTACTCAACAGTCTGGTCTCTCAATCGCACGTGTGGCCTATATCCTCGCGGATTGGCTGGTGTTTTTTTCCGCTTCATTGTGAACATGACACAGTCAGTCTTGTCTACGTTACAGCGCAGGCCCCACTTCTCGTAGTAGTCAAGTATGCATTCTGCGGCCCATTCCGTCCTCGCCGTCGCAAGATCAGGTGTTTTCGACGGGTTTAGCAGACAAAGGTCGTCGGCGTACTACGATTTATATAGCCCTTGAATTCTACTCATCTCGATCCTATTGCCTGGTCCAATATCCGACATGTATAAATTGAATAGCAGCGGCTCCAGTATCGAACCTTGTGGGACGCCGTGTGGTACTGGTGTCTCTGAGCCAACTGTTGTTCTGAACCTCCACCGGATTTTTCTATCAGTAAGGTAGTGATAGATCATTCTGATCACTGAGTTTTTGATCCCAGCTACGTGTAATTTGTACACGAGCGCCTTGTGGTTAATCGAATCAAAAGCCTTGCTTAGGTCGGTGGAAATCATCGCGACGCTGTTGCCATCCTCGAGTTCTCTGGTAATTTTCGCGACTGTACGGAGGATCTGCGTTCCTGTTCCCCTTTTAAACTTATGTGGTTCTTGTCCAAAAATTGCACTATGGCAAATTTGTAAATAGTTTAACAAAATATAAGGACTGTTACCGTGAGCTATTTCTGACCTACCTCTTACGATTATGTCATGATAAAAAATAATTATCTCATTATTGACTAGGTACCTACGGACTGAGTACCAGTTATTGTATCGTAACAAAAATAAAGTTGATTGATTAATGAATTCGATCTTTTTATTATCTCGTAGATATATAGCAGGTATCTATTAATACAATTTCATAGTTAACACAATTTATTAATCCGAAAATACTTTTAAAATTCTATTGTCGCCTGTATTGACTCTATTGACCCCCAAACCGGGGTGACTGGGGTTTACCCACGTTTTTGTGATAATTTCGTATTTATTGTCAGATAACCTATAAAACTATTAATGCCGTCTAAATCTATGAAAAGCCAGACAAAAAACTGTGTATTCCTATGTGATTAAAATATATATAAAATGTTGCTTCTGAGTTGGAAATTGACCCTATTCACCCCATTTTACTACTGCTCCACGGTGACGCCCACTCCCATTGATGAGTAAATGCTGACTCCTCCCCTGTACTACGCACGAACTCTGTGACTACTCGTGCGCTGCTGTCGCCCTGGTACATCGCGTTCTTGATTTGCAGGGATTACACTCGACAAATTGAGCACAAAACGTACACCGCCAAAACAATAGAGTTCTGCCATCTTTGAAGGTGCATCTGATGCTGAACTCGAATTTACAGGGGGTAGCCTCCCAAACGTTTCGGACAGCGCCATGCGTAGTGCCGTATTAAGGTTAACCGAATTAAAAGAAAGCGCGAAAATTCTGACATCGCTGAACTCAAGGATGAAATAAGAGATTTATTTGCAAGTTTTGAGACCGAACAGACCAAGCTTTATAACCTGCAGACTTCCCTTACAGAAATAAATGCCCAAAATAATGACATCCAAAGCTCAACGGAAATAATGTACTAAAAAAACGACGCGATTCAAAAAGAGCTCGAAGCCCTCAGATTGGAGCGTAAGGAGCAACTTACGTATATCCAGGAATTAGATTCCAGGCTGGAAAACCTAGAAAGAAATTCCTGCTCTGCTAAAGTGGAGATTAGAAATATCCCCAAAATAGTCTCCAATGAGGATAAAGCGGCGCTCTCCAACATCGCCGAGAAAATTGGCACAACATTGGGCTTAAGTTTTGGTAAATCTGATGTCAGAGATATTTACCGTGGATTTGCAAAGGCAGACAAAATAAAACCCATTGTCATCGAGTTTACGTCAGTAATCACAAAATATGGTCTCATGATGGGACTGAGAAATTTCAACGACAAGAAATCTTATAATGACAAATATAATACGAGTCACCTCGGTTATGATGGACCGGCTTCTCCAGTTTACGTCTCGGAGTGTCTTACTCATAAGGCAAAACGGCTGCACTTCCTCGCTCGCGACTTTGCAAAGGCCTAAGGCTATTATGCTTTTTGCTGGATATCGTATGACAAAATATACCTGGGGGAAGCAGTGGGCCTTCCCTTCGTTCGAGTAGACCGTGAAGAAGTCCTGAAAAATCTGAAGGAGAACTCCGCTCTGTCAAAGTTACTAGTTTCAATATCTGTTAAGCATCTAATTGTAACAATATTTTTGTCAACACGTTCACACTCTCTAACACACAATTACACTAACACTCTTTCATACCTTACTACACAACGAACCTATGTCAGACCTTACACGAACCTCATCAGCTCGAATAACTATTTACACATTTATAAACAAAATATTATCTGCCCTTCTAAATCACCATATTTGCCCTTCCCATTTGCCATCCTGTTTTGCCCTACTTATCCACTCTACGAAAACTATCACTGTGCGCTTTGCTTTACCTACTCACGAATTGATAATATTATTACAGAAGAGCTAGATAACATTGCTGTATCTGAGTCAAGGAGCTGTGAGGTAGAGCACTGTAAACTATATCTGCGTAACCTATCTACCTGCCTCACCCTGCTTACTCAGAACATTCGCAGCATCACGTGCAACATGAATGGATACTTAGTACTAAAGGAAAGGCTGGATATTGATTCCGATGTTGTAATTCTAACTGAATGTCGCCTATCGAGCTCTACAATTATTCCCCAAATTCCTCATTATCTCCAAAACGCTACGGAAAATAACCCTTTATAAAATGATGGTGTCGTTGCATATATCAAAAATAATCTAAAAAATTCTGTTAAAGAACCACTATGCAGTGGAGCAAACTGTATGTTAATAAAAATTGGCATAGAAACAGCTATTGTTGCAATATATCGTTCCCCTTCTGAGCCCAATATAGAATCATTTCTAGAATCGTTAAATACTATCTTAGGGACTTTGAATTATTTTAATAATATCGCAATAATAGGGGACATAAACATAAATATAAAAACTGATGTGTCAAATAGTAGGGCTTATGAATACCTAAACGTGTGCGTACTTCATGGTCTCCTTCCGGCTCACACCTTACCTACTTACTTACTTAGTCTAGTAAGACTCAACAAATCGTGTCTTGATCACGTCGTTCCTAAAAACGAGAAAACCTACTATAACCCTGGTTGCTGACTCAAGTCTTACCGACCATAGCCTGGTTCTTGGGTCCATTGCTCACAAACATAGGAAAGTGCTTAGCCAGACAACTGCTACTAAGGTCAATTATGAAAAGCTAAGTACTTCCATACAGTATTGACCTGCAGCCAGTATATTCTTCGTCAGACCCAAACACGGCTTTGGAATATTTAACATCTTCCGTAAAACGAGCTTTAGATGCCAACACGTCCTCTCAAAAGCTCTCCCGACGCTTAAAAGTAATTAAACCGTAGATCACGCCAGGCCTTATTAGATGCATGCGACAAAGGGACAGACTGCATAAAAAATCGATTCATGCTCCAGATAGCCTCATCCTCCAAGCTACATATAAGGGATATAGGAATTTCTGCAATAATCTTCTTAAAAAGATCAAAAGAACCCATGACAAGCTCGAAAATACAAAAGCGGGAAACAACTTAAAGTAGCTATGGAGGATTATAAAGGGGATCACACACACTTCCATATCAAAGAGTACTGCGACCGAGTTACTAGGACCTATAGAAAACCCAAACACTACTGACAATGTAAATAAATTCTTCGCAACTGTTGGTAAGGATATCGCTGAGAAAATAAATGGAGCTTTGGGTGCTACACAAATAGCCACTACTACACAACTTCAAACAATTGCACCAACCAATACACAATCTTTTGTCTTGCTAGGGACGGATGAGGGCGAAATTGAGAGATTGATAGGTGGTCTAAAGAACGTGTTCAATTAATTTTTGAACTGAACATATAATTTGTCAAAATATTTGTGTTGTACTAGTTTCTAGACGAAAATGACTGTTTTTTGATGTGAGGCTGGTAACATGTAAGAGATAGAATCGGCTTCAAGTGCTCGTAAAAAAATAAACCATTTTATTCATAAATTTATAATCGCATTTTATTTGTAAATGCGAGAGTGGTCTTTCGATTGTAACCAGCATTGTCAGTATTGGATGCAGTGCATCATTTCGGAGATCGGCTTCCAGTTTGCGTCAGCGAGAGTTATCTTCAACAGCGAGAGGGTAGTTCCCAATCCATATTGGGAAATATCGGCAACGAGACTAATCTGCGGCTGTTATCAGTGTTAATTGATAAAAAGTGTTTTAAATCCATATTTATCTGGTGATCCTTTTTAAATCCATATTTTTCTGGTGAGTGAGTAAAAATCACGTTTATCTACCCACATTGTAACTAAAAAACTCGGCGTCCATACAACGTTCGACTTTTAAATCGGTTCGTGTTGTGTTCGGGCGTCCTCGTCAAGTCTCGGCGATCGTCGCTTCTTGGTTGATGCTATCAAGATTTGTGTTTACGCGCGGCTGGGTGGCGTCACTTAGTTCGTGTCACGTTCGGGTATTCTCGGGATTCGTCGGGGATCTTCGTTTGCCAGGTTGCCTAACCTGTTTGGGCTAGACGAACTTCACTTCTCACTTCCTTCAATCAATCATTGTGGAGGTGATTGCGGCAAATGTCAAACTGACAGAACTGAACGTAAGTGAACTAAATCTTCGTTTCGTGACGAACTTTGGGAGTGTTTTTATAGTGGATTTTAGTGATAATCGTTAATAAAACAGTTAAGTGAATAGTTAATTCATAAGTTTACTTCACCATTGCTGTTCTTTGGTAAGTCTCCATTGTTTATACGCTATGGCAGAGCTAAAAAAGTTGAAAACAAATCTTGCCTACTATAAAGGCATAATTACAAGAGTTGAGGGTTTTCTAAAAGATCCGCTTGTTCTTTCGAACGAACTTGATGTCTTTGAGGCACGGCGAGAACGACTGATTCCTTCTTTCAAGGAATATGAGCGTTTACAACTTGAAATCATGCAAATTGATGAGCATGACACAAGACATTACTTCAGTGGAAGAAAAATATTTGAATATTTTGGCGGAACTCAATAAATATATAAAGAATAAAAAGAGCCCTGAACCTGTAGTACTGCCTTCCAAGAGCAATCTTTCTCTCTCTAACTTGCCGGACATTGACTTACCAAAATTTGATGGCAAAGACTTTACAAAATTTAAACCTTTTTATGATTTGTTCATGGCTATCATAGATAACAATAAATCTTTAAAAAACATAACAAAGTTATGCTATTTAAGAAAATATTTAACAGATAATGCCTTGGCAATTATTATCAATTTACCGTTGGAAGATTTGTCCTACAATGAATCGTTAGAGCTATTGTCAAAACGCTACAATAACAAAGCTCGTCTAATAATTAACCATGTTAATTTGCTTTTAGACGTCCAAGCAATGCAGAAGGGTACTGCAGTTTTAATTAGGTCTTTCATATCCCAAGTCCAACAGCAACTATTTGCGCTAAAAAATCTTGAGCAACCGGTCGATTCCTGGAATATGCTCCTGATACCCATCTTGAGTCGGAAATTGGATCAAATGACCAACCGTGCCTATCAACTTGAATTACCTTCTATAAAGGAATTCCTTTCATTTTTGGAAAAGCGTGCCATCGCTTTAGAGGACAGCTTGCCTCACAAATTAATCCCATATGAGACTAAACGATCATTTCCCAAAGTGACAAACGTGGCTGTTAAAATTTCGTAGTGTACGTTTTGCGGAAAAAATTCCCACATGGTCTATGAATGTGTTGAGTTCAAAGCGGCTCCTATAGAAGCACGCTTACAATTTGTCAATGACAAAAAATAGTGCCCAGTTTGCCTGAAGGGCCACAAGTCAAAATGCAAGTATTCATTTAAGTGCAAGTTATGTAAGGATAAGTCCCACAATACCCTTTCGCATCGTGAGGATGTTGCCGAACAAACTGTAGCATTGGTTTCAAATGATGTCGTAAACAATATTCTGCTTCCCACTGTCAATATTAAATAAAAATGGCAAGCCAGTTTGTATACGAGCATTGTTAGACACAGGTTCGCAGGCGAGTTTTGTAACCAGTGCTCTTGTGAGAAAGTTAGGATTGAATTGTTTACAGGAGACAGCAAGCGTTGTAGGTATTACAAATGTTCCTACGCAAATCAACCAATGTGTTGAGGCATCAATCTACTTTTACTTTAATTTTAAATAGATATCAAATTTAAAATTAAATGTCATGTTGTCGATAATATTACAATGCGCTTACCGCATGAATTTGTTGACACCTCAAAGTTGCACATTCCAGCCAACATTGCTCTATCCGATAAAGACTTCAATAAGTCTAGTAACATCGACTTGTTACTCAACGCGGATATTTATTTCAAAGCTTTGCTGGATGGCCGCGTGAAGTTGACAGCTGGCCCAGTGCTTCAGAATACGGTATTTGGCTATATAGTGGGTGGAATGTGCAACAATACAAGTGAGTCTAATTGCCTAGTAAGTAATCTTGCTATTTCAAACTCTTCTAAATTAGAAGATGTGATGGAGAAATTTTGGCTCTCGGAAAAAATGGCAGAAAAGGAACTTCCAAGTTCAAATGAATTTGAGAAGGCAGAAAATGTTTTGCAGGAATCGGTTATCCTAAAAGACAACAAGTTTCATGTTGACACCATTAACGGAACCTATAGAGGATTTGAACATTGGTGATTCTTTTTCAATGGCATATCAGCGTTTCATGTCCCTTTAACGTAAGTTTAAGAGTGACCCCGCCCTCTTTCAAGAATACAAAAAGTTCATAGATCAGTATGTAGAGTTGGGTCATGCCAAAAAGGTGGATATTAGTTCTTACAATGTTTATAATGACACAGTCATTTTTTAGCTCACCATGCTGTTCGCAATGAGGCCAGCAAGACTACTAAATTAAGAGTGGTCTTTGACGGGAGCATGAAAACAGCGAACAATATTTCCCTTAATGACGTCATGCTGAATGGGCCGGTGGTACAGAGTGAGCTGTTTAACATTCTTATTCGCTTTAGAACTTACTTGTTTGTCTTACTTTGTGACGTAGAAAAGGCTTTCAGATGTGTATTTGTCAATGACAAGCACAAATGCTTGCAAAATATCCTTTGGAGGGATAACCCCAAGCAACAAATAAGTTGTCTACAACTCCAGACAATTTACGTATGATTAAAGACGTATGGATTAAAGTCCTCAACTTTTTAACCACTCGCTGCATGATAGAGTTGACCTCCTTGTATGAAAAAGAGTATCCGTTGGCTGCTCAAGCTATGCGCGAAAATACCTACGTCGATGACATCATTACCGGGTGTGACAATGTAGAGCAAATCCAAAAATTAAAGGTAGAGCTGATAGAGTTACTTAAATTAGGTAACTTTAAATTATATAAGTGGTGCTCAAATGTCTTGGACGCTCTCAATGATGTGCCTAGCAATCAAACATACTTTGAGGATGTGGACCTGAGCAAGGATAGAGTCATCAAAACTCTTGGATTAAAGTTTGATGTCAAAACAGACTCACTTGCATTTTCATGTCCCTTGGACACAGATTTTGATCACTGCAATACTAAAAGAAAGGTGTTAAGCTTTATCGGAAAAATGTTCGACCCGGTAGGATTAATTTCTCCTATAATTGTGGTTGCCAAGCTCTACATGCAAAAATTGTGGTCAGCAAATCTCTCGTGGGATAGCGTATTAGCTGAAAGTTTGCTCTCAGAGTGGACAAAGTTTATGCATGACTTAAAAGATATGGGGAAGCTTTCAATACCCAGGTTAGTCAATACTAACAGCTTTCAGAAAGTGGAGCTGGTGGGATTTGCGGATGCATCTTTTCTTGCATATGGTTGCTGTATTTATCTCAGGTTTATAAAGCCAAATGGCAGTGTAGAGTCAAATTTACTTTGTGCCAAATCTAGAGTAGCACCATTAAGAAAGAGTCACACCATTCCTCAACTTGAATTGATTAGTGCATTGCTCCTTGCTCAATTAGCACATAGAGTGGGTGAGGTATTGCTCTCCAGATTTCACCACGAGTCATTTTTATATTCTGATTCGCAAATTGTGTTAGCTTGGATCGCATCAAAAGGCGCTAAAGGGAACACTTATGTCAATAATAGAGTTCAACAAATTCTAGAGTTTTCTCGAGCAAACCAGTGGTTTCATGTAAAGGGTGTTGAGAACCCAGCGGACGTAGTTTCTGTAGGGTGGTGCAGCAGTTGAGTAAATAAACATCTTACATTGAATCACTGGTTTTATTCGCGTATCTTATAATAATATAAGATTAACATATTATTAGAGAAAATTTTCTTTTAGTTCATTTTGACAAGTAAGTTTTTCAAGTAACCAAGGCAACAGTAGTGTTGCGCCATGCAAATAGTGATGTGTAATATACATTCACCTGTAATAGATGTTGAGTTTACATCGAAACTCACTGAAAAACCTGTTGTGATACCTCCTGAGCCAGAACTCGAAGAACTCGAAGTCGCTAGAGAAGAATTCGAAGTCGCTAGAGAAGAACTCGAAGTCGTTAGAGAAGAACTCGAAGTTGCTAGAGAAGAACCTGAAATTACAGAGAGTAAAAGTCAAGAAACAACAAACACAAGATGTCTAGAAAACCAAGTTGCAAGACCTCGTAGAGAACGTAAGGCTCCAATTTGGCATCAAGATTATATGACGACCAATACCTCTTCGTCTGAAGATGAATTTCATGAGATTCCAGATGAGAGAAATCCCGATGAGCTTACATTTCTATGTGAAACGGAAAGCGGAAATGAAGAATGGCACGAAGCCATCAAAGCTGAAATAAGGGCACAAACCAAAAATGATACTTGGAAAGTCATTAAGAAAGAAAAAGACATGAAAGTTGTTGACTACAAAATGGTACTGAGGAACAAATGGACGCCTGAAAAAGGAGATATAAAGAAGGCCATGCTCTTAGCACGCGGATTTAGTCAACGTCCAGGCATTGACTTTAACGAGACATTTGCACCTGTCACAAAATTTAGTTCCATTCGATCTGTAATAGGAATAGCTGTTGAAGAAGACTTAGAACTAAACCAAATGGACGACACGACAGCATACCTAAATGGAGAATTAGAAGAGAACATTTTCATGAAATACCCAGACTACATAGAACAATACGTAGCTGAAATAATGGTACAGGCATGTGACGACGACGATCTTACAACAAGGCAAAGACAATGTTGGAAGACATAAAGAGCACCAGAGAAGAAAAAGTATGTCACCTCAAAAAGGCTCTTTATGGACTTAAACAAGCAGGACAGCAATGGTACACTAAACTAGATACCGAGCTAAAGAACATCGGATTCGAAGCATCAAAAGCTGATCCTTGTGTCTACATATTAGCCAAAGGAGGAGATAAGACAATCGTTGCCATATATGTAGACGACCTTCTCATTGCATATTCTAGCCAAAGAAAACATGCCGAAATCAAGAAAATATTAAACCAAAAATTCGAAATTAAAGACTTGGGAAAACCAAAACGCCTGATTGGAATAGATTTAGAATACAAAGGAAAATACATAAAGCTATCACAAAAGAAGTTCATTCAGGAAACATTAAAGAAATATATGGAGGAATGTAAACCTACCACGACACCAATGGAAGTAAATCTGAATTTAGAACCTATTGGAAAAGGAGAAGATGAAAACTTACTATATAGAAACCTGATTGGAACTTTAATGTATCTGTCAGTTGCTACCAGGCCTGACATATCATTCGCTGTCAATTACCTGTACAGATTCAAGGATTGTTTTGGACCAGAACATTTCAAATCTGCAAAGCGAATATTCCGTTATTTAAAAGGCACAATGGACATTGGCCTAACTTACACCAAAACGCAAAAGCCATTAGAAGGTATGGCAGATGCTGATTGGGGACCTTGCAAGATGGATCGAAAATCATGTCCTGGTTACACATTCAAATATGCCGGGGCAGCTGTCAGCTGGGCTTCCAAAAAGCAAAGAAGCGTAGCCTTATCAACGGCTGAAGCCGAGTATTCTGCTCTTACGGAAGCAGCAAAGGAAGCTGTCCACCTCAGGTCACTCTTCAAAGACCTAGGCATTTACTTTGAACAGATGAGGATCTGGAACGACAATCAAGCCGCTTTAAAATTAGGACAGAACTGAAGACATGGAAGCGGATTTGTTGACAAAGGCATTACCATGGCCTAGACTCACAATACTTAGAAGCAAAATTGGACTGCTGCATTAGTGCTGTGAGGAGGAGTGTTGTGAATGTATATTACACATCACTATTTGCATGGCGCAACACTACTGTTGCCTTGGTTACTTGAAAAACTTACTTGTCAAATTGAACTAAAAGAAAATTTTCTCTAATAATATGTTAATCTTATATTATTATAAGATACGCGAATAAAACCAGTGATTCAATGTAAGATGTTTATTTACTCAACTGCTGCACCACCAGTGAGTTTCGATGTGAACTCAACATCCATTACAGGTGAGTTTCCCTTTTTCTTTTTTAGTTTCTGTTTCCTGTTTATTTCTGTGTTTTTGATAACCTTCTTTTCTTTTTCAGGTTGCAGCCGTTCCGGTTCGTCGAAGATACCATCGTAGCATTCTCCAGTATGGCCATCATCATTGTAATACATCTTATCAATGACTTTCACGTCTCGGCTAATGATGACGCTTTCTTTTTCAGGGAAGTAGATGCGAAATCCTTTTGCTCGTTGTGCATAACCCATGAAGACTCCTTCTGTAGATTTTGGTGTAAACTTTCCTTTTCTGTGTTTGTTCAAGACAAAAACTTCCAAACACGTGGAGATGATTACTGTTTGGAGTACGGCCGGTCCATTTTTCGTAGGGTGTACAGCCTTTCTGGGCTTTAGCTGGGCTCCGATTGATAAGGTAATTCCCTGTATACACTGCCTCTGCCCACAGATTCTGCAGTACGTTCCCTTCGATCAGTAAACAGCGAGCTCTGTCAAGTAGCGATCGATTTTTGCGCTCACTTTGACCATTTTGTTGAGGTGTGTGTGTGTATGGTGTTGTAAGCCTTCTCTTAATCCCTTGTTGTTTCAGGTATTCATCAAACTTTCGGTTGCAATATTCCGATCCGTTGCCTGACTGGAAACTTTTGATTGGTTTATTGTGAAACTTCTCAACCTTGCTTTTGTATTCTTTGAATTTCTCAAACACTTCAGATTTGTGCGAGATGAAATAAACACAGCAATATTTGGTATAGTCGTCCAGGAAAGTCAGAAAGTATCTGGCTCCGGCTAATGTTGCAACGTTGACGGGCCCACAGACATCACTATGCACAATTTCCAGTGCTTGTGTAGATTGGGGTCCTTCTACAGGTGAAAACGGCAGTCTGGCCATTTTTCCTTTTATGTATACTTCACAGTCGGGCAGCTTTCCTCCTCCTAGTTCTAATCCTTTTATTAGTTTCTTATTTGCTGCAAGTCTTAGGTCATTTTCATTCAGATGCCCAAGTTTTCTGTGCCACATTTGTATATTGTTGCTATTCTGGGCAATATTTGCAGTTTCTCCTTTCGTATAATAAAGAACATTTTATTTTATGGCAGTTAGGGCTATCTGGCCGTTCTTGTCCTTGATGTACGCTTTATCTTTCGTGAATAGTACGCTGTTGCCTCTTTCAGTGATTTTAGCAACTGACATTAGGTTGGTTGCTAACGTTGGTACATACAAGGTATCATGGAAATTTACTTTTTTGCCATTAATTGTAATGCATACTTTTCCTTTCCCTTCTACATTTGCTGTATGCTGGTCCGATGCTAATCTTAGGGATCCAGTTTCAGGGTTGATGCTCTCGAAGTTCTTCTGTTCAGCGCACATGTGTGACGTGCAGCCACTGTCAAGGCACCAAGTTTCTGCAGAAGTGACGGACAGACAGGTAGGGGTGATGTTGAAGTTCTTCTGTTCTTTATGGTGTGTTCGGGTTTCCTCTTTTTTCTTACTCCAACATTCTTCGATATTATGGCCCCTTTTGTTGCATTTCTTGCAGTATTTCTGCTTCTTTCTAGTATGGAAAGCTCCTTCTCTCTCGTTTGGTAAGGTTTTGTTCTGCCTGGCTTCACTTTCTTCGATAATTTTAATCTTCAGTTCTTCCGGCTTTGGTAAGGTGTCCCTCGATTCAACGGCTATTCTGAAGTTTTTATAGGAATCGGGTAAGCTATATTGCATCATGACGCTTAACAGATCAGGATGTAAGTTGATGTCCATGTCTGCTAACTTGTCAACGGTGTCCATGAAGTCGTTGAGATGTTCGCGGACGTCCCCATTTTCCTGCTTCTTTAGAATTAGGTGCTTCAGTAGTGTCGCTTTTCTTGCGGGACCCGTGCTTTGATATATGTTTTTCAGTTTGCTCCAAAGTTCAAATAAAGTCTTACAACCTTTCACTTGTTTCAGCTCGGAAGGTGAGATCAGGAGCAGCAGCTCTGAACGCGCCAGTAAATCTTTATGTAAAAAATCTCTCTTTTCTGCTGCGTCGGTAGTAGAAATCGGCTCGGATATCTCTCCACTTGCGTATTCCCACAGGCCATTTTTAATAAGCACTGTTTGCGCTTGGAGGCACCACGTATCGTAATTTTCCTTTGTTAGGGCTTCGATGCGATGACACGACGAAGACGACGAAGCGGCCGCCGCCGAATTACTCATGATGAACGAAGTACGATTTTTACCAACTTCACATAAACCACGCTGTGCTACCAATTTTAGGGTGGTGCAGCAGTTGAGTAAATAAACATCTTACATTGAATCGCTGGTTTTATTCGCGTATCTTATAATAATATAAGATTAACATATTATTAGAGAACATTTTCTTTTAGTTCAATTTGACAAGTAAGTTTTTCAAGTAACCAAGGCAACAGTAGTGTTGCGCCATGCAAATAGTGATGTTTAATATACATTCACAACAGTTTCCCGCGGAAGTAACCCGCAAAAATTGCGGGACAATAAATTATGGTGGCATGGTCCACACTTTTTAGGCGATGTAAATTACACGCTTCCGGTAGAACTTATAGAACAACCATTTGATACCGAAACAACAGAAGAAGAAGAAGTTCACTGTTTCTTAAATGAAGTAGAGCAATGTGCCCGTGATTTATTTGAAAAATTTTCAGATTTAAATAAGATTCAGAGAATCCTTGCCTATATTTATAGGTTTTACTTCAATTGCAAAAATCAGTTGGCGAAAAATGTAGAGCAATTTCTCATCCCTAAGGAATTAAACCTTTCTCTACAAATGATTGTGGTCTTTGCTCAGCGCAAACATTTTAGTGCTGAATTGAGGCTTTTGATTTCCGGAAAGCCTTTAAGAACAGGAATAGCAAATCTGAATCCATTTATTGACAAAATGGGGATTTTGAGAGTAGGTGGACGCTTAAATTTCGCAAAAAACTTACCTTACGAAAGGATGCATTCGATGATTTTACCCAAGTCTTCACATATCACTACTCTGTTAATACAGAGAGAGCATGCACGACTCTTGCACGCTGGAGCTAAATTAGTTCAAAGTTCGTTGTCATTGAAATTCTGGATTGTAAGTGCTTCGCGAGAGGTTAAAAAGGTTATACATGGTTGTATTCGATGTGCCCGTCTGAAGGCCAATTCTGACAAACAGCTTATGGGTTCAATGCCACCGGAGAGAGTTACTGCTGGCACCAGGGCTTTTCAGCATGTCGGAGTAGATTTTTGTGGTCCGTTCCACATGAAAGTTTCACGAATCAGAAGACCATTAATAATGAAAGGCTACGTAGCACTGTTTGTGTGTTTCTCGACGAAGGCCATTCATGTAGAGCTCGTATCTAATCTCACCACTGAGGCCTTTTTGGCAAGTCTTCAGCGATTTATTTCTAGAAGAGGCTTGCCCTCAACTATTTTCTGTGACAATGCTAAAACATTTAAAGGCGCTGCTAAGGAATTGAGGGCATTATATGATCTTTTTAATTCTAAATCTCATAAAGAGGAGGTTAACAGATTTTCATCCAATAACTTAATTAAATTTTCTTTTATCCCGAGTTATTCACCTGAATTCGGAGGGCTTTGGGAAGCGGGAGTGAAAAGTTTGAAGTTTCACTTGAAGAGGATCGTTGGGAATATCAGTTTAACGTATGAAGAATTAAATACGATAATAATTCAAATAGAAGGGATATTAAACTTCCGCCCTCTTCTCCCAGTAAGCTCCGACACCTCCGAGCTGAGGTACTTAACTCCGGGTCATTTCCTGATTGGGACGGCCTTGACAGCATACCCAGAGGTAGATCTTACGGAGACGCCAATCCATCGCCTAAAATTATGGTTTTTTTTTTAATGAAGTGGAACAAGATTTTTGGAACGCGTGGTCCAGAGACTATCTTACTGCTTTGCAAAGCCGTCCTAAAAATAGAAATACATGCCCCTAATCTAAAAGAAGGGGATGTAATTGTTGTAAAGGACATGAAAACATCACCACTTGACTGGCCATTGGCCAAAGTCGTGAAGACCTTCCCTGGAAAGGACGGAAAGGTAAGGGTAGCAGAATTTAAGATTGGAGGTAAAATTAACCTTCACTCGCTCTATTGCGAAACTCTGCCCCTTGCCAGTAGAATAAGTTTAATTCTAATTTCAAACCTGGTTTTTAGCATTAGGAGTTATGAGGTGTTATAGTAATAGAGAGCAGGTTGTACTGCCCAAAACTTTATTTTTAATTTTAAGTTGGTCTTGAACTTTTGATCTCTAGTAGAGCGTTCTATTTATATAAAATGTTTATGCGTAAACTGTATTTTTAGTTTTAAGTCAAAACTAGATCAATACTTACTTAATGTAAGAGTGTTCTTGTTTATTGTAGAGCATCTTCTAAGTATAATTTAAGTTTGTTTCTTTAGGCTATTTCTCGCCACAATTTGAATTTCTTATTTGCCATTGAATTTTCTCCCAATGTATTTCCTTTGACTATTTTCCATAAAAATTACTTGTATAAATCAAGTTACCTTCTTCGGCTTTGTTAAAATTAAGAATTGTTATTAACCTTGTTAGTAGTATTTGCTCAATGTATTTATATCCTTATTGGCTATTCCCCGCCGCAATTATGTTCAATTAATTTCTGAACTGAACATATAATTTGTCACAATATTTGTGTTGTACTAGTTTCTTGACGAAAATGACTGTTTTTTTATGTGAGGTTGGTAACATGTAGAAAGAATCGGCTTCAAGTGCTCGTAAAAGAATAAACCATTTTATTCATAAATCTATATTCGCATTTTATTTGTACAGAACGTGTGCGCGATTGGCTGGGACAAAATCTCAAACCGGGTTCTTAAGCAGTATAGAGACTTTTTTATTTCTCCTCTCACATTTATATTCAATATGTGTCTCAATACAGGTGTCTCCCCTAAATCCCTCAAGCGGTCGATGGTGCTCCCCATTCACAAGGCCGGTGACAGAGATCGTGTCAATAACTACAGGCCCATTTCAATCCTCCCCTCAATATCTAAATTACTAGAACGAATTATAATCTCTCGACTAATAAGTTATCTTGAATCTAATAAACTCCTGTATAAATGCCAATATGGCTTTCGGACTGCCATCTCTACTAGTGATGCTGTACATGAGCTTACCGACTATGTGGTTAAGAATCTAGATGCTGGGCGGAAGGTCTTAGGCATTTTTCTCGACCTGGCTAAGGCTAATTTGACACGGTCTCTGTCCCCATCCTCCTGAAAAAGCTGGACCAACTAGGCATACGAGGAGTGCAATTAAAGCTGTTTGAGGATTATTGTGTCGACTTTCCACCCCCTCCTCTTCCCAACTGATCTCCTATATAATTCTTGTAATGTACTCACGGTAAGACAACTATTTATCTATCATGTTGTTTTGAAACAGCATTCTTTATTGATGTATAATACAAATCTACTCAACAGACGGCGTAAGGATAGAGTATGCCTGGAAACGGGACTTTTCCGTACGTCCTTCGCCCAAAAATTCTTCTCTTTCCTTGGTCCTTTCTTATACAATAAAATAAATAAATCTGATGATATTTATTCCCTTGACACCCATAATATGAAAAATGCTCTTTTCAAGACTCTACATAAACTCAATTATGACAAAACCGAGGATCTACTAAAGATAAACATCTGACTTTTTACACTCTCTGTGCAAACCCCCTATTTTGCGTTTGTTTATTTATTTATTTATTTATTCTACGGCTTACATGACAAGACATAGCATTCGTATTATCTCACACACGCTCTCACACACACACTCACTCATACCCCTACTACACAAAGAGAGGCCACCTTCACACCTTCACATTTCACAATTATTCTATCTAAATTTAAGTTTTATTAAGTCTTATTTTTTGCGTAATCGTAGCTTAATTTTTATTTTTATTTATTTTTGGTTCAGTTCCTACCAAAGATCTGTGTAATTATTTATTAGCTAAAATTATTTTTTAAGGGAAGAGCACTGCAGCCTGAAATATAGGTTCTTACCTAGCTCAGGCTCAGATGTTCCAATTATTCATGCGAATATCCTAGCTAAGCACCTTAAATCTTGTATCTGTTTCTGTGTTTATTGCCTGTATAAACGATTATTATTATCATTATTTATTATTATTCAATAAGTGTCTAGACGAAGGAGTTTCCTGAAATATGGAAACAGGCTAATATTGTACCCGTCTATAAAAGTGGACCTAATGATAGCGGTGAGAATTACAGGCCCATATCAATCCTCTGTGCACTGCCAAAACTTTTCGAGAGCCTTTTACACGACGAAATCTATCCTATATTGCATAACATCATCATTCCTGAGCAGTACGGCTTTGTCAGACAGCGTTCCACCGTAAGTAATCTAATGGTTTTTGTTGGAGATCTATTTAATAATATGGATAAGCATATGCAAGTGGACACTGTATATACGGACTTTCAAAAGGCCTTTGATAAAGTTGTCACGAATTACTTCTCAGAAAACTTGCATTTAATGGTATTAAGGGAAATTTATTTAGATGGTTCACCTCATACATTTCTAAGCGCAGTCTAAGGGTTGTTCTGGGACCATTACTATTTATATTGTTTATCTACACACGTATCATAAACCCTCTATACTGCCTACAAAAACCGCACGTTACGATCAGCATAATGTTAAACTACTTGGTAAAAATTAATTTCTTATCTGAAAAGTTACACATTATGACGATAATGTGTAATTTTTCTACATATTATGACATTCAAATTTCGAACGCCGACGCCCGCCTGCGTGCCGCCCCTAGTTTTTCTGAGAAGTTGGTACTGACATTCAAATTTCGAACGCCGTCGCCCGCCTGCGTGCCGCCCCTAGTTTGTCTGTGAAGTTGGTACTACAGAACAAGCTAAACAACTGCAGACCCACAATGCCGGTCAAACATGCGGTTCCTGAACACATCAAAGAGAGTTTATGATATGTGTGTAGATAAACGAGTGTATGTAATTGTACATAATTAGGCATTAAAACTCTCGAGGGATATTATTATGAAACTCGCCTACTCTCGAGTATTAATGCCCTCCATTATGTAGCAGTCACATATACTACTATTATAAATGACGTATATGTCTGTTTTAGTAATACTAAGTTCTTGCCTTATGCAGATGATCTAAAAATATATAAACCCATAGCAGATATTAATGATTGTATGCTCTTTCAACAGGACCTTAACATGATAAGCAGCTACTGTGTAGAATATAAATTATTACTAGTCATACCCAAATGTAACACTATTACATTCACAAAAAAACAAAAAATCATTACCTTCACTTAAAGATCACAATTTACATCTGGACCAACATATCGATAGAATTTTAAGTGAAGCCTTAATATGTATGGATTTATAATGAGATCGACACTGGAGTTAAGAGACCGTCAACCTATTTGCATTTATTTAATTCCCTAGTTAGGCCACAAGTTGAATATGCGTGTATTACCTGGGATCCGCTCTATAAGAAGTATATAAAAAATAAAAATTACAAAAAATAAAACTTACGGACTATGAATTTTAGGAGATTCCGTTATTCACCGTCCTACAAACAGACGCCAAATTGTACTGACCTCACTAGTAAAATAAATTATTCAGTTCCTCGGTCTACTAGCACATGTTCTGTCCGCGCCCGCCGCAGTTTGTTTTCAATTTGTGTTCAACGAACTAAAGCTGGTGAGAGAATTCCTCTATGAACCTTTATAACAACCTTTTTGAAAGTGTTGACTGACATATTTGTCCTCTCCTCTTTTAAATTTAAATGTAGTATTAAAGATGTTTTGAAGGGGCAGCAATTGGACATTTGATGATGAATGTAGATAAAGTGTAAAAGTTATTTAGATAAGATTTTATTTGGTTTAAGTTTGCGCCACGATGGGGGTTCCCTTGGGTCAGAGGTCGTTTTATAGATTAGTAGAATCGAAGGTGCACGATGGTGATCTGAGTGGAGCGGTTCGGGTGTTTTTGTCGGACTGTTCCATCGCACCTGATAATGACGAGACCTTGAAATCCTTAAGAGAAAAGCATCCTTGTCCTCACCGACCTTTGGACTTTCGTCCTGAACCTGATCTTTCTTCGGTGTGTCTATCTGTGGAGGTGGGTGACGTTGCGCAGACAATTGCCTCTTTTAAGAACGGCTCGTCTGGTGGGTTGGATGGTTTGCGCCCTGAGCACCTCAAGGAATTAACGTCTGTAGGGGCTGGTGATGGTGGGGTTGCACTGTTGAGTTCTCTATGTAACTTGACAAACTACATGTTGAAGGGCGTGATTAATAGGGAGGTGTGCCCTTATATCTATGGAGCCTCTCTTTGTGCTTTGGAGAAGAAGGATGGGGGCATTCGGCCAATTGCTGTGGGCAGCGTGATTCGGCGTTTGGTGTCAAAGATGTGCTGTCGTGCGGTGAGAGGTGATCAAGCATCGCAGTTGCAGCCTGAGCAGTTAGGAGTCGGAGTAGCTCTGGGGTGTGAGGCTGCCATTCATGCTACTCGTTCATATGTGATGAACAGGGTTGCCTCACATGAAATCGTTGTTAAGGTGGACGTTAAGAACGCCTTTAATACTGTTGAGCGGGACGTCGTCTTAAGTAGGGTGAAGTCTTGTTGTCCAAATTTGTACCCATACCTGCACCAGTGTTACAGTGCCACTAGTAACTTGTTTTTCGGTGGGAGCCTGGTGCAGTCAAAGGTAGGGGTTCAGCAGGGCGATCCCTTGGGTCCTTTTCTCTTCAGTATGGCAATCCAAGAAGTTGTGGCTTCTTTGCGTTCACCTTTAAACGTGTGGTATTTAGATGATGGCACAATCGGTGGCAGTCCAGAGGTGGTTCTGGAGGATCTTAGAAGACTGATACTGGGGTTCGGCAAATTAGGGCTTAAGTTGAATACCCAGAAGTGCGAAGTAATTTCTTGTTCGGGACAATTACCTCAAGAGGTGAGCGACGAAATCCAATCAGTCGTTCCCGGAATCATTCTTAGGAATAAGGTGGATTTCACACTTCTGGGTGCTCCTATTTTCCCGGAGGGCATTCCCGGAGTATTGCAATAAAAAATTGATATCCTTAAGGCGTCGAAACCACATTTAAAGCAGCTTTCCGCCCATGTTGCCTTGACGATTTTAAAAAGTTGTCTTTCTTCACCAAGGCTAACTTATTCCATACGGACTGCCCCGATTTGGTTGCACAGGGAGATAACTTCTAGATACGATGCAGTTTTGAAGGATTTGTTGGAGTCCTCGTCTCAGTGGGTGCAAGCCACGCTGCCCATCAGGTACGGGGGTTTAGGTGTTCGACGCTTGCAGGACACCGAGCTCCCTGGCTTTTTGGCTTCTTCGCATGGTGTTGCGGACCTCGTTACTCACATCTTGGGTATACATGGTGACGGGGTGAAGCATCCTCACTGCCAGAGTTTCTTTTACTGGACACTTGGAGGCCTTTTACACCTCCAAAGATTAATTTAATTATACAACTCTTGACTGTGGGGACCATTTACATCTCCTATTATCATTGTATTATTGACTAAAGAGACTATACATCTCTGTTATTTATATTTTAATTATTTTATTATGACATGAGACTCTTTACATCTCTCAGAAACAATAATTAAGTACTTTTTTTTTTCTGGTAATATGATAATAATACCAAATGTTCTGTAAAAAATGAAATGAAATGACATGTGAAAGTGCCCTTGTGGCCTATTTACAGAATAAACGTTTTGAGTTTTTTTTGAGTTCCTAGTGTGTTGGAGCCGCCAGGTTTGTGCCGGTCGGATGGGAAGCGTCCGGACGGCTTGACCCTGGTACCTTGGGAGAGAGGACGTTCCCTGCTATGGGATGCGACCTGCGTCTGCACCTTTGCAGCCTCCCATGTCGGGTCGACGGCGGCCCGCGCTGGTGCAGCCGCCGAGTCTGCCGCAAGACAGAAGTGCCTTAAGTATGCCGCACTCACGGGAAGCTACATCTTTGTGCCTCTTGCGCTCGAGACGACTGGGGTTTGGGGGACACAAGGGAAAATATTTATTAAGGATCTGGGGCGCCGTCTAAGGGGTAGAGGATTTGACAACCGCTCTGGGGCATTTCTGATGCAAAGGATCTCCCTGGCGGTGCAGCGGGGAAATGCTGCAAGCGTCATGGGAACCTTAGCCTCGGCAATGTCCCGGGGTGGTTTATTCGCGTAGTTGTTTCTTTTAGTGTTTCTATTTTATTTTTAATTCATATTTGGTTTAAGTAGTTTTACAGATCTTTTAGGCATTCTGTAATCTAGAACAATTTCTTTTAGGTATCTGTAACTATTTTTGAATCTTAGAGTAATTATTTGAAAACATAGTTATTAATAATTGTTTAATCAGAAAGTCAAACATCAATATGTAAGCAAAATATTGTTCCATAGTTCAATGTTAAAAGTTGCCCTACTGCGCTCACTAGCTGGAGCTACTGTGCTAAATTGGTCATCGCGGTATGGTTTGGTTCACGAGTTTGAATATAAGCTGATGATAATTTTACTTTGGTATGTTTTAAAATCAAAGTGTTTAAAGTGTAAGCAAATAAAGTGTTAAGTGAGTAAATCAATAAGTGAGTTATCAGTGTAGTTTAGTGTAGACTTGCGCAAAGTGTGTCTTTATAGGGAGTAATCATATCTCATATCTATTGATTCGGTGACACATTATATCTCTATCATATCTCACTCATTCAAATCTATGGCTTCTCATAACGCTCCAACTCCCACTTATTTCTTACTCTTTTATCTCACAGCTCTTATATTTGTTTAATGAGTTGATGAGTTGGAAGAGTCTCTAATGCCCGATTCCTATATTTGAGAAACGATCCGTTTTAGTTACGAATAGTAGTTTAATATACGAGGCGTAAGTTAAAACCGTTCCTTTAAGAAACGTCTCGTTAGGCCACTTACCGATGGCTTGCTACTAACGGATAGGAGGGTTACCGGTAACGGACGGTAAGCGTTTTGTACGGAGATGATAGTTCACGGCGTTCCTATAAATATTTTAAACGTCAGTAGACTGTCAAGATTACTATTCGTAATTTCATTTGGTTACCCCTCAATTTCGGTCGGTTAGAGTTTGTTTTTCACTGTTTGCGCTGAAAATGTCGAGTTCAGGTTCAGATAGTGATAGCGAAGTTTTCGATATTATATCGAACTCCAGTGAGACTGATTCAGAAGAAGATAATAGGAGTGATAGAATTTATAAAGAAAGGGTGGATTATTTGCCGACGCTGGATTCTTACGAATTTCAAGTAAGATTTCGAACCGAGAAAGAATGGTGTTGGTAAGTCCCAGGACGCAGTTGCCGGTAGTGTCGACCTCAATGGTCTCAACAAATTCTTTGCTGTCTCCCCTGTCGTGATGGACCCCTGTGTCAAGGATGCTACCCTTCGTAACTTGCGTACCAGAACGACATCCAGTTGCTTACCTTTCAACCTCAGGTCTGTCGGAGTTGGCGCAGTAAAGAAAGCTATTCTAGAAATCTCGTCCAAGGCTGTAGGTGATGACAATATCTGCTCTCAGATGCTATTCAGTGTACTCGATAATGTTTTACCACCCATAACGCATATAATTAACGCGTCGCTGTGCGAGTACTGCTTCCCAAGCCAGTGGAAAAGAGCATTAGTGATACTCCTGCCTAAAACTTCTAACTCGTCCTCCTTCAAAGAGTTCCGTCCCATTTCCATCCTACCAATCCTTTCCAAAGTCCTTGAATCAATTGTCCACTCCCAGCTGTCCTCGTACCTTTCCTCCATGGATTTACTGAACCCTTTTCAGTCTGGTTTTAGGCCAGGGCATAGCACCACCACCGCACTGCTCAAGGTAACTGACGATATCCAACTGGCAATGGATAAGAAGCAGCTCACAGTCCTGACTCTCCTTGACTTTAGCAGCGACTTCAACTGCGTCGACTTCGATATACTTGTTGAAATCATAAAAACACTCAATGTCTCTTCACACTCGGCTCGCTGGTTTGACTCCTACCTGAGAGACCGCCAGCAGCGCATCAAGTCTGAAGAAGTGTCTACGGAATGGTGCAAGCTCTCTACTGGTGTTCCGCAGGGTGGCATCCTTTCTCCTCTTCTTTTCTCAGTTTTCATCCATTCCATCTCGGATGTATTGTCTTCCTCGCATCATCTCTATGCAGATGACCTTCAAATTTATCGGCATTTTCCCCTGTGTGATCTGACTTCGACTGTAGAGGCTTTGAATGCTGACCTCGACAACATCAGGAAATGGGCTCTTTCGTATGGGCTATTAGTCAACCCGGATAAGTCTCAGGCGATGATACTGGGTACACGGCACTTACTTAATTTGTTGCAGCATAGGTCTGTTGCTCCCGTGCTTTATGACGGTACCATTGTCAAGTACAGCGAGAAAGCCAAAAATCTTGGGGTTGTTTTTGATACTCTTTTATCCTGGTCGCCCCTCGTTTGTGAGGTCAGCAGACGAGTCTTTGCATCCTTTCATTCCCTTCGGCGTTTGCAGTACTTCTTGCCTAGGCAGACTAAAATCATGCTAGTTCAGACCCTTCTTCTGCCTTTAATTGACTACGCCGATGTTTGCTGGGCCAGCGCGAACGAAGAACTACTGAACAAACTCGAGCGACTTCAAAATCTCGGGATTCGGTTTATCTTCGGTCTCCGCAAGTACGATCACGTGTCCCAATATCGCAGGGAATTAGGCTGGCTCCCGATCCGACTTCGTCGTGATATGCACATTCTCTCCTTCCTCTTCAATATCTTCGTGAACATTTTGAGTTTCTTTTCTCTGGGGATAGACTTCGGAGATCTCACACGGTGTCACTTTTGTCAATTCCTCAGCACAACACTGTTGCTTACGAGCACTCGTTTAGGTTAAGGGCAATACGTTTGTGGAATGCACTTCCTTGCGCTATTAGGGATTGCACATCCTTGTTCTCTTTTAAGAAAAAGTTGAAACAGCATCTCCTCTCTTCCGCTTAGTGGGTATCTTATAGTATGTATGTGTATCTATGTATTTATTGTATTCTATTAATTTATTTTATAGTATGTGTAGGATGTATTGTGATTTATCTGATAGTATATTGACTTTATTTCTTTCTTTTAAATCTTAATTGTACACCAGGACTACCTCTCTATAAATATTTTTTCCTTTCCTCACAGGTTAGCTGTAAGAAATTTCTTTTTAGAAATAAGCTCACCTTTGCATATTGTTCGTTGTATTTTTTCCATTGTGTTTTCTGTGCAATAAAGAATTATTATTATTATTATTATTATTAGAATCTGTTGAACAGTTACTTCATGAAATTTATCCACACATAAGAGTAACAGGAGCCAGGTTAGTATATTGGAGGCATTTGTACACTCTCAAAATCTAACCTTAGTAAACATTTAACCTAATTATTCATGTTATTTTAGGAATCATGGGATATCTCCACTACATCAACTATTGTTGACGTTAAGATTCTACGCTTTAGGAACAATGCTTATATCAGTGGCTGACTTTGTGGGTGTGTCAAAATCATCAGCTTGTCGCATTGTGCGTGATATTAGATTTGCTATTGCTCAACTGTATAGCAAATATATTTACATGCACACTGTCACAGAACAAGAGTTCTATAATGTAGCTCGGTTCCCACGTATTCTTGGTGCACTTGATGGTACACACATCAGAATACAATCACCATGTAAGTATCCATGAAATTAAGTATCTACCTAGTTACTTACAATAAACAATTTTACCAGTTCTTAAGTAGCCTTTTTTTCAATACAGGTGCTCAGATTGGAGAAGAATTCAGAAACCGAAAAGGATATTTTTCCCTGAATGTACAAGCTGTATGCAATGCCAATCTGATTTTCATGAATATGGCGGCTCGTTGGCCCGGCCCCGCTCATGATGCCACTATATTCAACTGTTCAGAACTGCGTGGTAAAGACATATACCTAACTTATTATCTGTAAGTACTTATTCATTTACCTACATAATTTAAATAATAAAGCATTTTTTATTTTTCAGCTCAATGTGAAAGTGGATTATTTGGCAACAAATGGTTGCTTGGAGACAGTGCATATCCTCTGAAGCCTTACCTTTTACCTTCACTACTCAACCCGCAAACACAGGGTCAAATATTGTACAATGAAGCACATATCCGAACAAGAAACTGCATTGAAAGGTTACCTGTTTATTTTGCAGGTTATATAATAGGTCCATTTGGCAAATTAATTATTTTATTTAGAATAATATGTTTTTGTTCTTTTCTCTGGCCATGAGGCGACTGATATAGACTATAAGAATTAGAAGAATGTTTTTCTTCATTTATATTAGTGTTATATTATGTCACTATTTATAAATTAATTATTAAACTACTACTTAGTAACTATTTGGTTTTAGATGTTTCGGAGTTTGGAAACGGCGTTTTCCTGTTGTGGCTTTGACTTTGCGTCTGAGTCTTACGAGCTCACACTGTAATAATAGCTACAGCAGTGCTCCACAACATTTGTCGTTCAAAGAGTTTAATAGATATACCTCCAGAGATGGAAATTCCTGATACAGAGGCAGTGCCTGTAGCCCATAATGGCGATGAAATCAATAATATTATGGAAAGAGAAATATTGATTGCAGAATATTTTAATAAGTGAGTAACTTGTTTACACAATGGATGATGTCAAGAGTGCAAAGCAAAAGTGGACTCCAAAGTATATAAGATCTTTATGAAAAAATATAATGGAAAAGTATATTTTTTTTTATCTAAGTTTTATTTTACGAGTATCGTCGAGGTATTCCTGCTAATCCTAAAAAATGTTGAGGAAAAAAAGTTAAATTAACACCAATAAATATAACATAAAAATGAATTTATAACTGTAAGAAAATCACCATACAAAAAAGCAACTAAACACTAATACAATACTAATTACTTATTAATTATTAATATTATAATTATTTTCCTTATTAGCTAACTCCAATTTTAGTATTTGAATCTCTGTCTAGTTTTTCAGCGTTTTTTTCATAATATTTTGCAATTGCCAAATTACGTTGGAGTTGTCCATCATCCTGGTTACTTGTCAACTTTTTGGCTGAAATAAAAAAAGCTCAGATTAGATTTCACTACAAAAATGTTTACATTCTATTATACACAGATTTTAACAAATAAAAAATAAGGTGTTTACATGTGGAGGCATCCCATACAAACTCCCTAGTTTTTATTTTTTAAAATGAACTTATCAGCATTAGCAAAACGATATTATTATTATATAATTAGAACTGGGAGTTTTGTGTGGGAGACCCTCAAATGTGAAAATGTGTAAACACTGATAATACAAAATAGTGGAGTGATTTCACCTTTGCTTTGCAGGGACTTCGACATAGAGGTCATTCCATATATATGTTTTGCAACTTGTTTAAAGCCCTCCGAAGTCCCAGCCTGGGGACTGAAGTCTAATTTCCTCTTTTTTGCTTAAATATAAAAGAAAATTAGTTACATATTATTTTGAGGAGCTTGATGGCCTAGCAGTGAGTGCGCTTCGTAGTGCTCTTGCATGCCATGTACAAAGTGTAGGCATGACTTGGATTGAACTCCATCTTTATTAGTATACAAGAAAAAAAAACTACATAGAAGGAAATAAAGAACAATACCTACTTGTACTTTGAGGCAGAAGTGATTCAAAGGGGATGTTAACTTTTGCATCATCTGTGTTATATTGTTCTTGAGTTTGCTTTTCATCATCAGCATTATAAACATCCAGCTCTAAGAGGACATTGTCTATACCACCTACTCCATCACCACCAAATGGGACATCAAACCCACTACATGTAGATCCCAAAACACCCGTCACTTTTTCTAAGATTTCATCTGGTGGAATAAAATCAGGTTTCCCACCTCCAGTCTACAACAAAATAAATCACAATTTGTTAGTTTATTCAGATAATTGGATGTTCTGCTTTCAAGCCTCAATTGCTGAATGGGTTTTGATCAAATTTGGTGCACAGATTGTATGTTGGATTAACACATTCTATTTATAGGATACTTTTTATGCAGACATTCCCATGGGAACGAGGATCACACGAGGGTACAGCTGGTAATTGATAATAACAATAAAAATACCTTCAAATTGTTCATTCTGATGTTTGCAGCTCTTTTATGAGCTGCTTTTTTCAAATTGTCCCATTTTAATTTGAGTTGCTCTCGCTGACGTGGTATTTGACCACTCTTGGAGTTAAATGTGCTTGTTAAATTTATTTGTGGAAGCATTGGTCTCTTTAGTTGTTATAATTGGGTTGCATTGTATGAGATCCACAGGCAGAGAAACCTCATCCTTGCTCATAGCCCTCTTTGTTTTCTGTAACAGAAATATCCCTGAATTAAGATATAACGAAGCAGAAACGAAAGCGGCAGACAACTTTGCAGAAATAGATCAAATAAGTAGATGGTAAATACTCACCGGCGTAATATCCATTCCAAACGACCGTAAAATACCACGACGTAGATACAACAGTATCTACGTCGTGGTATTTTATGGTCAACAGGTTACAGATACAACAATACTGGACCTGAACTACACTTTCTAGTTACAACAAACTTTCTGCAAACAGTCGTAGTATCGTAATATTGAATAACCGTTTTTATGGCAGAAGAACAGAAGAGTTACCTAGTTTATTTTATTTTGGAATGTAATGCACCCAACGATAATTGATGGATGTGGATTATTGTGGATGGATGTCAAACAAATGTCAGTCAGTCAATAAAAAAACAGCGGCATGCGCTGAACGTTCCGTTCCGTTCTTGTTATTTTGAAGCATTCTATTGTGTTTGGTAAGGAAAATAAATAAAAACACGTTGATGCCTGCGATCGTATAGTTCTTTACAAATCTTACGAAATTTAGTGAACTATAAGATCAATTCGTATATAAATCAAATTTATTTCGTCTTGAACTTTACCTTATTATAAAATTCAATCCTGCATATAACGAAACGCACAAGAGGGCTCGTCGGTATTTCAATGACATCTACGACCAACTGACGTCCGTAGGTAACAGGCACAGAAAGTAAATTGTGGAACGGCATTAACGACTCGTAGTTGGTTAGGGAAAAAGGGACAGTTACTTTTACGGATGACGATCCGTTAAATAGAGGAACCAGGCATAAGTCTAACTAGTTATCTAGGTCCTACAACCGGTTCCTATTTAAGGGAATATATCATCACATTATAACATAACATGTTGTATAATCTCAAACCTTCATACTTCATTTTAATAGGCTTAGGACTTGCAACCGGAAAAAGTTATTTAATTGTTCGATCAACACTTGTTAAGGTTGGCGTATTTAAAATTTGAGAATGTACAATGATTTAAATTTACAAATATGTACAATTGTACAATCAAGCAGAATTGTGACTAATAAATATTAGCTGTGACAGCTTTTTGATCATCAATCTCGTTCGTCTGTCGTTTAAGGTGTAGCCAGCTTTGGAAAATAGGCTCACCTTTAGCGGATGACCTACTCACTGGAGCGTCCAAACTTTTTTAGCATCATTTTGGGGTCATTTGATCATCTTCCTGAAAGTTTCAGGGTGCGGAATTCAATAGTTTTTAAGATATGATTTTTTGAAAATCTGAAAATACTTTGTAAAATGATGTAACGCAACGCAAATAATATGTTTAAATCTTGTCTGTGGTCAAAATACATTACCTACATTTCGTTGTAAGCATATTTGAAAAGATGAGAATTCTCTAAAAAAAGGAGGAAATGTGGATTTTTTTTTTAATAATACCTTTTTTAATAAAAACGTTCATTTAACTTGCAATTTATATTTCTTTCGTAAAATATCACTTTTGATAATAAAAAGGTTGTCATTTTTGTTTAAAACGGAACGCATTTTGTTGGGGCGTTTTGCCGCGTTTTTGGTTGGGCGGCAAAGTAGTAGTCCCTTTTCTAGTAGTTTCGCGAATATTCTATTTGCTTGTTCTCTAGATATTTACAAGCAAAAACAACTGGCTAGAGTAGGTTATTGTGGCTACTTTTCAATCGGGTTATAGGTTATGTGAGAACGTTGAAGAAGATAAACCGGAGCGGAGCGGAGCGGAGCGTATGCAAACAAAAACTATTGGCTAGAGTAGGTTATTGTGGCTACTTTTCAATCGGGTTATAGGTTATGTTAGAACGTTGAAGAAGCTAAACCGGAGCGGAGCGTATGCAAACAAAAACGATTGGCTAGGGTAGGTTATTGTGGCTACTTTTCAATCGGGTTATAGGTTATGTTAGAACGTTGAAGAAGCTAAACCGGAGCGGAGCGGAGCGGAGCGGAGCGCAGCGTATGCAAACAAAAACGATTGGCTAGAGTAGGTTATTGTGGCTACTTTAACAACATAACCTCAAAACTTTAAATAATCATATCTCAGAAACTAGGCATTTCCGCGGGGGGGGGAGTAGTAGGGGGGGCATCTACCCCCCTCCCCCATCCCCCCCTCCACCCCTCAGGGTCAACAAAAGTAGGTCATCCGCTAAAGTCCTTCCGGAAAATATCCTTCCACAAGGGACTGACGTGGTCATCAAATGTAGCCGTTTCATAATAAAGGTGTACAATATTGGATAAAAATGTCGCCGTTCGTGCCACCATTTGAGCGGGTCGTTTGGTTTTCTATTTTGAATCCTAGGTAGTAGGGACTCCTGGATGTACTCCTCCAGCTCAACAATGCCAGCTGGGATTTGTTGGTGTTAATTTTGACACTTCTGTGTCAAAATCATCCCAGATTGATGTGTTGGCAGCTGGTGTGGACATGGCAGTTGGTGTGGACGCGGCAGCTGATGTTGATGGCGTTGTTGTGCTCGATGCTGATGTAAGACTAGCACTTCGTCCTATTTTAAGTTTTAAAAGCCCAATGGCTTTTTCATAGCTTGCTTGGTCTTTGAAAGCTTTGTTTTTAAATCTAGGATCTAAAATTGTGGCTTCCGAGTTTAAAACCTGTTTCTTGCAGGAGGAAAAACGCTTTTCTATTTCATATTTAAGAGTTGCTAGCATCTGTTGTAGCTGTGGTGGGAGATCGGCATCGGCTTTTACACTTTTAAATAAAATATGGCACAGCGGGATGACTTTTGATAGCGTTAGGTTTTTTTCAGCGCTGATTTCCACCGTTATGTCATAAAATACTTTTAGAATCTTCACTGCATTTTCTACGATCGTCCATTCTGTGGTGCTTAGTGACAGTTCACTACGTAATAACGCAATACCGGTGATTACAGCGTCTTTCGTTTTAATTAGACGCTTCAACATTTCGTAGGACGAGTTCCACCGTGTCGGACATTCCTGTTTTAACTTCAGTGCGGGAAGACTCAGCTGCTGCTGGAGCTCTTTCAGCTTGTGTTGGGCGGGTGGGCTTCTTTTGAAGTATTCCACAATTCCCTTTACTTTCACCATTGTGGGGGAAATATGGGCCAATGCTTTTTGCACACAAAGATATAGTGAGTGTGCAAAACATGTAATTTGCCTCCAGTTTCCCTGCTGTATAGCAGCCGTTATGTTGGCTGCGTTGTCGCTAGCGATGGCGGTTGTTTTGTGGGTTATGTTCCACACTCTCATTATATCTCGCAAGAACGCAGTTAGATTTACGGCTGGGGGCGCTCCGAGTAATCAACACATCCTAGCAAACTCGATTTCATCTCTGTTGCGTCTGGGGTGGATCTCAAGTAGTGGGCGGTTACGGCCAAGAAACTATCATTATTGATAGACATCCACCCATCTGTGGCCAGACAAACTGCAGGAGCTGCTTCCACTTACATCTTGACTCTTTCCATGCAAGATGTGTGCATTTTTGGTATTAGGCTCTCTGATAGGGTTTTTCGCGTCTGTAGTTTGTACTGGGGACAAAGCATCGCCACAAATTTCACGAACTCTTCGTCCTCTACCATCCTAAATGGGTAGTGTCTGCTGCCTGCCCCTGGCAAGCGTCTACCCAGCTCCAGGCGCGCTGGTCCAACGGGAGTCAAGAAGTAGAAATCTCGTACTCAAGATATTCTCTATTTTTTCCGTGTTCTCGCAAGTTGGACGGGTAATACATCTCATTTTCACTTTTACTCGGTAGGTAGGTAGTCTAAAATATTCCATAGCCTTCTTTTCTTAGCATGTTTTGGTTTTGTTTTGCAATCAAATCTACTAAAAATTTTGTACAACTGTACATGCTTGTCAGACACGACGTCAATCAAGCAAGCTAGTTCCCAAGCCAACATTGTTCCATCGTTTGTCCAACGTTGCGCTGCTACGGCCTAATTTTTACATTTAGCCGTAGTAGCGAAGGTGTATTATTGGAATGCTGGGTGTGTTCATGTAAATTATGTTTTGTGTTTTATACCTACTGTGTTTCGTCTATTTTACTTATTATTTGTAAGTCGGTTATGTTTTTCATTTCAATGTTTGTAAGTTTGTATTAGTGTGTCAAATTTCTTTCCCAGCAAGCTCAGTGTTCGACTGGGTTCAGGCAAAATTATTTCTTTTGTTTTAAATAAGTTTTGTGTTTACTTATTTTATTTTATTTATTTCCATATTTGTATTTATTATATTATATCTAGTTTATGGATACCTACAACTTTGGTGACAGCTTCTTCTTTTGTTCTAATAGTGATGTTTCCGTTAGTGCGGGAAGTGTAGGGTCATCAGCGGATGACTCACTGCCTTTTAACTTAAAGCGGGTGTTTTCTAATCTTGATACAAACTTCAACGTTGTCCATATTAATGCACAAAGCATTCACACCAGCTCTGCTGACCTCCTTGTAACTTTTAGCGATCAAAACATACATGGTATTCTTGTTTCGGAATATTTTCTTAAACCTTCACTTCCTTCTGTCAGGGTTCAGTCTCTATCGGAACGATAATAATAATAATAATATAATAATAATACCTTGGACACTATTTTACACACATTGATCTAGCCCCAAACTAGGATTCCCTGTATCTTGGGTACTAGACAACGATACACATACTTATATAGATAAATATTATACTTAGATAGATAAACAACCATGACTAGGGTACAAACATCCGTTCTCATCAAACAAATATTTGCCACCACCGGGACTCGAACCCGGGACCCTTGGCTTCGTAGGCAGGGTCACTGCCGACTCGGCCATTCGGGTCGTCAATAGGACGGGCAAGGCTGATGGCGGTGTAGCCATATACCTACGTGCCGACATTCCATGCAAAGTCATCAGCCAGTCGCCAAGCCTGTACTCTGGTTCCGCTGAAAACCTGTTCTTGGAGATTTGCTTGCGTCACAATAAAGTCCTCCTGGGTGTCTATTATAGCCCCTCTCTTCGCATTGACTATTTTAGCTCATTTGAAACCCTCCTCAATGATCTGACTCATCTTTATAGCGACACCCTAATTCTCGGAGACTTTAACACTTGCCTTCTCAAAAATAACGGTCGCTCAGCAAAGCTGAAATCTCTTGTTAGTTCTTTAAACTTACACATCCCTCCCCTGGGTGCCACCCACTTTCAACCACACTGCACCCCTTCTCTTCTTGATCTGATGATTACTTCTAACATATCCAAGGTTGCTGTGCATGGCCAACTTAATGCCCCATTCTCCTATCATGATTTGATTTACCTTTCATTCAAGTTAAGGCCTCCCAAGCGCGCAGCTAAATTCCTTGACATACGTAGCTTCAAGGGCATGGATCTTAACTCCCTTATATCAGATGCCGCCTCTGTTGGCTGGTCCCCTGTCGTTGATAGCGAGGCCGTTGAAGACAAAGTCCGGATCTTTAACTCTATTGTCGTGAGCTTGTTTGATAAGCACGCTCCGGTCAAGAGGGTTAAGGTTAAGCACCTACCTGCGCCGTGGCTTACTGACACCATCAAGGGTCTGATGGCCAAGAGAAACCGCGCCAAGAGGAGATATAAGTTTATTTATTTATTTATTTTAATTTTCAAACGCCTCCGTAATCTTTGCACTCGTCTGTGTCGTAATGCCAAACGTCGTCACATCTACGAGTGTATTGAGAGCTATACTCCAGCACAGGTTTGGAAATTTCTGAAGACTCTTGGTGTAGGTAAGTCTCAGGACTTGGCTGCTGGAAATGTCGACCTTAACGGTCTCAACTATTTCTTTGCCATCCCCCCTGTCGTGATGGACCCCCTCGTTAAGGAAGCCACCCTTCGTAACCTACGGTCCAAGACCACAGCCCACAGTTCACCCTTCAACTTTAACCATGTCGGAATCGGCGCAGTAAGGAGGGCAATATTAGCGATCTCTTCAAAGGCCATAGGTGAGGACAAGATCTGTTATCAGATGATAACCACCATCATCGATGAGCTATTACCTATCATCACCCACATAATGAATGTGTCGCTTGAACAATCTTGCTTCCCCACTCAGTGGAAACAGGCACTTGTGATTCCCCTACCTAAAACGTCCAATCCCGTCGCCTTTAAAGAATTCCGTCCCATATCTATTCTGCCTATCCTCTCCAAAGTCCTGGAATCAATTGTTCACATCCAGCTCTCCTCCTACCTTTCCTCAAATAACTTATTAAATCCCCATCAATCAGGTTTCAGGCCGGGTCACAGCACTACCACGGCTCTGCTTAAAGTCACTGACGATATTCGTAATTCGTAATTCGTAATTCTTTATTGCACTCACATGACTGTAAAAATAGCTTATGATATAAAAGAAGTGTACAAAGGCGAGCTTATCTCTAAATAAGAGATTTCTTCCAGCAAACCATGTTGGATAGGAGACGTAGATGATAGGTAAGGGAAAGAATTGCGCGTACAATTAAGACTATATTCTAATATAATATTCAATCGGCTATGGATCAGAAGCAGCTTACGGTCCTTACACTGCTTGATTTCAGCGCCTTCAACTGCGTCGATTTCGATATCCTGGTTGAAATTCTAAAGTCGCTTTAAGTCTCCTCGCACTCGGCTCGCTGGTTTGACTCCTACCTGAGAGACCGCCAGCAGCGCATTAAGTCTGAGGAGATCTCCACGGACTGGTGGGAGGTCTCCACGGGTGTCCCGCAGGGTGGTATCCTTTCTCCTCTCCTCTTCTCAGTATTCATAAACTCCATATCTGACGTTCTTAGTTCTTCTTATCATCTCTACGCAGATGACCTCCAAATATATCGGCACTTCTCTCCGTGTGATGTGAAACTGACTGTAGAGGCGTTGAATGCTGACCTCGACAACATCAGGAAATGGGCTATTTCATATGGGCTGCAAGTCAACCCGGGAAAATCTCAAGCCATGATTATGGGTACACGGCATTCGCTTAACTTGCTACATAATTCGCCCGTCGATCCTGTATTATATGATGGTACCATAATTAATTACAGTGAGAAAGCTAAGAATCTTGGGGTTATATTTGACAACTTGCTGTCCTGGTCGCCCCATGTTTGTGAGGTCAGCAGACGAGTCTTTGCGTCATTTCACTCCCTCCGAAGATTGCAGTACTTCCTGCCACGGCAGACTAAAATCACTCTTGCTCAGTCCCTTCTACTACCTTTAATAGACTATGCGGATGTTTGTTGGGCCAGCGCGAACGAAGAACAACTGAACAAACTCGAACGACTTCAAAATCTCGGGATTCGGTTTATCTACGGGTTGCGCAAGTATGACCATGTCTCCCAGTATCGCAAGGAGCTGGAGTGGCTTCCGATCCGTCTTCGCCGTGACATGCACATTCTCTCCTATCTGTTCAATGTTTTGCGAAATCCCCGATACCCCACATATCTACGCCAACGTTTTGACTTTATTTTCCCCAGGGATAGCAATCCGAGATCCCACACGGTGTCTCTCCTTTCAACTCCTCGGCACAACACTGCCGCTTACGAACAATCGTTTAGGTTAAGGGCAATCCGACTGTGGAACGCACTTCCCTGCGCTATTAGGGAAAGTCCCTCAATTTTCACTTTTAAGAAAAGATTGAAAGTGCATTTCCTTTCTCTTCCGTAAATGGTACCATATTTATGTAGGTATATGTATGATTTATTATAGTTTATGTATGTTCATGCTATACATTTTATTTTATGTAGTGGAAGTATATATATATATATATATATATATATATTTATTTTATATTTGGTATAGTTTATATAGAGTCATTTTTTTATTGAATATAAATAAATAAATTATCTTATTCAACGTCAAAATTATACTTACTTATAACTACAAGTAAATTTTTTTATATAAAAAAAAAAACTACACCGTTTCGGAAGGTGGGCCTCGGGGTTAAGAAGAAACGACAAGAAACTCCCCCATACTTTTTTTTTTAAAAGTGACTTTACAACAGGTACTGGTTTCGGTCTAAGGAAATTCGCCGGCGAGTGATAGACTTTATCCATCGCCCCTCGTCGAATTTCTGTGCGCTGAGATGGTATGGACCATGCAGTTTTGTCATCTAAGTATTCCTTAATACTATAATAGGACTTTCATATCAGCTCATTTTTAACATAGTTTTTGAACCTCTTTTCAGGAAGGATCAATGATTCCTGTGGTATTTTATTGTAGAAGCGAATACAGTGCCCCATGAATGATGTGCCTACTTTCCTTAGTCTAAATAATGTTAGTGCTAACCTATTTTTATTTCTAGTGTTAATTGTATAGCTATCACCTACAATTTTAAATAAAGCTATGTTTTTTCTTACATGCATGATATTTTCGTATATACATAGTCAGGTCATAAGTTCTGTCACATGTGCAATATGAAATAATTTAGACATGTTTATTATTTACGTAAACATTTATATAGCAAAATGAACTTAATAAAACAGATTCTTATGGTAATAAAATTTATTCAAAATAACCCCCGCGATTTTGAATACAGGCCTTAATTCTGCGCGGCCAGTCGTCTATCGCAGCACGAACGAGGTCCATGTCAATATCGGCGGCTGCCTTAATCAAGGATGCCTTGAGTGACTCCAAATCAGGATGAGGCTTTGAGCAGGCCTTTTCCTCCAAGTGTTGCCATATCTTGTAATCTAACGGACTCAAATCTGGACTGGAGGAGGGCCAGTCTTCGTGCCGGATGAAGTCGATTTCACGCGCCGCCAGCCAGTCTTGTGTGCTTTTCGCTCTATGAGCTGGCGCAGAATCTTGTTGGAATACCCAGTGCCTGTTATTAAACATGGTATGAGAAACAGGTTCCACAAGGTTCTTGAGGACTGTATTTTGATACACAACTGCATTCGTTTTTACGCCTTTCTCACAAAAATGTACCTCAGTTAAGCCCCAATAAGAGACTCCCAACGAAACCATGAGCGAGGATGGAAAATGACCTCGTTGGACACGCGGAATACGGTTGCTCGCTTCTTCACTGCTGTGTGCGTACACCTTATCATTTTGTTTGTTGTAGCTCTCTTCCACGGTGAAAATTTTTTCCCGCGTACCGCTTCAACAAAGCGCGGCATCTCTTCAGTCTCAGGTCCATTAAACGAGCGTCCAAACGATTTCCTGTTTTTCTTCGATATGCCCTAAGCCCTAAGTCTTCATATAACACCCTTTTCACCGTGGTCCTGCTTAACCCCATCTGAAGGGCCAACAGTTTCTGTTTACGTATGGGATTTCTTTGAATTCGCGCCTTCACAGCTTTTATCACTGCTGGAGTACTAACAGAGCGAGGGCGACCACTTCTTGACCTGTCATCTACACTAGAGTCTTCATTGTATCGTTTGATGGTACGATAAACGAATCTTTTGGTTATAATCAAATTTTTCAGTAAGTCGAAAATCTGAAATGGCGCGTTTCCGCAACGATGCAACGCAATAACTGCGACACGGTCTTCTTTAAGGGTCCACTCCATATTTAAAAATGATTAAAATTCTAAAAAGTGCACATTTTAATTTTCATGAAAAATTCGAAATTCGAATTCAATAAACTTTTTTGTGGCCAGCGTTCTAAATTCAAAAGTTTTTATTGTGTGACAGAACTTATGACCTGACTGTGTATATTGACAGGTAACCGTAAGTATATTAATTTCTTTGAATTTTTCTCTTAATGATTCTCTAGCATCTAATTGATATATCGCCCTGATCGCCCCTTTTTTGTAAGAAAAATATCGTATTTATATCTGCTGCTCTCCCCCAGAGCAATATTCCATAAGACATAATACTGTGAAAATAACTAAAGTAAACCAATCTGGCAGTTTCAACATCTGTAAGATATCTGATTTGTCTGACCGCAAAAGCGGCTGAGCTAAGTCTTCGTGCGAGATTAGTTATGTGAGGACCCCATTGAAGTTTCGAATCTATAGTGATTCCGAGAAAGATTGTGTCTTCAACGAGGTCCAATCTTTCAGATCCTATTCTAACACTGCTTTCAACCTGTCGTACATTAGTCAAACAAAATTTGATACATTTAGTCTTCTTTGAGTTTAATAACAGGTTGTTTACATTGAACCAACTTAACACATGAGAGAGTGTACTATTTGCGTCGTCTAGAATTTCTTCTTGTCTTTTCACCTTGAAAATAATAGATGTGTCATCAGCAAATAGAACAATCTGAGTCATTTTTTCCCTTTAGTCTCTCTGTACCTAAAACGCAGTCTGCCTGTGTCGCGTTATGCCTAAATGTCATTCAAAATACGCGTTTTGTCTAAGTCGGTTTTGGTCTATATCGTAATATCTCTACATCTTCTATAGTCCATTTCGTAAGATGACTGTATCGCATTAAAACTATTTCTCATAATGTTAATTTGGTTATAGGACTAATCGCATGAACTCTATTTCGCATAGTGGGCATTTATCGATATGATTATGTCGCATTAAGTCTATTTCTCTGTGTACCTAAATCGAAGTCGGCCTCTTTCGCGTTATGCCTAAATGTCATTCAAAATACGCGTTTTGTCTAAGTCGGTTTTGGTCTACATCGTAATAGCTCTACTTCTTCTATAGTCCATTTCGTAAGATGACTGTATCGCATTAAAACTATTTCTCATAATGTTAATTTGGTTATAGGACTAGGCCTCTATTGTTTTTAATATTTCGCAAGTCGAGGTTAAATACAACTCGTTCACGAGAGCCAAATCTTCGATACAAACTCCTTTGTATTTTCTGTTTTGCATACTTACTGGCCACTTGAAAGTGAAGTATTTAGGTAGTCTGATATTCTATTGATGATAAATAACAAAACCTATGTGTCATTCTTATATCATTTTAACATTAGTCGAGTTGCGCATTTAATTTTGCTTAAAGCTATTCATGTAAGCCCAAGAAAGTATTAAATTACAATGCAAGATAATGCAAACATTTTTTTCTGTAAAAATAAAAAAGGAACGAATAATGTATTGCTGAATGGTTATACATATACGAAAAACAAGTCAAATAATGACGGGTCCTCGCTCTGGCGGTGTGCTAACAGGAAAGTTTGCAGTGCTTCATTGAAAGTGAGCAGTGAGAACTTGGTTTTAAAAGTAAGTGACCATGATTGCAGACAAAATTATGCCAAGAACAAAATGTCAATAATTATTGACAAATGTAAGCAGGCGGTGTGTCAAACGTTTGGATCTGTACCAGAAATAATTGAAGATGTGATATTAAACGAACCAGAGTCTGACGAAAATATAAACACGGCCGCTCTATTTAGGTCAAAAAAGGATTCTCTATATCGTACCAGGAACAAGTTTTTAGAAGTCAAGAAAAGTAATGGTACTCTAAGCGAAGTACAGGTGCCTAATATTATTGCAAAGAATTTTCTTGTCTGCAATGACGATTATAATAATAAGAAAATATTGATATTTTCAAGTCCATTGGCACAAAAAACATTGAAAACGTTGGAAAACGGCAACGCACAATTTTATGGTGATGGAACATTCAAAACTGTGCCGTTGTTTTTTCAACTGTACACCATTCATGTAAATTTGAACTCAGGAAACAATGATACTGTGAATATAGTGCCAGTTATATATTGTTTGTTGAAGGACAAGACCCAAGACACGTACATAAGGCTTTTTCAATTAATTAAAAACGAACTGCAGATAGATTTAAAAAAAAAAATGTGATTACGAAGTGGCACAAATACAGGCCTTAAAGGCTGTATTTCCGGGCATAGACATTACCGGATGTTATTATCACTATTCAAAAGCGGTCTGGAAAAAAGCAGAGAAGTTTGGTGTTTTAACCACTACCGCAGGAAATACAATTACTGAACTTTGTGCCCACCTGCCACTTGTACCCACAAACTATATTCCGGAAGTTTGGCAAAACATTCAAGTGTTACCGGAAATCATGTCTAGGTTTGTAATTTACATGGAAAACCAGTGGATGGGCCAACTTCACGACATTATAAGCTGTGCACACGAAATCCACAGAACAAATAACAGTTTGGAGGGATGGCACAGGCGTTTAAATAATCGCATGAAGGGCAAGCCGTCATTCATAAACTTTATATTCAAATTGAAAAAGGAGTCGCAGTGGCAGAGCTTGAAGTTGAAGCAATATCTATTTGAAGGTAATCCCAGAAGAAGGATTGATATTTATTTTAATTCTAAACACAAAAAAGAGCTACAAAAGTTGCAAGAGGGTGACATTTCCGCTTTGTATTTCTTAGAAAGCATGATTAAAACTAAGAACGAACTCATGAGTCAATATAATGACTAAATTTACAAAGTCGATATAAATAAACAAGTGCTCTTTCATTTTGTAAGAATAATGAAGTAATGTATTTTATTTTTTAATATTGTTATGTCGTAGTAAGATAATTGTTTAATTTTAATGTGTGTCAGTAATAAATACACTTGACTAATGTTGTATTTTTTGATTTTTTCCACTTATGTTACTCGTAACTGCCACTTAGGTCAGATTAGGCAATATAGGCTGACTTTACTTGTAAACCAATTTTGGCAAAAAGCTGACCTGACTTGACTCCAATATACATAGATAGAAAGCTGACGGTTGAACTCCATTATATCTAAAATTCATTCATTCCGATCTTTTCTTCCACCGGAATCCCTGAGGAGAAGGGAAGCGGACAGGAATGAAAATAAGAGTAAAAATACAAGTATTTTAAATTAAATATTTATTGCCATTTCGTACCACTCCTATCTGAGATACACGTTATAGCAAAATGTAATAAATTCAGTCCTTGCTTAAATAAGTCTAATATATCTCGCACGTGGTGTTATTGAAAATCTTGAAATAGAGGGCCTTCTCTTAGTTTGTTCCAGTCGTTTATAATTAAAATAAAAAAACTGACCTAAGTGGCAGTTGACATAAGTGGAATAAGTCTACTGTTTTTGCTTATTTTTTGTAGTAAAAATAGTTTATTTCCCATACTAACGAGAAAATCACAAAAATATTATCGTTATTTTACCTAAAAAACTTAATAAACCTACCTCGCCCTTGTGCTAATATGCACTAAACCTAATATCATAATTCGCCTACTCCATCTATGAACTAAAACTTCATAAACCTAACTGGCTCTCGAACTAATACGCGTTAAGCCTAAACCTAAAACTTAACACACCTACCTCGCCCATAGACGAAAGCTTAATAAACCTACCTCGCCCTTGTACTAATACGCACTAAACCTAATATCAATCCGCCTACTTCGTCCATGAGCTAAAACTTGATAAACCAACCTGGCTTTTGAACTAATACGCATTAAGTCTAAATCTAGGTTCGTCTACTTCGCTCATGAACTAGTCCGTAATGGGTCGAAATATCAATATGCCGATCTCTTAACACGTCTAGGCATAACGCGACACAGGCAGACTGCGTTTTAGGTACAGAGAGACTAAAGGATTTTTTCCACCATATAAGGCAGGTCATTCATGTACACTAAAAAAAGGAACGGACCTAAGATAGAACCCTGGGGTATACCAATATTCATATGGGTTCCAGTGGACTTGCATCTGTTTATATCTACTTTTAGTAATCTTTCCATTAAATAAGATTCCATTAATTTTAACGCATTATCTTTGATACCATAGTGTTGAAGTTTGAGCAAAAGAGTTTGATGGTCCACACAGTCAAATGCCTTGGAAAGATCACAGAAAATACCAACCGCATCCTGTGATCCTTCCCACGGACTATAAATGTGTTCTACTAGCGCTACTCCGGCGTCTGTTGTTGATCTGCCTTTAGTGAATCCGAACTGTTTTTTGTGGAGTAGCCCAGATGCATTGAAGTGAGAGAGTAGTTGACTCAATATGACCTTTTCAAACACCTTGCTCAACACTGGCAATACAGATACAGGTCTGAAGTTGGCAGGGTCTTTTTTACTACCGGATTTGAAAAGTGGTATTAATCTGCTCATTTTCATGAGGTCAGGAAAAACTCCGTTTGCTATACAACTATTGAATGTGATTGCCATGTATGGTGAAATCACATCGATTACTGATTTAACCACGTTAACCGACATGCCCCATAAATCTTCAGTCTTTTTCATGCTAAGTTTAAATGTTTTAACTATAGTTATAGAGCCTATTGGCTTGAAGTTAAAGCCATCCTTGTTTTGGGGCACATTTTCAACCAAGTAATCTAAAGACTTTTCAGAAGAGGATGGTAGTGCTTCTGTTGTTATTATTGGTATGGTACTGAAGAACTTTTCAAATGCGTTAGCAACGTCCTCGTTTGATGAGAGTAATTGGTCGTTAACTTTTAAATTAAAACTAGATTCACTAGACCTAACCTTGCCTGTCTCTTTTTTAATAATGTTCCATGTAGTTTTAATTTTGTCGCCAGAAGCTTTGATTTTATTGTTAAGATGTAGGCACTTGGCTTTGTGGCAGTCTCTCCTAAAATTTTTAGAATAATTTTTGACAAAGACGTTAAACTCAGGACTGTAATCATAGGATTATTGCTCATACAATTCATATAGTCTGGACCTGCTCTGTCTTAAATCCTCTGTTGCCCATTCAGAGAATTTTGATTTGTTGTCCGGTCTCACTTTTGTCAGATTGAAAACCCTTTCAAATTCCGCAGATACAGATTTGAAGAAGCTGGAATATAATGTATTCGGATCTTTACAGTAAGGTGTTAACGGTAGACTTGACACTAGTCCACTACGAAATTTTTCCATTTTCTTCAAAGTTACTGGTCTACACAATACTTTAACGGGCTTTATAGCATTACTTTCTTCAAATACTACAATCTGACCAGTGTAGTCTGAACTTAATGCCTTAACTATTTGTTTATCGTGAATACTACATTCACAGAATACGTTATCTAGACAAGTAGCGGAGGTAGCCGTTATTCGTGTAGGCTCCAGAAATACATTGCACATATTGTAAGACTTAAATACTGCTAGGATCCTAGGGCGAATAGAGCGGTTTGCGGTGTCTAGTAAATCTACGTTAAAGTCGCCGCAAACTATGACGCGTTTGGACTTGTTTCTGGATGCAAGTTGAAGAACTTGTTCCATCACTGATTCAAAGACTTCAAAATCTCCTTCGCCCCTCCTGTACACACTAACAATAGTATATTATTCCATCTCAACACACGAGACTTCAGCATTCATTTCGCTAGAAAGACTAACAATATCCTTTCGTTCTTCACACTTAAAACCATCTTTTACTAAAATTAAGGAACCACCTCTAGTTTTAGTTTTTCTATTGAAACAGCTGATCACTTTATAATTTGGTATGCTGAACTGCATTGCACACTCTTGCAGCCAGTGTTCTGTCATATAAAGTATATCTATTCTTTCGCTTTCTAAAAACATTTCTAATTCTAGTTGCTTGCCAGAAAAGCCTTGTATATTTTGGTGCATTACCTTTAAGCCGTGCTTTTCTGTTGTCGGTTGCGGCAGTTTAAAGATACAATAGTATCGTTTGTACATATTGCCTTGTCAGTAGTTACATGCTTCTTAGTACGTGTACTAATCGTTGTGGTGATCGTTATACAATTACTAACTTCTGTTATACTGTTTATAACAGATTCTAAAATAAATGAAGCTAAAGACTTAGCTATTACGTCAGTGTCAATTTTAACTATAATAACTTTGATGTCCTCACTGTTTCCGTCAGTGATGTATTTACAAATTAATAGATTTGTGTCAAAGAATACAATTTTTGTATTGCGTACAGTCATATTATACATATACATATTTAACCTATGAGTAGCATGCTGTTGCTTTCCATTCATTGTATTTTTGTAGGGGAAGGCACATAGAACAATCTTGCCCACTTCCAGATTAGAGAGAGCATCAACAAACTTTATCATAGTTTGTTTCCCTACACATATACTATTCTCCATATATAATATTACGGTTGTACCCTCCTTTGTTTTTGTAGTTTAAAATGTTTTTGGCCATAACTTTGAAGGGGACATCGGGCATGCAATAGTTAATAACCGTACCTACGCAACAAGCACAAAGAGCTGGTCCCATACCTACACCTAGCCTGTCCGAGAACATAACAGTCCTACGAGGTGTCACGTGTGAGGTCCCGGCCGGCGGCGTCGCTGTGCACGTCGTTGCAGGGCTGTCTGGCTCCTGGCACTGGCGCTGGTGTGCAGCGGCAGGCTGCGGCGTCAGTGGCGGCGGCGCACGTGTGAGCTCGGCGGTGACGGCACTCGGGGCGAGCTGCTGGTCGCTCGTCACCATGTGCGCAGTGAGAGGACAGACCCGCGGCTGATGTAAAGGGTCAGTCTCGGGCTCTGCGGCGGCGTCGGTGTCGTCACTGGGTGCGAGCTGCTGATCGCTCGCAGTATACTTGATGCGAGGGCTCGCCGGTTGTGGTGGCGCGCTGAGGCAGGCCCGCGGCTGACGTAAAGGATCAACCTCGGACTCCGCTGTCCAGTGCGACGATGATGAGCTCTTCGGTGGGCGCGGTGGTGTTTTGCTGAGACTCACATATCTGGCAGTTTTCATGGATGCATTGCTGTGTCTGTTGCGACAACTCGAGTACTCTCCGTAGTAGTATTGCTGTCCAGTATTATTTTGTTAAGTTCCACAATTTGTTTTTTTTTCTGTCCATGAATACTTGGTAACTACATCTTGAAGTTCAATCTCCAGTCGCAATATTTTCAATTCTAAATCAGTTACTGTATTCTGATATTCCTCTGTCATTTCCTGTAGCAGTCTTGCTGAATCTTCAAATTTCTTATTTTCCGGTGTAGGGCAAATGTTAAGCTTCTGGATCCGTTTCTGTGTCTTAAAGATAGCTTTATTTATTTTCCTCGATTTTTTAATGTATTTTCTTGTTTTTAGTAGTGGTGTCGATTTCTGATCAGAGGTTAAGTCGATGATGATCGGGTTTGGCTGTTGGACTGCAGAGTTCTGATTTTGTCCTACTAATTCATGATACAGAGAGAAGGTTTTTTCTGTGTCTTCCTCTGTCTTTTGGCCTTTTAGCTGCTGGATGATTTGGTTAGCTTCAAGTAATTGCTGTTCAAGCGCCGATATGCTCTGAAGGCTAGACTCATGAGTACGGTAGCACTGATGGAGGGAGTCTAACAGATTTCGGAACTTATCTCTTTCTGCGCTTACATCGATCAAATCATTGTGCAGCTGGGCCAATTGACCTTTAAGATTTTGGTTTGAGTTGAGGATTTTCTCAATCTCCAGCTCGCTATCAGCTCTCTCTTGTTCATATTTAGCATTGAGTTCTCTGGATGCTAATAGATCTTGAAGAGCGTTGTGCAGCTGCAGCATGATTTCAGCTCTCCGTGTGGTTATTTTCGACTCCATGCTGGAACGTAGAAATGGTATGCAACAGTTTTTTTTATATCAAATTGTTTTTTTTTGTTTTTTTAAGAAAATTTGTAAGCTGAGAGTATGGTTACCCTACTGCCTATTAGCCAGTTTGTATTGGTTAATTTAATGACAAGTGTAAAATAATATAAATAAGTTGATGGAATGTGATGGGAATTGCAACAATACTACTATTAACAATAACACTATATTAGTAACAATACTACTATTTAGTAGGTAATCTAATATTTGAAAGGTCTTATTGTCTGAGGTATTTCTATAGAAAAGAAGTAAATGTTCCTAAATTTATATGACAGATCTTTTAAATAAATTAAGACACAAATGTGTAGGTGCAATGCAGCCTTCTCTGTATATACTCGAGTATAAACACAAGCAAGACACTGAGTTCCCAGCTTACTATGTAAGTACTGGCCTAATGTATACTTACAATTTACCTAAATTTATACTACAGAACATTTACATAAACAATAGCAGTCTTACCTACAAAAAATATCTAATTTATGTTTGTGCACCTGTTTGAGCAAAATCCTCTTTAAACCTTAATGAGCATTTTATGTTTTTGTGATTTATAAAAGTACAGCAAGTCAGTTTCAAACTAAAACTCTGTTGTAAATTATTTTATTCCTTTAGGGTCTGTGCATGTCCACTGAAGGATGAAAATCCATAACCGTAAACTTAATTAAAAAAAGAAAATAAATGGTATAGTGATGTGTCAAAATTTACTATGCTCAAACAAAAAAAATAATATAAAACAACCAACATAAATTCTCAGATAAACGCAACTCTTTGCTTGGATTGACAACTGACTGATGTTTGCTTTTTACCTTTGGTGTACAACAAAGAGAATATAATGTGTGATATTGCCTAAGTTTTTTATTGAAGCTAACATACAGATTTTATTTTATAAATCACAATTTTATGATAATGGGTTGTAAGACTGTTTCAGCTTCATATTATGAGTGTTTTACAGAAATTGAATCTGTATAAATGACACTGTAAACCTATACTGAAGTACAATTTGTTATTTATTAGAAGAAAATAGATTCTGGACTTGTTTTTCTGTTTGAGCGGCTACCATCCAGTTATGTCCCGGAGACCTATCTCATCACACCAACATTTCCTGAGTGGGAAAAAGGGGAGAGGACCTTGGCCTTTGAGTGGGATGTTATGGGCTCGTTCTACATCAGTATCAACTAATTATGCTAAATTGTATGAAATTGTCAACTAGTCAGAAAACTGATTCTAATGTGGTATTCAAATTATTTTTTCAACTAGAATGCGAGTCTCAGTTCAATTATTGCTAGAAACTGTACTACTGGTAGGTAATTATATGGTAGTGTTAGTCTTTTAGTTAGATAAAACAAAGAACTCAGCTGGATATGTAGTATTCCGTTCCGGCATTCAAATTCATCGGCAGTTGACAGTTAGAGTGGCTTCAGTGGCAGGAGCAATCTTCTGGTTGTAGTGTGCAGCTCAAAACATTGTTCACAGTTTTAACTATTCTAACAAGTAATTACACTTATATTTAGTAAGTATTATAACACTAATTAGATTAATTTAAAAAATATTTATCAGCTATCGTTTCGTGAACAGCTGACCGCCCGGAGGGTGCGGTCCGAATTTTTCTATAGAGTTTATATATATAGAGTTTATATATATTTTGAAAGTAATTTGCGTCCGTATGTATAGTGTTATTGCGAACTAGGACTTTCCTGTATAATTAACTCTCCTGTCCTGCCTAGGTTTGCTGGAAGAAATCTCTTTTTAGAGATAAGCTCGCCTTTGCTTATTACATTACTTTTAATTATCTGTATCTTTATACTATCTATGCAATAAAGAATAAAGAAGTAGTGTCCTGAAGCGATCATTCGCACCAGTTGCTCGTCAATTTTTTCAGCACGTCGCGGTGGAATGGGCTTACTGGAAACAGTGAAGTTCTGAATGGACGGTTGCAAAGACGAAGTCGTAGGGCGTGATTGTTGAGGTGGTCGAATATCGCTGTTGTCGGTTTCAGCATCCACCTGCCGAACGGGACTACTTTGCCGCTCAGCTTCACAAGGCACAGTAGGATGCACTTTTCTTAAATGTCTTGCCAGATTATGCCTATTATAGTATGACAAACACATACTCTTTCTCCCTCATCTTAATCCAACCGATGATAGCCGAAAAAACCCACGTGATCGTTTCCGCGAATCTCGTTAATCCACAACAATCCAAAATTATTACCAGTGCAGAAACTACACTATCTAAAGGGAAGTTTATCTGGAGAGGCAGAGAATTTGCTGAAAAATTTATCAACCACAGACTTAAACTATAAAGATGCATGGAAACAGTTGACCAAACGATACAACAACAAGCGGTACAATTGCAACCAAATCATGAAAGGTTTATTCAATCAAAAGCAAATGCACGGGGCGTCTTCAGGCGCCATCAAACAGTTGCTTGACACAACAATATCAGCACTAAAAGCGCTTAGAAACATGGGAGTAGAAACGGAGAAGTGGGACGTCATAATCATTCACCTAGTCACTACAAAACTAGACATCGAATCCCAAAAGCTTTGGGAAGCGAAAGTGAGTGACTGGTCATCAGAGGAGTTGCCCACCTGGGATCAATTAACAGAGTTTTTAATGACTAGGTTCAGGACCTTGGAAATAATCGATACAAGCAAGACGATGAATAAACCAGTTGCGGGTCCCACCAAATCAATAGCGAAGCCAAAAACATTTCATTCTTCTATACAAAATGAGAGTGAGAAAGAGAGTACCTCATCAATATGCTCCGGACAACATCTACTGTACCAGTGCAAGGATTTTAGCAAGAAAACTGTACAGGAAAAATCTGATTTCGTGCAGTCAAACCGACTTTGTTTTAACTATTTGGCTCCATCACATTCAGTTAGACAATGTCGTCAGTAAACGAGTTGTCGGAAGTGTGGCCGACGACATCACTTACTTCTACACTTCGACATAGAGAACAGAGGACCGAGAGAAACTCCTACATCCAATAGAGCAAATAGCACAACAACAAAAACATCACAAAAACATCAACCACAGAATGTGGCAACAGAGATTGGTGTCATTTCCAATCATTCCAGACAAGAGATTCAATCATGCAATGTTTTACTAGCTACTGCGAAAGTGAACGCAAGCTCCCCCAATGGCTACAAGCGTGTAATCCGCGCTTTAATTGATCAGGGTTCACAGGTATCATTTGTGACCGAATAAACTGTTCAGTTACTTGGCTTAAAGTAGACACACGTTGATGGATGTGTGTCAGGCGTTGGCAATGGTCAAGTGAAAAATAAACACATGGTGAGATATTCATAGAGTCGAATCGAGATCCGAATAACAAATAAGAGATACAAGCGTACGTTTTGAATCAACTAACATCACTGCTACCAACAAAACAAATAATCAAACTGGATTGGCAACCGATTGAAGAGCTAGCTGATTCAGAATACTCAACTCCAGGCTGAATCGATCTTCTACTTGGAGCCGACATCTATTGGAAGGGATCAAAAAGAGTCCGCAAGGAAATCTTATCGCTCAAAAGACAACCTTGGGATGGACATTATCCGGTAAAACATCATCAACTTCAGAAAACGAGAGAGTAATCACGATGCATTGTAACGTACTACCTCTTTGACCATATTGGCTACTGGCGGATTAGCCAGATAAAAAGTATCAAGTACCTGCTGTCAAGTCGATTGAATCCTTGATAACTATTTGTAGAAATAGTGAGATTTTCAATGCGCGTGTTTCGCATTTTCATGAGCCACTCTGTGCGACTGCTAGTACGTTAGCACCAGACTTAGCTTTTAAAAAAGCTCAGCCCACCGCTAAATCAGGTTACGCGACGTATAATAGGCCTGCGAATAACGTCAACGTTGGTTACGAAAATAATTACCAAAATAATAGGAACTTTGTCAACAGTAGGCAATATCCAGTCTCAGCCGTAGACTCTAACTACCAACGTCATGCATACTGTCCTAGATGTAGGACTGATACACATTCATTGGGTGAATGTAGAGCACCACATTTTCCTATCTGTTTTAAATGTGGTAAGGGAGGTGTTCGTACACCTGACTGTCCGGACTGTCGTTCTAGATATCAGCAAAAAAACTAAGTGGCTCGGATTGTGGTGACAATAGGGGTGAAAAGATATCTCATTTTAACATCGCTGACTGGAAGAGCTGGCTTGATACTATTTCTAAGTTTTTTTCATGCTATAATGTCGCTTCAATCCGCGATCATTCTTCTACCACGGAATACGCTCGTCCTTATGTAAATATAAAGGTAGCTGATAAAACTGTCACGGGATTACTGGATTCTGGATCTTTTGTCACTATTCTTGGTAATGGTGCGCACAAAAGTTTTCTAGACAACGGCTTGAAGCTGCAAGTTTGTGATAGGGTGAACTTTGTAGCTGCAGGTGGTCAGAAACTATCATCGATAGGTGTGATCTATCTTCCTATTACATTTGAGAGTCAACTTCACATAATTACTGCTTATGTGGTTCCCCAAATTCAAAATAACCTTATACTCGGTATGGAATTTTGGCGTAGTTTTGGTTTATTTCCTAAACACCTAAGTTCCGTGTTATTCTTTAGCGAATCTGACGCTAGGTTAGCTGAGGTTGCTTTTCATGAATCGAAACATCTCCATGCTTATGAACACTTGTCCGATTCACAACGGATTACAGCCGATAACATTATGTCACAGTTTCAAGACATTTCCTATGAGAAGTGCGGTTTAGGTCGAACTTCCGTGATTTCTCACGCTATTGACACTGGGGATGCTGCCCCCATTCGTCAAAGATATTACAGAATGTCTCCTGAGAAACAGAATGTGTTGGTCAAACAGCTGGACGAGATGCTGGAGGAAGACGTCGTTGAAAAGTGCGAAAGCCCCTGGTCCTCTCCTGTTTTACTAACCCCGAAAAAGAACGGAGAACTCAGATTCTGTCTGGACAGCAGAAAATTGAATTCCGTTACCCGAAAAGACGCTTACAATCTACCTTATATTTCTGAGATTCTAGATAACCTACGAGACGCCAAGTATCTATCTAGTCTTGATTTATCTAAAAGTTTTTGGCAGATTTTGATTAAGGAAGAAGATAGGTGTAAGACGGCTTTCTATATTCCCTCGCGCGGAACCTATCAATTTAAGTCCATGGCCTTCGGTTTAACCAACACTCCAGCTACGCAACAGCGATTGGTCGATTTTTTGTTCTATGACCCTGAATTTGAGCATATGGTCTTTGTCTTCATCGATGATATTATTATTGTCTCTCCTACCTTCGAGAAACACATCTCTCTATTGCTACGTGTAAACTACAAGAAATGTCAATTTTTCAGGCAAAAATTGAAGTACCTTGGCTACGTTGTGGATTATTCTGGCCTGCATGCAGATCCGGAGAAGGTCGAGGCGATAGTAAATTATCCTACCCCTACTAACCGCAAGGAGGTCCGTCGTTTTTTAGGAACAGCATCTTGGTATCGTCGATTTATTCCTAATTTCAGCTCTTTAGCCACTCCACTGAGTAAGCTGACTTCACAAGGCAAGAATGCACCGGCGTTCTTTTGGTCGAACGAAGCTAACGAAGCGTTTACTAAATTGAAGGATTGTTTGGTCTCTACGCCGATTCTTTCGTGTCCTGACTACACTAAGTCGTTTGAAGTCCATGCAGATGCTAGTAATGTGGGTGTAGGCGCTGTTTTAACCCAGGTCATTGATGGCGAAGAAAAGGTGATAGCCTACATGAGCAAGTCTTTGAATAACCAGGAACATAATTATAGCGCGACTGAGCGTGAGGCTCTCGCTGTTCTATCTGCGATCGAACACTGGCGTTGTTATCTAGAGAACGGTCAAAAATTTGTTGTCTATACTGATCATTCTGCTTTGAAGTGGTTCCTAAATCTTAATAACCCTACAGGTCGTCTCGCTCGCTGGGGAGTAAGACTTTCTGCTTATAACTTCGAAATTAAACACCGTCGTGGTGTTGATAACGTCGTGCCTGATTCTCTATCTAGGTCGATTCCTGTCGGCGCGATCAACGACGTTGCTCCCATCACGAGTCCGAATTCTTCACCAAGCACTACTGATGAGTGGTATCTAAACATCTATAACGGTTGTCAGAATTCTCCTACTTCATATTCCAACTATATAGTTTCTAACAATAAACTATATCGCTTAGTAAAAAGTCTCAATCCCTTAACTCGTGAGTTCGAATGGAAAGAGGTTGTTCCCGCTGAGCTATGTTCTGAAGTTATAGGTAGCAATCATTCGGAACCCACTTCTGCACATTTAAGTATCTTCAAGACATATAAACGTCTTTGTCTAAAGTTTTATTGGCCTAAAATCTGAGCGATGTTGCCAATTTTGTCACTAGCTGTCATACATGTAAAGCTTACAAACATCCAACGCATGCACCACTACGTCTTATGGGTCGTCCAAAACATTGCTCTAGGCCTTTTCAGATGATTAGTATGGATTTAGTCGGTCCACTACCACCGTCTAAAAAACAAAACACTTTTCTCCTCGTCATTACGTGTTGCTTTTCCAAATACTGTCTTTTATTTCCGATTCGTCGAGCTACTGCAGAAATTATTACTAGGATAGTTGAAGAACAGGTGTTTCTTGTACATGGTGTTCCGAGCTGCGTTTTGATGGATAATGGAAAACAATTTTGTAGCAATACTCTGCGTAAACTGTTTAGCGATTATAATATACCTAAAGTTCGTTTTACGCCGAGGTATACTCCACAGGTGAATAGCGTAGATAAGAATAAGACGATTATGATTGCAGTTTCGACCTTCATCGAAGATGATCACAGATCGTGGGATACTAATATTTGTAAAATACAGTTCGCGTTAAACAGTTCTGTTAGCGAGGTTACTGGATATTCGCCGTCATTCCTAGTCTATGGTCGAGAGCTTGTTCCATGCGGTACTCATTACGTCGAAATTGATAATAACGATGATGTTCTTTTCGCCCCTAGAGATGTGTATGCAGAGAATCTTGGTCCTCTACGAAACATCTTTGACAAGGTTCAATCTTGTATACTACGGGCCTACGAGAGGAATTGTGGACCGTATAACTTGCGTGGTAAGCATGCAGAGTTCAACGTAGGCGATTTTGTTTGGAAGAGAACTTATTATCTCAGCGATAAGGCTAATCGGTTCTCTAAGAAGTTAGCTCCTAAGTTTTTAAAATGTAAGATATTCAGCAACAGTGTGAGCTGAATTAAGAATGAAGTCGTCATTAGTTTATGAACTTGAAGACATCTTCGGTAATTTTTTGGGCTCTTGGCACATAAAAGATTTAAAGTTAGGTTGTTTTTTATTATTTTTTATTTAATTATTACATAACTACTCTATATTGTCAGACTTACTAGTTGATCTTGTGAGCGTTATTCTATTTATTTTATTCTAAATAATAACATTGCTATTTCTAATCTTTAAGGGACGGTCTGTTTGTTAGTTTTTAACTAAATACTAACTCTTTAGCGCTTGTACTTGTGCCGAGCGATCTGTGTCTGTCTGAGAGCACCTTCTGTCTGAAGATAGGCTGCGACAGCGTTCTGTCTTATTCAATAGTAGTTAACGATTCCTTTATGTATGTAATAAGTATTTTGACCCTTGTATTCTAAAAACCATCTTTATCTACAGCTATGTAAAAGTTCTTTATTGTGTAACGTTACTCTGCAATGTCTGTTACTTTAAGCTTATGGCCTCTTGAACTATAATTCTCTACTTTTTTACTCCTTGTTGTAGAATAGATATTCTACTCTATTATTATTTTCTGTACCCACTAACGGTGCAGGAAGTCTTGAACACTTGAGGGAGCTGCCCCTCATGGTGTTATTCTGCGTTACGATAGTAGCTAAGCTAGCGGGGCGTTTATGTACTAAGGTTCTTATTTTAGTTCAAGGGATCTTGCTTATTTTTCAACTTCTGACAGTTAGTCTGGGTGTGCATTTGGCTATAATAATGGCACCCTGTGTGTAAGGCTGTGTTTACACGATGTTAGTGTGAACTCTTGTATGAACTTAGTATGAATTCTGATGTCTGATTGTTGGTACGAATTTGTGATGTTTGTATGTAGTTGAGCTAGACTGTTAGTTATATATTTCTCTGACATTGTAGATGGCGAGCTTTAGAGAATTTTATCTTAAGTAGTTAATTTGGTAAGTTAGTTTAGTTTAGTTAGTATCTTAGCGGATTTTATCAGGTAAAATCCTACCCAAACAAGACGGGTATGTAACGTACTACCTCTTTGACCATATTGGCTACTGGCGGATTAGCCAGATAAAAAGTACAACTATAGAAATTCGGAAATTCGGGTCTGGAATCTCGTCTGGCAGCTGATTGTTTTTTTGAGGCAGACATTGTTTGAGCTCTGAAACGTGAGGTTGTATCTTCTGCATCAATAATTTTTAAGTCACGCCTTTAGTTGCGGCGATGGGCTAGTCCCTTTAGTACTGTTATTCCTTTTAGTACTGTAATGGAGCTGAATGTTTAGTTGCTGTAAAGTGCAGTAGTTGATATGAAACTTCCCTACTATCCCCAATCCATGGGTAAGCTTCCACGCCGAGGAGTAATATCCTCCTGGCGCTAACCGCAAAATCACTTGTTGACGTCTGGAGAAGTGGACCAGTTGGATTGAGTCTACCAAGGAGCTGAAGTCTACAAATTCCCGGCGAGTCCCTATCCTGCGTTTCAACTATATCACCAATATTCAACTCACGACCCTGTGATTAATAAACGTATCTTGAGCCTGCCAACAATCTCTTTTGGTCAGGTTAGAGTCTCACTGTTTCAGCATATTCAAATTAGAGAAGAAAATCAACTGAAGAAATTTTGGGAGTTAGAGACCGAACCTAATGGAATAGAAAATAAACTATCAAAACAGGTCAAAATGTGTGAAAGAACTGTATGACGCGACAACAAAACGCAATGACGAAGGAAGATACGTTGTACTACCATTTGAGAAAGAGAATCCAGAGTGTCTGTATGGGAGAATGAGAGAAATAGCACACAATTATCAAAGAACCCTAAACTGGCAGAAGACTATCACAAGGTTCTACAAGGTTCAGCAATGAGAACTCGATGCGGCCTCCCAATGGATACTCACCCGCGGATATCGCCAGGATAGAAGTCTCCACTGCGGGAGTACTGAAGCTCCTTAAGGGTCTGGACTTGACGAAGTCTGGTGGCCCTGATAACATTTCTCCTATAATTATCACAAGATGCGCTGATGCCATTCTCCTTCCATTGTGTACTCTCTATCGTAGATCTTTTAGTGAAGGGTACGTTCCTGCAATGTGGAAGTCTGCGTTTGTCTCGCCGGTACATAAGAAGGGAGACAAGACTGAGGTAACTAACTATAGACCTATATCTAAGCTAAGCCTTTTTGCTAAAATTTTGGAGATAATTGTATATAATCAGGTTTACAACGCACTAAAATCAACGTTCTCCCCTGAGCAACATGGTTTTCTTCAGCGTAGGTCCACGGTCTCTAATCTTCTTGTTGCGAATGAGTTCATCACTGTAGGCATTGATGGGGGTGGCCAAGTTGACGTAATATATACTGATTACAGCAAATGCTTCGACAGAATCTGTCATAGCAAGTATGTTCAGGCTTCTCAGCCCCTAATGACCTCGTAGGGGCCCATCAGCTACGAGGTAGCGTAACGATCAGTTGCCAAGAAGTGTGAACGTCGGCGATTCACCGAGCTGAAGTAATTGGGGTCGATCTAACCTGGTCTGTGCTTCGGTCCCGTCAACCTCCTGTCTCTCTGCAAGGCCCGGGTGCACCCTAGGCTCTTCTTGGTAGACAGGTTCTTCAGCCAACCAGGTATGACTGGCGGGCCAGCTTCAATGAGCACAGTGTTCCAACACAGGTTATGTTACGTGGTAACAACCAATCGGCCACGAAAATGCGAACTTTATCTGGTTCGGGGAACCACAACACACTCAGCTATATTGACAATCCTGAGGGAAACCCGAATACCTTCCAGATGGCCTGCGATTTAATTTCAATACCCTAACCAAAACGCGTTTACTTTGCGAGGGCTTTCGTCTGTCAGTTGTCAAAAACTGCCTGGTTGGCAGCTAACGTCAAATTCAAAATGGCCGTTCAGAAACCATCGATCGAATATCGATTTGGAATCGAACAATCACCCGCCCGGACAGGCACCCACCTGTCCCCTAATCTACGGGCAGCCGAGACAACGTTGCTACCGCTCGTTTTAGAACCGAGCCTCCTACTAGAACCTCTGCAGACCGGGGGGTCCCGTCCTTGCCAGGGAACAAGTTAACAATGCGCCCCCTGCGCCAACGTAGTGGCGGTAGGTTAGCATCCTTAACCAGAACGAGGTCACCAACACTAGGGGGGCTAGTTTTGTCTGTCCACTTAAGGCGCTGTTGTAAGATATGCAGATACTCGAGCGACCAACGCTTCCAGAAATTCTGAGTAAACTGCTGCAACATCTGATACCTTGATAACCGATACAATTTCACTCCCTCGAAGGGGTGCTCGGGCAACGCGTTAAGTGGCTGTCCTATCAAGAAATGGCCTGGAGTCAGAGCCTCCAGGTCATTTGGATCCGAGCTGAGCGGACACAGCGGTCGCGAATTGAGAACGGCCTCGATCTTACAAAACAATGTCGCGAGCTCCTCAAAAGTCAGCGCGGTCTGACCTACTATACGCCCCAAGTGCGTCTTAGCTGACTTAACTACGGCCTCAAAAATCCCACCCCAGTGGGGGCAAATCGGTGGGCTGAAGGTCCACTGTATACCCCGACGGGAGAGGGCCGTTCCAATATCCACTTTATTTACATTAAAAAAATTGACTATCTCTCGTAAGTATCGTTCCGCACCTATGTAGTTAGTGCCGTTATCAGAGCGGATCAAAGTTGGAAGTCCCCTTCGAGAAACAAGCCTATCCAAACAAGCAACGAAAGCCTCTGTCGAGAGATCAGCAACGAGCTCGAGATGTACCGCCTTGGTGGATAAACAAACAAACACAAATAGGTACGCCTTGTATTGCTTAGCGGTACGCAATCGTGAACTCTTCACCATAAACGGTCCTGCAAAATCCGTACCAACACCTGAAAACGGTCTGACCTCATTCACACGATCAGGGGGCAAGTCCCCCATGGTTGCATCGTGGCAGCCTTAAGTCGATAACAAGGCATGCACCGAAACACGATGTTCCGTATGACACGGCGGGCAGATAAGATCCAAAACTCCCGCTGGAGCGTGGCCAACAACGCGTTACAGCCGGCATGCGCGTTTTTAATATGACGATCAGTCACCAGCAATTCAACTAACTGTCCCCCCTTGGGGAGCAGAAGTGGGTGACGAGCCGAATACGACAGATTCGCATTGCGCAATCTTCCTCCTACCCGAAGTAACCCGGTCGAATCAACAAAGGGGTTGAGACGCGCGACGGCTCCCTTCAATTTCGAACGTCTACTTCGTATAATCTCCAATTCTGCCCCAAACTTCGAGGACTGTACCAACCGGACCAAATTCAATAGCGACTCGTTTCGCTCTGCCGGAGTCAGAATAGGGTTCAACGTTCGCTGATCGCGAGGAGTACGACAATTTCGAGCGAATCTCCTAATCCAAGTGGACACGTTTATCAACTTGTCAAGTGAGCTATACCGGTCCAGCAGAAACCCGGCGTCAGGGTCCTCAGCCTTCTGGGTAACATGCACGGCCGCTCTGGGGCCATGATCCGAAGATACTACTACATGGCTGTGGGGCCAGTCCGATTCTCTCTTGGCAAGCCAGGGTGGTCCCCACCACAAATGGTGTCTAACGAGTTCAGGAGCCCGACATCCCCTGGATGCACAATCAGACGGGTTCAATTCTCCTGGTACATGTCTCCAGGTCAGTGGGACCTCAGACGACACAATCTGGGAGACACGGTTCGCAACAAAAACCTCTAAGTTATGGACCGAAGCCTTCAGCCAGCACAAAACAATCTGGCTGTCCGTCCACGCGTACACCGTATCCTCCAAAACCACTGACCCACGCAACACTGTTAGAGTGTGATTCAAAAGTTTGGTCAAAAGAGCAGCCCCGGACAGTTCCAGTTTTGGAATCGTCATCCTTGTCCGAATAGGCGCTACCTTGCTTTTTGCCAAAACCAAACGCACGTCGACCTCCCCGGTGGAGGTGACGGTTCGCAAATAAACCGCTGCCGCAAACCCTCGTTCAGAGGCATCACAAAACCCGTGAAGGGTTGCCCTGTAATCCCCAGCAGGGACCAATTTCCTCGGCAGCGATACATTATTTATGTCCGATAGCGAGGTGAACATTCGCGTCCAATCAGTAAACAAATCACCTGAGAGGTGGGTGTCCCAGGTCAACTGAGCCGCCCATAGCCTTTGCATAAAACATTTGAGAGCAAAGGTGACTGGAGAAATCCATCCATTCGGGTCGAACGTTCTCGCAATCGTTGACAGTACTGACCGCTTCGTCCAGGCCTTCGGTGTTTCTAAAACCACCCGATAGGTAAACTCATCATGGACGGGCCGGTACTGAATTCCAAGTACTGACAACATGTTAGGGTTGTCAGGATTCTCAAAAACGTGCGGGTCTTGTTGAAACTCATCTGGGAGACCAGCCATCAACTCAGGGGAGTTGGACATCCACTTACGTAGTTCATAGCCGCCTCGTTCCAGCAATTGAATGAGCTCGTCACGTCGGTCCAGAGCTTCCTCTACACTGGCTGCCCCTGTGCAGACGTCATCGACGTACAAATCTTGCTCCAGGATAGCGGCGGCTCTAGGATAGCTCACACGGTCACGCGACGCCAACTCCCGCAGGGTACGCATCGCCAAATACGGGCTAGACCGTAACCCATACGTGTTCGTGTTTAACTCATAGACCTTGACTGGCTCGGCCGTGGACTCACGCCAAAGTATCAACTGATACCTTCTGTCAGCCGGATGAATTACCGTTTGCCTAAACATCATCCGAATGTCTGCGACAAATACAATCTGGTGCCTCCGAAAGCTCGTGAGAATATCCGAAATATCACGACTCAACTTGGGTCCCGAATGTAGACACTGATTCAGGGACATCCCGTTCGAGGTAGGTGCTGACCCATCAAAAACAACTCGAATCTTGCCGGTAGGGGTTCGTAGGACGGCATGGTGTGGAAGGAAACAATGATCCTCAGATCTCCAGTCCACACCCGATACCGACATGTGTCCTAACGACTCATACTCCCTCATGAAATCAACATATTTTTGTTTAAATACGGCGTCCCTTGACATCCTACGCTCCATCGACATCAATCTCGTCTCAGCCATCTTCCTAGATTCTCCTAGTGGCGGTCGATCGGCCCTGAAAGGCAGTTGAGTTACAAAACGACCAGAACGAAGGCGACCAGTACTATTCTGGTAAAACAACTCGCACTCTTCTTCGTCTGCGTCGACTCGACGAACGGTGGGAGGTTCCTCTATCTCCCAGAAACGTTGGATAGCGTCTGACAACGCTGAGCCAATAAGTATGCCATCTGACTCGGCAGGCCTAACCATTGGCAATGCCGGACCCATGATCACGTGACCAAACTTAGTATCCACAGCAATCAACCCGTCCGGCTGAAGAACTCGCCGATCCGACAACAGAAACCTACCCAGAACGTCTGCTCCCAGTAGCAGGTCGACCGGGGCTGGAGTGTCGAAATCGGGATCCGCCAACTTGAGTCCTGATGTCAGGAATCGAACGGCCGGATTCAACTTCACCAAGGGGTGTCTGCCCATGACATGCGTCATTACTAAAGCTTGCACGGATGTTTTTGTCAAAATGTCATAACGTGGAGAGAACGTGATCACCGATTGACCAACTACATTCGTAACCGTAACATTCCCCACGCCCCGTATTGATTTATTATACCTATTTACCTTGAGGCCCAACCATTTTGCTAAATCATTCGATACAATGCAGCCCTGAGCTCCAGAATCTAATAGGGCGCGAACGTATGTTGGGTTGCCCACCAAATCCCAAGCTTAGTAAGCTTTCCTAAGCCGGCATCCATGGCGACCTTTTGCGATGGTTTGAATCTTATGTGGAGAACCGAAGCCAAGCAGTGGCCCTGCAGGGCTACCTATCTTCATGGATGTCTATCCCATCTGGTGTTCCACAAGGGCCCTTGCTGGGCCCCCTTTTATTTGCTATATTTGTTTCCGACATAAGTAACTGCTTTCAGCACTCTAAAATCATCCTGTATGCGGATGACATGAAAATATTGAAAAAAATCTACACCGTTAATGACCTTATTCATTTGCAATATGATTTAAACAGCTTCGAAGAATACTGTACTCTCAATAAACTTGAATTGAATGTTACAAAGTGCTTTTATATGTCTTTCTCACGCAATGCCTCGGTTCTCGACATGGGATATAAACTCAAAGGGTTCAACTTATGTAAATGTACCGATATGAGAGATCTTGGCGTGATCTACGACTCACAATTATTATTTGACAAACATATTGATAGTATAGCCAAGAAAGCCTCTAAAGCTCTAGGATTTATTATAAGAACAACGCACGATTTTCGCAGCCTTGAATCACTAAAAATCTTGTACTGTTCGTTTGTGAGGAGTCATCTGGAGTACGCTTCCCAGGTGTGGAACCCTAGATATGATGTTTATATAAATAGACTTGAAAATATTCAAAAGAGGTTCTTGCGCATATTGGATTTTCGTGCTCAGACATATTCTAATGACTATAGTGTGAGATGTAAGCGTTTTGATTTCTTGCCGCTGCATGTAAGACGTAATATAGCTGACATTGTTTTCCTTATTAATATTATTAATGGTTCAGTCGATAGCCCAGAGCTGCTCTCAAATGTAGGTTTTTCATTGTAATCGAATTAACAGTCGTAATCCATTGCTTTTACATGTACCTAAAGCTAATACAAATTACAGGCAAAATTCTTTCATGCTACGAGCTTCAAATGAAGTCAATAAACTGTCCAAAGATATAGATATTCATTGTGATAAGGGACACTTAATTGAAAAAATATTAACATTAAAACATTTCGCGTAAATAGGTAGGTAGATAGTTTTAGAGTATAATAAATAAGTGGTGCCTCCGCAGCCGGCGATTCGGTAACCGGTTCCGTCTAGTCTTAGTCGTACGATTACTTAGTTATAAAAATTATACAAAACAGTCGTACTAGTGAGACTAGACCGCCAGTTCTGGCTGTGCCGGGCCGGTCACAGAGCTGGCGCGAAGCCCACCACGCAGGCCCGGCTCTTTCTTTTGCTAGATATTGTTTGTTTTCTGTAGGAGTGTTTATTATAGGTATACAGGGTGTAACAAAAAGGGGGGTACAAGCCGAAAGTGGGTTGTTAGGGTCAATTTATACTAGCGCAGAGTCGAAGCGTATCGAAGCGTCAAGTTCTTCACAACTAAAGCGAAGCTGTACGAATGCGCGCGTATTCGCGAGTATGGACATCAGCAGCAGTGCTTTACGACTGATGACGCGTAGGCCGCGCAGGTCCGCTAGTGAACGCGTGAATTCGCGAGAATGCACACCAATCAGAGTTGGTCTTTTTAAATCAAGTCAAATTATTTATTGCTGTAGATATTTACATATTCCTAGCAAATGTAATTTTTTACCTCTTCTCTACATTGGGCCACTATGGGAGGAGAATAGAAACTCCCACAGATTGATTTTTAGGCCTCTTTTAAAAATTGCTTGTGCTTAACTAATACAAATATAACAATATTAATTATTATAATTAAAAATCAGGAATAAATAATTACAAATTTGTAAACAGCAAATACTGTGTTGAGCTAGATTAACCATATACAATCCCATCATCTTCATCAGTAATCTTGAACATCGTAATATCCCTTTTTCGACAAATTCGCTTTAACATGCTTTTTAATCTCAGCAGTAATGTGTGCATTAGGCTGTGGAGTGGATGTAAGGTTGAATTTGTGATGTTTAGTTTTGGATTGACGCTTCGATGCACTTCGACTCCGAACTAGTATAAATTGACCCTTACAGACATCATCTGAACTACTTTCACTACGGGACCGACTTGGAAAGAGCCACTTTATTTTTCACTCCCCCATACAAATCAGCTGAGCGCCCGGCCCGACATGTCTGAGATGAGAAAAATAAAGTTGTTTTGATCAAGTCAGTCTCATAGTGAAATTATTTGAGAACGATGTCTCGAACAACCGCCTTTCGGCTTGTACCCCCGTTTTTGTTACACCTGTATATAGGTAGGCATTTTTTAGGCCGATGAGATGAACCTAAATCTCAATCCTTAATCCCCAGTTTCGATGCCCAGGCGGGTGATGGAAATAATATCATGGAAGACATTGTAAAGCTACATTTATTATTATAAATAATGAAAGCAAATAAAATACACACTCCTCAACGGGCAAAAGCACAGCCTCAGAATCTAATCAGTCTAGTGGTTTGGGCTGTGCGCTAATATATCACTCAGCCAGTCAGTCAAGCAGTCAGTCAGTTTAGCAAAGCAAAACAATAGTAGTGTAGTTGGCTATGTGGTTATCTAAGGTCTGGGTGTAGATGCAAGAAGTGTATCTGTCGTAGTGGCGTTATTACTCACTCTCGTACAGGATCACGCAACTGCTATTCTTGTAGTAAAACACCCCGTCCTTTGTGCACTTATGATATTTATTGTAAGCACACCAAAGTGTTAAGCCAACAGAGAATACAGTACAGAAGGAGAAAGTATGAAAGCGCGAGCAAAAACGTAAATAAGCGAAAGCGGCCAAGCGACGTGCGTTCTGCGTCGGATCAGTGAGAGAACTGCCCACAGAACAATATATACCCAGGAAGCACGAGTCAGAATAAAAAAATATGAACAGTTAACATAGCTGGCGCCATCTGTTGAATGCCCCTGGGGCGAATTCTCGGCTGAAGCGGGAAATTCAAATTTGGCCAGCGCGCGAAATTTAAACCAGCCTGACCCTCCGGGAGTTTTTGTACTTAGCTATATAATATCAATCTATCTCGATAACTAGCTATTTTGAGACATGAACCGGGATAGATCGATAAGTAAGTAACTAATCATACGAGTGATGAATGAGGTTTATGAAAAATAAAATATTTTGTGATCATTTATTTATTTATTTAATCTACACTAGACAGTAAATATACCGAGCCGCCCGACAAATTGATTACCTTTCTCTTCTTTGCCCAAACAATATCTGGTTTATCATAGCTACAGCCAACTTCAGGTTCAACCTGAAATTGAAACAAAATATTATTGTATATGCATGTATCAGAATATCATAACAACCATCTTATTCCTTAGCCATAGTCGGGTAACTTTAGTAGGGTAGAACCGCCTAATTTTGACACCCCTCTAATTATCGACACCACAAGAAGATTTTAAAAATAAAACGTTTTATCTAATACTTTTATTCAAACAGCAAAAACTAAACGCAACTTATATTTGTCTATTTAATGGCAACACTGTCAACGTTCTTTCTGTCAAGATGGCTGTGACATCGGTGGTGTTTTTGTGAAGGCCGTACGATTTTTCTACAAAATCCTTACATTCACAGTGATTTTGATAGTGGTAAGTACTCACAAATGTCGCTAAATAATCGCAGTTTCATGTTTTTTATGAAGAAACAAGGCTTTAATTAGTCGTTTATGCAGTTAGGTGCCTAAAACGTAACTTTATTTTCATTGTTTTTTAAGGGTTTTTGTGAAAATCCCAGTGTCAATAATTGGTGTTCGTTTCTATGTATTTGCCTAATTTGGACATGGTGTGTCAATAATTGACTTGAGGGTTTTACGTTTTATATAGGATTTTAATCGCTGAGAACTTCATGTTATGGTTGAGAACCGAATGAGTACTTTAAAAAACAACATCAGTAGCCCTATTCCAAATATTGACTCCATGTCGAATGTGTGGAAATCTATTTTTGACACCATGTCCATAATAGGTTTTAAGGGTGTCAATATTTAGGGATGTTATGCTTATTAATTTTATATGTTCATCTGTTGCAGGTAACCACGTACTACTACTACTTACTACTAACTCCTACTACTACCTACCTAACCGAATATAATGGCAAAACCAAAACCCAAAAGTGATCCTCCGAAAAAAAGGAAAAAATATAGTCAAGAATCTGTAAAATTGGCTCTACAAGAAATAAAAAAGGGAATGAGCAAAAAACTTGCCTCAAAGACATACAACGTGCCTCGATCAACATTGATTTTTCAAATAAACAATCCTAATAGTAAAGACAGACCAGGTCCACCAACAGTCCTAACAGTTACAGAAGAGAACGAACTCGTTGAGTGGATTGAAATAAATAGCCGAAAAGGATTTCCAAGACGAAAAGAAGATCTAATAGCAAGTGTTGCAGACTTTTTGAAAAAAGTAAAAAGACCTAATCCATTCAAAGATGGAATACCAGGAAACAAATGGTATGATTTATTCATGAAGCGTCATCCTGAGCTGACTATGAGAACACCAGAGAGCGTCACCGCCGCAAGCTCATGTGTGGCAGAAAATGATATCAGAAAATGGTTTTCTGAAATAGAAACATATTTAAAAGATCATCAGTACATGGAAATATTATCAGACCCTGGAAGAGTTCTAAATGGAGATGAAACTAATTTCTTGCTTTGCCCGAAGAGTGGAAGGGTTATAGCTATAAAAGGAGAAAAAAATGTCTACGAAGTGGACCAGGGCCAATCAAAATCATGTCTAACAGTCATGTTCACATTCAAAGCTGATGGAAGCCAAACTCCACCGCTAATAATTTACCCGAACAAGCGATTACCTAAAGATATTACATCGAAAGTACCGAGTGATTGGGGAACAGGTCTCAGCGAAAATGGATAGATGAAAACAGAGATTTTCGTCGACTATGTAAAAAATGTTTACACCCCCATCTAGTCGCTACAGGAACTATATTTCCTGTAATATTTTTTGTGGATGGGCACAAGACACATGTGACGTTGAGTGTCAGTGATTTATGTACTGAATTGCAAATAATATTAATAGCCCTTTACCCAAATTCCACGCGGATCCTACAACCAGCAGATGTGTCAGCTTTTAAGCCATTAAAAATGGTTGGAAGGACACAGTACATGCATGGAGAAGAACCCACCAATCAGAAGCTCTCACTAAAACCAAATTTGCCCCACTTTTGATTACTGCTCTCGAAAAATCCATCTTTCCTGATACATTGAAAAATGGTTTCAAAGCAACTGGTCTTTATCCGTGGAATCCAGACAATATAGACTTCACAAAATGCCTAGGAAAACAAACAACAGACAAAAAAAGGATTGCTACTGAAACTACTACTAGTCCAACTATAACCATGACTCGACAACAATTTCAACAAATTGTTAAAGAAAATTCGACAGAAGATAAAGAAAAACTGTTGAAATCAATTTTCAACTATTTCCAACTAGAGTTTCTCGAAGACAAATCAAACAATATGAATGAAGTGATTATGGCCTTTGATACATTTCAAACAAAAGCAAACACATTTGCCGCAGTCACGGAAATTGAGAACTTGGACATTGATAACTTGTCTTTTTTATTTAACGATTATGACGAAGATTTCGAGTCTCAAAGTCAATCTGTTATTCACATCGTACATGATGTTGAAATTCATGAAATTCGAGAAAGCGACACCACAATACAGGAACAGGACAGACAAACATTGGACAGGACAAATGAAAACCAAGATTATATGGACAGCATCGAAAAATTTACAGAAACTCCTCTTAAAATTCCCACACCAACATATATCAGTGAATTAAACCCAGAATATAAATATGACTCTACCGTTAAGTCCATAAAAAAACCAAGTTGAAGGATTGTCTTGCTTACGCAAAAACTCCAATTAGAAAAGGTGTAAGAACGATAGAAAGAAAACCATTTGTACTAACTTCTAAGACGTGGCAAGACGGTGAAAGAGCTAAGCTTGAAGATAAAAAAAAGAAATTAGACGGTATTCAAAAACGAAAAGAGGAAAGACTTTTGAAGAAAAACCAGAAAGCTGAAAAGAAAGTTGAAAAGAAAAAGAAAAAAGTAATTCCTGAAACGAAGAAAATAAATGTCATATCTGATATTACCTTGACTGAAACTGAAAAAGATGTACAAAAAGTAGTTTAGCAATTAATCAGGAAAAAACAAATGGACCACAAGTATTCAGGACACCTGAAAAAATTGAGAAAGTGAAGTTTTCCTTGACAAGACAGAAGAGTTTCTAGAAGAAAAATCTGAAAACTGCAAACAAAAGAAATACCTAAAGAGACTAAAATGGAAACAAATAATACACCAAAGACTGATCTCAAAGAAAAGACTGAACAAGTTCGTGCTAAAGCTAACAGGAAAGAGACTAAAGAGAATATTATAAAAAAGCGGTCACAGTTTGTAGAAGAAAAGCCTAAAATACTGCAAACAAAAGAAATACCTAAAGAGAATAAAACGGAAACAAAAAATACACCAAAGACTGATCTCAAAGAAAAGACTGAACAAGTTCGTGCTAAGGTTAAAGACAGTAATAATAACTCTCGAAGGCAATTACTGGGCCAAGCTATTGAAGCAATATTAAGAGAAAATGATTCACAGTAATTGATTAAATTTGTAGTGATAGACACTTATGATAGACACCTATACCTACCTATTCAGATTGAAATAGTAAAACAAATTACTATTTTGTCTCAAAGTTGCATAATATTGCTTCACTATTTATTGTTTAAGTGAGATTCCTAATTGATAGCTGAATATAATACTAAATAGAAATATAATAATACCTACCTTAAACATCGTTTTTATTTCGTTTTACCCTCCTCAGGTGATTTAAGACTAGGTATATTGATGTATTTTAAAACTAGGTGTCAATATTTGGAGGTTTCACTGTCAGAATTAGGGGTTTCTGTGTCAATATATGGTAGAAACACTATTATTTTTATTTAATCTTTTTTTAATGACTAACGATGAAAAATATGTAAATAAATGTAATCACGGTATTTCCAAAAGTCTAAACAAGTGGATTTGGAAAACAAAAAGGCGTAATTTTATTTTTCAAATATATCAAAGAGACTGTTTTTCTAACATACCGCTAAAAGTGTCAATAATTGGGTAGTTTACCCTATGTGGAATTAAAGCCTAAATTAAATTACCTTTGTGGGCCACCTTCGATCTGGCCCACTACTTGACAGGGGGTGGAGAGGTTTGAAGAAAAGGCCGGGGTCCCAGGAGCAGCGTTTTATTCGGAGTCTGAGCGAAGAGTGATTTACAGTGAAAATTGTCCCTATATTTATACTGCTCTAACATGGTTCTGATTGGTCGGCGGGCGTACCTCGATCCCCGACCTACCGCGCATACCCCGCGGTGGTCTGGCGCTCCCGTCCCCCGACTCGCCTCGAGTCTTTGTTTCCCCTCGACAGGGGGCGCCTTGTACACCCGCCTTCCTATCTAGTTTTATTTATTCTTTGTTTATACGCAAATAAATTCAAACAAATACAAAAACTAATTAGGAACTATAAACAGTTTGAGTAACTATAAAACGATTATCACAACAAATAATTAAACTATAACTATTATATACAAATCAATTATGTAATTCTACTTTGTCGCGAACAACCTTTCTCTTCTTTGCCGAAACAGTGTGTGTTTATTCATGGCTACAGCCAGCCTCAAGTTCAACCTGAAATTGAAACAAAACATTGTCGCAAGCTGTAGGGTTTTGAAAAGTGGAAGCAAAATATTCAGCAAAAAAGTTGCTAATGGTCTCTCCGTCATTAGCAGTTTTATTTTTGTACTTCATGGTAGATGGTATATAATTAGTAGATCTTTTGCTCTTCACATAAGACCAGAAGTGCCGTGGATTTTCAGTTATTGATTGCTCAATTCTATTTATATAGGTTTCATAGCAGTCGCTCTCTAACAACTTTGCGCGGCGACAAAGTAGCGAGAATGACTGGTAATCACTGATGTTTCCGTAAGTCTTATATTTTGAGTGGAATTTGGATTTTTCTTTTAGCATTTTTATTAGAGCGGAATTAAACCATGGGGGGTATGTGTTGGGCGGGTTGGGCCTAACGAATTTAGTGGGTATATGTTTACTTTGAGTCCATTAAGTATTGAATAAAAACTCGACACAGCCTCCTCAATAGACACAGGGGGATATATAATATCGCACCATTTTATCGCAGACAACTCGTGGGAAATAAGCTCATAAATAGTTACCTTTATTGTATATATATTTAAGCTGTGGTCCTTAAGTGTAGGTAGGTTGCGTACGGCTAGCGATATGCACAACGACTTATGGTGCTGAATGTCTTCCTCAACTAGGGGATCGCCACAGGGTAAGATGAGCAAAGTGTGGTTTGACAGAGCTAGATCTAAAATGCTTAAATTGATATTTTTTACATAGTTATACTGAGAAAGATTACATGCACTTAGTGCGTCTATGAAAAACAGCTGGCTGTCCCCTGTATGCCCCTGCGCGGTTAAATATTCCTCGCTCGAGTTTCGTAACCACTGTATATTACTGAGATTAAAGTCTCCCAATATAACAAAAGTATCTAATGGATATGATAAAATAATTTTCGCTAATTGCTGCGAAAAGTTATTGAGTTGAACGCTAAAGGTGTTACCGCTGCCTTCGCTACAGAGATATAAGGTACATATGTGTATATCTCGTATATTATTTTTGCTTTTATTTTTAAATGTTATTGAGACCCATAAATCCTCGGCAGACGAGCGCCACTCAGGTCGCTCAATAGCGTTAAGTTCACGCTTTACTGCAACCAGCACCCCGCCACCCTTTGTCTGGCGAGTCCGCGCGTAGTCGCGGTCGCGGCGCCACACCACATACCTACCATCGAAGAGCTCCCCACTATGTACACTGTCCGGTAGCCAAGTCTCGGTTATGGATATAATGTCATACTGATTCAAGCAAACACCCCGCAGGAACCTACCAGTTTTGTTCCAAGGCCACGAACATTTTGATAATATAATGACAACCTATCCATTAACGATGTCAGAATGGTCACTAAATAATACAGAGTGCCTATTCATACCCGTAAACATTGCCAGCCACTGCATAATCAGGTATAAGACATACCTACTCATCCTTGTTAAGCGATTCATTATTTGTAAGAAAAAAACACAATCAAAAGTAGTAAAATCAGCATTCCTATAAGTACACTTACGTAAATAATGAAGTGTAGGTTTATCACTATGATTTAAAATACAATTTAACATTAAAATAGTTACTTGGTTACAATAGTGCAAATTGAATTCAAACTGCCCGTAGGTATGACTCATCATCACAATATCATTACATTAGTAATAAATACGACCTTATGCTAAGGTATATTACCGTACAAAATGGACTACAACAGACCGGTAAAATAAAATAATTTGCGGGTTGTTGTGATCGCGTAGATGTTGATGCGCTAGCATGCAGGGGTTCGCAACTGTTGGGACACACATAATGCACTGTAGCTGTAGGTAGTATTTTGGTGTCACACATAGTCACATAGTACTTTGTGCGCAGGACAATAAAAAACGATTCCCAATTTATAGATATAAAATAAAAACTGTACATTACTTGATTTTCTGAAGATCTTTTTCGGTTTTGATGTAAATTATAGGAGAGGTGGGATCCTTCCTGACCATAATTTTGCAGTGGTTGGACCACTTGAACTGGAAATTCTGCTCATTGGCAATTTTCTTAGCCTTGGAGAGTAGTATCTTGTTTTTGGTGGTAAGATGGTCATTTATTCACCTTGTGAGTACCCTGGTAGCCTAAGTCTATTGGGCGGATTGGAGTGTTTTTCATCGCTGACCGGGCTGCAGCCATGAAATCTTCTTTCACATAACGGTTGATGAATCCAACAATTATTGGCTTAGTACTATCTTGGTTACGTGTAGGTACTCTTGTAATAAAGTTGATTTGGGTTTTCTGAATAGGATACTGGATTCTTTTCCCTATAGCGATAACAATATCATAAACGTTTTCATTCTTGGCTTCAGAGATACCCTTAATCTCCACATTGCTCATCCGGGTCCATTGCTCTTTACTGTCGAGCTGAGATTCGAGGTCAGTAATTTTCGATTCCAATTCGAAAACCCTCGAGCTCGTTTTTTGAACTGCTGTCAGCCTCTCATCCATGAGCTCAAGTTTAGCCGAGAAACTCTTTAGATCAGCACTCGCTTCAGCCAGAGACGACTTCATGTCAGTTATATCGGTACGGAGCGCCTTGATTTCGCAGGCCATTGTATCAAGCACGTTTAGCTTCATGGACATTTGCCGTATTTCACTCAGGATGTCGGAGTTTGCTGACGAGTCCATATTCATGTTAGGTGACTAATCCGGATTACTGTCAACAAGGGCAAGGGCAGTTCCGCTACTGGTACCGCCTCCACTTTTTTTGCATTTAGGACAACGCCAGGTTGATTTACGATCAACCAGTTTTCGGTGGCCTGCTTCTGTTATATCGGCACATTGGAAGTGAAAGATCTTAGTACATACACTGCACCTGGCACCATCGGTTACTGCCGTTCCACAGTTGGCCAATCCACAGGTGGACATTTTAGAGGAAGGTATAGAACAAAAAAATAAAAAAAGGTTGCGCAGCACTGGAGCTTCGGCCAATTGAACGCGGAGAATAGAAGAACCGACCGTTCGCACGTAAGCTGCGACGCTGAATGATGGTTGGTATGGTAGGTTAACCTACCATGGGACGAAAGCCTGCCAGAGAATTTACTGAGAGAGTGGTTTAAATACGGAGAAGATCTTAGAAATGTGCAAAACGTGCATGTGCCGAGATGGATGAGAATCAACCCTGAAAGGGTCACGGAGTTGCATGTATTTTCAGACGCTTCGCCATCAGCCTTTGCAGCAGTTTTGTACATACGATGCATAGATCAAGATGGGAACGAGAACGTGAGTCTAGTGACAGCCAAAACCAAAGTGGCTCTAATTGAGAAGGAGGTATCAATTCCAAGGTTGGAACTTTGTGGAGTAGTTTTGCCTGCAAGATTAATATATGAAGTCTCACAAGTAATGGGCATAGCAAAAGAGAATCTACATGCGTGGACAGACTCAACTGTAGTGCTGGTGTGGTTGAAAAGCTTGCCGTGTCGCTGGACCACATTTGTAAGCAACAGAGTATCTGATATCCTAACAATATTAGAGTTCGAACAATGGAGTCACGTAGAGACAAACAGTAATCTAGCCGATTCTGCATCGAGGGGTTTGCAACCCGAAGAGTTATTGAATCATGCCCTGTGGTGAAAAGGACCAGAGTGGTTATCAAAGCTAATCGTCAAAGATATGCCAAGAGTAATCAAACCCAAATGATGTGCCAAATTCCCGAATCCCGACTCACACCATCAAAACCATTCAAATCAACCGAGGTTTATTATGCGGGTCCTATCCAAGTTCGATGTTCACCGAGCCTGGCCCGAGCAATCCAAGAGATAGCCACCACTACTGCTAACGCCAACGAAAAGCTACTATCAAGAATAACGACGACCAAGAGCTTGCCGCCTTTTAGGGGTGGTCACCTTGAGTGGCTACATTTCAAGAGTGTATATGAAGACTCAACGAACTTGTGCAATTTCAGTGCGGAAATACGCGCTGGCGGCGGCGGCGGCGGCGACACAGAATAGGTATTGTGCGCATGTGTGCGCGGCTGCCGCTCGTCGGATGGAAGCGGCGGCATGGTGTCGTCGCGCGTGTGTGTCTCTAGGCAACAGCGACCAGTTTTGAGTTTTTGAGTTCGGCCGGGACCTTGAAGGGTGCGCGGCGGCGGGGAGGGGTACCGCTGGCCAAGAACATCAGCTGTGCAGTGGTGATGCCGGGGCGACGCAGGTACGATTCCGTGCACGCACCAACCCAATGATGTCAGAGTTGCACATGGTTCACTTTGTTTACCAAGCAGAGTTTTGTACGGTACGATTAGGTGAAAGTTGTCTTGCCCGATTAAAATCTTAGGTTTGACATCACTATTAACATAGTCTTTGATATCACGTAAATGATCGTAATTATTAAGTTGTATTTTAGAAAGTTTTTGCACTGGTAAGTCCAACTCGCGCATTTTGCGCGCAGTTAGGTCGAAAAATTTATTATTCCCATTTGAAAGTTTCAAGTTCACTATTTCAGTTTCACATGTAAGTTCACCAGAGTTCCAAGCACCACGTATGCGTAAAGTTTCTGAATGTCCTTTTATTTTTACACTATTCGCAAGATCAGCTAATATCAGCGATACCGTTGCGCCGTCATCAAATAACGCATGAGTAGAAACGACTGTTCCATGAATGTTCACGCGCACTTCTTTCAGCATTACTGAAGGGTTCAATGACGTATGGGTATTTGTCACTACTTCACTCGTTTGATCACTGATTTCGCTGTAACTTTCGTCCTCACTTTCACGCGCGGCGTCATTCGTAGCGACTACGTTAGTGTTGTTGCTGAACGTATCAACAGAGTCTGTGGCCAACGTAGAGGGTTCGCTCGTAGCAGTGTTCGTAGCAGCACTTGTACTTGGATTCGGCCAGTGAAGGAGTTTGTGGTGCAGTAACCCGCATCCATCGACGTCACAGGCGGCGGCTGGACAGTTATCTTTGTTGTGTTTCGAGACTAGACACTTGACACACAATCTGTCGTTTTTTTTTTAAATTTAGGGCAATACGGCAGAGAGTGTTTGTTGTTGCTGCGACAGAAACCGCACTTTGTGTCACTTCCGTTATAAGTCTGCAGGAGAACAGATTGGGATCGATACGAATTTCTTGACTCATCACTTTTCTTTTTTATTTCAACTTGACTATGAATATGGCTCACTCATGCCCTAGCTATTTTCTCAGCTTCTATCTGTAGAAATTCGGCGAGCTTTTCTAATTTTGCCTGTACAGTTTCTTGATGCAGATAAAGATAATCGGCCCACTTAGTTTTAAGTGTACTGGGGCACTTGGGTATAATGGAAGTGAGTAGTTCTGGGCTCTGTAGGTAATCGATCTGATGTATGGCTTGGGCGGCTGCCACAGTTTTTAATTTTGATGGCAAAACTCACTATCTCTGTATGATAAATTTGTGGTAACGGTGGTATCTTCTTGATTTGCGTGATAATTTTGGTTATAATCGTTTCAGCTCGGCCATAAGGAAGTTCCAGTGTCTTCATAATAATGGATGGTGACGTAGTACCGATGAGAAGTGAAGCAACTGTCTCTTTTGCTTCACCACGTAAACAATCATTGAGGCGTGAAATATTTTCGGTGATAACTGTCACTTCATATGTTATTTATTAGATTTCAAATATACATAGATTTAACTGTACAAAGAAATGTTATGAAATGGCAAGTATAAAAATATTAATATAAACATCAAAGTCAAAGGTTTTGTACTGGCCAATGACATTAGTTACTTTACAAAATAATCAGAAGATTAGTAATTTGAGTTTTCGCTTAGACAGTGCTTTTGACTGAACTTATTAACTGATTGTGTTCAGAAGAATTTTACAATGTTTTTATAATATTTAAAATAATCTAATCCCTTCAGGATATTTATGAATTCTTAATATGCTTGCTCAAAAATGTTTTGTTTCAATTTCAGGTTGAACTTGAGGCTGGCTGTAGCCATGAATAAACACACATTACATTGTTTCGGCAAAGAAGAGAAAGGTTGTTCGCGACAAAGTAGAATTACATAATTGATTTGTATATAACAGTTATAGTTTAATTATTTGTTGTGATAATCGTTTTATAGTTACTCAAACTGTTTATAGTTCCTAATTAGTTTTTGTATTTGTTTGAATTTATTTGCGTATAAACAAAGAATAAATAAAACTAGATAGGAAGGCGGGTGTACAAGGCGCCCCCTGTCGAGGGGAAACAAAGACTCGAGGCGAGTCGGGGGACGGGGGCGCCAGACTACCGCGGGGTATGCGCGGTAGGTCGGGGATCGAGGTACGCCCGCCGACCAATCAGAACCATGTTAGAGCAGTATAAATATAGGGACAATTTTCACTGTAAATCACTCCAATTTTCGCACGGATTCTCGGCGAACTAGGATTTGATATGGAGTATGATACCGGTTTCAACCGTCCGCAAGGACAGGGCGCACGTGGAAGAGGTGGCCAAAACTTTAATGATAATAGAAATGAGTATAGAACTCGTTATCCCCCCCAAAGCAACAATTTTAACACCAATAAAAGCAATAATAGGGGTAGAGGAGGTAACAGAGGCGCGAAAGGACAGCAGAGAGGAAATCAAAGGCTGGAAACCTTTCGAGAGACCAAGGGTGCAGAGAATACCCTTGTTTACCAAAATGAATTGAAGAAAAGTCTATTTATCGGCTCAAGCAGCGTAGATGATGCGCTAGCTAAGATGGGAGAATCCCAGACTTTAAGGGCAATCACTCTGAGTATTACTACCAGAGGTATTGGTTTTGGCATTTGCCAAACGATGTTTACGGCAATTAGCATCAATGAAAATATCTTGCCTCCATCGTGTTTTGCGTTGTATCGCATATCGCTCGCAATGATAGAAGCGAAGCTAGAGTCGTTGAAACAGGATTACCCAGCATTAGCTCGAGATAATACGAGTACTGTAAATCACTCTTCGCTCAGACTCCGAATAAAACGCTGCTCCTGAGACCCCGGCCTTTTCTTCAAACCTCTCCACCCCCTGTCAAGTAGTGGGCCAGATCGAAGGTGGCCCACAAAAGTAATTTAATTTAGGCTTTAATTCCACATACTAAAGTTACCCGACTATGGCTAAGGAATAAGATGGTTGTTATGATATTCTGATACATGCATATACAATAATATTTTGTTTCAATTTCAGGTTGAACCTGAAGTTGGCTGTAGCTATGATAAACCAGATATTGTTTGGGCAAAGAAGAGAAAGGTAATCAATTTGTCGGGCGGCTCGGTATATGTACTGTCTAGTGTAGATTAAATAAATAAATAAATGATCACAAAATATTTTATTTTCCATAAACCTCATTCATCAAACTCAAACTCAAACTCAAAAGTACTTTATTACTGTAGATATTTACATATTCTTAGCAAACGTCATTTTTTGCCTCTTCTCTACATTGGACCACTGTGGGAGAAGAAGAGCGTAGAAACTCCCACAGATTGATTTTTAGATCTCTTTTAAAAATAGGTTGTGCTTAACTAATACAATTATGATTTATTTTTATTTAATAAGCTGGAATAAATAATTACAAAATTATTAACAGCAAGGTCTGTGTTGAGCCAGATTAACCCCATACAGTCCTGTCATTTAAGTAATCTTGAACATTGTAATATCCCTTTTTCGACAAAGTCGCTTTAACATGCTTTTTAAATTGCTCAAATGGCAATTTCAAAATCTCCAGAGGTATCTTATTGTAGTAGAGAATGCACTGACCCTTGAAAGAATTGCTAACCTTCGCGAGTCTAAAACGGGGCGCACATAGTCTGTGATTATTTCTTAGGTAAACATTACAGCTATCGCTAAGTTTGGAAAATGTTGTAAGGTTCTTGCGTACATACATTATATTTTCGAAAATAAATTGACTAGCTACTGTTAGTATGTCAATTTCTTTAAAAAGCTCTCTTAAGGAGTCTGTTCGTTTTAAATTATAAATTGCTCGAATAGCTCTTTTCTGTAAAATAAAAATAGTTTGAATATCCGCTGCTTTCCCCCACAACAAGATACCATAGGACATCACACTATGAAAGTAACTAAAATATACTAGCCTAGATGTAGCCACATCCGTGCTTTGTCTGATGTTCCTAACAGCGTAAGCCGCAGAACTTAATTTACCAGCCAATTTATCTATGTGGGGTCCCCACTGCAATTTGCTATCAATGGTTATTCCAAGAAACTTCGTATCATTTACTAATTCTAACGTGCTGTTGTCTAACACTAAACTGGTCTCAACTTGCCTGACATTTGGAAGTGAGAATTTGATACACTTGGTTTTACCAGCGTTTAACAATAAATTATTAACTGTGAACCAATTCAAGGTTAAAGACAATACACCATTAAAATCATCAAATTCTCCTTTTTGTCTTTCAATTTTGAAGACCAGTGAAGTATCATCAGCAAACAACACTATGTCAGTTAATTTCTCCACCATGAAAGGCAGATCATTAATATATACCAGGAATAAGAAAGGGCCTAATATGGAACCTTGTGGAACGCCCATTTTAACACCCGATCCATCAGATTTTACGCCGTTAACTTCTGCCTTTTGAATTCTATTGCTTAGGTATGATCTTAGTAGATCCAACGCTTTATTTCTAACTCCGTAATGATTTAATTTAATTAATAGCGTATTATGATCAACACAATCAAACGCCTTCGACAGGTCGCAAAAAACTCCGATAGCATCCTGTGCGGCCTCCCATGCAGAATAAATATGAGATATAAGGGTAATACCTGCATCCGTAGTCGATTTACCCCTAGTGAAACCGTATTGTTTGGCATGGAGTTGTTTTGTACGGTTGAAGTGTGAGAGCATTTGATTGAGTATAATCTTTTCAAATATTTTACTTAGTGTTGGAAGAACAGATATTGGTCTGAAATTTGAAGGATCACCCTTATCTCCCGACTTGAACAGAGGTATCAGTTTACTGTGTTTCATGAGGTCTGGGAAAGCCCCATCGTCAACACATTTATTGAATATATAAGCTAAGTGTGGGGCTATAACTAGAATTACTGAACCAATGACTTTGACTGATATACCCCACAGGTCTTCCGTATTTTTTAAGTTAAGTAATTTAAACGTTTTGACAATGTCCTGGGGATATACATGATGAAATTTTAAATATACATTACTGGCGCTAGTGTTATTTTTTAATAAAGTCTCTGCTTCATATGGAGATGAATTTAGACGGTCTGTTGTGAGTAAGGGTACATTGGTGAAGAATGTTTCAAAAGCTCGAGCAACATCAGCGCTGGATTTAACAACATCATCACCTATCATCACTCGTATGATTAGTTACTTACTTATCGATCTATCCCGGTTCTTGTCTCAAAATAGCTAGTTATCGAGATAGATTGATATGATATAGTTAAGTACAAAAACTCCCGGATCTCAGGCTGGTTTAAATTTCGCGCGCTGGCCAAATTTGAATTTCCCGCTTCAGCCGAGAATTCGCCCCAGGGGCATTCAACAGATGGCGCCAGCTATGTTAACTGTTCACATTTTTTTGTTCTGACTCGTGCTTCCTGGGTATATATTGTTCTGTGGGCAGTTCTCTCACTGATCCGACGCAGAACGCACGTCGCTTGGCCGCTTTCGCTTATTTACGTTTTTGCTCGCGCTTTCATACTTTCTCCTTCTGTACTGTATTCTCTGTTGGCTTAACACTTTGGTGTGCTTACAATAAATATCATAAGTGCACAAAGGACGGGGTGTTTTACTACAAGAATAGCATCTGCGTGATCCTGTACGAGAGTGAGTAATAACGCCACTACCACAGATACACTTCTTGCATCTACACCCAGACCTTAGATAACCACATAGCCAACTACACTACTATTGTTTTGCTTTGCTAAACTGACTGACTGCTTGACTGACTGGCTGAGTGATATATTAGCGCACAGCCCAAACCACTAGACTGATTAGATTCTGAGGCTGTGCTTTTGCCCGTTGAGGAGTTCCGCTCAGCTATTAGTAGTATAAGTCTCTTATTTGTTTCAGGAAAAAGGAATTCAATTAATTTGCAAGATATTAAGATGCCTCACAATGTCTAAAAAAGAGGGCGACCAAAGGGTTTGGCAATACAGTGATTAGCCTCAAAAGACAGAAATCAATGAAAATTAAAACTATCTACAGAACCCCACCTATTAAAAGTGCTGAAACTGAGCAATGTTTGGAGTGCCTAGAAGAATATTTAGATGATGAAGCCTCAAAATAGTTAAGTATACTTATTAGAAGTAAGTCCCTTAGAAAATACATCCACCAGAAGAGGCCTTACACAGACTCACCCATCTGTCAGATTTTTTTCTTTGCTTAGTATGAGTGTGCAGACTGTGATTTGTGCATACTGAGTTGGGTGCGTTCCAATAGATCTTTTTAGATGTATTCTCTTAGTAGCTAGGTACATAAGTGTGTATTTTATTTGCTTTCATTATTTATAATAATAAATGTAGCTTTACAATGTCTTCCATGATATTATTTCCATCACCCGCCTGGGCATCGAAACTGGGGATTTAGGATTGGGATTTAGGTTCATCTCATCGGCCTAAAAAATGCCTACCTATATACAGGTGTAACAAAAACGGGGGTACAAGCCGAAAGGCGGTTGTTCGAGACATCATTCTCAAATAATTTCACTATGGGACTGACTTGATCAAAACAACTTTATTTTTCTCATCTCAGATATGTCGGGCCGGGCGCTCAGCTGATTTACAAATCAGCTGAGCGCCCTGGCTGAGGGAGTGAAAAATAAAGTGGCTCTTTCCAATTCGGTCCCGTAGTGAAAGTAGTTCAGATGATGTCTGTAAGGGTCAATTTATACTAGTTCGGAGTCGAAGTGCATCGAAGCGTCAATCCAAAACTAAACATCACAAATTCAACCTTACATCCACTCCACAGCCTAATGCACACATTACTGCTGAGATTAAAAAGCATGTTAAAGCGAATTTGTCGAAAAAGGGATATTACGATGTTCAAGATTACTGATGAAGATGATGGGATTGTATATGGTTAATCTAGCTCAACACAGTATTTGCTGTTTACAAATTTGTAATTATTTATTCCTGATTTTTAATTATAATAATTAATATTGTTATATTTGTATTAGTTAAGCACAAGCAATTTTTAAAAGAGGCCTAAAAATCAATCTGTGGGAGTTTCTATTCTCCTCCCATAGTGGCCCAATGTAGAGAAGAGGTAAAAAATTAAATTTGCTAGGAATATGTAAATATCTACAGCAATAAATAATTTGACTTGATTTAAAAAGACCAACTCTGATTGGTGTGCGCGCATTCTCGCGAATTCACGCGTTCACTAGCGGACCTGCGCGGCCTACGCGTCATCAGTCGTAAAGCACTGCTGCTGATGTCCATACTCGCGAATACGCGCGCATTCGTACAGCTTCGCTTTAGTTGTGAAGAACTTGACGCTTCGATGCGCTTCGACTCTGCGCTAGTATAAATTGACCCTAACAACCCACTTTCGGCTTGTACCCCCCTTTTTGTTACACCCTGTATACCTATAATAAACACTCCTACAGAAAACAAACAATATCTAGCAAAAGAAAGAGCCGGGCTTGCGTGGTGGGCTTCGCGCCAGCTCTGTGACCGGCCCGGCACAGCCAGAACTGGCGGTCTAGTCTCACTAGTACGACTGTTTTGTATAATTTTTATAACTAAGTAATCGTACGACTAAGTCTAGACGGAACCGGCTACCGAATCGCCGGCTGCGGAGGCACCACTTATTTATTATACTCTAATAAAAAGTAGAAAATAATATGCTTTAATTTAAAACCTTTTTTTTATTTCAGTTTGAATAATGTTGAAGATGTCTGAATAGATTTTGTTTGGGTTCTGTTCAAAAAAAATCCGGTACTGGCAAATTTATATCTAAGTTCTTCGTATATGTCTCTAGTCTATGGGATGTAATAGGCCTATAAATGATGGACCAGTCTAATCCTTGCTAGCAATTGGGAATGAAAGTTTTTGACCACTGTGATCGGAAGGTAACCAGTTAATTACACTTTTACTTGTGAATGCACAATCACAAAAAACTGTAGTGTGACACCACCTTAAGTAAGTAGGTATAGGTAAACATTGTAACGACCGCCCATGGCGATACCCGTCATAAGACACCGAACCATATAAGTGCACTAGTAATAAGACCAATGTCATAGGACACTACAATGTTTACCTATTCCTACTTACTTAAGGTGGTCACACACTACAAAACGTTATCTAAGCAAGTTTGGCTGGTAAGTGTTAATCTAGTCGGCTTTAGAAATACGTGACATAAATTGGACGATTTGAATAAAGTTATTAATCGTTTTTTCATTGTTGTAGCTACAAGCAAATCTACATTAAGATCGCCACAAATAATTAACTTTTTTCTGTGATTACTTAGTTTAATGAGGGCTTAATACATAATTTTCTCAAATATTTCGAAATTGCCATGGCCTTTTTCATTCCTCGAGGGCCTGTAGACACAAACAATAATATGGCTATCTAACTCAACACAGGATACCTCTATTTGTCTTTTAACAGTAAGTGCAAGAATATCTTTCCGTGGTTTCAGCTTAATATTATTTTTGACTTAGATTAAAGAACCACCTCTATCAGCAGTCTTTCTATTGTTACAACTGACAATTTTGTAATTATTTATGTAAAAAGACATCATATTTTCCTTTAACCAGTGTTCTGTAACACAAATAACATCGATGTCAGAATTTTTTAGAAATAATTATAATACAAGTTCTTTGCCAGGTAGCCCTTGAATGTTTTATTGGGTAATATTTAAGTGGGGCTTGCACTTTGACGTATTTAGTGGCTCTTGTATGCTAGAGATTTCCTCTATTGTCTTATGAACTGATTTAAATTCCTTGGCACAGATTCCAATGTTGCATCCAATTATGATTAACAGATGAATTCCCAATAGGGGTGCATGTCATATTACTCTTAATATAAGCAGGTTTCTGATTAGTCTGTTCATTAAAAACAGCTGATGTCAAGTTGAACTTGGTTAAACCAACTGTAGCTGCTTCACATATATTATAAGCTAACAATGTAAGCTAACATATATTATAAGCTATCTAATGTTCTATATTTATTAGTCAGGTACAACGTACCCTGTGTCAGAGTAAAGTTATGAATAAAATTATTCATGTCGAAATATAAAATGGCGCATCGGTGTGATGACAGGTTAAATTAAAAAAAAACATTCTGTTCCTACTATGTAAGTCTAGAAGTGTTTCAACACTTTTATTCAAATCATTACGACTGATGTTTGAATGATTTCCTACCATAATTACAATAGTGCTGTAGTCATCATAGATACCACGATTCATTATCTTGACAAGATCTATCGCCATGTGCTATTTGGGTTTGCCAAGAATTAAAATGTATCGGATGACTAAGACCAGAGTCCCAATAATAGCAATCGGATTACTAGAGACCGCTTCTTCAAAATACGAACATACCTCAAACTGGTTAATGATTTCGATGTGGGTTTGGGAGCCAAGCAAAATAAGTTTTAAAAGTTCTGCCCTTGATCGAAACTGTAAGAAAAGCTTGCTTACAACACTACAAACAGACGACGCTGCGGGTCTTTACATTAGAGGAAAAGTTGTTATGAGGTTGGCTAATAACTTACCTGAAGGAACAAAGCTATACATGGACAGGTATTTTACGTCAGTTGATTTGCTGGACAAACTGCGAACAGATAAAAAGATGCAAGAAACAGGCACTTGCCTTTAAGAAAGTCAAAAATACCTAAAACATGTAATTTCAAGACTGACAAGTAATTAAGAGACCAGGGTCGTGGCTCTTCAGATCAACTACGAAGTGGAGTGGAGTGACGGGCAAGTGGCTTGTCTGAAGTAGTTTGACAACAAACCTGCAGTAATGGCATCGTCTGCAGATAATAAGCAGCCTGACAATAAATGAAGGAGTTGGTGCAAATATCGAAGAATCTAATTGTGTAAACAGCAGTTTCTCAGCGCATGGAATGACGGCCGTCTCCTCTACTATTATACAAGTAAAATCAAACAAATCACACCAATAATACTTAAATTGAAACGCTAAAATGTTCTTTGTTAATCACCGCAGACCAAGGTCCACTTCTGCAGTGGTGACACATAAACGTTCAATACTACGACGCACATATCGTTCACGCACAAATCAATAAATATTGAGAGTCTGACATCGGAAAGGCGTTACGGTGGGCGGGTCGGAACTATACTACGAACAGACTGCTGTTGGCACGAGGAGCTCCAGGAATCAAAAGGGTCATTCATGGAACAGACTCACGAGAATAGGAAGTCAGGTCGTCACCGGTATGTCCACAAACGAAACTGCCAATGCACTTGACACAAAACAAAATCTAGATTTTTAGGTCCGCATAAAATTGTTTAAGTAGACCGGCATAATAAATATAAGTTAAGTAATGGCAGAACGTACCACATTGAGGAACTTATTGTTAAAGAGCCGTCTCTGCTGTCGGCTTCAAGTTCTAGTGGCGCTTAAACCTACTTCGCATAGTGGAAGGAAAATGGACTATAATACATAAATTAGATATTGAACATGTAATGGTAATCTTGTTAACACGTTAAATGCTATGTAGGTCACCGGTGCCCTACATAGAATAAAAATAAAATAGAATAAAAAACTATAAGAAAAAAACTTTTTGTTAAATTAAATTAAAATTGGCGTTAAAAGTGTTAATGTCTCACTCTGAGCCGTGCTTCTCATGCCTCCCAATAAGTATTGCTATCTCATTAAGCACACAACTAGCGTCCTGTCGCTTACGCATGTTAAAACAGGTTAGTTGTGCGTGCGAATGCACAGGAAGTGGACGTTGAGAATATTCTTTTTGGCAGTCAAACGAGGTATGTTTTTCACGCGATGTACTTTGGTACGCCGATCGGGTTATTTCCGTGGCTCATTTTTTAAGTACTTATAATACGACTTGCATTGTGTCATTCCGTTTTCTAGGTGGTAAAATTTACGGAGCTTTAATTTTAAAATGATTTTTTGTAATTCAGATAGTAGTTTAGTAATTGAGATCAAAACACTCTTTTGCCGTCAGTTCTGTGGCATCATTTCCGTGGTCATTTTTACCACAGAACTGACGGTCATGCCACGGAAATGACTGGAAGGTTTTATTAAACGAAATCCTTACAAAACTTTTCCTAAACGGAGTGGCAGAAGCTTAGATGGGTCTCAACACTTAAATCATATTATTGATCAGAGGTAATTTTATGAAAATCAAAGGCGAAATTATGTTATGTTTTTGCCCATTTAAGTTTCGCAGGCGCTCATACAAACAATGAATATAATAATTATGAAATATGATACAGATATGTAAAAAAGAATCAAAACATGATTTTTGTTTAATTTATCTCCATCCTTGGCCCTCACGCATTGTAAAAAAACCACAGCCGCAGCGCCGCAGATGTTGTTTCTCTCTGTACCATTCGAGAAGTCCCGGATTTGAAAACCGGCTGGAATGTGATAAATAAAACAAAATCTTCTTTTAGTTTAATCTTTAAAATTTTTGTTTCACATTGTATAAACATTATTGTAAAATAATTAATAAAAAAAATGTTAACTAACTAAATATCCAGTTTTTGTATGACCGCTATTTGATACTAATGATACACATCATTTCGAGGTTTATTTAATCTGCATCTAGTTTCGATTTTTTTTCCATACATCGGTGAGTATTCCCTTTGCGTAATAGTTCACACCCTTTATCCGGTAATGAATTGATTACACATAACAAATCTGATGTCCTGAAATATACAATAAATTACCCTTACAGTGAGTTTAACGTGAACAATATTTTGTTGTAGAATATGAAATATGGCCAAAGTAAAATGTACAAGAGAAGAAAGGCTGGAAAAAAAGAAATTGGCAGAAAGAGAAAGGAGGGCTAGAATTAAATCGGATACTGAAGAATATGAAAAAGTGAAAAAGAAATGAGCAACAGCCTGAAGAGTTGCAGAACAGCAAAGCAAAGTTACGTAGACTGACAATGGAGGAGACTATACACAACTTCTATTTAGACGATGACAACAGCCGGATGTATCCAGGCAAGAAAGAGTACGTGACGAAACATAAAGTGAGAAAGCAAAAGAGATACATGACGGAGTCCATCAAAAACCTACACTCAAAATTCAGGGAAATGTACCCAAGATTCAAAGTCAGTTATTCGCACTTTTGGAAAATGAAACCATTTTGGGTTCTAATACCAAATCTTAAAATAAGAGTATGCTTGTGCAAAATCCATGAAAACATTTATTTGATAGTAACAGCACTGAAGAGAAACAATATCATAAGGGAAAACACATCAAGAGATGTTCTGGTTTCTTTGTGCTGCAGTCCAATGGATCCTCAATGCCTGAGTAGAAAATGCAGTGTCTGCCAGAATAAGTCGCTAACATACCAGGAATTCAAAAACGCTGAGGATATACACTATTGGAAATGGAAGAATGTAAAAAAACAATATGAGAAAAATGGAGCGACAAAATATTCAATGCAGTCTGTTAAAGATAAACAAATTACAAAACCTAAAGATGTCATAGAAGAGTTTGAAAATATGCTGAAACCGTACCTGCTCCATTGCTCAAACATTGTCTCGCAAACTGCTCATGTAAAAAAACTAAAGAAGGATTTAAAAGAGAACGAAGCTATAGTACATTGTGATTTTAGTGAGAACTATGGCATTAAATACTGCAATGAGATTCAGGCATTACATTTCGGTGGAAGCCGACAGCAAATCACCTTGCACACAGTCGTGATTTACTTCTTTTTCAACGGGCCTATGAAGACTTAATCATTCTGCACCATGAGCAAATGCCTTCGTCATGATGCTGTTTCCATATGGGAACATTTGATGCCTGTGTTGAGCTTCATCAAAAACAATGCTCCAGAAGTGGAAGTCATCCACTTTATATCAGATTCTCCTTCAGGCCAATACAGGAATCGTAAAATGTTAAAGTTATTTCCAAACTCCACTGACATTACCCAGGATTAAATTCATAACATGGAACTACTCAGAGGCCGGTCACGGAAAAGGAGCTCCGGATGGTGTCGGCGGGGTCCTCAAACGAACAGCAGATTCAATTGTGGCAAGGGGACATGACGTGCCAGATTTGGAAACTCTGTTGTACCGCATGAAGACAAGCGTTCTAGGAGTCATTGTCGAAGTAGTTGAGGAGTGCAATATTCATCAATAGGAGTTGCTGATTCCTACCCTACCAAAGTTTGTGGGCACTATGCAGGTGCATCAAGTTGCATGGGAAGCAAGAAATAAGCACATTTTGGCCTTAAGAAAGCTAAGTTGTAGTTTAGGAAAATGCGCTATTTCTTCAGATCAATGTAACCACGGACGCCATGTAGGATTTTTGATATTGGGTTGCAAAAACAATCTGACCGGCGGGGTTATTACGTATCTTATCAACTATCGCTGATAAAGAAAATTATGAAGACACTGACTCGGATGAATATAATATTTTCTAGATAGTCTGAGGTAAAATGTATGTAAAAACTATAATTGAATCTCTGATCTCACTTTATAATTAGCTAAGCACGTTTTGTTTGAATTATCTTGATAAATTAAGCATGTCTGTGATAGTGCATTTCGACTGATTATTTATACTTAATAGTGTGTATTTAAGTGGTATTATTTGGGTAGGTTTAGATAGGTCTATAAGCTGTGAGTTAAGCCTACTTACACGACCCTGCTACCACCCGACTAATAAAATATCATTCAAATATGGGCTTTAAGTCGTGGTGTTACGATATCGTTTAAATTACCATCATAAATTAGCAGACAGCTGGGTGTGAGCAAGCTTCCCGCCATCAGACTGCTCGTTAGTTGACGCCTCACTGGCCGCATGTTGTAGACGAGGAGTCGCCGCAAGCTGACTGCTATGCTACCACGCACCGGCGCCTCTCAACTCAATTGTGTATCGTGAAAAGCGAGAGCGGTCATCGAGTGGACAGCTGGGCGTCTGCTAGCTGTCGATGCGTGGACAGCTGGGCGCCTGCTAGCTGTCGATGAGTGGACCGCCAGCAGTCGCCTTAGTTTAGGGCGGTGTTGAGTGGGAGCGGTGTTGGAGCAGGGTTGTGTAAGTGTGCTATGACCTTTATAGTTGACGTAGGAAAGGCTGTGATGATTCTGAGGCAGGTTAAACTTAATGTTTATTTATTAAATAGTCATTATTCTAAAGTAGTAGTCTGAATAGGAGGGCAGTTCTCCTCATGAGTCAAAGACTTCTCACTTTCGTGTCACCTCCCCTTCCCCACCCCTTCAGCCAATTCAGCTCATACTAAGGCAGAATCCAAGAAGTAGGTATTCCGAGATTCTTCCTTAGTATGAGCTGAATTGGCTGGAGGGGTGGGGAAGGGAAGGCGACACGACAGCGAGAAGTCTCTGACTCTTGAGGAGAACTGCCCAGGAACACACAGCACACATCTGTATTTATGTGTACTAGTTATCTCTTGTCAGCGTATTTTGTTTAGTTCTGTGTCAAAATCTATTGATAATATCCTTCCTTACTAATTAAAAACTGTCGAATGTGTATACAGGCGGGGGGTCTGATCCGCTTTACCACCCGCACTCACCCTGCAAAGCTATTAATTAGTAATGGGGTAAATGTTTATTATTTTTGAACAAGTGTTGTGTGGTAGGTATGTCACATTTTTTATTATTATTTATTCATATCAGATTTATAATGAATGCTATAATATATAATGTTACAATATTTTTGTTTTGCGTTGATTTTTGTTAATTATTACAATTATGAAGAAAAATCATTTAATTACATCGTTTTATTTTAAAATATTCATGTTCATATCAGATGTATAATGGATCATGTTAAAATGGTTTTTGTTTTGAGTTGTTTTTTTTTGATAACAACAATTACTTATAAAGAAAATTAATTTTATTTCATTGTTTCATTTTATCAATATATATATATCAGCATTAGTATAAATAATTGTCATGGTGATCTTTTGATCGATCAAAGGCCAAAAATACCTAATAAAATATCCATGTATGGGAAAGTAGACCTTTCGTCAGTTCTGTGGCATAGATTTGGCATGGCCGTCAGTTCCGTGCCAAAAATATTTTTGATGTTAAATTTTACTTAAAGTATTCGCTTCTAATTGACGTCTCATCGATAGTTGAGTTTTTAAGGCTTTAGTATTTCATAATCTTTGTTAATTTTCCATCTTTTACAAGAAACAAAAAATGCCACAGAACTGACGTGAAAATCGGAATTTCAAAAATTCACCCATATAAGCTAACAATGTAGATACTAATGTTCTATATTTATTAGACAGGTACAACGTACCCTGTGTCAGAGTAAAGTTATGAATAAAATTATTCATGTCGAAATATAAAATAGCGCATCGGTGTGATGACAGGTTAAATTAAATAAATTAATGTTCATTCTGTTCCTACTATGTAAGTCTAGAAGTGTTTCAATACTTTTATTCAAATCATTACGACTGATGTTTGAATGATTTCCTACCAAAATTACAATAGTACTGTAGTCATCACAGATACCACGACTAATTATCTTCACAAGATCTTTCGCCATGTGCTATTTGGGTTTGCCAAGAATTAAAATGTATCGGATGACTAATACCAGAGTCCCAATAATAGCAATCGGATTACTAAAGACCGCTTCTTCAAAATACGAACATACCTCAAACTGGTTAATGATCTCGATGTGGGTTTGGGAGCCAAGCAAAATAAGTTTTATAAGTTCTTCCCTTGATCGAAACTGTAAGAAAGCTTGTCTAGAAAACCCCAGAAGTCAAGAAGTCAGCGTGGATGAACAAATGATATCATTTTGGGGTCAAGTATCAATGCGGTAGTTTATCAGGGGAAAACTAAACCCTTGTGGATTGAAAAACTTTGTTTGCACTTCTCCAGATGGTGAACCTCGCGACTTTTTTACGTACGAGGGCAAAGGCGATACAACACTACAAACAGACGACGCTGCGGGTCTTGACATTGGAGGAAAAGTTGTTATGAGGTTGGCTAATAACTTACCTGAAGGAACAAAGCTATACATGGACAGGTATTTTACGTCAGTTGATTTGCTGGACAAACTGCGAACAGATAAAAAGATGCAAGAAACAGGCACTTACCATTAAGAAAGTCAAAAATACCTAAAACATGTAATTTCAAGACTGACAAGTAATTGAGAGACCATGGTCGTGGCTCTTCAGATCAACTACGAAGTGGAGTAGAGTGATGGGCAAGTGACTTGTCTGAAGTAGTTTGACAACAAACCTGCAGTAATGGCATCGTCTGCAGATAATAAGCAACCTGAAAATAAATGCAGGAGTTGGTGCAAAAATCGAAGAATCTAATTGTGTAAACAGCAGTTTCTCAGCGCATGGAATGACGGCCGTCTCCTCTACTATTACACAAGTAAAATTACACAAATCACATCAATAATATTAAAATTGAAACGCTAAAATGTTCTTTGTTAATCACCGCAGACCAAGGTCCACTTCTGCAGTGGTGACACATAAACGTTCAATACTAAGACGCACATATCGTTCACGCACAAATCAATAAATATTGAGAGTCTGACATCGGAAAGGCGTTGCAGTGGGCGGGTCGGAACTATACTACGAACAGACTGCTGTTGGCACGAGGAGGTCCAGGAATCAAAAGGGTCAGTCATGAAACAGAGTCACGAGAATAGGAAGTCAGGTCGTCACCGGTATGTCCACAAACGAAACTGCCAATGCACTTGACACAAAACAAAATCTAGATTTTTAGGTCCGCATAAAATTGTTTAAGTAGACCGGCATAATAAATATAAGTTAAGTAATGGCAGAACGTACCACATTGAGGAACTTATTGTTAAAGAGCCGTCTCTGCTGTCGGCTTCAAGTTCTAGTGGCGCTTAAACCTACTTCGCATAGTCGAAAGAAAATGGACTATAATACATAAATTAGATATTGAACATGTAATCTTGTTAATATTCAGAATTCTGCACATGAAGCTATGGCCAAATCAAAATTAGAAGATGACGGACATAAATATCATAGAATAAGAATGTTTTTAGACCATGTAAGAGAAATATGTAATCACCTAGATATTCCAAGCAATGTATCTTGAGTCTGAAGTATACTGTGGGATATTATACAGACAGAAAGACTCCTGTCTATGGTTGTTTCTTGGATTTGTCTAAGGCTTTCGACTTAGTACAATACGAAAAGCTGTGGAAGAAATTAGAACAGGCCAACCTACCATATGATAGCCCATAGGTTTTCGCGGTGAACAGTCGGGGCGAAATTAACACTTTTCAGGGCTTACTGCACATGGCTTTACCTGCAGCCTGTGGACTGATTATTCGAAAAAAGCTTTACACATATTTTAAATTTCTCCATTTCAAATTGTTCTTTCCCTACTGCATGGAAACAAGCATTAGTTATCCCTCTCCCTAAAACATCCAATCCCACCTCCTTTAAAGAGTATCGCCCCAATTCTATCCTGCCGATCCTTTCTAAAGTCCTCGAATCCATTGTCCGTACTCAGCTCTCCCATATCCTCTAAAAATCTACATAATCCTTTTCAGTCTGGCTTTAGAACGGGTCATAGTACTGTTACGGCTTTATTAAAAGTGACCGATGATGTTCAGGTCGCCATGGATCAAAGGCAGCTCTCGGTGCTGGCTCTGCTGGACTTCAGCAGTGCTTTTCACTGTGTTGACTTCGACATTCTCGTTTAACTTCTCAATTCTCTTAACGTCTCCTCCCTCTCTGCCAGCTGGTTTGACTCTTACCTAAGAAAACAATGTATCAAGTCGGAGGAGGCTTGTACGGAGTGGTGTGACCTCTCCTCCGGTGTCACCCAAGGTGGCATTCTCTATCCACTTCTGTTCTCAATATTTATCAATTCCATATACGATGTCCTTTCTTCTTCCTATTATCTCTACGCGGTTGACCTTCAGATCTGTTCAGGCTTCTCGGCACCTAATGACCTCGTAGGGGCCCATCAGCTACGAGGTAGCGTAGCGATCAGTTGCCAAGAAGTGTGAACGTCGGCGATTCACCGAGCTAAAATGATTGGGTTCGATCTAACCTGGTCTGTGCTTCGGTCCCGTCAACCTCCTGTCTCTCTGCAAGGCCCGGGTGCACCCTAGGCTCTTCTTGGTAGACAAGTTCTTCAGCCAACCTCCTGTGTGACTGGCGGGCCAGCCTCGATCAGCACAGTGTTCCAACACAGGTTATGTTACGTGGTAAAAAACCAATCGGCCACGTAAATGCGAACTTTATCTGGTTCGGGGAACCACAACACACTCAGCTATATAGACAATCCTGAGGGAACCTCGAATACATTCCAGATGGACTGCGATTTAATTTCAATACCCTATCCAAAACGCGTTTACATTGCGAGGGCTTTCGTCTGTCAGTTGTCAAAAACTGCAAGGTTGGCAGCAACGTCAAATTCAAAATGGCCGTTCCGAAACCATCGATCGAATATCGATTTGGAATCGAACAATCACCCGCCCGGACAGGCACCCACCTGTCCCCTAATCTACGGGCAGCCGAGACAACGTTGCTACCGCTCGTTTTAGAACCGAGCCTCCTACTAGAACCTCCGCAGACCGGGGGGTCCCGTCCTTGCCAGGGAACAAGTTAACAATGCGCCCCCTGCGCCAACGTAGTGGCGGTAGGTTAGCATCCTTAACCAGAACGAGGTCACCAACACTAGGGGGGCTGGTTTTGTCAGTCCACTTAAGGCGCTGTTGTAAGATATGCAGATACTCGAGCGACCAACGCTTCCAGAAATTCTGAGTAAACTGCTGCAACATCTGATACCTTGACAACCGATACAATTTCACTCCCCCGAAGGGGTGCTCGGGCAACGCGTTAAGTGGCTGTCCTATCAAGAAATGGCCTGGGGTCAGAGCCTCCAGGTCATTTGGATCCGAGCTGAGCGGACATAACGGTCGCGAATTGAGAACGGCCTCGATCTTACAAAACAATGTCGCGAGCTCCTCAAAAGTCAGCGCGGTCTGACCTACTATACGCCCCAAGTGCGTCTTAGCTGACTTAACTACGGCCTCAAAAATCCCACCCCAGTGGGGGCAACTCGGTGGGCTGAAGGTCCACTGTATACCCCGACGGGAGAGGGCCGTTCCAATATCCACTATATTTACATTCAAAAAGTTGTCTATCTCTCGTAAGTATCGTTCCGCACCGACGTAGTTAGTGCCGTTATCAGAGCGGATCAAAGTTGGAAGTCCCCTTCGAGAAACAAACCTATCCAAACAAGCAATGAAAGCCTCTGTCGAGAGATCAGCAACGAGCTCGAGATGTACCGCCTTGGTGGATAAACAAACAAACACACATAGGTACGCCTTGTATTGCTTAGCGGTACGCAATCGTGAACTCTTCACCATAAACGGTCCGGCAAAATCCGTACCAACACCTGAAAACGGTCTGACCTCATTCACACGATCAGGGGGCAAGTCCCCCATGAGAGGTTGCATCGTGGCAGCCTTAAGTCGATAACAAGGCATGCACCGAAACACGATGTTCCGTATGACACGGCGGGCAGATAAGATCCAAAACTCCCGCTGGAGCGTGGCCAACAACGCGTTACAGCCGGCATGCGCGTTTTTAATATGACGATCAGTCACCAGCAATTCAACTAACTGTCCCCCCTTGGGGAGCAGAAGTGGGTGACGAGCCGAATACGACAGATTCGCATTGCGCAATCTTCCTCCTACCCGAAGTAACCCGGTCGAATCAACAAAGGGGTTGAGACGCGCGACGGCTCCCTTCAATTTCGAACGTCCACTTCGTATAATCTCCAATTCTGCCCCAAACTTCGAGGACTGTACCAACCGGACCAAATTCAGTAGCGACTCGTTTCGCTCTGCCGGAGTCAGAATAGGGTTCAACGTTCGCTGATCGCGAGGAGTACGACAATTTCGAGCGAATCTCCTAATCCAAGTGGACACGTTTATCAACTTGTCAAGTGAGCTATACCGGTCCAGCAGAAACCCGGCGTCAGGGTCCTCAGCCTTCTGGGTAACATGCACGGCCGCTCTGGGGCCATGATCCGAAGATACTACTACATGGCTGTGGGGCCAGTCCGATTCTCTCCTGGCAAGCCAGGGTGGTCCCCACCACAAATGGTGTCTAACGAGTTCAGGAGCCCGACATCCCCTGGATGCACAATCAGACGGGTTCAATTCTCCTGGTACATGTCTCCAGGTCAGTGGGACCTCAGACGACACAATCTGGGAGACACGGTTCGCAACAAAAACCTCTAAGTTATGGACCGAAGCCTTCAGCCAGCACAAAACAATCTGGCTGTCCGTCCACGCGTACACCGTATCCTCCAAAACCACTGACCCACGCAACACTGTTAGAGTGTGATTCAAAAGTTTGGTCAAAAGAGCAGCCCCGGACAGTTCCAGTTTTGGAATCGTCATCCTTGTCCGAATAGGCGCTACCTTGCTTTTTGCCAAAAACAAACGCACGTCGACCTCCCCGGTGGAGGTGACGGTTCGCAAATAAACCGCTGCCGCAAACCCTCGTTCAGAGGCATCACAAAACCCGTGAAGGGTTGCCCTGTAATCCCCAGCAGGGACCAATTTCCTCGGCAGCGATACATTATTTATGTCCGATAGCGAGGTGAACATTCGCGTCCAATCAGTCAACAAATCACCTGAGAGGTGGGTGTCCCAGGTCAACTGAGCCGCCCATAGCCTTTGCATAAAACATTTGAGAGCAAAGGTGACTGGAGAAATCCATCCATTGGGGTCGAACGTTCTCGCAATCGTCGACAGTACTGACCGCTTCGTCCAGGCCTTCGGTGTTTCTAAAACCACCCGATAGGTAAACTCATCATGGACGGGCCGGTACTGAATTCCAAGCACTGACAACATGTTAGGGTTGTCAGGATTCTCAAAAACGTGCGGGTCTTGTTGAAACTCATCTGGGAGACCAGCCATCAACTCAGGGGAGTTGGACATCCACTTGCGTAGTTCATAGCCGCCTCGTTCCAGCAATTGAATGAGCTCGTCACGTCGGTCCAGAGCTTCCTCTACACTGGCTGCCCCTGTGCAGACGTCATCGACGTACAAATCTTGCTCCAGGATAGCGGCGGCTCTAGGATAGCTCACACGGTCACGCGACGCCAACTCCCGCAGGGTACGCATCGCCAAATACGGGCTAGACCGTAACCCATACGTGTTCGTGTTCAACTCATAGACCTTGACTGGCTCGGCCGTGGACTCACGCCAAAGTATCAACTGATACCTTCTGTCAGCCGGATGAATTACCGTTTGCCTAAACATCATCCGAATGTCTGCGACAAATACAACCTGGTGCCTCCGAAAGCTCGTGAGAATATCCGAAATATCACGACTCAACTTGGGTCCCGAATGTAGACACTGATTCAGGGACATCCCGTTCGAGGTAGGTGCTGACCCATCAAAAACAACTCGAATCTTGCCGGTAGGGGTTCGTAGGACGGCATGGTGTGGAAGGAAACAATGATCCTCAGATCTCCAGTCCACACCCGATACCGACATGTGTCCTAACGACTCATACTCCCTCATGAAATCAACATATTTTTGTTTAAATACGGCGTCCCTTGACATCCTACGCTCCATCGACATCAATCTCGTCTCAGCCATCTTCCTAGATTCTCCTAGTGGCGGTCGATCGGCCCTGAAAGGCAGACGAGTTACAAAACGACCAGAACGAAGGCGACCAGTACTATTCTGGTAAAACAACTCGCACTCTTCTTCGTCTGCGTCAACTCGACGAACGGTGGGAGGTTCCTCTATCTCCCAGAAACGTTGGATAGCGTCTGACAACGCTGAGCCAATAAGTATGCCATCTGACTCGGCAGGCCTAACCATTGGCAATGCCGGACCCATGATCACGTGACCAAACTTAGTATCCACAGCAATCAACCCGTCCGGCTGAAGAACTCGCCGATCCGACAACAGAAACCTACCCAGAACGTCTGCTCCCAGTAGCAGGTCGACCGGGGCTGGAGTGTCAAAATCGGGATCCGCCAACTTGAGTCCTGATGTCAGGAATCGAACGGCCGGATTCAACTTCACCAAGGGGTGTCTGCCCATGACATGCGTCATCACTAAAGCTTGCACGGATGTTTTTGTCAAAATGTCATAACGTGGAGAGAACGTGATCACCGATTGACCAACTACATTCGTAACCGTAACATTCCCCACGCCCCGTATTGATTTATTATAGCTATTTACCTTGAGGCCCAACCATTTTGCTAAATCGTTCGATACAATGCAGCCCTGAGCTCCAGAATCTAATAGGGCGCGAACGTATGTTGGGTTGCCCGCCAAATCCCAAACAAGCACAGAGGCGATCGGTAACACCACCGTCTCCGGTTGGGGGGCAACAAATGGTTGGGCCGCAAATTCCTAGCGAGGACCCCCGGGGCCCCACTGTGCCTGTAACCGATCAGGTATGCAGCTATACGCCAGCGGGTCCCATTGTACAAATGGCCCACGCGCCGGTTCCATTCCCAACCTACGATTCCCCTTAAAGGGGGGTGGGCGTGAATTCAACCGTGGCCGCTCCATGAGCGGGGGGGACATCACATGTGACCGATGAGGACGAGGCGACGAGCGGGGCGACAACTGAGGCGGCGTCCGAACCGCACCCGCATAGCTCGAAGGTGTCCCATGCCACCCGCCCGCTACGGCCTGCTCAACACACCCAATGTCCCGCTGAGTCGGATGCTGAGTCGCAACCGAAAACTCAGGGCCCCCCATGTGATGACCCTGAGTGCGGCCCTGCACCCTAGTACTGCCCTGTGCACGTGGGGACGTTGGCCCTTGAGTTGCGCTCCGAGTCGCAAACGAATTCTCAGGGCCCCATGCCGTGTCACCCTGGGTACGGCCCTGTGGACGTGGGGACGTTGGCCCCTGAGTTGCGCTCCGAGTCGCAAACGAATTCTCAGGGCCCCATGCCGTGTCACCCTGGGTACGGCCCTGTGGTGGCTGTTGGCCGGAGCGGTTCATGCACAACAGATTGTTGTGGGCCCCACCACAATATCCGCACATTTTTGTGCGCGTGCAGTCCCTAGCCATGTGTGGCCCGAGGCACAGGAAACACCAGCTCCGCTGCTTGGCCATCCGGCGCCGTCCCTGAACCCTAAGTTCCCCGAACTTATTGCAATTGGCCACAGCATGGCCAATCTGCCTAAAACATGGGCAGGTCTCACTATGTGGGGTCAATGCACTCACAGTCCCATACGACTGCCGGTTGGTGCGGTCCTTCCTCGTCGGAGGGCCCCTACTCACAGCGCTCCCGGCAGCTCTCTGTGGCTCCGAAGGATGGGTGACCGTCAACCCCAAATTCTCTGCCCGTCGAGCCTCCTCTTCCAAGAATCCGACCAAGTCGGAGAAGGCGGGCAGGTCCTCGGCCGACCTCCCGTGAGACTGTTCGAAACGAGTCTGCACGTCAGCGGGTAGGCGGGAAAGTACAATGTACAGCAGTAGGTACGACCATTCACCAACCGGAAGTCCAAGATTCTCTAGAGCCTTGGTGACGGACAACAACGGGTTCAAAACCTCCGTCTGTATGGCCCCGACCTTGTTCACAACCGGGATACTAAACAAACGGTTCAGTTGGGCATCGGCCAACCTCCGTTTGTTATGGTAACGTCTGACCAACAATTGTCTGGCCGTTTCATAGTTACCCTCCATAACTGTCAAATGAGCGACCAGCTCCCTAGGCTCACCCCTCAATGCTGCCACCAGCTGAGCCATCTTGACAGACTTGGTAATGTCCAAACGCATGTGCACCAAACTGTCGAACAGATTGATGAAGCTCATCCATTCACCGGACACTCCGTCAAAAGTAGGCATAGTTATGGCCGGTAACCTGGACCCTGAACCCTGAAGCGGCAGAGGTGCTTCAATGTCACCACCATGGCTGGACTCGCGCTGTCTACGTATGTCCGCAGCCTTCTGCGTGATAGCAGCTGCCATCTCCATACATTGGTCGACATCCCCTAGCAACCGTGACAGCCTGTCAGGTGCGCAACCATCAACTGATTCCGCCTGCGCGGACAATTCGAGCACCCTATTGTAACGTTCCTTAACGTCCATAGACCGCTCCAATACCACATCATGCCTATCTAAACGGTCTATCAGACCGTGTGCGGAGGAAAACCATCTGAGTTCCTTAGAAACACCCTTCTGGATTTCAGATAACGACATGATCGGAACGATACTTACTCACAATTTGCAGTAACTCAATTTTATTGGACCCTCCAGTCTATAACCCAAACGAGGGAACCCTAAACTATAACTTAAACAATGTTGTTTTCCTTAAACAATAGGAACCGAGTTTTATATCTATATAATTCTGTAAATAACAATTTAGTTTCCCTTTATCACTACAACACACACAGATAGTCAATATTAGTTCAAGTTATAAATTGCTATAACTGAAAACAATGTAATAGCCTGCTATCAATAGATGTAACTACCTATGTTAACCAAAACATTCATTAGCATTACTAGACCACTAATAGATTGACTAACTGGTACTTCAATGCAAATTTCAACTCAATATCTGTCTGTCTACTACCAGCAATAGACCTATAGCTTACAATACTACCAATCTATGTGGATATAGGAACACAACCAAGTTATCTAATAACCGCCTATACCTACAGATTGATAGTCCCAAATCGTGCCTTCCTGGAGCCCTTGACGGCTGCAAATCTCAGGAAGCCACGCTCTAGCTACCAAAATGTTCAGGCTTCTCGGCACCTAATGACCTCGTAGGGGCCCATCAGCTACGAGGTAGCGTAGCGATCAGTTGCCAAGAAGTGTGAACGTCGGCGATTCACCGAGCTAAAATGATTGGGTTCGATCTAACCTGGTCTGTGCTTCGGTCCCGTCAACCTCCTGTCTCTCTGCAAGGCCCGGGTGCACCCTAGGCTCTTCTTGGTAGACAGGTTCTTCAGCCAACCTCCTGTGTGACTGGCGGGCCAGCCTCGATCAGCACAGTGTTCCAACACAGGTTATGTTACGTGGTAAAAAACCAATCGGCCACGTAAATGCGAACTTTATCTGGTTCGGGGAACCACAACACACTCAGCTATATAGACAATCCTGAGGGAACCTCGAATACATTCCAGATGGACTGCGATTTAATTTCAATACCCTATCCAAAACGCGTTTACATTGCGAGGGCTTTCGTCTGTCAGTTGTCAAAAACTGCAAGGTTGGCAGCAACGTCAAATTCAAAATGGCCGTTCCGAAACCATCGATCGAATATCGATTTGGAATCGAACAAGATCTATCGTCACTTCTCTCCTGATGATGTGAATTCCGCTGTGGAGGCGTTAAACGCTGACTTGGCTGGTATTAGTGGATGGGCATCGTCATTTGGGTTGCTGGTTAATCCGAATAAGTCCCAGGCCATGATTATAGGTACCAGACACTCTTTAAACACGTTGCAGCAATTGTCTGTCCCTTCTGTAACTTTTAACGGTACTGTAATCATGTATATCGATAAAGCTAAAAACCTGGGTGTCATCTTTGATTATCAATTGTCCTGGTCAATGCATGTTAATGAGGTCAGCAGGCGAGTTTACGCAACTTTTCATTCCCTCAGGAGACTTCAGAACTTTCTTCCTCGCCAGACCAAAATAACTCTCGCTCAGTCCCTTCTTCTCCCCCTCATTGATTATGCTGATGGTTGCTGGGTTAGCGCAAATGAAGAACAACTGAACAAACTCGAACGTCTTCAAAATCTCGGGATTCGGTTCATCTTCGGACTGCGCAAGTATGCAGCATCGCAGGGAGCTGAAGTGGCTACCGATTCGGCTTCGACGGGACTCTCATATCCTGTGTTTCCTTTATAATATTTTGTGGAACCCTCGTTACCCTAACTTCCTACGTGATCGCTTCGAATTTCTTTCTTCAAGCAGGCCTCGGAGAACTCATATGGCGTCTACGCTCAAAGCTATCGCTCCACTGCAGCCTACGAGCACGGGTTCAGAATCCGAGCCGTACGACTGTGGAATGAGCTTCCTTGCACTATCAGGGACAGTCGATCTCTAAATATATTCAAAAACCGGCTAAAGAAGCACTATCTCTCCCTTTCCAGTTAGATATATATTATATATATATATTGTATAAACACATATATTTGTATGTATTAGTTTATGATACGGTTTATTCATATTTTTACGTTGTATTTAAGTAATTGTGTATGCATTGTGTGTGTGTGTGTATTTTTAGCAATTAGGGTTATCAGTATAATATTGTTTGTAGTATATATTAGTCGTAGTATTTATAGAGTTTTATTGTACGCGCAGGTCTTCCCCCACTTAACCATCACCTCTCCTACCATCTTGGTTTGCTGGAAGAAATCTCTTTTGAGAGATAGGCTCGCCTTTGTACATGTTTTTTCTATTATAAGTTATCTGTATGACTGCTTTGTGTAGTACAATAAAGAAATTACGAAATAACGAAGCTTTCAATGCCCTTCGCGTCCAATTCAACAACGCATTCAGGCTGCTGCTGCAGCTGCCGCGGTGGTGTAGTGCGTCGGGGATGTTCGCGGAGGCACGCGTCGACTGTTTCTATGCAACGTTACGCAAGCGCTGCACCTCGACGATCGCCAGACTCCGCGCTAGCCGTAACAGCATACTGGCGGTGATCGCAGACAGATGTGATGGCCGCCTACTGAAGCACTGGTTTAATATACATGTAAATAATAATAAGTCCTACTAACTCTATTTATTAAAAATATGAATTAACTACTAACAATAATGGATTGTATTATCTGAGAATTAAATAAATTATTATTATTATAATGTAAGAGTAAAAAGGGGCTTAATAAATGGACTAGGCTCTATTATCAAAGCAATCACAGGCAATTTAGACCAAGATGATTTGGGTACAATTCAAAAAGACTTAGAAACTGTAAGAGTCGCCTACAATAAACAGATTTCGATTACAGCCGAAACTTTACAAGAATACAACACACAGATTAGTAGAATCACTCAAAGGCAAGAAGAAATAAACAAGCAATATGTATCTTTAGACAATAGTAAAAATCAACAAAAGGTTGCCGTCAGCTTATTGTTGCAAGCTCAGACGCTGCAAGTTGTAGCTGAAGGATTAACTACTCCTATAACTTTTTCCGAACACCAAACGTCATCATGTCATTATATCAATCACATATTTTAGAAAATACTTTAAAGTAAATTTAGATTTCTGTTATGATATCTGATAACATAATGACTTTGAGCCCTTTATTAGAGTAGAAAGTAAGAATATATCTAATACTGTATACTTTATGATAGAAATACCTTTAGTTAAAGAAAAGGTGTATCAGACAAGAAAAAATTATCCTATAAGCAAAAATTCTCCCACCTGCTCCTATCCCTTTATGCGAAAGATAACTCTAGCTTATAACCAGGAAGAAATATACGAGACTGAAGACTACAAAGAATTCCAGACCCTTGTATGTCGAGGAACAGAAACCTGTGAAACGGAAATACTCTTCAAAAAGGAAGGTAACAAATGTCAAGCGGTTCCCATAAAATGTCCAACAGAAAAAAATTGAGAGATACCTCCAAAGGCCATCTACATGTTCTTCAATAACACCACTGAAATAAAAGTTGAATGTAATAAACACCAAGAAAAACATGGGCAGAAGGATTATATATACTTTACGGCGAAAATTGCGAACTTAACGTGTCGGGAATAAAGTTATTCAAAACCAAATAATCAAGTGAAAGGATAATCATAACAAATATAGAAATACCAAATGTTGAACCAGTATCTGAAATTGAACTTACCTATGATAAATCCCGAACATCTGCTAATATCAAACAGCTGAAAGAAATACAATCTTTGACTACACGAGAAACACATGAAATAATACAATACCTACTTATTTTATTATCTTGGTAAGCATACTAACCATAGTTGGTATAATCTATTTGAGATGAGATTTTTCAGATCCAAGACTTGTTCAAAACCATGGACTTCAAATCTAGGAGGGGACAGTCAACTTACACGTTCTAGTACAGGATATAACAGTATAATAATATACAAAGGACCATTGACGACATCAGATAACAACGCCTTCATTATAAAACAGGAAATGGGTACTTTGCCTCCAGTGGTGATGACACCTTGGACCAACAAGGTAGAACGCCTCATTATTCAAAACAAAGAGCTATTGAAGAACAATTTGTCTAGTACCCAAGATACAGGGAATCCTAGTTTGGGGCTAGATCAATGTGTGTAAATGGTGTCCAAGGTATTTATTATTATTATTATTAATAGAGTGACAGAACTTCCCTGACCAGTAAACATTAACCAAGATCTCCGATATCTGCTTCGTCAGTGGCGGTAACAACATCCTATAAGAACAGTCACAAACAAGAAATTAGAACCGTAGACAACATGTACTAATTAAGTGAAAATTGTAGCTTTTTTGTTTAACTTAACTCCTAGTCTGTAGTGTGGAGCAAATTGAGATGATTTTAAAACACCAAGTCGTGATATTAGAACGACTGATCACCATTCAATCCAACCACGAAAATATCGCCCCAAGGTTGCATCCTTGTCGATTCAAATAGAGCTAATACAAAAACCAGTTGAGGTAACATTATTGAAAGATGTCTCTCTAAACGAAAACTCAAATTTGTCAATCAAGTCCATTGAAACCAAAGAAGAGTTACAAAATTTTGAAATTATGTTAGCAGACAAGATATAAAAGAAATATACCCTTGTAAGGAACCAAACCAGGAAGTGGTATCACATGCTCGTATATACTGATAGATCTGTTGTTTAGCTGGGAACTCCTGTGTCTTGAAAAACTCTTGGTCAGGCGGAAGCAAAAGCGAAAACTCCAAAATACCAATGAAGAAGGAGGTGTTTTTTTGAGATGATCTATTCCTGGGATCCAACTTTTACAGATGACGACACCGTATAGAGCATCTAATATTTTTGGCACACTAACTGTCGAAAAATCATGATTTCTGCAGCCAGTGATGAAACGGGTGTCGATCGATAGAGTTATTTTATTATTATATTACAAACAAATTTGTGTAATTATAAATTTCGAAAACGATATGCTTTACGAGAAATCTTCGACAAAATCGACACTTTAAACTACGATTTCTCGCAAAGGATATCGTTTTAAATATTCTTAATTACACAAATGAGTTTCAATAATTTACTCTATCGATGTACATGCGTATTTCATCTTTGGCCGCAGGTATAAAGATTTTATAAAAAGCAGTATGCCAGCTTTTATACAAAAATATTAGAATGTCGGTGGAGATGGCGATGGCGATGCCGATGAAGATGGCGATGTCGTTGGCGCGGGCGATGTCGGTAAAAATTAAGGAAACTGATACCTATTTATCGAGTTATTTATATTATCGAGTTTATATTGTATGGTTTGATTTTCAATGTAGAATTGATTTCTTATATTAAAATTAAGATATTTTTATTATAGTACTTCAGTTAAGACAACTAAAAGTCACCTTTGTCCAGGAAATATTTTTTGGTTTCAAGTTATGATTTTTCAAAGACTTTTTTTACACTGCCGTCGTCAGTAAAAATTGAGTCCCACGTGTAGATCATCTCATAAAGAACTTGCGGATGATTTTAAAAATAATTTGAAATATTCTAAGTATTTTTTTACCACTGAAGTTGGGCCTCCATACATTGTATTTGTAGTCTGAAAAACGCAATGTATGTCAGCCCTCAATCGCCTCTCGCAAGTATGTACAGCGGCCATTAAAATTTGTGTATCGAGTATGTCTTACTCTTTTTTTTTTAAACGTGTAGACCATTAAACATTAATGTTTCCTGAAATTGTTGGAAAAATAAATAAAAAAAAATAGCAAATGAAGCATTTTTATTATTTATTTACTCGTATTATGTTGGTACCTAATCATAATGGTCTAATGATATAAAATAGTTGTAATCTCTATGAGAAATACGAACTAAATTATGTTTAATTTCTTCAGGAGCTAACCTATCTATAGCAGTGTCTCCAATTAGCAGACTTTTAGATTTGTATATACAAAAGTGAGACAACGTTATTGGATATTAAAAAAAATCTTCTTTCGCATTTAATCGGAAACCGTTAATAGAATTTTCTGGTTTTTTGTCGATTGCAGTTATTCTTATAATTTTATAACATAAACATCTGTCTTTTTTTTTTGATGACAATACAATTCTTGAAAATTCAGTATGCTGAGATTTTTTTAACTCTTATTTATATAAGGATATATTTTTATTTGCCATATTCATATTAATTCCATTGTTCTCATCATCTTCACCAAGTATTTTTGCCTCTTCTTTGCCAGTGGTTACAAGTATTGCCTTAGTGGTGCTAAATAGAGCCAATATTCAGCAAAAGCGCTAAATTAGGGTCTGCATCCTTATGGCGTAAGTCGTCTGAGCTATGAAGCTGAGCTTCATATAGACTTTTACGTTTGACACCTTGCACCAGCTTCATCTGTCAAATTGGTATCACGCAAGTAGCATCATAATGAAGGCGAAACCCAAGCTCATTGAATGAAGCCTAGAAGCCTTCAGTGATACCCCGCAATCGATGAAACTGTATGAGCATGAAATGAACCATATACACACGCTATGAACTTCAGAGAGTTACGCCATAAAGCTGCTGGTATTCTACTATACAGCTGTTGCAGATCGATTGAACTCTAATAACACTTCATAAGTGCTTGGATTACCGATGTGGACCTTGTGATCTTTTAAAATGCAGTTCCGTGTTACTTGGGTTGTAACAATTCAAAGTGATGTCTTTCGGATTACACTCAAGTGGAGCGACGTTCGAAAGGCTACTAGACAGAGCCATCGGACCGGAACTAGAACCAAACGCCTCCTACGAGGAAAAGCTTATTGCCGGAAAATGGCAAAATGTGTTCCGATGCTATGGGACACAGGCTGGAATGTACAAATTAAAACGGCCAGCTGCCAGCACGCCATACTACACCTGGGAAATGCCGCCAGTCATGCACATACCGGAGGAGGAGCAAGACGGGATTCCCGGGAACACGCTGACGGTGTTAGAAAGGGAGATGCTGGAGAACCCACAAAGACCAGAAAACTTCCAGCCAGAGCCGGAGTACGTGGGACTGCTGCAGGGAAGCCGATCAGGGCCTATCTATGAAACACCGCCAGCGACACCTACACCTGGGACCTCGACCGGTAACGCACCCAGGAGGCACCGGAGGACGGAAGGGGAAGAAGCCGCGACGCCGAACAGGAAAGAAGAGGAACGGCGGAGAAAAAAAAGAAATAGTCCGCCGACCAAAATATAAAAGAAGAAATGGTCCGGAAATAAAATTAAAATAAAAGAAAGAACATTAATAACATGTTAAATTTATAAATCAGAGTTGAAAACGCACCATATAAGTAGTTCTTTGCAACTTGGAAATTAAGTATCAGTTAAATTGGAGTTGAATACGCACTATATAAGTAGTTATTCGCAACTTGGAAATTAAGTATCAGTTAAATTATAGTTGAATACGCACTATATAGGTCAGAGATGAAAACGCACTATATAAGTAATTATTTGCAACTTGCAAAGTAAGTATCAGTTAAATTAGAGTGGAAAACGCACTATATAAGTAGTTATTTGCAACTTGGAAATTAAGTATCAGTTAAATTGGAGTTGAATACGCACTATATAAGTAGTTATTCGCAACTTGGAAATTAAGTATCAGTTAAATTATAGTTGAATACGCACTATATAGGTCAGAGTTGAAAACGCACTATATAAGTAATTATTTGCAACTTGGAAAGTAAGTATCAGTTAAATTAGAGTGGAAAACGCACTATATAAGTAGTTATTTGCAACTTGGAAATTAGGTATCAGTTAAATTGGAGTTGAATACGCACTATATAAGTAGTTATTCGCAACTTGGAAATTAAGTATCAGTTAAATTATAGTTGAATACGCACTATATAGGTCAGAGTTGAAAACGCACTATATAAGTAATTATTTGCAACTTGGAAAGTAAGTATCAGTTAAATTAGAGTGGAAAACGCTCTATATAAGTAGTTATTTGCAACTTGGAAATTAAGTATCAGTTAAATTGGAGTTGAATACGCACTATATAAGTAGTTATTCGCAACTTGGAAATTAAGTATCAGTTAAATTATAGTTGAATACGCACTATATAGGTCATTAAGTACATCCTAGAAGTTAATTATCAGTTAAACTAGGTATAAAGATAAATTGGAGTTGTATACGCACTATATAAGTAGTTCATCGCAGCACCGATAGAAAGAGCACCGACCCCCGGTTCGAGACCGCAGCCGCAACCAGATTTTATTTTATTTTTTAAATAGAGATTAGACAATAAGAGGCTAATCAATTAGTAATTTACTTTTGTAACCAAATGGGGAACAATTGGTTATTACCAGGCCGTAATATTTATTTATTTATTTAAAATTTGGAAAACCAACAACTATAAAACTAATTTCCTTAAAAGCTAAAATAGAAATAAAAAGCCAATTACAGATATTCACTTATAGAAATAGAGCAAAAATTCAACATGGGAACACTCATCATATTTGTCACACTTGCCACTTAAAACAAACAGTGAGATATTGACACAAAAACGATATTAAAAAAGAGAAAAACTATGCACTAAAAAAGTTAAGGGTTAGGCACCGCCTTGCCTTGACAATATTGGTATGAAATATGTCTATGCCTATGTAATATGGTGATTTTTCAGATGGAAAAATCTCGTTAAGAAGAAGGGGAATGTGACGACAAGGAACCATGTCGCCCCACAACGCCCACCCTACCGCAACCACACCCCGCAGTCGCCACACACCGGCCGCACACCGCCAGTACAACACACTGCGCGCACCCGCCCCGCCCCGCCGCAACCGCACCCCGCAGGCGCCCGACCCCACCGCGCCGCCCGGCCGCCGCGTCACCGAGCAGCGACGATGTCGCAACACCACGGCCCCCACTCCGAGACGGCCGCCTTATAAGCTCGCGCACGGCTCAGTCGAGAGTGGAGCTGAGGTCAGAGCCCCCCTAAATGACCCAAATATAAAGTAGTTTAGGATTAGGATAGGTCTCAAAAATTATATATCACCACCTCTTAGTAGCGGGGGCTATCTGCCCCCCTAACATGCCGCTATCACGCCCGTTCACTATGAGCTGATGTCCGCTCATAAAATCGGGTAAGCAGGCAAACTCCTCCCATATATATCATATACACATATATATCGCCCAAAAGGGCAAATTGCAGGTAGAAAGCCTTCAGCATATACCGAGGCCATGGCTCACAGTTAATTCTTAGTAAGACAACTGTAAACACAAAGGGGTTGTTTTTAGTCCGTATACCGCACGAGCTGATGCCGGCTCAATATGTGGGGACCCGGACATAGCAGGGAGGTCTGACTCCTGGGCATGGGTAATTCCATTTTTTTCCCCTCCAACAAAAAAAAAAAAAAAAGTCGAGAGTGGAGTGTCGTCGACCGGCGCGTACACGAACCTACAACTCTCGCCGTTCCTTCGCAGTTCGCCCGCCGCTTCGTTGCAAGCGGACGTGCGCAACACGCGCCCGTGCCCGCCGCGATCTCGCCTTCGCGAGTGCTTTGCACGGAGGGGAATACCTACTATGAACGGACGCTGGCTTCGCCTAAGAGCGTGCCTGGTCGGTACCCCCTGATGAACGAGTTCAAAAGCCCTTCTAAGGGCTACAGTGAAAGCGCTAGTGTCAGTGTAAGTGCAAGTGCTAGTGATAGTGACCGCTATGTTGATGTGACGGGCAGCCCGCCGCTGGGGGTTACCCCGGGCCGTAGTCGCCTCACCACATCGGCATCCCTGGACCGCTTGCTCCCCGTCTCAACATCGACGGAATATGGGTCCCCCTTGGTGCGTCGCCCGGTTTCGCCGAGAGCGGAGCTTGAGTTGGACGGATTATATCTAATCCGGGCCGCTCAATCCAAACTGTTTTCGCTAGTAGGGCGCCTTTTCCGCCGCCCTGGACCAGTCTTCGACCACATGTCCAGTCAACCAGCCGGAAGATGTTGATCGCCTGGCATCGCTGCTGACCAGCCAAATCGGAGACGCGCTCGACCTGTTATCGCACACCGTAGCTCGCGGGGGGAAGCCCACTCCTCTCCCTGCCGAGCTACCCGCACTCATCCGCGATAAGCGCGCTCTCCGGAAGCAGTGGCAGCAAACCCGCTGCCCGACGATGAAGACCAGGCTCAACGCCATGACGGCAGAGCTGAAGCGCCATCTTGATCTCCACGCCGAAGAATCTTGGGAACGCCACGTCGACTCCATGGGTGACCACGTCCCCTCCGTGCATCGCCTATGCCGGGATTTGTCGACTACTCCAACTTCCGTCCGACCAATCCTGAGCAGCGACTGCCCACCAAGATTTTGAGCCCAAGACCATGCGGAGATCTTCGCCGAATGCCTCGAGAAGCATTTCAAGCCGATTCCTACGGATGATGTGGAGCACGTCGCACCAGTCGAGAGACTCCTGCGAGAGTCTTCTTGGTCCTTTCTTGTTTTTAGTATATATTAATGATTTACCTTACCTTGTTAAAGCAAAACATGGGTTAGTATTGTTTGCCGATGATACTTCTTTGATATTTAAAGTTAAAAGACAGCAATCAAATTATGACGAGGTAAACAATGCTATCTCTAGTATAGTGAACTGGTTTACTGTTAACAATTTATTACTTGATGAAAAGAAAACTAAATGTATTAAATTCGTGTTACCCAATGTGAACCCGGTAACTACAGACATATTTATAAAAGGACAGAGATTGGACCTTGTGCAGTCGACTGTCTTTTTGGGCATTACTTTAGACGCCAAACTACAATGGGATCCTCATATAAATAAATTGTCGAACAGACTGAGTTCGGCAGCTTTCGCAGTTAAAAAAATTAGAGCTCTTACCGACGTAGACACCGCTAGACTAGTCTACTTTAGTTACTTTCATAGTCTAATGACCTATGGTATTTTATTGTGGGGTCACGCTGCGAATGCTAATAGTATATTTATTCTGCAGAAACGGGCTGTTCGTGCAATTTATAGATTAGGGCCTAGAATGTCACTGATGGAAAAGTTTAAAGAAATCAACATTCTGACATTTGTGTCTCAATATATCTATGACAATCTTGTGTATGTAAAAAGAAATATAACTAATTTTCAGAAGTACAGTGATATACACAATTTTAATACTAGAAATAAAGACAAGTTGGCTGCTTATGTAAGCCGACTACATAAAATTAGTAATTCTTTTAAAGGCAATTGTATACGCTATTACAATAAGGTCCCTACTGATATTAAAAACTTACCTTTAGACAAGTTTAAAATAATAATAAAACAGATATTGTATAAAAAAGGTTACTATAGGATATCTGATTACTTAGAGGACAGATGTCCATGGGAATAGATTGTTTGAGTAACAGGCTGTTTCGATATATAATTAGCATTCATTTTGTAATTTGACAATATTTTATTTAAAAAAGGAAACGCAAAAAATGCGACGACTGTGGAGTTTCTTCGGTGAGCTCTTCTCCACAGATTCCGCCATCGTGTTAGTGAACTCACCCAAAAAAATGTAATGACGGATCTAAGTGATGTAACAACATCCTATGGAAATAAATGATTTTTGATTTTGATTTTGATTTTAGAGTACTTCGCCTCGCCGATAGCTCCCGAAGAAGACCCCACCGTCGTCAGGCCCGGCCAGATCATGCGTGCATTCAGACGTACCAAGCCCAGGAAAGCCTAGGGCGCAGACCGCATACCTAACATGGCGCTGTTACATTTGCCGCCACGTACTGTGGCGGCCGTTACGCGTCTGTTTAACGGTATCTTGCGCACGGGCCACTTCCCAACCCAATGGAATGAAAGCTTGTCATCATATTGCCCAAGCCGGGCAAGGACTCCAAGCTGCCTGAGAGCTATCGGCCGATAACTCTACTGAGTACCATCTCAAAGGTGTTTGAGAAACTCCTGCTGGCGAAGCACTGCCCCATATCCAGCCGCGCCCGGAACAATTCGGCTTTAGGCCCGACCATTCTACGACGCTTCAGCTCACCAGAGAACTGAATGACATGACGGTTTGTTTAAACAAGAAGGAATACAGTGTCGCAGTACTCCTGGACATGGAGAAGGCGTTTGACAGAGTATGGCACGAGGGGTTGCTGTACAAATTGTCGACGTCTGCAGCCCCAAGAAGACTGGTCCAGATCATCGCCTCCTTCCTGAAGAATCACCGCTTCCGAGTTATGGTGGAAGACGCCGTCTCCGAGGAACACCCCGTTGCAGCAGGCGTCCCTCAGGGGTCCTGCCTGTCTCCAGCCTGCTACTCCCAATACACGGACGACATCCCCGTTGGGCCGGGTGCCCAGCTGGCACTCTTCGCCGACGACGCTGCCTACTACGCGTCGTCGATCCAGGCTCTGCACGTTGCCGTCAAACTGCAGAGCACCCTGGACATCCTGCCCGACTGGCTCGCCAAGTGGCGGTTGTCCGTCAACGTTGGGAAGACGCAGGCGCTCATCACAGGCCAGTCCCCCCTTCCACCATCGCTTCAGCTCCAAGGACAGGACATCGTGTGGTCTCCGCAGGTGAAGTACCTGGGAGTGACCATCGATCGCCGGCTCACCATGAAGCAACATGTCGACAACGTCGTCAACCAGGTCATGGTGGAACGCGCCAAGCTGCATCCACTTCTCGACTCCAGCCTCCCTCTGAGGGCGAAGCTCGGGATCTACAAGTGCTACGTGAGATCCCGCCTCACCTACGCGGCACCGGCATGGTGCGCCCTGTGCTCAGAGATGAACAAACGGAGACTACGAGCCCAAGAGAACCTCTCTCTGCGTACCATCGTCGTCGGCAGATAAACCATGCAAATTTTGTAGAAAGATAAAGCAGTATAAACGTCATAAACTTCGAAAAATTGGCCTGAGCAGTACTACGAATTACACATCGATGAATGCTACTAAAGGAAAGTAACTAAATATGGAATAGTATCCCTAAATTGGAATACCTATATTTCTCGTAAACCGAGACACACAGGCGCAATAAACAGTGATTGTATGTCTCTTTCTATCCTCATTAGCGCGTGCAAGTCGCAGCATGTCATTCGAGCCAGCTCTTTCGACGCAGTGAGAGTGTTTTGTTTTGATGCAGCCACAAAACTTTGTATGTATTTGAAAATCACCTATATTTGTACTGTTATCGCACGTAGTATAGTTTATGTTGCTTGAATAGATCGTATCCATGTTTTTTTGTAAGTGTAAGAGGCATTTGATTGTGTTATATTCTTACATTCAAAAATATGAATGTCAATTTGAAGACGTTAGAAAATCTAAATATGGACAACTTGTGGTGTCTAAATATGGACTATTCCATAATTGGTTTCAAAATATCACCTGAATAGGTTTTTTTTTTTGTAGAAAGGCGGGCGCAACTCAAAAGCGAAACGGAAAGAATGGAAAACGGATATTATGGCGGAAGCTATAAAATTAGTAAGGGAGAAAAAAATGGGTTATTTAAAAGCAGCAAAACACTTTGATGTCCCGAGAACTACGTTGTTACGATTATGCCATAAAAACGAATTACCTCCAGAAGATGCAGCAGCCACTACACTAGGAAGGAAAACTGTCTTAGGCACAACTCTTGAAAGTATTTTAGTAGACTACATCTTAAAGATGGAGAGCAAGTTTCATGGCTTGACGAGAAACGATGTTCGGAGAATGACGTATATGTTGGCAACACGTAATAAGTTGGAGAATCCATTTGGCGAGTCCGGAATGGCCGGAAAAAAATGGCTTAAGGTATTTCTAAGACCCCATAAGGAGAAACTATCAGTGAGAAAACAAACTGGAACGTCTTTTGCGAGAGCATTTGTTTCAGCAAAGAAAAAGTGGACTCCTTTGATCTCCTCAAAGACGTCTATGCTAAAAAATACTATCCTCCAAATCGCATATACATCGTTGATGAAACAGGGCTTACAGTAGTACAGAGCAAGATACCACAAGTCGTCGGTCACAAAGGAAAGCGACAAATAGCCTCACTTACCTCAGCTGAAAGAGGAGAGATTAATGACAATAGTAGTTGCTATGAACGCCACTGGTCATTTTGTACCTCCCTTCATCATATTTCCCCGAAAAAATATGAGCGAACAGCTGATGAGAGATAGTCCCCTAGGTGCTGTTGGCATTGCACATCCAACAGGGTAAATACAGATGAATATATTTACTGACTGGTTTAAAGACTTCATCAAACATACAAACCCTACTCCAGCATCGAGACTTATTTATCTTAGATGGTCACTTTTCTCACACTCGTTATATCGACGTGATAGCAAGAAATAATGATGCAAGAAATTATCTCCACACACATCTTACAAGCTCCAGCCATTGGACAAAACGTTTATGGGATCACTGAAAACTTATTCTAGAGAAGAAATACGAATGTGGATCAGAAATAATAATAGACCACTAAGTCCTTATGACATTGTCGAGCTCTTCGGCAGGGCTTACTTGAAAGTGCAAACAGGTGAGATCGCTGCGAATGGATTTCGTGTCACAGGCCTATGCTCGTTAAATAAAAACATATTTAGCGAGGTCGACTATCTTGCTGCACAACAAGATGCAGTTAAAGATGGCTGCACAGTCAATATTACTCCAGTGAAATCACGCGACCACCAACCTGAAGAATCACCAATGGCTAATTCAAGATCACTCGATGACCGTGAGCCTTTAACTGAAGCCTCTATGTCCAGACAAGACACAGATCTTTAACCGGTACCCTCAACCTCCGGTCTCTCTCGGAGCAGTCTAGGACTGGTGTCTCCATATGACGTCAGTCCAGTGCCAAATAAGAAAAGGAAACCATATAACAGGGGAAGAAAAGCAACTGTCGCATCAGTCATCACGTCTTCACCTTACAAGAATGATCTCATCGAGAGCAGTAAGAAGAAACAAGAAAAATAAAATAAATTGTTTAATTTTTTAAACGAAAATAACTCCAAAGGAATAGAACCAAAAAAGAAGACCAAGGCTCAGTCAGATACAGATGATGAGGAGATGGTGCAGCAAATTTGCTGTTCGATGAATTTGAAGGAACTGGGGTAGATAACGTGGATATTTTTGATACGTATCATATACGAAAGAAAATATTTTCACAGAAAATGTTTAAATCAAAAATTAGGCAGATCATGTGCGATAATCGATTACTACTTGCTCCGCATGACGTGTCAATTATCAAAAACCTTCATGAAATCCAGAACGACTCTGTTCTTCAAAAGGCTGCTCTAAAAATAAGGTCGCAGATTTTGAAAATAGAAAAGCGTAAACTTTCGCTTGATATTACCACTGAGGACTTGACAAGGGGAGAGTGCGAGATACCCAAGTCTCTAATACAGTTTTTTTCAAACTGTTTTGAGTGGGTGTAATTATCGGCGGAATAAAAATCCTAAAACGGCGCGTAAATTCGACAGTGTCGGATCTCATCTATGCTAAGGTAGAGTCGCCAAATATCGTCCCCCATTCTATCTCAGCGTACAAGAAGCGTCATCTAGATTCAATAATCGGAACTATTAGCGCTAGATGTCAGTGTCCACTCACGAAAGTTTGAGTTCAGTTCGATAAAAGGAATTTTTATGGAGTTTCTGTAAGGGATCTTAAGAGAATTACCTTTCAATTGGCGTTCCACAAGGTTCCATATTAAGCCTTTTCTTATTCCTGGTATATAGTAATGATGAATTTCATGGTGGAGAAATTAACTGACATAGTGTTGTTTGCTGATGATACTTCAATGGTCTTCAAAATTGAAAGACAAAAAGGAGATTTTGTTGATGTTAATGGTGTATTGTCTTTAACCTTGAATTGGTTCACAGTTAATAATTTATTGTTAAACGCTGGTAAAACCAAGTGTATCAAATTCTCACTTCCAAATGTCAGGCAAGTTGTGACCAGTTTATTGTAGACAACAGCACGTTAGAATTAGTAAATGATACGAAGTTTCTTGGAATAACCATTGATAGCAAATTGCAGTGGGGACACAACATAGATAAATTGGCTGGTAAATTAAGTACTGCGGCTTACGCTGTTAGGAACATCAAAAAAAGCACGGATGTGACTACATCTAGGCTAGTATATTTTAGTTACTTTCATAGTGTGATGTCTTATGGTATCTTGTTGTGGGGGAAAGCAGCGGATATTCAAACTATTTTTATTTTACAGAAAAGAGCTATTCGAGCAATTTTTTATTTAAAACGAACAGACTCCTTCAGAGAGCTTTTTAAAGAAATTGACATACTAACAGTAGGTAGTCAATTTAGTTTCGAAAATATAAAGTATGTACGCAAGAACCTTACAACATTTTCCAAACTTAGCGATAGCTGTAATGTTAACCTAAGAAATAATCACAGACTATGTGCGCCCCGTTTTAGACTCGCGAAGGTTAGCAATTCTTTCAAGGGTCAGTGCATTCTCTACTACAATAAGATACCTCTGGAGATTTTGAAATTGCCATTTGAGCAATTTAAAAAGCATGTTAAAGCGACTTTGTCGACAAAGGGATATTACAATGTTCAAGATTACTCAAATGACAGGACTGTATGGAGTTAATCTGGCTCAACACAGACCTTGCTGTTAATAATTTTGTAATTATTTATTCCTGCTTATTAATCATAACAATATTTTTTTTCATATTTGTATTAGTTAAGCACAACCTATTTTTAAAAGAGATCTATGGGAGTTTCTACGCCCTTCTTTTCCCACAGTGGTCCAATGTAGAGAAGAGGCAAAAAATGACGTTTGCTAAGTATATGTAAATATCTACAGTAATAAAGTACTTTGACTTTGAATTGGCTATTCGAAACAACCTAAAAAATCAATTTTCGCTGGCCAAAAATAAGGCGGGACCAAAGTGGCTAAAGTTGTTTCTAAAACGACACCCAAACCTTTCATTTAGGAAACCTAAAGCTTCTTCAAAAACTTAAATTTTTACCCATCAAAAATTTAACGTAGACATACAACTAACGTAGACGTAGTAAATCGTATTTAACGTAGACGAGACTGGATGAGGACCAAGATATTCGCTATTATTACGAAAGTAATAAAATGGAATAAAAACATTCTTAACCATTTTTATTTGTATTATTTATTTACATGTAGGTATTATAGGTACTTTCTGGCTGGGAAAAATACTTATTAGGGTAGATAAATAAATAACGACCATATAGGTGAGCAAAGAAATTAAATGATAATACTCACCGTAGACAAACTGCCAGTCTTTCTCTGGTACTGATTGGCTTCCGTAAACGCGTATGTTCTTTTTTTATATCACATTCAATAATACTATGAATCTCTTCAAACTGTTCTTTAGACATCCGAAAATACATCAGATTCCAGTTCAGCTAATAATGTATGATATTCACCATATCTTTCTCTTTCTCTATTTATCTTGTGAACCCAATATCTTCTTCTTTTCTTAACTTTATTGCGCACGGCGCGTAAATATTCATTTAAAAATAACGTATACAATAAATATTCCTCAAATTCACTGTCAGAATCGGAAAACACTGTGCACTGCACCTTCTTCAAGAAGAAATTTGACGACCCAAATAGCCGAGACGGCAGTGACCCTGCCTGCGAAGCCAAGGGTCCCGGGTTCGATTCCTGGTGGGGGCAAATATTTGTTTCATGAGAACGGATGTTTGTACCCTAGTCATGGTTGTTTATCTATCTAAGTATAATATTTATCTATATAAGTATGTGTATCGTTGTCTAGTACCCAAGATACAGGGAATCCTAGTTTGGGGCTAGATCAATGTGTGTAAATAGTGTCCAAGGTATTATTATTAAAAAAAAATGACAAGTCTTTGATGTCAAGAGTTGTGTACGTGGGACAAGTGTGCACATAAACTCTCCCACGTTGCGAGCGTTGTGTACGTGGGACAAGTGTGCACATAAACTCTCCCACGTTGCGTTGCATACGTTGCGTACGTGGGCTCAGTTTGTCCTTACCTTAAACTCTCTTCCGTAGGCAAAGTCTACGAACGGCGTATTCTCAACCGACTCAAAGACATTTGCTTACATAAAAACCTCATACCCAACGAGCAGTTTGGCTTTAGGCCCAAACACTCGTGCGTCCAACAGGTGCACCGCATAACGGAGCACATTTACAAAGGGTTCCACACAATGGCAAAGTCCAAAAATACCGGTGCCATATTCTTTGACGTAGCGAAAGCTTTTGACAAAGTTTGGCACAAAGGTCTTATTTACAAACTTTACCAACGCAACCTCCCCGATAGGCTAGCACTCATTATCAAAGACTCACCCACCTCAATGAGCGCAGTTTTTGCTATCGAGTTAGTAGCGGGGGCTATCTGCCCCCCTAACATGCCACTATCATGCCCGTTGACTACGAGCTGATGTCCGCTCATAAAATCGGGTAAGCAGGCAAACTCCCCCCATATAGCTGCAGTTGGCCGACGCTCCGGCCTCAGTCAACTGCCCTCCTCTCCAGGCGATCTCAAAGTTACCCCCTGGTTGCTAATTCCCTTCAAAGGAGGTATAAATAACCCTTCATCGTAACCGAAATGCAAACTCTAACGAGAAGATACGGGAAGCTAACGGCGGATGATACGCTAGATAGAATCTATGAAAATTGCATGTCAATTACAAAATGTACATTAAAAGACAAGAAATCTATTATAAAAAAAAAGATTCTATTATATTGTATTATATTTATGACAGTAAAATAGAGGGAAGAGAGTACCAAGCACTTGTAGACACCGGATCAACAAGCTCGGACGTGGACGATGCCATCATTCAACAATGTAAAGGGTACAACGCAAAGAAGATTGAGATACAATCACGGGTACAAATGGCAGACGGATCAGGAATACAAGTCACACAATAGATAGAACTAAAAATAGAAATGACAGGAAAATCATTCAAACACCAGTTGAAAATAATGAAGACAGCACCTCACATTATACTGGGAATGGACATACAGCAACGAGTGGGTCTTATGATAAAATGGAAAGCGACGGAAACGAAGGAAAACCTTATAAAACCAACCGAAGAACCGGAAAAAACAACAAAAGATAATATCTAACAAGACAAGTTACGAAAAAGACAAGGGGAAATAATGCAGAACAAGATCCAGAACGAAATAAACAGCAAAGCACCGACACCGAAACACTCACAGCCAGGACAAATCAAATTAAGGAAGACCAAATAACGCCAACCAGAAAACCAAGAGAGAAAGCAAAAGAAGGAACCAAACAAAGAGAGGCGAAAAGGAAAACCGGAATGAATTTAAAACAGGAACCGGAAAAAGAAAAGCACCATGGTACAGAATTAGAAATATACCCAGGCGAGACAGATCAAATAGGAGAGGAACCGAAAGAGACAAAAATAACAGAAATCCCAATAAGCATTATCCAAGACAACCCAATAACACCGCAACAACAAAGAAATGATTAGAAATTGCGAAAAAACACCAAAAGGAGCGACCTGGACGGTACAAGAAATAAAGCTGAAAAGTAACAAACAAATAAAGCAGAGGTATGACCCACATGAGACCACGCCGTTACTGGAGCAATACAACGGTACACCGATCCCAGAAATTGACAAGATGCTAGCCACGGAGCCGAGCATGCCCCCGTTACCGACCTGCAAAGAATTACTGGAGACCGGACCCCAGGGACCCTCAGGCGACGATTGGAGTAGGATGTTAGGAGGAATCCAGCGGTACCTACTCCCCTGCCAACACCTGGAACTTGGAAGAGGAAGCAGAATGGCGGTGCAAAAGACCGGTAGGGGAAGAATGGTGCTGTCAAATGAACAAAGACGGAGAAAAATCCCCCAAACCACCTAAGAAAAGGAGGAAAAAATCATAGTACGAGAGCCCACGACCAAAACCATGTCTCATAGCAATACGGCAAAAACCCTATAAAATCGTTAGATTGTATGATTCTGAACCCGACTAGGTGTGTAGTAACGGTCGAAAGTGTAGCAACTTCGTGGGAGGCCATTTCTGCTGTGTCAAAAAAAAAGGCAGTCGGTATTATAGCAATACGTCTGATAGTGAAAATGTACATAGATTTTATAATTGTATTACGAAAAAGTTGGTTTTCAGACATTTTGCGCGCATATAGCCTGAGCGCATTTTTGAAAATGTCAACAAATTTAGCCGACCTGTATCATAGCAATACGGATATTTTTTTTTTTAAACTTTTCGTATTGCTGCCAGGATTACCAAAAACCTGTTTTCAGACACTTTAAGTGTAGCATATACTCCCAAAAACGAAAATAACGTTTCGGAGTCGCCTGGCCGACGCCTCTGTTAAATGGTTTTTTTAAATTTACAGCCTTCATAGATATTCAAGAATCTCCCTTGTCTATTATATGTACTTTGACAGATGACAGATGTCATTACTTCTTTCTTTTGTAAAAGTTACTCAAGTGTGCTTTAAATAAAACCAAAACTATCAAATCAATCAGTATTTAATTTCAACAGCCTCAGCGCTTGTTACGCTCCTGCCCCTTTCTTACTATTATACAGCTCACTCGGCAGCTGCTCCAAACGTTGGAACGACGCTCACTTAGTTGTCATGCGTTGTGCGGTTGTGGTGGTGTAAAATGTCGGACCTGAGTTGTGTGTTTTGTAAAGAAACAACGATTGAGAAAGGGAAAAAAATTACCGAAGAGACGCTGAAAAAGTGCAAAGAAGTGGCCGAATATCGGAGTAAAAAGCAGAGAGTAAGCAGGAAATCGATTTACTCCGAAATCGAGTTGCCACGTGGTGTCGACACGGACATAGGATACCATTCGGCGTGATACAAAAATTTCACGGCTGTGAGGATTCCGAAGTATTCAAATATTTCTCACGACAATGTCGTCAATAATGTTTTTGATGACGGTGCATCGACATCCAGAGCGAGGTAAGAATGAAATATATATGCAATATATCTTTGAGGAGCGTTGGTGTAAAGTGCGTCGTACACCAAGTGGTCGCTGTATCGGTGAGCTTCGCACATTTGTGTGCGCGCATCGTACACAAGCCAACGCTTCGCTACTGTTGCAAAGCATTGAGAACACAAGAAACGCGAGAAACGATTGATTCTCTAATATTTTCAATACATTTTTTTAAATCGCCAAGAAATTGCATCTTATTTGTTATTTTAAATTAAGTTGATTTTATTTTCACGATAATATTTATTTTGGAGCATATTCAATATTCCGAATACTCGAAATTGTCTCCCGCTTCTATTCTGTAACAGTACTTTATCAATTCTCATTTTCTCTGCTAGTAATAACAACTGGGAGGGGGGGGTAAGGCTATATCGTTATGAAAAGAAGCATGTTTACGATATTTTTTTGGCGACACAGTTTAATATATATTTATTTATGTAAAAAGTATGTAGTAAAAGGACATTTTAATCACATTTTGTAATATTTTTATGAAGAAATATACAGAAAATGAGCCACTTACTGTACATCTTTGCAGACACCTCAAAGAAATTGCGGTGTACAGCATAACTATCACCGGATCATCCGAAAAAAAATTGCAAGAAGATTCTATTACTTTATAAGTTTCTCGAGGTAATGCTGTCGATTTTTTTTAATTATTTTTTATTATTTTAATTCATTTTACAATAATGAAGGTTCCAATTTTCGAATTAAAAAATTTGAACTGAACTGCGAATAAAAATGGACTAACAATTGTGAATAAAAGTTTAAAAATTTAAAAAAAAAATACTCGACAGCGTTATCTCAATAAACTTATTGACTAATACAAACTTTTTGATTTTTTTTTCCCAGATCAACCAGAAATGAGTGACACAGTTCGCCGCAATGTAACTTTTATTGCGGCGTCTGAGAGATTGGCTGTCATTGAATCATTTCTGCACAATTGTTAATGAAAATTTCACACAATAGTCTTCAAATGGCCTTTTATTTTATACTAATCATTCAAATAAATATATATGAACTGTGTCGTCAACAAAAAGTATTGAAAATATTCTTCTTTTATAGTGCATTACCCTTATCCCCTCCCCCTTCTTAAATGTTGTTTATCCAAATGCTCACAAATTCAAACGAACGAACCAATTATCAGAATGGACATTCAAAAAATTGTATACGTACACTCAATATTTATTTTCTAAATTTTTCTGTACTTCTGGACTTTTATATATAATTTCTTCTTGTTCTTTATAGATTTTTTTTCCTTGCGTGTCTAAATAAATGGGAATTAAAATATAATTGTAAGAACGCAATCCGATAATTAAATTAAATATCCCAACTTCGAATTTGTTCCATTACAGTGAAGAACCTGAAGATGATCGAGGAGCGGACGAGAGAGCGTTAGCGGACGACAGTACGGTAGCTGTCGGCAATACGGTACCTGATGACAGTGCGGTAACTGATGTTGCTGACAATACGGCAACTGATGATTCGACTGCCGATGAAAATACACACAGCTGTATTATTTGCGGTAAATACAGGATATACGTGAAAAGACGCGCGGTATGTTTGATAAAAGCGACCAACACTTTCATCGAATTTATTAAGGCCGTGTCCACCGAGTACAACAACATCGAGATGCTGCGTAAAATCGAAACTCTCAAAGATGACAACTGCTTCTATCACAAACATTGCAAAACAAAGTTTGAATGGCACTGTAAGAACGATCTCGAGAAAAAAAAAGAAAAAACTTGGCACAAAAAACGACAATGTCATACTGACGCGTACGACAAAATTTGCATACTTATTCGAGAACGCGTTGTTGAGAACAATGAATGTCTCTTTTATAATTTCATCTCAGAAAAGTACATCGAGTTCCTGCACGAACAGTTTGACAACGTCTCCAACGTCGAAAAACCGGATTTTTTTTCGTCGCGTCATTTGGAAAAGAAGTTATTGGTAACGTTCAACGCTGAAATAAAAATCATTTTCTCGGACAAGAACCTAACCAGAACCTAACAAGAAACAACAACCAGGATAAAATTTAGAAATGACAGTTTATTATGGGTATTTTACAGTGACTATTTTTATAAAAATGAAAGGAAGATGAGGATGAATGAGGTGAGACAGGTTTTTTTAAAAAATACAGGTATGGATATAAAAAGGGGAGCGGAGGACACGGAGAGTAGGAGACAGAACAGGGAGCACGCGGCGGTGGTGCCCGGAGCCTGGAGTAGTGGCGTAGTTGGTGATCCGGAGGTGGTGAAAGAGGTGGCTTGAAGGCAGCCGCCCCTCAAGATGTAGGTGATTGGAGACAGCAGCACGACGGGGTATAAATGGTTGGCAGCACGTCAGGATATAGGTAGTTGGAGACGGCAGTAAGGCAACAGCAGCAAGCCGTATGGGTGGCTGGAGACGGCAATAAGGCAGCAGCAGCAGACAGTCAGCGACTCAACAGAGGCTCGCAGGATCCCGGGGCAGTGCGGCTCCGGGATAAGGCCTTTAGGTGAAGCTTCTTCTTTCAGAGCTGAAGTGAGACTCCCGAATTTCAGAAATGTTCCGCTCTTATACCCTTTTTGGAGAGTTCTAAAAATTATTTAAATTAAAAGCAATTTTTGTGAATGGCCAAGAAGGAAAAAGTATTTTTTGTAAAAGTATTGAAGCAAACATATCAGACCGCTAACGAGTTTGAATGGACATTGCCATGACAGACAGATAAACAACAACACCGCAATATGTCAGATTTTGGTTTCAGGCTCGTAATAGAGAAATCAACAAGATCACATTGCCAAAACTACATAACAGCGATAGATAAAAAGGTAGCGCACCAGCGCGCACGAAGCCCGAGATTGCAGAGTTTCGGAGAAAGCCAAATACAAGGTCACCCAAGGTAAGCCCCTTCGACATTGATTTAGAAGTGCTGGTAGTGTGAAAATACGAAGTGAAAATGATTTGTTATTGTGTTCTTATGGTTTAAAACGTTACAGGGTCCTATGAAAATAAAGGTGATACGAAATATCCAGAGATATATGAGATGAATGCAGCCCATCAACGCAGACTGGAAAATGGCATGTAAGTAGCATAACACTACAATCGTCAGCAATCAAGAATTTTTCAAAAACATCGAAACGAGACAAGCGATATACAACATCGGACAGATAATCAGACGAGAGATAATTAACGCGGACAAGATAAAATTACCGGAGGATATAACGGTGCAAGATCTCATCCGAGGTGAATGCGATTCTGTGCCACCGTTGCTATCGTATCTCTTGCAGTGTATCATTTGCGGTGATAGTAAAGGCGTAAGTCAATCTCGTCATGAATTAAAGAGATCCTCGCGCGACTTAAAAATGTTTTCCCTCGGTCAGGACATTATTTATGCAGCTACGAACGGCAATATTAAAACCTCGAACCATGTCATTCTGGGAATGGCGTTAAAGAGTCTCTCGAGCAGCAGGAAAATTGTCGACCTTGTCAACAAATACGGTCACTGCTGTAGCTACAATGTCATCGAAGAGCTAGAGACTGAGCTGACATTCACATCAACGCAACAGAACAAATTATGTCCCGAAGACATAATTCTCGCCGATAATTTGTGTACTGGAGTCGCGTTCGATAACTTCGATCGGTTCGTCGATACTCTCACAGGTAAAGACACTCTCCACGACACTGTCGGGATAATTTACCAAAATATTAGGTATATTTTGGTGACGCAAATTTTACCGCTCCAACCGACGCTTCTGTACAAAGTGATGATACTGCAGCCGCTTCTACAGATGAAACGCCGCGACGTCGAAAAAGAAGAAGATGTTTCGACGCTATCGTCAACGAAATCGTGCCTTACACGAAAAAACCAAAAATCGATTCCTACTTCTCAACTCCCAGTATAGGTCAAATCTCAATCAAACCTGAAGTTTTTAAGACGTGGAGGAACCTTGATCTTGCTTGGCTTTTTTCACACAAACTGGACATTCCCGATACCCCTATGTGGACTGGGTTTAATAGCCTCATAACTGAAGACACCTCTGCTTTGCAGAAAGTATCGTATTTGACGCCTATCAATGCATCTCCTACAGATAATTCCGTAGTGCACCTCACTTTGAAAATGGCTCAACAAGTAGCTGAAGAATGCAGTTCGGAATACATGCAAGTGACGTGCGATTTAGCTATTGCAAGAATTGCATTCGGAATTCAGTCCCAGGAAGCGCCGAAATTCGATAACGTTTTCATACATCTCGGCGGATTTCATATAATGATGTCATACTTCAAAGTTATCGGCTCTTTCATTGAGGATACCAATATTCTGGTGGACAGTGAAGTTTTGGCGAATGGTTCATTGAAGGGTTTCATTTCAGGTACAAATTTCAATCGATGCAAAAGACTACATCGCTTGCGTTTCAAAAACTGCATTTCAATACCTTCGTCGACCGTGAAAAAATTGTCATCGAGAAATCAATTGAAGATTATTTGTTTCAATTACAAAAGCAACGTTCAACGACGCCTACAATAGAACACGAAGCAACTCTCGAATTGTTCGAGAAGTATGACAACTTTACCGAACAAACATTGCAAGGAAAGCATGGACTAACTGCTCAGTTTTACACCGTTTACATCCGATTAGTGTCCTATGCTGCTGAACATGCTCATCAAGAGTATCAGAACCGGAGATCTGAAAATGTATGTTTACATTCTTGCAAAAATCACAAACTTTTTCTTCGCGTTCAATCACCAAAATTATTCTCGTTGGCTGGTATATTATGTCAGCAAGCTGTGCAGGATCGACGAAACCCATCCAGGACTGCGTTTCTCATTAGAACAAGGATTATTCGGAGTACGAAGAACGGAGAAATCTTTTTCCAGAATACCTGTTGACCTGACTTTGGAACAAACGATTAACGGCGAAGCAGCTCGGAGGCTAATCGGAATTATTCACATGACAAATTCGGTGGCTGCAAGGCAACGTTGGGCAATAAATCACAGTGCTCGAGCTCGAATAATATCACATGTGCTGAAAACCGCTGGAATCGCCAAGAATCAGGATATCACCTCGGAACTGAAGAGTTCTCGCATTCGAAAGAGTCACCAGCAAGTTGAAAAATTTACAAGGGCTTTACAACAATACATGAATCCTTTCGACAATTCGTTAGACGCTGATAAGTTGTACAACATCACAACTGGAGAAGCTGCTGCACAAAATACCACTGACTTTCTGCTCAACGTCGAATCTCGAGGAGAAACTTTGCGCGATAATTTCATAACCGAGGTAATAGAGAGACATGCACGTTTTCAAGAACCAATAAAAAAGAATCCAGTCTTCACATTCAGCACGGTAAAGAAAAAGAAAAAAGTTGTACTCGGTGGCAAGGTTCAAGAATTGAGGCTACAAAGAGACTTATTTGGGCGGCTTTTAGCTTTGTCCTTGGAAAAAAAAATAAGTATCTAAAAAGTGTTGTGTTACCTGATAACCCCAATGCCGCTATCACTTTGTCACATGGACGGTACAATAAATAAAACCGACAAATCAGCATTGATGCGAGACCTTGAAAAAAAAAATCGAGAGCACGGAGCCAGAGTCTACAGATGTTTTGATTATCGATGGGTTCTTTTTACTGCACACCTTAAAAGACATACCACGAACATTTGGAGATATCTCGAAAAAAAATTTGCACATTTTGGGATCGATCTGATATTCGACAGGTATTTCTGCCCGTCGATCAAGGACACGGAGCATGGATTGCGAGAAAACGTTAAATCGACCGATTTTCGAATCTTAGGACCGCAACAATCGACCTTCCGATTTCGCTAAAGAATTGAAAAACATCAAATTCAAAGATGCTCTGGTCAAATGTATTATCAACAATTGGTCAGAAAAAGACATGGCGCACATAATCGCAAACAAAATCATCAAAATCAATCACGACATGTGTTATGAATATTCGGTGAAAGGTGGTTTTGTTATCCAAAAAATCAACGAAGATTTCTCTTGCCAAGAACACGAAGAGGCAGATACGAAGATCGTTTGCCATGTCTGCCAAATGAAACAACGGGGTCAAGTAACGATTCGATGTTCAGACACCGATATATTAATAATAATGCTCGGAAATATGGAATTTGTAGAAAGTGTCGTCAAATTTCTATGGATGTTGGTGTTGGCAATTCCCGGCGTTACATTGATGTTTCACGTTTATACGAGACATTGGGATCCACTCTGGCAAAATCTTTACCTGCTTTCCATGCAATGACCGGCTGCGATTATAATCCCGCGTTATATCGCAAGGGTAAAAAAAGACCATTGACGATGCTGAAAAATTCGAAACGCTATCAAGAAGCTTTCGGTGATTTGGTAGCTATACTTCTGATAGTGACAAGGTATTCCCCGTTTTGGAAGAATTCACGTGCAGATTGTACAACGAAAAAAAAATAACGTCGATTTAGCTCGACTCAACACTTTTTAGAAGACATATAAAATTAAAAACGACGATGCTTCGACAACTCTGAATCTCCAGTTATCCAATTACGACGCCTGCAATCTGCCACCATGCAAAACAGAATTGGAGAAACATTTATTACGAACAAAATATATTGCACAAGTCTGGAGCAACGCTCATACCAAAACGCCAACCGAACTGAACCCTGCAGATTGCGGATGGTATGAAGACGAGGGACGATTTCAGTTTTCGTGGTTCTCTGGCAACCAACTACCTGAGTTGAGCAACGTTAATTTGGACGACAAATCATCATCCACAACAGGTACAGTTTACATGGCTTTTGCTGTTAATTTCATAAATAAGTTCGTGATTTTTACTAACGATGTTTATTTTACAGAAGAGGACGTTGAAGATCTCCCGAGCGACGTCGAGAGTGATTTCGAAGACGACGATTCCGAATCCGACAGCGATTGAATACGAGAATATTTTGTAACTTTGAATAAACAGTTTTTTTTCAACTTCATCCCAGTTTCCTTTTGTGCGATTTATTTCAGTCCTTCAACTTCAATGTTACGGTTTCGGGTAAATTCTTTGTTAATTATCATCTAATAAATTCAGGGTCGCAACGTATTCATTGGTTTGTAACAGAGAATTCAAGATGCCTCAATACGATTTTTAAATGATATCTGAGTATCGAAAAGTTGTCTGATAGAGAAGGTGCTACACTTAATTTGTCTGATATAATTTTTTTGCACATGTGGACAGCTTATTTTATCATGTCCAACAATTTTCAGACATATTGCTATGATACCGATCGGTAAAATTTGTTAACATTTTCAAAACGGTCTCAAAATTTAATGCGTTCACATTTCCGTCTGAAAATTGTTTTTTTCGTATCAAATAACCAAAATTTACTAATAAAAAAGATTTTCAGACGTATTGCTATGAGACATTTTTTTTGTCTCATTTTTAATTTTTTTAAGTTATTTTACGGGTTTGCGCTACACCACTAACGTCTGAAAAATATGTTTCCAGTATCTCAGAACTATCATTCAACTACAGTCTGCAAATCAGACATATTGCTATGATGCAGTTCGGTAAAATTCTTTGAAAATTTTGAAAATTCGGTCAGATCAAACGCTACGCGGAAAATGTCTGATATTGGTATTTTCGAGTTCAGGATAATCGTATCTATCGATTTGATGCGGTTTTCGCCGTATTGCTGTGAGACAAAAATTTTGGTCGTGGGCTCTCGTACTATCAGGACAGAGGAAAAGAAGAGGACACAAAAAAGGGCTGGTGAGGCTACCAAAATACAAAAAAAAAAACGCGCAGAAGGACAGAACAACCAGTAACAGAAGACCAAAGAAGGTCATCAATATAGTGTGTCTAAAAGTTAATAGATATATATGTATATTGTTGTTAGTAAACCAGAGACAATTATAAAGGTAACCAGGAAAAAATATTAAACAAATGAAAAGAGGGGAAGATAAGGTAGATCAGATCAGGATAGCAGAATACAAACCGAATTGGTGTTATGGTGAGTAGGCTTATCAAGGAGGCCAGACATCAGAGTGACCAGATTTCTGCGATTTTAGCAGAATACGATGTCCAATTTACAGCTCAGAATTAAGACGCAGGATGAAAAAAGTTGGCAGTTTTTAGCAGAATTTAGAAAATTTTAACACTTTATCAGCATAACGTCAAATTAATTTATTGTATGTGGTAAGTATGTCGGAGAAAAAGTACAAAACTACAGGTAATTTTGGCAAAATGTTTCTTTCATACTGGCAATACTGTTTTGCGGGGGATTTCCCTATACTTATTTTCGTTCGCCAGTTATCCATTGATAATATAAACAATGGTCATACCGGTCGTAACTAGTCTCAGTGTCGGAAGTGTTGTGCAAGCGCAAAAATGAAATGAAAATACGAACAGAGCTACCGCTCCGAGTGGGAGGAGGATGCACTCTTTTCATCCTGGCTCTCAAGAGCCAGGGATGACTCAAATGCAGCATTCTGTAAATCGTGTAATTTAAAATGTAATTTAAAAACGCCTTTCAGTTTTAAAAGATCATAGTCAGTCAGCCATACATAAAAAAGCATGATTGGATGCTCTGGACAGTCATCGGTAAGCGAATCGACTTATTTTTACAAACTATTTACTTCTGTTGGCAACTGGCAACATTATGTTAAGTTTTTTATTACCTTTTAATTGTGTGGTTTCCGTTTCCCTTTTTTACTTGAACTTCAACTCCAACATGTAGTGTGTGCTTGCACGGAATAAATTCATAATTAGCAGAAAACAAAAAAAAAAAAAAAAAAAAAAAAAAAAAAAAAATGAAAATGTCTCGGAAGCTGAGGAGTTTTACTTCTCCACGCTTGCGAAAATTGACGAAGCCCTTAGGAAAACAACGCCGCAAACATCGACGCCGACGGCAAATCCCCCCATGGCACGAACGAAACTGCCAAGCATAGAAATTCCACCGTTCACAGGTAAATACAGTGACTTTCTCCAATTTATGAATATATTCCACTCTGTGATCCATAATAACAGCAGTCTAGATAATGTGCAAAAGCTGTACTACCTTCGCAATTTTTTGAAGAACGAACCTCTTGATTTGATCAAGAACCTCCCTATCTCTGAGGAAAGTTATTCAGAAGCGATTGAAATTATCAAAGATAGGTATGAGAATTCTGGGCTCATTGTAAATGATCATGTCATGCAACTTCTGGACATAAATCCTATAAAAAGTTCTGCGCAATCACTGAGAAGCTTTGTGTCAAATGTCAAACAGAATATTGCTGCAATAAGGAATTTGGATTCTACGGTTGACACTTGGGATCCATTACTAATCTGCATTCTCTCCCGCAAATTAGATTCCTACACATTAAAGGCATATCAAATGGACCGTGACGTCAAACAAAAGCCCAAGGTAAAAGACTTTCTGGAGTTTCTGGAGCGCAGAGCTCTGGCACAGGAGAATGTTGATGCCAATGGCCAACAGACACCAAACAACTACAGAAGCAAAATGCCCACCGCTGCTGTCAACATAACCACTAAGCAGGATAATCCAGACAGACTGCCATCATCATGTAAGTATTGCACAAAATCTTCACACAGACTGTATAATTGCCCCAAATTCAAGTTGATACCAGTAGCTGAAAGAGTCACATACATAAAAGAAAACAAACTGTGCAACCGATGCCTCAATTTCCACTCCGGAAAATGCCGGTTCCACTTCAGGTGTAATACCTGCAAAAGAAATTCACACCATACTCTTCTCCATACAGAAGAGAGTGAGTCCCCAGTGGTTTTGCTTACAAATAACATGTGTAATAACCAGACTTTGCTCCCAACAGCGAATATAAGGCTAGTAAGTCCTGATGGGAAGGTTTTACATATCAAAGCCCTGCTTGATACTGGATCACAGGTGTCATTTGTCACTACAAAAGTGATTAAAAGGTTGGGCATTCAACCAAAAGAGACGAATATGAATGTGATTGGAATAACCAAAGTGAATAACAAAATAAAGTACAGTGTTCCGCTTGAAGTACATTCTCTCGCTCAACTTTTCAAGCTAACTGTCAATTGCAATGTAGTTGAGCAAATAACGTGCAAACTCCCTCAACAGAAATTCGAGCAATTTGAAATCCCATCTCGAATTCAATTGGCAGATGTAAACTATAACAATCCGAGCGAAATTGATATGCTGATGGGATGTGATGTGTTTTTCCAGGTGCTCCTGCCGACCCAACCACTTCAGCTGCTTAAAAGTGATGGACAAACTGCCACTACTTCTGCTGCTGCCCCGTGCTTAATCAACACGCGATTTGGTTATGTGGTAGGAGGTGCAATACCTGCTTTAACTACTCATCTATCAAATCAGGTAACCTTACTATGTAATACCTGCAACTCGGACATCAAAGACACCTTGCAACAGTTTTGGAAAACCGAAGAGGTGCCACAGATTTTTTGTGAAAAATCATCTGAAACTGAGCAATGTGAGGAAATCTTCAAATCCACTGTTAAGTCAAAAAACAACCAGTTTCAGGTGGACTTACCACTAAAGGTCCCTCTAGAGCAAGTCAATGACTATCTAGGTGATTCCTTCAACCTTGCTCTCAATAGATTCCTTAACTTAGAGAAAAAGTTGCATAAGAATGAAACATTGTTTCAACAATACAAGAAATTCATTGATGAGATAATTGAACTAGGCCATGGTCACTATGTAGACATTCAGGATTACGATTTTCAAAACGACCCTATCTATTTTCTCCCCCATCATGCGGTCTTGAATGAGAAAAGTGTGACAACAAAATTAAGGGCAGTCTTTGATGGTTCGATGAAGACTAATAAGAAAATATCGCTTAATGACATCCTGCTGAATGGTCCGATAGTTCAACGCGATTTATTTGAAATTCTCATGCTATTTCGCTTTGGTGAGCATATGTTTACTACAGATTTAAAGAAAATGTTCCGATGTGTGAAACTTAACCCCTCACATTCCTCTTTGCAGAACATCCTGTGGAGAGAGAGTCCCAGTACTGAGATAAAGTGCATCAGACTGGATACCGTGACATACGGTCTGAAAAGCTCCAGTTTCCTTGCGACACGTTGTCTGGATGAACTTTCCACTAGGTTCAAAGAGGAACTACCTCTAGCTTCAGCAATATTGCAAAATTCAACCTATGTTGACGACATACTGCATGCTGAAAATGATGTTAACAAGCTCATTGAAGCAAAAGCGCAGTTAATTAAAATTCTTTCAAAAGGGGGATTCCAAGCACATAAATGGTCATCAAATGTTCCTGAAATTCTGGACAATATCCCAAAAAAGGAACTGCATTTCGATAATATCGACTTAGAAAACAACGATTTACATATGAAAACACTAGGTATTCAATTCAACGTAAAAGATGATAACTTCATCATCTCATGCCCAGAGCCTTTTGGCCAAAAGAAAGTAACAAAAAACTTAACATAATGTTGCCAGTTGCCAACAACTTCTTCTGATAATATTTCAGTCACGTAGCTAATAAATTTAAATAAGTGAACAATATTATTTACGCCTTTTATTTAATTTTCTTAATAGCAGATTTTTTGCAGTTTTTCAAAAAAAGTTTAGCAGAGTTATCAGATATTAACCAAGTAGCTAGCTAGCATAATGACAAATTTTAATATGGTCACACTGCCAGACATAACTAACGACTTGAATGCGAATCGCATAAGAAAAAGTCAGGCTCAAGTTACAAATTTTATCAATGGGCTGAATCTTCGAGTAAACCCATTCGATACGGGCCTTCGGGAGGATTTATTGTACAACATATCGACTGGCGAGTCCGCTCTACCGGAAGTTGCAGATGTTTTACTATCCAATTATAGAACTGGGGAAGTGATGCGAAAGGAATTCATTGAAAGTTGTGCCGACGACGAAAACAAATTTTCAACTGCCGTCGTAAAGAGAGCAAAGATACGAAACATTGATACTACCATTAAGAAGCGGAAAATTCAAATAGGTGATAAAGTCAAAAAAAATAAAGTACAGAAAGACCTTTTCGGAAGACTTGTAGCTATTTCGATGGAAGAAAAAGTTGACATAGCCAAGGTATCTAGTATAATTTATCGACTCTATCTATCGAGTAGCAAATATTAAAATGCTGTTGAAAACATTAATAAATCAATGTATAATCATTGCTAACATCTTCAATTATTTCAGGTCCTCACGTTTCCACTATATATAAGGCAGTTTTAACAAAAGCACTCGAGCGTACAGTTGACGACCATGCAGAACCAGGTGCAATAGACGTAATAGTTTACGATGGGTTAATGAAACAATGAAACAAGTTTCAACGACTTTCGGGAATATAGCGTTGAAATATTTATCAACAGTGTGCTCAAGTTCTGCCAAAAGAATAGATATATTCGATGAGTACCGACAGCCATCGATCAAGGCAACGGGGCACATGTTGAGAAATAGTTTCTCTAATGATTTTACAATAAATGGCAGTGAACAAATTCGGTCAAATTATTTGAGAAAATAATTAAGAAACGACAGGTTCAAAACGGCTTTAGTGAATTTCATAATTCAACATTGGACAAGTGACACTGCAGCGGAAATAATAGGCAGAAGAGTGGTGCTCGTGAATTTTGATCAATGTTACAAGAACGTCGCAAAAGATGGTCATGTCACCAGAACAATCGAGGATGATCTGTCTTGTCCAGGGCACGAGGAAGCAGATACAAAAATCATATATCACTTGTGCCACATCGATTCCCAGTCGGATGTCGTTATCAGATGCTCGGATAACGACGTGCTTGTCATTATGCTCGCGAATATATGCAATTTGTTAAGCGAATTGCGTATCTAGATGAATTCAAAGAGATAAATCGAAGTTGATGAGATGCTTTCTCTAAAAGTCTTATGGAAATTTAGATAAACTTATATTATTAACTTCTGTGGGAAACGAGGACACTTCATCTACTCCCAGGAGTAGATACTGATTCGGAGAGTGTGAATGTCGCAGAAAGTTTGCCTACAGATACTGAACAGAAAATAATAACGACTGAGCACTGGGCAAATGTTCAATCAGAAAAAAAATCACGGCATAAGCATGGAGCTTGACAAACTCTGGAAATTACAATGTCAATCTTGATTTAATTAAATGGAACCATTTACAGAGACATGATCTCAAGAAGCATCTCTTTGGAGAAATAGACAAATTTCATGAAAGGAAGAACTTTTATAATGATTCTCATTTATGATTTAATAGATGCATCGTCTTACTCCGATCTTAACTAACCCCTCCAAGGATAGGAGATGATACGTTACCAATTAACAGAACAATAGACTACTTGTCTCAACTTGGTGCTCATCTTTAACTACCACAACTATTCCTCAGCTACTTCAGGTGTAGGAGCCAACTATACTCAGTGTGGCCCATACATATTTTGTCCTTCGAGACGGATTTGCATTCAAATGAGAATTTGTCAACGCCACAATAATATGTTAGCAAAGTATGAATAATACACGTTCCAGTCTGGTATCACCTGGTATCTCCAGATTTCAGTTGTTTCAAAAAACAGCTGAATAGTAGAGTATGGAAATGTACTTGATGGTGTATTATTGCTAGCATGTGTACTGCAGCTTCAATCGAGGCGAAATTCACTGAGAATAAAGTATTCTTATCATGATCGACAGAGAGACTAACCGAACTAAAAATATATGAGCGGTAACAGATAAGGTGTGTAGTATATTAACGGGTTTAAGAACACCGATCTGGATAACTTTCCAGCGCCACAAACAAACAATTATTTTCAACGAAGGCTTATCAAATACTAAAACTGATTTCTATTCAAAGTTAGTATTTTTCAACGCTACAATGATATGCTAGCAAAATATGAATGATGCCAGTAACACTCCAGTATATCCATATTTCAGTTGTTATATAAAACAACTGAATAATGTAGTTAGGAAGTTTACTTGCTCATGTATTATTGCTGGCAGATGTACTGCAGCTACAATCGAGGCGAAATTCACTGAGAATAAAGTATTCTTATCATGATCGACAGAGAGACTAACCGAACTTAAAATATATGAGCGGTAACAGATAAGGTGTGTAGTATATTAACGGGTTTAAGAATACTGATCTGGATAACTTTCCAGCGCCATAAACAAACAATTATTTTCAACGAAGGCTTATCAAACACTAAAACTGATTTCCATTCAAAGTTAGTATTTTTCAAAGCTACAAAGATATGCTTGCAAAATATGAATGATGCCAGTAACACTCCAGTATATCCATATTTCAGTTGTTCTATAAAACAACTGAATAATGTAGTTTGGAAGTTTATTTGCTCATGTATTATTGCTGGCAGATGTATTGCAGCTTCAATCGATGCGAAATTCACTGAAAAAAGTACTCTTGCCATAATCAAGAGTTTAATAAGTTTAATAAAAAAATAAAGACTAAAAAGGGGAGATATTTCTCAAATGAAGGATTTTTGATCGTCTGGGTTTATAAAGATAATTTGTAAATTGTGGAACGGATTAGGCGGTTAGGCCAAATTAAAAGGAGTATTTTAAAAGATATGATTCGGGAAAACATTCACAATGAATCCCATTTACAAAGATATGCAGAATGGCCGGACAAAACACAAAGCAGCGAACCACAAAGTAACTATTCTTTTTAGCGATGGCTTAACAAATACTACAATTTATTTGCATTCAAAGGAGAATTTGTTAACGCCACAATAATATTTTAGTAGTAAAATATTAGTTTAGAAGAATATTGGATGAGGAGGACCCCTATCAAGATTCAGGCTCGGAGTATTTGGCAACAAGATTACCATCACCAACTGAAATGGATCTACTGGATATTTTAGGTGCACAAAACCACTCTCCAAATATTACTCCACTGCATGCTCACAAAATACCGAACAGCAACGGAAGCCAAGAATGCGAGTACAACAGCCAAGTGAGAAAAAAATATCCGCAAGGTGAAACGTGCAAAAGGGGTGGAATATATAAATACAAAAGCTAACACTGTCCCTTAGAAACATATAAATACAGATATTCCATCCATGTAAATGTGGACAAAAATGCTATGATAAAGTTGTCGAAGAATTCCTTTTGCTGTGCAGCAGCACAGCAAAAGGAATTCTTTGATAGGTTTTATGCCATGAAAAGTTTATATTTTCAGTCATCTTACAATTTTCATTATTGAAAGTGTTACCTAAAAAGAGATCCTCTATTCACTGATCGCCGAAAAATTAAGTCCAGATGCTCCAATACCAGGGGTCTGTTCCAAATTCCGAAATATTGTATACTACTTTATGCAAGGAATTCTTTGCAGGAAAAACAATTTTGCAGTATCTAATGGAAGAATATCAGAGTTTTAAAAACGAAGCTGTCCAGTCCATTTCTACACCACCTATTGATAAAAGGGTCCCTGTCCCTGTCTATAAGGCAAGTGAATAGAAGATGCAACGAGTCAAAGAATTCATTGATAGATTCTTCAAGGGCCTCAAGAAATAGAGTTATATAGTGCGTTATATTAAAGAAAACGTCAAGACTGCAAGATTGATTTTATATTCTGACCAATGTGGTGGCCAGATTCGGAACATTAAAATGGCTACTCTTTGTCAATATATTACTAGTATCCAGACTACTTTTTGAAAAAAAATACCATTTTTTTTTGTAATTCGACATTCATACTTGGCGTGCGTGACTTTGGCTTGATATAAAAACAGAAAAAATACTTGACCGGCCTTACTAATAAAAAAGTTATTCACGGTTTAACTTATTCAGTGTTTTGTCCTTTTCATACGTCGAGTAAATGTCAAATGTCAAAGCAAGACACAGAAAACACAGTTTAAGTTAAACCGTGAATAACTTCTTTTATTAGTAAGGCCGTAAGAGTATTCTAATTTGGGATGATTGGATTGAAGTTATAAAGGCTGCAAGAAAGTCCTTTAAAATTATTTAAAAAAACCTAAGAAGATTTTGTTTCAACGAAAAAACTGGAAAATAATATTACCAATCGAAAACTCACTGCAGAGAAATCAAAAGAAAAGTGGCTGAGTATTCAGTGGCTCCTTTATCACAAGAACCACCCATTTACAATATTTTTTAAATATTCAAATAATCCTGAGGTCTTATTTGAAAAAGTAGACATAGAGAAAATAAATTCTGTTGATATCACTAATTTGCAGCTTGACATATTGTGACCAGAGGGAAAACAAATAAGTGTGGAGAATAAAAAGGATTTGATGGAACTTCTCCATTAAAGAGAGCAAAAAGAAAGCAAAGTAATAAAAGAAGAAAACTTAGAATGGACAATAAATTCATTTGCACTATTAAAATCTGCGGGGCTTGATGGCAATCAGCATGCATATATGGAAGGGAAATCAACAGAAACAGCTCAACGCAACCTAACGTGGAGTGGGTAAAGGTGGAAAGAGCATTAGAAAACAAAGACATTTCCCTGGGATGTTTCTTTGATGTAGAGGGAGCTTTCGACAGGGCAAACTTCCAAGCAATAGAAGAATCCCTGAAGCGGGACGGAATACATGAAGAGTTAGCAAAATGGGTGATAACCATGCTCAAAAACAGGGTGATCACTGCATATATTGCTGGGACTAGATAGTCAATAGGAGCAAATAGAGGATTTCCACAAGGTGGATGCTTATCTCCACTATTGTAGTGACTTCTTAAAGACTCCCTCATAACACGCGTTGCCAACATGAATGTACACCTACAGGTATAGGTATAGGTATATTCAGATGATGAGGCTACTGTTATAATAGGAAAAGTACTAAATGCTATACGAGATATTATGAAGAAAGCAACAGGAAAGGTCTTACGCTGGTGTCAAGAAAAAGTCCTTGGCCTAAACCCGGAGAAAATATTATAATTGTTCCCATTACGTTGAAGGGCAAAATACTAGAATTAGTACGTGAGTACCTAGGAGTGACTTTGACTAGAGAATGAAGTTTGACACTTATGTAAAGTCACAGAGTGCTAAGGCCATTAGTCTTATTCCAATGCAAGAAAGCTGTAGGGGACAGATGGGGAATTAAGCCAGAGATCGGCCATTGGATCTACACGGCAATAATTCTACCAAGGGTTCTGTACGGATCAATGGTATGGTGAAAAAGAAGAGAACTAGTAACGACGAGGAAAGAAATATGCAATGTGCAATGATTGGCATGTCTTATAATCACGGAAGCCATGAGGTTAACATCCACAGCATCCTTACTAACAATGTTCGATCTAAACCCATTGCATGTAAAAGTAAAAAGAACAGCAACTGAACAATGGTATAGATGAAAATGAACAAAGAATGGAAAGGCAACTAACTCCATAGGCACAGGCCATGCCTCCATTGTAGAAACGTCAGGTGGAAAGTTGGCAATGCTAAACTTACTAGGCAAACTACGATCTGAAAAAGAAGGAAATATGATTCGATAAGAAATAGCGAACCCATATAGGAATAAGAGAAAACTGGGAAATAGAAACAGACTAACCGGCTGTAACTTGCTTCACGGATGGCTCAAAAAGAAAAGGCGGCTTTTGCATCATGAACAGCAACAAACAAGACAAATCCATTGCCTTGGGACTTTACGCCAGCGTGTTCCAAGCGGAAATCTACGCCATAATGAAGTGCGCTGAAGCACTACGGGAAACATCAGAAGTAAAAAACAAGACAGTAGTAATTTCTTCTGAGTCAGGAAGCTTTAAAGGCGCCTAGGCAACCAATGAATAAATCTGCACTAGTCAAAGAGTGTAAGGCAAGTCTTAACTCTTTGGGAAAAACATCAGAAATAATTATCGCATGGGTCATGAACGGATTCACGGTAGCTAAAAAGCAGATAAGCTGGCAAGAAACGGCGCTGATAAGCGTTTTATTGGACAAGAAACAAGATTACCTATATCAGGGTCTGTCACAAAGAACATCTCCAACACGATATAATAATATATATAATATAATACCTTGGACACTATTTACACACATTGATCTAGCCCCAAACTAGGATTCCCTGTATCTTGGGTACTAGACAACGATACGCATACTTAAATAGATAAATATTATACTTAGATAGATAAACAACCATGACTAGGGTACAAACATTCGTTCTCATCAAACAAATATTTGCCCCCACCGGGACTCGAACCCGGGACCCTTGGTTTCGTAGGCAGCGTCACTGCCGACTCGGTCATTCGGGTCGTCAAACTAATAACTACGCGAGAAGCGAACTTGTGTGTGCGAGTGGAAGAACACCAAAGACTGTAAACAGTCTAAGATGTTTATCTTCAGGAAAGACCCCAAAAAGGCTAAGTATTTACTTAATCTCATTAGGGGAACTTAGCAATTCTGGTAGGTGTGGTGACAGGTCACTGCATACTAAATAGACACCTATCATTATGAAGACTTGTACATGACCCATCATGCCCTCACTGTGGCTTGGAGGGAAGTAGCCAGGACTTCTTGGGAGAATGCGTAATGTATTCAAACATAAGATGGCGAACACTAGGGATGGATAGCATTAAAATATATGGCTTGTCAAAATTAAAGTTTAGCGACATCCTAGAAATCATTAAGCGAATAAGATGATTTGGGGAGGGACATCTGTTGAACCAACAGTAACCAGTGCCCAAACACTGGGATTTGGGTGAAATAGTCACAATAGAGGACCGATCACCCGCCTGTGGATCAGAGGGCGTCCCACCTCATCATCGTCATCATACATTCCCCCGGTATATCATGACTTTTATACCAATATGAGAGGAGGAGAGTATATAAATTTTTAATAATAAATCATTTGAATTTACTGCTTTATTTTTCTTCAATTAATCTGGAACTCCAAATGCCAGAGTGGCCTATTGAGAATAAATTAATGAATAAGATGCTTAGGGTTAATAAAATCACTAAAAGATAAATAGCCTTACTAATAAAAAAGTTATTCACTGTTTAACCTGTAATATATATTGTTTTGTCCTTTTCATACGTCGAGTAAATATCAAATGTCAAATCAAAACAAAACACAGTGAATATTTTTTTTGACGTGATAACGTCTTTAAAATCGTTTTAGTCGGGTGACATGTTCAGAAACTTGTGTCACACCAAAACCTCACGAGCGCGATCGCAGGTATAACGAGAGAGAGACGGACCGATCTCCCGTCTCATCTCGAGCGCTGCCAGTCATTCCGTGAAACTTGTCACGCGGAATCCTCACGAGCGGAGGCTGGCATAGCGTTCGAGTGAGTGGACCGATCTTCCGTCTCTCTCACTCTAGCGGCATACAAACCCTTTATCACGTAAACATCGCGATCGTAAACCTACTTTACAAACAACCAATTTTATTTTTTATTAACAGATTAAGACAGCAAATAATGGAAAAATATATTTATTTACTAAAGAAAAAAGAACTGCCCTAATTTAAAATAATTGTATATTTTAAATCAGGGCACATTATTACTATTTAATACTGCACTCTTGTCAAAAGTCAAAGACAGTTATTTATTACTGTAGCTATTTGCATATACTTAGCAAAAGTTAGTTTTTGCCTCTCTACATTAGACCACTGTGGGAGAAGAAGGGCGTAGAAACTCCCACAGATTGATTTTTAGATCCCTTTTAAAAATTGGTTATGCCTAATACAAATATTCCAATATTAATTATTATGATAAATAAGCATGAATGAATCATTACAAAATGAATAACAGCAAGGTCTGTGTTGAGCTATTTATATTAAGCCCATACAGTCCATCATTTAAGTTATCTTCAACATTGTAATATCCCTTTTTCGACAGTCGCTTTAACATGCTTTTTAAATTGCTCAAATGGCAATTTCAAAATCCGGGTATCTTATTGTAGTAGAGAATGAACTGACCCTTGAAAGAATTGCTAACGCAACTGGTATATGATTATTTCTTAGGTAAATATTGCAGCTATCGCTAAGTTTGGAAAATGTTGTAAGGTTCTTGCGAACATACATTATATTTTAGAAAATAAATTGACTAGCTACAGTTAGTATGTCAATTTTGTTAAAGCTCTCTGAAGGAGTCTGTTCGTTTTAAATTATAAATTGCTCGAATAGCTCTTTTCTGTAAAATCAAATAGTTTGAATATCCGCTGCTGTCCCCCACAACAAGATACCAAAGAACATGACCCTATGAAAGTAATTAAAATATACCAGCCTAGATGTAGCCACATCCGTGTTTTGTCTGATGTTCCTAACAGCGTAAGCCGCAGAACTTAATTCACTAGCTAATTTATCTATGTGGGGTCTCCACTGCAATTTGCATTCAATAGTTATTCCAAGCAACTTTGAATCATTAACTACTTCTAACGTGTTGCTGTCTAACACACTGGTATCAAATTGCCTGAAATTTGGAATTGAAAATTTTATACACTTGGTTTTACCACCATTTAACAATAAATTATTAACTGTGAACCAATTCAAGGTCAAAGACAATACACCATCATCAAAAACTTCTTTTTTCATTCAATTTTGAAGACCATTGAATTATCACCAGCAAACTAAACTATGACAGTCAATTCCTCCACCAAGAAAGGCAGATCGTTAAAATATACCAGGATTAAGAAAAGGCCTAATATGGAACCTTGTGGAACGCCAATTTTTTCACCCGATCCATCAGATTTAACGCCGTTGACTTCTGCCTTTTGAATTATATTGCTTAAGTACTATCTTAGTAGATCCAACGCTTTATTTCTAACTCCGTAATGATTTAATTACATTAATAGCGTATTATGATCAACACAAGCAAATGCCTTCGACAGATCGCAAAAAACTCCGATAGCATCCTGTATCATCTCATGTAGAATAAATATGAGATATAAGGGTAATATCTGTATCCGTAGTCGATTTCAAAAAATTCAAAATTCAAAAATTCAAAATTCGTTTATTCAAATCACATATTAACACAAATAGTAGGACTCCCCTGGTAAGTTTACAGAAACCCTGTGTTAGGGGAGACCGCACCTTCCACATTGGAGCGTCGTCGGCAGAGCCAAGAGCACGAGCAACTAACAAGTCGGAAAAGTGCTCGACTTCAGATAAAAATTAAATTAAATAGACCTATTTATCGATGTATATCATAGGAACTGGCAGTTAAAAGAAGTACCACTTTCCCGACGTGCCACTCATGCTTCCGTCTCATGCCTTAAATAAACCGGAAAAAAAATCTAATATTTTTGCAAGAAAATGATTTAGGCTAGTACGAGGTATGAAAGAGTATTGTAGAACCAAATAAAATTCAGTGCTCGTAGAACAATACTTTATTAATCACTTAAAAATAAAATTACTCTCGATAGCTATCTTAAAAGCCCTCTGCAACGACCGTCCGCGTCGCGTACCCCGACGCCCCCCCCAACCCCGCGACCTCGCGCAGCTAGTGCTGCCCTCTCCTTCTAGTTTCGGGTATTAACGTCTTTAGATTCTAACAGTTCGGCCATCTGCAACCATTACACGACCCGTGTATTCAATTAAGCGCTTTCACTTAGTTAGAATTTAAAGATTGATCAGTTATTGACCACACTTGAATCTACCCGAAATTAGATTTAAATATACAATTGACATATATTCAGCGATTTTAATCGCTAATGTTGGTACAAACTATTTCTTATCTGTATTTAAATAAGATCACAACCATGTCTTTTAATAACTATAGATGACGCACTTAGCTTCTAGTTTGTAACAACTTGAAAAACAAAAGATCAGATAAGTACCAATAATAGAAATGGGGCAAGTCGCTTCTACCTTGCAACCACATGAGACCATAACATCGGACACAATTAATATAAGTGGGGCAAGTCGCTTCTACCTCGCAACCACATGAGACCTTACAGACACAAATAATATAAGTGGGGCAAGTCGCTTCTACCTTGCAACCACATGATACTATAGCATCGGACATAATTAATATAAGTGGGGCAAGTCGCTTCTACCTTGCAACCACATGAGACGGTAACATCGGACATAATTAACATAAGTGGGGCAAGTCGCTTCTACCTTGCAACCACATGAGACCATAACATCGGACATAATTAATATAAGTGGGGCAAGTCGCTTCTACCTTGCAACCACATGATACTATAGCATCGGACATAATTAATATAAGTGGGGCAAGTCGCTTCTACCTTGCAACCACATGAGACGGTAACATCGGACATAATTAACATAAGTGGGGCAAGTCGCTTCTACCTTGCAACCACATGAGACCATAACATCGGACATAATTAATATAAGTGGGGCAAGTCGCTTCTACCTTGCAACCACATGATACCATAACATCGGACACAATTAATATAAGTGGGGCAAGTCGCTTCTACCTCGCAACCACATGAGACCATAACATCGGACATAATTAATATAAGTGGGGCAAGTCGCTTCTACCTTGCAACCACATGAGAATCAATACCAATACCACAAACGTCGGAGTTCTAGTGCCCCTCTGTCACACCATTTCACGCATGGATCATAAGATATATATCATATTCTTAATATGCACATGGCATTAATAGATTTATTTATTTATTATTAACATTTTTTTTTTTATATATTACAATAATATTTATTTTATAATTACTAAATATTAGAACTCTCACATGCGGTTTCCTCATCACTACTTGTGTTATCACTAGACCTATCAAAATGCATCCATGGTTTCATTTTGTCGACCGCCACTACGGCTGAGTAACGTCGATTTCCTTTTCGTGTGATGGGCGTATCTTCTATTTGATATCTGTCATGTCCTAACGCTGCTGTGACTCGATACGGCCCTTGAAATTTAGGGATGAGTTTTCTACTCTGACCCACTGATGGAATTTCGCGTTCGAGACTGATTAAGTCATCTGCTTGGAACCGTTTAGGTCCACATGCCTTCTTGTCATAATATTTCTTTTGTTTCTCTTGATATTCCGTAACGTAATCAATTAGCTTTTTGCGTCTGTCTTCTACTGAAAGGGCGTTGTCTATATTTCTATTATCTATGCATGACTTGATTCTACCTTCCGTAATACCTGTTAGACCAGTACCGAACAACGCTTCAGCTGGTGTCATACCAATACCCTTGTTTAAAGTATTGTTTAGACCGTGTTGGATGTCCGGCACGTGATGTCCCATTTCTTCTCGTCAACTCCAGTACATTTTGCCGTCAGTGCCTCTACGAGCGTTCGGTTATACCTCTCAACCTGCCCATTAGCTCTAGGGGTTGCCACTGCATTGATGATGTGTTTAACTCCGATCTTATGTAAGAACTCGGGAGAATTTATGGCTAGTAAAGCAAGATCCCCTATCGGATATAACCCTCTTAGCAATACCGAAAACACTAAAATACTCACGCATCTTGTCTATCACTATCGATGTCTTTGTACTCTTTACAGGTTTGAGTATGATATACTTACTGAAAGCATCTATAATTACCAGTAAGTGTGTATTCCCTTTTGAACTCTTGACAAATGGTCCGACATGATCAATATGAAGAGTACAAAATGGTTTGTTTTCTTTGGGTATGGGGTGCAAGTATGGCTTCTTCTTTGATGATGACTTTGTGTAAGCGCATTCAAGGCACGAATCCACATACTTTTTTTTTACAAAACGTCTCATTTTACTGAACCAATAAGTGTCCTTCACTTTTGCTAAAGTTTTCTCGAATGCGAAATGACCTATATCATCGTGACATTGTTTGAGAATCTGCCAGCGCACCCCTTTTGGAACCGTCCAACGTTCTCTTTGATCAGTTTTTAGGTATAATATGTTATTTCTCACTACAAAATTATTTTTCACGTCAACTACATTTTCAGATTGGGGGTCTCTAAGGATTGCAATTTTCCGTTGTATTTCGGTGTCAGAGCTTTGAACTGTGCTTAGCCAGTTAGCATTATCAGTCTCGAGCTCGACTATCGTGTTGACCGCGTCATCGTAGTATAAGGCGGGTTTCTACTCAACGCATCTACGTGACACATGGATTTGCCTGGACGGTACTCAATGCTGAAATTAAATTCTTGCATGGCTATCCACCATCTCGCGACACGCGCTATAAGATCACGTTTTGCAAAGGTCGCTCTCAACGAATTACAATCTGTGTAGATCTTAAAATCTATGCCTAACAGATAGACACGAAATCTTTCCAGCGAAGCTATGACCGCCAACGTTTCCAACTCATATGACGTCATATGTTGTTCATCAGTAGTCGTTTGCCGACTGAAGTATGCTACAGGCTTCAATATTCCGTTTTTGTCTCTTTGCATTAGAATACCGGCTACACCTATTTTACATGCGTCCGTATGAAGTTCAGTGTCGGCCTTATGATCGTACAGTGCTAATGTTGGTTTCTTTAGTAACTCTGCTTTTAAAGTATTGAATGCCTGAAGTTGTTCAGGTCCCCACACCCAGCTAACGTTTTGTTTTAGTAATGCAGTGAGAGGCTTAGCGATAACAGAAAAACCTTTCACGAAGCGCCTAAAGAAACTACACAGCCCAATGAATTGCCTTACCCTATGTTGGTCAGTTGGTTCGGGGAAATCTCTGACAGCTTCGATTTTCCGTGACCCAGGTTTGATGCCTTCAGCGTTTAACTCGAACCCCAGGTAGTCTACTGTCTTGCTGAAGAAACAACATTTCGATAGTTTCAGAGTTAAACCAGACTGCTGTAACGTCTGCAAAACAACTTCCAGATTTCTCAAACCATCGTCTAAAGTATGGGACGGTATGATGATGTCGTCCATATAAGCTGACGCGACTTTACCAGCAGCCGGAGTTGTACCGACCGTACTTGCTTGATCAACTAAAGAATTTGTGTTATTAGTATTTATGGGAGTAATCTGTTCGAGTTCTGCCTTATCCATTACCATATTTATCATTCGCATGAACGTAGACGGTGCATTCGCCAGTCCAAATGGCATACGATTGAACTCGTACTGCCCATCAGGAGTGACAAATGCCGTTTTGTGGCGATCAGATTCATTTATCGGGATTTGGTAGTACCCTGATGCCAAACCTAACGTCGTATAAAAATTGTATCCCGCTAAGTCATCTAGCTGATCATCGATCCGAGGCATCGGATAGTTTTCTTTAATGGTCTTTCTATTTAATGCCCGATAGTCTATGCAAAGTCTGACATCGCCTGTCTTCTTTTTCACTAATATTATTGGACTAGCGTATGATGAGGTAGAGTGACTGGCCACTCCACAATCAACCAGTTCTTTGACCATTTCTCTAACCTTTTCCCTTTCGCAAAATGGTAAACGATAGGGTCTGTATACTACCGGTTCATCATCCTTCAAGCGAATGGACATTTCTACTAGTTCCGTTTTTCCAAGTTCCGGCAGGTGGAACGCAAAACAAGTCCTATATTTGTTAAGTAGTAATAGGAGTTTTGTTATAGTAGTTTTACTCATGGTACCATCAGATGTTATGTCACTTTCTACTATCGGTCGCAGACATTCAGATTGTTCAACCCTAAACACTTCACAGTATTCTTGCTTCTAAGTGTCTAATTGCGCACGCTTACATTTAGCTAAAACTGCCTTCAATATATACATCACCCGTGAACGAACTATCTGTGTGAATATTAACTATAGTAAGACCGTTAATAGTTACATCTGCCGAGCATATCAGCTTGACAGTATTAATTTTCTCCTTCGCTGATTTAATACTCAAAGTATTACTATTTTTTTTTCAACAATAATGTGAGGTTGTTCAGTGAACGTTTGGCCAATCAGTAGAGGAACACGCATAAAATTATCTGGCACTATATACACTTCAACTTTTGCAGTGACGGAATCCACTTTTAATTCTACTAAACTCTTACCCAATGGTTTCACTACGGCCTCACCAAACCCTTTGAGTGTCATCATTGTATTACCTGTACTCCAGTTCAGGATGGCCTGTTCTGCTCCAGTAACACTAATCATTGTCGCAGAGCTGCCAAAGTCTATAAAGGATTTAATTAGTTGGCCATTTACACTGGCTTCTTTATAATATTTAGAAGATTCGGGTTGTACATTGATGCACATTACTGGTTTGGTTTCTGAACCATTATTTCTACATTTTTCTTTCACTTTATTGCGGGTTTGGGACATTGTGACTTGTAATGGCCCAACTCTAGAGTTAAAACATTTAATGTTGCGGTTTTCGCGGGAAACTTTACTAACTGCTTGCCACTTTCGGCTTGACCGGACAATTTTTGACACTTTTCAAATAAGGTAGTAATTGGTCGGGAGTGTCAAACCTAGCAGCTTCCGCACCTAGCCTAACACTTCGATCCTCTACTCCTAAGACAATGCAGTCAACTGCTTTCCTCCCTTTTATACCACAACGGTTTAGTAATACAAGTTTTTTTTTTTTAATAATACTCTTCTAGTGACTCATTAAACCTAGCTCTTACATCCAGCATGGTGGTGAGGAGTTGACCATAGTTTTCTTCACTCGGGAATGCTAGTTTCAGTTTGCTTTGCCATTCTGGCCATGAATATAACACTGTGGTCAACCCCTCATACTACTTCTTGGCCAGTCCTTTTAATTTTGAAAGTGCAAAATGAATCGTCTGTGTATTTGACCAATCATATATGGCTGCACACTCATTGACTTTGTGCAACCACATTTCAATTGTTTGCACCTTACAGGCTGGGTCAAATTCCGATATTTGATTATTATTTGATAATTTATCTGTACTTATGGCTTTTAATGCCTTTACTAGGTGCGACAGAGGACACTATCACTTTTTGGTTTAGGTGTACACGGCTGTGACTACGGGAATGTACATGACGTGTGACAATGCGCGATCGTCTGCCTGACGAAACACCTCCACGGCTGCGACTGCGTAATTGTCGTGATTTGCGTGCACGGACACGGTGGCTGCCAACTCACTTCGGCTACGAGTACGACTGCGTGATGTTGATCTGCGTGTACGCCGCCTTGACTCCCGCTGTCGATGTCCACTAATAGCTTCGTTCCAGCTGCAACTGCGGCTGCGTGGAAGGGTGCGGCGCGTACGCCCCTCGCGACTACGTTGGCGGCTGTAGTTGCGACTTTGCAGATGTCTGCTACCCGACGACATCGGCAGCGGTGGCGTGTTTACTTCACGCGAATGCCGTTGGTCACCCTCATTTGGCATTTTGATTTGACACACCCGCTGAAACAGATTACTTTCGGACAATACTTGTTTGTTTTCGTCGTAAAACACAAAACAGGAAAAATATTGAAGTATGGTTGAGCTTGTCAATTTTTTTTTTTTTTTTCACAGATTACTTAATGTCACATGCAGGACAGAACGACCCAAACAATTGTTGGTTGAATGGATCCAACTTGCGCATTAAATGCCATCTAGTGTCAAATAGCGGAACGAAATCGCGGTCGTCGTTCGACCCAGTAATATCGTAATTTTGTTGAAATGTTAGGTTATTTTACGAAACGGTTGAGATTGCAATATTTACAAGCACAATAATTAATTACAGTTCTCAACACTCTCGTGAAAACTAACAAAATTACAAAACAAATCCAAATAATGGTAATATTCGCGACAAAATACCAACTATTATGACAGGATTTTGGCAACTTACGTGGGTTTTCCAAGTCGAATCGTAGATTCGATATGTTATCCTTGCTTCTGACTTGTAGAACCAAATAAAATTCAGTGCTCGTAGAACAATACTTTAATAATCACTTCAAAATAAAATTACTCTCGATAGCTATCTTAAAAGCCCTCTGCAACGACCGTCCGCGTCGCGTACCCCGACGCCCCCCCCAACCCCGCGACCTCGCGCAGCTAGTGCTGCCCTCTCCTCCTAGTTTCGGGTATTAACGTCTTTAGATTCTAACAGTATGAAATAAAAATAGATCGTTTCATTCATCAATCATGTAAAAATATTGTTGAAGATAAGAAGGCCTTACTACACTATTTATGTACTACCTGTTTCCAAAATGTTTGTGTGTAATAAAGAAATAATAAATTGAACATCACTGGTAAATGAAACCATTTACAAATAGTAATTAAATGTAAGTTTGACACTAACAAGTTATTTATAAAAAACCATTTGGTACCAACGTTAGATATTATATCAAGCAAGGTAGGTACATAAGTAACTCAGATAAAATCTAGGTAAATTACTTAAATAAACTAGACATCTTTGTAAAGGCATCACAAGTAGCTTATATATGTAGAATGATTGAGAAATTGAAATGAAACAAACAACATGAAAAACAAATAACTGAAATGGAAGGTAGGTAGGTACCAATATTTTAAACATCGGCAATGAATAACCAGCCGGAGCGGCGGCGGCGGGCAGTAGTGCAAGGATTTTAATATGTGTATTACACGATTATCTGCTTTGTTGCGTACTAGATTAAGACTTGTGTGAATGTGTTTACGTGAAGGCGCTACGTGTCAATATCGCAAATTGTTGCATGAAGGAATCATTCCGCACTATCACTAAAACTATGACTTGGTTCAGTAAGTTGTTATTTTTGAAACTGGGTGGATTTTACCAACAAAAAGATATGCGTAAATAACTATCCCGGGGATAATTTGAATGGCAATGACAGTTCAAAATGAGGTTATTCTAAGAAAAAGTAGATGATACTCTCGAGCAAAAAGTTATTCTTCGTTGGTAAAACTCGCTCTTAATGTAATGAAATGATTGAAGTACTTATGTGAATATGAATTATTGAATGTATGTATGTGGATTGTGGACCTATATTTTTACTTATTTTTTTTTAATAAGTTCTCAGTTTCTTCATTATTAAGTGTTTTAAGCCATCTGGTAACATTTATTTTGCATTCTTTATTACTCATTTGGTAAATATTTTGTATTGATTTATTTACTGCATTGCATAAGATAAGTGACTGAAAGCTAAATTGTTTCGAGGCAAATTCTGTTCTATTTTTTTTCCGCTTATTAATAAGGGTATCATCAATCTTTAATTTGGTATGTACCTTTAGTATGCATTGGAGAATGTAAAGTTGTCTAACTGTTAGCTACAAGGTTCAGTTGTGGGTACCACGACAAATTTTTCTCAATTAAAATTCCAAGATATTTTATATATTTAACTCTTTCAATCTTTAGGCAGTTACAGTCGGAGGGGTCTGAGTAGTCACATGTATGAGCTGTAATGTGTAGGTTTGTACTGGGTTGGGTGGAGTCATTGATAGAAAAAGCTATGTATTAATTTTTTTTGATAGATTAAGTATAAGTGAATCTATGGAAAGCCAATTCATTATTGAATATCGGCCTCTATTGGCTGTTGTAAACACATCCAACCAAGAAGCCCCATGAAAGAGCAAGGCAGTGTCGTCCGCATAATAAAATACTTGACAAAATACTTGACCCCTAGTGAAACCGTATTGTTTGGCGTGGAGTTGTTTTGTAAGGTTTGAGCATTTGATTGAGAATAATCTTTTAAATAATTTACTTAGTGCTGGAAGAAGAGATATTGGTCTGAAATTTGAAGGATCATCCTTGTCTCCCGACTTGAACAGAAGTATCAGTTTAATGTGAAACACATAATGAGGTCTGGGAAAGCTCCAACGTGCCAACACGTTTATTGAATATACAAGATAAGTGTGGGGCTATAACTAGAATTACTGAACCAATAACTTTGACTGATATATTTTCACCATCAGTATTTTTTAAGTTAAGTTATCCAAACGATTTGACAATGTCCTTGGGATATACATGATGAAATTTTAAATACTGACCCTAGTGTTGTTTTTTAATAGTCTCTGCTTCATATGGAGATGAATTTAATTTAGATGAAATTACGTTATAATCACTGACTTTCTTTAATTTAAAAACTTTATTGAATTCTGTTTGAATAATGTTGAAGAAGTCTGAGTAGATTTTGTTTGGGTTCCGTTAATTAAAATCCGGTACTGGCAAATTTATATCTAAGTTTTTCGTATACGTCTATAGTCTATGGGATGTAATATGGGATAAAATAAGCAAGTTTGGCTGGTAAGTGTAATTCTAGTCGGCTCTAGAAATACATGGCATAAATTAAATGATTTTGTTTAAGTAAATGTTTGTAAATGAAATTGTTTAAGAAATTAGGCCGCTCTCGCTCTCAATGTTTCTGATCTAAGGATCAAAAGAAGTATTTGTCTTCGCTACAATAGTATGCTAGCGACGGATGAATAAATTGTAATAAAAACCCTTAAATTTATCGAAATGGAGAAAGTATAGCATTTATAACATTTATATGAATGCTTTAACCTTAAAGCAATCTTAAGAGGTTGTATAGTTTTCTTTAAGCCGTACAATAGTCACGACGAAGAGGCTGCTCTATATATCCTTTATAAAGCTTGAAGCAGCATAAATTGTGCCCAAACCCAGCCATATAGACGCTTACTTTTCTTTTGTGTTATTTTTTTAAGCTTTTTTAGAGATTTTAAAAAGTTGTTCTTAATTCAACTTTGTATTGTACGCCAACGTGGGCAATTAAGCGCCTCATTCGTCTTATAACTACTACACACACTGAGCAAATAACGATAGTAATTGGATACGGATATTGGCGCGCTATTCATATTGAGGTCACCGAGAATAATCAGGAATCCATGCGGTGTTGACATATTCTCTTCAGTTTTCGTGCCTAAGTATTGGGCGTCCGTTTTATTTTTTGGGATTGACCTATTATTTTCCTCTTGCTGGGGTCTATACATATAGACCACACACACAGGATGGAACATCATCAAGCGAAAAAGCAGCCCAGAGATCCTCTCCACCTTCCGTCTCGCGGTCGCGGCGTCGGCGAAGTGAGGTGCCGGGGCGAGCGGCAAGCAGCACCCATCCAATCCCAGAATGTGGAATGTTTATTGACACGCCACTAGCGATGTGCAGTGTTTTTTTATATGGAATAAAGGGGATGACACAGTCGGACGCTCACGGCCGAAACTGTTCAGCCGCTTGGGAACAACGATACAACAGACAGAAGCGATGAAGACCATCAGGTTCTTAGTTAATTAAGGATCAAATACAAACCGTAATTTAAGACTGCATACGACGTGTCGCGTGAGTCTGTAAGCTAGACAGCGAGCGTAGTTACGACAAGAGTGAGCGTGACAGCGGTAGGTACATAAGACGCTCACTGTCCCGCTCACGAGCTAGATAACAACGCTCGCTGTCTCGCTCACATACTCACGCGACACGACGTCTGCAGAAAGTATTAAAGTACGGTTTGTATTTGATCATTAATTAACTAAGAACCTGACGATCTTCATGGCTTCTGCCCGTCGCTGTTGTATCGTTGTTCCCCATTCTTTGAATCACAGCTAAACTCTTCTTCCTGATCAAGTCACTCTTCTTCTTTGGTAAAACATAAGCCGTGTTACCACAAAAAATATTAAACAGCGTTTAACCTCAAAACAAACGTCAAATCCCATACGTTTTCGTTTTTAAACAAGTGTTGAACAGAGTTTATTTTTTTGTGGACATTCTGTGTAGTTGTATAACAAAAACAATTGTTCGTTCATTGTCCGTCATTGTGATTTTATTATGTTTTTGGCCTACAGGCATTTAAAAACATGATATGTTAAGCCAAAAATATATCATTAATCTCAACAAGCTTGTAACCTGACCACAACCATCGCCAGGGCTCCTTGTCTGGTCTTATTACCGCCGATGAAGCCTGTAGCGTGAGAGAATATGCAGCTAATCGCCACGGACCCCCCACCACGCTTATGCAGGGGCTTCCTATGGACAAAACACTAAATTAATGATTTTAGAATAACTCACTCTCAGCGTGAACGTCAGGATGTGTTCAGATCTTGATGAAATATATTCATTCAAATTTCGAACGCCGACGCCCACCTGCGTTCCGCCCCTAGTTTGTCTGTGAAGTTGGTACTACAGAACTAGCTAAACAAGAACTATGATCAATGCCACAATGCCGGTCAAACATGCGGTTCCTGAACACATCAAAGAGAGCTTATGATATATGTGTAGATAAACAAATGTATGTATAGTATATAATAAGGCATTAAAACTACTTTAATATCAGAAATTATAGAGTATGTAGAGAAGGGAAAGCATAAATACAAGTCATATCAAAAAATATAACGGCTACCGAGCCGTTATATTTTTTGATATGACTAAGGCTTTCTACTACATCCCACATTATTTGTTGTTAGACAAATGTGAAAGGCTGGGTGTCAGAGGTCTAAGGCTAAACAGCTATCTTTCTGACCGCCAAAATGGTGGAAATATTTACACTGTCACACGACAATGAATTAGAATATATAGAAATACATAGGTCTCCTGAGACAAATACCTACGGCGTTCCTCAAGGTAGTGTCTTATCGCCGTTACTTTTCATATTATATATAAATGACCTGCCAGAGATTCCTAAAAATAAATGTGAATTATTCGCAGACGAAATTTCAAAGACAATCAAATGCATCGACGACACCAAGTTATAATTAGATGTCAATACTAGTATTAATGAGGTCAAAGGATAGCTTGAAGCAAATAATTTACTGGTGAATGAAAATAAAACCGTATACACTCAATTTAGAAATAATAAAATGACATTAAAAATATCAATGTCATAACATTCCGATTACCCATACACCATCCACCACTTTCCTAGGTATTGTCGTAGATGAGCACTATTCTTGGTTACAACATATCGAAAAAGTGTGTAATAAATTAAAAAAAAATGTATACGCTCTACACAAGCTACAAAGAACGTTCAACGTGCAGACAGGTCTGATGGCATACCACGGATATGTGGCGTCTGTATCAAGGTACGGCCTAATCCTATGGGGAAATGCAAGAGAGATAAACAGGGTTTTCGTTTTGCAAAAGAGATGCGATTTGCCGTGCACATCCACCAGACAATTGTAAACCTCTATATATAAAATTAAAAATCTTGTCACTGTCAAGTCTCTATACCTTTGAAATGGCGTGTTTTGCTCAGTCAACCAAATATTTTTATAAAATACAGGGACGCATACACGTTCAACACAAAATATCCCCATAAAATTGTGAACCCATCATGCAGGACCGAATTCTGTAAGAGAAGTTGCTACAGAATGTCAATAAAATATAATATAATAAGGTCCCGCACTCAATTAAGATTTTACCACTGACACACTACTAAGGTGGCTACTAAAAGAATGTTTTTATAATGTAGATGAGTACCTTAATCTTCGAGTCCCGGTGGGGGCAAATATTTGTTTGATGAGAACTGATGTTTGCACCCTAGTCATGGTTGTTTATCTATCTTAGTATAATATTTATCTATATAAGTATGTGTATCGTTGTCTAGTACCTAAGATACAGGGAATCCTAGATTGGGGCAAGATCAATGTGTTTAAATAGTGTCCAAGGAATTATTATTATTATCTGAAGACTTTATTTTCTATGTTCTCGAAACCGAAACGATCCCTACCACTAGGCTCACATCCACAACCGGGCAAATATTTTGGTAGGTACCTACCATTTCTGAAAAACTACCTAATACACCTATAGGTTTGATCAATGATTAAGTAATTAAATTAGTGATTTAAGTTCGTGGTTAGGTTTTTCGCCGATCATTGAAGTGTTTTTTTCTAAATAAATGCTACAATAATTTGTATGAACTGCAATTGCAAATATTAATGTAGGTTCTAAATACTATTTACGAATTAATAATTTAGGTATTACCTCCCAAGCACAAATCTCGCGAGCCCACATAACAAATAGTACGGGTCCTCTTGTCACCTCTCCATACGAAATCTGCACTTAGTGACCAAAGTTTGCACCTTTGCGCAGTGGTTCTCTACGTTTCTATGAACAATTTTGGCCTGGTTCCCCATCGCGCCTACCCTCAGAGAGGGAAGAGGAGAAGGGCGGAGCTCGGTCCTCCCTCGCCTCAAACAAAAAATTCTAGCGGCCTAGTTTTAGTACTAAGCCGTGTTTTAAATAGTTTTCTTGTAAATAAAAGACGTTAAATTCATTTTTGTTGACAAAATGCATCTACGATACAATATTTTGGTGAAACCTTAAAGAAGTGAAGAATCTAACTTTTGATTTTGTCTTCTTTGGACTATAACTTAAAATAAAGAAATATTTTGTGATTGAAGATACAAGGCTAATGCTACTGTTACACATGCTCTAAAATAGCATGCTTAAAACCGTGCTATTGAGTATGCTCAATACGAGCATGCTGATGAGCAGTTTACATTTGCTAGCAATAGGCATGCTAGTTTTAAGTATGCTCCTGAATAAGCATGCTCAAAGCAGACATTCAAATACACATGCCATTTTATAGCGTGCTTCCTTGCTCTCTGTCAGTTCAAATAAAGTCATGGACAATCAAACAGCTATCCGTATGGAGCTAAACAAGATCATTCTTTTGCTGGCGATGCAATGCATCCAGAAGCTTATATCAGCTCGTCAAAAAAAGAAAAGAAAGAGAAAGATTTGGGTCCGTGATTGGATATCTAGAAGACAGGACTTTGGAGCAAGTGCTCAATTGCTTACAGAAATGCGAGTAGAAGATGCTACGGGTTATAAAAACTTTATGCGGATGCTACCGCATCAATTCGACTGTTTACTCTCTCAAGTTAAAAGCGCTATACAGAAACAAGATACACACATGCGAAATGCTATCCCAGCTAAAGTGAAGTTAGAAGTGACATTAAGATATCTAGCAACTGGAGATTCTTTACATACATTGGAAGCACTTTACAGGGTTGGAAGATCTACTATATCGATATTTCTTCCTGAAGTTTGTGAAGCAATATACAATGCTTTGAAGGATTATATAAGGGTAAGTAAAACAGTTGATAGTAGAGATAAGGCATTTATTAAAAAAATCAATAATGTATAAACATTTACGATGTAATAACTATACATACAGATACTATTATTGTTTAATTTGTATTAGGTACTAATCAACAACATTTAACATTTTTTTTTAGAAATAAGTAAGTCTTTTATATACTTTTATTACTTATACACTTACATGAATTAAGTAGTAGATAATTAACAACATTTAAACATATTAAGTAATAACTAAAGATCTTATACTAGATGCTTCTATTTCTTACAAAAATCAATCAACAACATTTGAACATATAAGTAATAACGATCTTATTACTTACAAAAAATAATCAACATTTGAACATATTAATTAAATAGGTTTAAGAAGAACGCCACGCTTGTTGCAACAAATGAACATTAGGAATTGTGTAAAATTGTGTGTCTGTTTGTGGAGCTGCGCTCAAAACAGAGCTTGTTGATATAGTTTGTGTATATGGAGTATTAATTAAAGTTGATTCCGTCGCGGCAGATAAGTTAGGGCACAGATGGCGACGTCTTGCTGTAGTCAAAATGTTCTGGATTTGAGTTTGTACGTCTAATGCATTATACAGTGGCAGGCTTCGCAGTTGGGCTGCAAGATTCAGGCCAAAATAATGGAATTTGTCATATTCTGTGTGTGTATTTATCGCAGAACTTATGTTTTCCAACCGGTTGAGTGCATCATTAATTGGCTCTTCCTGTGGGGCTCTTTTACGTCGTCTTGATGTGACACTAGATTGACTAGATGAGCGTGATTGAGGTCTGTCTTGTGGAGTCGTCAAAGGTGGTGACATTATATTCTCTGGCGTAGTTGAATTTTTCGGATGCTGCAAAGTCCCGTCCGAATGCTGCGAGGACTGGTCTGAATCCTGCAACATAAAGTGTAGTGTAATTTAATCAAGTTTTTTTTTACAGATTCCAAGCCGTGAAGACTGGATACGCATTGAGCATGGTTTTCGTACAAAATGGAACTTTCCAGGATGTATTGGAGCGTTAGATGGAAAGCACATAAATATACTCGCTCCTGATGATACTTCTGATTACTATAACTACAAGGGTGCCCATAGCATTATACTTCTGGCCTTAGTTGATGATGACTATTGTTTTTCATACGTAAATGTTGGAACTAATGGAAGAGCTTCTGACGGAGGTGTTTATCAAAAATCGAATTTGGCACATGCTTTGGAAAACAATACTCTCAATTTACCGGACCAATCGGTTATTGTGGCGGATGCTGCTTTTCCTCTTAAGTCATATCTTATGAAGCCCTATCGAACAACTCCAACGCGTAGAGAAAAACTATTTAACTACCGTTTATCGAGAGCCAGACGAATCGCTGAAAATGCGTTTGGTATTTTAGTAACAAGATTTCGAGTTCTTATGAATGCCATCGACATGACCCCCGAAAAAGTTGATCGAGTTACATTAGCTGCTTGCGCTTTACACAATTGGCTTCGGAAAACATCAGATATGTACATCACGCAAAGATGCGTAGACTTTGAAGATATACAACAAGGTGTTGTGATACCAGGAGCATGGAGGGCACAACTGCGGCGAGCTTTGGAAGGCATACCACCTACACGCTACAGTAACCACGCTTCTCGACAGGCAGAAGCAATAAGAAACACCTATGCGCAGCTCTTTGAAACTACAGAGGCGGTACCGTGGCAAGATCATATGATATAAATTCACCATCGTCATTTAATTCTTCTGCCCTAATATAAATAAATAACCAAAACATGCTGTCCTTGTTCTATGATATTAAATAATTATGTTTTACAAACAGATAAGTGCATTTCTATTTATTAAAAACTGAAACTCACCACTTCAATAGGTTCCCTGTACTCGCTGGTATCCCCAAGGAAGGAATTCATTTCATCAAACCATGCCGCGGATGGTTTGTAAACAGTAGCGGCACCAGAACCAGATCGCTTTGAATTCTCGACTTTTTTTAATTCTGCGTGGTACGCAGACCTTAAATTCTTAATTTTGGTTTTAATGGTTTTCACAGTCAAGGACGGATCCTCCATGTTCGACGGATCCTCCATGTTCGTTAATAAGTCTTCGTACGCATTATTTCTTTCAACATTATTTTTATACTGCGGTATGCGGGGATTCCACAAGCACTCGTTATTTCTATATAAAATTACAAATTTGAGCGTTTTTTCATCGCCCCAGCGAGACATTTTGCGTGAAATTGTGCACGCGCACTTCACTTGTTGCGAACGACTGCGACTGATCGATACTAGCATGCTCATTAAGCAAACCTGTTTAGACGTGCTTGAAGCACGCCCCCTTCCACCCGCGCCGCAGGTAGCATGCTCAAAAATCGCACGCCTGTTGATTTTTAAGCAAACTCGAAATGAGCATGCTAATTTTGAGCAACATTCCGACACACATGCTAGTAAGTAGCAATTGCTCAAAATAAGCATGCTTTCGTGCTTGAAATGAGCATGTGTAACAGTACCTTAATACAACTCACAAATAATACAACTCACCAATCACAACAACGCAAATAACAATTAAATCCTTCAACAGTTGGCGTTAGTATTTAATATTATTAGTAGTAGTACCTATACTAACATTTCCAATTGCAGTTTATAAAATTATTGTATCATTCTAAATACAACTACATATACAAGTCAAATACGGATATTGACTAGAAAACGAGTACATGGTAAAACTTAACTAAGATGTGGGTACTTAAAAAAAGAGCATTAAAGTTAACCAGCGGTCATTGAGTTACTATTACTAGCGTAAAGAGACGCCTTCTCAAACAAAAAACGTGTCGTAACTTGATGACAGGGGAAGCGAGGTGCGGGGCGAGATTCCACACCGCAGAAGTGACACTGCTTTTGTGTTGTACCTACCTAAAAGTCACTGTGGTCGGAAAGCCCGGAGCTATTTTTGCTCGACTGCAGCGAAGCGAAAAAGATGTGTTTTTTTATTTGATATGATTTTGATTTAATAATATTACAAAGCATTCGAAACTTTGATGCAGTCAAAAAGGTTTTCGCATAAACGTTCTTCGCGACTACGTAATTCGCCAAAATCGACCATTCGCGATAAGTATTCGAAACTTTGAGCCAGCCTATTTTTTTTTTCCCAAAAGCATGCTTCGCTATGGCCATCACCAGTGGCAGTCGAGGTTTAACTGACTAAAAAATTAGGAACTGTGAAAGCTTGGCTTCAATGATACAAGTTTTATGTCCATTTGAATACGCCCTAACTATTACTTTTAAACCCCTTTCTCTTATAATTCAGTCTGAATAAGTCTCTCTAAAGCTTGATTTTTTATTCGGGGGAAATTTACGGTTTCTTTCCGTATTACAGGACCAACGTATAATAGAAGAGACACCCCATATCTGTGTCCCCGATTTCGCGAAGAACGATATTGAAGAACGTCTACACAATGTCAGGGGTGAATTGTGTAATCCAGGATTTCCAAGCATCCCACAAAAATACAATGTCATGTTAGGTAACCTCAAAGACACTGGTATTGATATTATACACAAAATACCAAGTTTCAATAGTGTCAAAAGCTCACTACACAGGAAGCGGAACTCAGAAGCCGGTGTTTCTAAGTTAAAACATGATAACGCTCTAGAACGTGTAGTGCCACCACGATTTGTTTTTTTGCTGCCGACTATCCAGGTCAAACTGATAACATACGCATAATAGTATTCTCTACGCCAGAAGCCAGAAAGACTATGTGTCAATTGACAGTTTTTTATGGAGATGGAACCTTCAGAAGCTACCCCGAACCATTTGCAGAATTGTTTACGATTCACGGAGATACTGGCAGTACCACGAATCATACAAACATAACTCCAATCGTATATGCTTTTATGAATGATCGCAAAACTAAGAGCTACATAATATTCGAGATGATTAAATCAGAATTACCTCAGTGGAGTCCAATGAGATTTAAATTAGATTACGTAAAAGCAGCAATGAAAGCTATTGAGATGGTCTTTCCCAAAATAATACGTAAAGGTTGTTATTATCACTACCATATAGCGATATTTAAAGAATTGAATATGACAAAATCACAGTACCAAAATCATGTGCGAATGGTTCAACTCAGCGCCATTTTCCCGTTACTTCCAGAAAACGAAATAATCAACGGCTGGGTTTATATATTTACTTCATATGGCGATAATGAAGATACATCAACAAAGAAATTCGTGAAGTATATGGAAAAACAATGGCTTCTGGATTATTTTATAAAAGTGTGGTGTGTTTATGGAGAAGCACACCGAACAACTAATGCTCTTGAATCGTGGCATAGCAAATTTAATAAAGCTGTTGGTATGAAACCACCAAACATCGTGCATTTTTTAAATAAAATCAAAGAAGACTAATAAAAACACTGTCGTCAGAGGAATTGCAAAAATATTCTGAACAATCGAAAAGAAAACGGTAACTGAAGATTATACTAAACGATGCGTTTATTCAAGAAATGCAGATAGAGTTAACACAAGGTCTAATATCAGTGGGCCATGCTTTGGAGATCTTAGACATTTAAGTAAATTTAAAAATTAAAAATGAATAGCTGCTTAAGGTTGATACATATGAAAACATCCTCTGGTATTGTGACAAATTTGTTAAAGAAATGTTACTGTTATCTCCTATAAAAAATACAAAGAATAACAAAGAACTGTTCTATTAGTTGGCACATTCAAATCATGTTTTAAATCAATGGTCACTTCGAAAATAATTGCTAAAGTTGTACTAAAACCGTAAATATCCCAAAAAACAGCATTTAGCGTTAGAACTTATTTCACACCTTTCCCATACACTGGTGCCCGGATTTGTTTAGCTGTCCAAATAGTTCATTTGTAGATCTAGTGAAGATGATTAGTCGCGGTATCTATGATGAGTACAGCACAATTGTAATTATGGTAGGAAATCATTCAAACATTAGTCGGAATGATTTGAATAAAAGTGTTTAAACACTTCTAGACTTACATAGTAGGATGAAATGCAAATTTATACTATGCAATTTTCCATATGCCTGTAATTTGACAGAACTACAGAACAAATCTGTGCATAGAATGAATATTCATTTATTTAATTTAACATGTCATCATAGCGATGCTATTTTATATTTCAACATGAATAATTTTATTCATAACTTTACTCTGACACGGGATACATTGTACCTGTCTAATAAATATAGAAAATTAGTAGCTACATTGTTAGCTTAAAATATATGCGACGCAGCTATAGTTGGTTTAACTAAGTTCAACTTGACATCAGCTTATTTTAAGAGTAATATGACATGCACCCCTATTGGGAATTCACCTGTTAATTATACTTTGCATACAACATTGGAATCTGTTCCAAGTAATTTAAATTAGTTCATAAGACAATAGAGGAAATCTCTAGCATACAAGAGCCACTAAATATGTCAAAATGTAAGCCCCAGTTAAATATTGCCCATCAAAACATCCAGGGGCTACCTGGCAAAGAACTTGTATTAGAATTATTTCTAAAAAATTGTGACATTGATATTATTTGTGTTACTGAACACTGGTTGAAGGAAAATATGATGTCTTTTAACATAAATAATTACAAAATTGTCAGTTGTTACAATAGAAAGACTGCTGATAGAGGTGGTTCTTTAATCTTAGTGAAAAATAATATTAAGGTGAAACAACGGAAAGATATTCTTGCACTTACTGTTGAAAGACAAATAGAGGTATCCTGTGTTGAGTTAGATAGCCATATTATTGTTTGTGTCTACAGACCACCGAGGGATGAAAAAGGCCATGGCAATTTCGAAATATTTGAGAAAATTATGGAGGAAGTCCTCATTAAACTTCACAAAACAGAAAAAAGTTAATTATTTGTGGCGATCTTAATGTAGATCTGCTTGTAGATACAACACTGAAGCGACGATTAATAACTCTGTTCAAATCATTTAATTTATGTCATGTATTTCTAGAGCCGACTAGAATTACACTTACCAGCCAAACTTGCTTAGATAACGTTTTTTGTGACTGTGCATTCACAAGTAAAGGTGTAATTAACTGCTTACCCTCCGATCACAGTGGTCAAACAGTTTCATTCCCAATAACTATTAAGGATAAGACTGGTCCATCATTTTATAGGCCTATTACATCCCATAGACTAGAGACATATACGAAAAACTTAGATATAAATTTGCCAGTACCGGATTTTAATGAACAGAACCCAAACAAAATCTACTCAGACTTCTTCAACATTATTCAGACAGAATTCAATAAAGTTTTCAAATTAAAGAAAGTCAGTGACTACAACGGTAAATCTAAATTTAATGACTGGGCAACGTTTGGAATTCGTAAAAGTAGAGTTATCTTGTATGACCTTTATGATCAAAAAACCTATAACTTTGATCGAAAATTTCATGACTATGTTAAAAAATATTCCAAAACTTTCAAGTTGGTTTGTAGAACTGCAAAAACTTTACACATTAATAGAAAAATTCAAAATTCAAATAATAGAATGAAAACAGTTTGGCAAATAATAAACCGCGAAACTGGCAAAGTTATACCAAGGGACAGTGATTTCTGCCTAAAGATAGGTGATGATGTTGTTAAATCCAACGCTGATGTTGCTCGAGCTTTTGAAACATTCTTCACCAATGTACCCGTACTCACAACGGACCGTCTAAATTCATCTCCATTTGAAGCAGAGACTTTATTAAAAAATAACACTAGCGTCAGTAATGTATATTTAAAATTTCATCATGTATATCCCCAGGACATTGTCAAAACGTTTAAATTACTTAACTTAAAAAATACGGAAGACCTGTGGGGTATATCAGTCAAAGTCATTGGTTCAGTAATTCTAGTTATAGCCCCACACTTAGCTTATATATTAAATAAATGTGTTGACGATGGGGCTTTTCCAGACCTCATGAAACACAGTAAACTTATACCGCTGTTCAAATCGGGAGATAAGGGCGATCCTTCAAATTTCAGACCAATATCTGTTCTTCCAACACTAAGTAAAATATTTGAAAAGATTATACTCAATCAAATGCTCTCACACTTCGACCGTACAAAACAACTCCACGCTAAACAATATGGTTTCACTAGGGGTAAATCGACTACGGATGCAGGTATTTCCCTTGTATCTCATATTTATTCTGCATGGGAGGCCGCACAGGATGCTATCGGAGTTTTTTGCGACCTGTCGAAGGCGTTTGATTGTGTTGATCATAATACGCTATTAATTAAATTAAATCATTACGGAGTTAGAAATAAAGCATTGGATCTACTAAGATCATACCTAAGCAATAGAATTCAAAAGGCAGAAGTTAACGGCGTAAAATCTGATGGATCGGGTGTTAAAATTGGCGTTCCACAAGGTTCCATATTAGGCCCTTTCTTATTCCTGGTATATATTAATGATCTGCCTTTCATGGTGGAGAAATTAACTGACATAGTGTTGTTTGCTGATGATACTTCAATGTTCTTCAAAATTGAAAGACAAAAAGGAGATTTTGATGATGTTAATGGTGTATTGTCTTTAACCTTGAATTGGTTCACAGTTAATAATTTATTGTTAAACGCTTGTAAAACCAAGTGTACCAAATTCTCACTTCCCAATGTCAGGCAAGTTGAGACCAGTTTGGTGTTAGACAACAGCACGTTAGAATTGGTAAATGATACGAAGTTTCTTGGAATAACCCAATGGTTATTCCAAGAAACTTCGTACCAAAAAATTTGGTATCAATATACCAAATTGCAGTGGGGACCCCACATAGATAAATTGGCTGGTAAATTAAGTTCTGCGGCTTACGCTGTTAGGAACATCAGACAAAGCACGGATGTGGCTACATCTAGGCTAGTATATTTTAGTTACTTTCATAGTGTGATGTCCTATGGTATCTTGTTGTGGGGGAAAGCAGCTGATATTCAAACTATTTTTATTTTACAGAAAAGAGCTATTCGAGCAATTTATAATTTAAAACGAACAGACTCCTTAAGAGAGCTTTTTAAAGAAATTGACATACTAACAGTATCTAGTCAATTTATTTTTGAAAATATAATGTATGTACGCAAGAACCTTAAAACATTTTCCAAACTTAGCGACAGCTGTAATGTTAACCTAAGAAATAATCACAGACTATGTGCGCCCCGTTTTAGACTCGCGAAGGTTAGCAATTCTTTCAAGGGTCAGTGCATTCTCTACTACAATAAGATACCTCTGGAGATTTTGAAATTGCCATTTGAGCAATTTAAAAAGCATGTTAAAGCGACTTTGTCGAAAAAGGGATATTACAATGTTCAAGATTACTTAAATGACAGGACTGTATGGGGTTAATCTGGCTCAACACAGACCTTGCTGTTAATAATTTTGTAATTATTTATTCCTGCTTATTTGTATAAAATGTGGTGTGAGGATCCGAACCTAACCAAAAACTAACCGAACCTAACAGCAAACAACCAAGATAAAATTTAGTAGTATCAGTTTATTAGAAGTATAGTATTTACAGTGAAGTCTATAAAAAAAAAATGATGCGAAGATGAGGATGGATGAGATGTGAAACAGGTTTTATAAAATACAGATGTCTGGATAGAAAGAAGGAAGCGGAGACCTGGGTGCAGGTGTATTTGTTGTTGTAGATGTTGTTGAAATCGTCGTTGTAGGAACAGTAGCGGGCGTACTTGTAGTTACGCCTCGCAGGATCCCGTTGTAGAAATCGTCGTTGTAGGAACAGTAGCGGCGTTGGCACGGCTCGCAGAATCCCGTTGTAGAAATCTTCGTTGTAGGAATGGTAGCGGCGTAGGCGCGGCTCGCAGAATCCCGTTGTTTGAAGATTGATTTGAAGGTTTTGAGGGATTTTGAAGGTTCGCAGGATCCCGTTGTAGATGAAGAATTTGGAGATTTGAAGGAGTTTGAAGGCTTCGCAGGATCCCGGGGTTGAGCGACCCCGGGATAAGGCCTTTACTGGTACTTCCAGTTCAGAAACTGACGTGAGACTCCCCGAATTGAAGAAATGTTCCGCTTTTATACCTTTTTTGGAGAGTTCTAAAAATTATTTAAATTAAACGTAATTATTGAGAGTGGCCAAGAGAGAAAGAGTATTTCTGTAAAAGTATTAAAGTAAACATATCAGACCGCTAACGAGTTTGAATGGACATTGCCATGACAACCAGATAAACAATCAACAAATCAAATGTCAATTGTTGGTTTCAGGCTCGTAATATAAAATTTAAACAGTTCACTTAGCCAAAATTATATAACAACAAAAGGAAAAATAGTAGCGCACCAGCGCGCACGAAGCCCGAGATTGTAGAGTTTCGGAGAAAGCCAAAAACAAGGTCACCAAAGGTAAGCCCCTTCCCTATCGATTTAGAAGTGCTGATAACATGAAAATGCAGAGCGAACATGATTTATTAATGTATTCTTATGGTTTAAAACATTACAGGTTCCTATGGAAATAAAAGTGATGACCAATAATAAGCAGCACAGCTCACCAAGTATCCAGCGTAATAGAGCAAGCACCCTGAAGGACAACCAAAAAGGACTGATGGTGGAGCTGGAGCTAAGGGTTAGGAAGCAAGAATAGCATGTAAGTAGCACAATACTACATTTTCCCCCCGACCCTGGAAAAATTTTTGACTCAGCAAAAATTTTGATATGTACAAAAATAAACCAGAAAAACACAGCTTTGCAGAAACAGACATCACCAGGCAAAATCAGATATACCATCACTTACATTCATCATCTTCATTCAGGTAAGGGTGGAGTTCACATTCAATGACTACCACTCTAAAAGTGTGTTTTCAAAAGGACATTCAGGCTTACTTAAGGAGTTGTCATCCGCTCCTGCGTGGAAAAAAAATTAAGTAGAGGTAAAGAGAAACAAATTAATCCTAAGGTAGCTTTAGTCGCTACGACTTAAGACAAGATTAAGAACGGCCAGAGCGCTAGGGCTCGAAGCCAGAGATCAGCAACATCGCCAACGAGATGTGTCTGAAATAAAGATAAAAAAAAAGGTGAAGACTAACCAACGAAGATTCGAGGTCCTAAAGTAAAATGTGTTGAAGAACACTGGATTAAAGGAAGAAATAAAATAATAAGGTGAAAATGATGGTGATATTTTTACATATATACAAAGTAACAGTTAATGTGGAGTCGGACTCGCGGCAGCTCGAACTTGATCCTCAGAACGCTGGCTGATAGGGTCGACAGCCCTATGATGAAGCACTGGGTGGATGTGCACTTAAACAGGAATAAGAAGTAAGTGAATGTGTTGTGTGATGAATGTGTAATAGACATAATTATGACAGAATGACGAATGAGTGTGTGGACTTAACTTACATACTTAGATCTTGTTTTCTGTATTACCAATTAATTTATTTTTTGTTTTGTGTCATTATTTCAATTTATTTTTCATTTTACCGTGTTTAATTATGGATGTATATCTGAAATAAATAAATATTATTATTATTATTATTATTATTAATCATAACAATTAATTTTTTCATATTTGTATTAGTTAAGCACAACCTATTTTTAAAAGAGATCTAAAAATAAATCTGTGGGAGTTTCTACGCCCTTCTTCTCCCACAGTGGTCCAATGTAGAGAAGAGGCAAAAAATGACGTTTGCTAAGTATATGTTAATATCTACAGTAATAAAGTACTTTGACTATTGACTATTGACTATTGTCTACAAAGATAAAAGACCTGTTAATAATATTTCATAAGTTATTTTACTTAGAAGTTTGAAGATAATTTAATATAAATTAATCAAATTTCTCCGATTGAAATTCCTATACAAATTCGCGGCACCGATGCGGTGAGTCCTGTCAGCTTCAATCGGCCGCGGGCGAATCTTCCAGAGCGATTCACTGAGTCCCCTCTGGTTATGCCTGGCACTCAATCCACTATCAAATCTACTCAATAACAAAAAAAAAGGATTCCAAATAAAGTTTGATGACACACACCACACATTATCACATTTACTATATATGGACGATATAAAACTTTATGGAAGTAACTTAACAGAAATACATAAACTTGCAGATCTAACACAACAGTTTTCTAATGACATACAGATGGAGTTCGGAATAGATAAGTGCAAAATACAATCAGTTCATAGAGGAAAAGTTGAGAGCTATACATACATATTAGAGAACTGAGATCAAATAGATCCAGTGGATAACGAGATAGGATATAAATACTTAGGTTACTATCAAACGCAACAGATACATCAAAGGGAGACAAAAAAAACAATCACACAGAAGTTTAGGAAACGGATACATAGCATACTTAAAACACAGTTGAACGCTCGAAATACCGTCAAAGCATTAAACACATACGCCATCCCAATCCTCACATATTCATTCGGTATAATCAACTGGTCCCAATCAGACTTAATAAAACACCAACGCACCATCAACACACTTATGACTAAATACAGAAAACACCATCCACGCTCTTGCATACAAAGACTTACACTACCTAAAATTGAAGGAGGAAATTTACACAACAAACAAATCACCACACTAAGAAGGTTCTTTCAACCCTGCACAATGCCGTCGCTCAGTCCGACTTTAAACATACTCCACTTAACCTACAAGACCATCAAGCTCAGATAAATGAAACTATCATCAAACCGCAACAGAAAATCGACATCTGGACACGAAAATCCCTCCACGGCAGACACCGCTTAGACTTAGCCAACCCTAACGTCGACAAAACTGCGTCGAACGCGTGGCTTAAGAAAGGCGAGCTGTTCCCGGAAACGGAGGGATTTATGTTAGCCATACAGGACCAGGTTATAGATACTCGTAACTACAGAAAACATATCATACACGACCGCACAATGGCAAGCGACATGTGCAGACAGTGCCAAAATAGTTCAGAAACAATACAGCATATCACAGGAGCCTGCAGATCACTCGCACAATCAGATTATAAACATCGCCACGACCAAGTTGCAGCCATCATACACCAACACCTCGCATTCAGATACAAATTGATTGCACAAAAAACAGCCTACTATAAATACACACCTCAAACAGTTTTAGAATCAACAGACTTTAAACTCTACTGGGATAGAACTATAATTACAGACAAAACTATTCATTTCAACAGGCCTGACATAACTCTCCACGATAAACAAAACAAAACAGTATTTCTCATAGATATAGCCATACCAATTACACACAACCTTATCACAACGTTTACAGAAAAAAACACAAAATACACAGACCTTGCCATTGAAATTAAAACACAATGGCAGGTACAATCTGTCAAAACCATCCCAATAGTCATCTCATCCACAGGAGTCATCCCATACACATTACACACTAGTCTCAAAACACTAAATATACTCAGATCCACACACATACTTCTTCAAAAAGCAACAATACTAAATACATGTAGAATTGTACGGAAATTCATGGGCAAGGACCGTGATCTTTAGTAGATAAGCACTTGGCGTAAGCCCGTGTATCAGAACCTCTTTATTACAAGAGTGAAATGAAAAATTCATAAAAATATAATAATAATAATAATACCTTGGACACTATTTACACACATTGATCTAGCCCCAAACTAGGATTCCCTGTATATTGGGTACTAGACAACGATACACATACTTATATAGATAAATATTAAACTTAGATAGATAAACAACCATGACCAGGGACTATAGACAACAACATCCGTTCTCATGGAACTAATATTTGCCCCCACCGGGACTCGAACACGGGACCCTTGGCTTCGTAGGCAGGGTCACCACCGACTCGGCCATTCGGGTCGTCGTTATGTATAGGTAGTGTAGAATTGAGAAATTATTGTTGTCATTTCCCGCTCTCCCCGCTCCTAGAACTCACATTTCCCACCGTCCCCGAGCTAGAACACGCGGTCCTGGTAGCCGGAGTCCTGCACGGGCTGGCTCGGCTTGGCCTGCGCGCCGGTCACGTGGTGGTGGTGTCTGCAACAAACACACGAACAACATGACAAGAAATGTAACATAACAGGGTATGCCAAAAACTAGGAGCCTGGCAACTATGTATGTAATGAATGACGAACCGAATACTGTACTCGAGCAGGAGCTCTATTGTTGAATCACTCGCGTCGTGGCGAGCGCTCGCCAAGCGCAACGATTGGTTCATATCCCTCGATTTAACTAGTCTCTACTAATCGTGTCGCTTGGCGAGCGCTCGCTTCCGAGGCGAGTGATTCAAAAATAGAGCTCCAGGCTACTTTTATATAGGGTCTATAGTGTCGTATGTCCGACCCGATTGGCCGAGTCGGCAGTGACCCTGCTACGAAGCCAAGGGTCCCGAGTTCGAGTCCCGGTGGGGGCAAATATTTGTTTGATGAGAACAGATGTTTGTACCCTAGTCATGGTTGTTTGTCTATCTCAGCATTATATGTATTTATATAAGTGTGTGTATCGTTGTCTAGTACCCAAGATACAGGGAATCCTAGTTTGGGGCTAGATCAATGTGTGTAGATAGTGTATTATTTTTATTATGGACTTTCTAGTTATGGGCGCTCATTTGATACATACCTAAATAATATATATGTTATGGACCATGTAACTAATCGGTAAACAATGCCCGCACAGTTTGAATAATGCCCAAAATGATAGGACAGTGTGATAACAACTCTTAGAATAATCAAATCGCTCGGGCATTTTATATAATGCTCATCACTTATGGGTCAGAACAATGTTTATTTTTATTGGTGAGTACCAATAAAAATAAACATAAAAATTATAAAAATAAAAATAAAATGCTGCCCTGCCCTATGATAATATTGCTGTTTTTACATGTTCAACCTAACACGAAGGATAAAGGGGGCTTCACTTCGCTAACCCCCTTTACCCTTCACCTGAGCTGCCGCAGTGTTTTCCCTGATAGTATCTGTGTTATCAGTGAAGAAGAGTGCTTACCGCATGTGTCCCGGGCATCGCAGCGGCGCGAGATACTCGAACATACTCTGCGTGTGCTGCGCGAGCATGTTCGCCAAGTCGCACGGCATGGGGTCCCTTCCATAAGAAGTGTGCTCACCGCATGTGTCCCGGGCATCGCAGCGGCGCGAGATACTCGAACATACTCTGCGTGTGCTGCGCGAGCATGTTCGCCAAGTCGCACGGCATGGGGTCCCTTCCATAAGAAGTGTGCTCACCGCATGTGTCCCGGGCATCGCAGCGGCGCGAGATACTCGAACATACTCTGCGTGTGCTGCGCGAGCATGTTCGCCAAGTCGCACGGCATGGGGTCCCTTCCATAAGAAGTGTGCTCACCGCATGTGTCCCGGGCGTCGCGGCGGCGCGAGATACTCGAACATGCCCTGCGAGTGCTGCGCGAGCATGTTCGCCAAGTCGCACGGCATGGGGTCCTTCCATAAGAAGTGTGATCACCGCATGTGTCCCAGGCGTCGCGGCGGCGCGAGATACTCGAACATGTGCTGCGCGAGCATGTTCGCCTAGTCGCACGGCATGGTGTCCGTCCAGAAGAAATGTGCTCACCGCATGTGTCCCGGGCATCGCAGCGGCGCGAGATACTCTAACATGCTCTGCGTGTGGTGCGCGAGCATGTTCGCCAAGTCGCACGGCATGGGGTCCTTCCATAAGAAGTGTGATCACCGCATGTGTCCCAGGCGTCGCGGCGGCGCGAGATACTCGAACATGTGCTGCGCGAGCACGTTCGCCTAGTCGCACGGCATGGTGTCCGTCCAGAAGAAATGTGCTCACCGCATGTGTCCCGGGCATCGCAGCGGCGCGAGATACTCTAACATGCTCTGCGTGTGGTGCGCGAGCATGTTCGCCAAGTCGCACGGCATGGGGTCCTTCTAGAAGAAGTGTGCTCACCGCATGTGTCCCGGGCGTCGCGGCGGCGCGAGATACTCGAACATGCTCTGCGTGTGCTGCGCGAGCATGTTCGCCAAGTCGCACGGCATGGGGTCCGTCCAGAAGAAGTCGTGGTTCAGCGCCGTGTCCGCGTCGAATCTAGGAATATACAGAAACATGATCAGATACGGGGGAGCCAGTTTTTTGGTACCCTACGTGACAGCCCAACACCACAGAGCTACGAACAAATGAAGGTTCCCCCTCAAGGTGTGTGTACATTCTACATTTATTAGTTCTCTTATTTCGATAACTGCATCTGTACAGTCAGCAGTGCATGCAGGCTAATCAAATAGATCTATACATCCCAAACAACCAGAAATTCGGTCCCAGCTGGGGATAAAGAAAAAAGAATCCCCAGGTCTTGGATGTTTCTATGTGTGAAATTGCTGTTTCCGGTTCCCACGTAACATGGTATCCTAGTGCGGGGCCAGAAGAAATGTTAGTGCAGTATGTAAACTCTGCTGACTCACTATACTTAGTACTAATGCAAATTGTAAAAGAAGAAGGCAACAATGATTATGTGGGCTATTATGAACATAATTCTGAACATATTTCCTTGGAATGATATCGCAAATTCGTGATGTTTTGCCATTTTCTGATTTGGCTATGATATCAAAAGGTTTAAAATTTTGTTCAGGGTTGTTCCGAATACGTACCGTTTCGCTGGATCCAACTGCAGCAGTTTGTCCAGCAGATCACAGCCATAGGGGTCCTTAACGTAAGGCTTCAGCCTTTCCTGAAATTGCAATTAAAGTATGACATGAGTTGATCTTGTATGTTATTATTATGATAGTAGGGACACTTGGGATGCATTTAACCTCATCAATTTTATTGAATAGGTTTTGCTGTGTGTTTGAGTAATAGAATATGGATCCATATCTCGGAAGAGGTCAACAAATAAATAAACGTAGTATTTTTTATTTTCTTTTGAATGTAATAAGAACATCAAATTCAATTTACAGCCGACTTAAAAAAGGAGGTTTTCAATTAGTTTTTTGTGTGTTGTTATAATAATAGATAAGAATATCACCACACATACTCAAACTAATTGATGAGACTGCCGCATTGTAAAATGAAAATACTAAATTATACTATAACAGGTGCAACAAATAGTTCCCTAGGCAGGCTAGTGCATTGAAGTTGATGAGACCGTGGAGCACATGCTGCTTGCGTGCCCTTCCACCATAGAAACCAGGATGATGAGGACAATCCTGGGAGAAGCAACATTGACCTCAGAGCTCCTGGAACACCCAGGCCTCCTGGCTGGCCCCAAGCTGGTGCAGGAGTTAGGATGGCTGAATTAGAAGAGTGGGTGCAGGGGTCATGCACAAAGGCCCCGCTCAAGTAAGTCAGGTGCAGGCACGTTAACCCCCTGAAGAAGAATAAGAAGAAAAGTAGAGCATCATGCCAGATATGTCATCATATAGCATCTCGGTTGGAAGATGGCCAAATCCGGCTCCACAAACTGCCAGCCTAAAATTTTCTTACTACTCAACAAATTTTAATTTCTGAAATATCAAAGGACTGGATTCGGCTAATATCAGACATGATGATGCTCTGTTTCATAAAGATTTAGGAAACCACCATTTAGGCTCATATTAGACACAAAATCTTGATTAATTAATCGGACGGACAGCGGAGGCTTAGTAACTAAGTAGTTACCGTTGCCATCATTCGGGTAAAAAAGTGGTATTAATACCACTTTTTTACCCGAATGATGGCAACGGTAACTACTTAGTTACTAAGCCTCCGCTGTCCGTCCGTCCGTCCGTCCGTCAGCGGGCTGTATCTCATAAACCGTAATAGGTAGAGAGTTGAAAGGGCATGTAACATTTTTGAGATGACGAAAAATCATAGTTTCTGCAGCCACTGATGGAACGGGTGTCGATTGATAGAGCATTATTTTAAAACAATGTTTGTAATCATAAATTTCTAAAACAATATACTTTTCGAGGAATCTGACTTCGAAGGGCGACAAAAACAACTTTTTTGCTCTTAGAACTCCGATTTCTCGCTAAGGTTATCGTTTTAGAAATTCTTAATCACACACAAGAGTTTCAATCATTTACTCTATCGATAGACATCGGTTTCATCACTGGTCGCAGATATCAAGATTTTTTAAATAACAGTTTGCCAGTCTCCGTACAAAAATGTTAGAACACTTTTCACAGAACATGTATTTCTTTTGCCGCTACAGCAACAAATAATGAAACACAGGGGATTTTATAAATTAAAGGGATAAATTAAGGGGGTTGCCCATACAAGAGACGTGTTTTAAGACCACCCGCGATATAATAAAACATAACATGACTCATATATGATTGTGGAATAGTGACCAGAATTCAGTTTATGCTTCCTATTTATAAAACCTGTGAGCGAAACTGGTGACAGGTTGAATATACAAGATGACATTTAATAAGCTGAGCATATTTTGGGTTATGATAGCACCGATCATTAAGAAAAACTTTCCCAAAGAAACATATGATCGCAAATGAAAATTATTTTTCGTCCCTCAGTACATTGACTGATTACATGTTACTATGGGAGACCCATATTTTTTTTCGGTTCGACCATATGTTTCTTGGGGAAAGTTGTTCATAATAATGGGTAATATCATTCCCCAAAATATGATCAGCTCATTAAATGTCACCTTGTGGATCCAAATATTGTTTCTAACAAATATGACAGGACGTCATCCAGTTTCTGACTTTGAACATAAGACTAATTATACAAAAAGACTAGACATCCCGAACAAAAAATTGTGCTCCCGAAGTCCCGTCTCCGGTAATAGCAAAAATTTCCGCCCAGGCACAGATGACTTGATCCCTGTTTGCTGTCTTTTTGTTGTACGTTATAACGCCCTGGATGGCGTCAGCGTTAAAATAAAGTAGAGTAAAGAGATACTGTGATATAACATGTTATTCATTATATCATATCATAGCCCTACCTACAAAGTATTTGGGTTCAAATCTTGTCTCTCAATGTACAACCAGATATTGGATTTATGCAAAGCAAACAGGCCACCCGTGGTCGCGCATAAGTTTCTTGCGGTAGTTTCCTAAATCCGTAAGAAAGGCCAAACAAAATGTCAAAGACTTGGCACAAATCGCACAATTCTTATGATTTCCCCCTCGGCTAGAAACCATTTATTTTATTATACTCGGCATGATTTCCTCGTTCTAATCTTTGGATTTGACTAAGACTATAATAAATAACCTGAGATCTCACCACCTTAATAAATGCGAGTTGAGGCTCACAACTCTAAATAATAATAATATATAATAATAATAATAATACTAATCATCTTTATTTCAGGAACGCAGGGAATGTGGAGACCTCATCGAAATATATAAGATCCTTACATGCCACTATGACCTACAATACTTCGAAAGATGAATAAAAATTCTAATCTTCGAGGTCATCATCTTAAAATTGGTACACATTCTTCAGACAAATAACCCTCATAAACACTTCCTTAGCAACAGAGTGGTGAACTCCTGGAACAAACTCCCTACCGGAATAAGTAGTCTTGGCACCTAGTATCAATTTTTTTTAAAACCAGCTTGACAAACACATGTTAACCATACAAAAGAATACAGAAAAATCGGATTCGGGCAACATCAGTTGTCTCAACTGCCTGCTTGTTAAATAATTAATAATAAAATCATGGGCACCGCACCGCACCACTTTAATATGTATTCTGTTTTTTAAGGAAATTTCAGTAATCCTGAAATATATTTTATGGGAATAACGCCAATTATTTAAGAACACAATTATCTTGAAATAGTGTTCTCAGTTTGATGCCCTTGAAAAGCTTTGACAGATTGTATTCTTATAAATTTAAATTATCGCTTTCAGAGCATGTTTTGTGATTGCAAATATTATTTCGATGAATTAAATCACAAGTTTGATAGTTGACACTGCAATTGAATTGAAACAATTCCAATTCGCTGCACTTGTCACAGATAGACTTAGATACAGTTTGATACAGGTTGTTGAATATGATTAAAACAAACAAAAAATTGTACCTTAACTTTTCTCTTCTGTCCTTTTGGCAGCTCCATCTTGTTGTACAAGTCTAGACTCTCGACGCCAGGCCAGACATCTGGGGTGCACGAGCCACAGAGCTGAGAGATTAGAAGCAGTTGTTGCTGCTCTGTGGAGCCCTGTTGGTACACACAAAATACTGGTTATTGACTGATTACTGTCCAAACATTGGTGCAAATATGTGCCACGCATCTCAGCAATACCTTGATTCCATATGTTAAATAAAGGCTTGGTAACAATGAAGCAATGGTCAACTTTACAATATTTAGCGTTGTTTAAGCAACTAATGGTACAAATTAAGATTATTTGTCATGATATAAATTAATCAGTAATCCCCACTCCTAGAACAGGCATTTTCCGCCCCCGGCCAACCCCAATGTTAGAAAGCTTAGAATATTACCTGCATAATTGGTGATCTGGTCCACATCTCTGCCATGATGCAGCCAGCGCCCCACATATCCACGGGTGGGCCATAGTTGCGGTCACCTGTCAATGCATTTTTTAATGCAGGCATGAGTTTGGACTGTATATGACAAAAATTATAGGAATGAGAGTGTGTGAACATTTGGTGTTAGTCTCACCTCATTTAGGCCACTATTTGCAAATATTCTGGCTTGTAATGAGTGTACAATTGTAAATGATGCTTTTTATGATAGTAAATGATTTAAACAGCTATTTTGTTTATTACAGAGGGTTTACAAACTCAAATACCTGATTCTTCAAAATGTAGGTTTGGGTGTAGATAAGGGGGTGCCAAGGGATAAAAGAGGGGCTGATTCTGCCCCCTTCCCAGCCGGGGATTGAACCCGGGACCTCGACGCATGGTAGATAGAGCCACAACCACAACACCACGTGGGGGCTTCCGCCCCCTTATCGACACTCTGACCCAAAATATTCTATGATTAACATTGACAAACCTAAAAGCAATTCTGGAGGCCTATACCACAAAGTGACCACTCTGTTGGTATATTTGTTCACTTGTCCCGACTTCGCCACACTGAACGCTCTCGCCAGCCCAAAGTCAGCCAGTTTAAGAATCCCATTCTTTGTAATCAACACATTTGCAGCTTTCATATCTCTATGCAGGATCTTATTGCTATGGATATAGTACAGTCCATTCAGCAACTGCTGCATAACCTTTTTGATCTCTCCTAAACTGAATTTTACGTTAACATTAGACAACAATCCAGCCAAGTCATGCTCGCAGAAGTCAAACACAAGGTAGAATGTTGACCGGTACTTATTGTGCAATGTTGCTTTGGTGCGGCATATTTCTATTAAGTTGACAACGTTCTCGTGTTTCAGCAGTTGTAGGATTTTGATTTCTCGCAGCGCTGTGATAGGAAAACCCTCCTTTTCGTTATCCATAAGAACTTTCTTCATGGCCACGAATTTCTTGGTGCTGTTCCTTGCGCGTGCTTTGAACACTTCTCCGAAGGTGCCTTGTCCTATTTTGGCCACTTTCTCGTACTTGTTGGACTCATCGCAGAAGGGAAAGTCGAAGTCTTCGATGTATTTCTCCTTCTCTCTCATGCTGAGTATGGTGGAACTGGTACTTATGGCGTTAGGCGCGGGCTCTCGCGGAGCGCTCGCGCCTTGCATTTTGGACGTTATCTTGGCGGCTTTATGAATACTCTCGGTTGGAAAATATTAAAGTTTGCAAGAGGAATCGTGGTGAAATTAGTTTTTCTTTCTCGTGGCATAAACAGAAAAGAAACAAACTGACAAACATTAAATGTACTCTGTGTGACAAACTAAAATCGTCAATCCCCGTCAGTCAAATGAGTCAACTAACTCACACAGTCAACTTATTATTTATGTTTGTTCTGTGAACTTCTGTCACAAAAGTACTGTGAACCTGGAGGCCTACTATGACCTCTTAAATCTATTCAGTTTAAGGCCTTAAACTGAACTGCATTGCTAATTCGTACCATGACCTCTAAAAAGCAAGGCAGTTTAAGCCCTTAATACGTCCAGCGTTTTCATGCAGTTCACCTTTTTTTTCCTCCTAAAATCGTACCATGACGTGCCATTTGACAAGCGCTCGGCGATTACTGAAACGCTCAACTGTCAAAGTAAGCAATGTTTAAAAAGTTGCTCTGAGATTAACTTTATGTGAATTGTTGTCTTGTTGTTGATAGTTTAGTAGACTCTTTGTGATTGTTCAAGTGCTTTTGAGTTATTTTCTTTATAATAATGGCAAGTGAGTGAACAGGTATTGTTTGAATTTTTTGAAACGGACAATAACTTGAATGACAATTTAAAAAGAAATCGCCACCGCCTTACAAGGGAAATGTATGATCCCTTTCATTTAACTGACGACAAATTCGTCGAACTATCGGCTTACTCCCGACTTGGCTCAAAGTTTGTGCAAGGAACTGGCGACGAGTGGTAAACCACAGCCAAGTAAACCGTCGGATTCCACCATAGAAACAAAAGTAAGAGTTTATGGAAATACATTAGTTTATTGTCAAGAGACTTAATGAGGTGATTTCTAGTCAAGAGATCTAGACAGTGTACATCTAAATACCTACTCTTTTCTGTTGCAGGGTTTTACAGCTTTATCATTTTATGACTATGGAACATATCAAATGCCAACAGGTAAGATCCGTGGCTTTATTGCGTAACAAACCATATCCGCAGTACTGGGCATAGGTCACTGCAGCAATGAACTCAATAGAAATGGGAAATACCTATAAAGAATGCACACAAACTGTAGAAGAATGTTGTTCCTATGAATAGAATAAGGTGATTTTTTTATTGATACCATAGCTTTAATTATGTAGCTGTCAGACACCGGTTCTAAGCAGTCGCTAACTTGAAAATGTTATTTATAATTAACACTTTTTTAATTTCAGGTGTAATGAAAAATTTGGAGTGATGTTATTGGCTGCATTGATGGGACACAGGTAGCTATTGTAAGCCCAAAAGGAGAGGAGAGGTATATCTGTCGGAAGGGCTATAATTCTCTAAATGTTCAATTGATAAGATTAATTGAAGTGTGTTATGACTCTGCCTACCATGCGAGAGGTCCCGGGTTCAATCCCCGGCTGGGGATAAATTAATAAAAAATTGGAAAAAGGTCTTGAATGTTTATGTGTGTGTAATGTCGCTGTTACTGGTTCCCACAACATAACAGTGTGGGGCCAAGCAATGTAAGTGCCTGTACATAAATGTTAATGTTTATTTAGTTGTATGTTGATGCCAGTTATGGTGGATCCACACATGACTCATTTAGATGATCAGTCCATCCTTCTTCCCAACTTCAAGACTATTTCAAAGGCCTCAGTAATAACTGTGGTAATATTAAAGGCTTTTAGGTAAGCTGTTCTAAATGTATTTCTAAGAATGGATTATTTTGTTGGGATACCTGCCTACAGTACTGCCGACTATCAAAATAAAACTGGAATCCATATTAATCAGAATTATTTTATTTAGTAAACAAACAGAAATTTACAAATAAGTATGCTACTTATTTCTGAATTATTATAATAATAGTTTATAAAGTTAAAAAATGCCATTTCTTACAATCATACAAACCCAATAAGAATGCCCCTACCTCCCGCACTAGTACTAGCAGTAGGTTACGAGATGCAGACAAGTAGCATTCTTATTTGTGTTGTCAAGTAACACTAAGAACTAGAGTATGTATAACTGTAAGGCCGTGGATGCGGGAGGCTCAGGACCGGAGTAGAGGGAGTGGCAAAGAATATGTGCCGATTGATGATGATGTTTAGCTAACTTAACATAGCAACAAAATTAATAATAAAACATTCACTATTCACATAAATATTTTATCTATTTAATAAAGTAAGTTTTAAAGAGGAGGTCTGTGGCGCACTCAGTCAGAAAGCCAGCAGTGAGCTGTTATAGGCTGCTATGATGATTAATAAAGTATAATAGTTTTAATTACAATTGTGTCTAATATAATATTTTTACTTGCAGGTGACTCTGGTTATCCTTTGAGGAAAACTATGATGACTGCTTTATTGGATGCAACAGAAGGCTTATCTGAAGCCTACTACACTAATTGCCATGTCAAAACTAGAAATGTAATTACACAGTTATTGCAAGCATCAAAAAGTCTTCATTTAAGTTATATGTAAAAATTGTGTTTTTTGTGTTGTTTAGTTTTTGTTGTTTTTTAAGTTACAATGTTTTTGTTTTGTAAAGATTTAATGTAATAATATAAATATGCATGTATATAAATATCTATACATACATATTTAGACAGTCATAATTTAGAAGCACCACAGATACTATAATATTATACTGTAGCACTGTTTTTTTTGTCACTTTTTAAAGACATCATCATACATGTAATTTTGAATAAAAAATCTAACTTTGACTTAACTATTGAGTATACTTGTGTATGTAATTATTTTGATTTTAAACTCCAAACTCAAATAAAGTAAGTAGTTAAAAATAATGCACTTTTGTACAAGTGAAACACTAGATAAAATAAATCAAATATGATCAACAAAACTAATGAGTACATACTAAATCTCGCACAGACAAAGGAGACTCCATAAACTGTGCCAGTGCTTCGGATATGCGCCCATCAGAGAAGATAGCATATTTCAATTGATTCTATCAGGCAGTACACGCAAAAGAGTAACAAACATCCATCCTCTCAACCACAAACATTCGAGTCTATATTATTAGTTAGATAAATAACCGATGACCATCCTTTCCTATCTTTGAATGCACCTTCACCCATCTAGTTACATTGCGTGGCAACTCTCTGCCACATTCTTAGGGTACAGATGGCTGAGTGGACTTATTATAGCCCAAGACTATGTCTCTGTGTGAATTTAAAAAAACAAATAGAGCCCCAATTGGTCGTATCATCGTATGCACAGAGTCGTATGATACACGATGGGGGCGTCGTCGTATAGGCAATTCAACCAAATTACTGCAAGCAAATATAAATTTAATACACCTATGTAATGTATGAAAAGCTGACATAAAAAAGAGTATCAATAATTATATGTTAAGCATACGAAATATTTTAAAATTACACGGAGTCAGATTTTAATTAAAAATTATATGTAAAATATTATTTTACAGTTTCGACCCGCCATCCAGCGAGGCCAATGCTATGTTTGTTAAATGAGTATGCCTTGTTGTTTGTAGCGTAGCGAACGAGAAATAATGTATATTACTTAATAATATGTAATTAAATCAACACACAAAAGTACATCCCAAAATAAATCGTTAAATATTGTAAACAAACACATGCACCACTTGCTTGACAGTTATGAGTTGCGTTCAAAATGCTCAATATAATTTGAACGATCAATAAAAAACAACGCATAAGTTACTAAGTTTTATCACAAATTGCATTAAATAGTAATATGCGCGTATTACTTTTAAGCTTTAATTTTTTCAAAGTACCATTCGTAAATAATAAAACAAATTATAATATTAGATATCCTTATAATAAAAAAACCCGGTAAATACCGTATAAACAATAAACGTTGGTTAGGAACGGTCCTCCAGACAATGCGATGAGTAGTTCTTTCTTATGGAATCCTATATATTCCCTTCTCGTTCTTACATGGATGTAAGTTAACTAGCCAGAGACAATAAACTATTCACCTTATCAAATAAGCAGCTCAGAAGTCGTTCACCTTTTATGAGGTCATGGTACGAAATTAAGTCGTTCAGTTTAAGTACTTTAACTGAACTGCCTGGATTAAGAGCAGTTTCTTATAAGGTCATGGTAGGCCTCCTGAGCTCCGAGCTAGTGATGGGACTAGAACCACATTTGATTAGAATGGTGACGGTCCATACTCGATTCGAATGTGATATTAAGATGATTCGCATCATCGTTTGATTCGAATTGTTGAGTTGATTCGAATTGTCGATTCAAATCCACGATCATTTTAATCCGCCAGCCGATTCTAATACTTTTTTTTTATTTGAATGATTTATTGAGCGGATCATTAATTGCGCAGTCTCATAGGATTCTCATAACCCCTGCCTTGCTTGCCGGTCTCTAGAGACCGATTTTGAAAAATGCGCAATGGCTGCCCGGTCTCCAGAGACCGGCGAACAAATGGCCTACATAGGCATGAATTTCTTACTACAGGGAGGGGTGTGACAAGGAGAGTGATATTAATTCGTAACGTAATGAAGTGAGACAGGTATTAAGCACTTCAGACCGTATTCAATCATAGGAAACATTCAAGGAATCGAACGTTGCGAGTGTGCACCTGTTGCGTGAAGTTGCATCATTCGTTCACCGACTCTCGAGCCTACGTTTTGAGTGATTTGTGTTGTGTTTTATTAAAAAAGGACAGAACTGTAAGTAATTAGCATTTATAATTCAACTCCTGAACGTTGTTTTCACTGGGGTTTGTCATAATATCGATGACCTAAACTTGTACGGCGGAAAAATTCCGCCTTGCTGTTTCCGACAAGACACGATTTATGACTTAATTTTTTCAATTTACGGGTGAAATGTTATTAAATTCATAGCATTGATTCATAAACTCAAAGCAGAAACAATAAGTATGTGCCTAAATCGTATCTGAGAGCTGCAATCATCAATCGAAAATCTTGAGATATTGTCCGGTCTCAGGAAACCGCTAAGCAAGTGGCATCTTTTAGCCAAAATGGCGGCCGGTGGGCGAGGCTACGATAGTATGGATACGCCCGTGTGTATGGATTTCGGAATTCTTGATTTTGATTACATCTACAAATTGGTTTGCATTTTGGAGTTGAATGTTTTGTGAATGTGCATGTGACATAGGTTTTTGTGTATGTCGAGTTTTTTTTTCACTTTTTACTGTTTATCGAGTTTTTTTTTTCTTAATATTTTTTTGTTGGCAAGGACGGGGCTGATATTGGGCAGCAAAAAAGGTCCTATGACTAGGTGATGGGAGACGCACCGTTTTTAAATAAAGTCGCCTTGCTCTAAAAAAAATAACATTTATTTTTTTCAATGTTGGTTTGCTCTCAAACGTTCTGTTCTGTCTGTCTGTGGCTGGTTTGTTCCAACGCTTTTTAATACTTTTCCCATGCTTTTTTTCTGCTTTTAACAGTTTAGTGACTATGGTAAGAGGACAGCAGCGGCGAGGTGGAGGAAAAGGTGGAAGAAGAGGAACAGAAAGAGGGGGGGAAAGAGGGGGAGTACAGGATGCGGTAGCTTTCAGCGGTAGATTTTAGTTCGGTTTGTAGCATATAGTAGTACTGTTATGTGTAGGTATGTACTCAGCATACATATTCGTCTTAGCTTTATTTATTTGTGTGTTTAATGTGTGTGTGTATGTGCATTGCTCATTTTTGCTGCGTAGTGTCAGCTTTTTATGTCTTTTCACGTCTACCATTTTATATTTATATGTGTTTTATTGTATGTGTGCATTGCCTACATCTGTGCATACATTAGTGTTTTTTGTGTGTGTAATGTGAATTATTTATAGCTTGAATGAGCTTAAATATCATTGGGTTTAGACAAGAATACAATATCACTGGGACTATCCTGTTGTATAAACTTTTCTGCCTTGCCTAGGTTTGCTAGAAGAAATCTCTCTTTAGAGATAAGCTCGCATTTTCTTAAAATAAATCTAAGTTTTCTGTGCAATAAAGAATATGAATATGAATATGAATACAGGGTGACATTAAATTAGCTGATCGTATGTTGGAGAATGATAGTACCCATCATTATCAACAACTTTCACTATAAAACACATGGTCGCAAATGAAAAAAAAAAATCGTCCCTCAGTACATTGACCCGATCAGCTGACTATGGGAGATCTAAAATATTTTTTCATTTGCGACCATATGTTTAATGGTGAAAGTTGCTCATATTGATGGGTACTATCATTCCCCAAAATATGGTCAGCTAATTTAAAGTCACTCAGTAAAATTTAAACATGTAATTTTTTTTCAAATATTTTATAGTAAGTATAAATTTTTCATACTTATTTATTGTACCTATACAAATTAATAAAACCTAACTTAGCAAATCTACTACTAACTACTTACAAAGTATAGAATTCCAAATTTCAAAGCCGTATCCATACTTTTCTCGCCAGTGGTTTTTCTGTTTGTATGAAGAAATTCATAGTTTTCAATTCAATAAAACTTTTTAATCTAGCAGGCTAATTAAAAAGTGATAATTGAACTAGATCGGTAATTTCATGGAGTTATTGGATATGTAATATCTCTTCCTACAAATCTATAGTTTAAAAGTTTTATACAGATCTGTCAATGCCAACGTATTACTATGTGATTTTAGTAGTTTTTTATTTTGTGTACTACTCACCAAGGACAAATCCTACCTACATGGGGTTCTTGATTTACCTAGTTGAAGACCTAAAATCCATAAATCAGCTTAGACAAGCTACTGCAGGCACACTGATCGCCCAGAAAAAAGCTGACAACATCACCTATTTTAGAGAAATTTTCAATATATTTATGAGAATGTTGTGTTGAGGTCACTGTTTCAAATCACTTTTTGTCTTTCATTTTATATGGAACTATGTAATGTTTATATGTACCTATGTGAATAGGATAACGTTGTACATAAAAACAAAAATTTCAAGGTTTTCCATTGTTTTATTTCTGTAATACAATAGTTTCTTCACAAAAAAGTGATGAAAAATTTCCTATTCTCAGATTACATTCTACGACACCACCTATACTACTGAACTGATCTTAGCTTGTTACATCAGTAAAAAGGAAATTTAATGTAGTTTTCAAATATATAATGCTTGTTTCTTACAATTTAGTACTTGTTGTGATTTAGAGGCTAGAACCTAGCGCAGGGCGCGCGGCACTCCACCCGCGGAGCGCGAGATTTGCGCCAAAGCAAGAGACCCTAGATACGAGTTGGACGCGTCAAGCCAGGGAAGGGATAACTAAATGAGTATGATGAAAACTGAAATTTTTGAATTCGTTTAGAATATCTCGACATTAAAGATTGATTCCAACAAAAGCTGTTAAAGATAAATATTTGTTAATTACTTTGTATCTGAAATTCATTTGGTTTCATAAAGAAACAGTTCTACAATTATTTTTTATTTGATACAAATAGATACTTAATTACCTACTATGTCTTTCGTGCCTATAAAACTGTCTTTTATAATCGTATAAATTTTGCTATTTAAAATTTGTAAATTTTTCTTGTAAATCGTTAGCTTCAGGGACATTGTTCTATTTCTTTCCCAAATTGCTCTTGACTTATATAACGTAAAGTAATAAATTAACAAATTGGTCTATCTAAGTAATAAAACGTATATTATTTTATATTTATATCTATTCGTATTAAATCGAAGCATTATATCGATTAGTATTGATTGAATCATCATATTGATCCGAATCATCAATTCATTCGAATCAAGGGTTAATTCGAATTCATGCCGAATGGTTCGAATTTATTCGAAAATTCATTTTAGCCGGACCAGTGTCTCCCAAGTTGTCTAACCGTCCAACGATTAAACCTGTGGAATAAACTGTTAGGAGTAAGGTAGGTAATCAAATTTGCCAGTGGCAGATAGTCAAAAAGTAGCATTTTCACGAGAAGAGTAGTTAAAAATAAATGAGGGCGCCACTATCGTTCATACAGCAAAACTTTATAGTAAGACCCAAAAGACCTTGACACTTAACTCTCTTTTACTGAACTTTTCATGATAATTTTATACTTGCGAATTTGTAAATATATTGGGAAATTATATAACATATCCAGGTGACTTTTCATTAGCTTTTATACTTGCAAAACTGCGGATATGTTGGGTATAGTACATTTCGTACGAGTTCGCAAAGCCTCGCCTTCGGCTCGTGCCGTAAAACTTCTAGGTTCGTAAAGAAGCGTTTTCGAACACGTTGCGAATTAAATTTTTCTGCCAGAAAACCCAAAATCAAGCGGCGAAGGTGCTATTTTGAGGGTAGAATGCGGAAAATGATATTACATATACAGATGACTTTTAATTAGCTAACCATATTTTGGGGATGACAATGCCCATAATTATGAACAACTTTCTCAAAGGAACGTATTATGGTCTCAAATGACTTTTTCTCTATTGTCCTCAGTACATCGACCCGAACAGCTGATTAAAAGTATGCTGAACATAAGGATATGGTAGATTTAAACAAAGACGGCACAAATATAAACTTTTAAAATATCAGTCATATCTAGTACTATAAGTTAACATCTAGATATTCAACACCCTCCATAGTATCACTTAACTTCTGCTGTGATGTACTTGCACCTAAGTTACTATCCTACATTAATTCATCACGTCACTACTCGCCGGGACACTGCTATCTTCCCCGACCTAAATAATTGGTTCATCTATGTCGATATACAAAGTTCTGCCACGATCATAATATTCTCTCTCAATTTTTAACATGCTCGCAGCGATTTCTCCAATAAATAGGGCTAAGGAGACGGAATTTCGCAAAAAGCACAATCATAATATTCTCTCTCAATTTTTAAGGCGATACCTCGTCCGTGCAAAGGTCCCCGTTACTCCAGGCGGAAGGACCCGCAGTGTGAGAGGGACGGAATCTAACGCTAACCCGCATAAACATTGTTTAAAAATAAACTACGCTATTTTGTTAAAAAGTTTTTCAAGGAGATTTTGCGAATACATAATATCTACATTATGAACGCAGATCCACAAAGAAATTAGTAAGGATTTCAGAATTACAGGAAAAAATAAAACAATTTAGAGGTGTTTTCGTAATTAAGTTCAATCGAGAAAATTTCATCCATTCGCGTTTTCCTTTCGTGAAAATCTTAATCAAATACTCAATAAATGTTAACTCAAAAATCAAATCTGTAGATGACTTCATGGTGGAGTAAATGGATTCGAAAAAAACTCATTATTTTTTCGTATCACTGCTCGCAGCGATTACACCAATGAATAAGGCTAAGATGTCGGAATTTCGCAAAAAGCAGCATGTATTAAAGCCAGGGTTGTGAACATTTTACCAGTTTTCGTTTCGTTGTAATAGTCACATTACCGGTTGTAATAGTCATATTACCGAAGCAATGGCCAAAAACATATCGGGCATTTCCGAAACGCTTTGTCTGGAGGCATCATTCTTATGATGACGTCACTCTACGATTCGCGGTCAGTCTGAGTTTGGGCGGGCGCTCGAGCTCGCAGTCTTCTTATACCAGTTTATGCTGTTGAACTACTATAAAATATAAAATTACGTGGGTTTAGTGTATAACATATATTATAATCATATAGTTTTATAATGAATGAGAGTTTTGTCAAAGGCGATTCTTAAAACTTACTTAAATTGGACGTTATTATGGTAGCACAGTATTTTTCGAAAAGTAGTGACTACGTGGGCGCTGAATTCCGTGGGGTAAAATTACAAAAGTAAGTAATAGTAGTTTATGTGATTGTCCTATGAGGGGCCTTAACACACGAGTGTGTTTTTATGCGACGAGTGCCAGCGAGTTGCACAATAAGATCAGACGAGTATTTTATGGCCTAATTATATGCAGTTATATACACTACTTTATCTATTCTCATTAATGCTCTGAAATGGGTTCAGAGGCCGTAAGCAAATTCACAATTCTACTTCGTAAGGAGGATGCAATCTCTCTTTTTAAACCTTTTCCAATTCCAATACATACAACATTTACTTACCAAGTATGGTTAACAATACAAGCCTATAGCGAACAACCATTCACAGCAGTCACTTCTGAAATAAATAAAACTGTCCAACCAAAGTTAAATCACAACAAACAAAACACAAAACACAATAAGTTTACGATATTCGGTTATCTGAGACCTAGATAGTGTATGCCGACAATAGACAAAAATATGTATGGTCTTTGGTGGGATCCACACAGCCTTACATACAACTCAGGGTTAGCTAAGTTGTCAGTTGGAAGTTAAAGAGTCTCTTTGTATAGTTGAAAACACTTTACTTTTATAATAATGAAATACACTCTAAAAATAGTCTGTTGTGGCTTAGATTTAGGTGCTACGGCGAATAAGTAAGTAGAACTGCAAGTTAAATCTCTTTTTAGAGATAAGGTCGCCTTTGTACACCTAGTTTCCATTTTGTTGTATCTGTATCTTCTGTTTTTGTGCAATAAAGTATAAAGAGTAACTGCAATATGTTAATAGTTAAAATACAATTATATAGAAATTAGAACGTGCTGATAAATGCCGCGTTCGCATTGTACAAGGTTGGCTTGTACATGCTCCCGAGGGAGAAGTTAACTTAGTGCTAAACCACAACAGCTCACAAAGCAAGTAAATTAATAAATATTTTAGTCAAAACTGAATCTTGACTTTCCGACTTCTTGCTTCGTTTGTTTGTCATTGGGGCGCCTGACTGTCTCTGTCATCTCAAATCCTTGGTTTTCATGGGATTGCATGATCCTTGGGGACGGCCGGCGACCTATGCATTTCTTCCTTATGCACCAAACCAATGCGACTATTATGACAGCTATCGATAAGAGGCTTGTAATTCCGATGTTTACAATGCTGTGCGTCGATAATTTTGTTAAATTCAGCCAGTATTCGTTCCTCTTTTGTTGCGATATTTGTTTTTCGATATCTTAATATTCCTTGCTGTGATCCTCTTCTTTAAGATGAAGTGAAATGTTCTTGAAGTTACTAGATGCCATGTAGTTTGGTGCTGGAATTTCAGGCACACTCAAGTTGAAGCCCATCGTCATTTTGCTTCCGTATGAGTTGTAGGAATGTATCGTAATGTCTGACCGTTGCAAAATACATCCTTGACCTAGAGCAACGATCCCTTGCTTGCTGATTTGTTTTGTCGTAGCAAGGTTTTTACATATTATTCTTAGCTGACACTCATCGCAACAATTGTAGAGCCATGAGTTTTTGTTGTGTAATTGAACCCAGTAATCACTGCACGGAATTTGTTTCGCAGCGCATAGAACTTGCGTTCTTTGACTCAGCAGTTTTGCGGCGCATGAAGTGTTATTTCCTTGTAAGTTATGTATCGGGTGATGTTCATGACACAGCAGCGAATCTTTTATTGACATACACTGTGACACATCTTGGTTTTCCAATTCAATGTACGTATTTTTTATTAGATTTACAGCGATGTATGCCGCCGTGTCTGTGACCGTCGTATATCTTTCTCCATTTTTAACGGTGGTCGGTATCAACCGATAAAGGCTGTACTCATCATCGCTTACAAGCGGTATATGAAGCTCGAATAACAGGTACTGTTGAGTTAATCTCGCCCTTACATAAATAAGTTTGTAGAGTTCTTCGGCGTCATCTTGCAGGTTTTTGATAGGCAGCGCTTGATTTTTAGGCATGGAACTCGAAATTCGTTCTAACTGTTTACTTAGTTGATCAGGGGTGAAAAGATTTATGTCCAGATGACCTCTGTAAATGTCGGTCAACGCATTCATGAGCATCCCTTGAGTTTTCTTCAAGCTGTTTATCAAGGAGCTTGCGGTTATTGCGGCTGTGTTAGCGCTACTTAGCATTTCTACCTTGCTGACCCGGTTTTCGGTCGTGCGCATTTGCTCTTCCGATTGTTTAATATAATCCTTTATTACTTGGAATTGATTTTTCACGAATTGCTCGTTTTTCTTGACGATATTTTCCTCTGCCTCAATTATAGTTGTTTGGTTTTTTATCAGTTGTAGTTGGTATTTCTGATTTGTCCGCATGTTTTCTATGTCCTGTGTGTATTTTTGCGCGAAATCTTCATCTAGTACTCCAAAAAGGGTGCGAGCAAGGTTTCCCACTCCATTGAAGTACCCTCTTGATTTTCTGTTCAGATGATGAGACAGGAGTAAATTGTTGTAATCTATAAGTTGGTAGATTTCGTGGGTGAGCTGTCTTGTCATAAGTAGACACGTCTGTGATTTTGCTTTAGCACACATCTGATCTACGTGATCTATATATGTTTTTAGGCCTTTCGTGGCTTGCCAGTACGAAGATAAGTTGTAGTAAACAAGTAGGTTCCATTCGTCGTGGATTAGTTGTATTTTTCCGATTTCGTCGAAGTACATCGGTCGGTCTTCTTCAATCGTGATGATCTTGTACTGTTTCATATCGATGTTTTCAGCTCGAGACACAGGTATTGATGGCAGGCATATTAATGATAATAGTAGTAAGGTAAGGAAGCTGCTCACTTTTCCTCCGCGTTTTAACACGGGTGATGAGTTTTTAGTCTTACACTCCTCCGATTTTCCCAGTTCGTCGAAATCTGTTCGTTGGCTTCTATTTATCGGGAGGGGTGTTAGTTTGCTTATGGGGCGCTTGATTTCACCACCCTTGGCCTTCATCGTCACTACTCGAACGAGTCCATCTTCTCCGGGATGCTGTTCAATTATTCTACCCATTGCCCATTTTCCAGGTGGTAAGTTGGCCTCTTTTATTAGAACTAAATCGCCATTCTGTAAGTTTTCTTTTTTCTGTAGCCATTTTGATCTTTCTTGAAGCTGATGAAGATATTCGCTTGACCACCGTTTCCAAAAGTGTTGTGACTTCGATTCCGTGACCCTCCACCTTTTCCTCATGTCATTTTTTCTTTCATCTGTATGATCTTCTTGTGGCAGGGTTAGGGTAGCGTTCCCAGTCAAGAAATGACCCGGCGTTAAATATTCCAGATCTTCTGGATCCTCAGAAAGAGGACACAAAGGACGGCTGTTCATGCAGGCTTCTATTTGGCATAGGAGAGTACTGAACTACACATTGATCTAGCCCCAAACTAGGATTCCCTGTATCTTGGGTACTAGACAACGATACACATACTTATATAGATAAATATTATACTTAGATAGATAAACAACCATGACTAGGGTACAAACATCCGTTCTCATCAACAAATATTTGCCCCCATCGGGACTCGAACCCGTGACCCTCGGCTTCGTAGGCAGGGACACTGCCGACTCGGCCATTCGGGTCGTCAAACTCTTCATACGTCAGCTTTTGTTCACCAAGTACTCTGCGTAGATGATGCTTCATTGTCTTGACAGCCGCCTCCCACAATCCTCCAGCGGATGGCCAAATTGGTGCGTTAAAATGCCATCGAATTTGAAGTTTATTAATCTTCTCGAAGAACTCAGTCGACATCATGGTTTTAAAGGCTTTAAATTCTCGTCGTAGCTCTTTGTCTGCACCGACGAAGTTACTGCCATTGTCAGAGTAGACCTGGGCTAGCACTCCTTTCCGTGCACATAGCCTCTTGAGTGCTGCTATGAAAGTTGGCGTACTCAAGTCTGAAACCAGTTCTAGGTGTACTGCTTTGGTGGCCATACAGATGAAGATCGCAATATAACCTTTGCTGGTTTTAACGCCCCTTCCTCTGTTTAACTTCACCTCTACATGGCCGGTAAAATCTACTCCAGTGTGAGTAAATGGCCTGGATGGGGTGATGCGTACTTCTGGTAAATTCCCCATTAGTTGTTGAGTTTTCGTGGATGAGTATCTGTGACATTTGACACATAATCTTATCGCTTTCTTCACGGCTCGGTTTCCACCTATTATCCAAAATGTCTGCCTGATCTTGGCAAGGGTAAGCCTGGCTCCTCCGTGTAAAGTTTGCAGATGGGCTTGTAGGATAATAAGTTCAGTTAAACGACCCGTATGTGGCAGGATTGCAGGATGTTTCATTTCCACAGGTAAAGAAGACTGTTGTAAGCGTCCTCCCACTCTTAATACCCCATTTTCGTCAATGTAGGGATATAGTTTTAGCAATTTACTCTTATTAGGAACAGAGTCAATCGCCTTGAGGCTCTTGATTTCCTCTTTAAATTCTGCCTCTTGAACCCATTTTACAACTCTGTGCAATGCATCTCTCAGCTCGTTAAGTGTCAAGTAGCTATTTTTCTGCTTTGTTTTGACTCGTAACAACCAGCCGAGCACTCGTACTACACGCGTCAATGAACTACTACGTTGTAACAGGTCATGTATCACACCTTGTTTGGGTGCGGTATCCGCTATCTTTTGCGCGCTGCTCGACTCAGCGTTTTTCGTCACAGCGTATGCATGTGTGATGTCAGGTTTTATGTCGTCATGTAGATCATTTGTGGTTGTTAACCATTCAGGTCCGATCCACCAAAGCGTATGCTTGGTAAGTTGGCTGGGGAGAAGGCCTCTTGAAGCGCAGTCAGCGGGGTTTTCGCCGGTCTTGACGTAATGCCAGTTTCCTTGCGGGAACGTGTTGTTAATATATGACGCCCTGTTCGCCACATACTTGTCCCATCGAGAACAATCTCCTCGTAGCCACGCTAAGACTACTTGTGAGTCAGTCCAGAAGTGGACCGTCGTTGGAAACTCTGATAAGGCGTTGGTCACTTTCTCCATTAATCTGCATAGTAGAACAGCCCCCTCCAGTTCTAGCCTTGGTAATGTCAGCTTTTTCTTGATTGGAGCTACTTTTGTTTTTGCTGCCAGTAGCGTTACTTTTCGCTGTCCGCACTCGCCGTCCGTTGTGGTATAAATCACACAACCGAATGCCTTTTCGCTGGCGTCGCAAAATCCGTCCAAACGTATGTTGTGTGACGTATACGATATCCACCTTGGTAAAGTGACGTTGTTTATGTTCGGTATATCGCCGCGTAACTGCTCCCATTCTTTAGTGATTTCAAGAGGCAGCTTGTCATCCCAGGACATTTTTGTCAGCCACAGGGTTTGAAACAATATTTTTGTTTTTATGACTACAGGTGCGATCCATCCAAGGGGATCGTATATCTTGCTGATATCGGATAATAATGTTCGTTTAGTCATCTTTCCTTTTCTGTCGGTTAGTTCCCAGTGAAAACAGAATACATCCGTCTTCGTATTCCACCTAAGACCCAGAGCTTTCATTGCTTCTTTTTGTTTAAGGTCGATGGTAACGTGGGGGTGTTTATAATTTTCTGGAAGATCTTTCAGGATTGAGGACTCGTTGGAGGCCCATTTCTTCAGTATAAATCCTCCCTTTTTTAAAAGTTCGCTGAGTTGGACTTGTAGCGCCTCGGTTTTTTCTAAGGTGTTTTCTCCGCAAATTAGGTCATCCATGTAACTCTCGCTTCGGAGCGCCTTGTCGGCTAGTGGGTATGCATGTCCTTCGTCTTGAGCCAATTGTTGTAAAGTTCGCATGGCCAAGAATGGGGCAGCTTTTGTCCCATACGTTATGGTGCACAGTTGCATTTCTTGTAATGGTAAATGCGGGGACTCCCTCCATATGATTTTTTGTAGGCTTTGTTGTTCTTCATCAATTAGAATTTGGCGGTACATTTTCTCGATGTCGGCAGTTAAAGCATAGCGATAGGTACGCCATTTGATGATAAGGGTCAAAATATCTTTTTGAAGGTTTGGTCTACATTCCATGCAATCATTTAGACTGTACTTCGTGTCTGTTTTCATTGAAGCGTTGAAGACAACTCAAGTTTAGTTGTCGCGGAATCTTCTCGAATAACACCGTGATGGGGGAGGTATGATTGAAGCGCCGTCGAGTTGTGAGTGGTTGTTGTTGACGGTTTCATGTGACCGAGATCGGTGTACTCCTTTATGAAGAGTTTGTATTGGACAGCAAGTTTTTCCTGTCTCGCCATTTTCTTCTCTAGTTGAAAAAATTGTGACATTGCTTGGGTTCTTGAGTATCCCAATTTAGTCGAGATATCTTCCTTGAGAGGCATCTTCACAACGTATCTACCGTCTGGCAGTCGTTTTGTAGTTTGCTTGTAGTATTTTTCACAAAAGTCGTCTCTTGACTGTTCTTCTGTGGTAATATCTTCAATTTCCCAGAAGCGGGATAAGTCTTCGATGTCGTTCAGCGTTACACAGTAATTGTATGTCTTCGTATTACCGCTTAAGATCCAACCCAGTTTTGTTTGTTGAGCAACCGGTGATTGTTGATTTTGTTTAAGAAGTCCGTCCATGATGATATCTGCATATACTTCGGCCCCCAGTAGCATGTCTATACGGCCTGGTTGATGGCAATTGGGATCAGCCAGCTTGATGTTGTTTAAGTGGCTCCAGTCGGTCCTGTCAACCGATGTGTTCGGTAGATCGTTCATCAATTTTCTCATAACGAGTGCCTCGATTTTGAAGGTGAAGTTTGAGTTTAAAGACTTGCACTCAATTTTCACACGTCCCTTACTGGACTCGGGTGATGATCCGATCCCGGAAATAGCCGCGCTGTAGCGTTCCCTGGGTACCTTGAAGAGCTGGGCTGCGTTCCCGTAATGAAATTAACTTGTGATCCTTGATCGAGCAATCCTCTCAATAAAACATGATTCCCGGTTACATCCTTTGCCATTAGTTGTACTGTGGTCAGAAGCACTTCTCCTTTTCCTTTTACGTGATTGCTCTTCTGGGTTGTAGTAGGATTCCGGGTTATCCTTCTCTTGATATCCGGATTATGCAGGGACCTGTGATGAAATCTTTTACATATCTTGCACGTTTTATTTGAGTCAAACTTTCGACCTTCGTGACTGAATAGGCAGTTTTTGCATACGTGCGTTTGCTTGACTGCCGCATTCCGTGCCTCAATACTCATGTCAGAAAACGTAGGGCAGTTCATCAACACGTGCTCGCTTTTGCAGAGTGGACAGTTTCGAATCGTCGTATGGTAGGTCTTTGTCCACTTCATTTGATCGGCGAAATTATTTTCCTTTCGAGTATGCGAATTTCCTTGAGTTCCAGATTTCGCAGGGTTAAGGGTCTCTAAAGCCATAAAAGAAGACTCTAGGAATTTTACAAATCTGCGTCTTACCTCTACGTCTGGTAATTCTCTTGGATCCTCGAGGCTGTGCATGTAATCGCTGTAGGTTTCAGGATCTAGCTTCTGTACTATCAGGTGCACTATGAGTGGGTCCCAGGTCGAGATGTCGATTCCGATGTTCGTTATCGCATTCAAGCATTCAATAGTAGTGTCGTGTAGCTTCTTGATCTTGAGAGCGTTAGGATTCTGGATGGTAGGTTGATTCAAAAGTGTATTAATGTGAGATGTAAACAGCAGCCGCTTATTGTCGTAACGGTGGCAGATGATATCCCAGCATGAATCATAATTGTCGGCACTTATGTTCAAATGTTGAATTAACTTTTCGGCTTCTCCTTTGACCTTTGATTTCAGATGTTGCATTTTTTGCGTCTTAGAAAGTAGCGGGTTTATATGTATAGTTTCCAGAAAGAGGTCTTTAAAGGATGTCCAGTTGATGTAGTCGCCGTTAAACTCTGGTAACTCCATTTTCGGCGTGCTTTTCTGATAGTGCATGTTGGCCCACATCTTCTTATTGATCTCAGATTTGTACCGATCGTAAGTTTCTTCCCATTCGTTATACTCAATGGCGTAATCCGAGTTGGAGCCTTGAAGCAGGTATTCTATCTCCCAGTGGATTTTATCGATAGCATCCCACTTAGACGTTAATACCTTAAGATGGTCTTCTAGTTCCCACTTTTCGTTCACATCTTGAAGATTAATCTTAGAAACAACTCTTTTCAGTGCGTTGAAGTTGAATCTTTGTTGCCACAGTAAGTCAGTTTTCCTGTCCTTTTCAACATCAGCGGGCTTAACGTGGGTCTGTTCTTGTTGGTTAACCTCCATATTTGCTCCTGAGGTCCCTGGCGTAGCTAGTGATCCGGTGGATAGTCGCAGAACCGCAGGAGCCAGTACAGCCTTCTGGGAAACTCCGGCTGTCGGGGCTAATCCTTTTTTCATGTCAACCATGATCTGTAGAGTTTCTTCGTACATTATTTTGGTTTTGTTATACACATCCTCCTTAAAGTAGTCGTAGTCCGTTGTTCCTGCTAGGGCCAGTATCTTGTGGTTCGAGCTAAACTCAAGCCAATTTACCTCCAGAGCACTGATGCGCTTTTCCAGGTACTCAAGAGTTTTGCGATCTGCCCCATCCTTCTTGAAGTTGCTACATATCGATTTTATACTTTCGAAGGAGATGAGCTGAAGTTGGATGATTTTTCCGATCATTTTAATGCTTGTATGTGTAGTTTCTTCAGTTCATAAACCAATTTCCACCGATATTGTAGATTGATGCTGTACGAGTCGAATAAGACTTTTCTTGTCTTTATACACCAGATTTGTGGGTTCAGGTGTCAGTAAGATGAGGCTGCTCTTGCCTTCATACACTCGGCTAAGGCCGGCGTCAGTGCGTTTGTTGCGTAAGACTTGTTGTCTTCAGTGAGTACTCCCTGCAGTGGAGGACAGTTCTATTCTGCGTGAGCTGCTATGCCGTTAGTATGTTATTCTTGATAGTTGCAGTGGTCGGGATACACTGCCTGTCGGTGGTTCATGTGATCAGGTCCGTGCTCAGTGCGTACAATCACTTTCCGGTGTGCCTTTCTGCTCGCTGCCGCTTCCGTCACAGTTGCCCAACACCAACACTCCAATCACAGAGTTTTGAAGAACCAATCCGGTTCGAAGGACCAAAAAGATGTATCGTCTTTGGTGGGATCCACACAGCCTTACATACACTCAGGGTTAGCTAAGTTGTCAGTTGGAAGTTAAAGAGTCTCTTTGTATAGTTGAAAACACTTTACTTTTATAATAATGAAATACACTCTAAAAATAGTCTGTTGTGGCTTAGATTTAGGTGCTACGGCGAATAAGTAAGTAGAACTGCAATATGTTAATAGTTAAAATACAATTATATAGAAATTAGAACGTGCTGATAAATGCCGCGTTCGCATTGTACAAGGTTGGCTTGTACAGACAACCCCTATATGGAGACCTGCTACCACTCGCTTGCGCTCCATCTGAGTAAGCGGTATGGAAGATTAAGAAATACCCGCGAGTAAGTGAATATGCGATACGACGAAGTGACAGTTCTTCACGCGGACGTCGCGTCAGTCAATTTTTATCGGCCCAAAAACCAAGTTGGAATCGTTCCGTTTCACGATTACTTTTTGTTTGCTGGAAAATGTTTTAATATCTTATATTGAACTAAAAGTAACGTAACAGTAATATATTGGAGTACACCAGCAAGTTTCCTCCTTCCACCCCTCAATTTGGGCGAGACGAGACGCCTGCCAAGCCGACCCCTGCTGTTGCTGCGCCCAAAGCTACTGCTGCGTCCTCGGTTGCTGCTCCCACGGCTGCTGCAGCGTCGGGCATGGACAAACGTCCCCCCAGCAACAGGCGCAAAGGAGTGCCGCCGCCGCCAGGAGTCAAGAAGTAGGTCGCTACGTCACATTTCCCCGAAAAACTGCAGTTTTTCGGGCAGCAGTGCCCGAAGTGTTCTCCTTATTTGTGCGGATTATAAGGACTTTCTTGTTTTAGCATGTAAATAAATAAAACTGTCCAACCAAAGTTAAATCACAACAAACAAAACACAAAACCGAACTGACAGTAGGTCTCAAATACATAGGTTTACATAAGATATTCGGTTATCTGAGACCTAGATAGTGTATGCCGGACAACCCCTATATGGAGACCTGCTACCACTCGCTTGCGCTCCATCTGAGTAAGCGGTATGGAAGATTTAGAAATACCCGCGAGTAAGTGAATATGCGATACGACGAAGTGACAGTTCATCACGCGGACGCCGCGTCAGTCAATTTTAACGGCCCAAAAATCAAGTTGGAATCGTTCCGTTTCACGATTACTTTTTGTTTGCTGGAAAATGTTTTTATATCTTATATTGAACTAAAAGTAACGTAACAGTAATATATTGGAGTACACCAGCAAGTTTCCTCCTTCCACCCCTCAATCTGGGCGAGACGAGACGCCTGCCAAGCCGACCCCTGCTGTTACTGCGCCCAAAGCTACTGCTGCGTCCTCGGTTGCTGCTCCCACTGCTGCTGCAGCGTCGGGCATGGACAAATGTCCCCCCAGCAACAGGCGCAAAGGAGTGCCGCCGCCGCCAGGAGCCAAGAAGTAGGTCGCTACGTCACATTTCCCCGAAAAACTGCAGTTTTTCGGGCAGCAGTGCCCGAAGTGTTCTCCTTATTTGTGCGGATTATAAGGACTTTCTTGTTTTAGCATGTTTTATAATTTATTATGTCTATTCAATAACGCTCATTCTTCCAAAAAAATCTTGACTTCACATCAATAAAAAAAAAACATAGCTCTAAATATTTTTTTAACAGTGTTTGTGATTTTATAAAGAGTTTTAAAGTATGTACAGTTTATTAGATAGTAATTCTTGTAAATTATTAGGCACTTCTTTGTCTTCGTTCGAGTCACTCGATTGATTAATTATTTCACTTAATTCACTACACATCACGAGTCTTTCCATACCGAAAGCAGGGCATTTCATAAATAAATGTTCTAGGTTAGAATTTTCAGCTCCACAGTAGGAACAATCCGAATTTTCCACCAGTTTGAGCCTTTTCAGGTGAGTTTTTGTGTGACAATGACCAAATCGCAGTCTATTAATAGTTGTTATGAAGTCTCGGCTGTCTGCTTCTCTATTATCATGGTACCAGGGTAGAGCGGGCAGGGCTTTTTGTATCCCTGCGTACCATCTGCCTTTTTCTTGGCTTGCAGTTGCCCAGTAATCAACCCACAATGCTTTCAGGTTTCCAACCATGTGAGCATAGAAGTCCGTGAATGGTATTTTCAAGGTTGAAGTGTGATCTTCATCAAAGTTGGATCTTACAGCTTTGTCTGCTTCTTCATTACCAGTAATGCCGCAGTGAGAAGGTACCCAATTAAAACTTACATATTTGTCTCTCAGAGTTAATTCATACAATACTTGCCTAATATTATACACTATATAATTCAAATTGAATTTGAAACTAGAATTTTCTAATGCTGCCAGAATGCTTTGTGAAACATTGAAAATAATAATATTTTTACAATTTACAAATTCATTAATGTACAATAGTGCTAAGAAAACTGCATAGCATTCAGCAGTAAAGATGCTACATTGGTTATCAATCTTAAAACAATAACTTATCTTTCTCTGTGGGTCATAATATGCAGATGACACATTATTCTGGCTCTTAGAACCATCTGTGTATAGCCTGTAATAATGTTCATCAACTGAGGCTAACAACTCATATTGGTTAGTAATTTTAAGTTGAAAATTATTTACATTGTAATTTACAAGTGCATCGAAATCCATGTTGTACAGTGGCCAAGACCTGCTTTTGTGCATATTTACAGAAATATCATTTACGTGACTTAAAATTCTTAATAAGCGTGGAACACATCCAGATATTACATTAGAAATATTTACATAGGGTCCTGACATGTTAAAGGGCAATGGGTCAAGAGGTAGGATTCTACTGATAATGTGTTTGTTGTCTAAAGCTACTATTTTAAGACAAAATCTTTCAGCAATTTGCAACCTTCTCAAGGTTAGAGGAGGAATGCAAGCTTCACACTGCATTGCATTTATAGGTGTGGAACACATGGCTCCTGTTATAATTCTTAGAGCCTTATTTTGTAAAACATCTAATTTTCGTAATAAAGTAGGACTACAATTCATGTAGGCTATAGAACTATAATCAAAATGACTATGTACAATACTTTTGTACAACATTGATAAAATTTTAGGGTCTGAACCCCAGTGAACTCCCGCAAGAGAGCTAAGCACATTGAAAGCTCTAGAAGCATTCTTAATCAAGTAATTAATATGATTTCCAAAACTCAACTTTTGGTCCAAGTAAACACCTAAAAATTCATTTCAGAAACCCATGGCAAAGCCATGCTATCAAACATTACAGAAGTATTACAACCCAATACTTTCCTTCAGAAAATCATTGCGGCACTTTTTCCTGGACTTATATTTAACTTTAACTTATTACAATAAAAAAATTAACTTGTGAAAGACCTCTAGTCAAATTATTTACAGCTATGTTCACATCTCTATTTACACTATATACAACCAAATCATCAGCATATTGAAGATATTTAACATTTTGATCTGTGATGAACTTATTTAATTGACAAGTGTACAAATTATAAAGCAAAGGCGAAATGGTTGCACCTTGCATTGTTCCTTTATATACATTTCTAGGTCCGTGGATGTTATTATTATATTTAACAAATAACTGTCTCTCATATAAGAAATTGAATATCCATTTACAGACTTGTCCGGGAATTCCTATGTCCTTCAAGATGCCAACTAGGACACTTGGATCGACATTGTCAAAAGCGCCCTGTACATCCAAAAATGCGCACACAGTGGATGAGTGACTAAGAAAAGAACTGTTTATGTCAGCCAGTAATGAAGTAAAACTTTCTGCAGCACTCCTCCCCTTACGAAAACCAAACTGTTCTGCAGGTAAGATATTTTTTGATTCCACAAACCAATCTAGTCTAACCTTTAGCATGTATTCAAAAATCTTACCTACACAAGATGATAATGATATAGGTCTGTATGAATTATGGCTATTTTCTGGCTTGTCAGGTTTTAATATAGGTATGACACATTGTGTCTTCCATGAAGAAGGAATGGATTGAGTTTTTCTGTGCATCACTGTGCATGTTTCGAATAAGCTTGTAAGGAATATTATCTAAACCAGGTGTTGTATCTTTTCTGGATCGAAGTGCACTTTGAAACTCTGTCCACGTAAAACTTTCAGAAAGAAAAGAACTTTCAGGATCTAATTAATTAAACAAAGAATTTAATTTATTTGCAATATTCTTTTCAGGTGGTGAAATTGGAGCATACTTATCTAGAAAAGCTGGGATCCATTCATCGTTTTTTAAGGTCTTAAATGAAGCTATACGTTTAAATCGGCGAATATGGTGCCAAATAACTGAGACATGTGTGTATCTATTAAATGAATCACATAACTTTCTCCATCCATTTTTTTTCTTTTCACTAATAATTCTCTTTTTGAGGGCATCTAGTTTCTTGTTATTTATAAAGCTGTCCAAAGATGAGTTTTCCCTATATATATTTAAGGCTTCAATACTATTTTTAACTGAAATCGCACAATCATCATCCCACCAAGGAACGGATTTCTTGAGAGTCTGTTGTGAGCAGGTTTTAACTTTTGGATTGCATTCATCTTTAATTTTATCAAGCATATCACAAAATAAGTTATAGCTAGCCATTGGGTTTTCAGGATCAATAACAAAGTTCTTAAAAATATTGTTTGTTTCAGATGAAAACTTACTCCAATCAGCTTTGCTATAAACATATCGCTCCGTGGCTTCACCCATCTCAAACTTTTGAACTGCAGTTTGAATGTCAACTATTGTTGGGTAGTGGTAGCTACCCATGGGATCACTATGAACTCGCCATTCACATAAGCTATACTCGGACTAACTCAAGAGATAACAATGGCTGACTGATTCTGATGAGGCCTGTCTACTGTTGTTGGTAAGCCTGTATTCAATATACATAAGTCACACTCATCTAATAAGTTATAGACATCAGAACCTCTAGAATTGATGGATCTGCATCCAAAAGCCACATGATGAGCATTGCAGTCTCCTGCCATAAATAAGGGTTTCGGTAATGTGTTTATTATTTGTTTCAGCTGCCTGCATCTGAAGCGACCCCCTCTCGGAGGACAGTATAAACATAAAATGGACAAATCGCCAACATCCGTTTTAAGAACTAAAGCAACTGATTGTAAATTATCATTATAACGAGTTTGAATGCATTTGTATTTAAAGGTATTTCTAATAAGTATTCCAACTCCACCGTTACCATTGGGCCCATCCTGTCTAACAAAGTTATAACCGGAAATTCTGAAATCACTTTTCCTCTTTAGCATGGTCTCATTAAACAAACATATATCAATATCGCTCTCAGATAGAAAATCAATTAACAATGGTTTTTTACTGTTTACACTTTCAACATTAAATTGAGCTATACGCACGACACAATAGGTGTTTTCGTAATAATCGAGATAGGTGTGGAAGAGGTTATATTGCTGGCGGTTGGTGCTTTTTGTTTTGGTAGCGTAGGGAAATCCGTAGCATAATTCTTTAATAAGTTTTCTCTGTCTGACTTGTTAACAGCACTCGCATAAGTAACTCTATTCTTTTTTTCCTGTATCTTACTTTGTTTAACCGGACAATCCCTCGAGATGGCCACATGAGCCCCACCACAATTGATACATTTCAGTTCCTGCTCATTGGTGCAGTCCGAGTAGCGGTGCTCCCCCGCGCAGAGGGAGCATCGCTGCTTGGAACGGCAGATTCTCGCTCCATGATCCATTGAAACACTTCAAACACTGCAACAAAGGTGCAATGTATTCATGAATGCGGTATCTGAATATATCTAAGTAAACCGCGCCTGGCAGCACATTAGATAGGAAAGTCACACTTACAGATTCGTAAGGCTTGATCTCTCCATTGACTTTGCGGGTGAACCTTCTCACCCCGATGATCTCGACGGATGCATTGAGTTTCTTGAAAAGCTCTTCGTTGCTTATATTTGTAGGAACATAACTGAGGGCTCCTATTTTCTCAATTGCTCTGGCCGGAATGTAGGCTTTGAAGCAATGTCTATTTAGGAAATCCTGGAGGAAATTGTTAGCATTGTTGTACTGGGCAAAAGTAACCGCAAGTTTCGTAGCTGAAATGCGTTTTATATCAGACACGCCTTTGATATCATTCCTGAACAGACTGGCTAGAAAAAGTAGATTTCTGTTGCCGATGTTCTAGCCTTTGCTGCTCTCTACAAAGACCCTCAGCGCAGCAGGGTCTGCGTTCTCCGGGAAAAGCCGAACATACCCGGGCTTGATGTAAGGTAAATAACATTCATCACTTAGTTTTGCACTATTTGATGCGTCCCCTTCACTGGAAGATTCTTTTGAATCTGTCTCTACAATTCTTCTTTTTTTAGGTCCCTGCAGCGTCCCAGGGGGCTCCGCCCCTGGGAGCGTCATTTTGAAAAACTATACACACGTAATAGTAGTTATTTACAACACAATTAATCACAATTAAATTAATTTCGGAAAAAAGTTTTTCAGAGTTTCGAAATTCGCGCCCTCTTCTTTCAAAAGCCCGCCGAGAAGTCACAAAAGACGAACGAGACGCAGTGTGGCCATAGTAAAATTGGCCAATCTACTTTTGCAGCTTTCGAAAACTACCCAATTCTACCAAAACCATGGCTTGTGCTGTGCTCGAGTTTACACGTACTATGTATTGTATTGTATTTATTTATTACTCATTTACAATAATCTCTTATTCTAATACAATAGCCCCACAAAACTGCTTACGCAGTTTGATTGTGGGGTCGATGAGTCTCATTTTTATTTATTTTTTAAACATAAAAATAAAGTACTTATGAAATATTTTGTAGGTATAAAATGGAGTGTTAATTAAGCAAATATTTCTTTAACTTCGACGAAAACTTATGTCTATTTTTTTCTTGTCTAATGTCCACAGGTAAAGTATTTGCTTTGGTAAAGTATTTGCTTTTTGAGCGTCCTGTCGCCATAATAATTTATTACTTTGGGTACTTCATATTTACCCGTGGATATAGACCTAGTGAAATGTGCATGGGAGACTAGAGAGTGACTATCTTGGCTGCCATGATTATTCATTAGAATTAAATATTTATGCTTTAAACTTACAGGTAAAATTTTACAGATTTTGAATAACTTACTATAATCTCCTTTACAGCTGTTTTTTGTTTTCTTGTTAACTAATAATTTTAAAAATCTAATTTGAAGTGACTCTAGTTTATCTAGATTAGTTTTGAAGGTAAGGCCATAGCAGTCAAGAGAGTAACTTAGTATTGAATCTACTAGACTTAAATAGAGGCATTTTAATATATTAAGAGGAACTTTAAAACTAAGATGGTAAAATTTACCAAGTAGTACTCTAAGCTTACCACATACAAAGTCAACATGGGAAGACCATGAGAAGTTTTCTTCTACTTTCATGCCGAGATAGGTAACGCAATTAACTCTTTCTATTGGTTTACAAATACAGTTATGATGATTTATATGTATACATTCAAAACTATGGGTTATAATGGTGGGACATATTTCAGATTGGCTTATGTAAGGTGAGTGTATGATTAACAATTTGGTTTTATCTGCATTAAGGACGATACCGTTGTCGAGAGACCACTTAACTACAGCGTCTACATCCTGCTGCACGAGGCGGCAGGTGTGTGCGAGGACGGTGCCGGCGCGGAGCGCGCATAGGTCGTCTGCGAACATGTGTGCTGAGCAGTGGCGTAGTACGCCGCACAAGCTGTTAACGTGCATTAAGTAGCACACAGGTCCGCACCCGGATCCCTGCGGCACGCCGCACGTCACTTTCCTCGCATCACTATATTCTTCGCCTACCTTTACTTTGTACGAACGTGATGTCAGATAGTCGCGAAACCATTTGTTTAACGGCTCTCTCACATCACACTCATTCATGGCGTTAAGTAGAGTCTCAGTTTCAAGGGTATCGAATGCCTTTTTAAAGTCAAAAAACATTGCAACTACAAACTTTTTTTCGCTTAAATATGTATTAATTTCGTCTGTGAATTTAGATAGTAGAGTATTTGTACTTTTTCCCCTTTGAAATCCGTGTTGACAGTCATTTAACACATTATTAGTTTGAAGATAATTACTTAATCTATTTATAATACATTTTTCTACTATCTTATCTATACTAGACAATATTGCGATTGGCCTATAGTTTCTATAATCTTTACGTTCGCCTTTCTTATATATGGGTCGCACTATAGCTTCTTTTAACATGCTAGGGAATGAGCCATTTTTTACACTTGAATTGACTAAGTTAGAGATCACCGGGCTTACTTTATCTATTAATACTTTAAGATCGGTCATGCGCACGAGATCGCTTCCCGGAGATTTATTTTTATCCATTTGTTTTATAACTTTTTTTACATAGTCGCTATTAACGGGCTGCCATCTCATGCTCATGCTCGAGTCTTGAGCATAGGTAAATCTATCTAGTAGCTTAATATCACAACCATGTTTTATTATTTCTTCTGAAAAAGTGTGTGCAAAATTATTACATATATTTTTCTTAGAGTCATTATTTCCCATGTTACTTAATATTATTTTATCCAAACCTTGCTTCTCGTTTCCTAATAAATTGTTTATTAAATTCTATACCACAGCTTTTTTATGTTATTATTACAATCAAGTATGCATTGTCTGTCATACTTATTTCTATTTTTAAATATTAACTTATGACATTTATTTCTATATTTTGTGTAATTTAATAGTTTAATCATATTTTTAGGTTCATTGCTCCAAATTAAAAACAATCAATCAATTAATTACAAAGGCCACGCTGAATTGGTATTTCGCGATTCTGATACAAGACTATATAGCAGAGAAGGCGTAACCCAAGGAGACCCACTCGCTATGCCACTGTACGCTTTTGCAACACTACCAATAATTAACAAACTTAATACCGAAAACACAGTCACACAATGCTGGTACGCCGATGACTCCTCCGCGCAAGGCACTTTCCAAAGCCTACGACAATGGTGGGACAACTTAAACAAAACAGGCCCAGCATACGGATACTTACCACAAGGTAAAAAATCATTTCTAATAGTGTCAGAAACCGACAAGTCTACCGCAGAAAAGACGTTCTCCAGTACCAACGTCTCCATAGTTACCGGCTCCCGCTTCCTAGGAGGCTACATAGGGACAGGAGGGGACGACTTCGTAAAAAAGAATGTAACCGAATGGATATCTATCATCGAGAAACTCACAACAATCTGCAAAAACTCACCTCAAGCCGCTTACACTGCCCTAACTAAAGCAGCTCAGTTTATATGGTCCTTCCTACTACGTGTCTTAAAAAATGCAGAAGAACTTTTTGAACCCTTAACTAACAGATTACACGACAAATTCATACCAACACTAATCGGAGGCGAAATCACAAAACTTGAAACCCAGCTATTTACCCTCCCAGTCCACAAAGGCGGACTTGCCCTTTCTGACCCCTTCAACACACCAAACCGTGCATACCAAATCTCAAAACAGGGATCTACAATACTTTCGACAGCCCTAACCGAGATGAAAGACATAAACCTGGCTGAACACTACAATTCTTTGCGTGACGCAAGAAAGGAAGGAAACAAGGAAAAAGAAACATACGAGAACGAAACTCTAGAAAGCATTCTAACAAAATTACCATCCAAAAAGAAAAGAGCAATAGAAAGATCAATAGCGACAAAAATGAAAACAAAAACATCAACATGGCTTTCAGTAATACCGGCAAGAAAAGACAACTTCGACTTATCACCCCACGAATTAAGAGATACCCTGGCCATAAGATACCACCGCACACCAATCTCCATGCCTGCGACTTGCGACGGCTGCGGCAATGACAACTTCAACGTGGACCACGCCTTATGCTGCAAAACAGGTGGCCTTATCACACGCAGACATAACGAAATAAGGGATCTTTTCTGTGAACTGTGCCAGCAAGCCTGGGGAAACGTCACGAAAGAGCCAGTCATCTCCGAATGCGATACTGGGCTGCGCGGAGACTTGGCTTGTCGGGGGGTATGGATTGCCCAGAGGGAGGCGTTATTTGATATCCGTGTCATAGACGACGCTCCCTCCCACGCATCACGCCCCGTAGCGGCTGTCCTTCGTTCAGCTGAAGAAGAAAAGAAAAGGAAGTACTGCGACCCATGCGAGACGCGCCACACCACCTTCACCCCTTTAGTAACCTCTGTCGACGGAGTTTTTGCTCCACAAATGATATCATTCACTAAACACCTCGCCGAAACGCTGGCGGACCGCTGGAACCGGACCCCTGCCACAATAATGGGCTGGCTACGAGCAAGAATTCAAACCGCCATCATCAGGGCTAGCAGCATGTGCATCCGCGGCACCCGCCATAGGTGGAGTCGCACAGGCCTATATGAGGATGGAGCGGCAGTCCCACACGTCTTGAACTAGAATGAATATCTTATTTATATTCTCTGTACTTATTTTCATGAATCTTTTGCTTAATAAATTTCTTATCGTGTAAAATTAAAAACAATCTGTCTCTTTCTAGAACCATATTTTTCAATTCACTAGATATCCAAGGTTTATTATCTCTATTAGATTCTGTGAAAGATCTAGTTACATAGCAACCATTATAAATATCTTGAAAAATCTTTCTGAAAGCCTCATACAGCTTTAAAGGACATGTTATTAATAACAGTTCATCAAAGTTTATTGATAACAGTTTTTCGCGAACCGCGCGGTTATCAAGGACGCGACGGCTTCGCTGGCGCGGAGGCGGGGGTCGGGGCGGGGCCAAGATTTGCGCGCCAACTCCCGAAGCTCCGAGAGCAGGAGCACGGGTGCCGTCGATTTGGCGATTTCTGTTTGAAATCGGAGTTTGTTTCCATTCCACCGCAACCGATATCATATAATGATCAGCTATTTTATGTTGGATTATTGCTGAGTTAATTCTCGCTGAAGGCGCTCTTATGTAAATATGGTCTAAACAGGATTCTACTAAGACGTCTACTACGATTTCACTTCGAATTATTTTATTTATGCATTTAACAAATCCATATTCTGCAAGTAGGTTTTCATAAATAATTACATTTTTATCATTCGGTTTCAATAAATTAATATTTATATCGCCACATATAATTACTTTTGAGTTTTCTGGTAAACTGTGCAATAAAAGTCTAAGTTCGTCAAAAAATTGTTTCTGTTTATCTTGCTTATTTATTCTGGGTGGTCTATGGATGGAGATAATATGAATTAGTTCTGCTGAGTGGTAAAGTGTAATGGAAACGCACTCGGATACGCGCATGGCAACTGTCTTCGATGGATCACGGACCTGTGCCCCGAGCCCCTCCCGCACGTAAAAAAGTACCCCTCTCCCTGTTCGCCCTGTTCGAGTAAAACTATGAATATCGTATCCTTTTATCTTATAAAGATTTAATAATGAGAAATTTATATTAGGTTCCGTAACAACTAGAACATCCAAATTGTATTATAGGTAGTTATGTAATGTGATTAGCAATTCGTTAACATGTTTTTTCAGGGATCTTATATTAATATGGACTAAGCTAAAGTTTTGTTTAATTCGTATTGGAATAAAGTTATCTAAACTTTTAACTATAGTAGCATCAATCAAATTATCATTAATCATTTCAATATCATCTAATTTAGCCACTAATTGGAGCATTTGTAACAAATATGTTAGAACAAAATACCTATAGGTTTATGTTTGATGATTCACTTTTTGATCAGATTACCAAGGTCACTCTCAGCTCTCACCCATACAGTTTTATCGCCATCTTCCTGCTTTACCAGTATCTTCCCGTTAGCAACCCAGATGTACTTCCATTTACCGTGTAGCTGTTTCTTGGTATTCCATAGTAACTCCCTGGTAGCTTTGATCAGATCTTCGTTGATATAGACCTTGCTTTGTAGTGAACCTCCGGTGATAGTGCTGCTGGTGATCTCGGCGAGCTTCTTACGTTGCGAGAGCCAGGCGTCGCGCTCGTTCTTACCGGCGGTGGTCTTGAACCCGACCAAGATCGGTGCCGGCTTGCCGCTGGTGTTTCGCTGCTGACGACGGCTGACCCACTGGATATCCGTGCTGCTCACGTTGATCAGCTCCCCTATTTTGTTCACTACTTCACGCACGTTCTCTCCAGGGAGGAGCTCCACTCCGACGATCTCTAGGTTGTTTCGGCGGGAAGTTTGGTCGTAGTCTTGTACTTTTTGCTCCAACAAGGCAATGTTGCACTTCTCTAGGTATACTAGCTTGTTATTGATGCTGGCGACATTCTTATCAAGCTTCGCGATTTTTTGTTTAGACTGTTCGTGCTCAGTAATGAGAGCGTCATATTTATCGGACAACAGGCTCATGCTGGTTTTGATTGAATCTAGTTGGCTTCGTAATGCTGGAATTCCGCTTCCTTTCTTTGAATATCTTTTAAGATTTTCTCGAAGTCACGTTTTACTGCGTCTGGTTCTTGTTCATCTTCAGCTAAGACCTGCTCACATCCATTACAGTAAATATGTTCTACTCCGGCTCTCATATCAGCAAGCAAGCCCCTAACACAAGCTCTGTGGAACTTTTCATGGCACCCCTGGCACAAGAAATGGGATTCATTCTTCGATAACGCTTTATTACATTTAGGGCACTCCATTTTATCCTTGACTTATGAAGGTGAAATTCTACAGCAGGCAGCAGATAGTTTTTTTACGAACTTTAGGATATCAATCAGAATACTATTTCACCAATATTTATAATTATTTATTTATAATTTTAAGCTGGATTTTTCGCCCTCTCGTTGCCCAAGCCACCCGCATGCTGGGGTATCTTAGAGTATGGTTGTCAAAAAAGTTCGGTCGCGCTATCTACCGGCTAGGCATAGGACTAACATGTCATTGGCACAACGTGGTCTTGCCACTATACAATTATTATTTTCTAGGGTAGAAAATATTACATACGTTTTTTTAATGTTATGTTGTATTTAATAGATCTCTAATCTGAAGTTTATCACAGTTTATTCATGATTATTTATTTGTTTTAGCTAACCATATTTTGAACAAGATATCGTTGGGTAATAAAAGTTTAGGATAATTTAGTAGTAATTCTGTTTTATGTTCCTGCTTTGTTTCATGTATTAGTCAACGAGAAAAAACGGAAAAAGTTTGAAAGTTTTGTTTGGCGATTTTAAATTTTTCATTATATTTTATTATTTGGTGTTGAGCAGTTTGTTCCTCCAGTACAGCGTTTTGATTAAAAACAGGAGTTTCGGTTGGGGTGTAGATAAGGCGGCGGTAATTTTGAGAAAGGACTACCCGTGCAGTGCAGTGCAGCGTAAATACTTTTATTAATAAAGACAAGTCTCAAATTATGTCTAGGAATAAATGTTGCATGCCTGTTTGCTCAACCAGCAACTCTGCTTTGCTCAACAACTACCTGCAACATATTGTAACGTAGTAACAAATTGAACCCACTGAATTCATCGTCACCACTGATTTTTCCTGGACTCAGGTTCTTAACAACAACATTATTTCTGTTCAAGGTGTCCCGATGCATTATTTTCCTCATCCATCTAATGATGGCGACCGTTTTGAAACTTGGAAGGCAACAGCAGGATTAGTCGGTTTTGAAGACTCGTATATTTTCTCGGACAGAAAAGTGTGCCACAGGCATTTTGAAGATAATTATCATGGCAGCAAAAACAGACTTGTTAGAAGTGCTGTACCAACATTACATCTAACAGGTTAAACAGCTATTTTATTTTATTTAAGTACCTGGAGCGCTCCTAAAAAGATGCAATTAAATGATAAATAAACCGAGTTTCTATCTAAGTAAGTTGCTAATATTGCTAATATTTACTTAACTAGTAGTTATCAATAATATTTACATGAGAATTTTGTGCATAAAGTTTAAAATGTTAGAGACCATATCAGTTTTGATTATGTATTAGCTTGCAAAAGGGGAAATTTATTTTATTTTGTCAGGACTGCGATTTAAAAAATGTGTAAATGTGTAACCTTCATAATGTATTATACAAATACATCTTGTATATATCCAAACCAAATTGTTTTATTAACTATACAGTTTTTTAGTAATGTGGTGCTACAAAGTTATACTGAGATGATATTTGTAAGAAAGTTTTTAATTAATCTCAGTACCTATAACTAGAGTACCATGTTTATAAGTTCCATAACAGTTATGTTAAGATAAGGAACTTATAAACGTGGTACTCTAGTTATACTGAAAAAATACAAAAAACTTTCTTACAAATATCATGTTAGTGTAACTTAGTAACTAGTTGAAAAGAAAACAAACATTCAAAGCTTCCTTTTCGCTTTTCGCGCAAATTTTTGTTTCATGTGTTTTGTGTCCGCCGTCAGCAGCACTGTCTACGTACCACTGAAAAATGTCAAGATGCCCATCTATTTCCTACCATACATTTTTATCTATGGCCACCCGTCATTCATCCCCAAGTATCATACATACATTTGTTTCTCGCATATCCGTAAATGCGTTTTTGTGATGCCGGCTCCACACTATCCACACCACATATAAGTAAGGATGTGAAACAATAATCGATTATAGCACGAAATAACACGCGATTTCGTGGCGATAGTGTAGAGCCGCCATAAGAAAGAGGGTGCCGATAGTCTGTATATACATATACCACGTATGCAAACGGCAGAATTATTACGTATCTTGCAAACAGAAAGCAATCGAAAAAATTGCGCATTATCTGCTGTCAAAAGTCACTTTCGTATTATGCAAGAAACCTTAGTCGAGTATAGCAGTATAGCAGCTAGCGAGCATTCACAAAACTAAAAAGTGAATTCTGTCCTCGTGGAACTAAAGTTTCCTATAGCGTAAGCGTAATATATTTAACAGCAAGCGATAGGTGTGCAAACGCAATCAGAAACGTCATACAGCAACAGCCCAAACACTGATCGCATGACGATTCGCTTTATGTTTGTTTCAGTTTTTAAAAGGAATGTTATTTATTTTACGAGCAATGGCACGTGCTCTGTTTGAAACCTCACCATTACTTTAGCTATATTTAATAATAGTTCGTGCTAATGAAATGTGTAGCATTCACATAAAAAATCAGTTAGTCAGTTGGTGGCATCGTAGAAAAACTTATCAGCTCTCGTTATAGTTTGGCCACTTGTAGAAGGGGAAAAAAGATTGACCACTGCAGTTTTTGAAAGGAGAAACACTTATTTAAAACCTTTTGCATCACTTGTAAAATAATTTTAAATAGCTGGTGCAAATTAAATGTGGAGCATGCACGCAATAAAACTTTAGCCAGTTGGTGGCATTTTATAACAGTCAAACTTACCAGCTCTAGTTGCTTGGCTACTTGTGTTCAGAGGACCTAGATGACAATCTGCGTCCTCTGATACAGCTATAGCTCTCTAAAAGGAGAAGCATAATTTGATTATACTATTTAATAAACTATTTAACTTAACAATACTATTTTATAAATGAATAATGAAATGTTACCTTCTTCCACATACATCTCTGTTTCGAGTGTCTCGGTTTCCAGGGTCTCGGTTTGCGGTACCAAATTCTATCTAGTCTTTCTGGCCATCGGAGAGTATAATTTGTAAATAATACCATTGTTCTGGAGTACTGGAATAATTTTATTTTCACGTCTTCTACTTATTTTTCTTTGGATTTGTAAGTGCCATTTTTTTAAAGAGAACATATCAAAACACATACAAAAAGGAATAAAAAGTCTATGACTATTATAAGTGGCCAGAAATGGGTTTCCTACGTGCACCACTTATCGCCCGGTGTGTGTCAAAAGATGGAGAATTTATAAATTTGGCTCCATTTGTGGCCACCGGCTCATAACCCCACTTTTTGAACGCATGGCAAAATAACTAATATATCTAACTAATATATAAATAATATATCATTTATATAATATTAACATAAAAATGGAAAAAAGTAAAGAAATTTTCCGAAAATAACAATTGATTACTCACCCAGCTCCTCTTAACGTCATCTTAAATTTTTATTCTTGCCAATTTGTCTTTTGCCAGGCAATTTCTGCCAGTGTCAAACAATGAACACACATGTGAGACGCGTTTCAAATATTAAGTATTTTAGACTTTTTGATAAGTACCTGGAATTAAAAAGAGACAACATAATTTATGGTTAGTTTCATGCATACACACAAAATATATAATATAATAATGAACAGCATAGCACAGGAAAAATACCTAATCGATCTACAATTTTATTTTATTATTATGGATAAACTTAGATAATAAATAAATAATTCTAGGGTTAGAGAAAAGGGAATGAACAAATCAATTTTCACGCCCATCAACAAAAATTGCTTCTTAAGTCAAGGTGGAGTTTGACACGTGACAGTTGTCTATGGTATCAATCAGTATCAGATTAAGTTGGATTTTGGTTATTTCGCCTTTTCCTCGTGTTTTGCCATTGCCCCACCATTTCGTGTCGATGTTCGAGTATAATTAAGTCCCACGCTCAATAAGTTCTAGATTAAAATACAAAGAACATTGTCCAATTTCGACTAAGCGTGGACAGAATGTACGGGGTAATACGTGATAACCACTGATTATAAATAATTCCTTAGCGAATATTTTCGATTATCTAGTTGTGTCAATCGACAGCTAAAACTAAAAGGGAATTTAAGCGAAACACAGTCTTTTTTCGGTCGACCGGACGACATTTTTGCATTCAATCGTTCAAATAAACAAAAAAAAAACTCTATTTTTGGGTAAACTACCTACTTATTCATGGCAATACTAGACATTAAAAAACACTCTGTCACCATATAATGTATTATGTGCTGTCACCCACCGCCGCCTGCGCCGGTAACATTTGTTCTGAGTTCTGTGTTTGACGACTGTGTGGTTTCGATAATTCGTGAATGTGTTTGTTTTCTACTTTGGCTTGTTATAATGGACCCCGACTCCGCGTTTAATGATGACCCTGGTTCAACTACGGACTATGTACCTGAATTTCACGACAACCCTGGCGCTTCTACGGATTCCGAACCTGCTATGAACGATGACCCCGGCTTTAACTTGGAAATTGAGCCAGCTTTACACGAGAACCTGCGCACTGACACGGAAGAGGCGGCTTCACATCAGCCCGTTACTGATGCTGCAGAAACAAGATGTGTTAACTGTGGGAATGATCTCACTCAGAGAAGGATACATAACCTTCATCTTACGGAGGTGCTCTCTGTTGTACGACAGTGGGTTGCTCCTCAAGTACATAAGTACATGCGTCACTTAGAGTCCGTTAGGCCCTATTGTAGCATCCTTTGCCAAGCTTAGGGAAATTCTTACTCCTCATTAAAGGGAATTCAACAGATCTCGCAACTAGATGTTAATCTAGATGCGAGATCTTTCATTTAGCAATGTTGGTTGGAATTCACAGGTAGATGCGAGGTTTGGGGCATCTACCACTCCCCCCTTCCCCCATTTTTTATGACAAAAGCGACAGAATCTAGATTTAAACTCAAACTCAAACTCAAAACGTTTATTGCGACATTGTGGTGGTATATGGTGATATATATGTATATATAGAATTTGAAGAACCGACAATGAACCCAGTGAGGGCACTGCAATATCTTACATCTAACTTGCACAATAATAAAATATCATAAAATGGTTAACTATAAAGTTATAAAACAATGAGATCATTACCTACTATTATCTACAGTATTAGCGTAACATTAAAGTATTATAATTATAAGATTTACATGCATTTGTGTATGTGTACCTGAGTGTGTGTTATGAGTGTGTTTGAGGGTGTGTAAGTGCATGTGTGTGAGTGTTTCTGTGTGATTATAGAAAGTGTGTTTCATTTAAATATTCTTCAATGCTGTAGTACGCTTTTTGGAGGAGATGATTTTTTACTTTCTTTAGGAATTCTATTTCGTTAGAAATATTTTTGTAACTATCTGGAAGTTTGTTATAGATGGTTATGGACATAATATATGTGTTAGTGGATTGCAATGACATATTAATTTTTGGGAGGAGAATTTTGTGTTTGTGTCTGAAGGAGTATAAGTTATTCAGTGTGTCTCTGGTCTTGTATGTTTCTGGGTATTTTCTGACTAGCTTTATTATTTCGAATAAGTAAATAGAGGGGAGGGTGAGGATGCTATATGTTTTGAAATGTGGTTTACATGTGTGTGTTGGTTCTATGTTTGCTATAATTCTCAGCAGCTTTTTCTGTAGTCTAAATAATTGTGGAGCGTCGGTGCTGTTTCCCCACAGTATGATGCCATAATTAAGTAAGGAATGTGCGTGTGCGTAGTATGCTGAAAGAGCAGTGGCGGTGTTAGTTGATTTTTTTACTTCCCTTAAAGCATATGAGAATTTAGATATTTTACCTTTAAGTTTCTGTACATGCGACTTCCAATTTAAGTGAGAGTCTATGATAATTCCTAATAAACTTGCCTCTTTTATTATTTCTAGTGGAATATTATTATAGCTAAAGTTGATATCGAGGGGCGGTTTTTGATGTGGATAAAACGTTATTAATTTAGTTTTCTGGGAATTTATTTCGAGGTTGTGGTCAGTCATCCAGTCAGTAATGGTGTCAAGGCATTTTGTGAGTTTTTCGTTTATATTATCGTTATTTTTGTGGGAGGAAACTAGGGATATGTCATCAGCAAATAGGATGCAAGGGTCATTTAGAATTTTTGGGAGATCGTTGATATAAATAAGAAAAAGTAGGCATCCGATTACGCTACCTTGAGGTATTGAGGCATGAGTAGTTATGCAGTCAGATTTATGGTATACGATTTCTCTTGTAGTCTGATTATAATATTCTATTTGGACGTATTGTTCTCTATTGTGTAAATATGAAGTAAGCCAGTCGTGTGCTTTGCCTCTAATGCCCACACCGTTTAATTTATTCAACAGTATATTAAACTGAACTTTATCATAAGCTTTCGTCATGTCGATCAGTATACCAACAGCGTAATGTTTATTTTTAAGTATATTAAGAATTTCCTGTGTGAATTTAAAGACGGCGAGAGTAGTTGAATGATTTTTCCGAAAACCATTTTGGGAGTGATGAAATACGTTGAATTTTTCACAGAAGGAATAGATTCGATCGTGGATAGCTTTTTCAAATATTTTGGCTGATGTAGGAAGAACTGCAATGGGCCGATAGTTGTCAGTGTTGGTTTTAGATTTTCTCTTATGAACTGGTGTGATAACTGCTTTCTTCAAAAGTGATGGGAATACGCCTTGTTCGAAGGATTGGTTGATTAACAGGCAGTAGGTCAGCGCAATGCTTAAATAGAATTGGGGGGAAGTCATCGAAACCACAGCTTTTCTTGTTTTTTAGATTTCTTATGATTTTAGATACCTCACGATATGTAACGAAGTGAAGGTACATTGTGTTTGTAGTAGGAAGTATTACTGGTCGTCCCTTGGCGTTTGCATGTTTAATTTGACCTATCGAAGCGAAATGGTTATTGAAATGTTTCGAGATAATATTGGGGTCTGATTGTTCAAAGGCGTTTATATTTAGTTTAATGTTTTCTTTTAATTTTAATTTGTTTTTATTGGTACGTTCATTAATTATTTTCCACATAGTTTTTATTATATTGTTTGATGTTTTCATTTGTGATATGTACTGTATTTTTTTTTATGTATTTACTGTTTTTTTGAGCATTTTTTCGTATGTTTTATAGTGATGGTATAGTAATTCGCTGTAAGATTGTAGAGCATGAAACTTTAGGAGTCTCTTATTATGGCAGGATTTTTTGATACCAGTGGTCAACCATAGTTTTTTCTTGTTGAACTGAAGTTTTATTTTTTGAATTGGAATGAATTTATTTAATATATCTGTTAGGATTGAGTGAAACATATTATAATTATCGTTAACGTTTGACTCTCTGATCAGGATTTTTTTCCCAGTCGATATCTATGAGTGAATTTTTGAAAAGATCCATGTTTCTTTTTGAATACATTCTTTTATGTGTGTGCCAGAAATCAGTTTGAGGAGAAAGAGGTGGGGGTATTTTAAGGATTAATTCAATAGCCATATGATTTGTAAATCCTAGGTTTTTTACAGATGACTCTTGGTATTTGTTAGAGTTTGTGAATACTAAGTCAATGCAGGAGCTACTTGTTTTTGTGAAGTGTGTAGGGGAATTTATATATTGAGTGAAATTGTGTTCGGACATGGTTCGTATGAAACGATTAGGCTTATTATTAATTTCTAGAATGTTAATGTTAAAATCACCTCCTATAACTATATCAGTCTTAGGATATTTCTTCTGCAATAAGTTGAGCAAGATGTTTAACTGAGAGTTGAATCAGTCCCTGTCATCTCCATTCCAATAAGCACATATTAGTAGAACATTTTGTCTTGTCAGTTTTACAGCACACAGTTCAAGATTATATTCGATGGAGGTATCGGTGATAGATGTGACGTCCTCGTATTCAACATCATCCTGTAGCAGTAAGCACACGCCACCGCCGACTCTATTTTTTCTGGTGAAGTGGGAGGCGATCCTGTAGCCTGATATCTGGAGAAGCTCCAGTTTTGCTTCAGTCAGCCATGACTCTGATACACATATAGCTCGGTAAGAAGAGTCTTCATCTATGAGGGCCTCTAGTAAATGTTGTTTATTATTTATGCTCTGGAAGTTTTGGAATAGTATTTTAAAGTTAGTTGGTCTATTTTGATATGATATTTTCTTGAAGTTGGGTTTTATTTCCTTTTCTGGTATATTGTAGTCTTTCTTGTAGTCTTTATTACGTAGGCTCTGCTGGGGTGATTTCAGATTTCAGATTTCTTTATTGCCATAATCATGTGTCATTACAGTTCTTATATGTAATTCAAGAGGTACATGACACCCTGTAAGGGCACTACAATATGATTAAACTAATTCCTTAATTGCTAGCTTATAATTGTCTATTTCTAGTATTATTTAATTATACATATTTTCTTTTCTATTGTGTACTTTAACATTAATTATCACTGAAAAATTCTTGAAGAGAATAGTAACATTTCTGGATCAAGTACTTATTGAGGGTTATTTTGAATAAAGTATTGTCTTTTATATTTTGTATGTGATATGGTAGAGCATTGAAAACTTTTGCTGCCATTGAGTGGGGACCAGAGTTTATGATTTCTAGTTTAGCAATCTTGGTGGCTAGGCGTTGTTGTGATCTAAGGCCCTCAGGGCGAGAATGTTGTGGAAAAAGAGGCATATTATTCCTGACAAAGACGCTGATTTCTAAAATATAGAGCGCTGTCATAGTTAAAATATTATATTCCACAAAATATCTTCTACAGCTCGTCCTCGCGTCTATATTAGCCAGAATTCTAATACATTTTTTTTGTAATATAAAGACGTTTTTTGCGTCTGTGCTATTGCCCCAAAGAATTATACCGTACCTAAGCCAGGCTTGTGCATACGCATGATAAGCGCATGTTGCCGTCCTGAGGTCTGTAGTTTTTTTCAGCTCTGATAGGGCATATATAAAGCTTGAGAGCTTACCAGTTATCTTTAGAATGTGGCTTTTCCAATTTAAATTATTATCTAAATTGATACCTAGGAGACAAGAAGTCTCTACATTTTCTATTACAGTTCCGTTAAATTTATAGTTTATAATATCTAGGGGTCGTTTTTGGTAAGGTCTGAATTCCATTAATTTGGTTTTGTTAAAGTTAATTTCTAAGTTATGGTCATCTAACCAAGTTTTAATTCTATTTAGGTGTGAGTTTAGGTCTATAGTTAATTTCTCTACGTTTTGACTAGGAAAAATCAGGGATATATCATCTGCAAATAGCGTACATGGTATATTAATAGTATTAGGTAGATCATTTATATATATTAAAAAAAGTAAACATCCGAGCACGCTACCCTGCGGGATCGATTTGGTTAATTCTACTTCATTTGATCGTTTTTTACCGATTCGCTTGGTAGTTGAGTTATAATGTTCTATATCAACATATTGTATTCGGTTGCGCAAGTACGATGAAAACCAGTTGAAAGCAATACCTCTCACTCCCACACCATAGAGTTTTTCCAAAAGAGCTCCGTATAAGACTCGATCATAAGCTTTGCTCATGTCTAAGAGAACTCCAATGGCATGTTTTTTATCGTTCAGTATTTTTAAAATCTCGTTAACATATGTAATTACTGCTAATGTAGTCGATCGACCCTTACGGAAACCATTCTGATTATTGTTGAATATATTAAATTTTTCGCAAAAATTGTAGATACGTTTGTACATAGCGGATTCAATTATTTTAGAAAAGGTGGGAAGAAGAGCAATCGGGCGATAATTATTACAATCGCTACGGCTGCCGCTCTTGTGCAAAGGTTTTACTATAGTTATTTTCAGTTTTTCTGGTACGACGCCTTGTGTAAAAGACTGATTAATAATAAAAGACAAAGGTGGGGACAGTTCCAATGCACATTCCTTTATCAGCGTTGGAGGTAACTCATCAAAACCACAACTTCTTTTGCTTTTTAGTTTCCGTATTAATGAAAAAACTTCAGATGGTGTAGTTGGATGGAGAAATACTGAGTTATACGTTGGAGATAGTACTGGTCGTCCCTTGGGTGGGTTTATACCAGGAGCACCTACTGATGAGAAATATGCATTGAAATAATTGGCAATTATGAGGGGGTCATTGGTAGTTTTATTATTTATATTTAGTTGTATGTTTGATCTTACTTTTTTCTTGGTTTTATTAGTTCGAATCTTAACTACTTGCCACATAGCTTTAATGATATTATTTGATTTTAATACTTTATTTTTAAAATGAATTTTCTTAGCATTGGCTACAGTCTTTTTCAAAAGTTTTTCATATTTTTTGTAATAATTGTTTAAAATTGTGTTGTCTGTCTGCGAGGTAAATATTTTTAAAAGCCGTTTGTTTTTGCAAGATATTTTTAGCCCTTTTGTCAACCATGTATTTTTATGATCGTTTTTAATAATAATTTTAGATTTTGGGATAATCTTGTCTAAAATAATAGTAATTCTGTCAAGGAATTTGTTATAGTTTTCATTTACAGATTCCGTTATATCAAAAACAGTGTTCCAGTTAACTTTACTAACTTCTAATTTAAATTCTTGCTTTTTACGTTCGCTAAAAATTCTTTCAAATGTAAACCATTGTTCTTTATTATCTTTATTAGTGTAAGGTATGCTTATAAAAATTCCTTTGTGATCCGACAAACCTAATTCTTTAACCTCTGCGCTAACTTTGACATTTGGATCATGTACGTTGTTGAAAACTAGGTCAATGCATGTAGAGGTGTTTAGCGTAACTCTTGTTGGTTCGTTTACCAGTTGAAAGAAGTTGAAGTTTTTCATTAAGTTTAATAGCCTAGTCGTTAGATTATTTTGTTCGAGAATGTTTATATTGAAATCCCCGCCTATAATAATATTTTTAATTCTATCTTTGATCATTAATAATTGCAAGAGCTTTGAAAGTGATTCATAAAACATTTCAGGCTGCCTCTTGCTATCTGGCCAATACAGAGCCACTAATACTACATTTATTTTGGGCAACTCTATTGCACATATTTCAAAAATAGACTCTACGGCCAAATTTGAGATATCAGTTCGCTCTTTGCAGTCTTCATCGTTTTTTAATAGAATGCATACGCCTCCACCCTCTCGCTCTGAGCGACAGAAACTACTGGCCAAATTAAAACCTTCAATACTTAGGAGGTCCTTTTTAGACGTTGTAATCCATGTTTCCGTAATACAAATTGCCTTAATGTTCTTAATATGGTCTAGGGTAGCTTCCAATAAATGGCGTTTATTCTTTAAGCTTCGCATATTTTGGTATAGTATGTTAAATTTTGACATTTTAGTGGGATGAATTGACTCGAAAAAGCTCTACATTAGCGTTTAGATTTTCGTTATTATTATACACAATCTCGTTATTATTATACCAATTGCTTATGTCATCAATTTTCGCTTTTACATCAAGGAATACCTGTTTCAATCCATTCTTATTCAAAACCCCGCTGTGAGGGTTAAACATGGTGTGGTCGTAGTAAAGGTTCAAATTAGAGTCTACTATATAACCGTGTGTTGGTGGGTTATTCACGAAAGGTGCAAGTTTTGTTCGAGTAATCTGTAGCACTGAACATTTCTTTGTGATTAGTTGAAGCAGTGGTCGTTTGGTCTAATACTTGTTTTTTCTGATCTATGTAGAGTTCGTTGTCAATGATGTTCGCTTTTTGGCCATTTTTTCGTGCCTCTATAAGAATAGTGATGAGCATTTTTCTTTTTGACCGAGCGTTTTCATCCATATAGGAGGATATGTTTAGTCCCGTGTTCTTAAATAAGTAGTTACTTTTTAGTATATCTTGAGTAGTTTTCTTGCTCAAGAATTCTATCAGAAGAGGTCCTTTTTTTCCAAGTCTCTTAACATCATCTACATGTCCTTCCAGGTCCATGTTCAACACATCACGAAATATGTATATTATTCTCTCGTAGAGTCGCTGCTCATTTTCCCAGGGTTCACTTCGTAAGCCATAAAGAACGATTTTCCTTTGTGTGTTTGTGTTGTTGTAGAGGTCCAGTTTTGTCCCAGTTACTTGATAATCAGCTTTTCGGTTTGTAGCTTGTTGGGTTAGAGCAATTAATTCGGTTTGTATTTGAGAAGTTTTTCTTCGCAATTCATCTATGTAATTGTTCAAGCAATTTATTTGGAGTTCATGGTTATTTTGGGTATCAGTCAGGGTTGTAATTGTAGGCTGGATATCTTTTTTGAGATCAGATATTGCCTTGGATATTTCAATTTTCATTATATTTTTAATGTTTGTTAATATAGAGCTTTTCATTGTTTCCAGTTTATTGTCTAATAGTATTTCGAATTGTTGATAGGAAATTGTTGCCGAATTGATTTGCGTATCCCCAAGGACGCTTATGTCATCGTCGTCGGAGTAGGTGGTAGAAATTTGCAAATTATGAGCTCTTTTCCTTAAGGTTATGTTTGAAACCGTTACTGCCGCGGGTTTACCTTCTTCAGATGGGTTAGGTTGTTGTGCTCGGGCAGGAGTGTTTGTGTTGTCTTTTTTTTGGCATATTGCAGTAGCATTTCTGGCATTTCCACGAATTTTTATTGGTAACAGACATAGTGTTGCAAAATCGTTGTATGGAAACATTTGCACAGTCCAGATCGTAGTTCTCCTTGCATATAGAACAGCATAGGTATGTTCTATCAGGTATTGTTTGTAAACAGCCTGCAAAAGTCAGTAATAATTTCTTGGGTGCCATAATTTCCAATTTTTAGATCTTTCTTTCTTATGAACTAGAAACGCCCTCTAGTGACGAGTAGCGTGTCTAGCGACCTCTATCGGTGAATAGCGCACCTGTAACTTGATTTCTAGGTAAACTAGATGGAGCTACTGGTCTTATTAATCGGTGATCCCAATTATAACATTATGTATTTTATATTAGTTACTTCACTTCCGCAGTAGTAATTGTTTGTTTCATAGTTTTACACTTCACAAAACTTTGTTTAACGGTATAATTATACGGTAAATACCACTATTTTTGAATTTGATGTATAACTGCCAATTTTTATTTTCGGTGAATTAAAGCACTAATATTGTCTCAATGTTCGCCAAAACACTATAAGAATTGTAGGTCACTTAGTCTCACAGTTTGTCACTAGTTTCACTTTAGTTAGACTCTTAAAAGTATTATTAAACGAATTTTCAATCGGGAGCTGCTTGAATTGCTTGTTTACTTGAAGGCGCCCCCTAGCGGAAAAAAAACTGGAACTGTAACCACCTTCTTTAAGTTTATAATTATTCGATGTTTGCCTCGTCCAAGGATCTTTCCAAGTCTTTCTAAACAAATTTTTATGACCAATTACATCACCTCCATCTCAAACTATTAATTTCTTTCTCATGGATTTTCTTTACCTATTTCATGCCTCTAAAAGAATCTGGGTTTGCTGAAACAAAAATTACACAACGTAGCAAGTCCTACCACAGTAATACGATCACATTTGGCCATTACACTGAGAAATATTACTATTGAATATTTCTGCAATTAACATATGCTTAAAAGCGTTTTGTTAAGTATAGGTTAAAATATAAAAAATAAACATAAAAGACACTATGAAAGTAACTAAAATATACTAGCCTAGATGTAGCCACATCCGTGCTTTGTCTGATGTTCCTAACAGCGTAAGCCGCAGAATTTAATTTACCAGCTAATTTATCTATGAGGGGTCCCTACTGCAATTTGCTTTCAATGGTCATTCCAAGAAACTTAGTATCATTTACTAATTCTAACGTGCTGTTGTCTAAGACTAAACTGGTCTCAACTTGCCTGACATTTGGAAGTGAGAATTTGATACACTTGGTTTTACCAGCGTTTAACATTAAATGATTAACTGTGAACCAATTCAAGATTAAAGACAATACACCATTAACATCATCAAAATCTCCTTTTTGTCTTTCAATTTTGAAGACCATTGAAGTACCATCAGCAAACAAAACTATGTCAGTTAATTTCTCCACCATGAAAGGCAGATCGTTAATATTATTATATGTACCAGGCATAATAAAGGGCTTAATATGGAACCTTGTGGAACGCCAATTTTTACACCCGATCCATAAGATATAACGCCGTTAACTTCTGCCTTTTGAATTCTATTGCTTAGGTATGATCTTGACAATGTCCTGGAGATATACATGATGAAATTTTAAATATACCTTACTGACGCTAGTGTTATTTTTTAATAAAGTCTCTGCTTCATATGGAGATGAATTTAGAAGATCTATTGTGAGTAAGGGTACATTGGTGAAGAATGTTTCAAAAGCTCGAGCAACATCAGCGCTGAAATCATTGTCCCTTGGTATAACTTTGCCAGTTTCACGGTTTATTATTTGCCAAACTGTTTTCATTCTAATATTTGAATTTTAAAATTATCATCTGTAAAGTTTTTGCAGTTCTGCTTTTTGAGCGTCCTGTCGCCATAATAATTTATTACTCTGGGTACTTCATATTTACCCGTGGATATAGACCTAGTGAAATGTGCATGGGAGACTAGAGAGTGACTATCTTGGCTGCCATGATTATTCATTAGAATTAAATATTTATGCTTTAAACTTACAGGTAAAATTTTACAGATTTTGAATAACTTACTATAATCTCCTTTACAGCTGTTTTTTGTTTTCTTGTTAACTAATAATTTTAAAAATCTAATTTGAAGTGACTCTAGTTTATCTAGATTAGTTTTGAAGGTAAGGCCATAGCAGTCAAGAGAGTAACTTAGTATTGAATCTACTAGACTTAAATAGAGGCATTTTAATATATTAAGAGGAACTTTAAAACTAAGATGGTAAAATTTACCAAGTAGTACTCTAAGCTTACCACATACAAAGTCAACATGGGAAGACCATGAGAAGTTTTCTTCTACTTTCATGCCGAGATAGGTAACGCAATTAACTCTTTCTATTGGTTTACAAATACAGTTATGATGATTTATATGTATACATTCAAAACTATGGGTTATAATGGGGGGACATATTTCAGATTGGCTTATGTAAGGTGAGTGTATGATTAACAATTTGGTTTTATCTGCATTAAGGACGATACCGTTGTCGAGAGACCACTTAACTACAGCGTCTACATCCTGCTGCACGAGACGGCAGGTGTGTGCGAGGACGGTGCCGGCGCGGAGCGCGCATAGGTCGTCTGCGAACATGTGTGCTGAGCAGTGGCGTAGTACGCCGCACAAGCTGTTAACGTGCATTAAGTAGCACACAGGTCCGCACCCGGATCCCTGCGGCACGCCGCACGTCACTTTCCTCGCATCACTATATTCTTCGCCTACCTTTACTTTGTACGAACGTGATGTCAGATAGTCGCGAAACCATTTGTTTAACGGCTCTCTCGCATCACACTCATTCATGGCGTTAAGTAGAGTCTCAGTTTCAAGGGTATCGAATGCCTTTTTAAAGTCAAAAAACATTGCAACTACAAACTTTTTTTCGCTTAAATATGTATTAATTTCGTCTGTGAATTTAGATAGTAGAGTATTTGTACTTTTTCCCCTTTGAAATCCGTGTTGACAGTCATTTAACACATTATTAGTTTGAAGATAATTACTTAATCTATTTATAATACATTTTTCTACTATCTTATCTATACTAGACAATATTGCGATTGGCCTATAGTTTCTATAATCTTTACGTTCGCCTTTCTTATATATGGGTCGCACTATAGCTTCTTTTAACATGCTAGGGAATGAGCCATTTTTTACACTTAAATTGACTAAGTTAGAGATCACCGGGCTTACTTTATCTATTAATACTTTAAGATCGGTCATGCGCACGAGATCGCTTCCCGGAGATTTATTTTTATCCATTTGTTTTATAACTTTTTTTACATAGTCGCTATTAACGGGCTGCCATCTCATGCTCATGCTCGAGTCTTGAGCATAGGTAAATCTATCTAGTAGCTTAATATCACAACCATGTTTTATTATTTCTTCTGAAAAAGTGTGTGCAAAATTATTACATATATTTTTCTTAGAGTCATTATTTCCCATGTTACTTAATATTATTTTATCCAAACCTTGCTTCTCGTTTCCTAATAAATTGTTTATTAAATTCTATACCACAGCTTTTTTATGTTATTATTACAATCAAGTATGCATTGTCTGTCATACTTATTTCTATTTTTAAATATTAACTTATGACATTTATTTCTATATTTTGTGTAATTTAATAGTTTAATCATATTTTTAGGTTCATTGCTCCAAATTAAAAACAATCAATCAATTAATTACAAAGGCCACGCTGAATTGGTATTTCGCGATTCTGATACAAGACTATATAGCAGAGAAGGCGTAACCCAAGGAGACCCACTCGCAATGCCACTGTACGCTTTTGCAACACTACCAATAATTAACAAACTTAATACCGAAAACACAGTCACACAATGCTGGTACGCCGATGACTCCTCCGCGCAAGGCACTTTCCAAAGCCTACGACAATGGTGGGACAACTTAAACAAAACAGGCCCAGCATACGGATACTTACCACAAGGTAAAAAATCATTTCTAATAGTGTCAGAAACCGACAAGTCTACCGCAGAAAAGACGTTCTCCAGTACCAACGTCTCCATAGTTACCGGCTCCCGCTTCCTAGGAGGCTACATAGGGACAGGAGGGGACGACTTCGTAAAAAAGAATGTAACCGAATGGATATCTATCATCGAGAAACTCACAACAATCTGCAAAAACTCACCTCAAGCCGCTTACACTGCCCTAACTAAAGCAGCTCAGTTTATATGGTCCTTCCTACTACGTGTCTTAAAAAATGCAGAAGAACTTTTTGAACCCTTAACTAACAGATTACACGACAAATTCATACCAACACTAATCGGAGGCGAAATCACAAAACTTGAAACCCAGCTATTTACCCTCCCAGTCCACAAAGGCGGACTTGCCCTTTCTGACCCCTTCAACACACCAAACCGTGCATACCAAATCTCAAAACAGGGATCTACAGTACTTTCGACAGCCCTAACCGAGATGAAAGACATAAACCTGGCTGAACACTACAATTCTTTGCGTGACGCAAGAAAGGAAGGAAACAAGGAAAAAGAAACATACGAGAACGAAACTCTAGAAAGCATTCTAACAAAATTACCATCCAAAAAGAAAAGAGCAATAGAAAGATCAATAGCGACAAAAATGAAAACAAAAACATCAACATGGCTTTCAGTAATACCGGCAAGAAAAGACAACTTCGACTTATCACCCCACGAATTAAGAGATACCCTGGCCATAAGATACCACCGCACACCAATCTCCATGCCTGCGACTTTCGACGGCTGCGGCAATGACAACTTCAACGTGGACCACGCCTTATGCTGCAAAACAGGTGGCCTTATCACACGCAGACATAACGAAATAAGGGATCTTTTCTGTGAACTGTGCCAGCAAGCCTGGGGAAACGTCACGAAAGAGCCAGTCATCTCCGAATGCGATACTGGGCTGCGCGGAGACTTGGCTTGTGGGGGGGTATGGATTGCCCAGAGGGAGGCGTTATTTGATATCCGTGTCATAGACGACGCTCCCTCCCACGCATCACGCCCCGTAGCGGCTGTCCTTCGTTCAGCTGAAGAAGAAAAGAAAAGGAAGTACTGCGACCCATGCGAGACGCGCCACACCACCTTCACCCCTTTAGTAACCTCTGTCGACGGAGTTTTTGCTCCACAAATGATATCATTCACTAAACACCTCGCCGAAACGCTGGCGGACCGCTGGAACCGGACCCCTGCCACAATAATGGGCTGGCTACGAGCAAGAATTCAAACCGCCATCATCAGGGCTAGCAGCATGTGCATCCGCGGCACCCGCCATAGGTGGAGTCGCACAGGCCTATATGAGGATGGAGCGGCAGTCCCACACGTCTTGAACTAGAATGAATATCTTATTTATATTCTCTGTACTTATTTTCATGAATCTTTTGCTTAATAAATTTCTTATCGTGTAAAATTAAAAACAATCTGTCTCTTTCTAGAACCATATTTTTCAATTCACTAGATATCCAAGGTTTATTATCTCTATTAGATTCTGTGAAAGATCTAGTTACATAGCAACCATTATAAATATCTTGAAAAATCTTTCTGAAAGCCTCATACAGCTTTAAAGGACATGTTATTAATAACAGTTCATCAAAGTTTATTGATAACAGTTTTTCGCGAACCGCGCGGTTATCAAGGACGCGACGGCTTCGCTGGCGCGGAGGCGGGGGTCGGGGCGGGGCCAAGATTTGCGCGCCAACTCCCGAAGCTCCGAGAGCAGGAGCACGGGTGCCGTCGATTTGGCGATTTCTGTTTGAAATCGGAGTTTGTTTCCATTCCACCGCAACCGATATCATATAATGATCAGCTATTTTATGTTGGATTATTGCTGAGTTAATTCTCGCTGAAGGCGCTCTTATGTAAATATGGTCTAAACAGGATTCTACTAAGACGTCTACTACGATTTCACTTCGAATTATTTTATTTATGCATTTAACAAATCCATATTCTGCAAGTAGGTTTTCATAAATAATTACATTTTTATCATTCGGTTTCAATAAATTAATATTTATATCGCCACATATAATTACTTTTGAGTTTTCTGGTAAACTGTGCAATAAAAGTCTAAGTTCGTCAAAAAATTGTTTCTGTTTATCTTGCTTATTTATTCTGGGTGGTCTATGCATGGAGATAATATGAATTAGTTCTGCTGAGTGGTAAAGTGTAATGGAAACGCACTCGGATACGCGCATGGCAACTGTCTTCGATGGATCACGGACCTGTGCCCCGAGCCCCTCCCGCACGTAAAAAAGTACCCCTCTCCCTGTTCGCCCTGTTCGAGTAAAACTATGAATATCGTATCCTTTTATCTTATAAAGATTTAATAATGAGAAATTTATATTAGGTTCCGTAACAACTAGAACATCCAAATTGTATAGGTAGTTATGTAATGTGATTAGCAATTCGTTAACATGTTTTTTCAGGGATCTTATATTAATATGGACTAAGCTAAAGTTTTGTTTAATTCGTATTGGAATAAAGTTATCTAAACTTTTAACTATAGTAGCATCAATCAAATTATCATTAATCATTTCAATATCATCTAATTTAGCCACTAATTGGAGCATTTGTAACAAATATGTTAGAACAAAATACCTATAGGTTTATGTTTGATGATTCACTTTTTGATCAGATTACCAAGGTCACTCTCAGCTCTCACCCATACAGTTTTATCGCCATCTTCCTGCTTTACCAGTATCTTCCCGTTAGCAACCCAGATGTACTTCCATTTACCGTGTAGCTGTTTCTTGGTATTCCATAGTAACTCCCTGGTAGCTTTGATCAGATCTTCGTTGATATAGACCTTGCTTTGTAGTGAACCTCCGGTGATAGTGCTGCTGGTGATCTCGGCGAGCTTCTTACGTTGCGAGAGCCAGGCGTCGCGCTCGTTCTTACCGGCGGTGGTCTTGAACCCGACCAAGATCGGTGCCGGCTTGCCGCTGGTGTTTCGCTGCTGACGACGGCTGACCCACTGGATATCCGTGCTGCTCACGTTGATCAGCTCCCCTATTTTGTTCACTACTTCACGCACGTTCTCTCCAGGGAGGAGCTCCACTCCGACGATCTCTAGGTTGTTTCGGCGGGAAGTTTGGTCGTAGTCTTGTACTTTTTGCTCCAACAAGGCAATGTTGCACTTCTCTAGGTATACTAGCTTGTTATTGATGCTGGCGACATTCTTATCAAGCTTCGCGATTTTTTGTTTAGACTGTTCGTGCTCAGTAATGAGAGCGTCATATTTATCGGACAACAGGCTCATGCTGGTTTTGATTGAATCTAGTTGGCTTCGTAATGCTGGAATTCCGCTTCCTTTCTTTGAATATCTTTTAAGATTTTCTCGAAGTCACGTTTTACTGCGTCTGGTTCTTGTTCATCTTCAGCTAAGACCTGCTCACATCCATTACAGTAAATATGTTCTACTCCGGCTCTCATATCAGCAAGCAAGCCCCTAACACAAGCTCTGTGGAACTTTTCATGGCACCCCTGGCACAAGAAATGGGATTCATTCTTCGATAACGCTTTATTACATTTAGGGCACTCCATTTTATCCTTGACTTATGAAGGTGAAATTCTACAGCAGGCAGCAGATAGTTTTTTTACGAACTTTAGGATATCAATCAGAATACTATTTCACCAATATTTATAATTATTTATTTATAATTTTAAGCTGGATTTTTCGCCCTCTCGTTGCCCAAGCCACCCGCATGCTGGGGTATCTTAGAGTATGGTTGTCAAAAAAGTTCGGTCGCGCTATCTACCGGCTAGGCATAGGACTAACATGTCATTGGCACAACGTGGTCTTGCCACTATACAATTATTATTTTCTAGGGTAGAAAATATTACATACGTTTTTTTAATGTTATGTTGTATTTAATAGATCTCTAATCTGAAGTTTATCACAGTTTATTCATGATTATTTATTTGTTTTAGCTAACCATATTTTGAACAAGATATCGTTGGGTAATAAAAGTTTAGGATAATTTAGTAGTAATTCTGTTTTATGTTCCTGCTTTGTTTCATGTATTAGTCAACGAGAAAAAACGGAAAAAGTTTGAAAGTTTTGTTTGGCGATTTTAAATTTTTCATTATATTTTATTATTTGGTGTTGAGCAGTTTGTTCCTCCAGTACAGCGTTTTGATTAAAAACAGGAGTTTCGGTTGGGGTGTAGATAAGGCGGCGGTAATTTTGAGAAAGGACTACCCGTGCAGTGCAGTGCAGCGTAAATACTTTTATTAATAAAGACAAGTCTCAAATTATGTCTAGGAATAAATGTTGCATGCCTGTTTGCTCAACCAGCAACTCTGCTTTGCTCAACAACTACCTGCAACATATTGTAACGTAGTAACAAATTGAACCCACTGAATTCATCGTCACCACTGATTTTTCCTGGACTCAGGTTCTTAACAACAACATTATTTCTGTTCAAGGTGTCCCGATGCATTATTTTCCTCATCCATCTAATGATGGCGACCGTTTTGAAACTTGGAAGGCAACAGCAGGATTAGTCGGTTTTGAAGATTCGTATATTTTCTCGGACAGAAAAGTGTGCCTCAGGCATTTTGAAGATAATTATCATGGCAGCAAAAACAGACTTGTTAGAAGTGCTGTACCAACATTACATCTAACAGGTTAAACAGCTATTTTATTTTATTTAAGTACCTGGAGCGCTCCTAAAAAGATGCAATTAAATGATAAATAAACCGAGTTTCTATCTAAGTAAGTTGCTAATATTGCTAATATTTACTTAACTAGTAGTTATCAATAATATTTACATGAGAATTTTGTGCATAAAGTTTAAAATGTTAGAGACCATATCAGTTTTGATTATGTATTAGCTTGCAAAAGGGGAAATTTATTTTATTTTGTCAGGACTGCGATTTAAAAAATGTGTAAATGTGTAACCTTCATAATGTATTATACAAATACATCTTGTATATATCCAAACCAAATTGTTTTATTAACTATACAGTTTTTTAGTAATGTGGTGCTACAAAGTTATACTGAGATGATATTTGTAAGAAAGTTTTTAATTAATCTCAGTACCTATAACTAGAGTACCATGTTTATAAGTTCCATAACGGTTATGTTAAGATAAGGAACTTATAAACGTGGTACTAGTCTAGTTATACTGAAAAAATACAAAAAACTTTCTTACAAATATCATGTTAGTGTAACTTAGTAACTAGTTGAAAAAAAAACAAACATTCAAAGCTTCCTTTTCGCTTTTCGCGCAAATTTTTGTTTCATGCCGGTCCGCCGTCAGCAGCACTGTCTACGTACCACTGAAAAATGTCAAGATGCCCATCTATTTCCTACCATACATTTTTATCTATGGCCACCCGTCATTCATCCCCAAGTGTCATACATACATTTGTTTCTCGCATATCCGTAAATGCGTTTTTGTGATGCCGGCTCCACACTATCCACACCACATAAGTAAGGATGTGAAACAATAATCGATTATAGCACGAAATAACACGCGATTTCGTGGCGATAGTGTAGAGCCGCCATAAGAAAGAGGGTGCCGATAGTCTGTATATATACCATGCCACCATATACCACGTATGCAAACGGCAGAATTATTACGTATCTTGCAAACAGAAAGCAATCGAAAAAATTGCGCATTATCTGCTGTCAAAAGTCACTTTCGTATTATGCAAGAAACCTTAGTCGAGTATAGCAGTATAGCAGCTAGCGAGCATTCACAAAACTAAAAAGTGAATTCTGTCCTCGTGGAACTAAAGTTTCCTATAGCGTAAGCGTAATATATTTAACAGCAAGCGATAGGTGTGCAAACGCAATCAGAAACGTCATACAGCAACAGCCCAAACACTGATCGCATGACGATTCGCTTTATGTTTGTTTCAGTTTTTAAAAGGAATGTTATTTATTTTACGAGCAATGGCACGTGCTCTGTTTGAAACCTCACCATTACTTTAGCTATATTTAATAATAGTTCGTGCTAATGAAATGTGTAGCATTCACATAAAAAATCAGTTAGTCAGTTGGTGGCATCGTAGAAAAACTTATCAGCTCTCGTTATAGTTTGGCCACTTGTAGAAGGGGAAAAAAGATTGACTACTGCAGTTTTTGAAAGGAGAAACACTTATTTAAAACCTTTTGCATCACTTGTAAAATAATTTTAAATAGCTGGTGCAAATTAAATGTGGAGCATGCACGCAATAAAACTTTAGCCAGTTGGTGGCATTTTATAACAGTCAAACTTACCAGCTCTAGTTGCTTGGCTACTTGTGTTCAGAGGACCTAGATGACAATCTGCGTCCTCTGATACAGCTATAGCTCTCTAAAAGGAGAAGCATAATTTGATTATACTATTTAATAAACTATTTAACTTAACAATACTATTTTATAAATGAATAATGAAATGTTACCTTCTTCCACATACAGCTCTGTTTCGAGTGTCTCGGTTTCCAGGGTCTCGGTTTGCGGTACCAAATTCTATCTAGTCTTTCTGGCCATCGGAGAGTATAATTTGTAAATAATACCATTGTCCTGGAGTACTGGAATAATTTTATTTTCACGTCTTCTACTTATTTTTCTTTGGATTTGTAAGTGCCATTTTTTTAAAGAGAACATATCAAAACACATACAAAAAGGAATAAAAAGTCCATGACTATTATAAGTGGCCAGAAATGGGTTTCCTACGTGCACCACTTATCGCCCGGTGTGTGTCAAAAGATGGAGAATTTATAAATTTTGCTCCATTTGTGGCCACCGGCTCATAACCCCACTTTTTGAACGCATGGCAAAATAACTAATATATCTAACTAATATATAAATAATATATCATTTATATAATATTAACATAAAAATGGAAAAAAATAAAGAAATGTTCCGAAAATAACAATTGATTACTCACCCGGCTCCTCTTAACGTCATCTTAAATTTTTATTCTTGCCAATTTGTCTTTTGCCAGGCAATTTCTGCCAGTGTCAAACAATGAACACACATGTGAGACGCGTTTCAAATATTAAGTATTTTAGACTTTTTGATAAGTACCTGGAATTAAAAAGAGACAATATAATTTATGGTTAGTTTCATGCATACACACAAAATATATAATATAATAATGAACAGCATAGCACAGGAAAAATACCTAATCGATCTACAATTTTATTTTATTATTATGGATAAACTTAGATAATAAATAAACAATTCTAGGGTTAGAGAAAAGGGAATGAACAAATCAATTTTCACGCCCATCAACAAAAATTGCTTCTTAAGTCAAGGTGGAGTTTGACACGTGACAGTTGTCTATGGTATCAATCAGTATCAGATTAAGTTGGATTTTGGTTATTTCGCCTTTTCCTCGTGTTTTGCCATTGCCCCACCATTTCGTGTCGATGTTCGAGTATAATTAAGTCCCACGCTCAATAAGTTCTAGATTAAAATACAAAGAACATTGTCCAATTTCGGCTAAGCGTGGACAGAATGTACGGGGTAATACGTGATAACCACTGATTATAAATAATTCCTTAGCGAATATTTTCGATTATCTAGTTGTGTCAATCGACAGCTAAAACTAAAAGGGAATTTAAGCGAAACACAGTCTTTTTTCGGTCGACCGGACGACATTTTTGCATTCAATCGTTCAAATAAACAAAAAAAAAAATCTATTTTTGGGTAAACTACCTACTTATTCATGGCAATACTAGACATTAAAAAACACTCTGTCACCATATAATGTATTCTGTGCTGTCACCCACCGCCGCCTGCGCCGGTAACATTTGTTCTGAGTTCTGTGTTTGACGACTGTGTGGTTTCGATAATTCGTGAATGTGTTTGTTTTCTACTTTGGCTTGTTATAATGGACCCCGACTCCGCGTTTAATGATGACCCTGGTTCAACTACGGACTATGTACCTGAATTTCACGACAACCCTGGCGCTTCTACGGATTCCGAACCTGCTATGAACGATGACCCCGGCTTTAACTTGGAAATTGAGCCAGCTTTACACGAGAACCTGCGCACTGACACGGAAGAGGCGGCTTCACATCAGCCCGTTACTGATGCTGCGGAAACAAGATGTGTTAACTGTGGGAATGATCTCACTCAGAGAAGGATACATAACCTTCATCTTACGGAGGTGCTCTCTGTTGTACGACAGTGGGTTGCTCCTCAAGTACATAAGTACATGCGTCACTTAGAGTCCGTTAGGCCCTATTGTAGCATCCTTTGCCAAGCTTAGGGAAATTCTTACTCCTCATTAAAGGGAATTCAACAGATCTCGCAACTAGATGTTAATCTAGATGCGAGATCTTTCATTTAGCAATGTTGGTTGGAATTCACAGGTAGATGCGAGGTTTGGGGCATCTACCACTCCCCCCTTCCCCCATTTTTTATGACAAAAGCGACAGAATCTAGATTTAAACTCAAACTCAAACTCAAAACGTTTATTGCGACATTGTGGTGGTATATGGTGATATATATGTATATATAGAATTTGAAGAACCGACAATGAACCCAGTGAGGGCACTGCAATATCTTACATCTAACTTGCACAATAATAAAATATCATAAAATGGTTAACTTTATAACAATGAGATCATTACCTACTATTATCTACAGTATTAGCGTAACATTAAAGTATTATAATTATAAGATTTACATGCATTTGTGTATGTGTACCTGAGTGTGTGTTATGAGTGTGTTTGAGGGTGTGTAAGTGCATGTGTGTGAGTGTTTCTGTGTGATTATAGAAAGTGTGTTTCATTTAAATATTCTTCAATGCTGTAGTACGCTTTTTGGAGGAGATGATTTTTTACTTTCTTTAGGAATTCTATTTCGTTAGAAATATTTTTGTAACTATCTGGAAGTTTGTTATAGATGGTTATGGACATAATATATGTGTTAGTGGATTGCAATGACATATTAATTTTTGGGAGGAGAATTTTGTGTTTGTGTCTGAAGGAGTATAAGTTATTCAGTGTGTCTCTGGTCTTGTATGTTTCTGGGTATTTTCTGACTAGCTTTATTATTTCGAATAAGTAAATAGAGGGGAGGGTGAGGATGCTATATGTTTTGAAATGTGGTTTACATGTGTGTGTTGGTTCTATGTTTGCTATAATTCTCAGCAGCTTTTTCTGTAGTCTAAATAATTGTGGAGCGTCGGTGCTGTTTCCCCACAGTATGATGCCATAATTAAGTAAGGAATGTGCGTGTGCGTAGTATGCTGAAAGAGCAGTGGCGGTGTTAGTTGATTTTTTTACTTCCCTTAAAGCATATGAGAATTTAGATATTTTACCTTTAAGTTTCTATACATGCGACTTCCAATTTAAGTGAGAGTCTATGATAATTCCTAATAAACTTGCCTCTTTTATTATTTCTAGTGGAATATTATTATAGCTAAAGTTGATATCGAGGGGCGGTTTTTGATGTGGATAAAACGTTATTAATTTAGTTATCTGGGGATTTATTTCGAGGTTGTGGTCAGTCATCCAGTCAGTAATGGTGTCAAGGCATTTTGTGAGTTTTTCGTTTATATTATCGTTATTTTTGTGGGAGGAAACTAGGGATATGTCATCAGCAAATAGGATGCAAGGGTCATTTAGAATTTTTGGGAGATCGTTGATATAAATAAGAAAAAGTAGGCATCCGATTACGCTACCTTGAGGTATTGAGGCATGAGTAGTCATGCAGTCAGATTTATGGTATACGATTTCTCTTGTAGTCTGATTATAATATTCTATTTGGACGTATTGTTCTCTATTGTGTAAATATGAAGTAAGCCAGTCGTGTGCTTTGCCTCTAATGCCCACACCGTTTAATTTTTTCAACAGTATATTAAACTGAACTTTATCATAAGCTTTCGTCATGTCGATCAGTATACCAACAGCGTAATGTTTATTTTTAAGTATATTAAGAATTTCCTGTGTGAATTTAAAGACGGCGAGAGTAGTTGAATGATTTTTCCGAAAACCATTTTGGGAGTGATGAAATACGTTGAATTTTTCACAGAAGGAATAGATTCGATCGTGGATAGCTTTTTCAAATATTTTGGCTGATGTAGGAAGAACTGCAATGGGCCGATAGTTGTCAGTGTTGGTTTTAGATTTTCTCTTATGAACTGGTGTGATAACTGCTTTCTTCAAATGTGATGGGAATACGCCTTATTCGAAGGATTGGTTGATTAACAGGCAAAGGGGTATAGTAAGTAGGTCAGCGCAATGCTTAAATAGAATTGGGGGGAAGTCATCGAAACCACAGCTTTTCTTGTTTTTTAGATTTCTTATGATTTTAGATACCTCACGATATGTAACGAAGTGAAGGTACATTGTGTTTGTAGTAGGAAGTATTACTGGTCGTCCCTTGGCGTTTGCATGTTTAATTTGACCTATCGAAGCGAAATGGTTATTGAAATGTTTCGAGATAATATTGGGGTCTGATTGTTCAAAGGCGTTTATATTTAGTTTAATGTTTTCTTTTAATTTTAATTTGTTTTTATTGGTACGTTCATTAATTATTTTCCACATAGTTTTTATTATATTGTTTGATGTTTTCATTTGTGATATGTACTGTATTTTTTTTTATGTATTTACTGTTTTTTTGAGCATTTTTTCGTATGTTTTATAGTGATGGTATAGTAATTCGCTGTAAGATTGTAGAGCATGAAACTTTAGGAGTCTCTTATTATGGCAGGATTTTTTGATACCAGTGGTCAACCATAGTTTTTTCTTTTTGAACTGAAGTTTTATTTTTTGAATTGGAATGAATTTATTTAATATATCTGTTAGGATTGAGTGAAACATATTATAATTATCGTTAACGTTTGACTCTCTGATCAGGATTTTTTCCCAGTCGATATCTATGAGTGAATTTTTGAAAAGATCCATGTTTCTTTTTGAATACATTCTTTTATGTGTGTGCCAGAAATCAGTTTGAGGAGAAAGAGGTGGGGGTATTTTAAGGATTAATTCAATAGCCATATGATTTGTAAATCCTAGGTTTTTTACAGATGACTCTTGGTATTTGTTAGAGTTTGTGAATACTAAGTCAATGCAGGAGCTACTTGTTTTTGTGAAGTGTGTAGGGGAATTTATATATTGAGTGAAATTGTGTTCGGACATGGTTCGTATGAAACGATTAGGCTTATTATTAATTTCTAGAATGTTAATGTTAAAATCACCTCCTATAACTATATCAGTCTTAGGATATTTCTTCTGCAATAAGTTGAGCAAGATGTTTAACTGAGAGTTGAATCAGTCCCTGTCATCTCCATTCCAATAAGCACATATTAGTAGAACATTTTGTCTTGTCAGTTTTACAGCACACAGTTCAAGATTATATTCGATGGAGGTATCGGTGATAGATGTGACGTCCTCGTATTCAACATCATCCTGTAGAAGTAAGCACACGCCACCGCCGACTCTATTTTTTCTGGTGAAGTGGGAGGCGATCTTGTAGCCTGATATCTGGAGAAGCTCCAGTTTTGCTTCAGTCAGCCATGACTCTGATACACATATAGCTCGGTAAGAAGAGTCTTCATCTATGAGGGCCTCTAGTAAATGTTGTTTATTATTTATGCTCTGGAAGTTTTGGAATAGTATTTTAAAGTTAGTTGGTCTATTTTGATATGATATTTTCTTGAAGTTGGGTTTTATTTCCTTTTCTGGTATATTGTAGTCTTTCTTGTAGTCTTTATTACGTAGGCTCTGCTGGGGTGTTGGTGGGTTATTCACGAAAGGTGCAAGTTTTGTTCGAGTAATCTGTAGCACTGAACATTTCTTTGTGATTAGTTGAAGCAGTGGTCGTTTGGTCTAATACTTGTTTTTTCCGATCTATGTAGAGTTCGTTGTCAATGATGTTCGCTTTTTGGCCATTTTTTCGTGCCTCTATAAGAATAGTGATGAGCATTTTTCTTTTTGACCGAGCGTTTTCATCCATATAGGAGGATATGTTTAGTCCCGTGTTCTTAAATAAGTAGTTACTTTTTAGTATATCTTGAGTAGTTTTCTTGCTCAAGAATTCTATCAGAAGAGGTCCTTTTTTTCCAAGTCTCTTAATATCATCTACATGTCCTTCCAGGTCCATGTTCAACACATCACGAAATATGTATATTATTCTCTCGTAGAGTCGCTGCTCATTTTCCCAGGGTTCACTTCGTAAGCCATAAAGAACGATTTTCCTTTGTGTGTTTGTGTTGTTGTAGAGGTCCAGTTTTGTCCCAGTTACTTGATAATCAGCTTTTCGGTTTGTAGCTTGTTGGGTTAGAGCAATTAATTCGGTTTGTATTTGAGAATTTTTTCTTCGCAATTCATCTATGTAATTGTTCAAGCAATTTATTTGGAGTTCATGGTTATTTTGGGTATCAGTCAGGGTTGTAATTGTAGGCTGGATATCTTTTTTGAGATCAGATATTGCCTTGGATATTTCAATTTTCATTATATTTTTAATGTTTGTTAATATAGAGCTTTTCATTGTTTCCAGTTTATTGTCTAATTGTATTTCGAATTGTTGATAGGAAATTGTTGCCGAATTGATTTGCGTATCCCCAAGGACGCTTATATCATCGTCGTCGGAGTAGGTGGTAGAAATTTGCAAATTATGAGCTCTTTTCCTTAAGGTTATATTTGAAACCGTTACTGGCGCGGGTTTACCTTCTTCAGATGGGTTAGGTTGTTGTGCTCGGGCAGGAGTGTTTGTGTTGTCTTTTTTTTGGCATATTGCAGTAGCATTTCTGGCATTTCCACGAATTTTTATTGGTAACAGACATAGTGTTGCAAAATCGTTGTATGAAAACATTTGCACAGTCTAGATCGTAGTTCTCCTTGCATATAGAACAGCATAGGTATGTTCTATCAGGTATTGTTTGTAAACAGCCTGCAAAAGTCAGTAATAATTTCTTGGGTGCCATAATTTCCAATTTTTAGATCTTTCTTTCTTATGAACTAGTAACGCCCTCTAGTGACGAGTAGCGTGTCTAGCGACCTCTATCGGTGAATAGCGCACCTGTAACTTGATTTTTAGGTAAACTAGATGGAGCTACTGGTCTTATTAATCGGTGATCCCAATTATAAAATTATGTATTTTATATTAGTTACTTCACTTCCGCATTAGTAATTGTTTGTTTCATAGTTTTACACTTCACAAAACTTTGTTTAACGGTATAATTATACGGTAAATACCACTATTTTTGAATTTGATGTATAACTGCCAATTTTTATTTTCGGTGAATTAAAGCACTAATATTGTCTCAATGTTCGCCAAAACACTATAAGAATTGTAGGTCACTTAGTCTCACAGTTTGTCACTAGTTTCACTTTAGTTAGACTCTTAAAAGTATTATTAAATGAATTTTCAATCGGGAGCTGCTTGAATTGCTTGTTTACTTGAAGGCGCCCTCTAGCGGAAAAAAAACTGGAACTGTAACTACCTTCTTTAAGTTTATAATTATTCGATGTTTGCCTCGTCCAAGGATCTTTCCAAGTCTTTCTAAACAAATTTTTATGACCAATTACATCACCTCCATCTCAAACTATTAATTTCTTTCTCATGGATTTTCTTTACCTATTTCATGCCTCTAAAAGAATCTGGGTTTGCTGAAACAAAAAATTACACAACGTAGCAAGTCCTACCACAGTAATACGATCACATTTGGCCATTACACTGAGAAATATTACTATTGAATATTTCTGCAATTAACATATGCTTAAAAGCGTTTTGTTAAGTATAGGTTAAAATATAAAAAATAAACATAAAAGACACTATGAAAGTAACTAAAATATACTAGCCTAGATGTAGCCACATCCGTGCTTTGTCTGATGTTCCTAACAGCGTAAGCCGCAGAATTTAATTTACCAGCTAATTTATCTATGAGGGGTCCCTACTGCAATTTGCTTTCAATGGTCATTCCAAGAAACTTAGTATCATTTACTAATTCTAACGTGCTGTTGTCTAAGACTAAACTGGTCTCAACTTGCCTGACATTTGGAAGTGAGAATTTGATACACTTGGTTTTACCAGCGTTTAACAATAAATGATTAACTGTGAACCAATTCAAGATTAAAGACAATACACCATTAACATCATCAAAATCTCCTTTTTGTCTTTCAATTTTGAAGACCATTGAAGTACCATCAGCAAACAAAACTATGTCAGTTAATTTCTCCACCATGAAAGGCAGATCGTTAATATTATTATATGTACCAGGCATAATAAAGGGCTTAATATGGAACCTTGTGGAACGCCAATTTTTACACCCGATCCATAAGATATAACGCCGTTAACTTCTGCCTTTTGAATTCTATTGCTTAGGTATGATCTTGACAATGTCCTGGAGATATACATGATGAAATTTTAAATATACCTTACTGACGCTAGTGTTATTTTTTAATAAAGTCTCTGCTTCATATGGAGATGAATTTAGAAGATCTATTGTGAGTAAGGGTACATTGGTGAAGAATGTTTCAAAAGCTCGAGCAACATCAGCGCTGAAATCATTGTCCCTTGGTATAACTTTGCCAGTTTCACGGTTTATTATTTGCCAAACTGTTTTCATTCTAATATTTGAATTTTAAAATTTTCTAATCATCTGTAATGTTTTTGCAGTTCTACAAACCAACTTGAAGGTTTTGGAATATTTTTTAACATAGTCATGACATTTTCGATCAAAGTTATAGGTTTTTTGATCATAAAGGTCATACAAGATAACTCTACTTTTACGAATTCCAAACGGTGCCCAGTCATTAAATTTAGATTTACCGTTGTAGTCACTGACTTTTTTTTAATTTAAAAACTTTATTGAATTCTGTCTGAATAATGTTGAAGAAGTCTGAGTAGATTTTGTTTGGGTTCTGTTCATTAAAATCCGGTACTGACAAATTTATATCTATGTTTTTCATATATGTCTCTAGTCTATGGGATGTAATAGGCCTATAAAATTATGGACCAATCTTATCCTTAATAGCAATTAGCAACTGTTTGACCACTGTGATTGGAAGGTAAGCACTTAATTACACTTTTACTTGTGAATGCACAGTCACAAAAAACGTTATCTAACCAAGTTTGGCTGGTAAGTGTAAATCTAGTCGGCTCTAAAAATACATGACATAAATTAAACGATTTGAATAAAGTTATTAATTGTTGTTTCATTGTTGTTCCTACAAGCATATCTACATTAAGATCGCCACAAATAATTAACTTTTTTCTGTTATTACATAGTTTAGTGAGGGCTTCCTCCACAATTTTCTCAAATATTTCGAAATTGGCATGGCCTTTTTCATCCCTCGGTAGCCATGGCAAACACACAAACAATAATATGGCTATCCAACTCAACACAGGATACCTCTATTTGTCTTTCAACAGTAAGTGCAAGAATATCTTTCCGTTGTTTCACCTTAATATTATTTTTCACTAAGATCAAAGAACCACCTCTATCAGCAGACTTTCTATTGTAACAACTGACAATTTTGTAATTATTTATGTTAAAAGACATCACATTTTCCTTCAACCAGTGTTCTGTAACAAAAATAATATCAATGTTCTTTGCCAGGTAGCCCCTGGATGTTTTGATGGGCAATATTTAACTGGGGCTTACATTTTGTCATATTTAGTGGCTCTTGTATGTTAGAGATTTCATCTATTGTCTTATAAACTAATTTAAATTACTTGGAACAGATTACAGTGTTGCATGCAAAGTATTCATTCATCTTTCAATTCATGTTTCAGTCCGGGTGTTTTCCATGTTGAAATGTTTCAGATTACAGTCCAATCATTATCTAAAATATAATTTCCAATCCTGGATGATTTATTATAATTCTTCCACAGTATTTCGTACGTTCTCAAATAAAGGTATGTATGTTTCTTCAAATTGTAGCAAGTGCTGAGTAGAGCGCGGGATACACTTACAGTCGGTTGCCGGTACAATAATCAAAATTTATCAAAACTCCAATTAGTTAACTTGGCTGTCACAATGATCAGGTGGCCTAATATCAACTCTTATAGCAGGAGGCCTACTATGACCTTATAAGAAACTGCTCTTAATCCAGGCAGTTCAGTTACAATACTTAAACTGAACGTCTTAATTTCGTACCATGACCTCTAAATACCGTAAAATCACCCAACTCTGGTCCAGTAAATGGCAATGTTAAGTTTGATACCTTATACTACGTTCAGCGTTTCACTTTTTAAGATGGTACCGCTTGTAACTACTACTATGTTTATCTGAGCTTAGGATGCAAAAAACGGAATAAGGGAATTCTTATTGTATGTAGTTTTTTTCTACTACTACTACTACTACTACTACTACTAGATGTTAGCCCTAACAACATTGTTCTGATATTTATATTGGATTTTGTAGAATTTCGAGTGTTTTAAACAATATCAAACTTTACTTTTTTAGTCCTCTCATCCTGTCCGACTTTGGTTTTCGAGACTTAGACATAAATCGATTTAAGTGATGGAGATATCTAAAAATATTTAAGGTATACTTCGCGCCAGACGTTATGAGCGGAGACAGTGGCCTTGAATGTAAGATATTGAAAACTAGTCACTTTTCAATATCTGTACATATGCGCAGTAATTCCCGCCAACGTCGCCCAGCGCTCTTAATTCGTGGCGCGAAGTATACTCTACCAGGTTGGAGCTCCGACCGGCTTTACTTATGTTAGTCCTTTATTTTGTTGTAATGATGCGTGCAAACGATAGCTGGTAGGTTTATTTTTGCGAGGAAATGCGTAGGTGGTTGTTGTTGAAATCAAAGATGAAAATTGGAAATTATCTGTCAACAAAACGTAAAAAAACCGGTCAAGTGCGAGTCTAAATCGCGCACGAAGGGTTCCGTACCACCGTTCAATGGAAGCGATGGTGTAGAGTGAATAGTTTGGATTTTACACAGCAAAATATTGTTTACAAAGTTATTGGTGCGGTTACTTTCACACTCCATGTACGTAACCAGGTGCATCCATAAGTTTGTATGTGGTATTGAAAGAATTGTTGTATGGGAGCCCCCTTAAATATTTCTTTTATCCTGTTTTTTAGTATTTGTTGTTATAGCGGTAACAGAAATACATAATCTGTGAAAATTTCAACTCTCTAGCTAGCTATGTTCTTGAGATACAGCCTGGTGACAGACGGACGGACAGCGAAGTCTTAGTAATAGGGTTCCGTTCTTACCGGTTGGGTACGGAACCCTAAAAATCGACTTCGAAAAAACGATAAAAAGACCATCACGCACGCGATTCACAAGCAGATTTAGCATATATTGCCAATAATATTGTCATTATGACATGACCATGATGACATTGACGTTATCGTAAATCCGAGCACAACCACCAACACAAAACACAACACAATGGACGAGATTTTAAGGGTCACGAATCGAGAAAGTTTCTTCTAGGATATGGTTACGAGCCGTCACTAAATGAAAATATATTTTTTGTTTAATTTTAGGTGCTGTAGTTTTCGAGAAAATAATTTCTTTATTTATTTTCGCTCACTGATACAGGTCATTACGCCATCACAGATTATGAATGTGTTGCCTTTCGCCGATCCTTTTATAGGGGCGTGGAAACGAAGGTTTATGATGGGGACCTAGGTGGAGCGGTTAGGATCTTAATGTCTGACTGCTCAGTAGCTGACAATAGTGAGGAGACATTAGAAGCCTTGCGCCTCAAACATCCCTCTCCGGGTCGTTCTTTAGATTTCCCACCAGAGCCGACCTCCTCAGACAAGTTCCTTTCTGTGGAAGTGTCGGACGTCTCCGAGGCTGTCGCATCATTTTCTAATGGTTCCGCGGCAGGTTTGGACGGGCTGCGCTCTGAACACCTTAAAGAGCTGACGTCGGCTGCTGCGGGCGACAACGGTGGAAAACTCTTGGCCTCAGTTTGTAGTTTGGCGAATTTCATGCTGAAAGGCGAGGTAAATAGGGAAGTTTGTCCTTTTTTATACGGTGCCTCATTGTGTGCCCTTCGAAAAAAGGATGGAGGCTTACGGCCTATTGCCATAGGCAGTGTGATCCGTCGCTTAGTGGCTATGCTAGGGTGTCGCGCCGTAAGAGAGGAGATGGCTTCATTTCTGCAGCCCCGCCAATTGGGTTTTGGCGTACCCTTGGGTTGCGAGGCGGCTATACATGCTACTCGGGCCTTTGCCCTGTATGAGGCTGATACAAATAATATTGTAGTAAAGGTGGATCTTCGCAACGCTTTTAATGCAGTCGAGCGCGACTCAATTTTGTTCATGATAAAGGAGAAAGTTCCTGCATTGTACCCGTTTCTACACCAATGTTATTACAGATCGAGTAACTTATTTTTAGGAGACAAGTTGGTGGAGTCTCAGGTGGGGGCGCAGCAAGGTGATCCTTTGGGACCTTTAATATTTAGCCTCGCAATTGAGAATATAGTGTCCACCTTGCGGTCACCTCTAAACGTATGGTATTTGGATGACGGTACCATCGGAGGCAGCCCGGAAGTAGTGATCGAGGATCTGAGAGCACTTGTCGAGGGTTTAGCGAGGTTGGGGCTGGAAGTGAATCCACAGAAATGCGAATTATACCCCTGTTCCAGCCAGGTCTCCCCGGAAGTGCTATCAGAAGTCTATTCCGTAGCCCCAGGGTTAAGATTACTGGACAAATCCAACTTTACTTTATTGGGTGCACCAGTCTTCCCCGAGGGTATCCCGGGTGTCTTATCGGCCAAAACAAGAGCTTTCTTGGCATCCAAGGATCACTTACAACAACTCCCAGCCCACGTCGCACTAACAATCCTGAGGAGTTGTCTGTCAATTCCCAGGCTTACATACACGTTGCGTACGGCTCCGACGTGGCTTTGTAGGGAGGAATCCACTGAGTATGATAACGTACTGAAGACCTCATTAGAATCGATTATCAATATCGAAATGACTTCCTCTCAGTGGTGCCAAGCAGCTTTGCCCATCAGGCACGGTGGTTTAGGCATTCGACGGTTGCGCGACACCGAGCTGCCGGCCTTCTTGTCTTCGTCGCATGGGGTGCGAGACCTTGTCACTCTTATTTTAAATATCCATGGTGATGGTTTTCGTATCCCCTTCGCGGAGGAGGCATTAGGGTTATGGCATGATTGGTGTCCTGGTAGCACTCCGCCCCAGCACCCGCACTCACAACGTAATTGGGATGAGTTATCGTGTGGAGTCACGCTTAACGAGTTATTGGACCGGAGTTCGGGGGTCGAGCTGGCACGACTGCGCGCAGTTTCGCAGCCAGAGTCAGGGCTCTGGCTCCACGGCTTGCCTTCTCCACAACTAGGAACATTTCTGGACAATGACACGTTGCGCGTGGCTGTGGCCTTGCGCCTTGGCTGTGACATCTGCCAGTCTCATTCCTGTTTGTGTGGTGCGGGTATGGACGCTCATGGTCGGGACGGCCTTCACTGCGTTCGAAGCGCGGGCAGGCTTTCCCGGCACTCCTCTATCAATGACATCGTCAAGCGGGCTCTTGTAACAGCCAATATACCTTGTGTATTGGAGCCCGCGGGGCTGTGTCGTACCGATGGGAAACGCCCGGATGGCTTGACCATGATCCCGTGGGAGAGGGGACGGTCATTGCTTTGGGATGCGACGTGTGTCTGCACATTCGCTCCCTCCCACCTGGCATCGACCGTGTCCACCCCGGGGGCCGCAGCGGAAGAGGCAGCGAGGATGAAGACCCAAAAGTACTCTGTGCTTTTGGGCCAGTATATATTCGTCCCGCTTGCCATAGAAACCACCGGGGTCTGGGGAGTGCAGGGCAAGGCATTTATTAGGGAAATAGGGCGCCGAATGAGGGACCGTGGCTATGACCGCCACTCTGGATCCTATCTTATGCAGAGGATCTCCCTCGCAGTGCAGCGCGGAAACGCCGCCAGCGTGATGGGGACCTTTACATCTGATATGATCCGGGGCGCTTTATTTTCTTAGTGTTTGTGTGTGTGTGTGTGTGTGTGTGTGTGTGTTTTTTTGCATATTTAAGTTTTGTACAAAGTATTTTTAAATGTATGTACAAGTAACATAATAAATATCTTGCCTTTAAATAAGTAATACTTGAAGTATGTAGGTAGGTACTCGTACACAGACAGGCACTCGTACTTGTTAAAGTAATTGTTATCTATGCTCGTACATAAACAAACACAAAATCGTTTTTTTTTCACTTTCTATCTACAATAAAGTAAAGAACCTAAGTAATAAGTAAATTATGGAAGACGATGGCGGTAGCTGGCGCATACCAGAAAAGAAGATGCGGGTAAGTACTTGTATAAGACACATTGAATTTGGGGGAGGGGGGAGGGGTGGGGGAGGGGAGGTCCCCCCACCTACCCCCCCTTTTAGGAAACCACTAGTTTTTATGTTATGGAGATCCAAAGATTGAAGAAAATGCCTACATTTTTTGGATTTCGGGGGAGTTTGAGGAGGAGAGGGGTTGGAGGAGGGGTTGCCAAGAGTAGGGGGTCGCCTCGCTCCGCTCCGCTTCGCTCCGGCTCCCGGGTCTGCTGTAACGTGTGAACCTAACAAACCTATCTTTAGTTTTTAAACAGGAAGTGACCTAAAGCAACCAATTTGGTTCTGATAAACTCCATAAAGTAGTTAGTAAGTAAACAAAGCCAAAGTCGTCCAGAGAATCACGGATAAAACGAGAGCGCAATAGAACATTCACGAAACACGGAAGGAATCGGAATGAAATGAGCAAGTAGGGGGTCGCCTCGCTCCGGCTCCCGGGTCTGCTGTAACGTGTGAACCTAACAAACTTATCTTTAGTTTTTAAACAGGAAGTGACCTAAAGCAACCAATTTGGTTCTGATAAACTCCATAAAGTAGTTAGTAAGTAAACAAAGCCAAAGTCGTCCAGAGAATCACGGATAAAACGAGAGCGCAACAGAACATTTACGAAACACGGAAGGAATCGAAATGAAATGAGCAAGTAGGGGGTCGCCTCGCTCCGGCTCCCGGGTCTGCTGTAACGTGTGAACCTAACAAACCTATCTTTAGTTTTTAAACACGAAGTGACCAAAAGCAACCAATTTGGTTCTGATAAACTCCATAAAGTAGTTAGTAAGTAAACAAAGCCAAAGTCATCCAGAGAATCACGGATAAAACGAGAGCGCAACAGAACATTCACGAAACACGGAAGGAATCGGAATGAAATGAGCAAGTCATTATGTCAGAAAATACAAAATTACTGACGCAAATTTCTACCATTACAACAAAATCTTGTAATTTCTACTAAAATCATGTACCAATATCCAACGGTGGAGCTTTTGAGTTTGACATTTGTCGTTCCGAGATTGGCCAAGTTGTAAAAATCGCGTAAACATATTTTATAATTAAAATGCTAAAATGATGTTTCCTAAATCAGAAAATGGTATCAGAGGATAGCTAAGGACCCCCCCTAACCACCTAAGTAGGGTAAAACAGTCAATAATAAAGGTTTGTTAAAGGTTTAATGAAATTTATTATCACTAAAGACATAGGTCACTTACGTGATAACATAGATAAAAATACATTTAAATGTCCGTCGTCGACATAGTTCTAATAAGTACAATAAGAGGTGACAGCCAGTACAGTTCGGGTAGGTATGTCAAAAAAATTATGAAGTAACTATGTAAGTATCCAAGGACATAAGGTTACATTCCCACTTGTCGATAAAATATGTTGAGTTAATAGTCTTTTGAATGCATACATTGTTTGAGCGTTTCTTATAGATGAGGGTAGTTGGTTATAAAGTCGCGCTCCGCCAGTAGTTATCATCGTTTTGCCGTAATTAGTTCGATGTCTGGGTATGACTAGGAAGCTTCCTCGCCGCGTACAGCGGCCGCCTATAACATGTTTTCGCTGGGTGAACGTTATGTTAGTATGGATACTACTGTTGAGGGATTTTCGAATAAACATACATACGCTATAATTGTAAAGATTTTTAATATCCATTAATTTTGTTTCTGAATATACTTGTTTTATTGGTGTGTAATAATTATAATTGAAAAGTAATTTAATTATTTTATTTTGTTGACGCTGTAATTTAGCTAACCTTGTTTTTGTAGCAGATCCCCATATTTCGATTAAATAAATTAAGTGTGGTTTAACTAGAGAATTATATAATGTAACTCGTAATTTAAAAGGCAGGCATCGTACGATGCTACGAAGTGAGCCCCGGAGTGCTACTAGTTTGCTAATTATATGCTCAATGTGAATATTCCAGGTTAATTGGCTGTCAAGATACAGGCCGAGATATTTTTCATGAGTTTTCTGTTGGAGGGGTACATTGTCTATGGTAAGTGGAGGGTGCGAAGGTATGGGTTTATTTTTGGCTTTAAATAAGACATAGCAAGTTTTCGAGATGTTGATGGTGAGTAAATTGCTTCTAAGCCAGTTATACAGGGTGTTCAGATCTTCTTGTGCCTGTGCAACCAGGTCATGTATAGATGGACCAAAGTAGAATAAACAGGTGTCATCCGCATACAGGCCAATTCGGCCATGTAGTTTCAGGTCTTGTATATTGTTAATATAAGTCACAAAAAGCAGGGGGCCCAAAATAGAACCCTGAGGGATTCCGCAGGTTATAGGTAGCGCATTACTTTTATTATTGTTGTTAGTTTTAACTATTTGGGACCTATGAGTTAGATATGATTCAATGATTTGAATGGCTGTACCCGAAATTCCGATGGTTTCTAGTTTTTTAATGAGTAGTTTGTGACTTATAGTATCGAAAGCTTTTTTCAAATCTACGAAGACACCTAGTCCTATATATTTTTGGTCTATATTTCGCTTTATTTGGGTTACAAGGTCGATAGTGGCTGTAAGTGTATTACTTTTAGGTCTAAAACCATACTGTTTGTCAGAAATATAAATTGATTTCATCCAAATATTTTTTCTAGTCTTTTATGTATGACTTTTTCCACAATTTTTGATAAGACTGGTAGCACAGAGACAGGCCGGTAATTGCCCGGGTCTGTTGTTGACCCGGATTTATATATAGGAGTTACTTTCGCAACTTTCAACGTATCCGGGAAACTACCATCCTCGAGTAATTTGTTAATGCATTGGGACAATTTACTAGTTATAAGATTTGCTATACATTTTATGACTTTCGTACTAATTCCATCTAGCCCAGCACTACAATTTGGATCGAGCTTTTTTATGATGTTAGAAATTTCTTGTTCAGTACACGGTTCAAAAGACGATATAGACTCGAACGAGGTGGAATGTGGCAGAACGTAGGAGAAGTTATCATGAAATTGTTTTGGTATTTCATCTGCTAATAGTGGGCCTATATTCGAAAAATATTCGTTGAATATTTGACATATCTGATTCGGGTCTGTCACCTCTTGAGAGTTAACAACAAGTTTTGTAATAGCACTACACTGTTTAGTCTTATTGGTGGCCAGAGTATCGATAAGGTTCCACATTTTCTTTGGTTTGTTTAGGTATTTGTTGAATTCCTTGTAATAGTATGAATCTTTTGTGTCTTGTATAAGTTTAGTTACGTGTTCTCTTTTCTTCTTAAATTCTCCTTTTATTGAGGTCTCGTCTGGATTTTTCTTGTGTTCTGCCCATAGTAAGTTTCTTTCGTTTATTTCCTTAATTATCTCTTTGTTTATCCAGTCTTGTTGTGGTGGATTTAGAATTTTCGTTTTCGTGGTTTTACTGTATTCCGTGCAAAGTTGTATTTCTGCTTCGAGTGTCCTATAGTCTTCGTTGTTAAGTTGTGGTAATACTTCTTCCATAGATATAAATAGTTTGGGGTAGTCTACGGCTCTGTACTGGGAGTATATTTTTTGTGGTGGTTTACATTTCTTTATTTCTAGGTAGATTTGTTTGTGGTCAGATAGTGGAGAATTGACGATTACCATGTGGAAGTTGTCGTTTGTTAAGTTAGTGCTGACATGGTCCAGTATAGAATCTTTGGTGGCTCCTGATCTCGTGCAGTACTTTTTACCAATTTTATTTACAAGTTTATATCCAGAGCTTTTAAGCATTTCCTTGTATTGTTTTGTTTGTTTGTTCTTAGTTAATAAGTCTATATTGAAATCTCCAAAGACTATGGCTCTCCGTCTGTGTTCTAGTTATGATTCATATACTTCCAGAAAGTCATCAAAATTCGTGTATCCAGGATTGTAAATAACTCCAATTTCAACACCATACTTCTCCAACTGGATCCATAGATAGTTGTTTCCCCCAATGTACTTAGTTTCTGTTATGCTATGTTTTAGATCGTTATGAACATAGGCAGATACTCCGCCTCCACCCATATCAGTTCGTATGTTGTGGTAGTGTGTATAATTGGGTAGTTGTAGCTGCATTGCCTGGGTATCTGTGCGAATCCAAGTTTCTGTCACTAGAATGACATGTACTGTACTCGATACAGCATGTATAATGCAATTAAGCTCATCAATTCTACCTTTTTTGCGTAAGCTTCGGGTATTGAGGTAGAGGAATGTTAAGCGAGATTTGTTTGTTGTTAACTGTTCGTAGTTGTCTACTTACTTCGTAAGTGTTGGTAGTAGTGTTAGTCTTTGTATCATTAGGAGTATTTTGATTTATTGTTTGAGGTTTTTTGAAGGGACTTTTATTATTGTTGGGGTTCCGCTGATATATTTGATTGTGAGATCAGTCTCACCTTTATCTTCACGACACTTGAGTTCCTCTTTTAGTTTTTTGAGGTAGTTTTGTTGTGCTGGAGTTTGATCGGAGTATATTTTTATTTTCTTAGGAAGTTTATCTTTGTTCCGAAGCAGTGTCTTTGTGGGTCCATTTGTGTCGAAATACACATTGATATTGCGGGATTTACCTGAATTATATTTGCCAAGTCTCACCACTTTAATTGGTTTTGGTATATCTGTACTCAGTGAGGCGATAACATTTAACACATCAAATTCATCTTGTGACATTCGTTCCTCAGCTTTAGAAGACGTCTGCTCTTGTAGTCCCACCAAGATAATATTTTTTTCTCTATTATTACGATTTTTCATCTCCTTGATTATTTGCTCGTTCGTGCTCAAAACGTCATGCGATTCTTCAGAAGTAGTTTGAGACTTTTGTTTCAGGTTGCAGAGATCTGATTCTAAATATTTGATTTTATTTTGGCCAATAGCAACTGACTCGTCTAATTTTGCTATATTGTTTTTCATCTCTTTCTGTTCCGTTAAAACGTTGGTGGTTGATATCTTAATTTCATTGATTTGAGTCTGAACACCGTCTACTTTATCCCGAATGGCTTTAGCCGATTGCTCGTTTGAAGACTTCATATCAATTATTTGGGTTTTTAGATCGGCGATACTATCTTTCATGTTTTGTACAATCTGTTCGTTAGAGCTGACATATTTTTCCAATAACGAGCTGATGCGGGACATTTCTGATCGCAATCCTGTGATATCATTTGAACATTGATCATCATCAGCCCATTTACGTTTTGTGCGTTGAGTTATGTTCATGTCCACACTAAGATTACTTATCTTTGACAAGTCCGGCTGCGATCCACCGGTGACGCGCGGAGGTGATCTTTGTACATTCATGTTGCCCAATCCGAAGACTCGATCAGCGCCAGTAGCCGCAGTGCAAGCGTGACAAAACAGCAGCCGTGCTATTCTCGCGGGGTGAAGGCTGGCAGGGGGCGGGGAGTCTTCTGTTGCGCGTGATTGAGGTGTAGGACCGTAATGAACCAACTTGCAAACACTGATTAGCAATTTAAGACTCAATTATGATAGCACATAGTGATGAGATTTAAACTTCAGTACTTTAAGATTATTGAGAGAAAATTGTCACACGTCTAGTCAGCGCGACGATCACGGACGAACATTAAGCGGAATTCGAAACAAATTAGTCTATAACTTTTTTATTTTTTTATATTTTTCAAATCCGATTACTTGTTTGTTTAGAGGAAAAGAGCAGTATTATACTTTACTAACACCGAATCACTTATACTTGATTCTTTAAAGCTGCAATACGCACATGAAAAAAAAACACGATTTTGCCAGTAACTGTCACCCAAAATCCAATTACTGCCAATGTCTAAGCCAGTAACTGTCAAGACATTTTAAAATCCAATTAAACTATTCATTAATAGTTAAATCATCCCGAAAACGACTTCAAAAGCTTCACAAGGTATTCTCTGTATAAAACACTCATTAGAATAATAAAATATATTCAAAAATAAACAAAATGGCACTTCTACCAAAGAAACATAAACATTTATAGGAACATATTGTAACCTTAACTTTAATTAATAATTAAATCCACTCTTCTTTGCCTCTTCTTTAAACATTTCGAACTGTTCTTCAGTAGATAATCCAGATGTATTCAGTCGATAGCAGAAATGACAAACAAAATCATCTTCTTCTTCAATAGGTCTTTTGTGATCTGCCGGAATACAACTCTGGTGAAATATCTTTTGGCATAACCCACATTCTAAGGGATTGATACTAAATATTCTTCGGGAACAACCATCACAACATTTATCCTTATTCAAATCAACTTCACCCAGTACATCATCAACAGTGTAAACTTCTGAAATCGACAAATCAACGCTCTCCTTTTCAGATTCAGTTTTTGCCATCACGTCTTGTCTAGATTTCTTGCCTTTGCCCTTAGTCTTTTTAGTTTCGGCTAAGATCTTTTTCTCTTCTCTAATCCGTTTTTTATTCTCTTTTTCCATGTTCAGTTGTTGCTTCTTGAGTTCTTTTTCTTGTATGATTTGTAGGTAGCGATCCGAAGTGAGAGCATACGGTACTCGCTCAGTTTGTTTTTTACTTTTACGTTTAAACTTGTCGCGATGTCGACGGTTGAGGTTCTATATCAACGATATTCGGTTCAGTGACTTTTGTCGGATGGAACTCTCCTGTGACTTCATCCAGCAAATACGGCTGTTCCGTCTGTTTATCATCAGTAGTCTCCTGATTTGTGTTTTGAATCACACCACTTTCCGTACATCCAGAAAATCTCCTCCATAAATTATAGATAGTCTGAGTCTCTTCGTTTTCAAAAGATGTTTTCTTGTCGTGTGCTTGTTTAAAAAGCTTAAGCCGATCGTTGCCAATTATAACTTTAAACTCCTCGAAGGTCATGGATGGCGGAGATATTGGTGTTTCTTTCGAAGAGATTTCTTGGGTATCTGGTGGGCCTGCTGGATCATTTGGTTTCTTTCCGAGACATTTTTCATAGTTTATTGCATCTGGATTGAATGGAAAAAGACCCGTCGTACGGAAACCGTTGATTGCTGTAGACTCCTTGGACGATTCATCAACTACTTTTTTGAGCAATTGGGCAAAGCTTTCCTTATTAATGACTTCTCCGTCTTTTTTCTCTGTGTACCACAACCTCAACTGCTTTTTCCAACCGGATTTAATCGGCTTGAATGATGCAACATCAGCCGGTTGCAGTATTCGTGTTGCGTTAGGGTACAAAGCTATCAAATGTATCTCCAAGGATTTGCACAGCACTGAGGCTTCTAGACTAAGATGAGTCTTGTGTCCATCGACGTATAGAATCACTGGGAATTGGATACCTGACGCAACTAAGTCAGGATAGAAGACATTGACGATGTATTCATAAAACACCGGTGCAGTCATCCAGCCTTTTTCGCTGCGACCGATACCCCAACCAAGGCCAGTTGGTACAGATTCTGCTATACGTTCTGGGATTCGCATATATGGGTATATAATCATAGGGGCACATGTTTTTCCGGCAGCTGAAAAGGCAAACATCACTGTGATGTTTTCTTTGGGTGAGCCTTTTCCGACGTAATATACATTTTGGGAACCCTTTTCGGCTCTAACTTTTCCTGTTTTAGGGCAAATGGGAAAACCCGTCTCATCGGCATTATAGACTCGAGTAGGATCCTGAAGAACATGACATAGTCCTGCTTCTTCGAAATACTGTTCAATCTCCGAGAACCACTTCCTTATGTCATTTTCTGCTATACAAGCACTTGCCTTTGTGACACCTTCAGCAGTTCTCATGGTTAGAATTGGATGGCGCTTCAAGAAAGAAGCAAACCATTTTTCTCCTGGTCGACCGTCCTTAAATGGATTCCTGCGTGGATGTTCCTTTAAAAAGCTTCGCACAGAGTCCAAAATGTCATCTTTCTTTCTGGGAAATCCACGTCGGCTTAGGCTTACTATGTAGTCAACAAGATCTTGTTCTTCAGCAGGAGTTAGAATGGTATCTGGTCCTGATCTAAATTTGGTTTCCGGATACTTCAATTTGTACATTACACTGCTCCTAGGTACACCAAAAGTTCTTGCTGCTTGTGCTATGGATCCATGCTTATTTTTTACATTCTCTAGGGCCTTTTCAATGTCTTCCTTCGCATACTGTCGCTTTTTCATGGTGACGAAACCTGAAGAAAAGCATCACATATGTACTACCAAAAACTGGCAGTCTTACATTCCAGGAACTGTCACCCCCTGGCAGTTATTGGAAAACGTAGAAATATCGAAATGTTATTTTGACACACCATACTAGATCTTATTAACTTTACTTTGGCGTTGATTTTTAATCAAATATGCAACTTCTTCAATTTTACCAATAACTGCCATGGGGTGGAAATTATAGGAAACAAGCAAAATTTTCTTCCAGTAATTGTCAACCCCCTACTAAAGCCCTTTAAAAGCATAAAACAAGGTAAAATTATAAACTAGTAAAAAAGAACACTATGCAATCAATGTATACATATTTCATATTGTAAACTTTACAAATTTTACCAAAAAACCTTTTATTGAAAAATACACTCACCTTAAGAAATACACAAGACACTGGTGCATCACACGGACTCCGCGTCCCGACTGAAGTTCGATTATCGATCTTCAACCACCTATTGTGCAAATTGAGAAACTTTTGACGCGAGTCGGCTTTACGTGAGATTAGAGGTGCTAATTTGAAAAAATAGATGGCGTTTTACGTCTTGAAGTCTTATTATTTGCCCTCAAAGTTCAAGGTGTCAATTATTGGTGACCTGTCAATTACCGGATGTTTTACCCTACTCCAATCTTCAAATTTCAATGTGTCTTATATAAGACCCAACCCCATATTTAAGACCTGCAATAATACTAACCTAACGACGCCCGACAAAAAAATGTTCACGTTGCCGAAAACCAATAAAGCTGAATGGTGTCGATCGGCAGGATCCAGAGTCACCGTAAGAAATCAGTTCATATGTGAGGACCATTTGAATGTAGGTACGTAACACACAGTAATAATAAATATGTAGAAATAACTGGTGGATTGGCGATTTTGGGTCAGAGTGTCGATAAGGGGGCGGAAGCCTCCACTTATTTATTTTTTAGCTACAAGAAGATCTTGAAAACTATGAGGTCAGTGTCGATAAGGGGGCGGAAGCCACACACAAAAATGGCTTGTAACGCTGTAGCAATGAGATACTTACCTAATTTATTATGCACCCTCCCGCTCTCATAAGCACACCAGTCGAACAAACTAACAATGGAGAACAATAGATACATAAGAAGCGTCGACTTGAGGGTGGGTAGGAAGTTACAATAAGCACTCAGTCATTGTGCTCTTTAACTATACTTTTTATTTATACTGGAATGATTAAGACTTTGTTGGTGCTTTTTTGTGTTGGTGTTTAAAAATAATACTAAGCTACCTACTTTCAGATTTAATGAGAAATTTACATTTCCTGGCATCATTGGCTGCATAGATGGAACACATGTGGCTGTCATAAAACCTACAGATGATGAGGAGGCTTTCTACAACAGAAAGGGCTACCACTCTCTTAATGTTCTTGCGGTGAGATAGTTATACACTTTTTACTTTGCATTTTTATGTCCAATGTAGGCGAGGCTTATGGCCAGCAGTGGACTCATCAATTCTCTCTTTACAATATTGGTGTTGATAGTCTTTTGAGTGTTTCAATTGTTCCTTTGTCTCTTTTGGGCATATTAATTACAACTATTAAAAATTGCTACTTTTATTACTGTCACTGATAGACAATATCTAGAAAAATCTTAAAATATTTTCAGATTTGTGATGCGGATCACAAGATCTTACATATTGATGCCTCATTCGGAGGTGCAAGCCATGACTCTCGTGTGTGGAACATGTGCCCGGTCATGATGAAGGGCAGAATTTCTGGCTTTTGGGTAAGCAGAATAAAGTGATCGCTAATTTTTTTTTAATTTTTACAAAATCCCTTCTGCTATTACCAAGATATTTTGCTTTTAACAGAGTTGGTCAATTACCTTTACTCGATGATAACGTGATGGTCTTCTATCAATTTATAAGTAGTTCTATTTTTTATAAGATTTGTAATTTGCAACACTGGAAGATTAAATAGATTCTTAGCAGCATTCCATTACTACTTGCAGGTATAATAAAGAGAATGACAAGAATTAAATTAAATTGCAGGCGACTCTGGCTATGCCCAGCGTCCGTGGATGATGACCCCCATACTACATACTGAGCCGAATTCACCAGAAGCGCACTATACTTCAGTCCACGTGCGCACACGGAATGTCGTTGAACGCACTTTCGGTGTGCTTAAGTCCCGGTTCCGCTGCCTGTTGGCGCACAGAACCCTGCACTACAAGCCACGAAAGGCAGCGCAGATTGTGAACGCATGCGTTGTGCTTCACAATTTTATAAATGAGCCGTATTTTGAGGTCGACGGTGAGATTATGCGTCGTGATGAAGAACGGCAGCCTCTTCGTGCGCCAGTTCACCCTCATGGAGGCGAGGGCTTGAATGACAGGCAGCATATAGTGGAGAGGTTGTGGCACAACCGACGCTAATTAACCGACATTATTTGGCGGTATGATGATTGTGCCGGATAAGCAATCCTGTAATATAGTCATTCAAACTTGAATCTAGCTCGGTTGTTTGGAATCCGCACGAAAGCTCATATGTCCTTATGCTCGATACACAGTTTTTCGTAGACACCTTTTTATGAGGAAATTTGGATACTAAGCAATTAGCAATCCTGTAATATAGTCATTACATAATACATGCTCAAACATGAACCAAACTTGAATCTAGCTCGGTTGTTTGGAATCCGCACGAAAGCTCATACGTCCTTATCGATACACAGTTTTTGGATACTACCCCTACTTTTATCCATCCGCTTTTATATTAGGTATGCTTGGATTTAACTCACTAGAGGTGAGACGTAACACCGAACGTGTGTCGATTGTTGCGGAGCGACCACCACAATGATGATGATGATGTTAATAATAAAAATATTGTAAATAGATTTTAGACTTCATTTATTTTTTTACGACCCTACCTATTGACAGGGCCGATCGAGAGATGGTCGGATTAATCATCCGACGTCCTCTCGATTCGCTCTAACGCGGCAGCGAAGTCTTCGCGCATGCCGGCAATCTCTAGCTTAATTTCGCGAAGTGTAGCGACCGTAGTCTCTTGGGCCGCTACACTTCGCTCAAACAGCGCCAACATGCGCTTCTCCGCTTCTATTCTGTTTTGCTCCACCTCCCACGCCCAGCGCGGTTCTGGGATTTCCACTGGGTCTGGAAAAATAAAACAGGGTAATGAAAAAACCTTCCCAGATGGACAATGCATGAATTGGTGATTTGCATGCAATTTTCATTTTTTGAACTCACTGGCTGCCGTGGCGGTCGCTCGGCGCTTTCTCTTTGCAGCGGCTGGCGAGTCTCCCGTAGATGGAGGTCCTAAAAAAATAAGACATAAATTATACACAAACGTTTACTAAATAAAAACTACCGAACAACTTCATCTAAGCAATTTTCAATGGAATTTATGTGTAAATGATTTTATAAACATTTCTTTTTACATCTCCAAGTAGTCTACGTCGGAAAATCAAAATGTAAAATAAATGAGTAGTAAATCCGTGTAAATAAAGTGTTTTAACCATTTAGCTGGCAAGGGCACTTGACTAAAGAAAATTAGCACTTTTCCGCTCCAACGACCAACCTATTCAATGACACTCCAAACCAAGGGATAAACGAGAGAAAAAACTTGCCTTCGACTGGAGGAGCATGGCTCGTACTAGGCTGGGTGGCTAGCAGCCTAGGCAGTAGAGCTGGAATCAGTGGCATGTCGAAGACAGGGGTGTATTCGACTTCAACTTCTATTTCAGCATCAGGCATGGGTGGGCTTGGCGGGGGAGCGATTTCTTCCTGAAGCTGTAAATGGGCAGGGTAATTAAATAATTTATATTTCGGTATATCGGTCACAATACAATACTTTTTGCTGTGTGGTGACGGCCGAAGAAACAACAACAGCAGTGGACCATAAATCTACACGTTATCTGCTAAAAGTATGATAAATAAACAGACCTCACAGTTAAGTGCCATATTGTTATTGAAAAATTAATGATTATTACTTGCAAAAAAATTTGTAAACTGCATTATTTGAGCATGCAAGTTAAAAAACAAGATCGAAATTACTATAAAGTTCTATTATAATGAGTGTAGTGTAAAGCCTCATGTTAATGGTAAACAATTAGTAATAATACAAAGCATCAAAAGGTGTTGGTATCAGACTGTTCACAAACAGCTGATATACACACATAAACATATAGATAAACACCCAGATAACACGAATGCTCATCACACAAATGCTTGACATCAATCCCACGACCTCGAGCACAGCAGGCAGGATCTCTACGGAATGCGCCACAAAGCCGTCAGTAAAGTTTACCATGAATACAAGGCTTGAGAAATAGGCTCGATCGAAATCGAATGGGATTCTGACTTCTTCATCCCCCAACACCACCTGTTTCCCAATAATGGAGAAGATCCTCCCTTCCACTGAGGTTAAAACTTCAGCAGAAGGTGGACCTCCTACTGTCCCTCGCCTGCGCACTTCTTGCTCCCCTACCTTCTTCTTGACGCGATATTTAATTTCGCGCCAATACTAAACATGCAATTATGCAAAAAAAGGGTGAAAACACAATGTTAGATGGAAAAAGAAAAAGAAATAATGAAAACACAATGATAGGTAGAAAAAGCAAAAAGAAATGATGAAAACACAATGTTAGGTAGAAACACACAATACAAAAATAATTCTGAACTCTGAAATAATCACACACTTACGTCGCGCCACTGAGTGCCCGTTTTAAAGTGCCCCATGACTGCATGCATGCATGCATTCAGTCTGGCCGCCAGCTCCTCCCATTGCTGCCCAACAGCGACCTTGCCCTGAGGCGTGTCCAAAGACTGGCCCCTAGCCGAGGCCCTGTGCTCCTCCATAAAAAAAACATCAGCTCCATCTGCGGGAAAGTAACTTTCCTCGCGGCAGGCATCTACAAAATACATAGGAATAAATTTGGAGTACTAAAAAGCAAAACAATGTTTACTTACTTTGTTCTTTTATATTCAATAAAATTTAGTAAACATAAACATAACCTCTCTCCATGTCATGTGAATAAATTTAACGTTCCGTTCAGTTACCGCCACACGTTGAAAAAATTAGATAATTAAATAAAAAACATTGTAAATAGGTCGAAATTAAACAAATTTTTTTAGAAATCAACTAAACAAAGAACAATTTGTCCTATACGTATCTTTTAATCACCAAATTCTAAAAAAAATCAACAACTTTTTTTGTGCCGAGTTAAACGAATTGAATAAAACGGAACGCAAGACGACGGAGTATTTTCATTCCTTCATGATGACGACGGTCACCAAACCGACGCAAAATTATTTGCGCGGTACCTAAATTTCAATAGCGTCGGCGTCGGCGTCGTATTCAAGCGTCGATGTCGGGTTCAAGCCAACGGCATTTGCGCGGTAGGGCCACTGGTTGGTTAGGTAACTATCAACATAATATTCACGACATATAATTAAATTCTAGAAATGAGGAAACCTTCATAATATATAGCTAGCTAGCCCACTGTGGAATTGGAATACGTAATCAGCTGGTGCTGGAATCAATTGTGCCTCTGCCACCTTGTTTAAGAATAGGCCTGACGCTGTGTTTTACTTTTCAGGTGCAAAAAACGTCAGAACCAGAGTCATTGCAGAAGAGCATGAATTATGAGAGGGCACAAAAAAGAGAGGAAGAACTACACAATGTCAAGATGAAAACTGCTGAGGAAGTCTACATGAAAGCATTCATTGAACGCCAAGCTGCAGAAGAATTGCTCCTCTGCCATCATGCTGAGCAGCTGAGCTTCGTCTGTTAGAGTTAAAAAATAATAATTACATTTCTACAGGGTGTAAATGAATTAACGCAAAATGAGAAGCTACATACATTGTTAGGGACATCATTCTGAGCAACTTTCATTATGAAACCGATTTCATCACAGCAACTTTATTTTTCACTTTCCAGTACATTTTGGCCTGAGTGGGTCAGCTGATTTGTATAGAGAAGTGAAAAATAAAGTTGCTCTGATCAAATCGGTTTCATAATGAAAGTGGCTCAGAATGATGTCCCTAACAAAGTAGTTTCTAATTTTGCTTTAATTCATTTACACCTTGTATTTGGAAGTTCAGCAGCGTCCCACTTAGCACGATTACAGTGGAACAGTTCTTCTACAGCTTTGCATTCACTTTATTTACTGATAAACAATAAAATTAACAATAATAAACTCAACAAATAATAATTTATCTTTATTTACATAACTAATTATTATGTAAGGGTATTTTCTCATTGTTACCAATTAAAATGTCTGGCAGTAAATGCCGCTCTAATCACACTGCCCCTTTGATTGTCAGGATATACATCATCATCATCCTCTGCATGTTCCTGTACTATTACTTCTGGTTGTTCCTGTCGAGTCATGATGCAGATGTTATGCAAAATGGCACAAGCTATAATTATATTGGGAATATTGTTAATTTTATTTCTCAATTTGTTCCCCAGGCAAGTGAATCTCCTTTTGAGTACTCCGTTGCGCCATTCGATGATGTTTCTGGTACTTATGTGGGATTTGTTGTAGCATTGTTGTTGTACTGTTACCGGGTTAATTACCGGGGTGTACATGTATGTTTTTTGTGCATAACCGCTGTCCCCGATTTAAATGCCTGGCAGTTCCCTTTCTTCGAAGCGCAGACAGCAACGACTATTTTAGAATATTCTGGAGTCATGAACTTTGCCTGGCCAGCGGGCAACAATATCATAAATTTCCATATTTGGACCACACACAAGCTGTACATTTATAGAATAGCCTTTTCTGTTGCGGTAATTTTCGCCATTCGCTCTGCTGGGGCTCTGGGCTATTTGATAAAATTTCAGTTTGACATCATTTGGTTCATTTACTGGTGGGAATTTTATATATTGTCCGACTTTTAGTACAATAGCTCTAGAAATTCTTGCTACTATTTTGCAAATCGTCGACTGGCTCAAATTCTGGAGATCTCCAACAGTTAACTGTATATAATATTAGGTGTATAGGTTAGGCAAATAAGGTAAAGAAAGTGGCCTATACCCAGCATGGGGTAAAAGTGGGCGAATTGATCAGATTTTTTGTTTAGAGATTAGGTTGGTGTAGGTTTGTTGGATACTTGGATACGTGGTTACTTGGATATGTCCAGTGATCTGCAGCACTGGCGGGATTGGCAGCCCTCTCCTGAAAAAAAGCGTCGGGCGCTTTGTTCCATATCTTTCGTACATCGAGCGCCTGACGCTTTTTGTTTCACAATAATAATAGTATTTTTTATTCATTATTGTTTTAAGTTTATATTAAAAATTATTTTTAAATTTTTAGTTCGAAGTGCTTTAAAAGCGTGTTTTTTAGTTTTTTTAAACTATATTTATTTTTTAGTTCTAGTGCGCGAGCCGGAAAATAAGTAGACTGTTTTCTCAATCTCCCAAATACGAGAAATTTATTAATCCTGGCGATCCTAATCAGGATAATGAGATAAACTTATGAAATTATTACATTGTCGCTGATTCTTGATAAGTGTACAAAGTTTGAATTGAATCTGTCCGTTTAAAGTGGGTCAAAATCGAGTCCAAAGGAGTCGGTTACAAACAAACAAACAAACATACAGGTAACAAGCTAATAAAAGCGTGATAAAAACTGTCAAAAAAAATAACTCCCACTTTCGCATTATTGCTACAAAGTCAATTGAAAAATTGCAGTAAAAAAAGGCAAGGGCGGAGGTGGACGGAAGGACGGACAGGCTCATGAGAAGAATGTTCCATCTACCAGCTCCAAGTAGATTAAGGAGTCTGCTGGCCCAGATGGAGATGCCTGTTGATGTGCTGAGCACGGTAATGGGCAGTTTACAGGACTAAAAAAAAGCACCTAAATTATAATATACAAATGGTCAAGATAGACGGTTTCCAAGATCATGGAGAACATGGGAGAATTCCAGTGGAAGCAACATATGCGCTGGTTTTTATGGTGTCCGGTGTAAGAAAATCAGTTAAGCAGCCTATTGCGTATTTTTTGTCTGGTGCATACGTCACTGCAGACAGACTGGCAGTGCTTATCAAACAGGTAAGATATTATGAATTTTATAAAACAACCCGACAGATAGAACGCGGGTTATAGCACTATTCTCAGATTTATTGTGACAATTCCATACAAATATATAATAATTGCACATAATTGTTTGTGCTGTATTTTAATTATTTGGTTGTAAAGTAAAATTATTGCAACTTTCAGGTCATTGGGCACTGTTTCAAAATCGGATTAAGCATCGCGGCAGTAATATGCGACATGGATGGCGTCAACAGACGAGCGCTATTAAATATGGGTGTAACCCGGACCGACCAGTAGTCACGCATTCATCGACTGAGATTGTAGCAATGTTTGATCCGCCGCCGCCGCTGAATTGCTTCAGGAATCTATTCCTAAAATATGATCTCAAATGCATGATCGACATAACATCAGATCAGCAAAGAGGAGTAGGCAAGTAATGTGGTCTGTAATGACTGCGTTGCTGGGCGATGAGGCTTTTATAGCGCGGACATCAAAGGCTGCAATGCTGACGAAGCGTAAAGGCCGAGATCGTAGCTAAGCTAAGCTCGAGGCCATCATAGCGTTGGCCAGCAGTGCAGTCATTGCGGACCAAGGCTTGTATTGCTTTACTCAAACAATGCTAGTAATCTAAAGATATTGCTAATGAAATAAAACCAGCCTAGTATACTTAGTAATCATTTAATAAAAAGAACAATTGGTAGATAAATGTAGAATTCTAAAATTCAGGACCGTTTCTTCGTGCTTTATCAAAACCGTGCTCTTTAGTATGGAGTCACTATTCCAGTAGGGCTTCATTATCTTTGAAAGTTCGCTAAAACAGGCTAGAAAAACGTTCTGCACCAAAGACTTTCATTTTCTGTCCATTTTCCACTGCACAAAGACATAACGGAAAGAAAATTGCAAGAATAAATCCCGCTATTTTATTTTTTATTGTCACAGGTCCAAATTATGTATAAAGCCTTTTCGCACTACCTTTTTTTGTTAAAATTTTTGAAATAAAGCTCGACTGTACTGGATTTTCACAGGAAATGGCCGGTCGCCAAGCCACGACTGTACTGGATTTTCACACACGAAATGGCCGGAGACTATTCTGGCTCCTCCAAGTAGTAAGGCAACGTCGATTTTGCTCAAAGAAGGTTGTCAAAATAATGAGCACATTACTCGCTTTGTTTGAGTTAAAGACATTTACATGTTCTTTATTTTTTTTTATTTACCTACGAATATCCCGCGAAACTTAAGAGGTTATTACATTTTGTTTCAGGTTTAGCAAAATGGGACCATATAAAAACATTTTATGAAGGATGTTTGGATGACAACTTTGTGTTTGCACCGAGATTGAAGAAAGAACATCTGATGCCTAATGCAAAACAAAAAATTAAAGTTAATTTGGCTGCTCAAGTGTTAAGTCACACCGTAGCTGCAGGCATGTTTGTTCAAATTCAAAGTTTCACATTCAGTCGGCTCTGGTACTGTCTTCTCGTTCGATATTAGCATGTAATAGTGTTCTCGATTATGCTGTAAGACCTACTTAACATAGCTAGATACACGTTATTTACTAGCCGAATCTCCTTCGTGGTCACGAACACCAGCAGCGGTTTCAAGGTGGAGAAAAGAAATTCAAAGTTTCACCTTCAGTCGGCTCTCGTACTGTCTTCTCGTTCGATATTAGCATTTTATAGTGTTTTTAATAATGCTGTTTAATATTTATGCTTCGGAACGCACCTCGGTTTTTTGTTGCGCGGATCGACCGCGAGTGATCGGGACATCACTAGCTAGCTGTCACTTGCATAGAAAAAAAATGACTAGCTAGCTGTCACTTTGCACATAAAAAAAATTGTCGGCGCCAGCATCGGAAGGCTTGGCTGAATGTTATATGTAATAATTACGGAACAATCGTCAAGAAATAAGTAGATTTCACGTCATCGTAGTGAGTGCTTCGTGCTGTGAAAGGTTGAAGTGGTTCGGTCACCAATTCGTCGCGTTCGGATAGCGACCCCTGTAGTCGGCGGCATCACGACGGCATCAGCAGCGGCCTACGACGCGAGTAAGATTCGACTCCCATCACACCCCACCCTCGTGTTCCTCATCCCGTACTCCCGCCTCGAATTGAGCGTTCGAATGCCGGTCCACGGCGTCAAGGTCAGTACTGCTTGTGACATTCCAATGAAAAACAACCCTACCAAGATTCCACCCCTTTCGGTTAAGGCGTGGATTTATCATTTTGGTAGCAGAGGCGCGGTTTCCTAGTAGGAAATCGATTCACGGACGGTTGTAGGGTTGTTTTTTGTGCCGCGTTGTAGTGGGAAAGGGTACCTCAGATTGGTCGGCAATCTTTGTTGTGAGTGAGTCTTGTGGTCGGTATACCACAATTTAGGTTCATTTTCGGTTAGTGAACGTATAATTGACGATTTAGTTAACAATTATTATAAAATTGTAGTCGGTAACTACTTGTTTATAATTTAATTTTAAGTATAACTTTAATTCGACGCCTGTAATTTTAAGAACAGCAACTTGTGTATTTGCGTCAATTGATTGCTCAACATCTTCTGTCAAGGCGCCTTCTTGCCTTTTCTGCTGTCACACGCGAATGTAACGTGCTTACAAATTAAATCCTAATTAATCACCGAAGCTGCCGTTTTTACTGAAAATATACCTGAGGTCAAGAACATGGTCCTAGCTCGAGCCGGATACTGACGATTTGGAGATAAACCCGTATTTGTGGAGTAATTGAAGATAGCAAGATACGCCGGTAACCACGCGGTGCAAAGTGCGCAATTGTGCCGGCCACTACTGTGAAGTGATACGTTTCCTCGAAACATTGAGCTATTTCGTCTTTAATTGCACCCAGCACTCAAATTCAGGTATACTTTTAGGTATTATTCGGTTAAAAAGGTCAGTAATGTTTTATTTGTAATTTTATGTGATAGCAAAGTTAATCTAAAATGCATTGTCATATTGTCATTGCGTAATTTCAGAAGCTAATCGTTATATTTTGTTAATTCGTACTTACAATACAGTACAGTAGCCGTAAAGCTACATTAATTAACAGATTACTTCTGATATTTATTAATATTTCACGCAGATTTGACTCAATTGCAGTAGGCAGGTACCGAAATAGATACTTGTTTACGTTCATTAGGTATTTATTATAAATTACTAGGCTGAGCATCATTGTACTACATTTGCATATGTATTTGTCACCTTCTTGACAGTTTGTAGACATATTTACAGTTAGAGCACATTTAAATATTCACTGATCATTACAAGTAGGAATCTTTACATTCACCTGTACGCTGTAGGTATTTGTAAAATTACCTTAAACTATCATTAAATTTTGCATTGTATCAAATTCCAGATTGGTAAACGTCGCTTCCCAAAGATGACAGAAGTCATGTTAACATTAATCAGAAAGAGAGCTAGTTTCAAAGGCCAGCTGACTGTGTTTAGCAGGTATTTGTCAGCGTTGGACTCTTCTAAGTTGGATGCTTTGGGTGCACGTGAGTTACAAATGCGTATTACTAACATAGAAGCGTTGTACCATAAGTATGACGAGGTTCAGTTGCAAATGGAATGTGAAAGTGAAGCGACTGAAGAGCAATTAACTGAGAGGACTAACTTTGAGGATACATACTTTCAATGCATCGTTAACGCTCAACAAATATTGTCAGACTATAATGACACTCTGAATCTGGACAATAAGTCAAATTCGTCGCATTCTCGTCATAGTGGTGGTCACAGGCTTGTTAAGTTGCCAACCATACAATTGCCAAAATTCAGCGGATCCTGTAATAACTGGCTTGAATTTAAAGACACCTTTACAAGTTTGATTCACAATAATGAGGAAATTGATGTGATAAATAAGTTTCATTACTTAAGGTCGTCATTGGAAGGTTCTGCTGCGGTCGTGTTGAGGTCTGTTGAGTTTTCCTCAAAGAACTATGACACGGCATGGATGCTTTTAACTGAAAGGTATGATAATAAAAGACTTTTGATAAAAAATCATGTAACTGCATTATTCAGTCTGGAATCAATAACCAAAGAGTCTTCAACAGCACTGAAAAACTTAATTGATCATCTGAATAAAAATCTACGAGCCTTGGAGTCGTTGGGTGAGCCTGTGCAGCAGTGGGACACTCTTATCATTCACATAGTTACGCAAAAACTTGATATGAAATCACTGCGTGAGTGGGAGGAATTTAAAGACAGGTTGGATAAAAATCAACCCATAAAGTTTTCATCTTTCATTGAATTCCTAAACAATCGTGCTAATTTGATTGAAACTTTGGAACTATCTCGCTTTTCCCACAGTCACCAGCCCAACACCACAAATCCAAGCAAGAATAGTGCTAAGTTAAGGAGTATGGTTTCGGTGCAAACAACGTCCACTTTGAACTTGTGTCCTAAATGTCAGGGAGATCATTATCTAAATAATTGTTCACATTTTTTATCCCTGAGTAACAGTGGCCGCAAAGAGGTGTTGGCTAATATCAGAGTGTGTCATAACTGCTTTCGTGCTGGTCACTACTCAAACCAATGTAAAAAAATTGGTTGCAAAATTTGCAAACGCAAACACAACACACTCATTCATTTAGATGATATCAAGTTCAACAGACAAGTAACAACGCAGCAGCCCCTGCCGAGTCACAATAATACCGTGACGTCATCATCTAATTCCGACGTAAGACAGGTACAGTCGCAGTCCCACCCAACGGCTCAAGTCGCTTCGAGCGCAAAAAATAGCGCATCACAAGAGTCTAGCGAAGTGACATTGACCGCTCATGTATGTGCTGAGGTAGGTAGTGTAGGTAACGAGGCGAGCGAAATTTTATTATCTACGGCATTAGTAAAAATATTTGATTCAAACAACAAACCACACATAGTTCGCGCTGTACTCGATAGTGGCAGTACATCGTCGCTAATGACGAATCAACTGTGCAAACGACTCGATCTACCTGTAGTACAAGTAGACAGATGTATAGAGGGTATCAATAACTCTAAGTCTAAAGTAGGTCAAGTGTGTAGTGTATTAATGACCTCGCTGAACGATTCATACAGCACAAGAATGCAGTGCTTTATTTTGCCTTCCATTACAAACAACGTTCCCTGTAAACACATTGATATCTCGGAATTAAACATGCCGACTGATATTTGTTTGGCTGACCCTCATTTTTATAGGTCATCTGCGGTTGAGATGATCATCGGCGCAGACTTATTCTGGGACATGCTCGGTACAGAAAAAATCAGACTAGGTACTGGAAAACCCATTCTTCAGGAAACGCGATTGAGATGGTTAGTGTCAGGCCCAATAAACAGCGGTCATCCATCTACCAAGTCCAGCATTATTTGCAATTTTTTGAAAGTGGAATCCAGTACCTGCGCCTCAGACACGCAATTTGCTGAGATACAAAGTCAATTGTCACGTTTTTGGCAACTTGAGGAGGTCACCCACAAAGATTCTCATTATTCACCGGAAGAAAAACGTTGTGAGGAGCATTTCATCAAAAACACGACACGGTTGGAAGACGGTCGATTTTGTGTTAGGATTCCATTTAAAAACTCCCCTGAAGTTTTAGGAGAATCACGACCTCGCGCTAAACAGTGTTTTTTGTCACTGGAGCGTCGTAATGATAAACAACCGTTGCTAGAAAAAATGTACCGTGAATTTATGACTGAATACGAACAGTTAGGTCACATGTCCGAGGTACCGTTTCAGTCTGAACAAAAGACATATTTTATTCCTCATCACGGAGTCCTACGTGAAAGTAGCACGACTACAAAATTACGTGCGGTATTTAATGCGAGTGCACCCACCTCATCAGGTGTTTCACTGAATAATATTCAGATGGTGGGGCCAACCGTGCAGGATGACCTTCTGTCGATACTCGTCAGATTTCGGTTTCCAAAATACATTATTTCAGCAGATGTTGAAAAGATGTATCGACAGATAGCCATCCACCCGGAGGACAGACCTTTACATCAAATCATTTGGCGTGAAGATGCGTCTTTTCCGTTAAGGGCATTTCAGCTGAATACCGTTACATATGGAACTGCTAGCGCACCCTATTTGGCTACGCGTTGTTTAAAACAATTGGGCTTAGAATGTATCGATAAAACTGTCAGTGAAATTATCATTCATGATTTTTACGTTGACGATCTGTTGAAAGGCGTGGATCAGCTACAGGAAGCTGTCAAAATCCAGCAAGACGTCACGTCAGTTTTATCTTCAGCTCGGTTGTCTCTCCGTAAATGGAAATCCAATGAAATAAAATTGCTTCCTCATGATCATCACACTCATTCTTCGCTCAATCTGAATATTGGTAATAATGAACCAACAAAGACTCTTGGCCTCAGCTGGAAGGCACTTTCGGATGATTTGCTGTTTCCTATTGGTTCCTTACCTTCTAACGGAAACAGCAAACGCTATGTACTTTCAGTCATCGCTCAGATTTATGACCCGTTAGGTCTACTTTCACCATGTGTGATTTTGTTGAAAATCTTTTTACAAAGGTTATGGCTACTCAAGCTCGCATGGGACGAACCTTTACCTGAGGAGCTTTTCAAAGGTTGGAGTAAAACCATAAACAATTTGTCAGCCTTAAATGATTTAACGATTCCTCGTCGTGTAGTTTGCGATGGTTATAATAAAGCGTTTGATTTGCATATCTTTGCAGATGCATCTGAACTAGCATATGGGGCATGCGTATATGTCCGCAGTGTAAACGAAGCTGGTGAAGTTTCGGTTGGATTACTGATGGCTAAAAGTAGGGTTGCACCTATAAAACCAACAACCATACCTCGCCTTGAGCTTTGTGCTGCGCTAGTGGGTGCGCGTCTTTATCAAAAGGTTATTAATTCATTGCGCGATAAAGTAGGATCGACCACTTTATGGAGCGATTCCATGGTAGTTCTGGGATGGCTTAAAAGGTTACCCAGCAAATTAGAGCCTTTTGTAAGGAATCGCGTCGCTAGTATCCTAGAAGATACAGAGAAGTGTACATGGAGGCATGTACCTACCGATAAAAATCCTGCGGATCTGATCTCGCGTGGGATACAACCGGAACAAGTGCATGCCGCCGATTTGTGGTGGTCGGGTCCATCCTTTTTAAAATTAAATCACTCTCACTGGCCCAACAATTCCGTTGTCACTACAGATGATGAATCTCAATCGAATTCTATTTCGAACAAAACATTGCATTGTCAAATTTCACAAAGGATTGAGACTAAACAAATTATTGAATTTGACAGATTTTCAAACCTTTTAAGACTTTTACGTGCTGTAGCCTATGTGCTACGATTTTTGAAGATTTATGTTCTCAAAAGGGAGTCTAAACCCGCAGTTAACTACATGTATGTAGATGCGGCAGAATTGCAAAATTCTTTGAATTTCATACTTCCTTTGGTGCAGAGGGAATCATTTCCAGAGTACGAATTACTATTGCAGGGTAAACTCTTACCCCCCAAAAGTAGGCTATTAAAATTTAATGTTTTTATCGATAGCAATAAAATAATGCGTGTTGGGGGCCGTCTTTCGAATTCTGATTTTCCTCATGATAAAAAGTTTCCTATTTTACTACAGTCCACTCATCATTTTTCAGTCATTTTATTTCGTTTTGAACACAACCGATTGTTGCACGCAGGTCCACAATTATTGTTGGCATCCATTAGGGAAACGTACTGGCCAATCGGTGGTCGCTGTTTAGCTAAGGCTACCTATCATAAATGTGTAACGTGCACGCGCGAGCGTGGAAAGGTGCCTCAGATGGGTAATTTGCCGATTAAGCGTGTTTTGCCTGGTACCTACCCTTTTGAGAATGTAGGAGTTGATTATGCGGGTCCTATTAATGCCGTATCACGTCAAGGTCGTGGATGCAAGGTTGTAAAGGTGTATATAGCCGTCTTCGTTTGTTTAGCTACGAAATGTATGCACCTTGAGTTGGTTGGCGACTTAACAAGCAAGTGTTTTTTATTGGCCTTACGTAGGTTCATTTCTCGCCGCGGTAAATGTTCAAACATCTACTCAGATAATGGCACTTCATTTGTCGGTGCTTCAAACGAATTATCGCGCTTTCTTAAAGATAATTGTAACTCATTGGGTCTTGAAGCATCTAACGAAGGAATCCAATTTAATTTTATACCGGCCTATGCGCCACATTTTGGCGGTCTTTGGGAAGCAGGCGTGAAATCAACAAAATTTCATTTAGTTCGAGTGTTGGGACATTGTAATCTTACATACGAAGAGATCAATACAACTCTTGTTCAAATCGAGGCAGTGCTAAACTCGCGTCCGTTGACCCCGCTTTCTTCAGACCCAGCTGACTATACTCCGTTGACACCTGGTCACTTTCTCATCGGCCGTCCACTCACGAGTCTTCCCACAGAAGATCTTCAAAGATACTCCTCTACCAATTTGAGCCGTTTCAATAGAATTGAGCAGCTTCGCCAGCAGTTTTGGTCACGGTGGAACAAAGAATATGTTTCCGAACTCCAGCAGCGAGTCAAATGGAGAACTGACGGTCAAACCCTTAAACCGAACACACTCGTTATCGTTAAAGAGGACAACCTTCCCCCTCTGCGATGGAAGCTGGGACGAATCATCACTGTCTATCCTGGAAGTGATGGAATTAGTAGAGTGGCGGATATTAAGACCACAAGTGGAGTCATTCGTCGAGCGTTTTCGAAGATTTGCCCGCTCTTGGAAGAGGAATCCATTGGTTGAAAGCCATGCTTTCAACGCCTGGGGGCATGTTTATAATTTAATTTTAAGTATAACTTTAATTCGACGCCTGTAATTTTAAGAACAGCAACTTGTGTATTTGCGTCAATTGATTGCTCAACATCTTCTGTCAAGGCGCCTTCTTGCCTTTTCTGCTGTCACACGCGAATGTAACGTGCTTACAAATTAAATCCTAATTAATCACCGAAGCTGCCGTTTTTACTGAAAATATACCTGAGGTCAAGAACACTACTGTTTGTACAGTTTGTACAGGATTGAACAGTCATTCTGCGAAGTAACTAGATTGTATTACTTGCGGTAGAAAGTCGGGTTCTATAGTACTGCAGTGTTATTTCGGTTTACAGAGCAGGGTCAGGCTATTTAAGGGGTATTAAGCTGATTTTGCTGACCCCAGTAGAAGTGCAGGTCATATCGGAAAGGCCACTTCTAGAAGGTTCACGGCTACCTACATTATATTAAAAATAGCTTTTTTTATAATAAAATTTTGTGTGTTATTTTTTATTGTGCTTTATGGTGGCATTCTCTAATTGATTTAGAGTGTATAGTTATAAGGTGTATATCCACAGGGCGACTATATTAAATATTTTTAGGATTTAATTGTTCCAGTAGTTGCCTCAGTTTTGACAACTTAGTTTTAATTTCTGTGCCCAGCGCTGACGGGCAAGTGCTGGTCTCTGGCTATACTTAGTTCGGTAGTGAAGTATAGGACCAGAATCCATTCAATCGGTCAACATGGCACCTTCACCCTTGACGGTACTGCGGTAATGGTGTCAGGGAGGAAATGAGATGGCTCGCCCATACTCATAAGTATGTGGAGCGACCGGACATGGATGATGTCCTGCTCAAGCGTGTGGAGGACGCAATGACACGCGTCGGGAAGGTGTGTCGGCTGGCTGCGGAGGCTGAAGCACTCGAGCTTACTGATGAAGCTTCGGTGGCTACAGTGAAACAGCTCTGCGCGGATGCTGACCAAGCGATGGAATGCTTGGGTGACATCGAGCGTCGCGCGGAGAAAATTAAGCGGTCGCGAAGGAATGACCGTGGGGAGGGTAACGTAGACCCACCTCCGAAGGGTGTTGTTGGACGGCTGCCACACCTGGAGATTCCGGCCTTCAGTGGGGCAATTGATGAGTGGCCGGCCTTCATCAATTTATTTAATAGTTTGGTCCACGGTCGGGAAGACCTGGACAACGCCTACAAGTTGGCCCAACTATTGATGGCTCTGCGGGGTGAACCGAAGGAGTTGGTCGATCACCTAACGGTCACGGCGGGCAATTATGAGATAGCAAGGTCCATATTGTTTGACTGCTACCAACACAAACGGCGGTTGGTTGATGCGCAGCTGGGGAAGCTGTTTAGAATCCCTAGAGTATCCCGGGATGTTGACATCCGAGTACAGGTGCTCAACCCTGTGCTGGTGGCCACTAAGGCCCTTCAGAACCTTGGTCTTCCGGTAGACCAATGGTCATACATTGTTTTATATATGGTTTTGTCACGGTTGCCTGCAGCTGTTCAAAGTCGGTTTGAACAGCTGCATGGGGGCAGTAGCACGGAACTGCCCACACTCGTCCAATTGACAGATTTTTTGGAGGGTGAATGTAGGCGATGTGACACACTGGACACGGAGGCCAGTGTGCAGCGCCAACCCGCGCGGATGCGGGAGGGGCCGCACCCACCGCCCCCACGGGGGGGAGGGAGGTCGAAACAATTTGGCGTTTTGAATGCCGCGCCGTCGCGTGACGGCTGTGTGCACTGTGACAGTGCCGGTCATGACGTGACCAGTTGCGCCAAATTTAAGGGGCTCGGGGTAGCTGCCCGCAGGAAGATAGTTTTCCGTCATCGATTGTGTTTCGGTTGTTTGGGGCCGCACACGCTGAGCGAGTGCTCGCGCGCGTTCCCCTGTGAGTGCTGTGGTGGCAAGCACCACATAGCGTTGTGCCTGAATCGGTCAGGCCCTTCGGATGGTCACCAGGGCCGGACTCAGGTTGGTCGGCCACAGGGCCCAACCAGGGCCGGACCCAGTCCCCCTCCGGGCAACGGGAGTCACCAATGGGGTGACTGGGGTACCCGCGGACGGGACCCCCCCCCCCGAGGGGAAAGGGGCAGCCGGGATAGTAACATGCGGGATAGCCGGGGTTCGGTCGCCGCTGTCCACGGTCAGCGAGGACTTCGGGCCTCTGGCTCACCGCGTGTTATGGGCGGGTGTCAGATGACACCTATGAGTGGCGCGAAGGCTGGGAGCCCACCACCTTCTGCGCCACCCTGCCCGTCGCTCTGGGAGGCGAACAGTCGGATGTCGCCCCCATTCCTAGAGCGCCCCAGGTTGGATCCGCTCTCCCCCATTCATCCACGGTGCGCACCGGGCACACCGTACACCGTCCGGTATGATCGGATACCGGGACAGCGAGGGGCCTATTATACGGGTTGGGACCCCTTGATGCACATACGGTCTCATATGCCGGTTGCATATCAGCAGCCGAGTTACTCCGAGGCTGACGGAGGCCTCAGCGGGTTCGGATCCCGCGGAGGTTCCCGCTAGGGACACGCCGCCCACTTACAAGTTGCCGCCACTCCACAGTCGGTCATGCTCCCCACCGCCTCTGTGATAGCGTGGAGTTCGGACGGCAAGTCATGTGTGGCACGAGCACTATTGGACTCGGGGGCCCAGGGGTGCTTAGTCTCGTGCAACCTTGTAAGACGGTTGGGCATTTCGGTAAGGGAGTATCCACATTCCATTCGGGGAATTGGGAACACGGAAGTCGGTTCCGTTAAGGGAGTATGTCGGATTACTCTCTCGTCACGGGTGGATTCATCGGTGAATCTGACGGTCACGGCATTAGTCATGCCTAATGTGATGGGCTCACACCCTCACGTACGGTTGTCGCCCTCGGTGCGACAGTTGGTCGCTGGGTTGTCACTGGCTGATCCGGAGTTTGATATTCCGGGCCCAGTAGACATTTTATTGGGTGTCGATGCCTTGGGATACCTGTTAGAGCCAGGTGTCCACGTGTTGCAGGCGACTGGTCTGGTTTCGGTCAACACCATACTGGGCCATGCGGTAATGGGTCCGGTCATGCCGGCTGCCCCACGTCTAGCGACTAGTAGTCCCTTATTCGGTTCTGTACTCTCGGAGGTGATACAGAAGTTTTGGGAGGTGGAGGAACCACCTACGGTCCGCCGGTTGGACCCGGTTGAAGAAGAGTGTGAACAGTTTTATCGGAACAATACTGGTCGCCTTCGGTCAGGTCGATATCTCACACGTCTTCCATTCCGGAGTGATCACCCACCGCTGGGCAGTTCACACCATGCAGCCGAGACGCGGCTTCTGTCGATGGAACGACGCATGAAGCGTGACGGGATTTTCCGGCAGAAGTACGTCGACTTCATGCGGGAATACGAGTCGCTCGGCCACATGTCGGTTTCGGGTATCGACTGGAAGCGTGAAGACCACTGCTTCCTGCCTCATCACGCGGTCTTGAGGACCCCGGAGGGCAAAATACGGGTAGTGTTCGATGGATCGGCATCAACATCTAACGGCATGAACCTGAACCAGTGTTTGCATTCAGGGCCGAAGTTGAACCATGACATCGCGGATGTTATCACACGGTTCCGTCGACACAATGTTGTGTTTGTAGCTGACATCCGGATGATGTTTAGGCAGACGGTCATTCACCCTGACGATAGACGGTATCAGCTGATAATGTGGCGAGAGAGCCCAGATCAGCCCATCAAGGTGTACGAGCTGAACACCAACACGTACGGGCTACGGTCTAGTCCTTATTTGGCGATTCGCACTTTGCGGGAGTTAGCGGATCGAGAACGGTTAAATTTCCCTAGAGGAGCAGCGATCCTGGAGCAGGATCTCTACGTGGACGATATCTGTACCGGTGCAGATTCCGTAGAGGAGGCGCTCGCTCGACGGGATGAGCTAGTTGAGCTCTTACGGGGTGGAGGTTACAAGCTCCGGAAATGGATGTCGAACTCTCCAGAGTTAGGTACTGTCTGGTCTTCCGGATGACTACCAGCAGGATCCCCACATTTTCGAAAATCTGGAAAATCCGAATATGTTGTCGGTATTAGGCGTCCAGTACCAGCCGGTGTCAGACATGTTTTCGTATCGGGTAGAGTTGGACTCCCCGAAGGTCTGGACGAAACGGAACGTCCTTTCAACGGTGGCTAGGACATTTGATCCAAACGGGTGGATCACCCCGGTAACATTTCAGCTCAAGTGTTTTATGCAGCAATTGTGGTCTGCTGAGCTAAAATGGGACGACCCGATCGGCGGGTCATTGAGCTCAGAGTGGGAATCGTTCTTTTCGACCCTCCCTGGCATCAATCGGATTTCACTGCCACGGAGGTTGGTCCCCACCAAACGATACACCGCCACCCTGCATGGGTTTTGCGACGCCTCGGAGAAGGGCTATGGCGCTGCGGTGTATCTGCGTACGGTCGACTCCTCGGGGGAGGTTGATGTGCGGTTGGTCATGGCCAAGAGCAAGGTTGCGCCGTTGCGCACTCGCCTGACCATTCCCAAATTAGAGCTTTCAGGAGCGGCTCTCCTGACTCGTCTGGTCAACCACACGATGACGGTTCTTCGTGGGTCAATCGCGTTAGAAGATACGGTCTAAGCTTGGACGGACAGCCAGATCGTGTTATGCTGTCTGAAGGCTTCAGTTCACAAGCTGGAGATTTTTGTGGCGAATCGGGTTTCGCAGATTTTGAATTCAGAGGTGCCCTTAATCTGGAGACATGTTCCAGGGGAAATGAACCCAGCAGACTATGCGTCTCGTGGGTGTCACGCTCCGGAGTTATTTGGACATCCCTTGTGGTGGGGTCCAAAATGGTTGACTCAAGCCGCATCGGATTGGCCAATGAGTCCACGCGTTACCTCGGCGAACGGCGCCTTGACAGTCGGTGTCTGTACGACGCAACCAGAGCCGGAAGAGGAGTTCAGCCTGCTGGAACGGTACAGCTCGCTCGACAAGCTGGTCAATGTGACCGCCTGGATCTTCCGATTTGCACGGAATTGTCGCAATTCTGAGGCGCAACGGGTGCGGACACAGGTCCTGACACCACGGGAACGGAACCATGCGTTGTTCGCATTGGTACGGAACGTGCAGACGGTGCACTTTAAGTCCAAACTGGACATTCTGAGACGCGGACGCGTCCAACTGAAGGGAGCTGTGGCTCGGCTCAACCAGTTTATTGACCCTCAAGGATTGCTGAGGGTAGGAGGTGCGGAATGCTAACCTGCCTTATGCGGCTCGCCACCCGTTGTTACTCCCTAGGAAAGGGAAGTTGGTCGAACTGTTGATACAGGATCGATCGGAATGGGCATGTCGGATGCCACGCCTTGATGGCGTTTCTCCAGCACGAGTTCTGGATTCTATCGGGAAGACGCTTAGTGCGTAGCGTCGTATTTCGGTGCCTGCCTTGTTATCGGGCCAAGGCGGCTACGATGCAGCCCCAGATGGGCGATTTTCCCTCGGATAGGGTTAACGAAATCCGGCCCTTTGCGGGTGTCGGAACGGATTTCGCGGGACCATTCATGGTCAAGTCTTCACAGCTACGGAACGCCAGATTAGTGAAGGCATACCTGTGCGTCTTCGTGTGCTTGGCCACGAAGGCAGTCCACTTGGAGGTGGTCAGTGACCTCACTGCGGAGGCATTTATCGCATGTCTGGATCGGTTCGTCTCACGAAGGGGCCTCCCGTCATTAACCCGTTCGGACAACGGCACAAATTTTGTCGGAGCCAGGCGATATCTGCAGGAGGTCACTCAATTCCTGAACGGTAACCAGGACGCCATCGGTACGGCTTGCTCCCGACGAGGGATTGAATGGGTTTTCAGTCCGCCGGGATGTCCTCATTGGGGAGGAATTTTTGAGGCTGCGGTTAAATCGGCTAAGTCGCACCTGACGAGGATGAGATCATCGGTGAGACCTCTCTACGCCTTGAAGAGCTTGTGACGCTGTTCTGTAAAATTGAAATGACACTGAACTCGCGTCCGTTGTGCCCGCTCAGTTCGGATCCCAATGATTTGGAAGCGTTGACGCCGGGTCACTTCCTGATAGGTCAGCCCCTTAACGCCCTGCCAGAATACCCATTCGGTGATTTTAAGTTAAGTCGGTTAACTAGGTGGCAGATGTTGCAGCAGATGGCTCAAGATTTTTGGAAACGGTGGTCCCTTGAGTACTTGCACATCTTGCAGCAGCGCCTTAAGTGGACTGACCGGACGAGCCCCCCTCAAGTCGGTGATTTGGTGCTGATTAAGGATGCGAACCTGCCATCATTGAGATGGAGACGAGGACGGATCGTCAATTTGTACACGGGTCGGGATGGCACGCCTCGATCAGCAGAAGTCAAGGTGGGGGACTCGGTCCTCAAGAGAGCGGTCGCAACACTTTCTCGCCTTCCTATGATTAGGGACAGGTTCGGGCCTGTCCGGGCGGGTGACTGTTTAATATTTATGCTTCGGAACGCACCTCGGTTTTTTGTTGCGCGGATCGACCGCGAGTGATCGGGACATCACTAGCTAGCTGTCACTTGCATAGAAAAAAAATGACTAGCTAGCTGTCACTTTGCACATAAAAAAAATTGTCGGCGCCAGCATCGGGAGGCTTGGCTGAATGTTATTTGTAATAATTACGGAACAATCGTCAAGAAATAAGTAGATTTCACGTCATCGTAGTGAGTGCTTCGTGCTGTGAAATGTTGAAGTGGTTCGGTCACCAATTCGTCGCGTTCGGATAGCGACCCCTGTAGTCGGCGGCATCACGACCGCATCAGCAGCGGCCTACGACGCGAGTAAGATTCGACTCCCATCACACCCCACCCTCGTGTTCCTCATCCCGTACTCCCGCCTCGAATTGAGCGTTCGAATGCCGGTCCACGGCGTCAAGGTCAGTACTGCTTGTGACATTCCAATGAAAAACAACCCTACCAAGATTCCACCCCTTTCGGTTAAGGCGTGGATTTAACAAATGCTTTAAGAACTACTTAACATAGCTAGATCCAGTTTTTTACTAGCCAAACCTCATTCGTGGTCAAAAACACCAGCAGCGGTTTTAAGAAGGAGAAAATAAATTCAAAGTTTATTTTTCAGTCGGCTGTGGTAGTGTCTTCTCGTCCGATATTAACCTATTTTAGTATTCAAGATTATGCTTCAAGACCTACTTAACATAGGTAGATACAGGATATTTACTAGCCGAACCTGCTTCGTGGTCAAAAACACCAGCAGCGGTTTCAAGGTGGAGAAAAGAATTTCAAAGTTTCACATTCAGTCGGCTCTGGTACTGTCTTCTCGTTCGATATTAGAATGTAATAGTGTTCTCGATTATGCTGTAAAACCTACTTAACAAAGCTAGATCCAGTTTATTTACTAGCCAAACCTCCTTTGTGGTCAAAAACACCAGCAGCTGTTTCAAGGTGGAGAAAATAAATTCAAAGTTTCACTTTCAGTCGGCTGTGGTAGTGTCTTCTCGTTCAATATTGACCTGTTTGAGTATTCAAGATTATGCTTTACGACGTTTTTAACAAAGTTAGATCCAGTTTATTTACTACCGAACCTCCTTCGTGGTCAAAAACACCAGCCACCAGAGAAAACAAATTCAAAGTTTATTTTTTAATCGGCTGTGGTAGTGTCTTCTCGTCCGATATTGACCTGTTTTAGTATTCAAGATTATGCTTTGCGACGTACTTGACATAGCTAGATACAGGTTATTTACTAGCCGAACCTCCTTCGTGGTCAAAAACACCAGCAGCTGTTTCAAGTTGGAGTACACAAATTCAAAGTTTCACATTCAGTCGGATCTGGTACTGTCTTCTCGTTCGATATTAGCGTGTAATAGTATTCTCAATTATGATATTTTTGAGAAATTTCGAAAGGCTTGCATGGACAACTGTAGGTTAGATCCTACGTTTTACATAACAGCACCTAGTTTAAGCTTTGACGCTAGCTTTCTTAAAACAAAAGTTAAGCTGGAACTAATCAGTGATTTAGAAATATATCGACATATATCTACGATCGAAGGGTGGTTTCGAACCCCGGGTCACGCATCAAGGACAGGAATGCGCTGGTGAGGAAGCAGCAGCCGCATTTGCAGACTACTTCTCCGACGTTTTCCTCCCTGATGAGCCAGCGCTCGATCCGGCACTGGTAAACAGCTGCGATGAATCGTGCTCTGCCAACTACGTTCAGATGACGCACATCTCCCGTAGGGATATAGAGGAAGGGCTGAAGCAGCTAAGGCCAAGGAGTGCAATTGGACCGGACAACGTCCCTCCTTACTTTTTGAAGGCCTATAGCGATCAGCTGATATTACCCTTAGGACGGATATTCAATCTCGCTCTGGAGCAAGGTAAATACCCGACCAGCTGGAAGCTTTCTCGAGTCAGTCCTATCCCCAAGACAAGTGAAACTGCCTCCGTTGATCAATATCGAGCCATAGCTATCCTGAGCTCTTCGGCAAAATTGTTCGAGTAGATCATAAAAGACAAAATCAGTTCACAGATTGCGCCTTATCTGAGCGACTCGCAACACGGATTCAGGAGCAGCCGCTCAGTAAACACCAACTTACTGACTTTAGTTGAGATTGTGTCGGAGTGCATGGATCAGGGATGTCAGGTGGACGTCGCTTATATGGACTTCCGTAAAGGATTCGACAGTGTCGATAATGACGTCCTTATGAAAAAGTAATGTGCCCTTGGATTTGCCCCAAGGCTGTTGGTTTTATTCGCTGACTACCTGAAGGACCGCCAGCAATATGTGCGACATAGCTGTTTCGAGTCCCGTCCGTACCATACACGGTCGGGCGTTAGTCAAGGGTCTATTCTTGGTCCATTGTTATTTATCATTATGATAAATGACCTGGAATTAGACCTCAAATACGCCAATTGCCCTCTGTATGTGGACGATCTGAAACTGATACTTCCCGTAAGTTCAGAGGATGATTGTGGTTTGCTGCAAGAAGATATTGATGCGGTCTATAGGTGGAGTGTGAACAACAAACTCCTATTCAATACTGCTAAGTGTTATTTAATGTCTTTCACGCGCTCTTCTCAGCCTATCAGTGCAACGGATACGCTCGGTACGGAGTCTATGACTCGAGTGTATTCAATTAAGGAGTCAGTGTTACGTTCGATCCTAAACTTTCATTCCACGAGCACATGAGCACTTTGGCCAAGGAATGCTTTAAAAGATTAGGATTTATAATTCGGAATAGTAAGGGATTCCAGAACCTGGGTGTGGTTCAGCTCCTTTACACGGCCTTAGTGAGAACCAAACTTGAATCTAGCTCAGTTGTTTGGAACCCGCACGAAAGCTCATACGTCCTTATGCTCGAGAAGCTACACAAAGCTTTCCTACGATACCTATATAACAGGAAGTTTTTACTTACCTTACCTTTATCCATCCATTTTATATTGGGTATGCTCGGATACAACTCACTAGAGGTCAGACGTAATACCGAGCAGCTTCTGACTGTTTGTCGATTGTTGCGAGGCGACAGTGACTGTGTCGCACTTGTCGGTACCGTATGCGCGTTATTCGTGACCGACAAATATCTCCGCGCGCGCAGGCACCAGCTGTTAGCGGGCGGCACGCACCGCACGGTGCGTGCGGCGGCTCGGGGCAGTCCCAACGCTCTGTTGGCTGCAGCACTACTGACTGATCTGTTTGGTGATTCATGAAGGCATATTGTGCGAGATTGTGGCAGGTTCTGCGAGAAAAATGTGTGAAAGGATTGTGTGATGTTGTAATTTAAACTCATTGTATTGAAATTTTATCTGACATTGATCAAATTTAATTTTATTGACATTAAACTAATTTTATTTTATTGACATTATGTTGGGAGATATGCAAATGGTATTTTTGATTGTATCGAAATTCTATCTGATATTGATCTGATTTTATTTTATTGACATTATTCTAATTTTATTTTATAGACATTGTGCAAATTGTATTTTTATCATGTTTTTTTTTATTATTTTATGAGTGCCGTGTATAACGCCTTGGATTGTTATCTGTAAAGTTGTTCACTAAGATGGAATAAATAAAAAAATAAATCAAATGATCGAAAGTGGTATACGAGGTGGAGTTTATTTGTGTTCCAACCGTTACGCAAAAGCAAATAAGAAAAACTTACCAAATTACGACCCAAGTAAAGTTGAAAAGTATTTGCTATACATTGATTGTAATAATTTATATGGTTATGCTGTGTGTGGCTAATAACCATGTAAAGATTTTAAATTTTTGACTAAAACTGATGTAGACAAACTAGATCTTCAATGTATTATTCCTCATGATTCTCAATTTGGTTATATTCTAGAAGTAGATTTAGAATACCCAGAGCACTTACATGATCTGCATAATGATCTCCCTTTTTGCCCACAAAATTGTATTCCTCCTGGTTCGAAAACATCGAAATTGATACCAAACTTATACGATAAATTTCGTTATGTTATTCACTACATACACTTACAAACTTGCTTGAAACATGGATTAATATTAAAAAATATTTATAGAGTCATACAATTCAGATATAGTCCTTTTTTCAAAAAATACACTGATTTGAATACGGCTTTACGAAAAACTGCAAAATCTCAATTCGAGCAAGACTTTCTAAAATTATTGAATAACTGTATATTTGGGAAAACATAAGAAAATGTAGAAAAACGTGTAGATGTAAAATTAGTAAATAAATGGTCTGATGATTCAAACAAAACGAAAAAATCCTATGCAGCAAATTTACTGATTGCAAAACCCAATTTCCACAGTGTATCAATTTTTTCAGAAAATTTCGTTGCTATTCAGATGAAACCTGATATTTTACTTTTGAATAAACCCATCTACATAGGTTTTACTGTTTTAGAGTTGTCAAAAAGTCTCATGTCTCGTTATTGTTTCCAAATTCCCCCACAATCACATGTCACTCCCTTTCTGGACGGCGTGAACATATTAAAGATGAAGGGTAGACAGCAGCTATTTCTCGCGTCGCTTATGTTCAACACAATTAAGAGATCTAAGCCTGAGTATCTCTTTAAGAAGCTTTCATGGCGTGACACCAACCGGACTAGGTCATGTGCGAGCGTACTTAAAGTACCCTCTCATAAAACAGCTGCCTTCAGGGGTAGCTTTAGGTACCTTTCTTCTAAATGTTGGAACAATATACCGCCTCCTCTACGTGAACTTCAATCAGTGGCATCATTCAAAAAACATTATAAAATATATCTTTTAGCCTTACAAAAGGCTAACTTACCTATATAATAGGCATATTTCATTTTTTAAATATCACATGTTACAATCAAATAATAAATGATCATCGAATAAAAAATTATAATCAATCTACAAATAACAATCGAACTACTGTAATTAAATTACAAATCTACTTAAAATATATCCAAATACTTACATTTTAAAAGGTACTTTTCATTTGCAACAGGAACAGTGCTATACCCACGTATCGCTCTGTCTCGTTCTGCTTTTGTGACATTACGGTTCATCTTACGAGAATCGAACAGCCAGTCTCCCTTTGTCTCTCAAAGTTTAATCCAAAACCCCTGCCGAACCTACGAACATACAAGTTAACTCTCTGAGAGCGAGTTTTACCATCGAAGAGTAACTTTTTACTCAAGAGTATTTTCTACTTTTTCTAAGAATGACCCCATTTTGAACTGTCATTGTCATATAAATTATCTCGATAAAAGCCACGGATCAAAAACTTAACTTTAACTTAGTTATTCTCGCATCACTTTTTGCTGTAAAATCCACCCTAAGTCACTTACTGTACTCACTTAATTATTAGTATTATTATTATGTACCTATTTCATATTTATGTTGTATATCTATATATCTACCTATACATCGCATCGTTGAGAGGTGCTTGCACGGATATCAAATGGTTTTGACTGAAAATCAGCGCTGCAGCCCTGTTGTAGCATTATGCTGAGTTAGAGCCATTTCACTGGTGAAGCATGCGTACATCATCCTTTTCTTTTATTTAGAAAGTATGTGTTTTCTTCTATAATCTAATGTCGTTTTCCTGTCTGTAAAGTTATCCTGTTGATGTACCATATTTTGTCCAGTGAATAAATAAATGTCTATGTCTATGTCATGTATGAATTTCACTATGAAGTCATGAAACCATTTTATAAGGATAAAATTAAAACGTGTTACACAGATACTGATTATATTTAATAGAGACGAATGATGTTTATGCAGACATAAGGAATAAATTTCATCAATACTTTGACACAAGCAACTACCCTGACAATAATATTTATGGAATAATACCTAAAAATAACAAAATTCCAGGGTTGTTTAAAGACGAGCTTGGTGGTCAAAATATTGAAGACTTTATAGGTTTGCGAGCCAAACATTATTGTATTAAATCAACTAAAGATGTTACCAAAAAAGCAAAAGGTATCAAAAAGTCTGCAGTTCGTAGTTTAAATTTATCAGATTACTAAAACGAAAAAATGTGGTTTTGAAATCATTACATCAGATTTTCACCAAGGAACTAATTAAAGTTGCTCTTTCATCGAATGATGATAAACGTATAGTAGAACTATATACTATAGTAATAAGATTGCGACAATGTCTTGGGGTAATTTCCAATCTTTATTTTGAAATTAAATATTAATTATAAGGTTGGTATGCTGTATCGCATAAATGTTCGAGGTGGGTGGTTATTGTTTTATGTATTGATAAAATTAATGTAGCTACTTATATTGTAGTAGATTTAATAAATGTTCTTTTTATTTAACACCTTTTTTGCAATACCTATTTAGTAAGTAATACCTATGTACTAAGTACGATTCTTACGTTTCAACATCACATGTATTGAGGTATGCTAACTGAGGCGGTAGCACGAATATCTACTTAATGTACGGAAAGTGTTTGGAGTACAGATGAAATTATCTTTATTTTGATATTAGCTGGTGACCGCGACTATGACCGCGTGGTTTTTGAAAAATCATCAAAATCGGTTCAACTAAAAAGTATCGTAGTGATCTTTAAAAAATACGTGAACTATACTTTGGATGAACGACACAAATAAATTATTGATTTATTTATTACATTCTTTTAAACATTAGGTATAAAAAATTATACTCTATGCATTTAAGGGTTAAGTGGTAGAGTATAACATTTTGATGAGCTGGATGAATATGATCCATTTTGCGAAATAATGATTACTGGAGCCTTACACGTTTCATTCACGCCAACAAGAGCGAAAGAAATACCCGTGTTCGAATACCAGCTTACATTTTGGTAAGAACGCTCGAGGAAATGTTCTCTTTCTAATTTAATTTTTTTGAGGTTCCGTGCCAAAAAGTTAAAAACGGAAACCTATTACTGTACTGACTTCGATGTCCGTTCGTCTGTCACCAGACATCTATTTTATAACTTGTATTTATTTTTTCAGAATAATGACAGGAAATGAACCCCTATTACTACGTGCAGGATATGTTAGCTGGATACGACAGCGATGTGCAAGAGGTTCCCCCTGCTCCGGCTTTCCCACTACCTCCTCTAACAGACATAAAGGGGAAATCTCCAAGTAGACCTAGGAAGAGGTCTTCTGTGGAGGACGCAGGATCATTCGTGATGTGTAAGCAGCCACAGAAAGGATTAAGCCTTATTACGTTCGAAGTGTTTCACCTCGTGGAGCAACCCAGCGCAAGCAGCAGCAAACAGTCGCCGCCGCCGTCGGGGGAAATGGAGTCTATTGTGAGCGCTCAGCACATCGTGCTAGATCCGATTGATGAAATAATGGATATGACTGATAATATTGTTAAGAGAATTGCTAAGAGAATAAGTGATTGTTATTAAAAAAGCTGTTATTTCTAGCAATAGGTTAGTTTTTAGGGTTCCGTACCCGAAGGGTTCCAAACGGGACCCTATTACTAAGACTCCGCTGTCCGTCCGTCCGTCCGTCCGTCCGTCCGTCCGTCCGTCTGTCACCAGGCTGTATCTCAAGAACCTAGCTAGCTAGAGAGTTGAAATTTTCACAGATTATGTATTTATGTTGCCACTTTAACAACAAATACTAAAAAACAGGATAAAAAAAATATTTAATTTCCCATACAACAATTCTTTCAATACCACATACAAACTTATGGATGCACCTGGTTACGTACATGGAGTGTGAAAGTAACCGCACCAATAACTTTGTAAACAATATTTTGCTGTGTAAAATCCAAACTATTCACTCCACACCATCGCTTCCATTGAACGGTGGTACGGAACCCTTCGTGCGCGATTTGGACTCGCACTTGACCGGTTTTTTTTAATTTTGTTAAAATTTGTATATTAAAACCTTTACACCTAAGTCTCAAATATTAAACAGTTAACATCTTAAAATACTTTGCTTTTTATTTTTGATCTAGGAAGGTATATGAGGATTAACTTTCAGAACGTGATTAGTCCATCGAGTATGGAGCCGAGATAAATGCACTCAAATCATTGTGTGTGTAAGGTAGGTTATTCACATTATTGTCCTACCCCACAACATATTTCATGTCCGGAAACTGTAGTGTACAAACCGGTCCTAGCTTTAAATTCGGTGATAAATTGTTAAGAAAGTCTTTGTATTCTAAACAGTCGTAGAGTTTGAACCTTACACTTATTCAAAATGAGGTTTGTAAAACAGAAACATTCACTAGAACTTGACAAATATTGTTTTAAAAATATAAAAGAAGAAAGCAGGCACGGCTCTCTTCTACCAAACTCAATTCGTTGTATTATTTGCGGTCCATCAAACTGCGGTAAAACCAATTTGATGATAGGTCTCTTACTCCATGAAAAAGGACTCCACTTTAAAAATGTTAACGTTTACTGTAAAACCTTATTTCAACCCAAACATTTATATTTGGAACATGTATTTAGTTTAGTTCCATCGATCGGATTCGCAAAATATCATGACAAAGAAGACGTTTCGAAGCCACAAGATGCGCTACCTAATCATTATATTTGATGATGTAGCATGTGAAAATCAAACCAGTATTAGAGACTACTTTGCTTATGGGAAGACATAAAAATATTGATTCTTTTTACCTCAATCAAACTTATAGTAAAGTACCCAAGCAACTTATATGTGATAATGCTAATCTTATTGTACTGTTCAAGCAGGATGGTATAAATATGAAACATGTTTACGATGAACACTTTAATGTTGACAAAGATTGGAATGATTTTTAAAAAATGTGTTTAAAAATTTGGAGTGAACCATATAATTATCTTGTTTATTAACAAGGATTGTGAAAAAAATAAAGGTTGTAATAAGGTTGTAAAAGGAAAAAAATAGGATGAAATTCGATACCTTTATTGTTGAGAAACAAAACTGTCATTTTGTATTTATGTCATGAAAACCAACAATTTCATCACTAATGCAGGTGGTGTTGTGGAGACAAGACGCCTGCATTTGAAAAAAAATGTAGATTAAAGAACTAAGCGACAATAACTTAGCTTTACAGACAATGTTTAAACCAATTACTGATAGTGATATAATACAAGAAAAGACAATTTTTTAAAAACCACCTGAACCATTAGAAACATCAGGAAAAGACAATTCAAGTGATTCAGAAACTGAAATCAATCAAACTAATTTATCTAATATTTCGTACAACACTGCTACAGACACTAATGATAGTCCTAACAGTTCTCTTACTTACTAAATGAGTTCCAATGTTTACCAAGATGTTCCCTTTGGTGTAAGAATTGTTCGCGGGAAACATATGTTGGGATCTTGTCGAGTACTTATAAAAGACAAGTTTATTATCGTCAATGGAACCAAGTATGAAGAAACACCTGGTTTAATAGAATTGCTATTTAGGAAATCTCCCGATATGAACAACGTTACCTCTGGGGATATGGAAAACTATAAACAATTACTATTGGTCACTAATGCGCATCGAAGAGATTGATTCAACGAAACCTATTAAATCAAATAAAGGTTTTAGGTATCTAAGTATCATCAAACCACTATTCAAAAATAATAACAGCATTTCCAGCAGTGTTGAAAATATAAGTAAAAGTGCTGGTTTACCTGTAATTAAACGGTTTTAAAAAAATAAGGATTACGTTTATTGGGATGATCCCAAAGAGTTGGTAGATAGATTAAAATTACTTGTTGCATCTCGTGACGCTGGCAATACTGGTCTCGACGGTGAAATAATGTCCATCCTTAGTAAGTTACATGAAAGTGGAATCATAGATTAAATAAATATCTATAAATATCTTAAATATATCATTGTGTTATTATCATCCGAGAAGTCAACACCATAATAGTAGTTTATGTGACTGCTGCATAATGGAGGGCATTAAAACTCGAGAGTGGGTTTATGAAACGAGCCGAAGGCGAGTTTCATAATAATATCACTCGAGAGTTTTAATGCCTAATTATGTACAGTTACATACACTAGTTTATCTACACATGCATGATATGTATCATAAGCTCTCTTTGATGTGTTCAGGAACCGCATGTTTGACCGGCATTGTGGTTCTGCAATTGTTTAGCTTGTTCTTTAGTACCAACTTCACGCAGGCGGGCGTCGGCGTTCGAAATTTGAATGTCAGTACCAACTTCACAGACAAACTAGGGACGGCACGCGGGTGGGCGTCGGCGTTCGAAATTTGAATGTCATTATATGTAGAAAAACTACACATAATGACCATTATGTGTAGTTTTCCAGATACGAAACGCGTTTTTACCAAGTAGTTTAACATAATGCTGATCGTAACGTGCGGTTTTTGAACGCAGTAAAGAGGGTTTATGATACGTGTGTAGATAAAAATTAATAATGACAAATTTGGTCATCACGTACACAAAAGATTGCGACAATCACAAAATATAGAGGTTGATATAGATTTACGTCACGCTCGTCTGAAAGGTCTGAATATACCTCGAACTAGCGACGAAGATGTAAATAAGGCATACGTTGATAAATTAATTAAGTTAACACTAAAGAGGCAAGAATTCATTGATGAGCTTGCACATTTAAAAAGATTCATTAGTGATACAACTTATGACAAATTACTTCACAAAAGATGATATTACCAATATTTTGGAAAAAGTATTAAAAATATAATAATTATAAGCAGGCCACAAATTACACTGGTAAACAAAATTGAACTTTATTTTTGTTTTATGAAGTTTCTAAACTGTTTCTTACTAATTTGAGGTCGCTGATTTCAAATCGACCCTCAGTTTTTTTCTAGCAGCTCTAGTTTTAGTGATACAGGTATTTGTTGAAATTTCATTACTTAAATATTTTTTAGTGTGAAAAATTACAAAATTTAATATATAAAGTGATATGTCTACATTAAGAAGAACTTTTTTAAACGATCCAAATAGTTTTTGTGCTGTATGTGGTGAATATATGTTTAGAGAATGCCGACTAAGTGCGTCTGGTTCTATAAAAAGGCCTACTTGGACTACTTTGGGAAGCCATTACAAGTGTTTAGTAAGCCTTGGATCCCAAATTTTGTATGTGGTAGTTGCGTTACATAATTGCGTTTATGGGCTAATAAAAAAGATGCACCTTGAAGTACAAAAGTCCCATGATTTGGCGTGAACCGACTAATCATCACAATGAGTGTTATTTTTGTGTTGTGAATATTACCGGAATAAGCCGCAAAAATCGTTCCCAATGGACATACCCTAATTTAAAATCGGCTATTAGACCAATTCTAAATACCAGTGAAGAACCTGTGGCTGATACGCAACCTAGTACCTCCAATGTTACACCGGAAGTTCTTTCAGAAAGCAGTGATGATGGAGACAGCGTTTTTTCTTTCTCGAGTACGTCTGAACCTCGACCATTCAACCAAAATGACCTAGATGAGTTGATTAGAGATCTTGGTCTATCAAAGACAGGATCAGAAATCGTTGCTTCATGACTTAACGAAAGAAATCTGATAACTCCAGAGACTAAAGTATCAGTTTACCGTACAAGAGTAAAACCCGTTTTTTTTCTGAAGAAGATGATTTTGTATTTTGCAACAATATTCCCGGTTTGATGGCTGAAATGGGATTAACAAACTATGATCCAAGAGATTAGCGTTTATTTATTGATTCGTCGAAACGTAGTCTTAAATGTGTGCTCTTACATAATGGAAATAAAATGGGCTGTTTGCCCATTGCACATTCAACAAAAGTTAAAGAGGAATATCCCACGATAGCCTTGGTTATGGGGAAAATAAAATACATAGAACTTAACTGGCTGATATGCGTCGATCTCAAAATGGTATATTTTCTTTTGGGTCAACAAGGAGGATATACCAAATATTCCTGTTTTATGTGCTTATAGGATAACCGAGCCAAGACAGAACACTGGATTAAAAAAGTTTGGCCTTTGAGAGTGGATTTAGTACCGGTTAGTATGAATGTGATGAATGCACCTAGCCAGAGACCGCATTATATTACCCCCTCTCCATATAAAGTTAGGTCTGATAAAACAGTTTGTAAATGCTCTAAACAAGGATGGGGAATGTTTTAAATATATAGCAGTAAAATATTCCCGACATTGAGCACAGAAAAAATTTAAGCTGGTATATTTGACGGTCCTCAAATCAAGGAACTAATAAAGGACCAAAATTTTACTGAATGTATGATAAAGATACAGATAAGATTGAATTTACTTGGGTTGTACAAAATTTCTCAGGAAAAAAAAAGTCTCCACACTACATTCAACACATTGAGCAGCTCATGTTGCACTACCAGAGACTAGGATGTAACATGAGCATCAAGATGCACTTTCTCTTCAGCCATTTAGACCGCTTCCCAGAAAATTTAGGCGATTTAAGCGAAGAACAAGGAGAACGCTTTCATCAGGATATTCGCACGATGGAAGAGCTACATAGAAAAGGTCGTTGGAATGCAAATATGATGGCTGATTACTTCTGGAGCAATCAAAATAAGACTGATGTTTCAATTCATGCAAGAAAATCATATAAAAGAAAGTTTTTTTCATGTAAAGTAAGAGAAATATATTTTTTAATTCTAAAATTGGAGTATTTTTGGCTAAAAATGTATTATGTTCATATCTTGAAAACTAGAGCTGCTAGAGAAAAACTGACTACAGATTAGGAATCAGCGTGGCAGAATCATACAAAATCAGGTAAGAAATTCCATAAAACAAAACTAGTGTTTTCCTGTGTGAGATTCATAAACAAGCACGTAGAAATTTCCTGCGTAGACATGTCGTGTTAAAAGGAATAGATGATCTATGGCAAGCTGATTTAATAGAATGTATAGATATAAGAATGTTTCCCATCAAAATAGTGGTCATAAGTTTATATTGGTGGTCATTGATGCATTCTCGAAATTTGCATGGATAAGCTGTTTCCACGATATACTTAAATCTGGACGATCCCCGAATAATTTGCAAACTGATCAAGGAACGGAGTTTTATAACCAAAGTTTTCACAAACTTATGAAATTGTATATTAATCATTACTCTACATTTTCAGTTAAAAAAGCTTCAATTGTTGAAAGACTAATTAGAACGCTTAAAACTAAACTATTTAAACATTTCAGTTTGAATGGTATCATTGATTAGGTGACCCCATAACAAACGTGATTTATACTTACAATGCTTTCAAACATAGAACGATTGTATGTAAACCAATAGATGTAAATCAACAAAATACTAGAATTGTTGCAAAAAACATATAAGTGTCAAAATAAATTAACACCTCAAAAAAAGAATAACTTTAAGGTAGGTGATCATGTGCGTGTGAGCAAATACAAAAGTTGTTTTGATAAAGGATATACACCAAATTGGTCTTCAGAAATATTTGTTATTAAAAGTATTAATAAAATAAATCCGACAACTTATTATTTACAAAATAAAAATCAAAACTTAATCAAAGGTTGTTTTTATGAAAAGGAACTACTTAAAACAAAATACGGTGTTGTTTATTTGATTGAAAGAGCTCTGAAAAGAAAAGGAAAAAAGATTTTTGTAAAATGGTTAGGGTTGAGTAACAATGAAAACAGTTGGATTAGACAAAGTGATTTGGTACAATGACATAAATATAAAAGAAAAAGAACCTTTGTATTATCAACATTAATGTGTGGATAATGACAAGTGGAGGACTTATTAAAACTGTAATAAGTAATTTACCTTTCGAGTTACATCTACCTGGCTATCAGTACTGTGGTGGTGGTGCTGGTCCAGTACACGCTTAACAAAACGGTTAGCTAGAGCAGAAAAAGGTATGGACAAATTAGATAACGCATGTATGCAACACGATATTTCATACACTTCTAATAATAGCGAAGATCGCATAAAAGCTGACATTCAATTAATCGATATGGCGAAAAAAAGGATGCATTCCAAAGATGCTAGTAAAGGTGAAAAAATTGCTTCTTGGTTAGTAAAACTAAAGTCAAAATAGGAGGTGGTGTCAAAAACATTAACTAAGTTGTAAAGGGTTTGGCAGCTAAACAAAAAAAATATAAACCCAAGAGAACAAAATACATGTATTTAGCAGCAAAAAAATGTTTTGCAAAAAACTGTCCAGTAAATCTGCCTAGAATTATACCAATACCAAAAACCGGTGGAATTTTACCTCTCATTCCAATATTTGCAGGCCTCTCAGCATTAGTGTCATTAGCTGGAGGTGCAGCTAGTATAGCGAAGGCTGTTAACGATTACCAAGCAACTAAAAATAATTTACACGAATCCGAACGCCATTATAAAATGATGGAATCTATCGCGATTGGTAAAGGTCTTTATATAAAACCATATAAAAAAGGGGATGGATTGTTTGTTCGTCAGACAAAAAACTAAGGAGAAGGCAACCATCCAAGCCACTATCTAATCTTGATATTAGTAACTTCACTTTGTAAATTCCGTTTTTCCGAGCTGTGTTCATGAGGGACGGACTTCCTAAAAAACCATATAAATATGAATGTGCAGTTGTTAACTTAGATAGTTCGGATAGACCTGGAATTCACTGGGTAGCCTACGCAAAAATAATTAAAAACTGTGAATATTATGATAGTTTTGGTGATCTTAGACCACCAAATGAACTTTTTAATTATCTACAAAACAATAAAATTTGTTATAACTTTAATCAGATTCAGACGTATGAAACTTCCAACTGTGGACATTTATGTATTAAAATTTTACGTCAGTTTTGGAGCAAATATTTATAAATGTAACTTCGATGTCCAGTTTCATCATGTCCTTTACAGTGTCTATTACAGGGCATGATTATTTTTTATCAACGAACTATTCACCACCTTAACAACTCGATAGAGATTACGAATGTGGTCTTTTGTATTTTTCAACATTCAATTCTATTCCAAATATAGATGAGAAAAACAATATATTCTACTATTGTGAAGACGAAAGCGTTAAAATACCTGAAGGTTCTTATGAACTTGAAGACATAAATGATTTTCTAAAACAAAATGTGAAAGATTGTGATTTAAAATATCATGCAACAATAATACCTTGACGACAAAATAGTTTTGTTCAAAGGATGTTCATTATTAAAAAGAAAATTCTATCGGTATCCATTTTAGGTTATGGTAAAGAGATCTTAAAAAGACATATATGGTATGACTCTCACTTCCCTATCAGCATTTTACCTATGACCATAGTACGAATCGAATGTGATATCGTGAGCGGATCTTTTGTGAACGGAGAACCAAGTCATCTTATATATGAATTTGCGCCTAACGTCCCACCAGGATATAGAATTATAGAAACTCCAAAAATATTATCTACTTTTCTGTAAATTATACCAGTGTTAACAATATTACTATTAGAATATTAGATGCTGAAAATAATCTTAAAATTTTTCGAAAAGAACGGATCCAACTCTATTTGCATCTAAAGAAATGATGATCGATTTTAATGAAAAGGCTGTACAACCATCAATCAAATCTAGTACCAGTCGAGAAATAACAAAAAAAAACATCTCGTCCATGAAAACAGACAAAAGAAAAAAGAAAAAAAACATAAAATGAGTATTTTAAACATCGCCAAACCTATAACATATGTAAGGTTTTTGAAAAAACTAGCGCCATCTATCAAGAGTTTGTTATATAATATTGTAGAAATGCGTAGTGAGTTCAATGTTGGAAATACATATGGCGGTCGATCGCCTTTAAATTTCAGGTGGTTTTAACTCAAAGTAGAACTTTATTCACTATAATTGCAATAAGTTGTTTTATATAGAAAACAAATGAGTATTATTTTATTTAGATTATTTTATGATGTTATAAAGTCTATTTCTAGTTGAACTGTGTGATCTAAAATATAAAGTGTGTATACGGTTTAGACCAGTAACCAATCAGAGCACTGAGTTTCGAAAGGAAATGAAACGAACCAATCAGAATGACTCGCGGAGTTTTACATTGTGGGTTGGCGATCATGCCTTGAGTATGACTTTTTGGTCGGAATAGAAAATATAAAAGTGATGGGTCGAGATGAAAGGGCCCTCTTTTGGTTACTGGTCGTCGAGTGAAATGTAAGTTAAAACTCAAATTATATTTTCAGAAGTGTGTTAATTATTCTTTTTGTGTTAGATGTTTTCTGATAGTAACTTGCCTGAGTTGGGTAATATCGATATTACCCCTATTGTAAGCAAGGAAATAAAGACTGAAATGTAACGATACTACGTGTTATTTCCTGCTATAACCTCCGATATCCCAAGAATAGATAGGTAATGCCACATTTCAGAAGGGGGATTGTTTGAACGCAATCTGGAACAAAGGCTTTCCGTTCGACCATTGTTTCAGGAATACCAAAAGAGATCGTCAACTTAAGCGACGCTGTCGCGATAAATGCGCATCTTCTGGATCCTCGGATTCTGGGTCTACGAGCCGGTACAAACGCCGCCGTACCAGTCCGCGTCGGGACCAAAGGGTAGCCATAACCGAGGCAGCAGGTCTCGTGAACGGCGTCCGCAAGGCGGTCGGTCGCGTTCATACCGGGCGCGATCAAGCGGAGCGCGATCAACCCGAGCGCGGCACAGTGGGGCACAGAGGAGCCTGACGCCATCAAGTCGGGCTAGTTCAAGTGAATGTCACCGCGGCAAGCGGGGGCGAACGCGTGCCCGCCCGGCGTGCGAGAAGCGTAGCCGTCGCCGCCACCGCAGCCGCGCGCCAGCAAGAGGCGAGCCCGATCCGAGTGCGGGACGCCGAAGTCGGAGCCGCGAGCGGGAAGTCCTGCCACGAGATCATCGCCGGCGGCGTCGCTCTAGTACCAGTTTACGGAGAAGTAATACGCCGATGGAAGAACGCCGCGTACTCAGGTCAGTTCGCTCACCGATTCCAACCAAGGACTTTGTCGTTTAATCGATAATTTAGCTAAAAGCAGGCAATCTAATTATAAGTCAAACATGGTACCCTCATTCAATCCAGCATCACCAGGTCATCATATAGACCTTTGGCTAAATAAAGTCAATCAATGTGCCCTTATCTATGAATGGGACGATAAACAAACAATCCACTTTGCCTTACAAAAACTAGAAGGAAATGCGAAGACTTGGTATGACAGCTTACCTTGTATGTTATTTACGTGGAGAGAATGGGAAACAAAATTATTGCAAGCTTTTCGGTATGAACAGAACTATGGTAAATTATTAGATGATATGATTAGACGAAAGTTCAAGTTAGGGGAGTCAGTAGAAAACTATTTTTATGACAAAATGTCCTTACTGAATATGTGTAAAATCAGCGGAAAGGATGCAGCTGATTGTATCGTACACGGGCTTATGGATAGAACATTACGGACAGCGGCACAATCACTTCGATGTAAAGAACCAGAACAACTGTTAGAGTTTTTATCTAGTAGCAAGGAATTTATTATACAAACTAATAAGTCTGAATACAAGCCTAAGCCACACCAGGACATCAATGTCCAAAAAACATCACAGATCTGTTTTAATTGTCGGGAAAGAGGTCACTTAGCTTCAAATTATCCAAAACCAATAGTCAAATGTACAACATGTTCCAAAATTGGACATAAAACCGAGGACTGTTATAAGAATAAAGATACGTCCAATAAAAATGCGATACGTATTTACAATGACAGACATAGCTCCGATAAATACTACAAAACTGTTAAGGTGGATGGTGTCGAATCTCTGGCGTTTGTTGATCTAGGTAGCGAAGTAACAATTTTAAAAGCTAGCGTATTAGCACTTCTAAACAAAGTACCTGAAGTAAGCTACATTAAAAACATTAAAGTTTTCGGAAATTCACTGATAACCACGATAGGTCAGGTATCGGTGCACATACAAATTGACGGCATCAGTGGAGATGTCTCGGCCCTAGTAGTAGATGATGAATACCTAGAAACTTCACTGTTGATAGGGCAGGATTTTACGGACCAAAAACACATTTTGATTGTCAAAAACCTCTCTGACCGCACGGTCGGTGTTGACGTACCTACGTATTGTTGCTCTCAAAGAAAAATTACAGTTTAGTGTTAATATTGTCCGGATTTGTACAAAATTTTGCATATTCTTAATACACTACCTGTATTATTGGGTTTTAATATAAAATCCCACGTCAATAGTGTGTCTGTTGTGATTTGTGATAACGGAAAACTGAATCAGCTGTCGGCAGAGTGTCTCAGTGCTGTGTGTCGCATACAAGCCAATTTCGTCACTGTGCGCTACACCTAAGTGTCACTTTCAAGTGCGGCTCTCAGCAGCGTCCTACCCAACGAACCGGTAAGGAGTCAAACCGGTCGTCAAAGAATAGGCAGAGTGAAGAAGTGTGGATGGACAGTGCATCTCAGAGACACATCAGGTATTAGCGCTCTAAAATATTCTTAAAACTGAACTTTCTATAAAGAGCCTGCTACAACATGAATTGTATCGCCTGTAGTACTACGATAGATCGTACTGAGTTGCTGGTGTGTCATGTCTGTAAAGGCCCATACCATCACTCGTGCGTCAACATGACAATGGCACACTACTCCACAAACTACGCTGATTTGAAACACTCTTGGCGCTGCCCAAAACCATCATGCACGAGCATTACTCGGAGACCGAGGAATGACAACACCCCAGTAGGCAAACAAAAACATGGCCCTCCACAGTCAGATGCTTCGGGAGATGAGTTATCGGGTGATAAGCAAGTGGGGGAAAATGAAGCCACAGACCCTGCCTACACCAAGCTCCCCACTCCACCAAATACCTCGGATGATCTGATCTCATTGATGAAATTTGAGGCTTTAATTGACAAAAAATTCGAGCTTATAAAATCTTCACTAACAGAGGTTATAAAGTCGGAGATTAGCCAAGCTACAAGCTGTCTGTCAGCTGAGATTAAACTGCTGGACACAGAGGTGTTTACCCTGAACGCCCGAGTTGCTAAGAGTGAGAATGATACGGCTTTGCTGCGATCTGAACTAGAGGAACTGAAACAGCTAATCAACCCTTTCGCGTAGTTTCTTATTACAGTCGTCAAACCTCCCCTGAAGAAAAGAATTTTCATGCTTACGAGCTCGAAACCTTGGCTGTGGTTGAGTCATTAAAAAGGTTTAGAATTTATGTTCTAGGAATTCCTTTTAAGGTAGTAAATGATTGTAGTGCCCTTAGAACAACCTTGACTAAACGCGACCTCATTCCTAGAATCGCTAGGTGGTGGCTGCAACTTCAAGAGTTTCAGTTTGACATTGAATATAGACAAGGGACAAAGATGTGTCACGTCGACGCCCTAAGTCGAAACCCTACGACAACAACTAATAATAATGAGCATCAACTATCAACTGAAAATGCAGAGTGTGGGTTTTGGCCAAATGTCATGCACATAGAACCGGAAAATTGGTTGTTAACGTTACAGTTAGGGGATCATGAAATCCGAAGGACTAGAGATATTTTGATTTCTAAAGATAAGGTCGGGGAAATACTGTCTATAAAAAGAGATTATGTCATACAAAACAACCAGTTGTATAGGTATATTCACGAACAAAAGAAGGAACTACGTTGGGTAGTACCAAAGGGAGCACGGTGGCAGATATGCAGACTCAATCATGACGACATAGGCCATTTTTCTTTTGACAAGACTTATGATCGCATCAAGAAAACTTATTGGTTTCCCAAAATGCGACACTTTATAAAGAAATATGTAAAAGCATGTTTAAATTGCGCGTACCATGCTGATAACAGCCACGCAAAAGAAGGATTTTTAAACCCCATTGAAAAGACTCCTATACCAATGCATACACTGCATATCGATCACCTTGGCCCATTTGTCCGTAGTAAAAATAGCAACGCATATCTATTAATCATTGTCGACGCTTTCACCAAATATGCGTTTATAAAACCAGTAAGAGACACTAAGACTAAAAATGTTATAAGGGTAATGCAGGATTTGTTTTACACCTTTAGAATACCAAATCGAATAATTTGTGACCGTGGTAGTAGCTTTACATCGAACTTGTTTCAAAGCTTTTGTTCTGAAAAGAAAATAAAATTGATTTTCAACGCAGTCGCCTGCCCGAGAGCAAACGGGCAGGTTGAACGATATAACCAGACTATATTGAAATCACTCAGTATACAAACTCATAACTTAGATGAAAGAAATTGGGACGAGTACGTTGGAGTAGTGCAATGGGGTATGAATAATACATTACATAAGTCTATAGGAAAAACTCCTGCGGAAATGTTATTCGGAGTTTCTATGAATTGTGAAATAAGTGGGAATTTCGACAGTGTATTAGACATAACTCGATCAAATGTAGATATAGAAGAAATAAAACAAAATGCTATTTAAAATATTTAAAAAAGTCAGAAAGAACAGAAAATTAATTTTGACAAAAATCGTAAACCCCCCACTATTTACAAAGAAGGAGATTTGGTGAAAATAACCAAAGTCTCCTTTGACAACGACGGCAAAAGTAAAAAAAGGGTTGAGAAGTATTTAGGACCTTATAGGGTTTCCAGGGTCTTAGGCAATGATAGGTACCGTATAACTGAAATCGATGGATTTTCTAACAAAACAAAGAGAAGGTACCGAGGAACTATTGCTGCGGACCGAATGCAACCTTGGATACATTTAGCTGCATTAAGTGTAGACGAGGAGTAATAAATAGTATTGTATAGTATTAAGAATATTTTTTAATAATGATCGTTAAAGATTCGATTGTGTATCATAACACGATTTATATTATGTTGGTCAAAGGTCACCTAAAGAGAGCCAATGCTAATGTGTAGTAAGTGTTACTATGGATACTGTAGTTGTGATAAAATATTTTTCAGGAGTGGCGCTGCGGATACAGTGCGGCTGGAGGTCACAGACTCTGTGACTGCCACTCCACCAGACCCACAAGGCTGCGGATACTGCGGCTGAGGGTCACGAAAGATGCGACTGCCACTACGAGATCCATGGGTACTGGTTATTTACACTATGCTGCGGACGCTGCGGCAAGAAGTTGCGGATACTGCGACATTAATTTCCTAAACCTGCGGATACTGCAGTCGTCGGTCAGATATAGATTTATAAAATCGGATGTTTACTGCGCAGGCTGCGCAGGCTCACGCTCTCTTATTAAAATAGGTATAACGTGAAGATTATTGATATACCTACGTTCAGATAGTTATCTTACGTTATCTTTGTTATTTAATTTATAAAGGTATGATGATATTTATTTTTGTAGGGGCGTTTATATATATTTATATTTATACCTAGGTAAAACAGACATAATTTCATTTTATTTATACCTGTGAAATGTCAAAATTACACAGATTAATAATTAGATAAACGTTAACTAGGATTGACAAATTGTTAGTTAATATAATATATATGTTTATGATTAATACAAGGAAAGGCCTAGTGTAAGGTTAAGGTTGCGTGTATGAGGACATTACACGCGTCAGGATGGACGAGTGTAAGTGAAAATACCTTGGCGAGCTTCGAGAACCAAAATGAAACACAAGTTTGCGTTTATATGTGTCATTTATTGAAATTTACCATGAGCCTTTTATAGGATGGCATAAAAACTTCGATACCGCGAGTTAGACTACAACTGGCGCCATCTGTGAGAAGGATACGATAACAAACATAGACTCAAAGGTAATTTTAGCTTGAGGAGTGTTTAGAGTGGGTTCATATTATACATTCCGCCCACCAAGAACGACAATTTTCGTTCTTTAGATAAACAACAGGTACTACCTAAAGAAATACAAAAATAACAGCTAACACCGTTAGACTTAGTTTAAAGTTTAACAGAAGAAAAACAACATAATAAATTTTGGTTTAACAACAAAAGTTCCGACATGAGGTTGTACACTTAGGATCTAATTGCTTAAACATAAAAAATTAACATTCAAGTTATTCAGGTTGCTACAGGTAATAAACAAAGTTTTGAGGTAGGCCTCTTTATCAATGAGCCGCCACACTTTAAGGTTACTACTCGAGTAATTTTGTCAGATCCGGGGAGTTTATCAACAATTTTTCCCATTAGCCAACGAGTTGGAGGCAAATTGTCTTCTTTAACCAAAACAATATCACCAATGTTTGGTTCTGGTATGGTTTGTTGCCATTTGTATCTTTGCATGCAATAAGCCAAATACTCGTTCGACCACCGACGCCAGAAATCCTGCAACATTCTCTGGGTTAGTTGCCACCTCCTGAGGCTGCTGACATTATTGAGCTCATAGTTCCGTTCAGGAACGGTGATTAGCGGCTCACTAATCAAGAAATGGCCAGGGGTTAATGGCAACGGATCATCACCATTGTCACTAGGCAACGACGATAACGGCCTTGAATTTAAACAAGCCTCAATTTGAGTCAGGACAGTTGTCAATTCTTCGAATGTGAGAGTGGATTCGCCTATGACGCGCTTGAGATGAAATTTTGTAGATTTCACTCCCGACTCCCAGACGCCGCCAAAGTTTGGGCATGAGGAGGGATGAAATGCCAAGTGCATGCATTGTTGCTTAGATAGTCACGAATCTCTATTGCAATGGATGACTCTTCAGCAGCAACCAATCTACTGAGCTCCTTGGAGGCTCCGACAAAGTTTGTCCCATTATCGCTCCACATGTCACTTACATGCCCACGGCGAGCAACGAATCTCTTAAACGAAGCTATGAAGCCTTCCGCAGTTAAGTTGCTGACGACTTCAAGATGTAAGGCCTTAGTGGACATACACACAAAAAGGCAAATATAACCTTTGTATGATTTGTTGCCACGGCCCTTGGACACTCTAATATGAATGGGTCCAGCAAAATCTACACCGCTGTGCAGAAATGGTCTAGTCGGAGTCACTCGACTAGATGGTAATTGACCCATAAGTTGAGCTTGTGTGGTTGCACGATTCCGTACACAACGCACACACTTACGGACTTGAGCTTTGACTAGATTTTTTGCAGAAATGATCCAATACTTACTACGTAAGTAGTTCAGCATCAGTGTTGGACCACCATGTAACGTCGCCTTGTGAGCTTGATCAATCACTAAATTAGTGAAAAAACCTTTGTGTGCAAGGATTATAGGGTGTTTGACGTCTGCAGGGACATTTGAGTTTTCAATTCTTCCGCCCACCCTCAAAATGCCCTTCTCATCAAGGAACGGACACAACGACTTGTAGTATTGTGGTACTTACATGCTATTCTTGCTTCCTAACCCTTAGCTCCAGCTCCACCATCAGTCCTTTTTGTTTGTCCTTCAGGGTGCTTGCTCTATTACGCTGGATACTTGGTGAGCTGTGCTGCTTATTATTGGTCATCACTTTTATTTCCATAGGAACCTGTAATGTTTTAAACCATAAGAATACATTAATAAATCATGTTCGCTCTGCATTTTCATGTTATCAGCACTTCTAAATCGATAGGGAAGGGGCTTAACTTTGGTGACCTTGTTTTTGGCTTTCTCCGAAACTCTACAATCTCGGGCTTCGTGCGCGCTGGTGCGCTACTATTTTTCCTTTTGTTGTTATATAATTTTGGCTAAGTGAACTGTTTAAATTTTATATTACGAGCCTGAAACCAACAATTGACATTTGATTTGTTGATTGTTTATCTGGTTGTCATGGCAATGTCCATTCAAACTCGTTAGCGGTCTGATATGTTTACTTTAATACTTTTACAAAAATACTCTTTCTCTCTTGGCCACTCTCAATAATTACGTTTAATTTAAATAATTTTTAGAACTCTCCAAAAAAGGTATAAAAGCGGAACATTTCTTCAATTCTGGACAGTCTCACGTCAGTTTCTGAACTGGAAGTACCAGTAAAGGCCTTATCCCGGGGTCGCTCAACCCCGGGATCCTGCGAAGCCTTCAAACTCCTTCAAATCTCCAAATTCTCCATCTACAACGGGATCCTGCGAGCCTTCAAACTCCCTCGAAACCTTCAAATCAATCTTCAAACAACGGGATTCTGCGAGCCGCGTCTACGCCGCTACCATTCCTACAACGAAGATTTCTACAACGGGATTCTGCGAGCCGTGCCAACGCCGCTACTGTTCCTACAACGACGATTTCTACAACGGGATCCTGCGAGGCGTAACTACAAGTACGCCGCTACTGTTCCTACAACGACGATTTCTACAACGGGATCCTGCGAGGCGTAACTACAAGTACGCCGCTACTGTTCCTACAACGACGATTTCAACAACATTTACAACAACAAATACACCTGCACCCAGGTCTCCGCTTCCTTCTTTCTATCCAGACATCTGTATTTTATAAAACCTGTTTCACATCTCATCCATCCTCATCTTCGCATCATCTTTTTTTATAGACTTCACTGTAAATACTATACTTCTAATAAACTGATACTACTAAATTTTATCTTGGTTGTTTGCTGTTAGGTTCTGGTTAGGTTCAGATCCTCACACGACAGACTTTAATCGCGCTTTTTCTTGGTCAAGTCCGTTTTGAGCGTGCTTTATACAAACTTCATGAGCCTCATCGAGTTCTTCGGCAGTCAGGTAAGGTGTAAATTTTTTATTGTTTAATTTATTTTCGTTCAATTTCAGGAATCTGCGGCAGAAAGCAATAACACGAGTCAGCCGGTTGAGTGAGGAGAACTTCGTCCATAATGAATCCTCTGGAATTTCGTGCTTTGTGAAATGTGAATCTTGCTCAACCAAGATGGTCCATTCATCCATAATTCACATTGTGACAAATCTGATGGTGACATGCCTCTCGAGGCGATGTCAGCTGGATTGTCTGCGGATTGCACGTGTGCCCACTGCAAATTATCCATGTGTGTGAGGATATCAGACGTGCGATTTGCAACGAATGTGACCCATCGCGAAGGATGACTACTAAGCCAGTTCAGCACAGTGGTCGAGTCTGACCATCCACGTATGTTGGCTTTCTCAATCTTTAGTACCCCTGCGGTTTCACACAGTAACTTGGCTAGCAATACAGCTCCCATTAGTTCAAGTCGCGGTATGGACACTTGTAGCACTGGGGCTACTTTAGTCTTAGCAGTAACAATGTTGACATGCACGTTTCCGTCTACATCTATTGTTCGCAAGTAAACTGCAGCTGCGTATGCCAAATTCGACGCGTCGCAGAATCCGTGAAGTTCCTTGCGTTGATCGCTTTTATTTACTTCCAACCATCTTGGTACACTAAACAGGTGTACACTGGAGAGATTATCACAATAAGTCTGCCATTCCAGGAGCAGTTCGGGTGGTAGTTTGTCGTCCCAATCGATTCCAGCCAACCAAAGTTTTTGAATAATTACCTTGGCTGTGATCACATATGGCGCAAGCCATCCTAGTGGATCGAAGAGACGAGCTATCTCTGATATCACCTTTCTCTTGGTGATGGTCTCATGTCTATCAGGGAGTGTCGCACGGTACTTGAAAGAATCCGTTTCCTTGTCCCAGAAAAGACCCAACACCTTGATCACGTCATCCTGTTTTATGTTCACCTTTCCTTCCTGGGTTTCCCTCTCGCCTTGAATCTCTCTTTCGAGTTCCTTATTGTTTGTTATTAACTTCTCTTGAGAAGTTATTATAATAGGTCTGAAAATTGAAATAGGTAATTTTGTGTTTTCTTTACGTTTTAAGACCTGGAGAATCATTTGCAATCATTTTTAGAGTGATGTCTGTGTGTGTGTGTGTGTGTGTGTGTGTGTGTACGTACGTATGTACGTGATCAAAATTATGGAATTCGTTTTCTCAATAACTACTGGACCGAATCGCTTTGATGACCATATCAATCGATACGCCACGTCATGACTTAGATCTGAAAGGAGTCTAGAAAAAATCGGTCCAGCGGTTCGTTTTTTATTTGTAAAAAACTGACTTTTTTGAACACGCAACGTTAATTTTGTATGTAATTCCAAGTATTGAGGGGTAGATGTGGGTTTTTGAGGGTGCTGGTTTCGAATCTTTCATCAGTTTTTTAAAATTCAAAATGGCGGACCCACTATGACGTCATCTTTTTCGTGAAAATTCTTTAAATTCGATAAAATTTATTAATTATTGTGTAATGTTAAAAAATTGTTTTTTTTTTTAATTTTTAACTTCAATTGAAAGTTGTTATGATCAGTTAGGAAATGGGAATAGTTACTTTCGTAATTTCTTTATGTTTTAAGACCTTAAGAATCATTTGCAGCAGAGATCGGCAATAATGATATTTTCATTATTAATATCAGCGAATATTATTAATCAAACTGAAAATTAACTGAATAATTTTGTTTTTTCTTTGCGTTTCAAGACCTGGAAAATCATTTGTTATTATTTTCAGAGCGATGTCTAAGTGTGTGTGTATGTGTATATATACATGTATATATACGTTTTCAACTATATTAATCGATAACTTGTAGTTTAATATCAGGAAAATGCATGGAGATGCACCCTGTAATCGTGTATTCGTAAGGTATGAATTGAAAAGAGTAATAAACACAAAATTTATTCATTCATTTATTTATTCATTTATCATGGTTTTACTTTCCTATAATTACAATTAATCAACTAATAATAAAAAACAATTCATAAACAATAATCAGGTCCATTTTTATCATTACTTTTATGGCAATACTTAAGTCATCGAACAATAAAATATTTTTATTATTATTAATTTATCATTGATTTACACTCGAGGCTGCTATATCGCAGCTAATACTGTCGATTTATTCATTTATTTATTTATATTCTTACAACAGTTATAAAATCTTTTCCTATCATCAGATAAGCAAATAATAAAAGTTGTTTCTGTTATCAACAAATTCAAAATTAGTTTTGACCATAAAACCGTTCGGGCAAAAGTTAACTTTAACGTTAAAGTATATCGAGATAATCTATTCAAAAATAAAATTAATAAATTGTCAAAACACAACCTTTTAAACAATAAAGATAATTTAAACATAGAACTTCCTATAGATAAATACGATGCAGAAAAACAATATAATAACATAAAAACCGCCATAGCAACAGCAAGTAGAAAAATTGTGAGCATTTTTTTATGAACAATGATGAGCTTTCGTTGGAAATCTGCAACCAATTCCTAATGAAAAAAGTAATATTCAAATATTATTTAATTGTGGAGCCGATTTAAGTGGTATAGGACATTGGATTTGCACGAAATATGATGGTAATGGAACAGTTTATATCTATGATAGCTTATGTCATGGAAAGCTGCACAATGATCACACCGGTTACTTGGACGCAATTTATCCATTTAATAAAGCATATAAATATCGTAAAGTACAAAAGCAACAGAATGGATTTGATTGTGGTATATTTGCTATTTTTTTCGCAACATTATTGTTTTATGGAAAAGATCCTAATAAACAAAAGAGACATTACAATCCTGTAAAAATGAGAAATCACGTGGCAAATATGCTTTTATCTCGGAGATTATTACCATTTCCCGAAGACGGATATGAAAAAAAAAAATAATTATAAAAATATTAAGATTTGGTGGTAATAAATGGTAAAGAAAAATAACCCTAACATAATCATCAATATCATAATGTGAGAGGAAAGAGAGGAAATAGGAGGATGACATTATACATGCATATTTATTGATGATTATTTAAAGGATGAAACAAAAAAAATTTAATATGATCAATAATAGTGGTAGGAAAGTGAGGAAGGTTGGTGGGATTATTTGAAATAAAAAAATATATATTTTAATGTTTCCAATTAGCGAAAAATTAGAGAAAACTAATTTGTTATATTTCAAATAAAAATTATAAAAGACTGAGAAATTTCGAGTCAACAGTTAAATGAAAGAATCATGACAGAAAAAATGGATATTCAAAAAAATGCAAAAAAAAACTGAAAATATAGCCATAATTATAATATTAAGCATTATGATGATAGTGGAAGGAAAGTGAGGAAGGTTGGTGGGATTATGTAAAAAAACGATTGAAAATTTCTAGCAAGCTGATTATACAGGACACGTTTTATATTTAATTGATTCGTTTATTATAATTTCTTTCGAATCGTTTAATAATTGTATGATTCAAATTGTTCTGAGTCATTATAAATTTCAAGCTGATAAAAGTAAGCTAATAAAAGGATGGATTCGTAGAGTTGAAATAGATATTCATCAGAATGCCTATGCATTTGTTTAATCTAGATAGATAGTGCTATATAGTAATTATATGAGAATTAATTGAGTGGGAATTTTAGGTGTAGATAAGGAAATACGTGAAGCGTTCATCGCATTAAGGACAGGTAGGGATCGGAGAGGTGGGATAGGTAGGAACGTCGCTAGATATTCCAGTAATAATTCTCAAATGATTTTCTAGGTATCGAAACATTAAAAAAAAGAATTCTTCTCAAGAGAAGTTGCTTGTACGGTAATTGTGGAGCCGATTTAAGTGGTATAGGACATTGGATTTGCACGAAATATGATGGTAATGGAACAGTTTATATCTATGATAGCTTATGTCATGGAAAGCTGCACAATGATCACACCGGTTACTTGGACGCAATTTATCCATTTAATAAAGCATATAAATATCGTAAAGTACAAAAGCAACAGAATGGATTTGATTGTGGTATATTTGCTATTTTTTTCGCAACATTATTGTTTTATGGAAAAGATCCTAATAAACAAAAGAGACATTACAATCCTGTAAAAATGAGAAATCACGTGGCAAATATGCTTTTATCTCGGAGATTATTACCATTTCCCGAAGACGGATATGAAAAAAAAAAATAATTATAAAAATATTAAGATTTGGTGGTAATAAATGGTAAAGAAAAATAACCCTAACATAATCATCAATATCATAATGTGAGAGGAAAGAGAGGAAATAGGAGGATGACATTATACATGCATATTTATTGATGATTATTTAAAGGATGAAACAAAAAAAATTTAATATGATCAATAATAGTGGTAGGAAAGTGAGGAAGGTTGGTGGGATTATTTGAAATAAAAAAATATATATTTTAATGTTTCCAATTAGCGAAAAATTAGAGAAAACTAATTTGTTATATTTCAAATAAAAATTATAAAAGACTGAGAAATTTCGAGTCAACAGTTAAATGAAAGAATCATGACAGAAAAAATGGATATTCAAAAAAATGCAAAAAAAAACTGAAAATATAGCCATAATTATAATATTAAGCATTATGATGATAGTGGAAGGAAAGTGAGGAAGGTTGGTGGGATTATGTAAAAAAACGATTGAAAATTTCTAGCAAGCTGATTATACAGGACACGTTTTATATTTAATTGATTCGTTTATTATAATTTCTTTCGAATCGTTTAATAATTGTATGATTCAAATTGTTCTGAGTCATTATAAATTTCAAGCTGATAAAAGTAAGCTAATAAAAGGATGGATTCGTAGAGTTGAAATAGATATTCATCAGAATGCCTATGCATTTGTTTAATCTAGATAGATAGTGCTATATAGTAATTATATGAGAATTAATTGAGTGGGAATTTTAGGTGTAGATAAGGAAATACGTGAAGCGTTCATCGCATTAAGGACAGGTAGGGATCGGAGAGGTGGGATAGGTAGGAACGTCGCTAGATATTCCAGTAATAATTCTCAAATGATTTTCTAGGTATCGAAACATTAAAAAAAAGAATTCTTCTCAAGAGAAGTTGCTTGTACGGTACTTGCTGCCGAACCGATTTTCCACATTTGTAGTTGAAAACCTCCCTTGACATGAATTTCCATCATTTCCTTGTGGATTTTTCTTCCTTCCTCCACTGTCTCACATCCCGTCATCAGATCGTCTACGTAATAATCATTTTTAGGGTTCCGTACCCGAAGGGTTTCAAACGGGACCCTATTACTAAGACTCCGCTGTCCGTCCGTCCGTCCGTCTGTCACCAGGCTGTATCTCAAGAACCTAGCTAGCTAGAGAGTTGAAATTTTCACAGATTATGTATTTCTGTTGCCGCTATAACAACAAATACTAAAAAACAGGATAAAATAAATATTTAAGGGGGCTCCCATACAACAATACCACATACAAACTTATGGATGCACCTGGTTACGTACATGGAGTGTGAAAGTAACCGCACCAATAACTTTGTAAACAATATTTTGCTGTGTAAAATCCAAACTATTCACTCCACACCATCGCTTCCATTGAACGGTGGTACGGAACCCTTCGTGCGCGATTTAGACTCGCACTTGACCGGTTTTTTATTTTTTCAGACACCATAGGATATTCTGCACCTTCGTCAATGGCCAGTTGCTGGAGGGATTTCACCGCTAGGTAAGGAGCTGGTGCTGTCCCGAAGGTAACACGTAACAGCCTGTAATCTTCTATTTCAGATTCTGGATTATCACGCCACACTATGGGTTTGTCGACTATGACTTGTCGATACATTTTTACAATATCTGCGCTCAAGCATATGGGGTGCATTCGCCATCTCATTATTATGTGGCGCAGATCTTGTTGCAGTGTAGGACCGACCATCAACGTGTCATTGAGAGACACTCCGTTGGATCCTGGATCTGATGCATTGAACACAACTCTGACCTTGGTAGTGGACTTGTCCTCGCGTATCACTGCGTGGTGAGGTAAGTAAACAGCTTCAGATCGTTTAGGATCATCTGCGTTCTGTATTCTTTCCATATGGCCAAGGTTACCTCGACCTTCATGAATGACTTTAGCATACCGTATTTTGATCTCAGGGTTCTTCTTGAAACGCTTCTCAAGAAGTTGAAATCTGCTAACCGCAATGTCTCTCGAATGACCGTCTTTATATTTGGGGTCTTCCTCGCGAAATGGAAGCCGCACAATATATCGACCATCATCATCGCGGCGTGTGGTTTCCTTGTAAAAATCCTTACAGCGCTGTTCTTCGTCAGTGAGCATTTTAGGTTGTGGTTCGCTACCGACGGACTCGAGCTCCCAGAACTTTTTGAGCATTGCGTCGTTCATTCCTGCATGCATGCTCACAACAACGTTATGATGACAAGATTGTGATTGTGTGGATTATTGGTCGTTAGGGGACCAGATAATATCCAACCCAGAGCTGTGTTTTGAGCTGTAGGTGATCCGCTACCACCAGTTATCAGCCCATCTCTTATGATTCGACCATAGACATCGGCACCAAGCAAGATGTCAATTTTGTTTGGTGTGTGAAACTCTGGATCGGCCAGTGTGATGTGTGCCAATTCTGGCCAGCTGTGGTAAGTCACTCTCTCGGCTGGGAGAAGACTCGTTATGGTGGTCAGTACGAGTGCACGTACTTCGACCATGAATAATGGATCATGGCGAGACTCTACTTTTATCGCCACAACCCTTTTTGAAGCCAGTGGGCTTCTGTCTCCACCTAGATCAGAAATGACAGTCTTGGTTGATATTCTTTTCAATCCAAGAAGTTGCGCTGCTGACTCAGTGACGAGCGACGCTTGAGAACCTTGATCAAGCAAGGCTCTCAACTGGTGAGTGTAACCTTTGTTGGCTTGCACTTTAACTATGGCCGTCGCCAAGAGTATTTGTGATGGATACTGTTCTTTGGTGAAATGTGATGTGACGTTGTTACTCGATTGATTGTTGTTCAATGAAGTCTTCACATCAGACACCGATGAGATTAATTGTTGTTCCAAATTAGGCCCAGCCGTTGGCTCTGAAGCAGGCTTCGGATGAAGTAACGAGTGATGCTTATTTCGGCAAATTCGATATTTTGCAGTGATACGACAAAAATTCGCTGAATGGTTTTTACCCAAGCAGTTAAAACAGAGACCTTTTTGTTGGACAAAATTACGTCGCGTGTCCGCACCTTCTGCAGCAAACTTTTTGCACGTTCCGATTTTGTGATCGTGTTTGTGGCAGAATGTACAGACTGGGTCGTTGGAGCTTCCAGACACCGCATGCATCACTTTAGGTTTATTAACCGTCTTAGCACCGTCTAAAAACTCCAACGGTCGGAATCTCGACTCCAAGAAGGTCTTCATAGAGTCGTACGTCGGTAGTTAATCGGAAGAACTAATATGTTCCTCCCAATGTTTTCGTGATTCAGAGTCCAGTTTCGACCGAATTATGTAAATAACTATGGTGTCCCATGAACTGACGTTTACCCTAAATTCTTTAATCCATTCATCGTGTCAGTGGTGGCATCTAGCAATTCTTTGATGCCTTTGCTTGACTCCACTGACAAGATTGGCATGTTCATGAACCGTTTTAACAAACAGTTTGAAATATATTTTTTGTTATCATACCGATGACTAAGGGTGGCCCAGGCTTGTCCGTAGTTTAGAGCCGTTGTGGGAACATGTCTCAATAATTGCTCCGCCTCCCCCTTGAGGAGCCCTTTGAGGTAGTGCATTTTTTGCACGTTGTCCAAAGATGCGTTGTTGTGGACAAGGGACATGTACAAGTCCTTAAACGTCGTCCATTCGTCATAGGTCCCCGAAAACATTGGGATGGTTATTTTCGGAAATTTTACTTTATTGTCTGGAGGAGAACTATTAGAATTTGAACCAGACGAAGAAGAGCACATTTCCAGCGCTTCCTTTATATCCGATTTATAATTTATGTACAGCTCTTGAGTGTTTTCAAAGACACTCTCTATGTAATAATTTGTTTGCAACAACGTTGGTTCTAAGGTTAGTTTTCTGTGCGAAGCCACAAACACTCTCCACTGCTCGTCTAGAGATTCCAATCTTACCGATAAATAGCTTTGCTTTGATAAACGGTCTTTCGATGCCTTTTTAAAATTTGTGTAGGCCGTTTCTATTAATTGCTTGGCAGCCACTTGACTGTTGATCAAAGCGTCCATTTTTATCGTGATCATATGCGTTTCAAGAATAAAGAAATTTTTACATGTCCTAGAAGATGAAGTGTTCTGGGATTTGCTCAGAAATATACACGTTTAACTTTAAAATGTTCAAAATTCGAAGATACAAAATTTTACAAGTCTCAGAAAAATATTTAAAATTACTAGTGTTTGGGCATTTATTCGGAAATTGGGCATGGATTCCCCGTCTGTACGTTTTTCTTAAAATTATTCTAAGTCTAAGTTAGTACGCAAATTACTTAAAATTTAACAAGTCCCAAATTCCGCAAAATTTTTCTAAATTAATGGAATGCACTTCACGATCTCTTGAAAGTTTAAAAAGTCTTGAATTCCGCAATTTTTTTTCTAAGTTAATGGTATGCACTTCTCGAATTCTTCAAATTATTACACAAATTGTACTCACAGTTTTTCTTCACAAACCACTGTGTAGCAGCAACATCTGGTCCGGGTAGTAGGTGTACTACACGTTGTTGCCATCCACCGTCAGATACGCTCTGTAGCTTGGAATTGCAGCAGGTTGCCGCCAGGTAGGTACGCCGGTACGCCCCTCTTGCTCCACCTCGGTTGGTAGTGGTAGGTACCTCCACCCACTTCTCGCCAACCACCCGTTTGTGTCGCCGCCTGTACACCAACTACCTCTAGTTGGTAATTCAGCACCCACCACGGTGCGCACCGCGAATGACGATCCGCCGGGCCTTTGGTGCTTGGAGCAAAAGTCGCACTAAACGCTGGTAGGTCAATTATACGACCCGGTTCTGAAGGACCAATGAAAATACCTTGGCGAGCTTCGAGAACCAAAATGAAACACAAGTTTGCGTTTATATGTGTCATTTATTGATCAATCAAGTATTCATCTCACGCACCCATTCTGGGGCGTGGGGAGTCAGGGTCAGATCATCGGATCTCTTCCTGAAGAAGCGCCTCTGTCCACTCCTATGGACATGTCATCGGGGGGCCCTCGCGGGCGGTGGAGATCTTCTCACGAGGGGTGTTCCGTTGGATGATCGCCGGCTAGGCAACCAGGTCGCGTGGCAGGCGGCGGCGGTCGGGCGGGCGCGCGTGGTACGGCGCCATGTCGCGGATATGCGGATGTTGTGAGCTATCCGCACGCGCGAACATGCCCTTCGCCAGCCTCTGGACAAACTGGTCCACTGGTTCCCATCTGAGGTCCCTCTGGATCGTCGCATTCCTCACGTAGCGGGGGGCGTCGACGATGGTACGCAAAGAGAGGTTCTCTTGGGCTCGGAGTCTCCGTTTGTTCGTCTCCGAGCACAGGGCGTACCATGCCGGGGCCGCGTAGGTGAGGCGGGATCTCACGTAGCACTTGTAGATCCCGAGCTTTGCCCTCAGAGGGAGGCTGGAGTCGAGAAGTGGACGCAGCTTGGCGCGTGCCACCTTGACCTGGTTGACGACGTTGTCGACATGTTGCTTCATGGTGAGCCGGCGATCGATGGTCACTCCCAGGTACTTCACCTGCGGAGACCACGCGATGTCCTGTCCTTGGAGCTGGAGTGGTGGTGGAAGGGGGGACTGGCCTGTGATGAGCACCTGCGTCTTCCCAACGTTGACGGACAACCGCCACTTGGCGAGCCAGTCGGGCAAGATGTCCAGGGTGCGCTGCAGTTTGACGGCAGCGTGCCGTGCCTGGATCGACGACGCGTAGTAGGCAGCGTCGTCGGCGAAGAGTGCCAGCTGGGCACCCGGCCCGACGGGGATGTCGTCCGTATATTGGGAGTAACAGGCTGGAGACAGGCAGGACCCCTGAGGGACGCCGGCTGCAACGGGGTGTTCCTCGGAGACGGCGTCTTCCACCATCACTCGGAAGCGGCGATTCTTCAGGAAGGAGGCGATGATCTGGACCAGTCTTCTTGGGGCTGGAGACGTCGACAATTTGTACAGCAACCCCTCGTGCCATACTCTGTCAAACGCCTTCTCCATGTCCAGGAGTACTGCGACATTGTATTCCTTCTTGTTTAAACAAACCGTCATGTCATTCAGTACTCTGGTGAGCTGAAGCGTCGTAGAATGCTCGGGCCTGAAGCCGAACTGTTCTGGGCGCGGCTGGATGTGGGGCAGTAGCTTCGCCAGCAGGAGTTTCTCAAACACCTTTGAGATGGTACTCAGTAGAGTTATCGGCCGATAGCTCTCAGGCAGCTTGGAGTCCTTGCCCGGCTTGGGCAACATGATGACCAAGCCCTCCTTCCATTGGGTTGGGAAGTGGCCCGTGCGCAAGATACCGTTAAACAGGCGCGTAACGGCCGCCACAGTACGTGGCGGCAAATGTAGCAGCGCCATGTTAGGTATGCGGTCTGCGCCCGGGGCTTTCTTGGGCTTGGTACGTCTGAATGCACGCATGATCTGGCCGGGCGTGACGACGGTGGGGTCCTCTTCGGGAGCTATCGGCGAGGCGAAGTACTCTCGCAGGTGTCTCTCGACTGCTGCGACGTGCTCCACATCATCCGTAGGGTTCGGCTTGAACTGCTTCTCGAGGCATTCGGCGAAGATCTCCGCACGGTCTTGGGCTCGAAATCTTGGTAGGCCGTCGCTGCCCAGGATTGGTCGGACGGGAGTTGGAGTAGTCGACAAATCCCGGCATAGGCGATGCACGGAGGGAACGTGGTCGCCCATGGATTCGACGTGGCGTTCCCAAGATTCTTCGGCGTGGAGATCAAGTCGGCGCTTCAGCTCTGCCGTCATGGCGTTGAGCCTGGTCTTCATCGTTGGGCAGCGGGTTTGCTGCCACTGCTTCCGGAGAACGCGCTTATCGCGGATGAGTGCGCGTAGCTCAGCAGGAAGAGGATTGGGCTTCCCCCCGCGAGCTACGGTGTGCGATGATAGGTCGAGCGCGTCTCGGATCTGGGTTGTTAGCAGCGATGCCAGGCGGTCAAAGTCTTCCGGCTGGTTGACTGGAGATGTGGTTGAAGACTGGTCGAGGGCGGCGGTGAAGGCGCCCCACTGGTAGCGTCGGCGTGATGCTGGCGGAGAGACCCGGGTGGGCAGGTCCGCCAGGACGAGAAGTACTGGCCTGTGGTCCGATGGGAGGTCAGGGAGAACCTCCATTGTCATTTATTGAAATTTACCATGAGCCTTTTATAGGATGGCATAAAAACTTCGATACCGCGAGTTAGACTACAACTGGCGCCATCTGTGAGAAGGATACGATAACAAACATAGACTCAAAGGTAATTTTAGCTTGAGGAGTGTTTAGAGTGGGTTCATATTATACAGTAAGGTTTTTGAAAAAGCTAGCGCCATCTATCAAGAGTTTGTTATATAATATTGTACAAATGCGTAGTGAGTTCAATGTTGGAAATACATATGGCGGTCGATCGCCTTTAAATTTCAGGTGGTTTTAACTCAAAGTAGAACTTTATTCACTATAATTGCAATAAGTTGTTTTATATAGAAAACAAATGAGTATTATTTTATTTAGATTATTTTATGATGTTATAAAGTCTATTTCTAGTTGAACTGTGTGATCTAAAATATAAAGTGTGTATACGGTTTAGACCAGTAACCAATCAGAGCACTGAGTTTCGAAAGGAAATGAAACGAACCAATCAGAATGACTCGCGGAGTTTTACATTGTGGGTTGGCGATCATGCCTTGAGTATGACTTTTTGGTCGGAATAGAAAATATAAAAGTGATGGGTCGAGATGAAAGGGCCCTCTTTTGGTTACTGATCGTCGAGTGAAATGTAAGTTAAAACTCAAATTATATTTTCAGAAGTGTGTTAATTATTCTTTTTGTGTTAGATGTTTTCTGATAGTAACTTGCCTGAGTTGGGTAATATCGATATTACCCCTATTGTAAGCAAGGAAATAAAGACTGAAATGTAATGATACTACGTGTTATTTCCTGATATAACCTCCGATATCCCAAGAATAGATAGGTAATGCCACATTTCAGAAGGGGGATTGTTTGAACGCAATCTGGAACAAAGGCTTTCCGTTCGACCATTGTTTCAGGAATACCAAAAGAGATCGTCAACTTAAGCGACGCTGTCGTGATAAATGCGTATCTTCTGGATCCTCGGATTCTGGGTCTACGAGCCGGTACAAACGCCGCCGTACCAGTCCGCGTCGGGAACAAACGGATAGCCATAACCGAGGCAGCAGGTCTCGTGAACGGCGTCCGCAAGGCGGTCGGTCGCGTTAATACCGGGCGCGATCAAGCGGAGCGCGATCAACCCGAGCGCGGCACAGTGGGGCACAGAGGAGCCTGACGCCATCAAGTCGGGCTAGTTCAAGTGAATATCACCGCGGCAAGCGGGGGCGAACGCGTGCCCGCCCGGCGTGCGAGGAGCGTAGCCCTCGCCGCCACCGCAGCCGAGCACCAGCAAGAGGCGAGCCCGATCCGAGTGCGGGACGCCGAAGTCAGAGCCGCGAGCGGGAAGTCCTGCCACGAGATCATCGCCGGCGGCGTCGCTCTAGTTCCAGTTTACGGAGAAGTAATACGCCGATGGAAGAACGCCGCGTACTCAGGTCAGTTCGCTCACCGATTCCAACCAAGGACTTTAGTCGTTTAATCGATAATTTAGCTAAAAGCAGGCAATCTAATTATAAGTCAAACATGGAACCCTCATTCAATCCAGCATCACCAGGTCATCGTATAGACCTTTGGCTAAATAAAGTCAATCAATGTGCCCTTATCTATGAATGGGACGATAAACAAACAATCCACTTTGCCTTACAAAAACTAGAAGGAAATGCGAAGATTTGGTATGACAGCTTACCTTGTATGTTATTTACGTGGAGAGAATGGGAAACAAAATTATTGCAAGCTTTTCGGTATGAACAGAACTATGGTAAATTATTAGATGATATGATGAGACGAAAGTTCAAGTCATTATTTAATAGAGGGTAGCTCGAACTAACGTCTTTTTTAAATCGTCCCAGTTTTTTGTGTGTTTTAATAGTAATTACTAAGTTTCAGTCCCAACCAAACTCATAATCGAGTTATGTTACAAGTGAAGTTTGTGCAGAACCGTTATTAAGAAGAACATACATACAAATACTGTATAATCAGACTTTATATAGCACGACAGTTAACTACGCTGAGATCAAGTGTCGCCGCCCGCATAACACGTTTGACGTCGACGCAAGCTGTAGCAACACTATTCACAGTGAGTCTGGTGTTCCTAGCCATTCCTTTGCCCTGTGAACCTAAAAATATCATAGGTCATAGACAGCAGCGACATCTATCTGAGCCCACTGAAGCCACTATCGCAGCGCCATCTAGTAAACTTTGCCTACACCCCCCGGCCGTGCGTCCTACCAAGCCACTTATGATCTCGACCGACCGAGTCAATAGATCTAGCCATTATGAACAAGTGCGGTGGCTGTGGGAAGTTTATCTCACTTACGGCAGCAGGTGGCGCTGCCTGCTCCCAGTGTAAAAGCCATTTTCACAAGCAATGCGTATCCCTGAATGGGCCTGCCCCTGCCAACTGGATATGCCCATGCTGCAAAAAAGGGCCGAGTAGTCACTGGCACCAATACTCCTGTAGGGAAATCAGCGAACCAACAGATAACCACGATGACACCACTGCAAAAAGACAATACTTGCGTCGGCGGCACATCATCTCCAATCGGGAACAGTCCCTACACCCCCTTGACCACCACCAAATTACCAGCAACATCACTGGCCACAGCAGCACATGTCGGCAGCACAGCATCCTCGGCCGAAGGCAGTCGTCCGCACAGCCCGACCTCTGAACACGAAAATGACAACAATAACGTGATGTCGGCTCTGCTAGCGGAAATCCGCCTGTTCCGTTCAGATATGGCAGATATGCGGAGTGAAATGGCCCATCTTCGGAACGAGATTCACACCATCCGGGAGGACATAACATCCTGCCAATCACAGATGCTGCTGACTGTTGAGAGGGTTGATAAAGCAGAGCAGTGCCTTGCTAACTTTCAAGAAACCATCAACAAAAAGGATGAAGCCATAAAGTCAATTCGCGCAGATAATGTAAAACTAGTTAAGCAGTGCAATGAACTCGAGTCGCGAATGACGTTTCTTGAGCGCGAAAATTCACAGCAGCAGCAATGGGGGCGCCTCCAGAACCTGGAAATCACAGGTGTACCTGAAAATGAAGGCGAATCCACGACAGGTCTGGTAAAGAAAATAGTATCGCATTTGGGAGTAGAAATAGGCCCCGACGACATCGAGTTCGCACATCGTGTACAGCCGTTCCGCGCGCAAGCCGGCCAGCCGCGCGCGCTCGTCGTGCGCTTCAGGCAGCGACTGACGAAGGATATCGTGTACGCGGCGTCGCGCAAGACCGCACACAGGGGCCTCAACAATACGCACATCGGCCTGCCCGGGAAATCAGATCGTATACACATTAATGAGCACCTGACTTTGCAAAACAAGAAGCTTTTGAAACTTTGTAAAGTCAAAGCGAAGGAAATGTCGTATATTTATACCTGGACAAAAAACTGTCGTATATATGTGCGGAAAGCCGAAAAAGCCCCATACATACAAATATCCTCAGAGATGGTCATGGGCGGCCAAATAACTAAGTCGAACCTACCAAACCTCCTACAGGACAAAACAACGCGCCCAGTCCTGGCGGCATTCATGAGGGAGATCGTGCGGTTATGCAATATAAGAAATAAATAGGTTCTATCCGGGCACCGATCCAAGTAATTATTAATTAATTATTGAATGAATTGTGAATTAATTATTTTGAGTATTTATTTATTGAAATGATTTTTATGTTATTGCTAATGTCAATGTCATTGTATTATGTTAATGAGTAAATTAAATAGACGCAACTTAACGTCAAAAATGTAAATATTTTAGGATTAAGTTAATTTTGTTAATACTAAGTTTAAAGCCAAAAAAAAAAAATATATATATAAATAAACGATGTATAAAGGCACCTCAACCACGAGGTGGAAAAAAAAAGAAAGTGGGCATACGGTGTTTTTAGTCGGTAAGAGTCCGACACTGCCAGGGCCTCCCTTCCCTGGCGTCCATGAGGATTTTCACCGTGTGTCCAGAAACAAAAAAAAAAAAAAAAATATCCTCAGAAGCGGACTTGAAGAAAATTATAGCCTAAAGTTACTTGCTTATACCTGCACCTTGCCCCCATATATTTACCTAATATTAGTATCTGTTTATTGAATAAATTCTCCGTCATATCATACCAACTACACGCTCACACACAAAAACACAATCACAAACACGCACTATACACATTCATTATGGTTACATCAGAGAGATATCTTAGTACAACATTGAGACTCAACTGTACTGGCGCGCTGAGCCCTCGTAGTCGTTTCGTCCACTTACTCGATTATGACATGACTATTTTTATATAAAATGAACATATGTTCTGACCATTATTATCGGTGAAATTATAAAAGGCAAAAATGATCATCTCAAAATGTTCTACCAGAACGTAAACGGACTACGGACTAAAACGACAACTTTTTATAACAATGTTGCTGCCCTCGATTATGATCTTATTTTTATCACAGAGACCAAGCTTTGCGAGGGCTTTCTTAATACAGAGTTTGCAGAGTTTACAATATCTTCCGGCGTGACCGTGACTCGGAGACGGCTGGTGGCGGTATAATGGCGCTGTGTGCGCCGGCGCTCGGAGCCCGACCGCGGCCCGAGTGGGAACGAGCCGACCACGAGTGTATCTGGCTAACAGTACCTAGGGCCGCGCTCGGCTCTGAGCGAGACTTGAACATAGCGCTCGTGTACCTACCGCCGGGCGAGGAGCTACCGCTTCGCGTACAATGCTTTATAGAGACGTTAACTGACGTAACTGAGAAGCATTTAGAAGACTACTTTATGGTGATTGGTGATTTTAATTTATCTTGTATAAGATGGGATTCGGGCGCACCTGTCTGTATGAAAAAGGGTACCACCGAGTTTCAAAACTCAGCTATTAACATGACAAACATCATGGATTACCTAGGTTTCAAACAACACAATACATTGAAAAACATCTGCGACAATATTTTAGACTTAGTGTATACAAACTTTTCCATTGACGTACAAAAGGCCACATCCTCGGTTGTCAACGAAGATCGTTTTCATACTTCGCTTGAACTTGGAACTTTTGACCTAAGTATAAAAAACATACCCTGCACCAGGCGCCTTCGATATCAGTATCGTAAGGGTAACTACGAAGCTATAAGTGAACATCTCACTGGATTAGATTGGTCGATTCTGGGTAATGGTTCAGTCGATGATGCGGTCGGTATACTAACAGCAAACATCAAGGAAGCTATTGAGAAATTTGTGCCTAAACGGACTTCCTGCGGTTCCCGTCAGTATCCGTTGTGGTACAGTCGCTCCCTCATAAACATAATTAAGGAGAAGGAAAAATGTCACAAAACGTGGAAAAAACACAAAAACCCAGTTGACTATCGCACATTTGCTCTTCTCCGAAGTAGATGTAAGACTGTGCAAGATGAATGTTACCGGGATTATATGAGATTGGCACAGGACGGAATCAAGAGAAACCCAAAGCTCCTATGGTCATATGTGAAGTCTAAAAGGAAGGATGGCATCGGTTATCCTAATAACATGACATATGGCTCTAGGAAGCTAAAGACTGAAAAGGAAACTTGTGACGCTTTCAACTCATTTTTCAGTGGTATGTTTAGGTTACCAGCAAGCTCATATCCACATGCTGAGCTGCCGGAACCTTCATGTTAGCAAATTGCAATTACCGTCTCTGAGCAGTATATCTTGAAACTGTTGCGTAATCTTGATAATAGTAAGGGCCCTGGCAGTGACGGTATTCCACCACTTGTTGTATCTCGATGCGATGGATGTCTTGCCGCACCTGTGTCTCTAGTTTTTAATAGATCGTTTCACGAGGGTACTTTTCCAGATCTGTGGAAGTACGCGCGCATTGTGGCAGTCCACAAAAAAGGTTCCGAGTTGCCGGTTGAGAACTATAGGCCGATATCCATCTTAAACGTTTTTAGTAAGGTCATGGAACGTGTAGTGCATGAACAAATATACGACAATATCTCACGCAATATCCCTGGTGAGCAGCATGGCTTTGTACGTTCGAAATCTACAACAACCAACCTGGCTTTATTTGTGAATGGGGTTCTAAGAGGTATGGACAACGGAGGTCAGGTAGACGCAGTCTATACTGACTTCGAGAAAGCGTTTGATAGAGTGGACCACGTCATACTGATACGCAAGCTAGAAAGACTCGGAATACAGGGGGATCTGCTTCGCTGGACCGAATCATATGTTAATAAAAGAAGTCAGGCAGTTGTGATCGGAGAGAGTAGGTCTGACCGTACCTGCATACCATCCGACGTACCCCAGGGTTCTATCTTGGGCCCTTTACTTTACGTTGCGTACCTGTATGATATCGGACACTGTTTTAAGCACTCAAATTTCCTCTTGTACGCTGACGACAAAAAAGTCTTCATGAATATTAAATCCTTACAAGACTGCGTCAGATTGCAGGAGGATTTGAATCACTTGTCAGTCTATTACGATATTAACAGGTAAACGTTAATGCAGCTAAATGCAATGCCATCTCCTTCACCAGGCGTACTAAGCCAATTGTCTATACTTACCTACTTAACAACATCCCAATCCAGAAGGTGGACTCCGTGAGAGATCTGGGTGTCCTGCTGGATTCCAAGCTAACCTTCGAGAATCACATAGCGGCAATCACTAAGAAGGCCTATAGGAACCTTGGATTTATCTTAAGGGTGAGCAAGCCCTTCACGGATGTGAGCTGTGTGCGCATACTATATTATGCCTATGTTCGAAGTGTTCTCGAGTACTGCAGCACTGCCTGGAACCCACAGTATGCAGTGCACGGGGACATGATAGAGCGCATACAGACCAAATTTATTAGGCACCTAAACTTTCGCGGCAGTTTTGTGAATGATGACTACACTGCATCGTGTCATCACCACAACCTCCACAGCCTCAGGGACCGGCGTAGTATCTTGGACATGCAGCTCCTTCACAGCGTCTACCACGGCTATGTTGATTGCCCCGAGCTGGTTAACGAGCACCTACTACTCGAACCCGACACGCTGTCTCTGCACTCCTACATGTACCCTTTGCCCACACTAACTACGCGGCCAATTCTCCCAGCTGCCGCCTGCCAAGAACGTACAACACACACTTTGCAGATCTGGACATCTTCCACCTGTCACGCGGCCAGTTCAGGGGGCACTTAATGCTCCAGCTGAAAGACAGCAAACATCAAATCTGCTGAGGTTTTCTCTCTCATTATACAGTTGCGACTATATGTATATATCTGTATCTATCACTCACACATTGACTTAACACATACATACAAACACACTCCTAAACACATTCCCTTCCCATTCCTATTGGACTGTACCCGGTACTTCTAAATTGTTTTATAAATTGTTTAAGTTTACTGCCATTTTATGTTCGGCCTAAAAAATGAAAGCCTTTAATTGGCCTATGACTAGTTTAATTTCTTTGTTTATATTATTTTTGAATTTGTGCTGTAGGCTTAGTTAAATAAATAAATAAAAATAAAATAAATAAATAAATAAGTTAGGGGAGTCAGTAGAAAACTATTTTTATGACAAAATGTCCTTACTGAATATGTGTAAAATCAGCGGAAAGGATGCAGCTGATTGTATCGTTTTTCGGCTGGCAACCCCAGACCGAATAGCTGACGATGTAAACAGCTCTGTAGTTTTTATTTTAATTAAATTAGTCAAAATTGCTTTTCTGCACGAGTAAACTTAATTTAAGTAGTAATTAGTGATTAAATAATGTGTAGATAAGAAAAAGCTGTGCAAACATACAAGCTTTCGAAAAAACAAGACCAATTGTACCGGCCGATTGAACTGTCAAAATCAGTTCATAAAGCAACGACGTAAACGGGGGAAGTATCGTTTTATTTCTGTATTTATATCAATAATCTCACCTTTCACACCCGTAACAAACTAAAGAAACCTTCATATAAGTGAAACACTTGCCGTACACTCACTCAGGTACCGTTTTGTCTCTCTTTACTTGGCAAAAGCGGAAGCAAAGTTGAAGACGCAACATTCTGCCATATTCAACAAAAACACACACTTAACACCTTCATTGTGTAATAAACTCCCTAGTGTTCGCTAGTATTCCACCCGGTCATACACTGACACCTATTCGCGGTTTTTTTTCAGGCGAAAAAGGGTGCAATGCTGACACGAAGCAAGATGAGCACACGCGATGTGGAGTTGAAGCTGAAAGCGAACTTGCTGGAGCTCAAGAAGAGCCAAGAGCTTTGTGAAATACTTCTACGAGAACGAGATGAGTGTGAAGAGGAGATAGAAAAGCAAATTAAAAAAAATTCGGCGCTAAAAGAAGAGCTCAGTGAGTTGGACATCCAATGCCAGGATCTCAGTGCCCAGAGAGATGAACTACAACACCAAGTCGACTCATTTTACAAGTGTCATGATGTCCACCACGTAGCATTGCAACACATAAAATCACTTGAACAACAGCTTGCAGAGGCACACCACGAGCTTCAAGTTCTCAGCGAGCGGGAGGAACAGCAAGACAGTGCTACAACCAGGGCCTTATATAATGAGGTCATGAGCCAAACTGGCAGTTGATATGCCAGTTGACCTAACAGCTTGTGATCTCACGTGTGATAGTCCTAATAGATCGCAATCAGTAACCACTATGAGCTGTAGTAAAAATAAATTAAAGAAATATGTTAAATTGAATAATTATATAAAAAAAACACAAAAACTAGCTAATAGAAATAAAATATTTTGTAAAAATGTAAATTGTAGCAAGGAACGTGTCGAATTAATTAACGAAATCGATGATTGTAGATTATGTTTGGAAAAAACTACAGAACAGTACGAATGTGACACACGGCGACTCCAGTCAGATATGCATATTTTAAACTCATCATTACAAAGTATTACACGTAAATATGAGTCAGCACAATACGAAATTAAGGAACATGTGTCGGCTATGAATAGTTTGTTGGAGATGTGTAGGTATAATTATGACACTTTCATATCTTTGACCGACAATCACATCTGTGATTGTAAACAAGCTCCAGCGGACTGTTCCGTGCCGACCGTGTGTCCCGCCGAGCAGCCGGCCGAACAGCTGATACTGACCCAGGCGCCGCCGTCAGTCGACTTGAGTACTAATAGTGTTATCAATAACGCCTCCTTCTCTCGGACAAAGGATAGGTATATAATGTACAGCGATGAACTTGGAAAAAATATGGGTTTACAACTTAGTCAGCGCGTGGGCCAGGCAATATTAAATAACTGTATGCCTGGCGCCACATATTCACAAATATTAAACAAAGTGTTGTCATCGCAGTTTTTAGAACCAACCACCCTAATTATTTTAATTGGTAGAAGGGAAAATGTATCTAAAAAACTAATTACTAAATACTTTTCCAAATTAAATTCTTTACAAAATGTAGATAGAATAATCTTGTTTGCGTTTCCCTTCAGCCAATCTTTGTCACAACATGAAAATCATATAAGACATGATTATAATACATTTATACACACATTGACATGTCGTCATACTGAAAAATTTCATTTCATAGACACCAATATTTGTATTGGAAAATATTTTTATTTGACTAAGGATAGGTATTACCTATCTAGGTTTTATACAAAACAGATAGCGCAGTCACTATCTTATTTTATTTTGAACTCAGTCAAGTTTTTGACTAATGAAACGCCTGCTTCTATTGAGCAGTGTATTAATAATGACATGTACTCCTTGGAATCAGTTCCAAGCTCTTTAAATTAACCCATAGGACAACAGAGAGTAACTCTGGCAGTAATATTAATATTTGTATAAATATACCTTCATCTTGCCCATTAAATCAAGTTACTAGTAATGAAAAATGTGAAAGTAAGAATATTTAAAACGTGGTTCATCAAAATATACAGGGCATGTTAAGTAAAGAACTGGAAATTGAGTTATTCATGAACTGTAATAATATTGATATTTTATGTATAACAGAGCACTTTTATCATATTATTACATTACATTACATTATCATAGTCTAATGACCTATGGTATTTTATTGTGGGGTCACGCTGCGAATGCTAATAGTATATTTATTCTGCAGAAACGGGCTGTTCGTGCAATTTATAGATTAGGGCCTAGAGTGTCACTGAGGGAAAAGTTTAAAGAAATCAATATTCTGACATTTGTGTCTCAATATATCTATGACAATCTTGTGTATGTAAAAAGAAATATAACTAATTTTCAGAAGTACAGTGATATACACAATTTTAATACTAGAAATAAAGACAAGTTGGTTGCTTATGTAAGCCGACTACATAAAATTAGTGATTCTTTTAAAGGCAATTGTATACGCTATTACAATAAGGTCCCTACTGATATTAAAAACTTACCTTTAGACAAGTTTAAAATAATAATAAAACAGAAATTGTATAAAAAAGGTTACTATAGGATATCTGATTACTTAGAGGACAGATGTCCATGGGAATAGATTGTTTCGATATATAATTAGCATTCATTTTGTAATTTGACAATATTTTATTTAAAAAAGGAAACGCAAAAGATGCGACGACTGTGGAGTTTCTTCGGTGAGCTCTTCTCCACAGATTCCGCCATTGTGTTAGTGAACTCACCCAAAAAAATGTAATGACGGATCTAAGTGATGTAACAACATCCTATGGAAATAAATGATTTTTGATTTGATTTGATTTGATTTGATTCGTACACGGGCTTATGGATAGAACATTACGGACGACAGCACAATCACTTCGATGTAAAGAACCAGAACAACTCTTAGAGTTTTTATCTAGTAGCAAGGAATTTATTATACAAACTAATAAGTCTGAATACAAGCCTAAGCCACACCAGGACATCAATGTCCAACAAACATCACAGATCTGTTTTAATTAAAGTGACCTCGGGAAAGAGGTCACTTAGCTTCAAATTGTCCAAAACCAATAGTCAAATGTACAACATGTTCCAAAATTGTACATAAAACCGAGAACTGTTATAAGAATAAAGATACGTCCAATAAAAATGCGATACGTATTTACAATGACAGACATAGCTCCGATAAATACTACAAAACTGTTAAGGTGGATGGTGTCGAATCTCTGGCTTTTGTTGATCTAGGTAGCGAAGTTACAATTTTAAAGGCTAGCGTATTAGCACTTCTAAACAAAGTACCTGAAGTAAGCTACATTAAAAACATTAAAGTTTTCGGAAATTCACTGATATCCACGATAGGTCAGGTATCGGTGCACATAAAAATTGACGGCATCAGTGGAGATGTCTCGGCCCTAGTAGTAGATGATGAATACCTAGAAACTTCACTGTTGATAGGGCAGGATTTTACGGACCAAAAACACATTTTGATTGTCAAAGACCTCTCTGACCGCACGGTCGGTGTTGACGTACCTACGTATTGTTGCTCTCAAAGAAAAATTACAGTTTAGTGTTAATATTGTCCGAATTTGTACAAAATTTTGCATATTCTTAATACACTACCTATATTATTGGGTTTAATATAAAATCCCACGTCAATAGTGTGTCTGTTGTGATTTGTGATAACGGAAAACTGAATCAGCTGTCGGCAGAGTGTCTCAGTGCTGTGTGTCGCATACAAGCCAATTTCGTCACTGTGCGCTACACCTAAGTGTCACTTTCAAGTGCGGCTCTCAGCAGCGTCCTACCCAACGAACCGGTAAGGAGTCAAACCGGTCGTCAAAGAATAGGCAGAGTGAAGAAGTGTGGATGGACAGTGCATCTCAGAGACACATCAGGTATTAGCGCTCTAAAATATTCTTAAAACTGAACTTTCTATAAAGAGCCTGCTACAACATGAATTGTATCGCCTGTAGTACTACGATAGATCGTACTGAGTTGCTGGTGTGTCATGTCTGTAAAGGCCCATACCATCACTCGTGCGTCAACATGACAATGGCACACTACTCCACAAACTACGCTGATTTGAAACACTCTTGGCGCTGCCCAAAACCATCATGCACGAGCATTACTCGGAGACCGAGGAATGACAACACCCCAGTAGGCAAACAAAAACATGGCCCTCCACAGTCAGATGCTTCGGGAGATGAGTTATCGGGTGATAAGCAAGTGGGGGAAAATGAAGCCACAAACCCTGCCTACACCAAGCTCCCCACTCCACCAAATACCTCGGATGATCTGATCTCATTGATGTAATTTGAGGCTTTAATTGACAAAAAATTCGAGCTTATAAAATCTTCACTAACAGAGGTTATAAAGTCGGAGATTAGCCAAGCTACAAGCTGTCTGTCAGCTGAGATAAAACTGCTGGACACAGAGGTGTTTACCCTGAACGCCCGAGTTGCTAAGAGTGAGAATGATACGGCTTTGCTGCGATCTGAACTAGAGGAACTGAAACAGCTAATCGGAACATCCACAGTAAATGAGCTCAAGGAATCGGTTATGGAGCTGAAGGCGCAGGTGAAACTTCGCGACCAGGCTGCGCTACTAAATGATGTCGAACTCACCTGTGTACCGGAGTTCGAGGGCGAATCGGTGTCACACATCGTGACAGCTGCGGCGATGAAGCTCGGCGTGAAGCTGGACGAACGAGATGTGGTGAGCGCAGCACGCGTCGGGGACCCGCGGCGGCGGGAGGGCATGGGCGCGGCGGCAACGGAGGCGAGCGGCTTACCCCGCAAGGACCGGCCGCGGCCCATCATCGTGCGGCTGGCTCGGCGCTCCGTCCGCGAGGAGTTACTCAATACCTATAATACCTTGGACACCTTTATTTTTTACACACATTGATCTAGCCCCAAACTAGGATTCCCTGTATCTTGGGTACTAGACAACGATATATATACTTATATAGAGAAATATTATACTTAGGTAGATAAACAACCATGACTGGGGTACAAACGTCCGTTCTCATCAAACAAACATTTGCCCCCACCGGGACTCGAACCCGGGACCCTTGGTTTCGTAGGCAGCGTCACTGCCGACTCGGCCATTCGGGTCGTCAAAAGCGTGAAGGTACGTCGTGGCACCACTACCGACGGACTGGGACTCCCGCATCATGTGCCCCAGAAGATGCACATCAACGAGCGACTCACGAGGGAAAATAGAGTCCTTTTTGCCAAAGCGCACGAATTTGGGAAAGACTGGCAGTTCATCTGGACCAAGGATGGCCTCATACAAGCACGAGAATCCAAATCGACTAAAATCAACTACATACGATGTGATGACGATCTGGAACGTATTTTTGGCAACCATACCAGCCCCGCTAAGGTCTAACCACTTAAAAACATTCCTCTCCGTAAACGTGTTGTTTTTACTCGTAAACTTACTCGTGTCGCCTGTCACCACTTGTTCACTGTCTCATTTGATTAATATCGCCAGCACTTTTCATGTTCGTATTGTATGTACATCACTCTTATGTAAAAAAAACTGGGACAAACCTAATTTTTACCTGCATAATTATTTAGATTTACTGGTCAATAATTATAAGTTTGTTTACGCGACGGCGGCGGTGAATGCGATGTTGCCGGCCGGCGGCGTCAAACTGGCATCTGTTCGGCCTGGTAACTCACACTCCATACATTATTATTACACTTTTCATCCAACACAGCCTGATAGCACCTACCTTACACTATCTTTCCTCTATCCCCATATAAACCATCACGACTCCCTGACATTAAAAACACATAAATCTAAAACCCGTGCTACACCGTTCATTCAATTGCACACAAATACCTTTACATACAGACACGTACACCTACATACTTACTACGAATACACTTTTATCATTACTATTACCCGAGCTAAGTGAAAAGTTATTAAAAATTTCACTTTGGAACGCGGGATCATTAAACACTGGGCACGACGAGCTTACGGCAGTTATATTACAAAGATCTCCCGATCTTATCGCGATTAATGAGACATGGCTGCGTGAGAGCGAAGTGGGCCGAGCTCCATCTGTACCTGGCTACCGTATGCGTCATATAGCTCGCTCCACACAAATCCGGGCTGCCCGAAGCGGCGGCGTCGCCTTCTACATCAAAGCTGGTCTAAAGGCCAGGATATACCCCCACTCGGAATCAGACACCCAAGTGGAGCAGCTCTGGCTCGCTCTTAACGTGAAAACGACTAAAATTATTATTGGTACTGCCTACCGTCCACAGTGGATGAATATTGATGTTTTTCTAGACGCGCTAACAGACTCGATAGCGACCTTCTCTAAATTTGACCGTATTATACTGACTGGTGATTTCAATGTAAACCTGCTAAATACAGAAGATAGCATGACAAAAAAAGTGCAGGATTTCCTAAAGTACACAAATCTTACAAATTATGTAGATGAACCGACACATTTTACCGAGCACAGCGCCACTCTGATAGACCTAGTATGTACAAATACGTCTGTTGCTAGTGTATCGGTTGATCATATACCCGACCTTGGCAAGCATGCATTCGTGACGGTTAAAATAAAGGGAAAAATACCCCACACGTAAAATCACTCATAGGGCACTTAATAGTATTGACATACAATCTTTTGAGCACGATCTTAACCTAACTAAGTGGGATGAGATTGCTGAAAGTTCCAATATCGACGATATGGCTGCGACTTTGGAGGGTTACATTCATGGATTATTTGACAAACACGCCCCTTTAAAAACTAAAATAATCAGGGATCGGCCCATGCCATGGCTAACCAGCAATGTCAGATTTATGATGCAGCTAAGAGACAGGGTCCACACTACAATTAAACGGATCAATTTAAACCTCAAACAATTAAACGGATCAATCATTTTGCACTTCAAAATGCATGTAGACTATTATAGTTGGCATTTACTTCTAAATACAATGAACCCTGTATAAATATGACACAGTTTTTTTTTTTTAAATATACAAGTAGCATCATATATGTTTATATTTTATTTCTTTCAAGAACCTGTTCTGTTTATCTATATAATATCTCTTATTTAAATCTTGTAGACTAGTCAACACCACAAATATCACACTCCAATATACACTAGGTTCCGACAGAATACCAGCGCTATAGGTATTCCTGTAGCATATGCTGAGCCGGAACCGTTTCACCGTCGTCGTACATAATACACTACCATTACCTATAATGATTATTTTTGTGAAATGTTTACTCCGGCTTTATCTGTGTTCTGTTTTGTGTATCATGACGTGTGAATAAACGCTTTTCTTATCTTATCTTATCTAAAGACAGCAATACCCTACGGTTTCATACTGTGGAATCTGTTTTGTGTACAAACAATGGCACAAATAATGACTCATTAGATATATATAAAGTTAAAGTGGAGAAAGATTGGGTTATTGACAATCACTGCATGGTTGATGTGTGTACCGAGCCCTGTTACACAGGCGATTTATACATAGAACCGAAAATAATTGGAACAGAAGGGTCTGAGCTAGTTATTCGGGGTGGTATTTATTCGTTTGATAAACTTGGTCGAGGTAAAATGGTTGTGTCTCAGTGTACCGATATAATTGTTACTCTGACGCACGGCACTACCCTTGCTCGAGGACAGCATTATGAAGAAGGGATTCGAAAATGCTTTCGGGTAAGTACTAGGGAGTCATTACCCGAAAGCATGATTCAGACTGGCCCAAATTTGGCGCACTCAGATAGGAAAAAGATAGTAACGCTACTTAATAACTTTAGAGACTGTTTTGCTATGAATATCCAAGAAATAGGTTGTGCACATCAAGGAGAAATGAAAATCGAATTAAATGATAGCAGACCAGTCGTTTACAGACCCTATAGACTACCTTTAGCTGAAAGACAAATAGTTCGTGACATGGTTGATGAGTTAGTGGGAGCAGATATTATACAGGAGTCAATTTCAGATTATGCAAGTCCAATCATTCTAGTGAAAAAGAAGAATGGAAAAAATAGACTATAGGGCCTTGAATAATAAAACCGTCAGAGCATTTCCCTATGCCAATTATTGAAGAGCAGGTAAAAAGACTATCAGGAAAGAAATACTTCATTGCCCTGGACCTGGCCAGCGGTTACTATCAAGTAAAGGTTGCAAATGACTCTAGGCATCTGACAGCGTTTGTCACGCCGGATGGACAATATGAGTTTAAAAGAATGCCGTTTGGTTTGGCGAACGCACCGGCAGTTTTTCAAAGATTAATCAATCGCGTGCTAGGATCTGCTCGGTTTGACGAAGATTTAACTTATATGGATGACATTTTAATTGCGGCTTCAACAGTAGATGAAGGAATCGATAAATTGCACAAAGTACTTGATTTGTTGAGAAATGCAGGCATGACTTTGAATCTGGAAAAATGTATGTTTCTGACAGAAACCATAGATTACTTGGGTTATGAAATTTCTGTAAACGGTGTACGACCAGGCCAAAAGAAAATAGATTGTGTTACGAAATTTCCGGAACCTTGCAGCCAACACCAAGTGCGTCAATTTTATGGCCTGATCAGCTATTTTCGAAAATTTATTGAACATTTTGCCACAATAGCTCATCCTTTGACCAGTTTATTGAAAAAGAATATTCCGTTTGTATGGGGGAGCGAACAACAGAATGCATTTCATGTACTTCGACAAAAGTTAGCTGAAAGACCAATTTTGTTCATTTACGATTCCAAAGCCAAATATACCGAAATTCATACAGATGCTAGTAAGCATGGTCTTGCGGCTATACTGATGCAGAGATCTGAAGAAAATCAACCCTTTCGCGTATTTTCTTATTATAGTCGTCAAACCTCCCCTGAAGAAAAGAATTTTCATGCTTACGAGCTCGAAACCTTGGCTGTGGTTGAGTCATTAAAAAGGTTTAGAATTTATGTTCTAGGAATTCCTTTTAAGGTAGTAAATGATTGCAGTGCCCTTAGAACAACCTTGACTAAACGCGACCTCATTCCTAGAATCGCTAGGTGGTGGCTGCAACTTCAAGAGTTTCAGTTTGACATTGAATATAGACAAGGGACAAAGATGTGTCACGTCGACGCCCTAAGTCGAAATCCTACGACAACAACTAATAATAATGAGCATCAACTATCAACTGAAAATGCAGAGTGTGGGTTTTGGCCAAATGTCATGCACATAGAACCGGAAAATTGGTTGTTAACGTTACAGTTAGGGGATCATGAAATCCGAAGGACTAGAGATATTTTGATTTCTAAAGATAAGGTCGGGGAAATACTGTCTATAAAAAGAGATTATGTCATACAAAACAACCAGTTGTATAGGTATATTCACGAACAAAAGAAGGAACTACGTTGGGTAGTACCAAAGGGAGCACGGTGGCAGATATGCAGACTCAATCATGACGACATAGGCCATTTTGCTTTTGACAATACTTATGATCGCATCAAGAAAACTTATTGGTTTCCCAAAATGCGACACTTTATAAAAAAATATGTAAAAGCATGTTTAAATTGCGCGTACCATGCTGATAACAGCCACGCAAAAGAAGGATTTTTAAACCCCATTGAAAAGACTCATATACCAATGCATACACTGCATATCGATCACCTTGGCCCATTTGTCCGTAGTAAAAATAGCAACGCATATCTATTAATCATTGTCGACGCTTTCACCAAATATGCGTTTATAAAACCAGTAAGAGACACTAAGACTAAAAATGTTATAAGGGTAATGCAGGATTTGTTTTACACCTTTAGAATACCAAATCGAATAATTTGTGACCGTGGTAGTAGCTTTACATCGAACTTGTTTCAAAGCTTTTGTTCTGAAAAGAAAATAAAATTGATTTTCAACGCAGTCGCCTGCCCGAGAGCAAACGGGCAGGTTGAACGATATAACCGGACTATATTGAAATCACTCAGTATACAAACTCATAACTTAGATGAAAGAAATTGGGACGAGTACGTTGGAGTAGTGCAATGGGGTATGAATAATACATTACATAAGTCTATAGGAAAAACTCCTGCGGAAATGTTATTCGGAGTTTCTATGAATTGTGAAATAAGTGGGAATTTTGACAGTGTATTAGACATAACTCGATCAAATGTAGATATAGAAGAAATAAGACAAAATGCTATTAAAAATGTTTAAAAAAGTCAGAAAGAACAGAAAATTAATTTTGACAAAAATCGTAAACCCCCCACTATTTACAAAGAAGGAGATTTGGTGAAAATAACCAAAGTCTCCTTTGACAACGACGGCAAAAGTAAAAAAAGGGTTGAGAAGTATTTAGGACCTTATAGGGTTTCCAGGGTCTTAGGCAATGATAGGTACCGTATAACTGAAATCGATGGATTTTCTAACAAAACAAAGAGAAGGTACCGAGGAACTATTGCTGCGGACCGAATGCAACCTTGGATACATTTAGCTGCATTAAGTGTAGACGAGGAGTAATAAATAGTATTGTATAGTATTAAGAATAATTTTTAATAATGATCGTTAAAGATTCGATTGAAATCGATTGTGTATCATAACACGATTTATATTATGTTGGTCAAATGTCACCTAAAGAGAGCCAATGCTAATGTGTAGTAAGTGTTACTATGGATACTGTAGTTGTGATAAAATATTTTTCAGGAGTGGCGCTGCGGATACAGTGCGGCTGGAGGTCACAGACTCTGTGACTGCCACTCCACCAGACCCACAAGGCTGCGGATACTGCGGCTGAGGGTCACGAAAGATGCGACTGCCACTACGAGATCCATGGGTACTGGTTATTTACACTACGCTGCGGACGCTGCGGCAAGAAGTTGCGGATACTGCGACATTAATTTCCTAAACCTGCGGATACTGCAGTTGTCGGTCAGATATAGATTTATAAAATCGGATATTTACTGCGGGGGCTGGGCAGGCTCACGCTCTCTTATTAAAATAGGTATAACGTGAAGATTATTGATATACCTACGTTCAGATAGTTATCTTACGTTATCTTTGTTATTTAATTTATAAAGGTATGATGATATTTAATTTTGTAGGGGCGTTTTTTTATATATATATATATTTTTATACCTAGGTAAAACAGACATAATTTCATTTTATCTATACCTGTGAAATGTCAAAATTACACAGATTAATAATTAGATAAACGTTAACTAGGATTGACAAATTGTTAGTTAATATAATATACATGTTTATGATTAATACAAGGAAAGGCCTAGTGTAAGGTTAAGGTTGCGTGTATGAGGACATTACACGCGTCAGGATGGACGAGTGTAAGTGAAAATACCTTGGCGAGCTTCGAGAACCAAAATGAAACACAAGTTTGCGTTTATATGTGTAATTTATTGAAATTTACCATGAGCCTTTTATAGGATGGCATAAAAACTTCGATACCGCGAGTTAGACTACAACTGGCGCCATCTGTGAGAAGGATACGATAACAAACATAGACTCAAAGGTAATTTTAGCTTGAGGAGTGTTTAGAGTGGGTTCATATTATACATTCCGCCCACCAAGAACGACAATTTTCGTTCTTTAGATAAACAACAGGTACTACCTAAAGAAATACAAAAATAACAGCTAACACCGTTAGACTTAGTTTAAAGTTTAACAGAAGAAAAACAACATAACAAATTTTGGTTTAACAACAAAAGTTCCGACATGAGGTTGTACACTTAGGATCTAATAGGCATGATGACAAATTTTGAGAAACTGTTCTATAATATTTGGAAATATATATGAATTATAATAAACATAATATTTCTGCGGAAAATTTTGGTTTAGTACTTAAAAAATAATTTTTGATTCATAAATTTAAAATTTGCACCAAAACGCGTCAAAGTATCATGGCGTCGCTTGCTTACGTCACTTTAGAGTACAAGGAACATTCGGTATATGTAAACATCATCTAATTCATATTTAATTTGGACATTTTACTAGTTTTTACATTAAAAACATGACTTCGAAAGCATATAGGTGGTGTTCCGTCCCTCTGTGTACTAATACGTCCATAAAAACTCCTGAGAAGTTATTTATTTTCGTTCCTTTCGATAAGAAATTAAGAAAGAAGTGACTTGAACTTGCAAGACGTGATTTCGAAGGAATATTACCCACTACACAGCTTTATTTTTGTGAAGATCACTTTGACGTAAGTATTTCCTTTTTTATTTTGTAGAATTTTGTTGCTAAATTCATTATAAGCTAATTTTATGGGAAGAAGTAAACATTGATATACATTTTGGAGGTTATGATTTTCTTACTCACTGTTTCTTATTGTAATCAAATCCTCAATGAATGAGCTATTAAAAAGGTATTTTATTTCATTTTCAGTTACCAAATTATATGGCAAACTACATGGAGTATCATGTGATGGGGTCAGTGTCGCAGATTCGCATGAAACCTGGGTGCTTTCCCTCAAAATTTGAATGCCAACCTGACAGAAGCGTTTTCTTCTGTCAACTTCCTACTCAAACGAATGGAAATATAGTGCGAAAAAGCAAAGAAGAGAAGTCGTTGCAGAAACTGAGCAAGAATTACAAAATAAAACAACTACAACTTGTTCTGTTGCAACAGAACAGCTACAACTTGAAGACCCAACCCCCGGAACATCAGCCATGCAGGAAAGTACTACAAAAGATGCGCCTAAGATGGTAAATCAATCCATTCAAGTGTATATAACAAATAAGTTCAGAAGTAAAGCTGTTCAAACAGAAATAAAATCAGTAGATCAGATGACTTCACCATCGAAACCCTTTTGTCATTCTGCTTTTACTTCACCATTTAAAATCACAAGTACCAAGCCATCCACATCCACCATACAAAAATGTTCCAAGAAAATAGGATTTCAGGCAGATTCTGACAGTGATATTTCATACACACCATCTGTAGCACATAGTGAATCACCATCAGTGACATCTTTAAAAATTAAATCGTCTTCAGACTGCAGTGAATTAATTGAAGACGATAAGAAACAAGAGGCATCAAGAATCTTGGCATATACATTGCAGAAAATAAAAAAGAACCCACGGTCTTACATTGGAGTTCCTAACAGTTGTTACTACCTTATAGATTTAATTGAAAAAAAGTTAAATATTCCCACACACCATATAATAATGTGCTTGAAAAAAAATTCATTAAATAGTAGTTTCAGAGAGCTTTCTGATGATTTTTCTATTGATCCGACATATGCCAGCAAGATATTTCTGAAAAATATACCACTAATAGCTAGTTTGATGCGACCTTTTCTTGTTGTCTTAGATAAAGATTCTTGTATTATAGACTGCTTAGAAATTGAGATAGAAAAGCCTTCAAAAGCAGTGAACCAGGCTCTCTCCTGGTCAGAATACAAAAAAGCTAATACGATAAAGTATCTTGTGTCTTGTACTCCTAATGGACTAATCAATTATATTTCTCCAGGATATGGAGGAAGAATTACTGACACATTGTCGGTCGAATCTTGTGATTTTATAAAGTGTTTGCAACCAGGTATGCGTGTGATGGCTGACAGAGGTTTCAAACATGTACAACAATATTTAAGAAAACAGGGAGTGAACTTAGTACGACCTCCAAGTGTTGCAACTGGTACAAAGCTATCAAAACATGAGGCAAGGGAAACAAAACAAATTGCAAGCTTAAGAATTCATGTGGAGAGAGTGATTAGACGCCTACGTGAATTCTGTATGTTAAAGCCGCATGCATGTGTAAATGTTAATTTAGTCAAATTGCTAGATGATGTTATAACCATTGCCTGTGGATTGATTAACTTACAAGATTCTTTGATCAAATAAATATACATGTTTGTTTGATCAAAGAATCTTGTAAGATCAAATCAATCAGCTTGATCAAGAATATATGTCAGTTCAGTTTCAGAATAATGTTAGATTCAGTTTCTGAAATCCTGTTTGACTGTACAATTTTGAGTGCAAGTTAGTGTATTATGCAGATAATTAAACAAAGAATCAGTATTATTTGGAAGTTCATTGTTACTTTGCTTAAACTCGTTTGTTTAATATGAGCTAGTCTAACATAAAACATCGATATAAGTGAATGAAAATGAATATTTATATAGTGTTCTAAATTAGTATATAATGTGTGAAGATCATCAGAGGTTTATCCTACAAATAAAAACATTTTTACATAAACTGGTTTTTATTTATAACATTACACTTTTATATAACACTGGATATACATTATCCTTCCACAAAGGGACTATTACCTTAAGAAAATCTGATACATATTTTTCATCATACATAATTTCCATTATATCTACTTTCTTATTGGCACTGTAGTTGCAGTCAGCTACACAGAAGTAGCCTTTTTTATGTCCTGTTAGTAACATTTGAAGTTGCATTTGCACATAAAACTTTTGGGTTGGCTTCCCATTCTTTACATATGCTTTAACTGTTTTTTGACTCATAGGACACTTAATTTCTATTATACTATTTTCACAGATCCCATCAGGTGAACCCGCTAGCATGGGATAATTTTTAGATAAGAATAACCCACATTTTCTAATTTTCTTTTCCAGGTTGGCACTTACAGTTTTCCTCACTTCATCCTCCAAAATTCTACCACGTTTCATAGCTGTTGTGTCTGGAATTTTTCCACCCATTATTACTGCCATCAGAGTGCCGTCACTGGTTTTACACCTACTGAATTCATATGCTCTTGAAGCGGTCACTCTGCCATACCTTAATTCATACCAAAGCTTACTTTTATGTTGCTCCCTTGTTTCTTCTTCTACGTTGTTGATGTCAGCATCAGAAAATATCACACTATCCAAAAATTTATTACAACAGTTTTCTTTATATTTCAACACTAATTTGTCCATTGATAGACTTAGAAGTCTATCAAAAACATAGTCCTTTTGGTATTTCATTAATTCACAGTCGGTTAACCTTCTTCTACAAACTTTTCGAATACTTCGGTATCAGATGGTAAGCTAGGGCTACCCTTAGATAATTCCGTAGCAGTTATGTATTTAAGGGTACTCCCAACTCTAGAAAGTTTGGATTTCCTCCAATAGCATTCTATGGATGTGCAAGATGGATCTTCACTTCTGCGATGAACCCACATTAAGAATGCCATGGCATGTTTGCAGCCTCCTTGAGAAGCCACACAATCATGACATTCTACTGACTTAACTGTTTCTTCTTGTTCGTCGACTACCAAAGACACTCCATACAACTTGGCATGCACTTTATGTTCTGGGCAGATTTTAGCTTTTATTGTGCACAAATTTCCTTCACGTTTGACCTGAACATAGCTTACAGCATCATCACCATAAGATGCCCTAGCAGACCTGAAATAATTAAAGCAATGGTAAATATTTAATTGCAAAAAGAAATATTTAACATAAACATAACCTCAAATTGTAATATTGAATGTTATACTGAAATAGGTACAATAGCTATGCTTTCAACGAATTATTTTTATGGTTTAAATAATTAATTAACTGTTTAATACACAATACTTACATGGAAGTTTTAACATTTCTAAATTCTGCTGAACAGAAGTCTTTGTTTGATGCCAGAAACGTTCCTAGCATTATCAAGTCGATTCTTGGTAAATTTGCGCTGGAAGCCTTTGTAAATCCTTGTTCCATGACTCAATTTAGCGCAATCAATTTACACAAAAGAAATTGAAGTTAATAACAAAACAATAACGGCGTATTTAATTAAAAAAACGAGCGAGTGTATATTATCTTAAGTAATTCAAATGTAAACAAAGAGAAAGAACTCTAACGTGACGTCATGCGCTCTGATTGGCGTTCAACATTTCATGCCGGATTGCCGTATTTAGCGATTTTATTTTATCGATTATTATATTCATCTTGCTTTTAATTATGAAAAGAATCAGAGTTTTAGAATTAGGAATTTTGTAATAATATACACACAAATTATTTCAATGAAATTTACTTGTTGTCATCATGCCTATTGCTTAAACATAAAAAAATAACATTCAAGTTATTCAGGTTGCTACAGGTAATAAACAAAGTTTTGAGGTAGGCCTCTTTATCAATGAGCCGCCACACTTTAAGGTTACTACTCGAGTAATTTTGTCAGATCCGGGGAGTTTATCAACAATTTTTCCCATTAGCCAACGAGTTGGAGGCAAATTGTCTTCTTTAACCAAAACAATATCACCAATGTTTGGTTCTGGTATAGTTTGTTCCCATTTGTATCTTTGCATGCAATAAGCCAAATACTCGTTCGACCACCGACGCCAGAAATCCTGCAACATTCTCTGGGTTAGTTGCCACCTCCTGAGGCTGCTGACATTATTGAGCTCATAGTTCCGTTCAGGAACGGTGATTAGCGGCTCACTAATCAAGAAATGGCCAGGGGTTAATGGCAACGGATCATCACCATTGTCACTAGGCAACGACGATAACGGCCTTGAATTTAAACAAGCCTCAATTTGAGTCAGGACAGTTGTCAATTCTTCGAATGTGAGAGTGGATTCGCCTATGACGCGCTTGAGATGAAATTTTGTGTCACTCCCGAATCCCAGAGGCCGCCAAAGTTTGGGGCATGAGGAGGGATAAAATGCCAAGTGCATGCATTGTTGCTTAGATAGTCACGAATCTCTATTGCAATGGATGACTCTTCAGCAGCAACCAATCTACTGAGCTCCTTGGAGGCTCCGACAAAGTTTGTCCCATTATCGCTCCACATGTCACTTACATGCCCACGGCGAGCAACGAATCTCTTAAACGCAGCTATGAAGCCTTCCGCAGTTAAGTTGCTGACGACTTCAAGATGTAAGGCCTTAGTGGACATACACACAAAAAGGCAAATATAACCTTTGTATGATTTGTTGCCACGGCCCTTGGACACTCTAATATGAATGGGTCCAGCAAAATCTACACCGCTGTGCAGAAATGGTCTAGTCGGAGTCACTCGACTAGATGGTAATTGACCCATAAGTTGAGCTTGTGTGGTTGCACGATTCCGTACACAACGCACACACTTATATATAACATAGATGGCGCCAGTAATATATAACATAGATGGCGCCACCTACACGTAAATATTGGCTCCGTAGTAATCTTTGATTTAAAATTAAACAATTCAATAATTCTATACAAACTAAGTGTTATTATGTGTGGTACAGTTTAATAGTTTACCACAAGTGTTTGTGTGACGATCGAAATCATACTGTCTGTTCTACAACACTTTTTGATTCAAGACTGTGTATAACTGTTATTGTGTTAATGTGTGGACCAATTGAGGAACAATCGGCATATAAAGGACAACGTGTGAGTGCTTGACTTTTTATAATCCCGGATTACAAAAATAGCAACAGTTCATGGTCAAAAAGCTGTAAATTGTGCATGGATGTCGTTATGTTTTGAAACCCGTCGATAACGTATCATTCCATTACACACAGCTGACCAATCAGCTGACTAGAAAGCTAGCAAAAGTGACTCCATCTGGACAAGATAAGCGGCACATCTAATTCAGTACCACCTATAGAAGAGTAGTGGAATCACTTACGGAGAACAGCAATATCAAGGAACGAAAATCTATGAATTACTCTCTAGTTCTACGAGTATTACATAGAGGGCAGCAGTATACACAGTTCAATTAAATATAAATAGATGGCAGCACAGTACAATAGTTAATTTGTTCGACAATAGATGAATATGGAATGAATATGGCACTACACGAATATGGAATAGTAACAAATACATACATAAAGTAGATAATATCTAAAATAAAAAAAAATTGCGTTAAAAATGAACTGCTCGGTGTGCAATAAGAGAACAAACGTATGTGAGAGGATTTCTTGTTGCTCCTGTAAGAAAAGATTTCACCCTATATGTCTTGATATCCCGACAGAAGAATATAAAAGGACTGCTCATAATTATGACAGATCGTGGATATGTCCTGACTGTAAATTCAATTGGGGCCCAATTCAGGAAACAAATGTTTACATAATCAATCCTTACCACCGCCTATTACAACCTTATGTGAGACACCAAATACTTCTAGAAATGTTACTATACGACGGCGCCATGGATATAGAGTGAATATTCCTGTTCAAAATAGTTTTTCGTCTCTATCATCTGACGAAGAAGAAAGTGATGATGAACATTATGGAGATACACTAGACCCGGAAAATGACATTAATAGGAGCTGTCCAGATATCGGCTCCAACCTACACGAGATAAATCAAGAAATGGAGAGTACTATATTGGATCTTCAATCAAAATTGGCAGGAGCAGACCTGGAAATCGAGAGACTATTGTCAGAAACTTACAACCTTCGTAAAACTATAGAGGAAAAAGATAAAATAATACTCAGCTTGAAATCCTTATGTACGTCACCTGCTCAAACTCTACCTTCTACTTGCAAGAAAAAGAAACAGTCAAAATCATTATTCATCAAAAATAAAAAAGTGGATTTAAGAAAGAACGACAAGAACATCGCATACTGCGATAAAACATGTCAAACTGATTACCAACAAGAAACTCACGTGTCTTTAAACAGGGAAAAAGAATACATAGAGAAAGAGATACTTTTATATTATGACGAAGAGACAAATTTTGAACATTTATACGGAAAAATGTATTGCAATACATACATTCCAGGAATAAAAACGAATCAAGCAGCTCTAGCTCCACTAAATTATGTATAATCAGCAGCAGCACAGGAAAGATGATACGTGACATTGCGGAAGAGTTTCTGGAAGCAGGACACATTATTCACTATAAATTTAATGGTGGAGGACTGAAAGAGTTTTTGGGAAGTATTGAGATGAAACTGAAAGGATATACGAAAAATGATCACTGTATCATAATTATAGGTGATAGAGACTTTAAGAGTACTTGTGAATTGACTGAACTAATAACATACATTAGACAAAAATTAATATTGGTGCAACACACTAATATTATTTTATGTGCACCTACATACAGATATGCATCCAATGCAAATATATACAATGCTCGAGTAGAAATATTTAATAATCTTTTGAATCTTGATAATTTAACTTGTAACTATGCATATTTGGTTGATTCTAATAGGTTCTTGAAGTGTTCATACTCTATGTTCCACGAAAATGGTGGTTATATTAATAGGAATGGCATAAAGACTATTTTTGAGGACATATCTAGAATTATAAAACGAATTGGAAGTGCGGACAAACATTTAAATGAAAACAATTTTTTTCAAATTGTTCGCAGGAACCGACAAAAGATCTGACGATTGCTTCTATTGAATGTTCGTACGATGTTGAGACGTTAGTTAAGCCACATCATCTAAATATTTTCTGTCAAAATGTGTGTGGTATAAATACCAAGAAAGATCAATTGGAAATGTACTTAGAATTGCTATCTGATAAGCAAGACTTCGTTTGTATAGTTGAACACTTTTTGAATGCAAAATCGTTGTCCGTACTACAATTTCAAAACTATAGGTTAGATTGTTACTTTGCTAGAGCTAATAAAGTAAGAGGAGGCTCTCTCATTTTGAGCAGAAATACTAGGAATGTGGAGGTTTTGTCTCACTGTCGATCACTGAGTGAGAATGAGTGTTTTGAAATTTGTGGCATAAAAGATTTAGCCACAAATATATGTATATTTTGTATCTATCAAAATGGCACACAGTACAGTAAATTTATTAATAAGCTTGAATTATTAATGCAGCATTTTTTTGATAAAAAATGTGTTATTTGCGGGGACTTTAACATAAACATGAGTGCAAATAATATTAAGACCACAAGACCACAAGATCACAAGACTGAATTTGTTAACCTTTTAAAATGTTACAACTTTAGACATCTTGTGAATACTACCACTTTTATTCGAAATGAAGTAAATTCTTGCATTGATAATATTCTCACAAACATACAGGAGGATAGTTTAAAGAAGGTAATGGTTGATCATAATGGTCTTTTAGATGGACATGCGGGAATCTTGACTAAATTGGTAGAGGATAAGTTTTGCCAACCAAGGCATAGGGAACCAGTAGTTTATGTAGAAAAAAGGGCTATCAATAAAACATCTAAAGGGAAATTTGCAGACTTAGCTCTCACAACCAACTGGTATAACTTAGGAGTAAATGGTTTTATCTCTAGATTTTATAGAATTTTCAAAGACTGCTTCAAGATTAGTCGCAGGAAAATTATTCTTAGAAGAAACAAGAAATTAAATTGGGTGACCAAAGGCACCAGGGTGTCTAGCTTAATGAAGCGTGTATTGGGTTCTTTAAATATTAACCACAACGATGAATCACTTTTCACATACAGACGTAATTATTATAGAATATACCGTAGAGTCATACGAAAGGCAAAATCACTATCTGTTCAACATGAGATAATGGGTTCTAGAAACTCGGTAAAGGCTGTCTGGCAGGTTGTCAACAAACGTAGAAATAAAAACGACATAACTAATAGGGACAAAATTGTGCTTAAAGTGGGACAAAATCTAATTACTAACCCTCAAGATATAGCAGAAATTTTTTGCAATAATTTCAGTCAGCATATAGTACACGACAAGGTAGAGCCTGAAATGGCGTTGGATCTGTTAAAGAGCAACACAAACCGGGAAATCGATGAAATGAGAATGACGCACACGAACTCAGCTGAGATTAGAAAGTTAGTAGAGAAGATAGCCAATAAGAAATCTTGTGGTGTTGACGAGATACCCATAAGTCTAATTAAAGAGTACATTTTAATTCTAGCAGCACCTTTAGCTTATTTCTACAATTTATGTATGGATAGTGCTATTTTTCCAGATCAGCTTAAGATTGCTAAAGTAGTACCTGTGCATAAAAAAGGAAAGAAAGCTGATTCAAAAAACTACAGACCGATTTCCCTACTCTCGGTTCTTTCGAAAATATTCGAAAAAAATATGAAATCAAGGCTGGTAGATCACCTCAGTTCTAGAAACATAATTAACAGTCGTCAATTTGGATATCGGCAGGGAATCAGTACTAGTGAGGCTATGAACACATTGGTGGAGGATCTACTGCGGGAGTTAAACTTTAAAAAAAGGGTAGCGGGTCTCTTCTTGGACTTAAGTTCGGCATTTGACACGGTTGATCATGACATATTGTTAGCAAAACTTGAGCATTATGGCATTAGGAACCAGGCCCACAATCTTTTCAGATCTTACTTGTCAAACAGGAGGCAGTTTGTGGAGATCAAAAGCGTAGTTGATGACACAACTGAGAAGAGCATTAGATCTAAGTTTGTCAAGATTTTGCAGGGAGTGTCGCAGGGATCTATATTAGGGCCTATTCTATTTATTATCTTCATAAATGATCTTATTTCTTATATGTCTATGGGGAGATGATGTTTGTCCTACCAATGTTCCCATATGAAGTGGTAGGTATGGTAATGAGTGAAGGCTTTATGCGAAATGAATAGTATTATTTAGATGACGGAAGAATTTTAATGAAGCAGGAAAGTTATATACAATAGTAATTACAAAGCATAAGCAACAATAGCGACACAAATATCGGAAGCTATAAGCGCGCACAGACGTGGGTTCATTAGCGAAGCGAGTAGCAGACTGATATGCGCAGGCGCTGCGCGCGTCTAGCTCGCTGGGCCGGTCGGCTGCAGGCCAACGCGGGGTGAGACAAGCGAGCGGGCGCAGATTAGCGGGTGTGTCCCAAGATGAAGCGTCGGAGCGTTTTGAAGGTGGCGATATTATTTGATGTGACGCCACATATTCCCCCTGGCCAGACCGTTGCTACGGTCGATAAAAATCGGGAAATCTGACTCTTCGACCGCTCCGAGTCGTCTTTTCTGCGTTGGTCGCCGGAACAGGAAATGGTGTTGGGGGAATTTCGGGCTCTGGAGTTCTGGTCGCTGGAACTGTAGTGTATGGAATTGTGGGTTCTACGATTCTGGTTTCTCTCATCATGTACGCTGGTTTCAGCCTGTCAACAGAGACGTTATTTGGTTTGCCTCTGACGTCTATCGTGAAGAACTTAGGCTGTCTTTTTATAACTTTATATGGGCCTTCGTATGGCTGTTCAAGTGAAGCTCGAACGTAGTCTCGGCGGAGAAAGACATGTGATGATGAGTGTAGATCTCGTGGAATGTAGAAAGGTGCAGATTGACTGGTATGCCACGAAGTTTCTCTCGGCGCGAGTTTGGCCATGTGGGAGCGAAGGCGGGTCGCGTACTCAGAGATGTCGGCCGTGCTGTAGTCGTCTTTAGGAGAGATGAATTGGCCGGGGAGAGAGAGAGTTTGACCGTATACCAGCTCAGCAGAGGTAGACTGTAGATCTTCTTTCCAAGAATTTCGCATCCCCAGAAGGACGAGAGGTAAGGCTTCAGTCCAGGGCGTCGACGTGTGGCACATGATGGCGGCCTTCAGTTGGCGATGGAGACGCTCGACGATACCGTTCGCAGCAGGGTGATAGGCGGTTGTGCGGAAGTGGCGCGCACCAACCAGCTGGGTGAGAGCCTTGAACAGGTGACTCTCAAATTGCCGACCACGGTCTGTGGTCACTCGTGCGGGACAGCCAAAGCGGGCTATCCATCCAGACACCAGAGCTGCTGCGCAGGTCTCAGCAGTGATGTCCATCATGGGGTATGCCTCAGGCCACCGCGTGAAACGGTCGATGACGGTAAGGCAGTACCTGTAACCACAAGACAGAGTTAGGGGCCCTACTATGTCGAGGTGTATGTGAGAGAACCTCGAGGAAGGAGTAAGGAAAGGGGAGAGGGGGGTAATGGTGTGTCGAGTAACTTTACTTTTTTGGCATGGCAAACATTGCCTAGTCCACTCTCTACAGTCCTTTTGTATCCCTGGCCATACGAATCTGTGTGAGACCAGCCGCGCTGTAGCAGTACATCCAGGGTGGTGAAGATTGTGAAGTGCGTCGAAGGCTTGTTTCCTGAACTGTGGTGTGACGTATGGACGGGGCGGTTGCACAGAAGTATCGCAGTAGAGAGGTAAGTTACCATTAGGTGTGTGCAACTTTTCTAGTTTTAAAGCGGAGCCGTGAAGAAGCAGGTCTTGCAGTTCTGGATCTTTGTCCTGAGCTCGTGCAAGATCATCAAAATCAACAGACGATGAAATTTCCTCGATTCTAGAGAGTGCGTCAGCAACCACATTGTCCTTACCAGGTATGTATCTTACATCTGTTGTAAATTGACCAATGAAATCAAGATGCCTGATCTGCCGTGGAGTACAGCTATCTTTACTCTTGGAGAAGGCGAAAGTGAGTGGCTTGTGGTCAGTAAAAATTGTAAAAATCCTTGCCTCGACCATATGCCTGAAGTATTTTATAGCTTCATAGACAGCAAGTAGTTCCCTGTCGTAGGGGATGTATTTAGTCTGCGCCTTGTTGAGTTTGTGAGAGTAAAAAGCTAAAGGTTCCCAGTCGTCACCTTTTCGTTGCTGTAGAACAGCGCCAAGGGCCGTGTCTGATGCGTCAGTCACTATTGCAAGCTCAGCAGCTGGATCTGGATGCGCGAGAAGTGTTGCCCGTGATAGTGATTCCTTACAGTCTTCAAATGCTTGGAGTAAATGCGGAACCATATCTACCGGATGAGATCCTTTTATGTTGGAGCCGCTGAAGACGTCATTAAGCGGAGCTTGAAGTTGAGCTGCATTTGGCACGAAGCGACGGTAAAAATTGACCATACCCAGGAAACGGCGTAGCTCCTTTACCGTTTTAGGCACCGGGTAGTCCCTGATGGCGTCGACTTTAGATTCGAGTGGTTTAGTACCTGCGGCTGATACGCTAAATCCCAGGAACGTCACCTCTGGTTGACCAAGTACACACTTGGCTGTATTTACCACGATGCCGTACTGTTGTAGCCGCTCGAAAAGTTGACGTAGGTGCGCCTTGTGTTGCTGCTCTGATGCTGAGAACACTAATATGTCATCAATATACCCGTAGCAGAAATCGAGTCCCAGTAAGACTTCATCGATGAATCTCTGGAATGTTTGGGCTGCATTGCGTAACCCAAACGTCATGAACGGAAATTCATATAACCCAAACGGTGACGTGATGGCGGTTTTGGCAATGTCCTCGGGATTTACCGCAATCTGATTATAGGCCTTCACGAGATCGATTGTAGTAAAGATGGAGCATCCTGAGAGTTGGTATGAGAAGTCATGAATGTGACGGATGGGATATCTGTCAGGTACAGTTCTGTAGTTGAGACCTCTGTAGTCTCCACATGGCCTCCAACTGTCGTCCTTTTTTCTTACCATGTGGAGAGGTGAAGACCACGCACTTTCTGATCGCCTAGCAGTGCCGTTGGCCAGCATGTCTTCGAACTCTTTTTTAGCTGCCTGCATCCGTAATGGGTCGAGTCTTCTTGGTTTACTGGCAACTGGAGGTCCTGACGTCGTTCTTATATGATGGAGAGTGCTATGCTTATATGGTAAGTGCATACCTGGGGGACGAGTAATCTCTGGAAACTCTCGCAGTATCTCATGGTATTCAGACTCTCCGGTGACGGACTTGACAGACGCGAAATCCTCAGCGGCGGGGCAGCTAACAGCGTTGACGGAGAGAGAAGTGACATTGTCAATTAGGCGCTGATGTCTGCAGTCGACGAGTAGATTGTAGTGGCTGAGGAAGTCAACTCCAATAATGGGTCGCGATACATCTGCAATAGTGAAATCCCATGGAAAGTTTCTTCTAAGTCCCAGAGTAAGATGAAGTTTGATTGGTCCGTAGGTATGTATAACTGTGTTATTTGCAGCTACTAGGTCGTATTTAGATTTGGCGCAGGGCCTCTTGACAGCTGATCGGGGAAAAACACACAAGTCGGAACCAGTATCCACAAGGAACTGCATTTTTGATATCCGATCCGATATGAAGAGACGGCCTGATGATGTAGGGCAGTCATGGGCCGCTACTTGCGACCGCCCTGGAAGTTTTCCGACTTCCTAAAGGTGCAGGGCTGTTTGCACTTTTGGGCCTTTTCTCCAAAAGTGTAGTGGTAAAAGCAGTGGGGGTGGTCGGGTGGTGGCTGTTTATAGCTCCTTGAGCGAGATCTTGAGCCTGAGCGTGCGTGTGAGCGTGAGTGTGAACGTCCTCTTTCTTGGTCTAGTCTGGTTGTAAGTAGTGCTACTTGCCTTGTCAATTCGCTTATCTGCATGGCCATGTCGTTGCTAGCTGGCGGGGCGATAGAGGCAGAGGTGCTGGCCGCGGCGACCTGAGGAGTCATTGGAGCGATGTCGTAAACTTTGTCCGCAAGCTCGGCAAGTTTGTCAACCGTCATGTCTGAAATCTGAGAAGCAATCACAGTTTGAATATTTAGCGGGAGTCGGCTCGCCCACAGCGATTTAATAAAATCTGAGGCTCCTGAAGATCCGGCTAAATCTTGTAGATGCCGTAGAAACTGCGACGGTTTCCTGTCTCCCAGTTGCTCATTGTTCAGCAGTTGTTGAATTTTTTTCTGTTGCGATGCTGAAAGTCTATTTATAAGTTCCGTTTTAAGCTTAAGGTACTTGTCTGACAGCGGTGGGTTTGTAATTATATCTTTTACTTCTCGTGCGTATTGAGGTTCTAACTGTGCGGCAACAAAATAAAACTTTGTCGAATCACTCGTTATTTTAGACAAAATAAATTGGCCTTCAATCTGTGAGAACCATAAAGCGGGTTCTTCGACCAAAAATTGGGGTACCCGTACGCCAACTCGCAAGACCTCAGCGGGGCTTGGATCTGTACTCCCTTTGTCTCCAGTATCCTCATCTGAGCCCACCATGATAAAAATAAAATATCGCTCACCGCTTGACTTGGACCACACACCAAAATCCTTTGTGTTGTTGTATGTTCTCGAACGAACGTTGGAATGTTGCGTCAGCCAGATATTCTTCTTACTCACAGTATGCGTAGGTCCAATTCACCGAATAAACGGCTTGTCGGGGTCACCAGATATGGGGAGATGATGTTTGTCCTACCAATGTTCCCATATGAAGTGGTAGGTATGGTAATGAGTGAAGGCTTTATGCGAAATGAATAGTATTATTTAGATGACGGAAGAATTTTAATGAAGCAGGAAAGTTATATACAATAGTAATTACAAAGCATAAGCAACAATAGCGACACAAATATCGGAAGCTATAAGCGCGCACAGACGTGGGTTCGTTAGCGAAGCGAGTAGCAGACTGATATGCGCAGGCGCTGCGCGCGTCTAGCTCGCTGGGCCGGTCGGCTGCAGGCCAACGCGGGGTGAGACAGGCGAGCGGGCGCAGATTAGCGGGTGTGTCCCAAGATGAAGCGTCGGAGCGTTTTGAAGGTGGCGATATTATTTGATGTGACGCCACATGTCGAACGTTGAACATGGTCTCCGGCTCGTGCTCTTTGCGTATGACACTAATGCCATTATTTCTGGATCGAATTTGTCTGAGCTTAGTTATAGAGTTGATTGTGCTACAGTTAAATTTAAGAATTGGTTTAATGCTAATAACTTGACTCTGAATGTACACAAAACAAGCCTTATCCTATTTAGAACCACTACTAGAGTAAATGATAGTATAAATGTGTCAATAGGGGGCCAGCAAATTTCGTCGGTCATGACCACCAAATTTTTAGGTGTCACCATAGTTGCCGACTTAAATTGGAAGGCAGAGCTAGAGTCAGTTACGGATTCCATCGGTTCTGCATGTTACGCCTTATCAAGTTTAAGAGATGAACTTACTACCGATCAACTGAAAATGGTCTATTATGCTTTGGTAGAGTCCAAACTATGATACAGTATAGCGCTGTGGGGGGGCAGTTATCAGCAAAATCTCAAGAAGGCCTTCGTTGCGCAGAAGAGAGCTATACGTATTATCGAGCGTATTCCGCCTTGGGAATCATGTATGCCAAGTTTTAAGAAACTCAACATTTTGACGGTACCGAGCCTATATATTTTGGTAGTGCTTACCAGACTTGTAAAAAAACAAAATGGTGAAACAGATAAACAGAGGATTATAAGAGTAGGAACTAGAAGGAAAGACCTTACTTTTGATATAGTTCCTAAGTTAGATATAGTTTCACATTGTGCTTATTATCAAGCAATTAATTTTTTTAACAAGTTGCCTACTGAGTTAAAAACAATTCAATCTATTGACGTATTTAAAGTAAGATTAAAACAGATTTTGTTAGAAAAGTGCTGCTACTCTCTAGATGAATTTTGAAGGTGACATAACTAGTTTGATTTTGTTGTATTGTTATTGACATTTGAATTTATGAATTGACTTGTAAGGATTATTATTTGAAATGATTGTTGGATTTTATTTTATCTCTCGTTATACGACTTATTTCTTGTTATATGACTATTTAATTTTTGTATAATTTGGATTTGTTTGCATGCAATAATGTGACAGTGATTTAAACTTATTTCGAACACAATGTATTTTTTTTACGAATAAACGATAAAAATAAAAAAAAAACTTATGGACTTGAGCTTTGACTAGATTTTTTTCAGAAATGATCCAATACTTACTACGTAAGTAGTTAAGCATCAGTGTTGGACCACCATGTAACGTCGCCTTGTGAGCTTGATCAATCACTAAATTAGTGAAAAAACCTTTGTGTGCAAGGATTATAGGGTGTTTGACGTCTGCAGGGACATTTGAGTTTTCAATTCTTCCGCCCACCCTCAAAATGCCCTTCTCATCAAGGAACGGACACAACGACTTTAATCGCGCTTTTTCTTGGTCAAGTCCGTTTTGAGCATGCTTTATACAAACTTCATGAGCCTCATCGAGTTCTTCGGCAGTCAGGTAAGGTGTAAATTTTTTATTGTTTAATTTATTTTCGTTTAATTTCAGGAATCTGCGGCAGAAAGCAATAACACTAGTCGGCCGGTTGAGTGAGGAGAACTTCGTCCATAATGAATCCTCTGGAATTTCGTGCTTTGTGAAATGTGAATCTTGCTCAACCAAGATGGTCCATTCATCCATAATTCACATTGTGACAAATCTGATGGTGACATGCCTCTCGAGGCGATGTCAGCTGGATTGTCTGCGGATTGCACGTGTGCCCACTGCAAATTATCCATGTGTGTGAGGATATCAGACGTGCGATTTGCAACGAATGTGACCCATCGCGAAGGATGACTACTAAGCCAGTTCAGCACAGTGGTCGAGTCTGACCATCCACGTATGTTGGCTTTCTCAATCTTTAGTACCCCTGCGGTTTCACACAGTAACTTGGCTAGCAATACAGCTCCCATTAGTTCAAGTCGCGGTATGGACACTTGTAGCACTGGGGCTACTTTAGTCTTAGCAGTAACAATGTTGACATGCACGTTTCCGTCTACATCTATTGTTCGCAAGTAAACTGCAGCTGCGTATGCCAAATTCGACGCGTCGCAGAATCCGTGAAGTTCCTTGCGTTGATCGCTTTTATTTACTTCCAACCATCTTGGTACACTAAACAGGTGTACACTGGAGAGATTATCACAATAAGTCTGCCATTCCAGGAGCAGTTCGGGTGGTAGTTTGTCGTCCCAATCGATTCCAGCCAACCAAAGTTTTTGAATAATTACCTTGGCTGTGATCACATATGGCGCAAGCCATCCTAGTGGATCGAAGAGACGAGCTATCTCTGATATCACCTTTCTCTTGGTGATGGTCTCATGTCTATCAGGGAGTGTCGCACGGTACTTGAAAGAATCCGTTTCCTTGTCCCAGAAAAGACCCAACACCTTGATCACGTCATCCTGTTTTATGTTCACCTTTCCTTCCTGGGTTTCCCTCTCGCCTTGAATCTCTCTTTCGAGTTCCTTATTGTTTGTTATCCACATTTGTAGTTGAAAACCTCCCTTGACATGAATTTCCATCATTTCCTTGTGGATTTTTCTTCCTTCCTCCACTGTCTCACATCCCGTCATCAGATCGTCTACGTAATAATCATTTTTAGGGTTCCGTACCCGAAGGGTTTCAAACGGGACCCTATTACTAAGACTTCGCTGTCCGTCCGTCCGTCCGTCTGTCACCAGGCTGTATCTCAAGAACCTAGCTAGCTAAAGAGTTGAAATTTTCACAGATTATGTATTTCTGTTGCCGCTATAACAACAAATACTAAAAAACAGGATAAAATAAATATTTAAGGGGGCTCCCATACAACAATACCACATACAAACTTATGGATGCACCTGGTTACGTACATGGAGTGTGAAAGTAACCGCACCAATAACTTTGTAAACAATATGTTGCTGTGTAAAATCCAAACTATTCACTCCACACCATCGCTTCCATTGAACGGTGGTACGGAACCCTTCGTGCGCGATTTAGACTCGCACTTGACCGGTTTTTTATTTTTTCAGACACCATAGGATATTCTGCACCTTCGTCAATGGCCAGTTGCTGGAGGGATTTCACCGCTAGGTAAGGAGCTGGTGCTGTCCCGAAGGTAACACGTAACAGCCTGTAATCTTCTATTTCAGATTCTGGATTATCACGCCACACTATGGGTTTGTCGACTATGACTTGTCGATACATTTTTACAATATCTGCGCTCAAGCATATGGGGTGCATTCGCCATCTCATTATTATGTGGCGCAGATCTTGTTGCAGTGTAGGACCGACCATCAACGTGTCATTGAGAGACACTCCGTTGGATCCTGGATCTGATGCATTGAACACAACTCTGACCTTGGTAGTGGACTTGTCCTCGCGTATCACTGCGTGGTGAGGTAAGTAAACAGCTTCAGATCGTTTAGGATCATCTGCGTTCTGTATTCTTTCCATATGGCCAAGGTTACCTCGACCTTCATGAATGACTTTAGCATACCGTATTTTGATCTCAGGGTTCTTCTTGAAACGCTTCTCAAGAAGTTGAAATCTGCTAACCGCAATGTCTCTCGAATGACCGTCTTTATATTTGGGGTCTTCCTCGCGAAATGGAAGCCGCACAATATATCGACCATCATCATCGCGGCGTGTGGTTTCCTTGTAAAAATCCTCACAGCGCTGTTCTTCGTCAGTGAGCATTTTAGGTTGTGGTTCGCTACCGACGGACTCGAGCTCCCAGAACTTTTTGAGCATTGCGTCGTTCATTCCTGCATGCATGCTCACAACAACGTTATGATGACAAGATTGTGATTGTGTGGATTATTGGTCGTTAGGGGACCAGATAATATCCAACCCAGAGCTGTGTTTTGAGCTGTAGGTGATCCGCTACCACCAGTTATCAGCCCATCTCTTATGATTCGACCATAGACATCGGCACCAAGCAAGATGTCAATTTTGTTTGGTGTGTGAAACTCTGGATCGGCCAGTGTGATGTGTGCCAATTCTGGCCAGCTGTGGTAAGTCACTCTCTCGGCTGGGAGAAGACTCGTTATGGTGGTCAGAACCTGTGCACGTACTTCGACCATGAATAATGGATCATGGCGAGACTCTACTTTTATCGCCACAACCCTTTTTGAAGCCAGTGGGCTTCTGTCTCCACCTAGATCAGAAATGACAGTCTTGGTTGATATTCTTTTCAATCCAAGAAGTTGCGCTGCTGACTCAGTGACGAGCGACGCTTGAGAACCTTGATCAAGCAAGGCTCTCAACTGGTGAGTGTAACCTTTGTTGGCTTGCACTTTAACTATGGCCGTCGCCAAGAGTATTTGTGATGGATACTGTTCTTTGGTGAAATGTGATGTGACGTTGTTACTCGATTGATTGTTGTTCAATGAAGTCTTCACATCAGACACCGATGAGATTAATTGTTGTTCCAAATTAGGCCCAGCCGTTGGCTCTGAAGCAGGCTTCGGATGAAGTAACGAGTGATGCTTATTTCGGCAAATTCGACATTTTGCCGTGATACGACAAAAATTCGCTGAATGGTTTTTACCCAAGCAGTTAAAACAGAGACCTTTTTGTTGGACAAAATTACGTCGCGTGTCCGCACCTTCTGCAGCAAACTTTTTGCACGTTCCGATTTTGTGATCGTGTTTGTGGCAGAATGTACAGACTGGGTCGTTGGAGCTTCCAGACACCGCATGCATCACTTTAGGTTTATTAACCGTCTTAGCACCGTCTAAAAACTCCAACGGTCGGAATCTCGACTCCAAGAAGGTCTTCATAGAGTCGTACGTCGGTAGTTCATCGGAAGAACTAATATGTTCCTCCCAATGTTTTCGTGATTCAGAGTCCAGTTTCGACCGAATTATGTAAATAACTATGGTGTCCCATGAACTGACGTTTACCCTAAATTCTTTAATCCATTCATCGTGTCAGTGGTGGCATCTAGCAATTCTTTGATGCCTTTGCTTGACTCCACTGACAAGATTGGCATGTTCATGAACCGTTTTAACAAACAGTTTGAAATATATTTTTTGTTATCATACCGATGACTAAGGGTGGCCCAGGCTTGTCCGTAGTTTAGAGCCGTTGTGGGAACATGTCTCAATAATTGCTCCGCCTCCCCCTTGAGGAGCCCTTTGAGGTAGTGCATTTTTTTCACGTTGTCCAAAGATGCGTTGTTGTGGACAAGGGACATGTACAAGCCATACTTTCCTCCTAGTCTTTCATGAACTCTGAGTAGGACCATACTTTCCTTTCAAGACTTTCCTCATAGTCTTTCATGAACTCTGAGTAGGACCTATAGAGGTCCGCGTTTTGTTTCAGGCGATTTTCACACGCATAAAATCTTCGTAAAGCTATAGATCGCATGTCTATAAAGTCAGGCGATTCAAGTTTTAGGGGCATTTCGACAACATACCTCCCCTGCTCAGTACGTGAATGGCTGTTAGAAAACAACTCTTCACAAAAGTCTTCCTCAGGGGATGACTTAAACTCGCCAGGGACATCTTCCAACTCCCAAAGTCGCTGGACTGCAGCGTTCAAACCCTGGTCAGAGATAGCCAAAAGGGCATTTAGTCTTGTAGAGGCTTCACACGGCACTGAACCCAGCAACACCCACCCAAAAATTGTGTTAAGGGCCATGGGCGAGGTGGTGGTCGCCGGGATAGAACCAGGTTGGAGAATAGTAGGCCAGAGTTCAGCTCCCAGGAGCATATCGATGCAACTGGGTACATGGTGAGTAGGGTCTGCAAATGAGATACCCTTAAACATCGTCCATCGACGGTTGTCAAGTTCTGACGAGAGCATGTCGGTGCATATTTTAGGCATCACAATGGCCTCACATGCCATACTTGTATGCGAGTCACCCCGTGGGCGTAATGTGCAGTGAACTTTACCGAGATCGGTACAAACTTCTCTGTTGGTTAAGCCATAGATCGGCACTCCACTTTGAGACCTTTTCAGACCCAACCGTCTGGCACACGTCTCGGTCATAAAGTTGGCCTGACTGCCAGAGTCTAATAAAAGACGTACGGGTTGATAATTTCCCCAGTTATCTAACACTTCTACCAAAGCGGTCGAAAGCAAAACCGTCTTGCCACAGATAACCGTGTTGGTCAAGACATGAACAGCATTTTCAGAGGGGGACTCACCTTGCGATGATGACAACGCTTTATTGGTAGTGTCAGGGGATGTCTTAGGAGACTCAAAGTGCAATAGAGTATGGTGGCGGCGACCACAGTTATTACAGCTGTTTTTAGACCGGCACGCATGAGTAGTATGATTGGTGCGTAAACAATTAACACACCACCGCCTGGCCTTGACAACTTTGAACCGCTTTTGGGTCGATAAAGATTGAAAGCCCGGGCACTGGGTTATAAAATGACCCTTTGCGCAATACACACACTCGTGGTCCATACTGGCAATGAGTGTAGTGCGGTGAACCTCTCTGTCAGGTCTACCAGAAACAGGAGAATTTTGACGTTTCGGTGTAATGGTTTTCACCAAAGCGGTTGGTGATGGTTCAATACTTGTGGATGACCTTTCCCACGCTTGACAATATTTAATGACGTATGTCTTGAGCGTGTCAAAAGAAGGAATGTCCGATGACGCCATAGACAGCTCAAATTCCTTTCTTGTGGAGGGATGTAATTTTGTTAAGAGTGTGTGGAATAGTAAGAAATCCCATTGGTCCACAGGAAGGTCTAGATTTTTTAGTATTGCTAGATTTTCATTTACTATGTCCAGTAATTGTCGCAATTTAGTTGCAGTGTTAGCCCCCAACTTCGCTTTCAGAATAGCTTCCCACGATATAAACGCAAGATGTCGCTTATTTTCGAACCGATTACGCAAGGCCTTATAAGCTTCATCATAATTCGCGTCGGATAAAGGAAAGACTTTGACAACATCTAATGCGGACCCTTGCAACGACGACACCAAGTAACTTAATTTTTCGACATTCGATAATGACTCATTGTTGTTAATCAATGTTTCAAACAAGTCCTTAAAGGGCAGCCAATTTTTGAAGGTGCCATCAAATGTCTTAAGCGCGATCCGCGGTAGTTTGACCTGGGGCCGACTGTGCAAAGTGCACCCTTCTGATCGATCAGTCTGAGGCATAGTGTTATGCCCGCTTGACATTTTTTTAGGGACACCAAAGACTGAATATTTTATCTAAAAAATGTCGGAATATGTCTCATCGAACGAGTGACGAATTTCGTCTTCTTCGTTAAACGCATCCTGTTCATCTTCCTCAGGTATGTACGTCAGTATTTTTTCGTGCACCTCGGTGAAGGTGTTATACATTTCTTCTATCCTATCGCACCAAGTTGCAAAACGGCTTTTACACGAACTGTCTTCCATACAACGTTTCGCACATAAGTACGCATCATTAAGACGCTTAATAACGACTCGACGGCGAACTCTTAAAGTTGCATCCATGATTACAATAATATGTATTGATGTAAAAATAAATTAGGCGATAATCACCGTAATTAGAGTTTCTCCCAACGTAAAGAATCGTCAGAATAATAAAGTTAAACCGTCCAGTAGTATGTATTGTTGAGTGTTATAAATGAAACCACTAAGTGAGTATATATCACTACATTGAAATAGAACCTTTGCAATAAATTCTCAGGTATTGTGAATTACTGAAATGCAGTATTCTTTATAAATATGTAGATTAGGCATCTAGGTGGGTAAGCAAACAAAGTAATCCCGACGATAGCGAGCGGCCAGTGGCTAATGACCAGTAGTTATGTAATGGATGGAATGCGGTTTTTATGTGGTTGTAATTGAATTGCACTAATTTAGATTTAGAATTATTTATAAGTTTTATATACCAAAGGAATAAGTTCGAATTTAAATATCCGGCTCGATTAGGACCAAATATTTGGGATGGACCGATAAGAATATGAAAAATTAAGGTAAATTTCGAAGGACCAATATTATAATAAAAATAAATATACCACGGTTATGTATATCACAATAATGCAACACAAAGTATGTACTCACCTGTGGCTTTTGATTGCAATACAACCTCCAACGCACTCCAGCATCCGACCACGCCGCGATCCACTTAAATTCCGTCAATTCACCAGAAATATTATTGTTTTTGATTATATTATCTTTTACACAGGGATATAACACCACACAGCATACAATTATATCGATTTCGACTATATTAGTCTAGAGTTTATAGTTTTTGGGTTTATTCGTATTGATATGCGATACGAACACCATGAAGCTCGATAGGCGACTATCATCTCCCTCGCTCATTTCTTCCGCGTTGGAGGATCCGTGGCGCCACCTCTTGGGCTAGATACATAGCTAAGCGAAGCACCATAGGAAACACTATAACCGTGGTTTTAATATATATATATATATATATATATATATATATATATATACATATATATAATAATTTAGGAATACTAAACACTTATAGTTGCGGAATCCATGTAAGTCCACAAAGATGTTCTCTTCACTGATGATATTTTTTACAATGTTGGATAATGGCTTATATTCTATAATACACTCGTTCAAAATAAGACAGTGCGCTGATGTTTGATCATCTATTTCCGAATCACATTCTATCTCTACCCGAACATCGATAGGGCCTGTTTTTAAGTTTTCGTTTTGGCGTCAGCAATCTATCACAAATAATGTAGCTTTTTCTTTAAACTCTATCAAACTCAACAATGGTTCACAACGATGTCCATAGTACGACTGTTGGAATCTAGCGTACTGCTCATATATTAATAAGTACTTATCTTCCGCAAACTTAATATTCAGACTTTTGTATGGAAAGTATGTAGAATTTAAAAATACTATTACATCGCGTAATTGACAATGATCGAATTGTGACATATCTTTGGTTGCTTTATTTTTTTCGATCAGTTTGCAGGCCTATAATTATAAATCTTGGTTTTTCCGTTTGTGAGGATTTTTTGATCGACCAAGTATTTTTCGTACTTCTCGGCAAAAGAGGATATTCATTAAGATCCCAATTTCTAAACGCTAAAATAATAGCTTTATCTTTTTCTAAAAATCTCAACAAGTTTAATCTCTCACGATCAGATACTTTTACATATGGTACTCCCCAAACTATTTTGTTGATGGTGAGGTCCTTTAAAACTTCATTAGTGGCTAATTTTATCGCGTTTAGATTTGTGTTACTACGCAGAAGTATCAATTCATGTTTACAGTTCATTATTATTTTGTTATAATCTTCTGCGAAGCCCAGAATTTTGTTTAGGGGAACACAGGCAGAAAAAGTACCGGTATGTTTTATTCCATCCCTGTCCCATCACCATATCCTAGACATTTTTGATTCATTTTCATACATAGAAAGGTAATATTTCATAGTCGTTGTGATCTTTATTTTATCAACCTCAACTCCGTTGAGCTCATATCTAATTTCTTGAAAAAGAAAAAGAAATAAGTTATCCACAAACTCAATGCTACCAACTCGTTCTCTTTTATCGCCAACTGGACGGTAGACCGTAACTGATCCTTATATGTATAATGTACTTGCTGAGGGTAGAATATATAAGTCTTGTTGGTTAATAGGGATGCGAATTTCGCCGTTTTCGTTACAACTATTAACATAAGGCTTATAAGAATGAATTTGATAGCTTTCGATGCTATTGTCAACGGTGAGAGATCCCGCAATATTTCGTTTATTTTTATAAGTTTTTTGTATTTGAGGAACTCTTTATTCTCCTTAGTCAGCTTTCTCATTTTAATCGTTGATTGCTTAAGCGCGGCACTTATTGAACCGACGTCTTTACTTTTGGGTAGTAATATTTTATTTATAAAATCTATAATTTTGTCCTCAAGTGCAAATATAACTGTATTTCTTCCTCTCTCAGATTTATAAACTTGTTACTGGAATCTAAAAGTCTTATATTGATTTCACTCAAAATGTTCTGGTTTACAGGAAAATAAATAATATTTTTCGGAATTTCTATAATCCTGTACCCTGATGGTATACCAGGCGCGAATTCATAAATAATGTGAGCTAGTTATCCGTTAATATATGATCCACTTATGATATCACATTCGATCCGAACGATGGTAGTAGGTAGAATGCTTACCGGAAAGGAAGACTCATGCAATATATTGGCTTTCAGAAGTTGATTTTTAAACCCCAACATCTTTGCCAGCGAACAAGGTTTCTTGAAATGAATATCTCTTGAACAGATAATCTTTGTTATCAAAGTGTTATTGTTACAAATCAAGTTAAAAGTACAACCTACTAACTTTGAATTTAAAAAGTCGTTGATATCTGCCAGTTCGTACGAACCTTCAGGTATTTCAATAACGTGATCGTCACCATAGTGGAACATGTTATTATTCTTATCTATATTAGGTATAGATTTGAAGGTATAAAATAAGACGAGACAGCATTCATATTCACCGTTTAGGTGCAAAGCAGGCGAATAATTTGTTGATAGGGCCGATTTACACCCAGTTACTGATAGTGTGAACGACATCGTTATAATGAGCTACTTTGCACACAAAGCGTCAATTTAAATGATGATTCCAAAAGAGTTTAAGAAACTTAATATACAAATGTCCGCAATTGATGAGTTATTTTTTTGATAATTTATAATTTATAATAATTATATGTTGATTTTGTTAAATAAATAATTAATTCTTGAGGTGGTTTTAGATCTCCATAACTGTCAAACTCGCAATTGAGGAGCTCCTGATTAAAAGCCGATAAAAGCACTTTAAGACTTTTTCTTCTTCTGCTAGTCATAGTATTTATACACACCATTCTGGTTATGACCAGAGCGATGAATGCGATAGCGCTAAATAATAAATAAAAAATAATAGCCAATAGCGCTAAAAACGTATTAAAAAGGGCTCTAAAAATGGCCAGCCGAAGCTAAACCCGATAAAAACATGTATTTAATCAATTTCCGTGCCAAATACCGATAAATCATATACAAATTGTTGAAGAATGTTTTCCGTTCGGATCAATTACCGACAAATGTATCTAGTTTTCTATTGTTTAGGAGAACATTCTTGTTTTATGGTGGCAACACATGGTGAATGGGAATCACTTAATTTGTGGTAGCAACACCTTGATTTGAAAGTGTCAAAATAAAAAAAAGTTGTTTGTTTTGCAAGTTGCAACCGGTCGAAATTTAAATGAAATATTATTCGAGAAAAATAATATTTCAAATGGTGAAACATGGATGTAGAAGAATGTAATGCTACTGTGGGCGAAATTAATATGGGCTCACGCAAAAGAACTAGACGTAAAAGGCGTCCTGCAGTTCTACGCGAGACAAGGTTCGTTTTGTTTGTCTACCTGCGATGTCTTATTATATTACTCACTCATCTATGATGGCTGATACCTTATCAGAGTAGGTAACATAACAACGTTGTCATTGTTAAGCCGGGGCTCCCCCGAATGATTTTTCGCAACATTACACAAACATTGGGGCGTGGCTCACACATTTGTGCATTGTGTGCACAATGTTTTTATTGTTTTACAGTGCACACATGCACAAATGTTTGAGCCATGCCCCAATGTTTGTGTAATGTTCCGAAAAAAACAGTCGCAGGAGACTCGGCTTTACCGTCATCCTGAATCTAACAGGATACTTACATTGAAAAATTGCATTTAAAAATATCTTTGTTTTTTTTTGTAGGTATGGTGCATCACTAAACTGCGAAGTATGTACAATGATTCTGTGATCCCAGACCTATGGGCTAAATAAACGATGTTCTGGGAAGTATTCACTTCAGATTTCAATCTTGGTTTTCGGTCACCTGCTTCCGATGCCTGTAGTACTTGCATGCTTTTAAGTAACAAAATTGCAGCGGAAACTGATCCAGATAAAAAGAAAATACTGATTATTGAGAAAAGAGTACATAAACTTCGAGCCCAGTACTTTTACAAGCTTGCCAGAATGGACGACCCAGATTCTTTAACATTTTGCTTCGATCTGTAACAGGTGCAATCTCTTCCACGAACTCCAATACAAGATGCGTTTTATGCTCGCCAAATCAGCTTTTACAACTTTTGTATAGTGCCGATGGATTTAAAAAAACCAAAGTTTTACCAATGGTCTGAAGAAGTTTCTGGTCGAGGTTCTATTGAAGTGGGTTCCGCTCTTCTACATTACCTTGATGAATTGGATCTGGCTGGTATATCTAAACTTAGATTATTCTGTGACGGCTGTGGAGGCCAGAACAAAAACTCCCATATTGTACATGCCTTACTATACTGGCTTGTCAATAAATCCCCTGAAAATGTAAAGGAGATTCAACTTACGTTTCCCGTTCGTGGCCATAGCTTTCTACCAGCAGACCGTGTGTTCGGTAGAATTGAAAAAGATAAAAGAAAGAGGCCAGTGATTGTTCACAAAGAAGAATATTACGAAATATACAGACGATATGGAGAAATAAAAAAACTAGGCCAAGACTGGGTAACTAAAGATATAAAATCTTTAGAAGAATGCTATAAGAAAGTTAAAAGTATGAGAGACGTGAAGAGAGTCGTATTAAAGAAAGATTGGTCACAAAAAAAACAGGCAGAAGGGTACGAAGAACAATGAAATATTTGATGAACACCTACAAAAACTTCAGAAACGAATCAGAAGAAGAGAGCAAGCCACTATGTCTGCTAAAAAGAGGCAAAAGTCATGCAACAGAACTTTTAAACAAAAGTAACTGTATTGAGTGCTGCAAAACAAACAAGATGTTGATAACCTGATGAAAAAACAATTCGGGGATGACTGGAGTACTGATGAAGAATTTAGGTGGTACAATAATTTATTAGAAAATCAAAGCCATCATGACCATGGAGATGATGAAGAAGAGATTATTTGCGATTGTAATGAAGAGGAAGCAAGCAATATTTTAGTATAATAGTATTAGTATAGTATAAGAGTAAAACGGTAAAGTTAAGTAAAGTTGATTATATAATGGTAAATAAATGATTAGTGACAATAATCGTGTTTTTCACTTCCTAAAATACCGAAAAAAATAAAATATTAGGAACGATAATTACAGGGGGTCGGGACAAAAACCGATAAATACAACATAGCCGTTCAAATCCCGATAAAAACATTATGGTCGGACTAAAACCCGATAATTACACATTTCAAAATAAACCTATGGAGAATGGGTGAAAATTTGAACGGGAACAAGTGAGCAGCAGCTGGGAGAAGTATGAGTTCCAGGACATGCCGGCTCCGGCACGAGCTGCCACCTACATTGAGAACCACGCGACGATGACGTGCGCCATGCGTGAAATACTTCGGCGTAAATTTTCTACGTACCTACTGTGAGTCCATTTACTTAATTTATCAGGTAGATGTTGTCTAAATTGTTTTACTGTTGAATTATTTTGTGATCCAGGTAATTGAAGAAATTATTATCATTACATTTATTAATTTTAATTTAAATAGCGATATTTTGCTCGCGCTACGCAGGTCAATTTTATTATTGCAATGAAGATATTCTTCGCCAAACAAAATGACAACCGAATTATGTTAAAGTGGTTAATTTTGCGAGAATCATTTCTAGTAGCCTAACAATCTATGATATCAATGCCGCATTTTTTTTTCTCCTAATAATCAATTTAAGATATTGGATTTATAATTTAGACATTTATGATATGATTCAAACAAACATATATATTTTTTTACTTTAATATCTCATAGATGTGCGTTTGCCACCTATTATGGGAAAACGGCATAACAATTTTGTAGAAAAGCAGAATGAATTTCAGTACAGAGTTCAAATTACATTATCTGGGTCACATAAGTTGGTTACTAAGAGGCAGTTAGGTATGAAAAAGGTAGAACTATCTCATTATATGACGTGATAATTTGTTTCCCCTAACAAGTAAGGGATTACCCTTACTTGTTAGGGGAAACAAATTGTGTATTACAGTGTTTGATGATCATTATTAGATGGTTTTAATTTGTAAAAGGGTTAACGATACGACACCACAATGAGGTATGTTATTAAAATGATCGAAAGTAAATAAAAAAGGGAAATTTTTAAATATTAATATGAATTTAATGAACGAATAGAAATTGAATTTTTAAGAATTCAAAATTGATTTTTTATGTATGTGCTTTTACTTCCTCGAATATGGTGTAATAAATAATTCAGATTAATTTGTAAAGGGTTGACGTCAATAACTATAATATTTTTAAATTATTTTATTGACGTATGAGCGTATTAATATCATATATAAATAAAAGTAGGTATTTACTTAAAAAAGAGAAGATGGTTCTTAGTGGGAAAGTTGATAAAACATTATTTGACAAAAGTGATGATGAATGATAGAATAGATTTATGAAGATGACGAGAATCGATATAGCAAGTGATATTGCATTTTAAACGATGAATAAAATGAAAGGGCGATGATGACGATGATTTCATATAATGTGGGACGAATTAGTAAAAGAGATGTGACGTGTGATGATTTGTGTGATTATACCTACCTATAGGTATGCGCAAAGGATGCGTAAAAGTTTAATTTTGTTATTTTTCTTAATTTAAGTAATTGAAAAATACATATACATAGTCAGGTCATAAGTTCTGTAACATGTGCTATATGAAATAATTTAGACATGTTTATTATTTATGTAAACATTTATATAGCAAAATGAACTTAATAAAACATAGATTCTTATGGTAATAAAATTTATTCAAAATGACCCCCGCGATTTTGAATACAGGCCTTTATTCTGCACGGCCAGTCGTCTATCGCAGCACGAACGAGGTCCATGTCAATATCGGCGGCTGCCTTAATCAAGGATGCCTTGAGTGACTCCCAATCTGGATGAGGCTTTGAGCAGGCCTTTTGCTCCAAATGTTGCCATATCTTGTTATCTAACGGACTCAAATCTGGACTGGACGAGGGCCAGTCTTCGTGCCGGATGAAGTCGATTTCACGCACCGCCAGCTAGTCTTGTGTGCTTTTCGCTCTATGAGCCGGCGCAGAATCTTGTTGGAATACCCAGTGCCTGTTATTAAACATGGTATGAGAAACAGGTTCCACAAAGTTCTTGAGGACTGTATTTTGATACACAACTGCATTCGTTTTAACGCCTTTATTACAAAAATGTACCTCACTTAAGCCCCAATAAGAGACTCCCAACCAAACCATGAGCGAGGATGGAAAATGACCTCGTTGGACACGCGGAATACGGTTGCTCGCTTCTTCACTGATGTGTGCGTACACCTTATCATTTTGTTTGTTGTAGCTCTCTTCCACGGTGAAAATTTTTTCATCCGAAAAAAGAATTTCCCGATGCTTTTTTCCCGCGTACCGCTTCAACAAAGCGCGGCATCTCTGCAGTCTCAGGTCCATTAAACGAGCGTCCAAACGATGTCCTGTTTTTCTTCGATATGCCCTAAGCCCTAAGTCTTCATTTAACACCCTTTTCACCGTGGTCCTGCTTAACCCCATCTGAAGGGCCAACAGTTTCTGCTTACGTATGGGATTTCTTTGAATTCGCGCCTTCACAGCTTTTATCACTGCTGGAGTCCTAACAGAGCGAGGGCGACCACTTCTTGACCTGTCATCTACACTAGAGTCTTCATTGTATCGTTTTATGGTACGATAAACGAATCTTTTGGGTCAAAATTTTCAGTAAGTCGAAAATCTGAATTGGCGCGTAACCGCAACGATGCAACGCAATAACTGCGACACGGTCTTCTTTAAGTGTCCACTCCATATTTTAAAATGAGTAAAATTCTAAAAAGTACACATTTTTATTTTCATGAAAAATTCGAAATTCGAATTCAATAAACTTTTTTGTGGCCAGCGTTCTAAATTCAAAAGTTTTTATTGTGTGACAGAACTTATGACCTGACTGTGTATAAGTAAATATTAGATGTCATAATTTGTCATAAAGTATAACTAATAGACTATTATAAAAAATATTAATTTCCAGTTATAACCAAAGGTGTAGAATTCAAACCATTGATGCATGTACCGCGATGCCATACAATACAGATAACAACAGAAAACCAAATTAGGAGACCACATAGAAATTTTTTAGAAGTTGCCAAATTAGAAGACCACCGAGAAATTGTTTAGAAGTTCTGACGAGAATGTATCGTAACGATACCTAGATGATGATTGATGATGATATTCTAATATAATGAATTAATAACTCAGACAACTTTATTAGAAACCGTATTTGGTGATGGATGTTGTTCGTGATTAGGGTTCAGCAGAGGAATGAAGTATCGAACCGTATGTTAAAATAGAGCATGATAGTGAGTGAAAATAGAGTGTGATGTTTGAAATAATGGTGATGGCGTGTAAGAGATAAATATACAAGATGAATGATGTACTTTTAGAAGAACCAAAAATATTTTCATCTTTATTTCAGCATTTTGAAAAATGTTCAGATTAGTTACAGTACCAGTTTAAGGTTACATGCAGAATGCCTATAAAAAAATTAGAACTACGGAACCTCAATTTCATTCTTACAATATAAGTTTGCTACAAGCAGTGCACAGTATTACTGCAGTGAAACACTGCGTATGGCGATAAAGAAAGTTAACTATAGAATTAAAGTCTGTCCAACAAATGTGGTCACTTCGAAATTAATTGCTATTTTTTTAAGTTTTTAAAAAATTTCATAAAGATAGATAATAGGATTTTTACGAATTTTCAGTTTGAGATCGAAATAAAGAGATTTTTTTTCTTGGAAATCAAATTAGTTGTAGTCATAAAGTCAGTTTAGATAGAAAGTGGAACTTTATTGTCATAACTTTTTTATCGGATTTAATTTTATATCAAAACCCTGTTTCGGTTTAAGGCTATTTTGTAAAATTTTGGAATATCAATTCATAGTATGATGATGAAGATGAAGAATTTATAAGATAAAAAGAGGAGCTACCTGTATGAATGAACGTGTGCATAAAGGATGTTGATAGGATTTTTATTTTTTTGGAAGAAAGATTGATGTTTACAAAATAAATAGAAGGGTATGTATGTATCGGTGTTTTATATCATTAGACCACGATCTTACGGAAAATCTTTTGGAAACATTTGTTTGAAGTGAAGCATTATGTATATTATTTACTTATTTGTATTAAAAAATATATATATATATATCCAAACAATATTATGTTTGATAGTATAAAATCTAAATAAAAACATATAACTATACCTACATATATTTAAACCTACATATATTTAAAATATGCAATATTTTTTTTTTCTATATTTCTATTTCTATATTATACCTAAATTACTTATAAGTTGTCAACTATTTAGGCTAGATTAGTACTTATAACTTATAAGGGGGGTAAGGGGCGAACGGAGCACAACATCTAATCCGGCCCAAATGTCAACCTCTCCTGCACGCGTCGGTGGTTCGTATGAATAGCCGGCGGCGGCGTCTGCCATCTGGTGGCCGCCGTGGTGCTCCCTGCTAGACAACTAACGAGGCTCTGGCGTCCGAGCTAATGGCGGGATAACCATTCACCCAACCAGGCAACTGGTAGGAAGAGGCTTCAGTGGCCTTGGAGCTAATAACTCCTAAAAGTCTGGTGCAGAAGGCAAGGGGAAACCACTGCACTGTTATCCCAAGAAAGTCGTCATGGAAATACAACCGAATGAATTAAGGTGGCCATGTGATCCGCTTAGCAACCGGCGCCGCGCTGCGTCCGGGGCAGACGGTGGTAAATGTGCTACCGGCCATGCGGATGTAGGAGACCAGAAAATATACTACTGGAGCCTCCCTGACGATGCGACAAATGCAGAAGATAGGCACGTGGAATGTGCGCAGATTGATAAAATCAGAGAAACTTCCTATAGTTGAGAAGGAATTGACGAGATGCGACGTGAATATTTGTGGCCTTAGTGAAACTCACTGGAAAGGTAATGGCCATCTACTCACTGAAACCCACGCCATATACTTCTCTGACAACGACAAAACCAGCCAAAATGGAGTTGCTTTCCTGATTCCCAAACATCTAAGGAACTGTGTGTTGGGGTACGAGCCAGTCAGCAATCGAGTGCTGAGTATAAAACTCAAGGCGTCGCCTGTAAACCTCAACATCATACAAGTATAATATGCTCCTACAAGTAAGGCAAGTGATGAAGTCCTGGAGAGATTCTACACCGAACTGGATACCACTATTAATAAAATACCCAGTAGGGAAATTCTTATAATCTTGGGTGACTTCAACGCGAAGATTGGGGCGGACTCTAGTCAACTGAGCGACAGCGTGGGTAAATTTGGATTGGGTGAACTAAATGAAAGAGGTGAACGTCTAATACAGTTTGCAGCCGATAATAATCTAGTGATATCAAACAGCTTTTTCCAACACCACCCACGGAGACTTAATACCTGGACATCACCGAATGGCAAATATCGCAACCAAATTGACTATATTCTGATTAGGTCGCGGTGGAAGACATCGATTCGAAATAGTCACACGTTACCTGGGGCCGATTTCGGATCGGATCACCAACTTCTGATCTCCAAGGTTCAGCTCAAACTGAGAGCAGCCAGAAAACTTGAAAAGCAAAGAAGGATTGAGGTGAAGGATAGCTCAAAGTTTTTGAAGGCAATTGAACAGAATTGGACCCAATGGACAAATGCGGACCCTAATTCCGAGACCCCGGATCAGCTGTGGAACCAAGCTAAAACCCTAATAGAGAACGCCGTCAAGGAGTCCGTACCACCTGAACAGACACGAAAACGACAACACTGGATGGGCGACGTTACTATGGAACTTGTTGAAGAAAGGAAAAGAATGAAAGCCACAGGAGCTGATGTTAGATCTCTGAACGCCATGTCTGCGCAGATTCAAAAAGCATGTAGGCAAGACCGAAACGCTCAGCTTCAGAATATATGCGCAGAAGTCGAAACACACGCAGACAAACATGAATCCAGAGAACTCTATCAGAAGATACGCTTTATCACTAAGTCTCTTACTTCTAAGACATGGGCCATCGAAAACGCTCATGGTGAGACGATCACTGAAATAAAAGAGATATCCGAAACTTGGAAAGAATATTGCCAGTCACTATTTCAGGATCCAAACTCACAATATTTTGCATCAACCGAACCTAGGGATGAAGAGATAGAGCCAGACATTCTCGAAAGCGAAGTGAGAGCTGCGATTAAACACCTGAAGAACAGGAAAGCCACCGGCAGAGATGCTATCCCGATAGAAACCATCAAAGCGTCAGGTGAACATGGTGTTCAGATTTTCAAAACCCTCTGCAACAAGATATGGCAGACAGGGAAATGGCCGCAGGAATGGGCTCACACTGTATTTATCCCTCTACACAAAAAAGGTTCGACGAAAACGTGTAGTAACTACCGCCTCATTGCCCTAATATCACACGCGAGCAAGATCTTACTGCACATTCTCTACGAACGCCTTAAGAACTTCTTATCCAAAGAGGTTGCACCCGAACAAGCCGGCTTTGTGAAAGGTAAAGGAACCCGGGAGCAAATCCTGACAGTGCGCCAGATCATCGAAAAAGCCAGAGAATTTAACAAGCCCACTTATATTTGCTTTGTTGATTTTTCAAAGGCGTTTGACTCTGTGAAATGGCCGAAACTTTGGAAAACTCTACTGGAGATGGGTACACCAACACCTTGAGCACCTCTTAAGGCGCCTCTACGAGGATGGGACTGCGTCAGTGAGAACAGACGAGACGCTTTCAAGCCACTTCCACCCTAGCGCGGGAGTCCGTCAGGGATGCATTATTTCTCCGCTTCTGTTCAACACCTACACAGAGCTCATAATGAGAATTGCCCTTGAAGACTGGACGGACGGTGTCGCAATTGGTGGCCTGATGATCTCGAACCTACGCTACGCAGATGATACCACCCTATTCGCAAGCAGTATGCGAGATATGGAAGACCTGCTGCATAAAATAGAAAGAGTCAGCTTGAAGTTCGGCCTTAAGATCAATCGCAGTAAGACGAAGATGATGATTGTGGATCGTGCCAACAACAACTTGCCCGAAGTCACGAAAATAGCGAATTGTGATATGGTCCAATCATACGTCTATCTGGGAGCGCTGATATCCAACAATGGCGGATGCGTGGACGAAATAAAGCGACGTATGGCGATTGCGAGGTCTTCTATGGACAGGCTCAAGAAAATATGGAAGAACCGCAACATCACCAAAGCCACAAAGACCCGGCTGGTAAGAGCACTTGTGTTCCCCATATTCCTTTACGCTGCAGAGACATGGACGCTTCGGGAAAACGAGAAAAAGAGGATAGATGCTCTTGAGATGTGGTGCTGGAGAAAAATGCTTGGGATATCGTGGACAGAGTTCCGTACCAATGACTCCATCCTCCAAGAACTAGGCATCAAGCAGCGCCTATCTTCATTAGTCCAGGCTCGTATCCTCACCTTCTTTGGACACGTATCTCGACGCGGCCGTATGTCCATCGAGCGACTGGTTGTGCAGGGCAGAGTAGAGGGCACCCGAATGCGTGGCAGATCACCAATGAGATGGACAGACCAAATCAAAGCAGCACTGGATGACCCCCTGTACCAAAAATGCAGCCCTCAGAGACGAATGGCAACGAATTGTGAGGCGGGTTACTCGACCGAAATGACGACCCCGACCGCTCTGTCAAGAGTGCTACGACTGAGAAGGAAGGAAGTACTTATATTGCACGCTGCTCCAATAACAATCTTATAAACTTAGACAGGAGTCTATTGCAAATTGTTTTAGTTTTTGTTCAGCTGTGAGAAGAGCAATGCTCTGCATCATTCAGGGCCAGATTCACAAACTGCACTTTGACTTTTCTTTGACGGAAAGATCAACTTTCAATCAAAAATATGTTTCATAGTCATATCACACCATTACTTTACTTTCACTAACCTATACTTTGCTTAGTAAAGTCGAAGGAGTCGATGATCATGACTTTGGCTTCAAAGTAAACTTAGCATTAATATGCTTACAAATAATGTAGTCCTGCATGCTAAAGACATTTTCATAAAACCGAAACATATTTAAGTAGGTTGAGTTATACTTCAAAATCGAACGTCACGTGTCGCGAAGATTTGGCATCTTGTCATTGTTTATCTTTCTGCTTAGTAGTATATTGATAAAGAAAACACTACTTGGTTGCTGATCTTGCCTTCGGTGCCAACGTCCTTACATCGCTCAACAAGTTACCGACCCTCGCCTGTTAAACGGACACCGACTGGCCTTGTACAATGGAGAAAAAAAAACCGCCGCACACCGAGTATGAAAAACAGTTACTCCTCCAGTTACTACAACCACAAGTATCGGTATTGGACTGTAGAAGGACTGACGGTGTTACATTAAAGAAGAAGCAGGAGGCTTGGGAAAAGCTAACCGCAGATTTTATTAGCTCTTCAAATATAACCAATCCTGTAAGTAATACCTACCTAATTTACTTATTCTAACCTTATCATCATTCCTTTGTTATTGTAAATACCAATTTTTTTTAGATAGCCATCCCAAGTCTTGGATATATGGGCTGAAATTGCACCTGTAGCTACCAACAAAGATACTACAACTTACCTACTTATCTAAAATGTTTATTAAATCTTTTAGGTGACCTCCAAGCAACTTAAAAAGATGTGGCAAAATCTAAAATCAAAAGCAAGAGATGCTAAAACATTGGCCAAGCAGGCCAACAGAACAGGAGGTGGCCCACAACCGCCTGATACAGGCCCACTGGAGGAACAAGTTCTGGCAGTTATGCCGAACGTGATGCCAACAATTGGTGTGGATATAGATAGCGACATAATGTGTTAGTAAAACTTATGGTATAAAGGGGAGAGGCCTATGTCCAGCCGTAGATGATTTTTGTTATGTCATGGGATTGTGTGGGCATTAATTTGCTGTACAAGTGTATTAAAAATAAAATCTTCATGACGAAAATTTGATTGTTATTTGACGATAGATAGATAATACCTAATTATTTAATTTTTTCTGCCTCACAGATGTGGAAGACCAAGAAAGTGAAGCAGACAGTGATAGTAACGCCTGGCTGTCTAAAAAAAAAAGGGCACAAGCCGCTCAAGTGACTGAGGTGGAAATTTACCCACCTCAGCTATCAAACTCAAGAGACTCGTCGCAGCCATCCACCTCACATGATTTTAACCCATCTCAGAAGTCCATCTCAAGTAACATAAAATGCCCACCACAGCCATCCACCTCCAGGCATTTTATCCCACCAAAGCCTGCCCCGGCCAACTTATGTAAAAGAAAGGAGAGAGATGAAGACGAAAAAGATTCTATAGATGTTTTAAAAAGGAAAATATACCTCCGGGAATATAAGCATATGGAGGAAAAACTTGAAAAACAAATCGCCCTCAAAGAACTAAATAAATAATTATTTCTTACTCCTGGTTTTATTTTTTCTTTTACAAAGCACTTGAAAACTGAGTAAATTTTGCATATTATTTTATTGTAAAATAGTACAGTGAACAGCAAACTGACCTAGGTACCTTTATGTATTTTGTTCAAAATTTAAAATTAGTTAAATTGAGTTATCACTGTTTGTCTCATGGCAAGACCTTGCGCAGAAGAAGGGATCATTGGCCTTATTTCCATTTGCTCTGGTGAAATAAGATTGTCATTTTCATTAAAATTAACCTCATAATTGTCCCCATAAGCGATACCAATATTGTGAAGAACTGTGAAAATGCCCAGGCTATAATAATATTGGTCGTAGTCCTAAGTTTGGTACGAAGACCCAGTTGTAGACACGGAAACTTCCTTTTCCATACTCCAAAAAATCTTTCAATAATATGTCTTATCCTTATTTGAGCATAGTTGTAATTAACTTCTGATCTGGTTACGGTTTGCATAAGTGGTGTTAAAATGAATGGTAGAGAAGGGTATCCACTGTCACCAACAATAATTTCATTTACTTCTCTTCTGGAAAAACGTCGGAAAGCACGGGAATTTCTGAAAATTCTGCTGTCATGAGAGCTCCCTGGCCACCGTGCAACAATATCAAAAATCTCCATATTTGGACCTATTATCACTTGCGTATATATAGAAAAAATACCTTTCCTGTTTCTATAGGCCTCGGAGTGTTCAATATTTCTTGGCCTATTTATTTTAATATGGGTACAGTCCATAGCAGCTACAATATTATTCAATCCATGACGGGTAGGACTTCTTCCCATTTGCTCAAATTGGTTTTTTATGTTTTGTACTTGTTCCGAATTTGGAAAGTGTATGCATCTAGGCAACAATTTTGCTAATGCAAAAGATACTTCGGCTATAACCCTACAAACTGTAGGCTGGCTTATGCTGATGATATCACCACAAACAGTCTGAAAAAAGAAAGAGAGATGTTGATTTTTCTACGGTTACAAGACAGTTCTATGTAGTGCTCAACTGTAGGTGTATTTAATTATGATGAGAATATACCTGGAAGCTACCGGTGGCATAAAATCGTAGAGCTACCAATACTTTTATTCTTGCTGTTGATAGCGGTAGTCCCCTGTTACCAAAAGACGAATGCAGGTCTCCTTAAATTAGAGGCAGGATAACATTTTCCACTTTGTGCTTGGTGAACCGATATCTGCTCTTGAACTCGTCATCGCCATAGTGATCAAACGAATTGTTGTACATATTTCGAATATACACTCGGAGACTAATGAGTCTTCGTGCACGATTATCAGCTGCGTCCACCGCAGCTCCCACATTTTCAATTCGATTGAAAAGTTGTTCAATCCTTTCGACGTTATCCATATCGTGCAGTAGGTCAGAGTCCGTGTAAATAAAAACAACAATTCAACAGGTGATGAGGCGGTATCGAGAGTCCAAAGGAAATGCGTAAGTCAAGTAAATTGTAAATTATAGTCGAAAAACTATAGCGCAGCAGAATGACCATTAGAAAAGAAGTCATCGTAAAGTTGACATCTTCCAATGACGTTCCTTGTCATTCAAATAAATCAAGTTTGGATGATATTTTCACCATTATTTCTTGAATAAATTATGCGTGTAATGTAACTTGCTTAAACTTTATTTTAGGGACGTGCTTTGCTAAGGAAAGTCCAAGGAACTGTCTCTGAAATTGAAAAAGTTGAAAGTATACTTTGACAAAACAAAGCTTACTTTGTGAAGACGCCTATGCTATAAAGTAGTCACGACTGTGAATCTGGCCCTCAGTCTTGACTACTACGGAGGGCACAGCACTACTCACTACCACTACAACAACTCGCATAATATTGTATTATACAAATGCCTTGTTTTTTTTGTTTTTTTTTTATGAGTTATTGTTGGTGTTAGAGTATGTAAAGTTATTTGAAAAAAAATTTTCTTTCTTTCTTTCTTTCTTCAGTTAGCCAGTATCTAATTAGAATGAAATATGACATGAAGATGATAAGTATAATTAGTAATTGAAATTTTGAAAAATTTTACGATTTGAGGATGTTTGATCGGAACAGTAAGTAATTTTTAAAGGGAAGATTTATTTATGTACGACTAGGCCCTAGTCACTGTGACTAGGGGTCGGCAGACCACGGCTCGCGAGCCGCACGCGGCTCTTTTCATAGGATTTCATGGCTCTGTGAATAGCTCACCGCTGTGCCACGGCACAAATAAACGCCTAAGAAAACCAAACGGCTCAGTAATTGTGCACGTCTGAACAGGTCAGCACCTGACTGCACCTGTCGCTACCTGCACCGTGAGGGTGTTCCTGACTGTGGGATTCTACGGGATGTCCTCGCCAAATGAAAGTCTTGATCTTGCAGTAGTTCCGTATCCCGGAGTAGTTGCTTGTTCCGTTGATCGCCGTGCAAAGAGGCCGATTTCAGTCAAGCATTCTTCTCACGCACCCATTCTGGGGCGTGGGGAGTCAGGGTCAGATCATCGGATCTCTTCCTGAAGAAGCGCCTCTGTCCACTCCTATGGACAGGTCACCGGGGGGCCCTCGCGGGCGGTGGAGATGTTCTCACGAGGGGTGTTCCTTTGGATGATCGCCGGCTAGGCAACCAGGTCGCGTGGCAGGCGGCGGCGGTCGGGCGGGCGCGCGTGGTACGGCGCCATGTCGCGGATGTGCGGATGATGTGAGCTATCCGCACGCGCGAACATGCCCTTCGCCAGCCTCTGGACAAACTGGTCCACTGGTTCCCATCTGAGGTCCCTCTGGATCGTCGCATTCCTCACGTAGCGGGGGGCGTCGACGATGGTACGCAAAGAGAGGTTCTCTTGGGCTCGGAGTCTCCGTTTGTTCGTCTCCGAGCACAGGGCGTACCATGCCGGGGCCGCGTAGGTGAGGCGGGATCTCACGTAGCACTTGTAGATCCCGAGCTTCGCCCTCAGAGGGAGGCTGGAGTCGAGAAGTGGACGCAGCTTGGCGCGTGCCACCTTGACCTGGTTGACGACGTTGTCGACATGTTGCTTCATGGTGAGCCGGCGATCGATGGTCACTCCCAGGTACTTCACCTGCGGAGACCACGCGATGTCCTGTCCTTGGAGCTGGAGTGGTGGTGGAAGGGGGGACTGGCCTGTGATGAGCGCCTGCGTCTTCCCAACGTTGACGGACAACCGCCACTTGGCGAGCCAGTCGGGCAAGATGTCCAGGGTGCGCTGCAGTTTGACGGCAGCGTGCCGTGCCTGGATCGACGACGCGTAGTAGGCAGCGTCGTCGGCGAAGAGTGCCAGCTGGGCACCCGGCCCGACGGGGATGTCGTCCGTATATTGGGAGTAACAGGCTGGAGACAGGCAGGACCCCTGAGGGACGCCGGCTGCAACGGGGTGTTCCTCGGAGACGGCGTCTTCCACCATCACTCGGAAGCGGCGATTCTTCAGGAAGGAGGCGATGATCTGGACCAGTCTTCTTGGGGCTGGAGACGTCGACAATTTGTACAGCAACCCCTCGTGCCATACTCTGTCAAACGCCTTCTCCATGTCCAGGAGTACTGCGACAGTGTATTCCTTCTTGTTTAAACAAACCGTCATGTCATTCAGTACTCTGGTGAGCTGAAGCGTCGTAGAATGCTCGGGCCTGAAGCCGAACTGTTCTGGGCGCGGCTGGATGTGGGGCAGTAGCTTCGCCAGCAGGAGTTTCTCAAACACCTTTGAGATGGTACTCAGTAGAGTTATCGGCCGATAGCTCTCAGGCAGCTTGGAGTCCTTGCCCGGCTTGGGCAACATGATGACCAAGCCCTCCTTCCATTGGGTTGGGAAGTGGCCCGTGCGCAAGATACCGTTAAACAGGCGCGTAACGGCCGCCACAGTACGTGGCGGCAAATGTAGCAGCGCCATGTTAGGTATGCGGTCTGCGCCCGGGGCTTTCCTGGGCTTGGTACGTCTGAATGCACGCATGATCTGGCCGGGCGTGACGACGGTTGGGTTCTCTTCGGGAGCTATCGGCGAGGCGAAGTACTCTCGCAGGTGTCTCTCGACTGCTGCGACGTGCTCCACATCATCCGTAGGGTTCGGCTTGAACTGCTTCTCGAGGCATTCGGCGAAGATCTCCGCACGGTCTTGGGCTCGAAATCTTGGTAGGCCGTCGCTGCCCAGGATTGGTCGGACGGGAGTTGGAGTAGTCGACAAATCCCGGCATAGGCGATGCACGGAGGGGACGTGGTCGCCCATGGACTCGACGTGGCGTTCCCAAGATTCTTCGGCGTGGAGATCAAGTCGGCGCTTCAGCTCTGCCGTCATGGCGTTGAGCCTGGTCTTCATCGTTGGGCAGCGGGTTTGCTGCCACTGCTTCCGGAGAGCGCGCTTATCGCGGATGAGTGTGCGTAGCTCAGCAGGAAGAGGATTGGGCTTCCCCCCGCGAGCTACGGTGTGCGATGATAGGTCGAGCGCGTCTCGGATCTGGGTTGTTAGCAGCGATGCCAGGCGGTCAACGTCTTCCGGCTGGTTGACTGGACATGTGGTCGAAGACTGGTCGAGGGCGGCGGTGAAGGCGCCCCACTGGTAGCGTCGGCGTGATGCTGGCGGAGAGACCCGGGTGGGCAGGTCCGCCAGGACGAGAAGTACTGGCCTGTGGTCCGATGGGAGGTCAGGGAGAACCTCCTGGCTCGGCGGAGTCCGGAGACCTCTGACGACTACGACGTCGATGGTGTCCCAACCGGCCCGCGAATCGAAGTGGGTGGGCTCGTCGGGACCGATGACATCGTAGTTGTGGCTCACGGAGTCGGCAAGGATGGCGCGTCCAGCTGGGCACACCCTGGTGGAGTTCCAGACGGTGTGCTTGGCGTTTAGGTCGCCAGCGACGAGTGTCGGATGCGGCGACTGTAGCAACCCCCGTAGCTCGGCGGTGCGGATTGGTGTACTGGGGGGCTTGTAGGCGGCGTAGAGTCGCAGCACCTGGCCGGCGACCTGGAGGTCGACGCCCAAAGCATACAGGGATGTATACTCCTGGGCGTCAACGAGCTGGTGGACGATCTTCCTGCCGACGATGACTGCCAAGCCTCAAAAGGCCCGGCCGCTGGTGGACTTCTCGTCCTTGCGATAGACGAAGTAGCCGGGCAGCGACAGCTTGTCGCTTCCGGCTAGGAATGTCTCGCTGATGAGCATCACGTCGACGCGGTAGTCCCTCAGGAACACGTGGAGCAGCCGCTTCTTCCCTGTCAGCGACTGCGCGTTCCAGTGGACGACCCTGAGCGGCTCATGCATTGCGGAGCAGAGCGGTGAGTCTGCCCAGGGCAGTGGGGTCGCTGAGGAGGGCGAGCAGGGCTGTGAGGTGCCCCAAGTCCTGCTGCCCTATCGCCGCAGCCGGAGTGGCGGCGCCAGCGGCGGCCGCAGTCTCGCTGGCGGCGAGAGTAGCCGCCGCGGCGCCGGCGGCAGGTGGAGCCGTCGCCTTCTTCTTCTTCTTCCCCCCCCGCTTCGTCTTCTGCCTGGGGGCTCCGTCGTTCGCCTGCGCCATAAGCGAGGCGGGCGCCGTTGGTTCCTGCAGATCGGGACGAGGCAGAGGGGGAGGCTGCATCTTCTTGGGCCCGGGCGCGTTGGTGAGCGCCACAGTGCCGGCCTTCTTGTTCCGCGCCTCCTGGCGGAACACGGGGCACGTCGCATTATTTGCCGTGTGCGGTCCACCGCAGTTGGCGCACGTCGGCGGCTGGTCTTTCGGGCGGGGGCATTCCCGCGCCGAGTGGGGTCCGCCGCAACGTACGCACGCTAGGGGGCGGTGGCACATATGCGACGAGTGCCGGAATTGCTGGCACCTGTGGCACTGGGCCGGGCCCTGCTTCGAGCGCCAGGCCTCGATCTTCACCCCCGGCATGTACAAGAGCTCCGTGATCTCGTACACAGCGCCGGGGGCACGGTCGGGATTCTTCTTCAGGCTGGCGAAGAAGATGCAACCGGGGCGCCCCTTGCGCGCCCGGATCTGCTTGCAGTACTCGGCCTCCACACCGAGTTCTGCAAGCGCCGCGACGATTTCTTCCGGCGTAGTGTTGGAAGGCAGCCCGCGGATCGCCACCTTCTGGGTCTTGTCGGCCGGCAGCGAGTAAGAGAACCACCGAACTCCGTGGTCCTTCTCCAGCCTGCACAGATAGCGCTGTACAAACCGGTACTCGTCGTCGGCCGCGGGGGTGAAGCGCACACCCTTTTGGTAGGCGCGCGCGCTGGGAGCCCGGCCGAGCTCGCTGGCTATCGCCCTGAAGTGGTCGGCCCAGTTGGGAAGGACCTCCACAATAAGGGGCGGATAGCGCGGCTGGCGGGGCTGCTGCGGCGCAGCGCCTCCCGACGGGGTGGCGGTGGCGGTGGCGATCGCGGCTGCGGTTTGGGCGGCGTCAGCGGCAGGCGGCGTTGGGCGGGCGGGCGGCATTGGGCGGGCGGGCCCTTTCGCGGGTGCGGCGGCGTGCGGGTTCGCAGGCACAGCGGCGGGGCGCGTAGGGCGGGCGGGCACAGTCGCGGCGGTGGGCGGGTTCGCGGGCGCGGCGGCGGGGCGCGTAGGGCGGGCGGGCATTATCGCGGGCGCTGCGGCGGAGCGCGTGGGGCGGGCGGGCACTCGCGACGTGGTCGCCGACGGGGCGGGCGGACGCGCGGTTGGCGGCACCGGGTGCCTCACTGAACGGGGGGGGGACGCGGTGCTGGGGCGCGGTGCCCCAGACACGGTGGATGCGGTCGCGGCCGCCGCGGCAAACGACACTGTAGGAGAGCACTTATTAGGTAAAACACTCGTACCTGTTTGTGTCGAAGCACTCTCATAGTCACTCGCGGCGGCGGACAGTCCGGGGGCGGGTGCCTGAAGCGCGCCCGTCCAGGGCGACAGCGACGGCATGTCGAGGCCCGTCTTCCTCGGCGGCGGCTGGTTCGTCGGTGGCGGGGTCGGCGAGTCCGCAAGCTGGACTCGCTTTCCATCTCCTCGGAGACGCAGCTCGTCGCTCGGGCTTTCGCTACGCGGGCGCCTTGTCCCGCGGGTTGGTGGCAGCACCAAAGGCTGCATTTTCGCCTGCTCCACTAATTGCACGTCGAGGAGCTCGGCGCCGATACAAGCCGTGGGCTTGCCCGACAGGGCAGCGCGGCTTGCGGCGACGTATGCCTCCATGGCACGAAGTAGGCCCGCCGAAAACAGGTTGGCTTGAGCGGCCCGAATTAAATACAATTCGTCCAGCTCAAGCTCTGCCCTCGGGGACACAGGACGTCGCACCACGGGCGACCCGTACTCCGTCGACGTGGAGATAGGGAGCAGGCGGTCCAACGAGGTTGAACGTTGCGCGCGATGCCGGCGCGGGGTTTCACCCAGCGGTGGGCTCGCGGTCACGACTGCACTTGCACTATCACTAGCATCATTGTCACTGTCATTAGTAGCACTGTAGCCCTGAAAAGGGCTTTTGGGCTCGTCCATAGCAGCGGGCTAATGGACGAGCTGGCGTCACGGAAAGGGTTACACACCAGGCACGACCTTAGGCAGAGCCGGCGTCCGTCCCGATGTGGTAATCCCCTCCGTGAACACTCGCGGCGCGGGTATCGCGATCGCGGCGCGCACGGGCGCGTGTTGCACACGTTCGCTTCGCACGAAGCGGCGGGTGAACTGCAGCGGGACGGCGAAGTGGAGATCCGTGTGCGCGACGGTCGAAACTATCCTTTTTGAGGCCGATTTGCTCCCGGCACCTGTTTATATAGGTGAGGGAGGGGGTCGGACGCTATGCTAGGCTACGATTGGACTATGCACGGTAGTGCCCCATTTTATTCTGTAGGTGGCGCTACCGGGCAAGAGCTAACTAAACCGTAATACTGATTTATTTATTTACAATAATACCTATACAAATGACAAGCTGTCTGAACACTAATTATAATACTATCGGGCTATGTTTCTAATTGGCTATTCTGCTATCTATATGTTCCTATCAGTTATCTATATTTACCATTTATCTTTATTTCAATAAGGACACACACGAAACAGTACTTTTATTGTCTTACTACTACTTATACTATAACTTATATACTACGACTATGTACAATGGCCTATACCTAATCGCGGATATCTATTCTGTCCCGAACATTACTCCCGCCGTGTATTGCCCACCGGGGCAATGCAGTCTTCTGTGGCGTGAGCGATGTCGTCGAGGCCCGCTGTGACGATGACCAGCTTCTTAGTGGGCCGGCGCAGCGTCGTCCCTCTGGTGAACACGTCGGCTGCTCGTACGACTCCGTCTGCTCCTGGGTATGTCGCCGTCACCTTTCCGAGTGGCCACACATTGCGTGGCAGAGTGTTGTCAGCAATAATGACGATGTCTCCCAGTTTGAGCTCTGGGCCACGTCCTCGGGGCTCCCGCCGGTTTTGGAGTGACGGCAGGTACTCTCGGAGCCATCTCTCCCAGAAGATGTCGGCCAGGCGTTGTGATGCTCTCCAGTGTGTGCGGCCAATCAGGTCGCTGTCATCGAAGGTCCCCACCACGGGAACATGCGCCGACCCATGCAGTAGGAAGTGGTTTGGGGTCAGCGCCTCGGGGTCAGCCGGGTCCACGGAGACGTGTGTGAGTGGGCGGCTGTTGACTGTCAGCTCCACTTCGGCGAGCAGTGTAGTTAGGACTTCTTCCATAGGGTGGCGCTCGTGTAGTGTCGCCGCCAGTGCTGTCTTCACGCTCCGCACCATGCGCTCCCACGCGCCGCCCATGAATGGCGCGCCAGGAGGGATGAAGCGCCATTTGATGCCTCGCCTCGCCGCCTCGCCTGCTGTGGCCGCATCCATGGCTCGACGCAGCTCCTTGTCTGCGGCGCGCAGATTGGTTCCATTGTCGGACCACAGCTCCGTGGGGCAGCCGCGGCGCGCTATCATGCGCCGCACCGCCATCACCGCCGATTCGACGCTCAGGGAGGCTGCCATCTCGAGGTGGATGGCGCGCGTCGTGAGGCACGTGAACAGCGCCACATAGCGCTTCTGTCGGGTTCGGCCGGCTGTGATGCTCAGCGGGCCGAAGTAGTCAACCCCTGTAAAGGTAAAAGGGCGATTATGGTGCCCCACCCTAGTGGGCGGGTGGTTTCCGGTAGGTGGCGTCGGCGGCGCTGCCCGGCGGATTCTGCACGCCAGGCACCTGCTGATGATGCCCTTCGTTGTCGGTCGCAAGCGCAGCACCCAGAAGTGTTGTCGGCACTCATTGATTGTGCTTTCCGTCCCGGCGTGATGCAGCTGTCTGTGTACGTGTGCGATGTACAGCTGTGTCGCATGGTTCCCACCGTCGATGACTGGCGGCCTCATCTGTCGCTCGCCGATGTCCCGCGTTGCGCCGATTCTAGTTTTTAGTATGATAGTGCCATTTAACAATTCCACCGCTAGAGGGCGCAGTCGACTACGCGGCGTTGGTGCGAGACCTCTTGTCAGCTGTTCGATGTCGTCTGCGAAGGCGCGCTGTTGGCTGGCTCGTATTACCAGTTTTTCTGCGTCTCGTAGTATCTCGGCGCTGAGTGGCAGGAGGTGGCGCGTCGCTGTGGCCGCCTTATGTATCGGCGGCGGCGCCGCGGTTTTCTTAGCTCCCTTCGTCGTCCGCCAGTCGCCATCCTCTTCACTGCGGCGTTGAGTACGTTTGTAGTTGGCCCGCTCGGTGCGGCCGCGGCACACCTGTATGAATTGTAGTACTCGCGCCGTGGCGCGAATCAACCTCTCCCATCTCGAGAAGCGTTCCGGTAGGGGCGTGGCTTCGGTGAGCGGCGATCGACGTTTTTCTGTAATGTTGTGTACTTTTTCCTCGCCCGTGATGGCGATGATGGCGGGCTCGTCGCACGGCCACTCTTCCTCGGGTCGCCGCAGGAACTCTGGACCTGTGTACCATCTGTGAGTACTGTTGAAATCACGTGGCACTGCTCGTGTCGCGTCGTCGGCAACGTTCAGTTTTGTCGGTACCCACCGCCACTCCTTGACTGTGCTGTGCTCCTCCACGGCGGTGATGCGATGCGCGACGAATGGTAGGTACGTTCGTGCCCCCTTCTTGAGCCACGTCAGTACTGTCCTGCTGTCCGACCAAAATACCTTACTCTGTGGTTTCCGGTTGTGTTCATCAACGACGGCGGACGCCATGCGACTTCCCATCGCGGCCGCTTGCAGCTCGAGGCGTGGTATCGATTTCACCGTGAGTGGCGCCACTTTCGCCTTGGCAGTGATGAGCGATGTGTGTACCGCCCCGCTGCTATCCGTGGCGCGCCAGTACAACGCGGCTGCGTATGCTGTCTCGCTGGCGTCTACAAATACATGTAATTGTAAGTTAGTGGCGTCGCTGTAATGTAGGTAGCAGCGATCGATGCTGACGTCACGCAGCGCTGTCAGGTGACTCATCCATTCGTGCCACTGTGCTGCCAGGTCGCGGTCGATCTTAGTGTCCCAGTCGGTACCTCTGCGCCATACCTCCTGCAATATTTGTTTCGCGCCGATGGTTACTGGAGCTGCTAGGCCTAGCGGGTCGAAAACGGACATAAGTATCTTCAAGATGTCCCTCTTGGTAGGTTCCTGTCGCTCCAATATTGCCGTCGGTAGCCGCTGCAGGTTCAAGTTGAACTCGAGGACGTCTGCTGTGGGTCTCCATATGAGGCCAAGGACTCGTTCTGTGGGCGCTGCTCCGTCGAGACCGACTGTGGGTGCCTGTTCTGTCACATCGAGTGACTGTAGTACAACCTGTGAGTTTGACGTCCAACGCGCGAGCTCGTAAAGGGCACCTCTGTGTATGTCCCGCACCTGGCGGGCTATGTCGGCGGCCTCCTGTTCAGTCTTGTAGCTCGCGAGATAATCGTCCACGTAGTGATTGCGAATGATCGCAGAGACGGCCTCCGGATGCGTGGCTGCGTGTCGCTCGGCATTCCTGTTCTTCACGTAGATTGCTATTGCCGGCGAGCATGTGGCGCCGAAGATCAGTGAAGTCATGCGGTACTCGTCCGGCGGCGCGTTGTCTCGGCGGTCGCCTCTCCATAAGTAGCGCAGTGCATCGCGGTCCTCATCGCGTACCTTGACCTGCATGAACATTTCGCGGATGTCCGCGCATACCGCTACTCGATGTTGCCGGAAACGCATCAGGACTCCCGGGAGGGACTGCAGCAGATCGGGTCCGGTCATCAGGTGGTCGTTGAGGGAGACTCCTCGCGTCTTGGCAGCTGCGTCATGTACCACTCTCACCTTATCGGGCTTCATAGCGTTGATTACTGCGAAGTGGGGCAGGTACCACGATCGCGGCTGTTTCGTCGGTGGTGCTGGCTCAGCATACCCCTTCTTGATGAGCGCGTCCATCTCGCCGTGGTAGCGCCTCCTGAGCTCGCTGTCTCTGTCCAGCTTCTTCTCCAAGCTGTGAAGTCGTTGGAGAGTGTTATTGTAATTTGGGGGCATGACTGTATCCGCAGATTTCCACAACAGTGGTACCGTATATGTTCCGTCCCTCTCGCACACTCTTTCTTCGAGGATTGCCAGTGAGCGCGCGGTCGCGTCGGTACGGGGCTGTTTGGGTTCAATTAACAAACTTTCTAATGCGAAATACCTTTTCAGCTGTATGTCCATACTCTGTTCCGTACTGATGTGGTTGATCGTGGCAATCTCGCGGCCCATTGACCGCGTGCGCGCGCCGTGTAGCACCCATCCGAGTGCAGTGCGCGACGCGATCGGCTGGCACGGCGTCCCTTGCCGCGTCTCTGTAGCTGTGAGCAGGTTCCATTGGTCCTGTCCGATGAGTATTCGTGGCTCAGCATTGGTGTAGACGAGGCCCCCGAGGTTGCGCAAATGCTCGCAGTCCCGGATGTCTCGCGCGGCTACTGTCTGTGTGGATAAGTGCAAGTTATTTATCGTTCGGGCCGAAATGTCATAACAGTCGCCCGATGCACCCTTCAGCCGCAACGTCACTCGTCTAGACTTAGCCGTCAACCGCGTCTCTCCAATCGCCTGAATGCTCAACTCGCCTGTGGGCCCATCCGCGCCTATCTTGTCCGCCAAATCTTCGTCGACGAGTGTCACCGTTGAGCCGTCGTCCAGTAATGCATATGTACTCACGTCACCCGATGGACCCGATAGTGTTACCGGGATAATCTTGAGGTAAGCTTGTGCTTTGAACGCCGACTGTGCTGTGTTGACGGCTTCTGTCTGGGCACGCGGGGAAAAATGTAGCATCTTGTGGTGCCATCTCCCGCAACCGTCTCGCTCGCACGCGCGACGCTTGCATCTGTGCGTCCTGCTGCGGTGTCCGAGGCAACTGAAACATAAGCCATTTGATTTTGCAATATCCCACCTTTCATCGATCGTAGCATCCTTAAACTGTACACAACTATCTGTCTTGTGTGGTTCCGAACACAGGGGGCACTTGATATTTGCATTGTTGTTGTTATTGTTGCCACCGGACGTCGCGTACACTTTCTACTGAGCGGGTTGCGGTCGATAGGGCGTGGCTTGACGCGGCTTTCCTCCCGCCGGTTCTGTAACTGATGCTTCCGGTTGGGCATATGGGCCGCAACGCTCGGCCTCGCGCTGCAGGAACTTCGCTAGCTTGATCAGGGCTGCATCTTCTTTTGACGCGTCGGCGGCGAAGTCGAACCATCGGTAGCGCAGCGTCGGTGTCAATTTGTCGACCACTACCTTTGCTGTTTCGGGGCTGTATAGGTAGTGGGCGCGGTCGAGCGCCTTCAGCGTCGCGACGGCGTTGGTGAGGCGACTGGGGAACGTGCAGATGTCGCGCGGCGCGTCGGTCGGGCGCGCGAGCGCGCGCAGTCGTTCCAGTTCCGATAGCGCGATCGTGTCGGGTCGTCCGAAGCGTGCCTCCAATGTCTGCATTACCTCTGTTGTGTTGGCGCTGTAGATGAGTAGATTCTCGACCGCTTCCTTGGCTTTCCCTTTGAGAGCCCTCCGTAGCCGCGCCATGTTTTCGACCTCGGTGAACAACGTAGTCGTGTCGAAGTATGACGCCTTGAAAGCTAACCATTCATGGTGCGAACCGCTGTATGCCTGTAGTTCTGTGATGTATCTCGGATTCATCGGCGGGCGCGCGCTGCGTGCGGCGAGCGTGATGGCCGCCGCTAACTCTGCAATGCTGTTGTTGGGTAGCGCGACGCTATTGTCTGCGTATGCGCCCCCACTGTTCTGTGACTGTACTGGAACGGACAGGATCGGACACGCTGGCGGCATGTCAGGACGTGTCTGTACGGGCGCCTGCGGCGGTGCGGGCGGCTGTGCGGGACGCGCGGGGGGTTCCTCCCTGTGAACCTCTGCATGCTGTACCGGCTGTACTGTGGGTGGTACCTGTAGCAGAGGAGGCGGAGGCTCCTGACGCGGCGTCTCGTGGGGTTCGTGCGTTATTGCGAGAATCTGGTTTCCTTCCAACCATTCCCCGACTCGTCGGGCTGTAGCTGTGGCGGAGTACACGGATACGTTGTCATCGGCTTCGTCACCTGTGTCCTCCGCTTCTAAAACTGCGACGCGGGCCGCGGCCAGCTCTAACTGTAGCTGTGCCACCTGTTCCCTCGCCTTCGCAAGTCGTAGGCTGCGCCGTTGCTTGACGGTGCTGACTCGCGATCTGGCAGAATCGCGGCTGGCGTCCTGTCGAGCCGACGCCGCCGCCTGTTCCTGCCGCTGTGTGTCCTTGGATGCCTCCATCGAGCAGCCTGTAGTGTCTGTAGTTTGCTGCGATGACGGCGTGGCATCAGTTGAGGACTCTGTAAAAGTACCTGTTTCTGTACCTGTTTCTGTACCTGTTTCTGTGGCTGTGGCTGTGACTGTGGCCTCGACCGACGGGGCTGCGGCAGCGGCGGCGTCGGCGTTGGCTAGAGGCGCGGGCTGCGTCCCTTCTTGCTCTTCACACGTAACTTTCTTCGGTTGCTTCTTGGGCGGCATCGTCGTAGGTATCCGGCTCGAAGGACCAAAATGTGCACGTCTGAACAGGTCAGCACCTGACTGCACCTGTCGCTACCTGCACCGTGGGGGTGTTCCTGACTGTGGCATTCTACGGGATGTCCTCGCCAAATGAAAGTTTTGATCTTGCAGTAGTTCCGTATCCCGGAGTAGTTGCTTGTTCCGTTGATCGCCGTGCAAAGAGGCCGATTTCGCTTGGTGATCTTCTCACACCCCTTCCAGGGTGCGGGGTTGCGGTCCCGGGGCAATGGCCCCCTTCCGCGGAGTCTTCCGCTGGCCGTGACTACGGCCAGGTCATTGGGTGGCTGAGGTGTTCTTCTTCGGGTTGTGTGGCCTCAATCCAGGGGTGCTGCCGGCTCGGCAACCAGGTCTCGGGGTAGGCGGCGACGGTCAGGCGGGCGCGCGTGGTATGGCGCCAGGTCTCGCACGAGCGGGTGTTGAGAGCCGTCCGCTCGTGCGAACATGTTCGTTGCCAGCCTCTGGACGAACTTGTCCAGTGTCTCCAATCCTAGGTCCCTTGCGATCGTTGCGTTTCTCACGTAGCGAGGCGCGCCGACGATGGTACGCAAGGAGAGGTTTTCTTGGGCCCGGAGTCTCTTCTTGTTGGACTCCGAGCAGAGGGCGTACCATGCCGGCGAGGCATACGTGAGGCGGGACCTGATGTACGTTTTATAGATCCCGAGCTTCGACCGCAGGGGGAGGCCGGAGTCCAGGAGTGGACGAAGTTTTGCCCGTGCAGCCCGGACCTGGTTTACGACGTTGTCGACGTGGGTCTTCATCGTGAGCCGGCGGTCTATGGTGACCCCCAGATACTTCACTTGGTGCAGCCACCCAATGTCCTTCCCTTGGAGTTGGAGTGGTGGTGGCAGGTTGCTCTGGCCGGTGATCATCGCCTGCGTCTTCCCGACGTTGACGGAGAGCCTCCATTTGGCCAGCCATTTAGGCAGGGTGTCCAGCGTGCGTTGCATTTTGACGGCGGCGTGGGGTGCTTTGTAGGACGACGCATAGTATGCTGCGTCGTCAGCGAAGAGGGCCAGCTGTACACCAGGGCCAACTGGGATGTCATCCGTGTATCGGGAGTAGCAGGCGGGTGAAAGACAGGAACCTTGTGGGACGCCGGCTTCGATGGGGCGGGCTTCTGACACGGCGTCTTCCACCACCACTCTGTAGTGGCGACTCCGTAGGAACGAGGCCACGACGCGGGTGATTCGTCGTGGAGCTGGGGACGTCGACAGCTTGTACAGCAACCCCTCGTGCCATACTCTGTCGAACGCCTTCTCCATGTCCAGGAGTACTGCGACGGTGTATTCTTTCTTGTTCCGACAGACCGTCATGTCGTTCAGTACCCTGGTGAGCTGGAGCGTCGTCGAATGCTCTGGCCTGAAGCCGAACTGTTCCGGGCGAGCTTGGATATGTGGCAGCAGTCTTCCTAGCAGCAGCTTCTCGAACACCTTTGACATGGTGCTCAGGAGGGTGATGGGCCGATAGCTCTCGGGCTTCTTGACATTCTTGCCCGGCTTGGGGAGCATTATGACCAGGCCTTCCTTCCATGTAGTAGGGAAGTGCCCCGTGCGCATGATGCCGTTAAACAGGCGCGTCATAGCCGCCACAGTCGGTAGCGGCAAGTTGCGCAGCGCCATGTTGGTGATTTGGTCTGCGCCCGGGGCTTTCCTGGGCTTGGTGCGCCTGATCGTTCGCAGGACTTGGCCGGGCGAGAAGAAGATGGGGTCCTCCTCAGGAGCTATCGGCGTCGCGAAGTAGTGCCGCAGGTGTTCCTCCACTGCTGCTACGTGTTCGGCGTCGTCGGTGGGGTTCGGCTTGAACTGCCTCTCCAGGCATTCGGCGAAAATTTCAGCTCGGTCTTTTGCTCTGAATCTCGGGAAGCCGTCGCTGCCCAGCAGCGGTCGAACAGGAGCCGGGGTGGCCGACAGCTGCCGGCATAAGCGATGCACGGAGGGGACGTGATCGCCTACGGACTCGATGTGGCGTTCCCAAGATTCTTCGGCGTGGTCGGCAAGGCATCTTTTGGTGGTGGCCGTCATGGCGTTGAGGCGGGACTTCAGAGTTGGGCACCGGGTTTGTTGCCATAGCTTCCGGAGACGGCGCTGTTCGCAGATCAGTGCCTGAATCTTCGCCGGGAGGGGTTGGGGTTTCCTCCGGCTAGAGACGGTGTGCGAGGATGTGTCGAGCGCGTCCTGGATCTTGCTAGTCAATTCTGAAGTCAGTGCTTCGACGTCTTCTGGCTGTGTGGCTGTCCGGGTGGTGGGGTTTTCGGCGAGTGCGGCCGAGAAGGAGGCCCAGTTGTACCGTCGACGGGGCGCTGGTGGCGAGACTCTTGTTGGCAAATCCGCAAGGACGAGGAGAATGGGTCTGTGATCCGAGGGAAGGTCTGGCAGGACTTCCTGGCTTGGCTGGGTCCGGATTCCTTTGTAGACTACGATGTCGATGATGTCCCCAGAGCCGTCCGGGTTGTAGTGAGTCGGCTCGTAGGGTCCGATGACATCGTAGTCGTGGCTCACGGAGTCGGCGAGGAGTGCGCGTCCGGCGGCGCACACTTTCGAGGAGTTCCAGTGTGGGTGCTTGGCGTTGAGGTCTCCGGCGATGAGAGTCGGTTGCGGCGACTCCAGCAGTCCCCGGAGCTCCCTGGGATTGAGTCTCTCACCGGGGGGGTGATAGGCGGCATAGAGTCGCACAACGTTGCCGGCGACCTGTACTTCGACGCCAAGGACGTAGATTGTAGTGTGCTCCTCGAAGTCGATGGGTTGGTGGACGATACTCCTTTTAACCAGGATAGCCAGACCTCTGTAGGCAATCCCCTGCGGGGATCGCTCGTCCTTGCGGTAGGTTGTGTAGCCGGGGAGGGTGAGCTTCATCTTCACGGTGAGGTGGGTTTCGCTAACCAGCATGACGTCGACTCGGTACTCTCGCAGGAAGGTTTTCAGCAGCTGCTTCTTTCCTTTGAGTGACTGGGCGTTCCAGTGCACAATCCTTAAGGAGTCAGCCATCAGGGCAGATGTTCGGCGATACTCCTTAGGACTGCGGGATCTTGGAGTGCTTTGATGAGTGCTGCGACAAGATCCCTCGGCGGTTCGTTCTCTGGTGGAGGTGGTGGTGCTGCGGCTCCTTTCTCCTCAGCCGCTCTCGGCACTTCGTTCTTCTTTCCCCCCCGCTTCCGTTTGCGCTTGGGTAGGGGCGCGCCTGGCGCGGTGGCCGGGTTGGCCTCCGCCATGAGTGATGAGGGCGCCGACTCCTGCACAGTTGGGGGTTTGGGGGGGGGCGGCTGGCTGCGTCTTGGGGCCACCGGTGCGGGCCGCTGGACCGGCCTTCTTGTTTCGGCTCTCTTGCCGGAATACAGGGCACGACGTGTTGTTTGCCGTGTGCGGGCCTCCGCAGTTGGCACACGTCGGCGGCATCTCTCTAGGCCGGTCGCAGTCCGCGGCGGGGTGCGGTCCTCCGCAACGCACGCAGGCCTGGGGGCGGTGGCAGTTGTGGCTGCTATGCCTAAACTTCTGGCATCGGTGGCATTGAGCTGTTCCTTTCTTCCCGCGCCACGCCTCGATCTTCACGCCGGGCATAAAAAGTAGCTCGTCTGTATCGTACAGACTGGCTGTTATACCCGGCGTCTTCTTCAGCTGCGCGTGGAAAATGCAGCCCGGTCTGCCCTTCCGTGCCCGAATCTGTTTGACAAAGCTGGCCTCGTAGCCGCGCTCTGCCAGCGCGGAAGTGATCTCCGCGGGCTCAGTGTTTGCCGGCAGCCCCCGGATGGCAATCTTCAGGCTCCTTTCGGCGGGAAGCGAGTAGGAGTACCAGTGCACCCCTGTGGTCTTCTCCAACGTCGAGAGGTACGACTGGACGCACCGGTATTCCTCGTCATCTGCAGGCGAAAATCGCACACCCTTTTGGTAGGGGCGCGCGTTCGGGGCCCTCTTCAGCCGCTGCTGGATTTCGCGGAAGTGGTGGACCCAGTTCGGGAGGGTCTCCACCACTATAGGCGGGTAGCGCGGCTTGGAGGGCGGTTTCGTGACGGCCACGCCCGTAGCGGGGGCACCGGGTGGCGGCGGGGCGCCTGCGGTAGGCGACGCGGCAGGGGGCGCACTAGCGGGCACAGCGGGGGGTGCGGCGGGTGGCGGGCGGCGGGCGACGGCGGGCGGCGCGGCGGGGGGCGCGCTAGCGGGCGCGACGAGTTTCGCGACGGGGGGCGCGGGCGCGGCCTGCACTCCGTGTGTGTGCGGGATGGGGCGGGGGGGCCTCGCGTTCGCGGCGGGCTGATTTGCTCCCGGCACCTGTTTATATAGGTGAGGGAGGGGGTCGGACGCTATGCTAGGCTACGATTGGACTATGCACGGTAGTGCCCCATTTTATTCTGTAGGTGGCGCTACCGGGCAAGAGCTAACTAAACCGTAATACTGATTTATTTATTTACAATAATACCTATACAAATGACAAGCTGTCTGAACACTAATTATAATACTATCGGGCTATGTTTCTAATTGGCTATTCTGCTATCCATATGTTCCTATCAGTTATCTATATTTACCATTTATCTTTATTTCAATAAGGACACACACGAAACAGTACTTTTATTGTCTTACTACTACTTATACTATAACTTATATACTACGACTATGTACAATGGCCTATACCTAATCGCGGATATCTATTCTGTCGCGAACAGTAATAAACTATTAAATAGTTCACAATCACTCATCTTCATTCATTAAACTTGCGCGGTTGCTCAAACCAACGCGTTGTCGTCGGTCGGTGTAAGTACCTACCTGGGTTCGGGTCGGTTCGGTAGTTTCCGTGCTGCCGCCGCGCCCCCGATCCCCCGCAGCAGTGCATTTGCCCCCTCTCTCTCTCGGTCAGTTCGCCGCCCGCCTCCGCGTCGGTCGTTGTTCGATTCGTAAGATTGTGTTGTGTGAGTGCGTTACCGCGTGCTAAATATTCACCTCGTCTATTGTCTATCTATGGATTGGAACTATCAACTTCATCACTGGTACGTAAATGCATCGTACGAGTTTATAGCCTAAGTTCGATTTTATGTGTTTTCTTTCATAATAAATATTAAATACTTATCACACTGCTTTGCTCGCCGTTCGACTCACGCTCTGTCAACTCGGGAACTAGAAAGCTGAAATTTTGTATGTTGACAAAGCTTAATGAATAGAATAGGAATGAGAATTCAACCTTTTAATTTTGATTGTTTCAGATCATTATTATCTGTTAATTGGAATATTATACAATTCTGCTTTTGGGACAAAATGGCGTCGGGTTCGTCTAAAAAAATAAGAAGAGGAAAGTAGAGGACGAAAATCGTGAATTCAACAAAGAATGGACCGAGCTATATGCATTCGTCAGAAATCTAGACGGGCTTCTAACTTGTCTTATATGTCAAGACAAACTCGCCAACAATAAGAAATCAAATATAGAGAGACATTTCTCTACAAAACATGGTGCATTTGCGAGCAAATATCCTACAGGTGGATCACGAAAAAAGCTGTAGAAGAACTTCAAAGAAGAAACCAGCAGTCGAGCTCTATGTTTCACAACTGGACACAAAGTGCAAACACCATTAATCATGCGAGTTTTAGTGTCTCTGGAAATTGCAAAAAAAGGGAAACCATTTACAGACGGCGAATACATAAAAGACTGCTTTATGAAAGCATCCGAAGAACTCTACCGTGACTTCAAAAATAAAGATGATATAATAAAAAAATAAAGGATTTGCCTTTATCAGCAAAAACAGTGCAAGACAGAATAGCCAAAAATGTCTGCAAATATAACAGAGCAGCAAGTCGAAGATATAAAGTTAACTATCAATTGCGATCGATGAGTCATGCGACATAACTGATACCGCTTGAGTATCACTCTTCGTGCGATATGTATCGGCACAAGGTCCGAAAGAAGAACTCTTATTACTGCTGCTGCTCAAAGGACAAACTCGTGGAGAAGACGTTGCCAATGCTGTGGAAATACATCTGGGAAACCATGGAATTGACATCGATAAAGTAATTTCCATTGCTACTGACGGCGCTAAAAGTATGACTGGCGTCCACAAAGGGGCTGCTTCAATATTGAAATGAAAAATTGGTCACGAAGTTCTTGCACTTCATTGTATTATACACCAAGAAGCGCTTTGTGCTCAGACATTTCCTGGTGAAATGATTGAAATCATGAATTTGGTTATAAAGATAACCAACAGCATCTTGGCGAAACCACTGTATCATCACCAGTTTAAAGAATATTTTAACGAAATGGATAATGAGTACATAGATTTACTTCTCCATAACAAGGTGCGCTGTGTTCGGGAACCGAACACCTTTTGCTGACGCCTGTATAGTCGGCCACTCGCGATTACTTATTTTCAGTGCATTTTACGGAACCGCGCGTGACGGGTGCATTCATAACATTTCAACATTTCCTCATTAACTATTCGGGAATTAAAGTCACTTCAGTGTTCAAGCTAACATTGTGTATCAATCAACAACCCCAACAAGGCATCAACCCAAACATTGGTCCTTCGAGCCACTCGGTTGGACTTCGTGCGTGATTGCAATCGGTTCACTGGCTTCCCAGAAGCGGGTTCCACCAGTTGGATTGAGAAGGGCAAACTTCACGTGTGAAGCTCGCCGGGTAATCAGCAAAAAAGGAGTGAGTGCCGAACAACAAACATCTAAACATTTCGAGAGAGTCGGAGAACATTAACATTAAACAACAACAATTATCTTAACATTCCAAGAGCGACAGAAAACATTAACAACCAACAATGGAGGAATTAATGAGCAAACAAGTGGAGACGACGGCAGCCATGGAGAAATTGCTGGTCAACTTCAAAAAAGAAAAAACTGAGAGTAAGCCAACCATAGCAAGTAAAAGGATTGAGAAACTGACGGAGCTGTTTCGTGAATTTCACGCGAATCATCTCATCCTTTGTCAGTATGAAGATAAATCGCACGATTATTTCAAAGGAGAACATTACGAGACAACAAAAATATTTTACTATGAAACATTAGCCTATTTGGAGAAATATGTGAAGCTACAACAACAAACATCTGGAACGTCGAAGGAGATCACCAACATTGACAAAAAATTAGACGACAAGCTACGTAAGCAGACGGCTAACTACAAGGCTTTTCAGCGAACAATTACGAACATAGATGTAGAGGCGATAACAGAGAAATGGGAGTTTGAAGATGCTCTGAAGACTTTGGAAACGCGTTGGTCGACAATCGACTCATTGCATTGGGAACTAGAAGGTTTGCTTAATGAAGAGGATAATGAACAGTTCGAGGCTTTATTTAACAACAACGAGAAGCAGTATAATAAACTGAAAAAGAACCTTAATTCAAAAATGTGGTCAGAAACCCACAGAGACAAAACAACCCCTAAAATGGAGGTACCGGTATATCATGGAAATTACAACCAGTGGATGTCTTTTAAAGACCTCTTTACTGAAACTATTCACAAGAATGCTTCGTTGTCTAACGCACAAAAGATGCAGTTTCTGAAAGGGAAGGTACGTGGAGAAGCTGAGCGTCTGATACAGCACCTCAATATTAGCTCTGACAACTATACCGTGTGCTGGGACATTCTGAACCATAGGTACAACAACAAACGCCTTATTTTCACAACGTATATCAACACACTATTAGAAATACCAAACATGAAACACCAGTCCCTAGAACAGATCAAGAGGATGCACGATGTGGCCCAAGAAACACTCAATGCGATCAAGAACTTAGGAGTAGATATAACAACATGGGACCCACTAATTGTACATATTTTGGATTTGAAATTGGATAGCGAAAGCCACTCAGAGTACATAGACTCTTTAAAAAATCGCCGCGAGCTACCAATATTGAGCGATTTTATTGATTTTCTGGAGGGAAAATTCACCGCTATGGAAACAAGTCGACGAAAAGGAGAGAACAATCAACAAAGAGCATCTTACAATCATCATTATCAGCCAAGTTCATCATCTTCAAATAATACTCGAACAAATATTTCGAAGAATAAAGAAAGACCGCCAGTAACAAAATCAACATTCAACGTGACGACAATAAAATGCCCACTATGCAACAACGAACATGACCTGTATAACTGCAAATACTTCCTAGAATTACAAAATGATAGAAAACTAAAAAAAGTACGAGAACTTCAAGTTTGCATCAACTGTTTATTCAGCCACAATGGCAACGAATGTAAATCATCAAAAACATGCCGCAAATGTAACAAGAGACACAACACAATAATTCACGATGCACTGAACTGCAATAACAACTCACACGTGTCGAAACAAAGTGATTTGAACATGACAGCGGAGGTCTTGTTGTCAACCGCCATGATAAAAGTGAAGGGAAGCGATGGTACTTATCATCTCCTGAGAGCGCTGGTGGACCAAGGGTCACAAATTTCCATCATTACGGAGAAAACAGCCCAGTTATTAAAAATTAAACGTGTCAACTGCAAGGGATCAGTTTGTGGTATTGGAGAGAAAGAGACAAATGGAAAGGGAATGATGCACATAGAATGCAAATCTATACATAATGATTACACTTTTAACACAGACGTCATCATAATGAACAATCTGGTCGGTAACTTACCTAACAAAACATTTGCAAAGCCGGAATGGACATCAATCAAAAATATTTCATTAGCCGACCCGGAATTTTACATTTGCCGCCCAGTTGACGTGTTACTTGGAGCAGAAATATATTCACAAATTATACTCAGCGGAATGATTAAGGAGAATGACTCACGTCAGCCGCTCGTACAACAATCACATCTTGGTTGGTTACTGTGTGGAAACGCCAAGACATACAAATGCAACATAGTGAGGCAAGATTTAGATGAGATTAAAAAGTTTTGGGAGTTGGAGGAGATCAATGAACAGTCAAACTTATCAGTAGAAGAGCAACATTGCATAACATACTACAACGAAACAACTACCAGAAAAGAAAATGGGAGATATGAAGTACGATTACCACTCAAAGAAGACATCGAGACAAAACTAGGGTCGTCTAAACAGACTGCCTTAACACAATTTAAAAATTTGGAGAAAAAGTTTCAGAAACAAAGTAAATTAGCGACGGATTATAAAACATTTATGGAGGAGTACAGAGCCTTAAATCATATGAAACCGACAAATAGCAACGAGACACCTGAGTACTACATGCCGCACCACGGGGTCGAGCGAATCGACTCGCTGACAACGCAATATAGAGTTGTATTCAACGCATCAAACAAAACATCTACAGGATGTAGTCTTAATGACTTAATGTATACAGGACCGAATTTACAGGTTGACCTACAAACACTTTTGCTCAGATGGAGACAATACCAATATGTTTACACGGCAGACATAGAGAAGATGTTTCGCATGATACTAATAAATGAAGGAGACCAGGAGAGAAGGATACCAGAAAATTATTTGGAGATCAGACTTAGAACAACCCATACAAATATTTAGTCTATCAACAGTCACGTACGGAACACGCGCCGCGCCGTTCTTAGCAATGATGACTCTGAAAAGATTGGCAGCGGACTCACGAGAGCAATATCCTGAAGCAGCCAAAGTTGCAGAATCAGCATTCTACATGGACGATTTGCTGCATGGATCAGATACGATTGAAGAAGGAAAGAAACTGATAAGAGAGTTGGACTTATTGATGAAATCAGGCGGATTTAATCTCAGGAAGTGGTCCGCAAGTGAACCGCAACTACTGGCAGATATCAAAGAGGAACGTAACCGGACAGAAGACACAATTTTCAATTTTAAAACAGACAACATTAGTAAAACATTGGGATTGTGCTGGAACTCAGATAAAGATACTTTCACGTTTCAATACAGCATTCCAGAACAGAGAGGGAAACATACAAAAAGAAGCTTGTTGTCCGAGATATCGAAACTGTTTGATCCAATGGGATGGCTGGCCCCCATTACAACAAAACTAAAACTTGTATTCCAACAACTATGGAGTGAAACCATTAAGTGGGACGACGAAGTACCGGAAAACATTCAGAAGGAATGGGCAAGCTTAAAGGCGGAACTTAACCTCATTAACGAAATCGAAATTCCCAGATGGATTGGAAGCAGAAGGGGAGATATAATAGAGCTTCACGGCTTTTGCGACTCGTCCTTAGTCGCATTCGCCTGTGTGGTTTATGCTAAGATTATCAACAAACAAACAGTGGTTCTGGTGTCAGCCAAAACAAAACTCGTTCCACACAAAAAAGCATCAACACTTCCTAGAATGGAGCTTAACGGAGCCTATTTACTGGCAAAACTAATGAGAAAAATTGCAGAAGCATTACATCAACATAAACTTGAGATCTATGGATGGACGGACTCGATGGTGACATTAGGTTGGTTACAAGGAGAGCCGAGCCGATGGAAACCATATGTGGCGAATCGAGTCCAAAAAACAACAGAAGTCATACCGGGTCAAAGTTGGAGGTATGTGAACACGAAAGAAAACCCTGCTGACGCAGCGAGTCGGGGTCAATACCCTATACAGCTAAAAGACAACACATTGTGGAAAAATGGGCCTTCTTGGCTGTCAACGTTTGAGAAAGGAAATACCGAGCCGGAGAATTACACAACAGAACAGGAGATGTGCAAAAAACAATCAACAGTCGTTATGGAACGAGAGAAACATTTGATCGACGATCTTTTAAACAAACATAGCTCATTCAATAAAATAACACGTATTGTAGCTTGGCTACTAAGGACAGCTGCACCGAGTAAACGTAACAAATTGCCAAGCTATCTCACGTTACACGAGTTGGCCGCCGCAAAAACGCTGATCGTAAAATACGTGCAACATGCAGAGTATGGAGCGGAAATCGAACGATTGCGAAAACATAAACAAATAGAGGCGAAAAGTAACATTTTGAGCTTGAATCCGTTCATTGACGAATTAGGAGTTTTACGAGTTGGTGGGAGGTTGGAGAACGCGAACATAAACAAGGAAAGGAGACACCCAAAAATCATACCACGAGGGAGTCGACTGGCAGAGCTTTTGATAGATGAAGCTCATCAAGTAACATTCCACGGAGGTCCACGCCTGACCTCGGCGAATCTCAGGCAGCAGTTCTGGATCCCTGGAGGAAACAACGCAGTGAAGAAACAGTTGCGTAACTGCGTGACTTGCAGAAAAAACAATCCGAGCAAACAAAACCAAATAATGGGAGATTTACCCGCAGCTCGGGTAGAGCCTGCACAACCCTTCTACCAATGTGGGGTCGACTACACCGGGTTTGTGGAGATAAAGGCGAACAGAACAAGAAACGCAAGGTCACTGAAAGGCTATATCGCCGTGTTCATTTGTATGGTGACCAAAGCCATTCATCTGGAGTTGGTGTCAGACCTTACCAGCTCAGCATTTCTAGCAGCATTGAGGAGGATGGCCGCCAGGAGAGGAGCCCCCGGCCACCTGTACAGTGATTGTGGCACTAACTTTGTCGGCGCTAACAGAATAATACAGGAAGAGTATGAACAAGTGAAACAAACATTGGATGACAATTTTCGAGGAGTTTTGGAAAACATGAACATAACATGGCACTTTAATGCGCCCGCTTGGCCAAGCGCAGGAGGAATTTGGGAAAGAGCAGTGCGTAGCCTCAAACACCACTTGAAACGTGTAGTCGGACAACAACGCCTAACATTTGAAGAATATTCAACAATATTATCGCAACTCGAAGCTTGCTTGAACTCCCGGCCTTTGTGCGCCCTGACAGAAGATACGGACGACTTAGATTTCTTAACTCCCGCACACTTCTTAACCGGGAGAGCAGGTGTAACAGTGATAGAAACCAGAGAGGATGCGAGAACAAGATGGTTCCTAACAACTCAGATTTTACAACAAATATGGAAGAGATGGAAAGACGAATATCTAACACAACTAACAGCGAGAAATAAGTGGTTACAACCAAAAAGAAACATCCAAGTAGGCGATTTAGTGACCATTCGAGAAGATAACATGCCTGTCGGAAAATGGGCAATGGGCAGAGTGGTTGAGATACATCCAGGAAGAGACGGTTACGTGAGGGTAGTGACATTGAAAACAGAGACTGGATATATCAAACGCCCCGTAGTCAAGCTCAACTTGCTCCCAATACAATCCGAAGAACAAAAACAAGATGACAGCGAGAAAAATGCAAAGTACAGCAATAACAACAACCATCAGCAAACAAACTGTAGCCGCAAGCCGCTCTCCAAACTATTCGCGGTGGTAACAGCAATAATATTTTTTGCTTCATTCATATCGGGATCGAGCGCAACATGCAACGTCACAAAACTCAACAACAACCAGTCGCTTTATTTCGACCCGCTCGCAAAAATGCAACTACTAAGAGATCAATGGACACTCGTGACATACTATGATATGAGTCCATACTGGGCCGGAACACAAACAACAGAAAAACTCTTAAAATATCTCGAAAATATGTGTAACAGTCTGGAAATAAACAATAAGTGTAACATGATCATACCTCAACTGAGACATGAGTTCAATGAGCTGGAGTACTACGACCAGCTTTTGTCAACTCAGCATTTCACGGAGCAAGCGAGACGCCGCCGCCGCCGCCGCCGCAGAGGTCTTATCAACGGTGTCGGTTACCTTGCTAATAGCCTTTTCGGGGTACTAGACGAACATTTCGCAGAACAGTACTCACGCGACATAGCGCTTATTAAGAAAAATCAATCTCATCTAAAGAAATTATGGATTAATCAGACGACAGTGTTGGAGTCGGAACATAATCTACTAAAACGAACGGAGGAAATAATGGAAAAACAACATAAAATTATTAATAAACATTTGAACAGTCTTGACGCAGCAACAAAAAATATTCTGAAGGAGATTAACATTGCAGAGAAAGAAAGAGACTTTACATTGACAGCTATTGCAGCGACAAACATACTACAAATCTTAAGAGAAATACAGAATATGATGCTGGATACCATATCAGACATATTTAAGGGACAGTTTAACCTACATTTATTGACGCCAAAACAACTTCAAGAACAATTAAACATAATAACTGGATTATTATCGAGCGAAGTAACATTACCGATTGAAAACATACATACAGACTTTACGAAGCTTTACAAACTTCTAAAAGTTCGAGCAAGAATGACACAAGATTATTTCATCTTTGAAATCAGAATCCCCCTAGTCAGCAGAGAACAGTATGATTTGTACCACGTCATTCCAGTGCCGCAAGTGCAACAATCAAATATGATATCAATCGTGCCGATTTCCGAGTATGTGGCGCTAAACCTACAAAAGGACAGATATATACCCGTAACACAGGAGAATATACAGAAATGCATAATCGAAGACAGTTCAACATTAATGTGCAACCTTCAAAACCCTATATACAAGATGAAGTCTGATATTGATTTGTGTGTGCAAACAGAGAGCAAATGTGAAATAAACGTCGCTAAGTGTAAAAATAAATGGGTCGGACTTATGAAAGAAAACATTTATCTATACTTCTGTTGCGAGCAATGCCAACTACGAACAATATGCGGAGATCGCGTTACCGCACACCAGCTGACGCATACAAGTGTCATTAGCCTCGATGATTACTGCATAATCAAAACAAAGGACTTTACGATCTACGGGCACAAACACTACAGAAGTCAATTAAACATTAAAAATGAGTTTCAACCTTCAATCATAGCCCCGATCAATCACATAATTAACATTACGATAGAGACGCAAGATGGAAATGCGACAAATGAAACTAAAGAAAGAGATCGGTTATCTCAGGACATAGAAGCGAAGCTGAGGCTAATGAAACAGAGTCAAAGTGATGAAGATGGAACCCAGGTCTCATACCATAATATTTACCACTACGCACTGATCTACGGTATCATTGTACTGTTAGTGCTGGCATGGTTATGGCGTCGATCACGTCGTAGTTGGAGAACACCCCAGGCACCAGCAGCAACGACGAGCGAGCCGGCTGTGACCGCCCCTTCCCCCGCCTCCGCCCAGGCCCCAGCTAAACACAACTACAATCAACATCGTCATAGTGCACCAGCGAATGACTTCAACATGGACAATGGGAAATCCCCAGTGTTTCGCAAAATAGTGTTTAGTGATGAATAAATATTTTACATAATTACATAAGTACTAACATTAACATAATTTCCTATATTGTAACATGATTTGTAATTTTCTTTCTTGTTTAATCACCACATTAACTACTAACATTTAACAGGAAAGCACCCAGAACGCTTATCTTTGCCCCCCGGGAATATGTTCGGGAACCGAACACCTTTTGCTGACGCCTGTATAGTCGGCCACTCGCGATTACTTATTTTCAGTGCATTTTACGGAACCGCGCGTGACGGGTGCATTCATAACATTTCAACATTTCCTCATTAACTATTCGGGAATTAAAGTCACTTCAGTGTTCAAGCTAACATTGTGTATCAATCAACAACCCCAACAAGGCATCAACCCAAACAAGCTTTCCAGAGAAAACGTTCTGAAGCGATTTGCAATGTGATAGGAAGAAATAAAATCGTTTCTCTCTGAAAAAGGCGTCAATCATCAGGAGTTGGAAGAAGATACCTGGTTACAAAAATTCTATTTTATGGTCGACTTCACATCTTATCTAAACGATTTGAATGTAAAGCTACAAGGAAAAGGAAATGTCGCATAAACAATGCTAGAAGAAATAGAGTTTTGAAAATAGACTACAAGTGCTCGCCGAAGATATAGAGAAGGGTAGTTCACTTTACTTCAAACACCTACATAAGTATCGTGAAGACAAAAATGTATCGATTGACACTATATATTTCAGTACAGTACTGAGAAAAATTAAGAATAGTTTTGAGGAGCGCTTTCACGAATTCAGAGCAAATAAGTCGACATTATCCTTCGTCTTGCACCCCCTAAAAATAAATGTTGACGAACTGAACTTGGCGCCTTTCAACACAGATGCTGCAGAACTTCAGATGCAACTGATAGATATAAAAAGCAAGGAACTGTGGAGCAGCAAGTTCATAGCTCTCATGAGCCCTTTGGAGGAAGACGAGAGAGAGAAATCAAATTTGATACCCAACCATAAGTGGAAGGCTGCAAAACAACTGCCTAAAATAGAGAAAATCATATTTGATACGTGGAATTGTCTTCCTGCAACATATGATACAACGAAAAAATTAGCATTTGCTATTCGTTCAATATTTGGCTCCACCTATTCATGTGAACAAACATTATCATCAATGAATAAAATTAAAAATAAGTTAAGGAGCAAATTAACCGACGACAACTTACAGTCATGCCTGAAATTAAAAACGAGTAGCTATGTACCAGATATAGCTACGCTTTCAAAAGCGATGCAAGATCATCGTTCGAACTAAAACGAATAAAGTGGTCTACTGAATACCTACTTCTTTTTCTACATACGTGTTTTAGGATTAAGTATGTTTTATTTTTAAGACTTCTTCAATATGAAAATAGAATACCTATTTTAGTTTTATCTTGTTTTATTTATCGTCTTTCACCACCCAGCAAAGAAACTTGGAGTTGCGGCTCCCTAAAAGTTGGGAGTTTTTTTTTTTTTGATATTTGGCTCATCTCACTTGAAAGTCTGCCGACCCTTTACTTAACTTACTTGTCTAGAGGAGCTAGGCGACATACAGTAGGGTATGTCGCCTAGCTCCTCTAGACAAGTAAGTTAAGTAAAAGAGTGATTGTGTACGTTTTTTAGATATCTCAGCATATTTATTTTTTTATGGCAGTTTTTAAGGCGAAAACGAGATATTTAATTACATTCTATAAAGGATAGTTGTATTTTTGACTGGTAAAAGAATGTTGGTGTTGTTTAGAAAGAAAAGTAAAAAAGTATATGATTGTTCCTAGTAACAATGTAAGAGAATGTATGGAAAGTTGATCAGTACTGACTCATGGCCACTGAGAAAGTAAGTTAGCTAGGAATACTTCGTTTGGTAAGATTTCGATAAACAGTCGGACAGATCATCCGACATGTTGCAGAGATTCTTAAATCTCGAAGGATTCGTTTGGATTGAGTTTAAGTTATGGTTTAGTATGATACGTGACTATCGGCGTGTCCAATATGTTATTGTATAATCTTCAAAGTCAAAAGGTACAAAGTACAAGGCACGAATCCTTCCTCTTCGATCATGATGTGGACGAGTTTCCTTCGTGAGAAAGTTGGATATCGATGACCTAATAAGCTCGCAAGCAGGCTCCGGCAGGTAGACCTGGAGCCAGGTACTAGTAGTCTATGTATTTAAGTATTGTTATAAAAAGTATTATATGAAGTAAATACCAATGTGTATAAAAGTACCTATGAAAGTGCACTCACTATTTGAGTTTAATAATATATATAATATATAATATAATATAATATAATAAAATATATTATATGTGAATAATAAATATGGATCCGGATCCCGTTAAATAAAGTACCTATATGAACTGATAAGGAGATTATAATAAAGTCTTTGATTGAAAGAGATTGTTTATGAGATGACAGTATATTTTGTTAGATTTTGAAATGATGGTTATGTTATTATATGGTATGGTATGGTATATTATGGTAAAGCACGCAGATAAGAACTCTATCTTATTAAACGCAACTCATGCGCCACGGAATTAAAGGCACGTCGATAATAACTTCCTGTCATTACGTACAAACCCTGAGTCAACCCAAAAGCTCATCCAGGCGCGCGCATGATAAGATAAAATAAAAAGGCAGGACGCCTTAGTACATCGAACCATTCCCATCTGCGACTAAGTCCGCATAGGACCTCAGTAGAATAAGTATTCCATGTAACTTTGTACTTCATAAATAAATGAAAAAATAGTTTTTAACCTATCGTTGATCCCAGATCTCCCGACCTAACACCACACGACTTTTATGAGTGGGGAAGACTCAAAGAGTTGGTGTACGACGTAGAAATAATGAGTCGAGAGCAATTGGTGACTAAGATCAATGAAGGAACCGAAGTTTTAAGAGCGGAGATGACATTAGGCATAACAACTACAGAAGTCAGACGAACGTGCGCGAAATGCCGGAAGCCATTATGAACACCAAATCTAATAACAAGATGTGACTGATATCTGTGTGGCATTTGTGAAATGTTAGTTACCTTTCTATTGCTGAGTGCCGTTGCAATAATAATACCTACGAGTCCGGTTTGAGGAATTATTTTTTATAGAAATTTTAATATTTTTTCACCAAACACATTTTTTAAAATACACATTGAAATGATAAAAGTCACTAAGATTTTTTTATTTTTTTTTCTTTTGACCATAATTTGAATGTGTGATATCGGAATAGTTTAAAGACTTTTAATTAATCGTGTGTGTTTAAATAAAAAAAAAAACCTGTATTTAATCTGAAACTGTGTTTATTTTTTAGCTTGGTAACCCAAAAAGTGTAAAGATTTGATAAAATCAGTTTAACCCATAACTTAAAAACTAAAGGATATTGGACCATGGTTCCCTTACTATAAAATGATCGTATGGACCGACCCTGTCCATCTGCAAAATACCTACAATCTTCCCCAAAACACCCTGTATAATAATAAAGTAAATAATTGTTATTTTTATCAAAATCATGTCACGGCGATGAGAGATAAGATTGACGATTCCGATAGTGATGAGGACATTTTTAGACCTAGGCGTCCAAGAGTGATCAATATGGGGCGTAACAATCGCGGAAGCGAAAGCTCCACAACGCCCGTATCCGCTAACGATTCAACGAGTTTACCAAATTCTTTTATGGATAATGTTATAATTGTTTCAGGTTCCGTTTGGCGAATTTCAATAAACATTACTTACCCAAAAGAATGTCGAAAATATCATTTGAAGCCCCTTTTCGACAGCCGGCGAGCTGAGATACTCACAAAAAGCCAAAAGCGTGTTGGTCAATCTGGTGCTGAAATGTAAATCTTATTCTTGGTGACTTTAACACCTGCCTCCTTAAAAACAATGCTCGATCAGACAAACTGCAATCCATTGTTAATTCCTTGAATTTACACATTCTTCCCCTCAATGCCACTCACTTTCAGCCTCACTATACCCCCTCTCTTCTTGACTTGATGATAATATCAAACCCCACTAAGGTTGCCGTACATAGTCAACTCAGTGTCCCCTTCTCCTACCATGATTGAATTTACCTATCCTACAACATTAGGCCCCCCAAGCGTAAAGCTAAGTTTCTTGAACTTCGTAGTTTCAAGGGTATTGATCTCACTTCCCTTAAATCCGACGCCTCTTCCATAGATTGTGTGCCGGTCGACTAAGTCATATTTCCACGTAATGTTAAGATAAGTTGACGACCGTCACAGATAAGGTATATTTATATTCATCACGTAGTTTTGTAGTAAGTTGTATATAAGCTTAGTATTAACTATAATAAATTAGTCTAGTATTTGCGCGCATCTCAAGCCTTTTACTTTACTCCCGAAGATGTCGCTCTCCTTATAATTGCCTCTGGAAAAGTGGTGACCCGACTTCTGAACATCAGCAACCTTCGGTAATAGCAGCATGGACCCAGCCACGAAGAAAACTCCGTGTGCTGCCACCTTAGAAGTGCAAGCAAGAAGCACTTCGTCCAAGATCGCCGAGCCCCGACTTCGGTTTGCATACCTATTTCAAACCACGCTGCAGAACTCCATAATCAAGACCCACCCAAACCAAGACGACATCAAGCAAGCCATGACCGGACCAGATTTGAAAACGGACCAGAAGCCAAAAGATAAATAATTTCCACTGAAGATTTCCCGCATCGAACTCAAGATACCGCAAGAACAATGAAATGAAGAACAATAAAATAGTCAGCTGACTGCTGATTTATCAAAATGGAGCTCGCACCAGCAGAAACGAACGCGTCGTCAAATTCATTCACAGCAAGCAGAAGCCGTTCCAGCCCCCAGAAAAGTATTGAAACATCATCGATATACCTAATTCAACGAATATTGAAATCATCCAGGAAGAACATCGCACGAAGAATAATCAAATCACTGAAGAGAGATATATATATATATATATACACCGGCACAATTAGAGCCTGGCCAGATGATGCGTTCTACGCGCGAGTCCACTCGCGCGTTTCCGAGATACTGGAGCTACATATATCCCGTCCAGATGCTGCAGCGCGTTTTCTCACTCGCGCGTAAAACGCGTGCAATGAGCGGGACTCTCGACTCGCCCGTTTTACGCGCGAGCGCCGCGCGAGTCGAGATACTCGGGCGCCATGTGTTGCGTCCAGTACTACGCGCGAGTGCGTGGCGAGTGGACGTATTTAGTTCAAAATGGAGCGTGATAACTTAGACACGGAACTTTTTATTGACGAAGTTGAAAAAAGAGTAGCATTATGGGATATGGCATCACCGGATTATGCGAAAAGACCAATAAAATGAAGGAACTGGGAACTCTTACCTAAGAAACCGAAAACAGCGTATCAAGTCGGAGGAGGCTTGTACGGAGTGGTGTGACCTCTCCTCCGGTGTCCCCCAAGGTGGCATTCTCTCTCCTCTTCTGTTCGGAACTTTTTATTGACGAAGTTGAAAAAAGAGTAGCATTATGGGATATGGCATCACCGGATTAATCGAAAAGACCAATAAAACGAAGGAACTGGGAACTCTTACCTAAGAAACCGAAAACAGCGTATCAAGTCGGAGGAGGCTTGTACGGAGTGGTGTGACCTCTCCTCCGGTGTCCCCCAAGGTGGCATTCTCTCTCCTCTTCTGTTCTCAATATTTATCAATTCCATATCCGATGTCCTTTCTTCTTCCTATCATCTCTACGCGGATGACCTTCAGATCTATCGTCACTTCACTCCTGATGATGTAAATTCCGCTGTGGAGGCGTTAAACGCTGACTTGGCTGGTATTAGTGGATGGGCATCGTCATTTGGGTTGCTGGTTAATCCGAATAAGTCCCAGGCCATGATTATAGGTACCAGACACTGTTTAAACACGTTGCAGCAATTGTCTGTCCCTTCTGTAACTTATAACGGTACTGTAATCATGTATAGCGATAAAGCTAAAAACCTGGGTGTCATCTTTGATAATCAATTGTCCTGGTCAATGCATGTTAATGAGGTCAGCAGGCGAGTTTACGCAACTTTTCATTCCCTCAGGAGACTTCAGAACTTTCTTCCTCGCCAGACCAAAATAACTCTCGCTCAGTCCCTTCTTCTCCCCCTCATTGATTATGCTGATGTTTGCTGGGTTAGCGCAAATGAAGAAAAACTGAACAAACTCGAACGACTTCAAAATCTCGGGATTCGGTTCATCTTCGGACTGCGCAAGTATGACCACCATCTCAGCATCGCAGGGAGCTGAAGTGGCTACCGATTCGGCTTCGACGGGACTCTCATATCCTGTGTTTCCTTTATAATATTTTGTGGAACCCTCGTTACCCTAACTTCCTACGTGATCGCTTCGAATTTCTTTCTTCAAGCAGGCCTCGGAGAACTCATATGGCGTCTACGCTCAAAGCTCCAGATCGCTCCACTGCAGCCTACGAGCACGGGTTCAGAATCCGAGCCGTACGACTGTGGAATGAGCTTCCTTGCACTATCAGGGACAGTCGATCTCTAAATATATTCAAAAACCGGCTAAAGAAGCACTATCTCTCCCTTTCCAGTTAGATATATATATATATATATATATATATTTGTATGTATTAGTTTATTATACGGTTTATTCATATTTTTACGTTGTATTTAAGTAATTGTGTATGCAGTCTATTTTTAGCAATTAGGGTTATCAGTATAATATTGTTTGTAGTATATATTAGTCGTAGTATTTATAGAGTTTTATTGTACGCGCAGGTCTTCCCCCGCTCAACCATCGCCTCTCCTACCATCTTGGTTTGCTGGAAGAAATCTCTTTTGAGAGATAAGCTCGCCTTTGTACATGTTTTTTTTCTATTATAAGTTATCTGTATGACTGTTTTGTGTAGTACAATAAAGAAATTACGAATTACGAAATTACGAACTGGGAAGAAATAGACGAAATTTTTTGTGAAGCTGGTGATTCCGAAGAAAAAAATAAAACTTTAGGTAAAGAATAGTGTAACACAGTTTATTTAATAATATTATTTCTTAGAGTACATACATAGGTACTACATAAATCAATTATATCATTTTATCTTGCCACGGGAGTTTGCCTTCGTTAACAAAATAATCAGCAAATCTGTCTCTTGTATTCAGCGATCTCGCAGTAGGCCTCACTGTCTCACTGTTCAAATTAATCAGAGTTGTTCCGTACAGAGTATGGTCATACCTATAGCCATCCCTTATTCTTACGTAATTATGAAGAACGCAGCATGCTTTGATGATGTTTTCTGCAAACTCTATGTCTACATTCAACGGTCTATAAAATATTCTCCATTTATTTACCATAATGCCAAAGTAACATTCAATGTAACGCCGGGCCCTGGATAAGCGATAGTTGAAAATTCTTTTCTTGTTTGTTAGAGATTTACCGCAATAAGGGCGCATTATGTTTTCAGACAGACTGAACGCCTCATCTCCTACTAACACATGGGGTAAGAGAGTTATATCTGTTTGCGATATTGGCTTTGGGTGTGGAATATCCAAAGTTTTCTCGACAAGCTTTTTATAAAAAGCAGTGTCTTTGAAAATTGTGGAGTCATTACTTTTTCCATATGCGCCGATATCTACTGCAATAAAACAATAATTTGCATCGCATACAGCCAACAAAACAGTTGAAAAATAAGAGACCCAGAATTGTTAGGTTTTATCATACGGATATGCTTGCCATCAATGGCGCCGATGCAATTTGGAAAATTTGTGTATTTTTGAAATAGTTTCGAAATCTCTTCCCATTCAGCCTTCGTAGGTTCTCTCATTACTATATTTTGCAGTTTTTTCCATATGACGTAACAGGTTTTCCGTACTATTTCTGTAACTGTACACTTTCCCAATCTGTAGGCATAATGCAGGTCCGCAAAATAACATCCTGTGGCCAAATAACTGAAAAGAAAGTTACCTTTTTAATTTCTTACAATCTACGCAATGTCATGTGTCTCGAAGCTTCTAGAATCTACGCATGAGAATAAGTATATATTCTCATGCGTAGATTCTAGAAGATTCGAGAAGCTTTATGAATATAAATATTAAACTTGACCATTTCAATCCTTTTATTGACTACAGGTATTTTATTGCAAAAGAAGTGGAAAGGGTTGCGTGATGGCTTTGTAAGAGAAATGAAGAAGAACAAAACCACACCGTCTGGATCAGGAGCCTCCGGCAAAACCAAATAATTATATTTTGAACGTTTGATGTTCCTCGAACAATCGACACGGAATAAAACAACTGACAGCAACATCAACACCACGCCTGTTGCAGCTGATGAAAATGACTTTTCTGGCGATGGGGAAGATGTAATGAGACCTCCAGTTAGTCAGGCGAAAAAGAAGAAAAACTAAGTGCGGCCGACGAAGAATTTCTCAACGTCATACAAACAAATTTGGCATCTGGACGTCAGCCATCTAACCAAACGGAGTCAGATGATGACAAACTATTTTGTATGTCATTACACAAGGAGCTTCTTAAAGTACCAGAGGAAAAAAGACTTCAAACAAAAATTTAATTAATGAAAGCACTTCAAGCTCAACAAGCCCTGTGTAATAAACCTTCAGCTGCTCGTTCTGCCTATCGACCTTCAACACAATATCATTACCAAACAGGATTGACACAACGTGGACAGAGAGATTATTATAAAGACACAGAATATAACGCAATCCTTTCGACTTAAAATCGAGGATATTCCACTGTGCAACGCAATACCCCATCAACGACGTCTACCTACAACGACCCAATAACCCCATCACCGGCAACTACACATGATTCCCAAGAATCTGAATTGATGGAACTATACAATAACTAAATTCAATGTTAAGTACCTACCTACATATTTTTTAAGTTGATTCTTAGTTTCAAGGTAAAAATTTGATAAAAGTTTGATTAAAACAATTATTATTTTACAATTATTTTGTTAGAATGATTCCTATTTTTTTTTGTTCAAATTATACTTTATTTTTGTTAAGTTGATTCTCAGTTTAAAGGTACAAAATTGATAAAGGTTTGATTAATACAATTATTGAACAATTTGATTAAAAAAATAAAAACATTACCTCAAAGAATTAAGAGTTTTTCTTCTGCAGAAACAGTATCCCGTATCACATAATTTTCACATGGACTCAAATCTTCTTGAATAATTTCTAGTAAATCATCGAACGATGTTACTGACATCCGAAAGTAGTTGAAAAACTTTTCACTGTGTTCTCTGAGCTTGGGGTATAATGTTATAAACATACTATGAGTCATTCTGTCACGTAGAATTGGATGCACGTTAAATCGTCGACTTTCTCTTCGTTTACGATGTTTCCATCGACGGTATGCAAGCCACAACACAACCGCAGTATCCGAGTTCATGTTTAATATATGATAATATATATAATGGCCAGGAATTCCTCCCAGCCAGATACGCGCGTAGAACGCACGTTGAACGCAGTATCTGGACGCAATATAAAATGAAGCGCGCGAGTTGACTCGCGCGCAAAACGCCTCATCTGGCCAGGCTCTTAGCAGAACAGAAAAAAGGGAGTATTTACGCATTTTCGCGTATTACTGGCCGGCTAAACAAGCTTTTTTTAAATTTGGGTTTTCAATTAAAAATGGAATACTAAGCGACTGCCATTTTTTTCATTCTTTTGTTTTAATTTTCATTGATTCATTTTTTTCGACCGCTTGTCCGTTTTTAGAAGGTTCGTGCATTCCATTTGAAAAGTTTTGAATTGCAGTTTTTTGAGGCTTTTGAGTTTTTCGCATATTGATAATTTACGAGCATCTAAGTATGCCTGATTTAACGCCATCAGAAATCATTAGGGCAGATCAAATGAGGAGAAATGGTCAAACCTACAGATCGATTGCCAGAAGCCTTCGTCGATCGTTATCAACGATTCATCGTAGCATCCAACGATACAGATTGACGAATACTCTAGTGAAAAGGAGAGGACAAGGCCGGAAAAGGTGTACTTCAAGGAGTGATGACCGTTTTCTCCACTTCAAGTCCGACGGAACACGAGACTATCGGCGGTGCAGGCTCGAAATGTACTGGAAGAGGTACGAGCAGTAAGGATGAGTGAGCGGACAGTTCGTAGAAGATTCGAAGAAGTGGGTATAGGTTCGTATGTGCCCGCCAAAGCCCCAAAACTAGAGAGACATCATGGCACAAACCGTCTACACTTAGGTCGTGAATATCGTGATTGGGACTTCGACGACTGGGGACAGGTTCTCTTTACTGATGAATGCAGAGTTATGTTAAATCAAATTGATAGAAGGCAGCGAGTATGGAGACGCAAAGGAGAACGGTATATCCAGTCTAATTTTGAAAATACAGTGGCATATGGCGGCGGTTCAGTTATGGTCTGGGTAGGAATATGTTTAGGAGCTCGTACGGAGTTAGTAGTGGTCGATGGCGGGAATCTGAATGCTGATCGGTATATCAGGGATATTTTAAAAGAACATGTTGTGCTATTTGCCCCCTTTATTGGTAACAACTTCATTCTAATGCAGGATAATGCTCGGGCTCACAGTGCTCGCACAGTAAAGACATACCTAAACCATGTTGGTATAACGGTGATGGAGTGGCCAGCGCGGTCCCCCGATATGAACCCTATAGAACACGTCTGGGACTTGCTAAACAGGAGTGTAAAGTCAAGAATGCCACCTTTCAATAATCTCAACGAGTTGCGAAACGCATTACTTGAAGAATGGCAGAGGTTGCACCAAGAAACCATTGATAACATCATCCACAGCATGCCCAGACGGATGGAAACCCTCATCAGAGCACGAGGAGGACACACTCGATATTGAACAGTCATTGAAATTGTTGTTAACCTTTGGAAAATCTTGAATTTTCTGCTGTTTCTCTATAATTAAAAAAACCAAAAAAATGCATTTTGTTTAATTTAATTTTTATTTTAATTAAAGTATGGTGTTACAAATTAATGTCAAAACATGTTTATTTAATTTTTGTTTCATTTTAAATAATATATTGTTTAAAATTACATTCATTGTTCTAAATTCCCTCTTTTTTCTCCCTTTTTTTTTCTGTTCCGCTAATTGTGCCGGTGTGTGTATATATAGTCAGGTCATAAGTTCTGTCACATGTCCAATATGAAATAATTTAGACATGTTTATTATTTATGTAAACATTTATATAGCAAAATGAACTTAATAAAACATAGATTCTTATGGTAATAAAATTTATTCAAAATGACCCCCGCGATCTTGAATACAGGCCTTTATTCTGCGCGGCCAGTCGTCTATCGCAGCACGAACGAGGTCCGTGTCAATATCGGCGGCTGCCTTAATCAAGGATGCCTTGAGTGACTCCTAATCAGGATGAGGCTTTGAGCAGGCCTTTTCCTCCAAGTGTTGCCATATCTTGTAATCTAATGGACTCAAATCTGGACTGGAGGAGGGCCAGTCTTCGTGCCGGATGAAGTCGATTTCACGCGCCGCCAGCTAGTCTTGTGTGCTTTTCGCTCTATGAGCTGGCGCAGAATCTTGTTGGAATACCCAGTGCCTGTTATTAAACATGATATGAGAAACAGGTTCCACAAGGTTCTTGAGGACTGTACTTTGATACACAACTGCATTCGTTTTTACGCCTTTCTTACAAAAATGTACCTCAGTTAAGCCCCAATAAGAGACTCCCAACCAAACCATGAGCGAGGATGGAAAATGACCTCGTTGGACACGCGGAATACGGTTGCTCGCTTCTTCACTGCTGTGTGCGTACACCTTATCATTTTGTTTGTTGTAGCTCTCTTCCACGGTGAAAATTTTTTCGTCCGAAAAAATAATTTCCCGATGCTTTTTTCCCGCGTACCGCTTCAACAAAGCGCGGCATCTCTTCCGTCTCAGGTCCATTAAACGAGCGTCCAAACGATGTCCTGTTTTTCTTCGATATGCCCTAAGCCCTAAGTCTTCATTTAACACCCTTTTCACCGTGGTCCTGCTTAACCCCATCTGAAAGGCCAACATTTTCTGCTTATGTATGGGATTTCTTTGAATTCGTGCCTTCACAGCTTTTATCACTGCTGGAGTCCTAACAGAGCGAGGGTGACCACTTCTTGACCTGGCATCTACACTAGAGTCTTCATTGTATCGTTTTATGGTACGATAAATGAATCTTTTGGTTATATTCAAATTTTTCAGTAAGTCGAAAATCTGAATTGGCGCGTAACCGCAACGATGCAACGCAATAACTGCGACACGATCTTCTTTAAGTGTCCACTCCATATTTAAAAATGAGGAAAATTCTAAAAAGTACACATTTTTATTTTCATGAAAAATTCGAAATTCGAATTCAATAAACTTTTTTGTGGCCAGCGTTCTAAATTCAAAAGTTTTTATTGTGTGACAGAACTTATGACCTGACTGTGTATATATATAAAAACGATTGGTGTACAAGATGTGCCCTATGTTGCCAAATTCCAAGGTTTTTAGGCACACAAATTTCATCAATCGACAACTTAATATTCACTCAAGAGTGAAGAGCACGCACGTACATATGACGTACGAGATCATTGACTGCCTACAGCCAAGGCTACAGATTTAATGCTGATGCTGATTCAGCACAATCATCCTTGTGTAGGTACGGTCGCAATTATAAACAAACAGTGATTACAACTTCAACGACGTGCGATGTAAATTGACTCATCGATTCCTGAAAAACATGGGCGGCTGCAGCATCAGACGACTCTCCTGCGGATCTTTTCCAGGTTATAGGTTAGGTTATTTTACTAACCGCGAAGCCCCATTTTCCTAGTGTTTTTCTGTTTTCCAGTTTTTAGTTTATTTTATGTAGTGTGCGGCCAGATACAAGACTTGCCTGTAGGTAAATATTAAGTAATTCTTTAAACTTATGTAGAATTCACATAACCTTAGTTCCTTTATTTTTCTAATTCGTGTAAGATATACCTTTAGATTAAGTTGAAGTATGCACAATTACTATCTAATTTATGTTTATTAAAAATCCTACTAGTTATTATTGCAGTTGATATAAGTTTGTTATGGTATACATATTTTTAAAGTTATTTCGATTCATTTAAGGTTATTGTTTGATTCTAATTGTACATTCATTTAATTTTTCCCTAAAGGGGGGAGTATCTGTGCCGGTGTCACATAACCGTAGTTCCTTTATTTTTCTAATTCGTGTAAGATTTACCTTTAGATTAAGTTGAAGTATGCACAATTACAATCTAATTTATGTTTATTAAAAATCCTACTAGTTATTATTGCAGTTGATATAAGTTTGTTATGGTATACACATTTTTAAAGTTATTTCGATTCATTTAAGGTTATTGTTTGATTCTAATTGTACATTCATTTAATTTTTCCCTAAAGGGGGGAGTTTCTGTGCCGGTCGACTACGTTAGTCATATTTCCACGTAATGTTAAGATAAGTTGACGACCGTCACAGTTAAGGTATACGAAATTCATCATCGATATTCATCACGTAATTTTGTAGTAAGTTGTATATAAGCTTAGTATTAACTATAATAAATTATTCTAGTATTTGCGCGCATCTCAAGCCTTTTACTTTACTCCCGAAGATGGCGCTCTCCTTATAATTGCCTCTAGCAAAGATTGGTCCCTTGTCCTGAGCTTGTTTGACAAACATGCTCCTGTTAAGAAGGTTAAAGTAAAATACCTTCCCGCTCCATGGCTTACTGATACCATCAAGGGTCTGATGGCTAAAAGAAACAGTGCCAAGACTAAATACAAAAAGGATCCGACCGACGAAAATCTCTTAGCATACAAAAGTTTTCGTAATCGCTGCTCCCGTCTGTGTCGAGATGCCAAACGCCGTCATATATTTGAATGTATCGAGAGCTACGCCCCTGCACAAGTTTGGAAATTTCTGAAGACCCTTGGTATTGGTAAGTCCCAGGACCTGGCGGTTGGTAACATCGACCTTAGCGGTCTCAATAATTTTTTTGCTGTCCCTCCCGTCCAGATGGATCCACCTGTCAAGGATGCCATACTCCGTAACTTGCTTTCCAGGACTGTCTCCTGCCACTCTCTTTTCCATCTGCGTCATGTTGAAATTGCTGCAGTCAGGAAAGCAGTTCTAGCAATCTCATCAAAAGCCGTGGGCAATGACAAAATCTGCTCTTAAATGCTAACAAGTGTTCTTGGGGAATTGCTGCCGGTTATCACTCACATAATTAATGCAATCTCTTAGCATACAAAAGTTTTCGTAATCGCTGCTCCCGTCTGTGTCGAGATGCCAAACGCCGTCATATATTTGAATGTATCGAGAGCTACGCCCCTGCACAAGTTTGGAAATTTCTGAAGACCCTTGGCATTGGTAAGTCCCAGGACCTGGCGGTTGGTAACATCGATCTTAGCGGTCTCAATAATTTTTTTGCTCTCCCTCCCGTCCAGATGGATCCACCTGTCAAGGATGCCATACTCCGTAACTTGCTTTCCAGGACTGTCTCCTGCCACTCTCTTTTCCATCTGCGTCATGTTGAAATTGCTGCAGTCAGGAAAGCAGTTCTAGCAATCTCATCAAAAGCCGTGGGCAATGACAAAATCTGCTCTCAAATGCTAACAAGTGTTCTTGGGGAATTGTTGCCGGTTATCACTCACATAATTAATGCTTCACTCTCTGACTGTCACTTCCCTAGTCAGTGGAAACATGCTCTCGTGATCCCTCTGCCTAAAACATCCAACCCTACTTCCTACAAAGAATTTCGTCCTATTTCTATCCTGCCTATCCTTTCCAAAGTCCTTGAATCCATTGTACACACTCAACTATCCACCTATCTTTCCTCCATGAATCTCCTTAATCCTTTCCAATCGGGCTTTAGGCCGGGTCACAGCCTAAAGCCCGATTGGAAGCTACCACGGCTCTACTCAAAGTGACAGATGACATCCAACTTGCGATGGATCAGAAGAGGATGTCTATTCTGGCATTGCTTGACTTCAGCAGCGCTTTCAACTGCGTGGATTTTGATATCCTGGTTGCGATCCTTCATTCACTTAATGTCTCCTCTCATGCCGCCCTCTGGTTTGACTCCTATCTCAGAGATCGACAACAACGCATCAAGTCTGAGGAGACATCCACCGATTGGTGCGATCTATTCACTGGGGTTCCTCAGGGTGGCATCCTTTCACCCCTTCTGTTCTCGGTTTTTATCAACTCAATCTCTGATGTACTTACTTCTTCATATCATATTTACGCAGATGAACTCCAAATATACCAGCATTTCTCTCCGCGTGATGTGACTCCGGCTGTGGAGGCTCTGAATGCTGACCTCGAGAATATCCGGAAGTGGACCCTCTCGTATGGGCTTCTGGTCAACCCGAGCAAGTCGCAGGCCTTGATCTTGGGAACCCGATGCTCTCTTAACCTGTTACAACAACTTCGAATCGCTCTAATATTTGACGGAACCGTAATCAAATACAGCGATAAAGCTAAAAATCTCGGAGTTGTATTCGATAACATGCTGTCTTGGTCACCCCATGTCTCCGAGGTCAGCAGACGAGTCTTTGCATCGTTTCCCTCTCTTCGGAGATTACAATACTTCCTTCCACGGCATACTAAAGTCACTCTAGCCCAGTCCCTTCTACTTCCTTTAATTGACAATGCCGATGCTTGGTGGGTGAGTGCGAACGAAGAACAACTGAATAAACTCGAACGACTTCAGAACCTCGGGATTCGGTTCGTCTTCGGGCTGCGCAAGTATGACCACGTCTCGCAGTATCGCAAGGAACTGGGTTGGCTCTCGATTCGTCTTCGCCGTGATTTCCACATATTGGCTTTACTCTTCAACATCTTGCGAGCACACGTTCAGGCTAAGGGCCATTCGGCTGTGGAACGCACTTCCCTGCACTATTTGGGACAGTCCCACTCTCTTCTCCTTTAAGAATCGCTTGAAAGAGCACTTACTTTCTCTTTCATCATAGGTATTGTATATATATAAGTATGTAATGGTATTTATCTGTTTATTATTATTATTTGTTTATTTTTATTTTATCTACTATTTCTTTTATTATATGTATTTTATAGTAAGTGATATATTTTATCTACACACGTATCATAAACCCTCTTTACTGCGTACAAAAACCGCACTTTACGACCAGCATAATGTTAAACTACTTGGTAAAAACTCATTTCTTATCTGAAAAATTACACATTATGACCATAATGTGTAATTTTTGTAATTTGTAATTTTTGTGGAGTTGGCGTGCCGCGCTCAGAGAGTGAACAGTGCCCCGTGTCTGTTCTGTTACTAAATTGCTAAAATTGCAGTAAATTAGCTCGATTTCCTTCGAAAGTTATTCTAAAATTAACACTAAATGTCTGTGCGTCTGAGTGGAAATTATAAATAAAGTGTGCAGTGCCTAATTCGGTGTAAAACACGTGTTTCATGTGCAAATCGAAGATTACGTAACTGACCGGGTCGTCGACCGCGACAGCTGTTAACGTTGGATTTGCTACTGTGATTCGTCATTTGCTTGTGTGTGTGTGTGTGTCTGTTCACACGGCGCCTGCCGCGCGCGCCCCACCCGCCTCGCCTGCACGCTAGCTCGGTGAAACTGGTCCTTACACACATACGGACACACTTCCTCACAACGCTGCGCTTTGCACCTAGCACCACAGATCACCGTTTCTTCACTTCACACTGGAGCGGGGCGCGTCGCACAAAATGAATTGCAAGGCATGTAAATCCTCTATAATGCTAGGAGAGCAGCTTCGCTGTGTAGCCTGTAGGGATTACTACCACTTCGGCTGCCTAAATATGACATCCGCTCGATTTATGGCCAATAAACTAAAATTGGAGAAATCTTGGCTTTGTTCCGTTTGCTCGAACGTTACGGCGCGGAAGGTATACAAAGATGACACACCTGTGCGAGCCGCTGCTGCGCCGCCTCCGCCCCGAGATGTGCAGTCACAGGCTGATATGTCTGTCTGTGACGTATCTCTGCACAAACCCGATGACGTCGCGCACCATATTGGACTTGAAGAGTTAATTAACAAACTGGAGTCCCGTCTTGTAGCCAAAGTTGATGACGTCCTCAAGGAAATTCACGCAGTGAAGGCTGAGTTTACGCGGACCACTGACTTTCTCAGCGAGCAGATAGTCGATCTGACGAAGACTGTCCAGGCGGTCACCGGCCGAGTGGCCCACCTCGAGCAGGAGAACGAGCGCCTAAAAAATGAGCTCAAAGCCGTTTCTCGGGTACAGCGGGAAACAAATACATCTGGGCTCCAGGAGGTGATTGAGCAGCTGCGCTCTGACCTAAATGATCGAGAGCAAGTCACCCTCCTCAACGATGTGGAGATATCAGGAATACCCGAGTACGAAGCCGAGTCTTGCGTCCACATCGTCTCCGCGGTGGCCTCTAAGTTGGGGATCTCTCTGGATCAGCGGGAAGTGGTAAATGCGGCTCGCGTCGGGCCGCGCCGCTCAACTGCGCTGCCGGGCGAATCAATACCCCGTCCGCGACCCATCATCGTATCCCTGGCCAGACGAGCGCTGAGAGACGACTTCATTCGGAGCTCCAGGGTGCGCAGAGGCACGGTCACCACGGCAGATCTCGGCCTTCCGCAGCATGACATACGCCGTATATATGTAAACGAGAGAATGACCAAAACAAATAGAAAACTATTCAGCCTGGCGCGCGAGGCATCTCGCGTCCATCACTGGCGGTTTGTTTGGTCGAGAGAGGGGCGTATTCAAGCCAAGCGCGATGAGTCATCTGCGGTGCACCGGATCCGTAACGAAAAGGACCTACGGGTTTTTGAAAATATTACTGTTAGTGCTTAATTTTACTTCTTGCATTATGCTTTGCTTGAACTTGCTACTAACCAGGCTCTCAACCGGATTCTGTATGCTTTCGGACTATTATATTTTGCATTTCTATTTTTGTTCCCCGCTGCTGTATTTATTTTTACTTGTTTGTTTGTTTTTGGCAATTCCTGCCGCATTATTATTGTGCGAACTCGCGAGGTTGGTGTGGGTATCTGTAATTGAGGTATGGCGTTATAAAATCGTAAATCTCCATGAACAATCTTATAGAGAAATAATTATACTAGCCGCTATAATTCACATTTTAATTTATCAATGTGACTGCTCATTTGACATTAGACATATGTTACTAATTATTTATATCATAATCAATTATATATCTTTTGACAACTGTATATATTTATTTCTAAATAATACATATTATTCCTGGACTGCATCATGCTTGCTTAATTTAGTTTACCCGTACCCGGAATGCCACGTTGTACAAGCAATTTCTCCATTATCAATTTTGCGCAATGACTACCAAGTCTAAGCACTTCAAGTTGGGTCTTTTTAATGCCGGCTCGCAGGGCACAAAGCACGACGAGCTCGAGGTCGCAGTCACGCGCGAATCGCCTGATATCCTTGCGATAAATGAAACATGGCTGCGCGCAGGCGAGGAAGCGCACGCGCCTACTATTCCGGGATACAGGTTACGTCATGTCCCACGTAATCGTAAAGTCCGCTCGGGAGGGGGAGGAGTAGGTTTTTATGTCAAAATGGGGATTTCTGCACGAGTATGTACTCATCCTCCTGCTCCAGATTCCATTGAACAGTTTTGGCTTAGAATGACTTTAAATACGCGTAAACTTATTGTAGGAACAGCATATCGGCCTCAATGGGTTAATACAGATGTTTTTCTTGATGCGATTACCGAATCCATCTCGTCTTTTACAAATTATGACTACATTATTTTGATGGGGGACTTTAACATAAATCTGCTTTGTAACAACAATACTACGAGCAAAGTTAACCAATTTCTCGACTCTTTAAATCTTAAAAACTGTGTTACAGAGCCAACACACTACACCTCTCACAGCCAAACTTTGATTGATCTGATTTGTACGGATGCGCCCGTAGGCAATGTCTCAGTGCTAAGTATCCCAGAGCTTGGTGGTCACGCATTGATAACGTGCAGCCTTAAGATAAGGAGGGAAAGGATACCGCCCAAAACAGTTACTTTTAGAGCTTTAAAAAATATAGACGTAGCCCAATTTAACGAGGACATTTCGAAATTACCCTGTCTAGATGTCAAAGCGGATTCTAATTTCGATGTAAATGCCGCTGTATCGTTTATTACCTCTTCTTTGATAGCCTTGTTTGATCGTCATGCGCCTGAAAAAACAAAAACAATTAGGGAGGAAAATAAGCCGTGGCTCACATCTAACATTGTCCACATGATGTACCTACGTGATAAAGCGCATATCAATTGGTCCAAAACAAAATCAGATGCACATAAACTATACTACATAAATCTTAAACATCTGGTCAACTCCAGCATGTTTTTTGAGAAAAAGGCCTATTATGAACAGCACATAAATCGCAATGTGACTAATGGTAAGGCGCTTTGGAAAAATCTAAAAAAATCTGTGTTACCGGATCAGAAATATGCACCGCTTCCAGAACATCTCCAACATCCTGACATTATAAACAATCACTTTTTGAATATTCCCAATAATTATAATTTAAACTTAACTTATTTGACATATCTTGAATCTAATAGACATCGCAATAATATTTATCTCAAATTAAATACCATTGATGAATCAGAAATCTTGAAAATAATTTTGGATTTACCATCAAATGCCATGGGCTGCGACAAAATAAATAGAGACATGATCATTTTGTCTCTTTCATTCACCCTGAGTCATATTACTACTGTGGTAAATGGGTCCATTCTATCGTGTAGTTTCCCGATCAATGGAAGATAGGGACAATCAACCCACTTCCCGAAAATAACAACCCCTCAGATTATACCGACCTTAGGCCAATAACCATATTACCTTATTTTTCGAAGATTTTGGAAACGGTTGTATATAAGCAAGTGATCGCCTACTGTGAGGAAAACGATGTCCTGCCGGAACGCCTATCTGGGTTTCGTAAGCATCATAGCACGTCCTCCGCCTTGCTTGACGTTATCGACATCATTTTGGGAAATCAAGATAATAAAAATGGTACGATTCTGGCTCTTCTAGATTTTTCTAAAGCGTTTGACTCCTTAAACTTAGAATTGCTGATCTCTAAGTTAGTTTATTATGGGTTCAATAATGAAACGATCAGGTGGTTCCAAAGCTATTTATCCAATAGAGTGCAGCAAGTGGTCATTGCCAAGGCAGATGGATCTTTAGTTAAGTCGGATTTGCAACAAGTAAGAAGGGGAATTCCTCAAGGGTCAATCTTGGGTCCGCTCCTTTTCAGCATTTACACAGCTGACATAGTTACATGCATAAAATCCTGTAGTTACCATCTCTATGCAGATGACCTACAAATATTTGTCTCTGCAAACACTAGTAACATCGATGATGCAGTACACGCTTTGAATGAGGACTTAGATCGTATCTACAGATGGTGTGTACAAAATGGCTTATTACTAAATAAAAGCAAGTCTAAAGCAATGATTCTGGGTACAAAAACACAAACCGATAAAATAATGGCACTACATCCCGCGATTATGATTGGGAGGGAGCCGCTGAGCTTTGTAAGTGAAGCGCGTAATTTGGGTGTGGTTATGGACTGTCACTTAAGATTTGAAAAACATGTGGTAGAGGTAGCAAGAAACTGTTTCTTCCGGCTTAGAGTCTTGTACAAGCTCCGAAGATATCTCAATGTAAACACACGAATACTTCTCTGTGATTCTTTGGTGATGTCCAAAATTAACTACGCCTTTACTGCTTATGGCCCTTGCTTAAATGCTAAATCCCATAAACTGCTTCAACGCGTTCAGAATGCCTGTGCCCGCTTTTGTTTTAATATTCCTGCTCGCACTCACGTTACTCCTTTCATAAATAATGCAAACTTGCTAAAAATGAAAAACCGACTTAAGCTATTTATGGCAACACTTATGTTTGGAGTCATGAAACATCATAAGCCAGAGTATTTATATAAGAAACTTGTTTGGCGCTGGACATTAAAGGGAGATCGCAACTGTATCAGACTATGCACAAAGCCGCTTAGTACTCCGCGGCACCGGACTTCTGCGTTTCGTGGTAGCTTCCGGTTCCAGGCTACTAAGTGCTGGAACGACCTACCTCCGCCACTTAGACAGCTTGAAAGTAAAGTAGCCTTTAAGAATTCATTAAAAAAAACTCTTTTGGGCTCACAAAAGATGCTCCCCTAGTCCCGCCTGCATTATTAATACATAAATAAATTGTAATCAACTAATTATAAAATAAATTCAGCTATACTCTATTATTATTATTATATTCTATATTCTTTATTATCTACATAACAGTATTCTATATAGTATTTAATTAACCAATACTAACTAATCCTACTAATATTATCAATTTGTATAGTATAAACTTATACCTTTTAAACTAAAAGTAAACACAAACAAATAAGTCAGGTACCTTCTGTTAATGCTTTCAGTTGAGCACGCCGTCTCCCTTGTTCCGGTACTGACGGAAGATCAGCGCCTGAGGAGTCTACTTCTTAGGCACATGCTGAGTCAGAACCTTTTTGCAGATGCCACACCACCCTCAGTTCTAATGCGATATAGGTACTTTAGTACCTATGTCCTACCTGTCTCAAGGTGTAATTACTTTAGGTAACTATAGTTTCTAGTTGTTTCTGAATGTTTATAAGTATGTATTTTTGTTTTCCGCGATTTTATTTTTGTTAAGTGGTACCAATGTTATTTTTTGTTAAATATCTGCAATGTTTTGTGTGTGGGTGTGCGCTTATGCAAATAAATAAATAAATAAATAAATAAATAGTTTTTATACATATTATGACATTCAAATTTCGAACGCCGACGCCCGCCTGATATTGAACTCTCGAGTGATATTACTATGAAACTCGCCTTCGGCTCGTTTCATAAAACCACTCTCGAGTATTAATGCCCTCCATTATGTAGCAGTCACATAAACTACTATTATTGGTATTTGGTAATTTTATAATTGCACTAGACTACACTTTTCAGTTTATATGTATCCTATCCTGATAGGTTTGCTGGAAGAAATCTCTGTTGAGAGATGAGCTCGCCTTTGCCTTTTAATTTCTTGTAAAATGTTTTGTTGTAATGTTCTGTGCAATAAAGAATTGTGAAAGAAATAAATAAATTTCGGAAGTTGTGTGCCGATAGGATCTCGTTTAGTCGCTTATGCTCCGAGCTTGAGGTCATTGTATCTATGTTGATATCGCCTTCTAATATGCAGTCAATACCGATGTCATTAACCCTGTCGAGAAGCCGGTCTAAAATTTCTAAAAATTTTAATGCGCACACTAAGTTTGTTCTATAAATACAAACAATCAAAGTCCTAAAATCTATGAGTTCTATAGCTGAGACTTCGTAGTATTGTTCAACTGATAAGATACATATTTCTTTGTGCTCAGTTGCTTTAATGCCATTCTTGATAAATAGGCATGACCCACCACCGTGCTGTATTATTTTGCGACTATAAGTAGACAGCAGAGTGAACCCGTTTATATAAATACAATTAATTTGATCGGCAGTCAGCCAGTGCTCGATAATTGCTAATATGTCACAATTTATTTCTTGTTGTGTTGCTACTTCGATGTGTTTTGTCTTATGATTCAGTGACCTAATATTTTGTTGCACTATAATTAGTCGTTTAGTGCGATTCACTATTAGTCTCGGCGCGAGCTGGCGGCGGAGGCTTCAGGGGTCTGAGGTATCGTGGGGGTGGGCGCGGCGGCAGAATTGGCTCCGGCATAGCCTCCTTTAATTGACAAGCCATGAACAGAGAAGTTTGGCAACATCGCATGTGGTCCGGCCGCTCCGGCACTTGCTTTCCTCCGTTATACAAATGAATCGTCAATTAATGTTTTCCTTCTGTTAGTGATATTCTCGAATATTATACTGTACTGTGACTGCTCTGTAGACAAATTACACGTAAAGGTAAGTGGAAATACAATTATCTAGGTATATTTGTGTAATTTTCAGATGTATTTCCTTGGGTACTGATTTGAGGTTATGTTTCATTTCAGATGCCGCGTCGTTGTTGTGTACCTGGTTGCAAGACTAACTACGACAGTATCATAAAAGAAAAAGGATTAGTGACGACTTTTTCATTTCCAAAAGACGAACACATGAGACAGACTTGGATCAACGCTATTCCTCGGCAACACTGGACACCAAGCCGCAGTGCTGTTGTTGTGCAGAACATTTTGAAGTTACAGAAGTTTTAAGAACACAGCGTGTAGTCGATGGAGACGGATGTGTGTCAGAGCCAATGTTGAAAAGACCTAAATTGAAGGAAGATGCAATTCCAAGGTATTTTGGAAATTCGCCAACATAACTTTCCAAACCAGGGGGCCAATTCTCACAATGGCGATATTTTATCACATTTGACATTTATCGATCCAAAGGACACATATAGATATATTTCACGGTTGACTTATTCTCAAACAGTCACTTTCGATAAATTATCGAAAATTTCGGTTCGACACGTATCGACTGCTCCGGGGCAGTCGACATTGAAAATATCGAGCAAATATCGTTCATGAAAAAAAGTTTAGCCACCACTGCTGTCAGTGTCAATGAAATCGAGTTTGTTTTCTGTAAAACAGTCTTTGTCAACAGCTCCGAACATTTTAATTATTTCTAAACGTTAAAACAGATGTTTACCGCGAAGTTTTTTGGTGCCACGGTGAAAGTGTTGGGTGTACTCTTGGAAAAAGACGTTGTATAAAGTGAAACATTAGAACTCAACCAGTTAAACCCTAAAATCTAGTAATATTCACTGCAAACATGAGTGTCTGAGAAAAACGCGTAAGCGACGCGTTCTGCATGGCGCTTACGACCTTTTCGCCACAACCTCACTAGACGAGTCCGAGCACAACTAGCTGACCGGTATCAAGCAACGCCGCAACTATTACTAATGAACGCGTTCCGATCATAAAGCGCTTTACTGTCATCTTCAACCCGCACCGCCCGGCAACAACGATCACGCGAGATATACGTGCATGCGCTTGGTATTGTTACGACTCAAAATAGTCCAGTCTAACTTGCGATATCTTCAACAATTAGTACTATGCGATCACCTACAAAGCCTAATCTACTGGAAACCCCACATGAATATCCTACAGGGTCACAATCCGACCCGGACTTGACAAACGTTACCAATCTAGAAAATATCTCGCAAGTCACTTTCCGGAAGAGAAAACACCCAGACGATGACTTTGCACATGAATTTTCAAAATTTCAAGCTGAAATGAAAGAACTGCTCTGTACATTCACTATGAATCAAAAAGATAGCATCCAGTCAATCAACCAAAACATAGCATCGATAAATACTCAGGTTGCTGATATAAAATGCACGACAGATCTGCTTGTCTCGGAAAAAAAGCTATTGAAAACTGAGATTGCACAATTGAAATCATCTCAAAGCATCACGGATAAGAACATTTCTGAAATTAAAAACTATCTCCACCTACTGAAACTTGCTCCAGTTTCCGAGAAAAACAAAACCTGTCAAAGCGATTCATCAGATAAGACCTCTTCCGATTCTGACATAATATCAGAAATACAGGAACGTATTATAAGAGATAAAAATATTATTATATCAGGACTGTCGGAGTCTTCGTTGATGAATGCTGAGGATAAACGTGAGCATGATCGTACTGAAGTCGAAAAAATAATCAAGAGTGTCTACGTCGATGAGCCAGCTCCAAAGATCGTGAACCTGTACCGCCTGGGTAAAGCAGAGGCCGAAACACCACGACTAATCAAGGGTAGGCTTTGAGTCTCAGACTATAGCAAAGAAAATACTCAAGAAAAAACTGAACATAGAAAACATAAAAATATACTCAGACCAAACCCCAAAACAACAACAATTCTTAAAGGCCCTACAGAGTGAACTAAGAAAACGCATTGATGAAAATGGAGAGAAGGACCTCACCATAAAATACGTTAACGGTGTCCCGAAGATAACAAAGCTACTACCAAAAAACCAAAAGTAACAACCAACCCCGATCATACCACTACGAGCGACATTACTTACGAAATCGTCAAGAACTACTCTGAAATACATTATAACAAAAAATCACTGAAGATACTTTATGCCAACGTACGAAGCCTAGTCAAACCTGGAAAAATTGAAGAGCTAAGATGTGTCCTAGAATTACTACATAAAATACATGTCATAGTATTGGTCGAAACGTGGATAAAAAGTGAAGACGAAGCAGAACGATTAAAAATCCCGAATTATAAACACTATTACAACTTCAGAGTAACAAAAATTGGCGGAGGAGTGTCAATATACGTGCACAATGACCTCAAGCATGAATTGTTAGAAGAAAAGTCTGAAAATGACAATCACTATTTGTGGATTTAAATTGAGAAGCTTTCCCTGCATATTGGAGGTATATATAAACCAGAGAGAACAGACGACAGTGAATTCCTAGACACATATTCCGACTATCTTTCAAAAAGAAAAAGAGTAATCATACTTGGAGACTTCAACTATGACCTATTGACTAATGATAAACCTGTCAAGGAATATAAAGATACAGTAAAGGAAAATGGCTACAAGTTACTTAATAAAATTACCAAGGAGTATAGCACGCGTGAAACATCCACTACTAAGATAATTCTGGATCATGTTTGCACCGATCTAAAGGAGAACTCTTTCCATGTGGCACTGATAGACTCCTCTCTGTCCGATCATAAGCAAATATATGTTGAGGTGCATAACAATAAACCCAAACCATTAGAAAGAGTATCCTACGAAGCAACTGACTATAAAAGACTATACCTGAACATCTTAGAACGTTAACTAGAAACCTCTGACTATAAATCTATTGAAAATACTATACTAGAAGCAGTGACACAGAGCAAAGTGAAGAAAACTAAAGTATTAAATCCACCGAAGACTGAATGGATTAATAAAGAACTGACATCAGGAATAAACAGAAGAAACTTACTTTGGCAACAGACTAAACTAAACCCAGATGACCAGCAAATCAAGGCAAAGTTTTTGAGTGATAGGAACTTAGTGTCTACAAATATACAAAGGGCTAAAAACGAATATTACTATAAATCATTTCAAAACTTTAAGGGGAGTCCGAGAAAAATGTGGCAACTTATAAATACATTATCCAGCAATAAGATGAAAACAGAATCTGTTCCGACTAAATTAGATACCCCTACTGGGTCCATAAATGACCCTAAGAACATATGCGAGTACTTCAATTCTTTCTTCTCTAGTATAGGTTCAGTATTGGCAAATGACATACTTACAACCCAATCTTACGATATCCCAGATACCAAAAAAGTTGTTCGCAACCACCACCACACTCTTCACCCCAACAAATAGTACTGAAGTAGGAAAAATTATCGATAATCTTAAACCAAACACTAGCACAGGCATAGACGGCATTAGTTCTAAAACTATCAAATGTATAAAAAGCGTAATAACTGAGCCTCTTAGCAGAAGCATCAAGCTGTGTATGTTAGAAGGAAAATTTCCTGACTCACTTAAGAAAGCAAAAGTCTGACCAATAAACAAATCTGAAAAAAAAACGATCCCAATGACTACCGACCAATTTCCGTACTACCGATAGTATCAAAAATATTGGAAAAGATTCTTTACAACCGCGTCGAGAATCACCTTCTTTCAATCAATTTTCTGTACGACAAACAATACGGGTTCCGTCCTAAATCTAATGCTGTATCAGCAGCAGTTGACCTAATAACATCAATCAAACTTAACATAGATAAAAAACACATAGCCCTAGGAATATTTATTGATTTAAAGAAGGCTTTTGATACTGTTAGTCACGATATACTTCTGCTTAAACTGGAAGGCATTGGGATTGAAGGCAGTGCTTTTGACATTTTCTAATCATACCTTAATGATCAAAGCCAGGTGGTTAAAATTAATGAGCACGAAAGCGATCCTAGGACTGTCTCCTTCGGTGTGCCGCAAGGATCAGTCCTGGGACCACTTCTGTTCCTCATTTACATAAATAGCATGAAAGATATTGGCTTAACAGGCGATATCACTCTCTACTCAGATGACACATGCCTATTTTACTTCGGTAACGATGTCCACATGATAATAGACAGAGCTCAGCAAGATCTAGATACTCTACACCAGTGGCTTAAAAGTATCTTACTTACAATTAATACGTCTAAAACTAAATACTTAATTTTTTCTGCTAAAAACAAACCAATACCAGTCCATAAATCTCTAACCATAAACCAAGTAACAATAGATAAAACCAATGAAGAAAAATATTTAGGATTAATTATAGATAGTCATGTAAGATGGAAGCCTCACATCGAAAAAGTAAAATGTAAATTAATGTCTCTATCGGGTGCCTTGCGTGGTATTTCACGTTGCCTACCAAAACGTGTCCGCTACACCATTTATAACTCACTAGTAAGACCCCATATAGAATACCTAATAGAGATATGGGGTGCAGCGGCGAAAACAAACCTGGTTCCACTGCAGATTGCACAAAATAAAGTCATTAAAACTCTCTTTGGCTACGATTTCTTAACAACTAAGACTAAAATCTATACAGAAACAAAATTATTAAACATATCACAAACATACAAATATAACACATGCATACTTATACGAAAAATCCTTACAAAAGACATTCATACCCAAATTACTTTCACAAAAAAGATAGATCTACGAAAACGTTTGACTAGACAAGCAAATAACATTGTTACACTACGCTACAGGACAAACTACGGTAAAAACAGCATATTATAGCAGCAGATTTTATAGCTTTTATAGCAGAAAGCTATAAAAGATGCGAGATCACTACCAATTTATAAAAAACTTTTAAAAATATACATCTCAAAGTCACTACATTCTTAACATAAATATTTACATTTTTCAAGGACTACCCTACTTTAATGTCTCGCGCGATGGAAGAAATCTATTTGTGTAATTATTTATTTGTGTTGTTTCTCAAGTAAGTGAATATTGTATTCTTTTTGAGAAATAAATATCTTAAACCTTAAACCTTATTAGTCGCGCTGCTTTCGTTGCTGATTTAGTGGACGAAGCTGCAATTGCTGCTGCAACATCTCGTCGTCGTGCCCAATGGAGGATCGATCCTTGGGAATTAGGGGACAGACATTTTATGAAAAACTTTCCGACTCTCCAAAAATTTGACGATCTCTCTAATAAACTTGGTTGAAACACTGATGCGGCAAAAAGAAATAGAATTACAGACGAAATTGAGTACCCACTTTCGTAAGTTTATTAGGTTATTAAAAAAAGCAATGTTTACAAAAGCTATATAGCTGTAAAATTACTAGCAATAACTATCCTAACCATGAAATAAAGGCGTTTTTGTGATTTTCTGTAAGAAATCGAACCTATGGGTACTTATATGTCCTTTGTTTTAAGTGAACCCACTGTGAAAGCGCAGAAAACCTGAAACAACCAAGAACATTAGTTCTTGGTTGTTTCAGGTTTCTGCGCTCTAAACTTTTTTGCCACTGGGTGCTACCAAACTCTGGTGGGAAATAATTTTATGGTCAACATTTCACAACCATCTGTGTCAAGATGTGTCCAGAAGGTTGTGGAGGCCCTAAATCACCCCACAATTTTCGGTCAGTGGGTTCACTTTCCTGAATCATTTCAGGAAATGATCTCCATAGTGAGGGAGTAAGTCTAACAAGGTTGAATTTATATAAATTAGGTAGGAATGTACTTAAATAAGTCGAATGTTTACTATAATATTACTTTTTCAGTTTTTATGACATGTATGGGTTCTCTGGAATCGCTGGCTGCATTGACTGTACCCAAGTAGCCATTTTTCCATTTTTGAACCGTTCATAATGAAAGGAGCTATGTGAACCGAAAGAATTATCACTCCATCAACACTCAATTAGTAAGTAATATCCATTAAAATTATTTTGCTTTTTCATACATGGGCATTGCCTCTACATAATAGGTACTGTATGGGTTCTCTGGAATCGCTGGCTGCATTGACTGTACCCAAGTAGCCATTTTTCCATTTTTGAACCGTTCATAATGAAAGGAGCTATGTGAACCGAAAGAATTATCACTCCATCAACACTCAATTAGTAAGTAATATCCATTAAAATTATTTTGCTTTTTCATACATGGGCATTGCCTCTACATAATAGGTACCTACCTACTACCTACCAAATTATTCATAGTTGGGCATAACCTGTAATTAATTAAAACATTGTTTCTTTTCAGATCTCTGATGCAAACCTTAAAATATTAAATGTTAATAGTTTAATCCCTGGAAGTTCCCATGATTGCCACATTTGGAATAGCTCCAATGTCCTTTCATTGTTTGAGTTGTTGGATCGGCAGGGTAACACTGACTATTAGGTATGTGCTCATTGTGTTTACTTGGTTGATACATTCAATTTTTCACTTCATAGTCTTTCAGAAAATAATAGGATGTCTGACAATTTCAGGTGACAGTGGCTATGCACTACGGCCATGGTGCCTGACACCAATAGCGCACCCAGAAGAAGGAACTCCAGAGTACCACTACAATGAAGCTTTCTTAAAAGCAAGGTGCGCAATTGAACGGTGCAATGGAGTGTTAAAATCACGATTTAGATGTCTACTCAAAGACAGAACACTCCATTATGCGCCAGTTAAGGCATTGAGAATAATTAATGCCTGCACAGTATTGCACACTATGTGCATTACTAACAAAATTGGAGAGCCTGACATGATCCATGATGTTCAGCAGCTGGGCATCCTTGAACAGGCTGTCTTTTCTATGGACAATAGTGATCGCAGGAGACAAAACATTTTGCAAAGAGGACGGGGCAAGCAAGCTACTATAATAAGAAATTATTTTAATTAAGTTTGGGCTATAATAATTTATAAAAACAAATATTGTACAATAAAACAATATAAGTAAATAAAAAATACTTTTATTTGTTTTTACACTTAGCACTGAATATATGAGAAAAAGAATATATGAAAATATGAGATCGAAATCAAATTATACATTTTTTACTCTGTATCAGTAACAAGACATAAAAATAATAATATTATAAAATAATATAATAGTTTTTACAGATAACACCAAGTTTCCCTGTCACTGAGTGTAGCGTGGAGGGGATAACCTCTCTCTCTCACCCTATGCGAGAAAGAGATGTCACCCCCTCCATGATGCACTCAGGGAAAGAGTAACTTGGCATCACCTGTACTACATAACAATATAATAGTTTTTAAGTAGGTAACAATAATTATTATTGCAAAAATCACATAATACAAGAAATATAAAAAATACACTTAGACCAGAATGAAGTTTTTATTTGTATGGGTTTAGACCACTAACACTTAATATTGAATGAAGTTATTTGTATGAGTTAGATCTGGCTTCCTGTTTTTGGAATATATACCTCGAATCGGTGGATTATTAAACAACTATTATACTCTACATCTACAATATACTCTCACATCAGTCTTAAAAATATCAAAATCACAGCATTTAAAAGTAATAAAACATTTATTAAACCTTAAATCAGTCTAATGTAACAAAATCACAGTGAAATTTCAGGCGGTCAATCCCTGGCGGTATTAAACATTGATTCTACCATAGATAAGTCTTAAAAATATCAAAATCACAGCATTTAAAAGTAATTAAACATTTATTTAACCTTAGATCAGTCTAATGTTACAAAATCACAGTGAAATTTCAGGTGGTCAATCCCTGGGGGTATTAAACATTGATTCTACCATAGTTAAGTATTGAAAATATAAAAATCACAGCATTTAAGAGTTAACTAGTAATTAAACATTTATTTAAACATAAATCAGTCTAATGTTGCAAAATTTCAGGCGATCAATCCCTGGGAGTAGTAAACAAAGATTCTACCATAGATAAGTCTTAAAAATATTAAATCACAGCATTTAAATTTTTACTACTAACTAAACATTTATTTTACCTGAAATCAGTAGATTTAGTTTCTTGCAGGAAAAGGTGGAAAATCACTGTAAAATATTACTTGGATTTGCCCCTGCCGTCAAGTACGTCAAGCTATCTGTAATCCTACACACTGACGCATTTGTTTTATAAATTATGTATAAAATTCCTTTTTATTCTTATTTTTATCTTCTAAATTTTTATTTAGAGCAGTTACTGTATCCAAAGATTGTTGCAGCCTTTTTGATGCAGCATTCCTTTTTTTTTTGTGGAGACTTCGTAGGTTTGTCAGCTATTGTTGAAAAATCTTCAGGTGGAGGTACTATACCTTCACTAGATTTGATGATTTATAAAAAAAGGATAAGTAAGATATAACTTACTAGCAATTGTTTAAAAAAAATGTTCTGTGATAAGATAGATAAGATAGGACATATGTATATGATTATATAATATATCGAAGTAATATTAAGCCAACAATAGAAGCTTTTGGTGGTACTTATATTAAAAGTGTTATGGTAAGGTTAAATATCTACTTTTTATGATATACTTACCAATCTCAATCATATCACCGGTTTGTGGAAGAGCACTTGACTGGCTAGATGTATTCTCATCTGAAAATTAAAACACTTCTTACTATGCAAATAAAGAAGTATCAAACTTAAGAGTTTGATCAGGGGTCGGCAGGTTTGCTGATCATCGTAATGCAATTAATGCAAAAAAATAATTAATAATGCACTTAATAATGTTGGTTTTCTTCTCTGACTACCAGAAAGACAGCCAGCATATGTGCGACACGGCTGTTTCGAGTCCCGTCCGTACCATACACGGTCGGGCGTTAGTCAAGGGTCTATTCTTGGTCCGTTGTTATTTATCATTGTGATAAATGACCTGGAATTAGACCTCAAACACGCCAATTGCCTTCTGTATGCGGACGATCTGAAACTGATACTTCCCGTAAGTTCAGAGGATGATTGTGGTTTGCTGCAAGAAGATCTTGATGCGGTCTATAGGTGGAGTGTGAATAACAAACTCCTATTCAATACTGCTAAGTGTTATTAAATGTCTTTCACGCGCTCTTCTCAGCTTATCAGCGCAACGTATACGCTCGGTACGGAGTCTATGACTCGAGTGTATTCAATTAAGGACCTCGGTGTTACGTTCTATCCTAAACTTACATTCCACGAGCACATGAGCACTTTGGCCAAGGAATGCTTTAAAAGATTGGGGTTTGTAATTCGGAATAGTAAGGGACTCCAGAACCTGGGTGTTGTCCAGCTCCTTTACACGGCCTAAGTGAGAACCAAACTTGAATCTAGCTCAGTTGTTTGGAATCCGCACGAAATCTCATACGTCCTTATGCTCGAGAAGGTACACAAAGGTTTCCTACGATACCTATATAAGAGGAAATTTGGCTACTACCCTTACCTTTATCCATCCGCTTTTATATTGGATATGCTCGGATACAACTCACTAGAGGTCAGACATAATACCGAGCAGCTTCTGACTGTTTGTCGATTGTTGCGAGGCGACAGTGACTGTGTCGCGCTTGTCGGTACCGTATGCGCGCTATTCGTGCCCGACAAAAATCTCCGCGCGCGCAGGCACCAGCTGTTAGCGGGTGGCACGCACCGCACGGTGGCGCGCCAGCAGTCTCCGCTGGTGAGGGCTCGGGACAGTCTCAACGCTCTGTCTGCTGCAGCACCACTGACTGACTTTTTTTATAGCCATTTTAGTAATTTAATCGTTTTTCATCCCTCTCGATAACTGATCAATTATCGTGTTTTTAACTGTACTTCGATTAAAATTTTACATTTATTTTTATTATTAAAGTTTAATCCTGATATATGCTTAGTGTTACCAATCTTAGATTCTTAAAATTTGCCGCGAATTTACTGGTGAGTGAAATGCCACACTATACCGGTGGCACTTCTAAGTAAACAGCACAGAGTAGGAGAGAGACTGAAGCCGGTCTCCTGTTTCACTCACACAATAAGACTTCTCTCACTCCCTACACAGTTTTTGGCCATCATTATTGTTCATGTATCAAGTGTAGTAGTAACGTTTACAATTATCACATTGCAATCTCAGTGTAACTCTCATATTAACTATTAATTATTACTATTTTATTCATAATAATAAAATTATTAATTTTAAGTGTATTTGGCACGATTAGTTCAATTGTTCAAGTTTTAGTTAAACAAGTGATTTACATAACCTTAAAAGTACTCAACACGTGTCACGAGCTCCCACCAACAACGGCTTTTGTGCTGTAAGTATCCTTTTTTATATTGTACGGCTTCGGGCCCTGCACTCGTGATATTGATTGATAAATGATAAATTTGATTATGTATAAAAGTCTTGTATTGATAAAGAACAATTGTTGTTATATATTATTAACTATATTAGGATTGATATGAGCCACACGGTGTGCTTGCTGTCCGTACGTGAACTGGTAATAATTAATGGTTGATAGGTAAAGCAGACAACTCGCGTGACCTCAATTATAACTATTGCTACGGTGGCAGTGCACCGTACATGCTCCCGAGGGCAGAAAAGGAGCAATAACAATGCAATTAAGATTAAGTGAAAAATATACAATACTCGATACTACTCTTTAAATGATATATGCTAATGTTCCTATACCTATTTGCTTGATGTAGGTATGCAACTTGATATAATGCTTATTAGAAAATGATTTGATGTTAGGTACAAACTGAGTTCATTCATGGGAATGTAAACAATAAAATTTTAATATTAAAACAATTAACCAATGCTGAGTAGGTACTTATATCACTAATGTCTCATTGATAACGATTGTCTGTACGATCTAGTAAAAGTAGTTGAGGACGCTTTGTCCGTTTTAATTGTTTCTTTTACAGCACTTTTCATCTCAAGTTGCTCACTGATTTGTTTTTTAATATGCTTATCGGACTCATTAACACTGACACTCGCGCACTTTCCACACACACTGCTAAGCCCCGGGGCGGGGCGGGCAGTGGGGGCGGCGGACTGAGCACCGAGTCGAGACTCGGGCGCCGCCGCCTTCTCCTCTGTGCCTGCACGAGGTCTCTGCCGGAGCCGACGTCGCTGCTGCAGTCTCCTCACACCCTGCACTGCTGCTACAGCGCATACGATACACACCAAGACATATATTGCTATATAGTGGTGTACTTCATGATAAGAAATTCTGCTTGATAATTCTTAGTTAGCCTTTATCATCTTGATATTTTCTTTGATATCCTGTAACTCCTGAATCGGTCTGCTGTCCTCTGTTTCTTCTGCGCTTAAATTGGTTGTTATTGCTACGTTGATAATGTTGTTGATGGGGCATATTTGTGGGATCAATAAATTCACTTCTGCGTCTAATCTGCTGTAGTCCCGCTTATGGCCATATAAAATGACCTCATTCGTTTTGATTATGCATCCTTGATCGATGCTAATGATCCCCGTAGCCGTCAGCTGTTGCGCAGACACTTGGTCGCCGCACATGATTCTCAACTGACATATATCACAGCAGAAATAAAGGTAATTCAGCTTGTTCATCCCGACCCACTTATTAGAGCATGGTCTTGAGACGGTTTGACATGAATTTGAGAGCTGCTCTGTTACGCATAAATCTTGAAATTTGTTCATTTGGTGAATCGGCTTCCTGCTCCGACATAAATAGGTATCTCTAAATGCTTGATGTAGACATTCTTTGACATCTACTTCGGAGATTGATAAGTAGGCGTCTTTCTTTAAGTTTATTGCTAGGTATTCTGATATTGGTATGACGTTGACCATTTTTTGTTTGATTTTCTGTGGGACTGATATGCTTTTGAATATTTCGTAGGTATCTCTATTAAGTAATGGGATTTTTATTTCCATTATGAGATATTTTTTCATCATTTTTGTTTTGACAGAGAGTAGTTGATATATTTGTTTCAAATCTTGATTCTCTCCAGCGGGCAAAGTCGTGTCTGATGATAAGTGGCCAGATATAATCGTCAACTGTTGGTGAAGCTGATCGGGTGGCAATAGATGAATGATAGTTTTCCCCTTGTAAACATTTGTGGTGATGTCCAACAATTGTTCTTGAATGGCTATTATGGCATAATGGATAAGAAGTTGTTTGCTATAGAGAGCGATAACCATAGCTCTTGGCTTCGCTCGACCTTTTGGAGTTTTATATCTATTTTGCCTCATTTATTATTGATTTGATTTATATGCTTATTGATGTGCTTATGTTGCTTCTCCATTACTTCTTCTAAGCGACTCAAAACGCTATATTCTGCTTCGATAACTGATGTTTGATTCTTCCACATTGCGAATAAATGATTTTGATTATTTAGAATTAATTCAATATCTTGCTGATATTGTTGTGCGAACCGGTCATCCAATACTCCGAACAGTGTATTTGTAAGATACCCGACACCATTAATAAGCCCGCGTCGCTGTCTAGGTAGTATCGTGCGCGTGCCGGCGCCGCCGGGGTGCTGCGTCAGGAGAAGCTCATTATAGTATTGCAGTTCGGTGAATCCATGTAGTAATTGAAGTATTACTACGTCATAGCGGGAATCCCTGTCTGCTTGATATAGTGCACATGCTTGTTTCAAATGATCTTGGTAGGCATTTAATGCTTTAGTGCATTTAATGCTTCCCAATACGGTTGTAAATCGTAGTACATGATGATTTTCCAGTCTTCTGTGATAAGTTGCATGTTCGAAACCTTGTCCAAATAAAGTTTCCTTGCTGATATCTTAATTTGGTGACATTAATCATACACTGGGAACTCGATATCAGTGTCATGAAAGTCATTAATGCCATTGCCAATGATACGAAACTATACCCCTTTTGCTTGATTGGTTTATTTAGATATGTGAGACAGTTGGTAGATTTGTTGATAGTGGTGGATTGCGAAACTTGATTCGAATCGGAATCGTTGCCTGTTGGTATTACCGATAATTTTATAATCGGCCGCTTCATATACCCATTCTTGGTTTTTAATGTGACGACTCTCACCAACGAATCCTTTCCACTATGTAACTCGACGACGCGTCCCATAGCCCACTTTCCGGTAGGTACATTATCATCGTGAATCAACACCATATCGACGATCCTGAAGTTGGCTTGTGGGTTCATCCATTTGCTTCTTGACGACAACTGCGCAAGATATTCGCTCCGCCAACGCTTCCACAGATCTTGGAACACCTTTTGTGCTAGTTGCCATCTTGTCCGCTTATCTCGTTCTGTTTCAAATATTGATAGTGTTGGCCCACCAGTTAGGAAGTGTGCTGGGGTCAAATATTCAAGGTCGTCCGGATTTTCTGATAATGGGCATAGAGGCCTTGAATTTAAGCACGCCTCCACTTCTGCTAGTACCGTTGATAATTCTTCATATGTCAAAACTTGCTCTCCTAGGACTCTTCTGAAATGATGTTTGAGGCTTTTCACTCCAGCCTCCATTAGACCGTTTGCTGATGGCCATGCAGGAGCACTAAAATGCCACTGAATCTCCATTTCAGTAACCTCCTTCAAAAATTTTGATTGAATATCTGCTTTAACTCCTCATATTCTTGCTGAAGGATTCTGTTGCTATGAGTGAAGTTCGTCCCATTATCACTATATAAGTGGGTTACATTTCCTCTGCGCGCCGACAGTCTCTTCAGGGCGGCCAGAAATGCTGATGCAGTCAGGTTTGATACCAATTCTAAATGAACGGCCTTGGTTGCCATACATACGAATACTGCAACGTATCCTTTCGTCGTCCTGATCGAGCGTGCAGTACTGGATCGCATTTTTATATGACCTGTGTAGTCCACGCCTGTGTGTTCAAAAGGCCGTGATGGGTTACACCTTGCTTGTGGTAGATCTCCCATCATTTGATACTGCTTGATAGGTGCATGTCTTCGGCATTTAACGCACAGTCGAATCCATTTTTTCGTGGTCCTGATTCCACTAATGATCCAATATCGTTGCCTGATGAAACTCAAAGTTAGTCGCGCCCCTCCGTGATAAGTGAGTTTGTGTGCTTGATCTATTAATAACTCAGTAAAGCGGCTATCTTTAGGTATGACAATCGGATATTTCATGTCGTCACTGATTGATGCATTTCGCAATCGTCCGCCAACGCGAAGAACGCCTTTGCTATCCAAAAATGGATTTCATAATTCATAATTTCTTTATTGCACACAAATGATATAAAAAAAGAGTTACATAAAAATAGTGTACAAAGGCGAGCTTATCTCTAATAAGAAATCTCTTCCAGCAAACCAGGTTTAAGTTGGAGATGTTGATTACTGAGCAGGGGTAGACCTATGTGTACAACAAATTCAAACTGATTAGCTTGCTTTTTGATGACACGAGTTGTTTTTGCTGTAATTCAGTTATTTCTGATCCGAATTCTTTTTGCTGAGAATATTTTATAATAAATGTTTTTGCTTTATTTAATTCCGCGACAGATAGGTATGATTTTTTCGGACTTTGACTCTTGCTATTTGATATGAACCGTAGTACCCATGCTAGTACATTTACGGCTTTTGTAAGCGAGCTGTAGGAGATCAACAGGTAGTTGACGACGTCACTATCTTGCTGAGTGACTGCATTGACCTGGTGCTGTGTTGCCGAACTCTTGATTTCTTCCTGTGTCTCGTATACAGGTTGCTCCTGTTCCTCTGCTTGATAATTTGCTAACCACGTCGGTCCATTCCACCACAGGGAATGCTCGTTAAGTTGTGTGGCGGTTACACCTCTACTGGCGCAATCTGCTGGATTTTCGGCTGATTTAACGTAACGCCAGCACGCTGCAGGCATTTCTTTGATTATTTGCTTAGTCCTGTTTGCGACAAAAGATTTCCATCTCCCGGGGTCACCCTTGATCCAACTCAGGGCCACCATTGAGTCGCTCCAGCCAAACGTCTTGATATTGTAACTTGATAGAGACTGCGTAACTTTCTCCATTAGTCTTGTTAGTAGAAGTGCACTTAAAAGCTCTAGACTTGGTAAGGACACCACTTTACTCACTGGGACGAGTCTTGCTTTCCCTACTACCAGCACGATAGAACCTTGTTGCTCCCCGTTTTTCTTGATTTTACAATAACTTGATAGATGCGTCGCAGAATCCATGTAATTCTATTTAATTTGCTCTTTTGTGCCCAACCATCTGACAAGTTTTATCTTGTCGATGTTATGGATATTTGATTTTATTGTGATCCACTCTGCTGTTATGTCTTCCGGAAGTTTCTCGTCCCACTGGAGCCCCGATTTCCAAACAGATTGGAACAGGATTTGAGTTTGGTTGATACCGGTGATAGCCACCCCAATGGGTCGAATAACTTCGTTATTTCCGACAGAAGATTCCTTTTGGTATATTTTGCTGTTGATAAGTCATTTTTTGATAAAAAAAGTGAAATAATCTTGCTGGGGGTTCCAAGATAACCCCAAAGTCTTCGTTGATTCCGCCTGCTTGAAATCGAAGCTTTCATTGGAGCTAGCATTTTTAGGAGCTCTTTCGTGTTTGAGCTCCATTTCCTTAAATTGAATCCTGCGGACTTAAGTAGTGACATCAACTCCTCCTTGAGATCCAGTGCCGCTGATACCGAGTGCGAGCCATGAATTAGGTCATCCATATAGAAGTTTTCCTCGAGAACGTTTGCTGCTACACTCTCTGGTTTGCTCTGTTTCTGCTCGTGAGCTAAATGCTTTAGAGTCATCATGGCCAAAAATGGTGCTGCTTTTGTGCCATAAGTGACTGTGGAGAGAGCATATTCCTGTATGATTGCTGACGGGGACCCTCTCCAAATGATTTTCTGATATTTTTGATCTTGCTCGTTGACCCAAATCTGACGGTACATTTTCTCAATGTCCGCGGTGTATGCAAACTCATACTGACGCCACTTGATAATCAGTGCTTGCAAATCCTGTTGCAAATTTGGGCCCCTCTCCATCAAATCATTCAAACTTTGACCTGATGTCGTCTTCATGCTGGCATTAGACACAACTCGTAGTTTTGTAGTCGTCGAATCGGCTCGCGTTACGTGATGGTGCGGTAGGTAATAATCCAATTTATCACAACCTACTGCTGGCTTCTTATGACCTAGTGATAGGTATTCTGAAATAAATAATTTATAATATTTTGCTATATTTTGATTTCGATAGAATTTGCTTTCGAGACTCCGAAATTGGGCAATTGCTTTTGATTTTGATGAGCCTAGCTTCTCTTCAAAGTTCGGTTTCAGGGGGAACCAAACTTCATATTTTCCATCCTCCCGACGTATGGTGGTAGACTTGTAGAAGTCGACGCACTGCTGATCACTTGCTGATAAACTTGATGACTCCGTGATGTCTTCTCCTTCCCACAATTTCTGAATGTCCTCGATGTTATTTAGGACGACGTTACACTGAAACGTTTGGACGTTTCCGCATAAAATCCACCCCAAGCGAGTCTGCTGAGCTATGGGCTGGCCTTGATCGGCTCGACATATACCTTCCATGATAATATGAGAGTATACTTCCGCCCCGAATAAGATGTCTACCGGGCGACTGATGTGAAATTCCGGGTCTGCTAAACTGATGTTGTTGATATGTGACCACACCGCCGGCTTGGTGAATGTAAAACTAGGCAGATTGTTGATGAGAGTTTTCATTATATACACTTCCGAATCAAAGGTGTAGTCGCTGTTGATGGCTTTGCATGATATGCTCATCATCCCCTTGCAGCTGCTTTCTTTAACTCCAATTCCTGATATCACCCCTTTGCATCTCTGACGTCGCAAGCCTAAACGTTGAGCTGCATTTTCCGTGATAAGGGATGTTTGTGAGCCCTGGTCGAGAAGGGCTCGCATGATGTTATATCTCCCCTCCGATCCTTGAATTTGTAACATCGCTGTGGTCAACAAGACTTCAGGAACTTCTCGTTGTAATGATACATGCGTGTTACTCTTCCCTGGCTGTGATTGATAATTTGTAGGGCCGGATGACGAATTGTTGGCTTGCTTGAATGCTTCACAGAGTGTTATTATGAAACCCACGGCAAGTTTGGCATCGCATTTCAGAGAAACATGCTTTACCTCCATGGTCATAAAGGCAATTATGGCATAAATTTAGTTTTTGTACCAAACTGCGTGTCTTTTGTGTGATGGCATTTCCCTTGGGCCTTGATGTAATTGATGTAGTCATCATGCGTATCTGAGTCCAACTTTTCTGACAATATAAAGACAAGTAAAATGTCGTTGGCTATGTCACCACCCAGGTTTTTTACGGCATTTATACACTCGACCGTTGTGTCATGCATGTGCTTGATAGCATGAACTGAAGCTTGCTGTATGACTGGCAAACGCATTAAGATTTTGACATGAGAGTTGATAATTTTCTTTTTGTTATCATATCTTGTAGTTAAATGTCCCAACAGGTTGCATAATTTTTCGAGCTTATCTGGAGATGTGAGACTAATCTCTCCGGCTCGTCTCTCAGCTTGCTTCTGAGATACTGCATTTTTTGTGCATTGCTTAGTGATGGATTATTGTGTATCGCTTCCGAGAACAGATCTTTAAACGGTATCCATTGATTAAATTGACCACTGAATGTTGGGATGTCTATCTTCGGGGTTGATTTCTCGCGGTGCACCATCGACCACAGTTTGCTGTTGATTGCTCTTTTGAGGTTATTGTAGATCGTTTCCGTTTTTGTGAAAGTCCTCTCATAGTCTTGATCTATGCCCTCAAGTTCACTATCTAACTCCCAGTGAACTTTGTCGATAACTTTCCAACGCTCGCCGATGATACGAAGCAGATCTTCCAATTCCCATTTTTCTGATACCGTCTCCAGATTGATGTTGGAGACAGTGCGCTGGAATGCTCGGAAGTTACTTGCTTGCTTTCGCAGCGTCTCATCCGTCTTGCTGTTGGTTCCGGTTGATATTATCGGCTCGCCGGACTGATCTTGATTTTTCTCTCCCCCCACGGCCGCTGGTACAACTTGCTTCATAATGACGGCTTGTAATTCTTGATAATTTTCCAAGATATCCTTGATGCTCAACTACTTTTGCCTGACTCCTTCGTAGTAATTTTCCGTAAGATATTGATGGCTTTTTTCGATTTTCCCACAAATAGTAATGTGATTTACTAATAATAAAACTAATATGTTCGCTATAATCCTGGCCCTAATTATAACTATAACGTTTTCCATCATTAAGTAATTTCATTAATTTTATTTATATGTGTTTTGTACAGTGGGCAATGCCAAGCAAACGCAAAGGGGCTGATTTGAGCCGTAATACAAGTAGGTCCAGAAGTATGAGAGATAAAAGATTGTAGTGTTATGCTACTTACATGCCATTTTCCAGTCTGCTTTGATGGTCTGCATTTATCTCACAGCTGGATATTTCGTATCACCTTTATTTTCATAGGACCCTGTAACGTTTTAAACCATAAGAACACAATAACAAATCATTTTCACTTCGTATTTTCACACTATCAGCACTTTTAAATCGATGTCGAAGGGTGTTTACCTTTGGTGACCTTGTATTTGGCTTTCTCCGAAACTCTGCAATCTCGGGCTTCGTGCGCGCTGGTGCACTACCTTTTTATATATCGATAATGTCCCAATTTTCATTGTTATCTTGTTGTTTTCTCTATTACGAGCCTGAAATCAAAATCTGACATATTTTGATATCGTTGTTTATCTGGTTGTCATGGCAATGTCCATTCAAACTCATTAGCGGTCCGATATGTTTACTTCAATACTTTTACAAAAATACTTTTTCCCTCTTGGCCATTCACAAAAATTGCTTTTAATTTAAATAATTTTTAGAACTCTCCAAAAAGGGTATAAGAGCGGAACATTGCTGAAATCGAAAAAAGTCTCGCTTCAGCTCTTGAAGAGGAAGCATCACCTAAAGGCCTTATCCCGGGGCCGCACTGCCCCGGGATCCTGCGAGCCTCTGCTGAGTCGCCTACTGTTTGCTGCTGCTGCCTTACTGCCGTCTCCAACCACCTATACCCTGACGTGCTGCCATCTTCAATCAACTATACCCTGACGTGCTGCCGTCTCCAACCACCTATACCCTGACGTGCTGCCGGCTCCAAACATCTATACCCTGACGTGCTGCTGCCTTCAAGCCACCTCCTACACCACCTCCGGATCTCCAACTACTCGCAACTACTCCAGGCTCCGGGCACCACCGCCGCGTGCTCCCTGTTCTGCCCTCCTACTCTCCGTGTCCTTCGCTCCCCTTTTTATATCTTTTGTACCTGTATCTTTTAAAACCTGTGTCACCTCATTCATCCTCATCCTCATATCATTTTTTTTAAATAATCATTGTAAATCAACATAATAAACTGTCATTTCTAAATTTTATTCTGGTTGTTGTTTCTTGTTAGGTTCTGGTTAGGTTCTTGTCGCAACACGACATTTTGGCGCCCAACGTAAAAGTTCTTCTTCACCCTTCTTCACCTTTTCTGCGCCTTGTCTCTTTCCTTTTGATTTGCTTTCTCTTTCGCTCTTAAATCTTTATCTATTCATCCTTTTCATATTTTCCAAATTCTAAAACAAAACTTCATCTAGTTTTTCAACTCATCTGGATTATATTTAGGCCTACATTTAACTTACATTACTTCACTTCACTTCACTTCACTTCACTTCATCACTTTAATATTTTTATTCTATATAACCGGAAAGAGGTAAAATTTTCAATTTAACTATAACAATGGAAAGGGTTATTAAGTACGAATTCCGTAACAAGGCCGAGCTCGAATACGAAGTAAAGATTAGATGTGAGGAACCAGCTAATACTGTTTTGCTTCTTAAAAAACAGGTTTTGCGTTTAGTTGCGAATTCTCACCCTGAAGATATTCTGACTTCTCCAGTTCCGATTGAGGATGACTTGTCTCAAATTGGTTCTACTCTGACTTACCTGGATTGTAAAATTGAAATTTTTTTACAAGGTGAAACCAAATACTTACGATTAATAGAAACTTTTATTAATCATGTTTTTTACAGATTGGAGCGAATAGATACTGACTTATATCCAGACTTTAAAGCTAGTTTCGATACTTTGAAGATGAAATTTGACGCTATTTCTAAACAATTCGATCCTTGACTCCACCTTCAACTGCTAATGACTCTCCATCACTTGACCTTCCTGCTGACCCGACTGTCATGGAACCCCCTCTTGTTTCTCAAACTTCTGTCCAGACCCATACCCCGTATCCTCCACCACCACCTCAATCTTTCCCTCCAACTAACGTCTTCAAAGATCTGAAAAGACACACCTTCAATGGTAAAAGCTGTCCAAGATCGTTTCTTCAAAAACTTGAAGAATATAGCTTAGCTCGTGGCTTGTCCAAGGACTTGTTGATTTCTCAGGCGTTCGAAATTTTCACCGACAATGCCCTTCATTGGTTCAGATTTAAATAGTTGTGCCTGGTGCCCGGAGCCTGGAGTAGTTGCGTGTAGTTGGAGATCCGGAGGTGGTGTAGGAGGTGGCTTGAAGGCAGCAGCACGTCAGGGTATAGATGGTTGGAGACGGCAGCACGTCAGGGTATAGGTGGTTGGAGACGGCAGCACGTCAGGGTATAGTTGATTGGAGATGGCAGCACGTCAGCGTATAGGTGGTGGAGACGGCAGTAAGGCAGCAGCAGCAAACAGTAGGCGACTCAGCAGAGCCTCTCAGGATCCCGGGGCAGTGCGGCCCCGGGATAAGGCCTTTAGGTGATGCTTCCTCTTCAAGAGCTGAAGCGAGACTTTTTTCGATTTCAGCAATGTTCCGCTCTTATACCCTTTTTGGAGAGTTCTAGAAATTATTTAAATTAAAAGCAATTTTTGTGAATGGCCAAGAGGGAAAAAGTATTTTTGTAAAAGTATTGAAGTAAACATATCGGACCGCTAATGAGTTTGAATGGACATTGCCATGACAACCAGATAAACAACGATATCAAAATATGTCAGATTTTGATTTCAAGCTCGTAATAGAGAAAACAACAAGATAACAATGAAAATTGGGACATTATCGATATATAAAAAGGTAGCGCACCAGCGCGCACGAAGCCCGAGATTGCAGAGTTTCGGAGAAAGCCAAATACAAGGTCACCAAAGGTAAACCCCTTCGACATCGATTTAAAAGTGCTGATAGTGTGAAAATACGAAGTGAAAATGATTTGTTATTGTGTTCTTATGGTTTAAAACGTTACAGGGTCCTATGAAAATAAAGGTGATACGAAATATCCAGCTGTGAGATAAATGCAGACCATCAAAGCAGACTGGAAAATGGCATGTAAGTAGCATAACACTACAAGATCCCAAAGAACCGAAGAACAAATCCAGCAACAAAATGCTGATGCACTTGTGAGCATGGAGCAATTGCGTCAAGAACAATCAGAAGATACACGAGCTGAGCGCAATGAAGTTATACGTTTAGAACAACGACAATCACGCCGTTTCACGGTTAATAGACGCAGAACAAATGACTAACAACGCCAACAGGTACATCGTGCATTTACATCTGATTCATTTTTGCGTCTAGCATTCCAGTATGAGCCCGATATTGAATATTATGCTCATTCAAAAGTGGTAATCGGTGCTATGGATAAGGAATGTCCGCATTGTCATGCTCTCCAATTCAAAAATGAGCCACCTGGGATGTGTTGCGCGTCAGGAAAAGTGCATCTACCTGAAATTGAAACACCACCTGAACATTGAACGGTTTACTTATCGGCACGGATCCAGATTCTAACGTATTCCTGAAGTCAATTCGAACATTCAATTCATGCTTTCAAATGACATCGTTTGGAGCAACAGAAATAGTTCGAAATACTAATGCTAATAGTCAACAATACAATTCTACATTCAAAATCAGAGGCCAAGTTTATCATAAAATGGGCTCATTGCTGCTAATGCCGAACGAATCACATAATTTTTTACAAATCTACTCATGGGCGGCGAGGATTCCGGAAGCGCACTTGCCAATCGCGTGACTATAATAACCTTGATTCGTATTTGCCAGGCGCATCGTCAGCGACTAGGACGCTCTATTGAACGAGCACAATGAATTGTTGAAAATATTCAAATCACACATGCACAAATTACAAAGCGATAATCATGCTATTGTCATTAATCCTGATAAAGCACCCGCTGGAGAACATATTCGTAGATTCAATGCACCTGTTGTTGAAGACGTTGCTGGAATCATGGTTGGCGATCGTACAGGTACACGAGAAATTGTGATTCATAGAAGAAATAATAATCTTCAGTTCATTGCTGATACACATCGTTCATATAACGCTCTTCAATATCCGCTAATATTCTGGAAGGGGCAAGACGGATATTGCATAAACATAAAACAACGAGATCCCGTATCAGGTACTTCATTTATTATGAACTTGATCATTAACCATTTAACAAAACAATTAAATTACATATTGAACGTAATTAATTTAAATTAATATTCATAAATATATGATTACAGGTGCTGAAACAAACAAAAACGTTAGCTCGAAAGATTATTATGCGTACGGATTAATGATTCGGCGCGGCCTGGACAACGTCATTCTACGATGTCGTGAGCTTTGTCAACAATTCATGGTCGACATGTACGCGAAGATAGAAGGCGAACGACTACGATACTTACGATATAATCAACTCAAGCTGCGTGCGGAAGAGTACATTCACTTACGAGATGCTATTAACAACAACGCCGACGTCGCCGAAATTGGTAACTCTGTCATTTTACCATCATCGTACATCATATGCAAGAATATATACAGGATGCTATGGCTTACGTGCGCGAATATGGACGACCGTGTTTATTTATCACGTTTGCATGTAATCCAAAATGGCCAGAGATTACATCTTTGCTATTGCCTGGCCAAAATGCAACACATCGTCATGACATTACAGCACGTGTATTCAGACAAAAGTTGAAGTCTCTAATAAGTTTCATTACTAAATTACATGTATTCGGTCCCACACGTTGCTGGCTTTATTCAGTTGAGTGGCAAAAGCGAGGATTACCTCATACGGACATTTTGGTTTGGTTAATCGACAAAATCCGTCCTGAAGAAATCGATAGTATCATTTCTGCGGAAATTCCAGATCCGTCTACTGACCAAGTGCTGTTTGATATTGTTACAGCAAACATGATCCATGGTCCATGCGGTACTCTTCATCGTTCATCGCCTTGCATGGCAGATGGAAAATGTACTAAAAAATTCCCTAAAGATTTCACTAATGATACGATAACAAATACCGACGGATATCCAATATATCGTCGAAGAAATCCCGATAATGGCGGACAATCATTTATTAAAAATATCAGCAACACAGACATTGACATTGACAATCGTTGGGTGGTGCCGTATTCGCCTCTGCTAAGCAAGACATACAATGCTCATATAAATGTTGAGTTTTGCAGTTCTGTGAAGAGCATCAAATATATTTGCAAGTGTGTCCATAAAGGCAGTGATATGGCTGTGTTTAGAGTAGAAAATACTAATTTAAATGCTCCTCCAATGAATAAAAACGATGAAATTACGCTCTACCAAATTGGTAGTGTAACGGCCCCACGGCTAAGGTCGTGCCACCGCTAACAGTAGCTATGATCGTCTATTCTATCTATCCCAAAATGAGAGGACCCGATTCAGCTGTAAGATTTGTAAGTTAAGAATGATAAGTCTGAATTTCTCGTTCGTTGAGAAGTTCGTTAGGCGTATAATAGTCGAACGAAGTTTGGTTCAGGAAGTTACAGTTTCAAGTTAGACAGAGAAAGCATATATGTCCGCGAGCCGGTAATTCGCATCAGTCAGCGGTGTATTGCGCCAGAACGATCGTTGTTATATTTTATGGATGATGGCACCATCTGGTTTTTGTATATATGGGCGATTGGAACTTCTTTTTGTTTTAGTGGTCGACCACAGTTTATAATATTTGTTTGTGATATCGTATAGATATCCGTCGTAGTTTTACGACGTGAGTACTCAATGATATTTCATGTGCTCGCTAGTAGCGGCTTGTGGTGGTTCCAATTATATATTTGGTTCACGGCAATAACGATCCGAAAAGACCGGTTTACACAATTGCGAATTGATTTTCCGAAATGGGTTCTGAACCAGCGGTTACCTCAAAAGGTCCGTAACGTTTTGAAACCTTCAACTCTGCGCAATTTGAGCTGGATGTCATCGAAACGTAAGCATTATTGTTTTAGGAGATCTAACCCACACCATAGCGAAGTGCATAGTTCGATAAATACCGAACTATGAATTCCACTAGCCACAGCACGTCCTGGGCTGAGCCAAATCATATATACCGACTCAGCCTACACATTAGACCTCCAGCGAAATTTACATTTAATTTAAAGATGCAACTTGAATCCAACCTGACCCAAGGCAATGCAAAACACCTACCCGGACCTAAACAATGAACTTTAGACTGTAAATTGATCTCTTCGCGCGTCCCCGACGACACTCAAATGTCAAAATATCAACAGGATATGTTATCTGTGTTGACACCGGTTTAACTTTTTCTGAATTTGTTATTTCCATCCGCGGAACCTCATGGATCAAACAGTCTCCCTATGCCCTGCCAACCTAGGTTTAGCCGCAACTAAACTCCTGTCTAGCCTAGTCTAAAAACCTAGTGTTATACCACGTCCATTATCGACACCACTCGAAAATGGTTGAGTTTGATTTGAATGTGCTTGAATGTCTAACGACTGTGTGTGTGGGAATTACAAAACTCGCTACTCGAAAGGAATGAGGAGAGGATTAGCCCGCGAATATCCTAAGAGCCAATCCAGAACCCTATGGTGAAGGAAAAGGGAATTTAGGGTCGCTCCAAGCCCAGACTCAGACTCAGATAATTGACTTACAAGTTCTTTTCTAACGACCCAAGGATATTTTTGGAATTTGGGGTTGGTTGATATATAGGTTAGGAACCGAGGTATATCTCGGCGCTTCAGACACCCACGAAAACCCACTGTAACTTCGCAATCACAATTTCGTATAGTTCTGACGCGTAACACGGCAGACAAAACTGTTTAGAACTCGTGAAAGACGACTGTCACAGTAGCTAGACGCTGAGACTGAATGCTCTCCCCTCCCACGCTCTCGTATTTATATGCGTCCTTTGCGAACACGCTCTGCCCAAGCGAAGCTTCTTATCACTAACTACACAGGGTCTAATTTCAACCATGCCATGCAGATCCGCCGTTCTACAAATTGTGTGTACGCATATTCACTATGATCAACCGTAGGTGATCACTCAAATCATTTGGTACTGCCGATACACAGAATCTGTTAATCGCTGACCAATAAAAGCTTGTTGCGATTAATTAAGCATACCCGACCGCTAGACGCGCGTAGCAAAGACCACTAGAATGATATTCAGACTAGTGATGTCAGACTCTCCATATCATACCTCAATCGCAATTGTATATTTGCAATCAACATAATAGCTTTCTCCGTAGCGTTCCATAATAACCTTTCATTATTCAGTTATTCACAATTTATTCAACGCGCAGCCAACTCGGCTCTGATTCCTACACATCTCGCAGGAATGCGACAAAAAAAACCTGACCTGTAAACTTCCAGGAACCATCCCAAGCGTCGGCTCCGTTTTTTTTTTGCTAACTTGCCACTGAGCTACGCAAAACCCCCAAACGTTATCTGAACCGATTCGTATTCAAAACAGCGCGGCGTTGGGCTAGTCCTCTATCACGCAGAATGAAGTATCAAATGTACCGACTCTCGTGTACCATTACAGCCCCCTCCCAGACCTTGAGACACTGTTTATCTCAGTTAACATGGCGCAAGGATCTCATTACCACTATGCTACCCATGCTTTGTCCATATCTACTCTATATGTACGGACATCTCAAATCATGTACCCAGACCGATGAATCTGTCAATTATGTATATAATATTTACACAACTCGATTGAGTTCTCTCCTGTCTTATCTTATTTATCTATCTAACTATACAACCTCGCTTACCCGCAACTTATCCTAATTCGTATTGCTATATATATACAAATTGTTTTTTTTTTGTTTTTTTTTTTTTTTGTTTTTGTTTCCAAACCATGCAAGATCCTTAAGTCTACAAAATAGTTATTCAAATTTACAGCTTACAGCTTAATTATATAACTTTAATACACTATCTTATTTATCTACGCCCTTATTCGTCCTCACATAATACCTGGCTATATTTATAGTATTGAAGTTACCCAATATCTCATTTGAACCCGGATCTACTAAAGTATAACAGTTAGGATATACCACTGCCGAAATAACATAAGGCCCTTTATACAACAATGAAAATTTCCGCATGATTTTATGTTCTTTATTTGAACGCACAAAAGTCTTAAGTTTCACATAATCACCTATACGATAGACTACTAACTTACGCCGTTTGTCCGCCTGTCGCTTACGTCGTTCACTAGAACTTTTAGAGTTTTCTATCGCTACATTCCGCACCAGTTCCGTATCTCGCACACTATGGCCTAATAAACATTCATCGCCTAATTCCTTGTCAATAGTTAACGGTTCCCGCCTACCAAACGCTAACTCATTAGGCGCAAAGCCTGTGCTTGTGTGTTCGATATTATTATAACAATTTTGAATGTCCGGTAACACGTCGACCCAACTACGATTACTTCCGCCGCAATAAGTTCTAACCTTTGGACCGTCGAACGCCCGCAGCGGGCAAGTTTGCAAAATGAGTCGACCGGCAAGCGACCCGCAGCGGGCGGATTTCCGGTCGTATAGAGATGGGCGCTTTTAAACTAAAAATATAGGTTGGGAGCCGCGTTTGTACTTACAGTTGGTAACCCCATACACGAACGTATCTGTGGAGCTATCAAAAACCAGTCCGTGCATAGGAAAAAAATGAGTTCTGACCCAGTTTATCGGAACGATTTCTCGCGCGCTTTCACCGCGTTTTGATTGAATCGCGTTTCACATGTTTTTCGCTAGAAATGTATTATTTTTAATTGATACTAAGGTTGGTGTTGTACATATTGTATAAATAAAACAGAAAGTTAGTAAAAAATGTGTTTAATTTAATTTTTATTAATTTTATTAATTAATAAAATAATTAATTAATCAATTTAATTTAAATGCTAGGTTTGACCTGGGACAGCTAGGCTCACGAATACATTATTGTTTTCATTCTTAAACACTAAATTAGCTTGTTTCATGGCAATTCTAATAATATATAGGTTCCTATCCTTTTCATACAATAAAACGCCGTGAGCGACGTTTTAGTAGGAGCAGGCAACAGCCCGCGGGGACCACCCACGTAGCCCCCTTGCCGGTTGAGCGTAATTTTTCAAAATGGCGCAAGCCTAAACGTTGAGCTGCATTTTCCGTGATAAGGGATGTTTGTGAGCCCTGGTCGAGAAGGGCTCGCATGATGTTATATCTCCCCTCCGATCCTTGAATTTGTAACATCGCTGTGGTCAACAAGACTTCAGGAACTTCTCGTTGTAATGATACATGCGTGTTACTCTTCCCTGGCTGTGATTGATAATTTGTAGTGCCGGATGACGAATTGTTGGCTTGCTTGAATGCTTCACAGAGTGTTATTATGAAACCCACGGCAAGTTTGGCATCGCATTTCAGAGAAACATGCTTTACCTCCATGGTCATAAAGGCAATTATGGCATAAATTTAGTTTTTGTACCAAACTGCGTGTCTTTTGTGTGATGGCATTTCCCTTGGGCCTTGATGTAATTGATGTAGTCATCATGCGTATCTGAGTCCAACTTTTCTGACAATATAAAGACAAGTAAAATGTCGTTGGCTATGTCACCACCCAGGTTTTTTACGGCATTTATACACTCGACCGTTGTGTCATGCATGTGCTTGATAGCATGAACTGAAGCTTGCTGTATGACTGGCAAACGCATTAAGATTTTGACATGAGAGTTGATAATTTTCTTTTTGTTATCATATCTTGTAGTTAAATGTCCCAACAGGTTGCATAATTTTTCGAGCTTATCTGGAGATGTGAGACTAATCTCTCCGGCTCGTCTCTCAGCTTGCTTCTGAGATACTGCATTTTTTGTGCATTGCTTAGTGATGGATTATTGTGTATCGCTTCCGAGAACAGATCTTTAAACGGTATCCATTGATTAAATTGACCACTGATCGTTTCTTCAAAAACTTGAAGAATATAGCTTAGCTCGTGGCTTGTCCAAGGACTTGTTGATTTCTCAGGCGTTCGAAATTTTCACCGACAATGCCCTTCATTGGTTCAGATTTAAATAGTTGTGCCTGGTGCCCGGAGCCTGGAGTAGTTGCGTGTAGTTGGAGATCCGGAGGTGGTGTAGGAGGTGGCTTGAAGGCAGCAGCACGTCAGGGTATAGATGGTTGGAGACGGCAGCACGTCAGGGTATAGGTGGTTGGAGACGGCAGCACGTCAGGGTATAGTTGATTGGAGATGGCAGCACGTCAGCGTATAGGTGGTGGAGACGGCAGTAAGGCAGCAGCAGCAAACAGTAGGCGACTCAGCAGAGGCTCTCAGGATCCCGGGGCAGTGCGGCCCCGGGATAAGGCCTTTAGGTGATGCTTCCTCTTCAAGAGCTGAAGCGAGACTTTTTTCGATTTCAGCAATGTTCCGCTCTTATACCCTTTTTGGAGAGTTCTAGAAATTATTTAAATTAAAAGCAATTTTTGTGAATGGCCAAGAGGGAAAAAGTATTTTTGTAAAAGTATTGAAGTAAACATATCGGACCGCTAATGAGTTTGAATGGACATTGCCATGACAACCAGATAAACAACGATATCAAAATATGTCAGATTTTGATTTCAGGCTCGTAATAGAGAAAACAACAAGATAACAATGAAAATTGGGACATTATCGATATATAAAAAGGTAGCGCACCAGCGCGCACGAAGCCCGAGATTGCAGAGTTTCGGAGAAAGCCAAATACAAGGTCACCAAAGGTAAACCCCTTCGACATCGATTTAAAAGTGCTGATAGTGTGAAAATACGAAGTGAAAATGATTTGTTATTGTGTTCTTATGGTTTAAAACGTTACAGGGTCCTATGAAAATAAAGGTGATACGAAATATCCAGCTGTGAGATAAATGCAGACCATCAAAGCAGACTGGAAAATGGCATGTAAGTAGCATAACACTACAAGATCCCAAAGAACCGAAGAACAAATCCAGCAACAAAATGCTGATGCACTTGTGAGCATGGAGCAATTGCGTCAAGAACAATCAGAAGATACACGAGCTGAGCGCAATGAAGTTATACGTTTAGAACAACGACAATCACGCCGTTTCACGGTTAATAGACGCAGAACAAATGACTAACAACGCCAACAGGTACATCGTGCATTTACATCTGATTCATTTTTGCGTCTAGCATTCCAGTATGAGCCCGATATTGAATATTATGCTCATTCAAAAGTGGTAATCGGTGCTATGGATAAGGAATGTCCGCATTGTCATGCTCTCCAATTCAAAAATGAGCCACCTGGGATGTGTTGCGCGTCAGGAAAAGTGCATCTACCTGAAATTGAAACACCACCTGAACATTGAACGGTTTACTTATCGGCACGGATCCAGATTCTAACGTATTCCTGAAGTCAATTCGAACATTCAATTCATGCTTTCAAATGACATCGTTTGGAGCAACAGAAATAGTTCGAAATACTAATGCTAATAGTCAACAATACAATTCTACATTCAAAATCAGAGGCCAAGTTTATCATAAAATGGGCTCATTGCTGCTAATGCCGAACGAATCACATAATTTTTTACAAATCTACTCATGGGCGGCGAGGATTCCGGAAGCGCACTTGCCAATCGCGTGACTATAATAACCTTGATTCGTATTTGCCAGGCGCATCGTCAGCGACTAGGACGCTCTATTGAACGAGCACAATGAATTGTTGAAAATATTCAAATCACACATGCACAAATTACAAAGCGATAATCATGCTATTGTCATTAATCCTGATAAAGCACCCGCTGGAGAACATATTCGTAGATTCAATGCACCTGTTGTTGAAGACGTTGCTGGAATCATGGTTGGCGATCGTACAGGTACACGAGAAATTGTGATTCATAGAAGAAATAATAATCTTCAGTTCATTGCTGATACACATCGTTCATATAACGCTCTTCAATATCCGCTAATATTCTGGAAGGGGCAAGACGGATATTGCATAAACATAAAACAACGAGATCCCGTATCAGGTACTTCATTTATTATGAACTTGATCATTAACCATTTAACAAAACAATTAAATTACATATTGAACGTAATTAATTTAAATTAATATTCATAAATATATGATTACAGGTGCTGAAACAAACAAAAACGTTAGCTCGAAAGATTATTATGCGTACGGATTAATGATTCGGCGCGGCCTGGACAACGTCATTCTACGATGTCGTGAGCTTTGTCAACAATTCATGGTCGACATGTACGCGAAGATAGAAGGCGAACGACTACGATACTTACGATATAATCAACTCAAGCTGCGTGCGGAAGAGTACATTCACTTACGAGATGCTATTAACAACAACGCCGACGTCGCCGAAATTGGTAACTCTGTCATTTTACCATCATCGTACATCATATGCAAGAATATATACAGGATGCTATGGCTTACGTGCGCGAATATGGACGACCGTGTTTATTTATCACGTTCGCATGTAATCCAAAATGGCCAGAGATTACATCTTTGCTATTGCCTGGCCAAAATGCAACACATCGTCATGACATTACAGCACGTGTATTCAGACAAAAGTTGAAGTCTCTAATAAGTTTCATTACTAAATTACATGTATTCGGTCCCACACGTTGCTGGCTTTATTCAGTTGAGTGGCAAAAGCGAGGATTACCTCATACGGACATTTTGGTTTGGTTAATCGACAAAATCCGTCCTGAAGAAATCGATAGTATCATTTCTGCGGAAATTCCAGATCCGTCTACTGACCAAGTGCTGTTTGATATTGTTACAGCAAACATGATCCATGGTCCATGCGGTACTCTTCATCGTTCATCGCCTTGCATGGCAGATGGAAAATGTACTAAAAAATTCCCTAAAGATTTCACTAATGATACGATAACAAATACCGACGGATATCCAATATATCGTCGAAGAAATCCCGATAATGGCGGACAATCATTTATTAAAAATATCAGCAACACAGACATTGACATTGACAATCGTTGGGTGGTGCCGTATTCGCCTCTGCTAAGCAAGACATACAATGCTCATATAAATGTTGAGTTTTGCAGTTCTGTGAAGAGCATCAAATATATTTGCAAGTGTGTCCATAAAGGCAGTGATATGGCTGTGTTTAGAGTAGAAAATACTAATTTAAATGCTCCTCCAATGAATAAAAACGATGAAATTACGCTCTACCAAATTGGTAGTGTAACGGCCCCACGGCTAAGGTCGTGCCACCGCTAACAGTAGCTATGATCGTCTATTCTATCTATCCCAAAATGAGAGGACCCGATTCAGCTGTAAGATTTGTAAGTTAAGAATGATAAGTCTGAATTTCTCGTTCGTTGAGAAGTTCGTTAGGCGTATAATAGTCGAACGAAGTTTGGTTCAGGAAGTTACAGTTTCAAGTTAGACAGAGAAAGCATATATGTCCGCGAGCCGGTAATTCGCATCAGTCAGCGGTGTATTGCGCCAGAACGATCGTTGTTATATTTTATGGATGATGGCACCATCTGGTTTTTGTATATATGGGCGATTGGAACTTCTTTTTGTTTTAGTGGTCGACCACAGTTTATAATATTTGTTTGTGATATCGTATAGATATCCGTCGTAGTTTTACGACGTGAGTACTCAATGATATTTCATGTGCTCGCTAGTAGCGGCTTGTGGTGGTTCCAATTATATATTTGGTTCACGGCAATAACGATCCGAAAAGACCGGTTTACACAATTGCGAATTGATTTTCCGAAATGGGTTCTGAACCAGCGGTTACCTCAAAAGGTCCGTAACGTTTTGAAACCTTCAACTCTGCGCAATTTGAGCTGGATGTCATCGAAACGTAAGCATTATTGTTTTAGGAGATCTAACCCACACCATAGCGAAGTGCATAGTTCGATAAATACCGAACTATGAATTCCACTAGCCACAGCACGTCCTGGGCTGAGCCAAATCATATATACCGACTCAGCCTACACATTAGACCTCCAGCGAAATTTACATTTAATTTAAAGATGCAACTTGAATCCAACCTGACCCAAGGCAATGCAAAACACCTACCCGGACCTAAACAATGAACTTTAGACTGTAAATTGATCTCTTCGCGCGTCCCCGACGACACTCAAATGTCAAAATATCAACAGGATATGTTATCTGTGTTGACACCGGTTTAACTTTTTCTGAATTTGTTATTTCCATCCGCGGAACCTCATGGATCAAACAGTCTCCCTATGCCCTGCCAACCTAGGTTTAGCCGCAACTAAACTCCTGTCTAGCCTAGTCTAAAAACCTAGTGTTATACCACGTCCATTATCGACACCACTCGAAAATGGTTGAGTTTGATTTGAATGTGCTTGAATGTCTAACGACTGTGTGTGTGGGAATTACAAAACTCGCTACTCGAAAGGAATGAGGAGAGGATTAGCCCGCGAATATCCTAAGAGCCAATCCAGAACCCTATGGTGAAGGAAAAGGGAATTTAGGGTCGCTCCAAGCCCAGACTCAGACTCAGATAATTGACTTACAAGTTCTTTTCTAACGACCCAAGGATATTTTTGGAATTTGGGGTTGGTTGATATATAGGTTAGGAACCGAGGTATATCTCGGCGCTTCAGACACCCACGAAAACCCACTGTAACTTCGCAATCACAATTTCGTATAGTTCTGACGCGTAACACGGCAGACAAAACTGTTTAGAACTCGTGAAAGACGACTGTCACAGTAGCTAGACGCTGAGACTGAATGCTCTCCCCTCCCACGCTCTCGTATTTATATGCGTCCTTTGCGAACACGCTCTGCCCAAGCGAAGCTTCTTATCACTAACTACACAGGGTCTTATTTCAACCATGCCATGCAGATCCGCCGTTCTACAAATTGTGTGTACGCATATTCACTATGATCAACCGTAGGTGATCACTCAAATCATTTGGTACTGCCGATACACAGAATCTGTTAATCGCTGACCAATAAAAGCTTGTTGCGATTAATTAAGCATACCCGACCGCTAGACGCGCGTAGCAAAGACCACTAGAATGATATTCAGACTAGTGATGTCAGACTCTCCATATCATACCTCAATCGCAATTGTATATTTGCAATCAACATAATAGCTTTCTCCGTAGCGTTCCATAATAACCTTTCATTATTCAGTTATTCACAATTTATTCAACGCGCAGCCAACTCGGCTCTGATTCCTACACATCTCGCAGGAATGCGACAAAAAAAACCTGACCTGTAAACTTCCAGGAACCATCCCAAGCGTCGGCTCCGTTTTTTTTTTGCTAACTTGCCACTGAGCTACGCAAAACCCCCAAACGTTATCTGAACCGATTCGTATTCAAAACAGCGCGGCGTTGGGCTAGTCCTCTATCACGCAGAATGAAGTATCAAATGTACCGACTCTCGTGTACCATTACAGCCCCCTCCCAGACCTTGAGACACTGTTTATCTCAGTTAACATGGCGCAAGGATCTCATTACCACTATGCTACCCATGCTTTGTCCATATCTACTCTATATGTACGGACATCTCAAATCATGTACCCAGACCGATGAATCTGTCAATTATGTATATAATATTTACACAACTCGATTGAGTTCTCTCCTGTCTTATCTTATTTATCTATCTAACTATACAACCTCGCTTACCCGCAACTTATCCTAATTCGTATTGCTATATATATACAAATTGTTTTTTTTTTGTTTTTTTTTTTTTTTGTTTTTGTTTCCAAACCATGCAAGATCCTTAAGTCTACAAAATAGTTATTCAAATTTACAGCTTACAGCTTAATTATATAACTTTAATACACTATCTTATTTATCTACGCCCTTATTCGTCCTCACATAATACCTGGCTATATTTATAGTATTGAAGTTACCCAATATCTCATTTGAACCCGGATCTACTAAAGTATAACAGTTAGGATATACCACTGCCGAAATAACATAAGGCCCTTTATACAACAATGAAAATTTCCGCATGATTTTATGTTCTTTATTTGAACGCACAAAAGTCTTAAGTTTCACATAATCACCTATACGATAGACTACTAACTTACGCCGTTTGTCCGCCTGTCGCTTACGTCGTTCACTAGAACTTTTAGAGTTTTCTATCGCTACATTCCGCACCAGTTCCGTATCTCGCACACTATGGCCTAATAAACATTCATCGCCTAATTCCTTGTCAATAGTTAACGGTTCCCGCCTACCAAACGCTAACTCATTAGGCGCAAAGCCTGTGCTTGTGTGTTCGATATTATTATAACAATTTTGAATGTCCGGTAACACGTCGACCCAACTACGATTACTTCCGCCGCAATAAGTTCTAATCAGTCGACCTAGCTCGCGATTCACTCTTTCTACGCTATTAGAATTTGGACAATACACCGACGTATGAGTGACCCGAATCCCCAGCTGTTTGAGTCCAAATTCCCAAACTTTCGATATGAACTGTGGTCCTGAGTCCGTAATTATAGTTTCGATAGGTATTTACCTATGAAATCTCTTTGTACAAGCGAGCACGCTCCTACCTGTCGCTTTTCGCATTGGATATAATTTTATTACTTTACTGTACACGTCTTGAATCACATATATATATTGATATCCGAATTTACCTACGGGCAATGGCCCATAAAGGTCCGAGAAAACTTTCTCACCCAACTTTTCCGCCAACACCGGTGTACAAGGACCAACGGTATTGTTAGTACTTGGTTTGACCTTTTGACATATGTCACAACTTCTTATCACCGCGCTAATCACCCTACTCATATGAAGAAAATAATATCTGTCCTTCATCAGTGCTAATATTTTATATCTGCCGTAGTGACCTATTTCTTCATGTATGTGTAAAATTAGTTCCTCCTGTAGTGATTTCGGAATTACTAGCAACTGTACGTTCCGCTTCGGCACGTGAAAATATAACGTATCACCTACTAGCTTATAATTTTCAAAACCTCTTGTCCCCGTATCTACGACACTACGTCTGATACAACCACTAATTCGATTTAACCGCTCATCTTCGCTTTGTAATCTCGCAATGTCCCGTAAACTCGAAATAACACTTGCGGTATTCGATGCCTGAAACCAGAATATCCCCGGCTGAACATTTGTACTGTCAATCATACCTCCAGGTCCCGCTATTTGCCTGCTTAGCGTGTCGGCAATTTGATTATCAGCCCCTCGCACAAATTCTATGTCGTAATCGAATTGCTCTGAAACCATAACCCACCTAGTTACGCGTGCCCCTAATAAAGTCCACGACTTAATGAACGTCAAACTTTTATGATCAGTTCTAATAATAACTTTTTCTCCCCGCAAATATATCTCAAATCGCTTTAAAGTGTATATAACTGCATACATTTCCTGTTCACTGATAGCCCATCTAGTCTGAGCACCCTTAAATGCCTGCGAACAGAACCCTATAATTCGTTCCTGGCCCGAATCATCTAATTGATAAACATAGCCCCCAATTCCTATAGCGCTGGCGTCACATTGAACATAATATGTTTTTCCCGCCAATGGCTGACTCAATATTATACTTTCTGAGAATTGTTTTTTTATCTCGTCAAAAGCACTCTGCACGTGCGCACTCCAGACGAACTTAACTCCAGACCGTAATAAATTGTACAAGGGCTGTGTTAACGTTCCAAAATTTTTTATAAACCTCCTAAAGTAATTTATGAACCCCAAAAACGCCCTCAATTGCCTGACAGTTGAAACAGTGAGACTCTAACCTGACCAAAAGAGATTGTTGGCAGGCTCAAGATACATTTATTAATCACAGGGTCGTGAGTCGAATATTGGTGATATAGTTGAAACGCTGGATAGGGACTCGCCGGGAATTTGTAGATTTCAGCTCCTTGGTAGTCTCAATCCAACTGGTCCACTTCTCCAGACGTCAACAAGTGATTATGCGGTAGCGCCAGGAGGATATTATTCCTCGGCGTGGAACCGATTCAGAGCTCCGTTAGCGCCAGGAGGATATTATTCCTCGGCGTGGAACCCTGGAAAGAGACCAGGTGAATGATAGGAATACAAAAGCGCTACAGCGCCCAGCTATCAGGCGACGGCTCCCCACACGGAGACTTCCGACGAGGGCCCTAGGGTAATTAGGATCTAAGAGTGCCGCAGTCCAATAGACACTGTATAGAAAAGGGAAATACATAGAGAGTATAAAATACACGAAAATAAGAAAGACTAACTACGAACCAATGCTTACCCATGGATTGGGGATAGTAGGAAAGTTTCAAATCAGCTACTGCACTTTACAGCAACTAAACATTCAGCTCCATTACAGTACTAAAGGGACTAGCCCATCGCCGCAACTAAAGGCGTGACTTAAAAATTATTGATGCAGAAGATACAACCTCACGTTTCAGAGCTCAAACAATGTCTGCCTCAAAAAAACAATCAGCTGCCAGACGAGATTCCAGACCCGAATTTCCGAATTTTTATAGTTTTAGTTTTTAACTGGCTAATCCGCCAGTAGCCAATATGGTCAAAGAGGTAGTACGTTACATACCCGTCTTGTTTGGGTAGGATTTTACCTGATAAAATCCGCTAAGATACTAACTAAACTAAACTAACTTACCAAATTAACTACTAAAGATAAAATTCTCTAAAGCTCGCCATCTACAATGTCAGAGAAATATATAACTAACAGTCTAGCTCAACTACATACAAACATCACACATTCGTACCAACAATCAGACATCAGAATTCATACTAAGTTCATACAAGAGTTCACACTAACATCGTGTAAACACAGCCTTACACACAGGGTGCCATTATTATAGCCAAATGCACACCCAGACTAACTGTCAGAAGTTGAAAAATAAGCAAGATCCCTTGAACTAAAATAAGAACCTTAGTACATAAACGCCCCGATAGCTTAGCTACTATCGTAACGCAGAATAACACCATGAGGGACAGCTCCCTCAAGTGTTCAAGACTTCCTGCACCGTTAGTGGGTACAGAAAATAATAATAGAGTAGAATATCTATTCTACAACAAAGAGTAAAAAAGTAGAGAATTATAGTTCAAGAGGCCATAAGCTAAAGTAACAGACATTGCAGAGTAACGTTACACAATAAAGAACTTTTACATAGCTGTAGATATAGATGGTTTTTAGAATACAAGGGTCAAAATACTTATTACATACATAAAGGAATCGTTAACTACTATTGAATAAGACAGAACGCTCTCGCAGCCTATCTTCAGACAGAAGGTGCTCTCAGACAGACACAGATCGCTCGGCACAAGTACAAGCGCTAAAGAGTTAGTATTTAGTTAAAAACTAACAAACAGACCGACCCTTAAAGATTTAAAATAGCAATGTTATTATTTAGAATAAAATAAATAGAATAACGCTCACAAGATCAACTAGTAAGTCTGACAATATAGAGTAGTTATGTAATTAAATAAAAAGAAAAAAAAATCAACCTAACTTTAAATCTTTTATGTGCCAAGAGCCCAAAAAATTACCGAAGATGTCTTCAAGTTCATAAACTAATGACGACTTCTTGTTAATTATCTTACATTTTAAAAACTTAGGAGCTAACTTCTTAGAGAACCGATTAGCCTTATCGCTGAGATAATAAGTTCTCTTCCAAACAAAATCGCCTACGTTGAACTCTGCATGCTTACGACGCAAGTTATACGGTCCACAATTCCTCTCGTAGGCCCGTAGTATACAAGATTGAACCATGTCAAAGATTTTTCGTAGAGGACCAAGATTCTCTGCATACACATCTCTAGGAGCGAAAAGAACATCATCGTTATTATCAATTTCGACGTAATGAGTACCGCATGGAACAAGCTCTCGACCATAGACTAGGAATGACGGCGAATATCCAGTAACCTCGCTAACAGAACTGTTTAACGCGAACTGTATTTTACAAATATTAGTATCCCACGATCTGTGATCATCTTCGATGAAGGTCGAAACTGCAATCATAATCGTCTTATTATAACGCTCTACGCTATTCACCTGTGGAGTATACCTCGGCGTAAAACGAACTTTAGGTATATTATAATCGCTAAACAGTTTACGCAGAGTATTGCTACAAAATTGTTTTCCATTATCCATCAAAACGCAGCTCGGAACACCATGTACAAGAAACACCTGTTCTTCAACTATCCTAGTAATAATTTCTGCAGTAGCTCGACGAATCGGAAATAAAAGACAGTATTTGGAAAAGCAACACGTAATGACGAGGAGAAAAGTGTTTTGTTTTTTAGACGGTGGTAGTGGACCGACTAAATCCATACTAATCATCTGAAAAGGCCTAGAGCAATGTTTTGGACGACCCATAAGACCTAGTGGTGCATGCGTTGGATGTTTGTAAGCTTTACATGTATGACAGCTGGTGACAAAATTGGCAACATCGCACAGCATTTTAGGCCAATAAAACTTTAGACAAGGACGTTTATATGTCTTGAATATACCTAAATGTGCAGAAGTGGGTTCCGAATGATTGCTACCTATAACTTCTGAACGTAGCTCAGCGGGAACAACCTCTTTCCATTCGAACTCACGAGTTAAGGGATTGAGACTTTTTACAAAGCGATATAGTTTATTGTTAGAAACTATATAGTTGGAATATGAAGTAGGAGAATTCTGACAACCGTTATAGATGTTTAGATACCACCCATCAGTAGTGCTTGGTGAAGAATTCGGACTCGTGATGGGAACAACGTCGTTGATCGCTCCGACAGGAATCGACCTAGATAGAGAATCAGGCACGACGTTATCAACACCACGACGGTGTTTAATTTCGAAGTTATAAGCAGAAAGTCTTACTCCCCAGCGAGCGAGACGACCTGTAGGGTTATTAAGATTTAGGAACCACTTCAAAGCAGAATGATCAGTATAGACAACAAATTTTTGACCGTTCTCTAGATAACAACGCCAGTGCTCGATCGCAGATAGAACAGCGAGAGCCTCACGCTCAGTCGCGCTATAATTACGTTCCTGGTTATTCAAAGACCTGCTCATGTAGGCTATCACCTTTTCTTCGCCATCAATGTTCTGGGTTAAAACAGCGCCTACACCCACATTACTAGCATCGGCATGGACTTCAAACGACTTAGTGTAGTCAGGACACGAAAGAATCGGCGTAGAGACCAAACAATCCTTCAATTTAGTAAACGCTTCGTTAGCTTCGTTCGACCAAAAGAACGCCGGTGCATTCTTGCCTTGTGAAGTCAGCTTACTCAGTGGAGTGGCTAAAGAGCTGAAATTAGGAATAAATCGACGATACCAAGATGCTGTTCCTAAAAAACGACGGACCTCCTTGCGGTTAGTAGAAGTAGGATAATTTACTATCGCCTCGACCTTCTCCGGATCTGCATGCAGGCCAGTATAATACACAACGTAGCCAAGGTACTTCAATTTTTGCCTGAAAAATTGACATTTCTTGTAGTTTACCGTAAGGTTTGCCGACTTTAATTTTTCTAATACACGTAGCAATAGAGAGATGTGTTTCTCGAAGGTAGGAGAGACAATAATAATATCATCGATGAAGACAAAGACCATATGCTCAAATTCAGGGTCATAGAACAAAAAATCGACCAATCGCTGTTGCGTAGCTGGAGCGTTGGTTAAACCGAAGGCCATGGACTTAAATTGATAGGTTCCGCGCAAGGGAATATAGAAAGCCGTCTTACACCTATCTTCTTCTTTAATCAAAATCTGCCAAAAACTTTTAGATAAATCAAGACTAGATAGATACTTGGCGTCTCGAATGTTATCCAGAATCTCAGAAATATAAGGTAGATTGTAAGCGTCTTTTCGGGTAACGGAATTCAGTTTTCTGCTGTCCAGACAGAATCTGAGTTCTCCGTTCTTTTTCGGGGTTAGTAAAACAGGAGAGGACCAGGGGCTTTCGCACTTTTCAACGACGTCTTCCTCCAGCATCTCTTCCAGCTGTTTGACCAACACATTCTGTTTCTCAGGAGACATTCTGTAATATCTTTGACGAATAGGGGCAGCATCCCCAGTGTCAATAGCGTGAGAAATCACGGAAGTTCGACCTAAACCGCACTTCTCATAGGAAATGTCTTGAAACTGTGACATAATATTATCGGCAGTAATCCGTTGTGTATCGGACAAGTGTTCATAAGCATGGAGATGTTTCGATTCATGAAAAGCAACCTCAGCTAACCTAGCGTCAGATTCGCTAAAGAATAACACGGAACTTAGGTGTTTAGGAAATAAACCAAAACTACGCCAAAAATCCATACCGAGTATAAGGTTATTTTGAATTTGGGGAACCACATAAGCAGTAATTATGTGAAGTTGACTCTCAAATGTAATAGGAAGATAGATCACACCTATCGATGATAGTTTCTGACCACCTGCAGCTACAAAGTTCACCCTATCACAAACTTGCAGCTTCAAGCCGTTGTCTAGAAAACTTTTGTGCGCACCATTACCAAGAATAGTGACACAAGATCCAGAATCCAGTAATCCCGTGACAGTTTTATCAGCTACCTTTATATTTACATAAGGACGAGCGTATTCCGTGGTAGAAGAATGATCGCGGATTGAAGCGACATTATAGCATGAAAAAAACTTAGAAATAGTATCAAGCCAGCTCTTCCAGTCAGCGATGTTAAAATGAGATATCTTTTCACCCTTATTGTCACCACAATCCGAGCCACTTAGTTTTTTTGCTGATATCTAGAACGACAGTCCGGACAGTCAGGTGTACGAACACCTCCCTTACCACATTTAAAACAGATAGGAAAATGTGGTGCTCTACATTCACCTAATGAATGTTTATCAGTCCTGCATCTAGGACAGTATGCATGACGTTGGTAGTTAGAGTCTACGGCTGAGACTGGATATTGCCTACTGTTGACAAAGTTCCTATTATTTTGGTAATTATTTTCGTAACCAACGTTGACGTTATTCGCAGGCCTATTATACGTCGCGTAACCTGATTTAGCGGTGGGCTGAGCTTTTTTAAAAGCTAAGTCTGGTGCTAACGTACTAGCAGTCGCACAGAGTGGCTCATGAAAATGCGAAACACGCGCTTTGAAAATCTCACTATTTCTACAAATAGTTATCAAGGATTCAATCGACTTGACAGCAGGCGATGCAGCTAACGATGTTGCATAGAATGGACGAATGTTGTGCAGCAGTATCTCCAGCTTATCATCCTCCGAGAGAGCCTTTGACAATCTCGAAAATATTCCTTCCATAATTGACACGTAAACAGTAATGTTTTCAGTCACACCCTGTGTACGCGCCCTAATTTCATCTAATAATCTATAATCATAGTCCGATACGCTAAAATCTCGTTTTAACGCCTCTACAATGTCAGACCACGAGCTAACAGAGTCCTTAATACGCCTGTACCAGTGCAGAGCATCATCAGAGAAAATCTCGTACGCTAAATTGACCAACATATCAGACGAGACACCTCTAGCAATCACATACTCATCCACTCTCTGAATAAAAGCACGCACGCACGTCTTGCCAGCGTATTTCAGCTTAGCTAGATCGGACGTGAGGCTTTTTTCACATTTCACTGTGATGTTAGGAATCGCAATGGCTTTCTCAGCAACAGTGTGAGATCTAGTTTGATGAGACAGTTTTTTTAAACTATCTAGAGAAATCGCAAGGTTAGCAACCTTGCGATTTACCGATACCGATAACCCGGCAGACTTGGAGGACGTCAGATTGAGCTTCCTCAGGACATATTCGATCCAACCTATGGGATACGTGATGCAGTATCGCCTCAGTTCTGTAATATAGACCGCGGTCATATTCTGAGTTCAGCGAGGTAATATTAGCAAGGGCTTTGAGTAAGCTCTCCTTGGCTCCCAGAAGATCTACTTCCGCACTCAAATGCGATACCGAGATATCATCAGCTGGTAATTTTTCTGCCAGGGGAACTATTTGTTTCCTGAGGTCCAGAACAGTACCCGGTGTACCTCCTCGAAGCTCAACCTCATACTCCAATTCAGCCTTATTTAGCGACAGATATTTTATAGGAAACGTCATGTTTACTACCTATCTAGTAAACTGTACAAATTTACATGAAAGTAAGCAGAGTACACGACTAACACCCGGTTTCTGGTACAAAATCAAGCCATTGATCTACCGTTTTGACAGCTGAAATTGATAAAGGACTGTCAACAACAGATTAAATGTACGAGAAATCGGCCGTTAAACACTAACCTTATTTATTATTTAATAGTCCGAAAAGTTCCCCTACTAAAATCTTCACAATTTATTAATTTATTTTTCGATACTGAGAATTTTGAGGAAAATATTTATCAACAATTATAATATGACAACGGCCGTCAGACTGCGACCATATATAATGTAGAAATGAGGTAGGTACCCAGATAAACGATCAAATATACTCCTGTCAGACAAAAATAAACACAACAAAATATACAAGCTACGAAAGAAATCTAGCGTTCTACGGCGCTCTTATGGCCTAACTACTCTGACCAGACATAAAACTCTATCACCAATATTCCCTTAATCCGGGCGCCATTGAAACAGTGAGACTCTAACCTGACCAAAAGAGATTGTTGGCAGGTGTAACGTTGTAAGTTACCGTTGTCTTCACGCTATCATTAACTGGTCTTATTTTGAATTTAAGTAGTAATTCTCTTAATAAAACTGCCAAATGAGGCTGGTAATCACAGTATTAATTTTCACGCGCTGTACTAGCAGCATTCCACTGTTGACAGCTCGCTCGCTCTGCTGTGATTGGCCCGTTTTAAACTGACCAGCCGTGACCGCAACTTGACTTTGCGGCGCCGGCGTCATTCCGAAAACTCACTCGGCACTGTGCGCACGTCCGTCCTGCTGGCGCTCTGTAACGGTCCCTTTTTACCGTACGCCGACGAGCGACTCTAAGCAGTGGTTGCTTGCGTTTAATCATAACGTACTGCTAGTAGTTTCGTTTTAGTTTTGTCTGTGCTTCATATTAACCCCGATTGAGTTCGGGGTTCCTGGCACCTCTTCGGGATCACCGCTTTCCACCGATCACCCTACGGTTTCCCGGTTCCTGACACCGCTTCGGGCTAACCTGCTTCCCTGCTCCGGCTGCATTCGGACCGTTGCTTCTCCGACGTCAGCGGCACTCCGACTACGGCAAAACCCGCAGGGAAGATTCGTTGCTGCGTAACCAGGGTCAGACTACATTGGAGAACCCACGTTAAATAAAATTTCTTGTTGGCTACCTATTTGGAATCTTTTTTATTCCTCTCCAAGTAGGGACGTCACAGTGGCGCCCATAACGTGGTTAGTCTGGCCTTGCTTACGCTGTAAGTAGTTAGTTGTTTGTGTGTGCGTGTTTTTGTAAACGTTTACCTGTGTTGTAATTTTGGTTTTGCTTAGCAACTTCTGTGTACGTGGTTATTATTCAAACTTTTAAATTGTAGTGTTTTTTATCAAATTCCTACGTTGGTTTTAATTTCTCGTTCTCTTATAAAAAAAAAAATTAACCACCTACCCACTAGTTGCAATATTTTTATTTGCAGTTTTAACATATATATTTTTTTCTACATCGTCATTCACTTCATTCATACCGTCAAAACCTAACGTACATAAATCATTTTGTAACAGAACGGAGACTAATTAGTAGCGTCATTTTCAATTCCTTGATTTCTCTCCTGTGCTGTCCCGGGAAATCAAAAAAAGAATACGGCAGTTGCATTTCCTCCTGTGCATGTCGTAAGAGGCGACTAAAGGAATCAGTACACTTTCACTACTCATCTCTTTGGTATTTATTATTTGAGCTGCATCATGTCTTTTCAAATTAAGTTTCTCTCTCTAAACAAAGCAGAACTGGAGTACGAAGTTGCCATCAGAGGTGAAAACCCAGGCACTACCGTAGAAATTTTACGTAAACAAATAACTAAACTTGTGACAGAATACCCGTCAGAGGACGTTCTGTTATCTCACCTTGAACCTAAGGACGACTTACTTGCAGTCGTCAAAATCTTGGACAAAGTGCAATCTACTCTTGACGGACCTGCACCAGATAGATCCTCTCTTCTTAGGACACAAAATCTGATGCACCATGTCTATCACAGATTAAGTCGGGTACCTACGGATGAAAAGTTCGAAACGGGCCATGATCAACTGTCGGAGATTTACCGAAATTATTATTCGAAGATCCTAGCTCTCTTATCACAAGCAAAGGATCCCCTTTCAATATCTTCCTCGTCTAATACTGCGTGTAGGGAATCAACGCCATCTGTTAGTGGCGCGAGCGTGATTTCTGTAACTTGCGAGCGTAGCAATACTTCCGAACTTAGTAAATTGAAGTACGACGGGAAATCATGTGTTCGGGCTTTTATCGAAAGGGTTTCGGAACTGTGTCAGGCCAGAAATATTTCGGACTCCAAACTTCTGTCCTATGCAACGGAAATTTTCACCGATCAAGCATTGCACTGGTTCCGAAGTATAAGAGATAGCGTTAACAACTGGTCGGATCTCAAATCTCTGTTGTTAGAGGATTTCAGCCAAACTGACTATGATTATCGTCTACTTTCTGAAATTAGGGCTCGCACTCAGGGCGAATCAGAAACGATAACCATTTATCTTTCCATAATGGCAGGAATGTTTTCGCGCTTATCGAAACAATTATCCGAAGAGGACAAATTAGAGATACTATTGCACAATATCCGGCCATGTTATGCGAGTACGTTGGCCTCGGCAACTCAGATTGTGGATATTGGGGTATTGAGAACGTTGTGCAAAAATTACGAAAATATACAAACCCGTATGTCACACTTTCGCGAGCCACCAACGATTACCACACACACACTAGCACCCGAATTTGCTTACAAGCCATGTAAGACGAAATCTGACAACCATGTCTCTGCGATCGCTCCTGCAACAACTGTAAAGTCAAATAACTTTTGTCTAAGATGCCGCTCTAACACTCACGATCTTCGTCAGTGTAAGGTTAGTCGTGACGTCATCGTCTGTTTTGGGTGCGGTAATAAAGGTGTAAAGAAACCTGAATGCCCTAAATGTACTCCTACCGTTCAAAAAAAACTAATTAGCCAGAATTGGGACGGTTCTAAGGGTCATTTCGATAGAGTAGATTTTGAAAAATGGCTACAAACCCTTAGAAACTTCTTCTCTAGTTTCAGAGTCGCCTCAATTCTGGATAGTAAACCAACAAAGGACAGTAGACCCTATATTTCCGTTAGAATCGGGGACATCCCTGCTTCTGGTCTACTCGATTCTGGATCTGCTGTCACTATTCTCGGCAATGATTCTCATAAATTATTGTCGGACCATGGTCTAAAAGTATTTACCGATGATTGTATCTCCGTGACTGCTGCTGGAGGCCAGTCCCTTCAAAGTATTGGCTACATCAATCTTCCCATTCACTTTGAAGAACAATTCCACATTATTAAGGGTTACGTGTTACCAAATGTGGACAGCCCACTTATCCTAGGCATTGACTTTTGGCGGATTTTCAATATTTGTCCCAAATACTTAGGTAGCATCACCTTGTCCAACTCTTCTTTGGCAGAAATAAGTATCGACAAAAATGAGACTTTTATACAGTCTTACGATAATCTCTCTGATTCACAAAAGTCCACAGCCGATTCAATTGTCAGTCAATTCCAGGAAATCTCCACTGACAGTATGGGCCTTGGTAGAACTAGTCTTATAACTCACCATATCGATACTGGTGACTCTCAACCTATAAGACAACGTTACTATCGAATGTCACCTGAGAAGCAGCGAATTTTGGTAGAGCAAGTCGACGAAATGCTAGCGTTAGATGTAGTTGAACCTTGCGAGAGCGCTTGGTCGTCCCCTGTCCTCATTGTCTATAAAAAGAATGGACAACCTCGCTTTTGCCTCGACAGCCGTAAACTGAATTCGGTCACAAAAAAGGACGCATATAACCTACCCTATATAACTGAAATATTAGACAACCTACGCGATGCAAAATTCTTATCTAGCGTAGATTTGTCGAAAGCGTTCTGGCAAATTCCAATAGCTCCAGAAGATCAAGACAAAACTGCATTCTATGTTCCAGGCAGAGGAACTCTCCGTTTTAAGACCACTGCTTTCGGTCTCACCAATGCCCCTGCCACTCAACAAAGGCTTGTCGATCTTCTGTTCGGGAATTTTGATCTAAAGGCGTTCGCATATTTAGATGATATTATTATCATCAGCAGCAGCTTTGAGGAACACGTGTCCTTACTACTAGGCGTGCTGCATAAATTAAAACAAGCGAACTTATCCATCAACCTTGAAAAATGCAAGTTCTTCAGAAATGAGTTGAAGTACTTGGGTTATGTTGTGGATGCGCATGGCCTTCGCACTGATCCTGAAAAAGTCGAGGCTATCCTTAATTTCCCAACACCCACAAAAAAAAAAGATCTTAAACGCTTCCTTGGAACAGCCACGTGGTACCGCCGTTTCGTCCCCAACTTTAGCACTATTGCCGGACCACTCAACCAGCTGACTTCAAGTAAGAAGAACGCACCCAAGTTTCAGTGGACAACTGAAGCTGATGATGCTTTTAATAAGCTAAAAGAGTGTCTTGTATCAGCCCCGGTTCTCTCTTGTCCCAATTACGATTTACCGTTCGAAGTACACACTGATGCGAGCAATTTTGGGATTGGTGCCATGCTCACACAAACGATTGATGGTAAAGAACATCCGATTGCATACATGAGTAGGGCGTTGTCGGGATCTGAGAAGAACTACAGTATAACCGAGAGGGAGACGCTAGCAGTTTTAACCGCTCTAGAACACTGGCGGTGTTACTTGGAAAACGGAAAAACCTTTACCGTTTACACCGACCACTCCGCGCTCAAATGGTTCTTGTCACTGGACAACCCTACCGGAAGACTAGCACGCTGGTGTGTGAGGTTGTCTGCCTTTAATTTCGAACTTAAACATCGTCGTGGGGTCGATAATGTCATTCCAGATGCACTATCTCGTGCTTTCCCATGTGCTTCTATCAGTACGGTCAACTCTAATTTGACTACTACTGACACATGGTACAAAAACATTTATAACGGTTGTTTAGAAAAGCCGAACCTCTTTCCTAACTACTTGATCGAAGGTGGTGCTCTCTATCGCCACTCCAAAAATAAGTGCGAAATGATTTCGGAGTTCTCCTGGAAGGAAGTGGTGCCGAAAGAATTGCGTGACAGCGTCATAGAGGAGAATCATGCTGACCCTACTGCTGCTCACTTGGGTATTTTCAAGACCTATCGACGCTTACTTCTTCGATACTACTGGCCGGGCATGCACCAAGACGTCGTACGTTTTGTTGGTTCTTGTTCAAAATGTCTCACTTACAAACCACAAAACCATCCGACGCTGGGTACGATGGGTCGACCTAAACAATGCTCACGGCCGTTTCAAATGATATCCATTGATTTCATAGGTCCACTTCCGGTCAGTCGAAAGCAGAATAGTTATATTTTGGTCGTAACATGTTGCTTCTCAAAATATTGCCTTATTTTTCCCATGCGACGCGCTACTTCGGAAGCTGTCGTCAAGGCTCTGGAGGACTCTGTGTTTCTGGTCCACGGAATCCCACAGACAATATTCCTTGACAATGGTACCCAGTTTATTAGCTCGGTAACAAATACCCTCTTTAAGAAATACAAGATACCTAACGTATTCTTCTCTCCGAGATATACTCCGCAAGTAAACACTGTCGAGCGCTATAACAAAACAATAGTTACATGTATTTCCACCTACGTGGACAATGACCACAGAACCTGGGACACTAATATTCCCAAAATACAGTATGCCATTAACAACTCCGTCAATGAAGCAACTGGCTACACTCCATCGTTCCTCGTGTACGGACGAGAAACGGTTACTTGTGGTTCTCATTATACAGATAACGATCTGGGTGAGGAACTACTATTTCTGCCACGCGACATTTACGCTGAAAATCTGGGTCACCTGTCAAAATATTTTGATAAGGTACAGGCATCTCTTTGGCACGCACATAAAAAAAATACGGCGCACTATAATCTTAGGCGGAAAGAGGCAGAATTCAGCGTAGGCGACATTGTCCTAAAACGTGCTTATGTCTTGAGTGATAAAGACAAGTACTTTAGTAAAAAGTTAGCGCCCAAATATACCAAATGTCGCGTCTCCGCTAAGAAATCACCCTTGGTATACATTTTAGAGGATATGACGGGAAAGGACTTAGGCACCTGGCATGTTAAGGATCTAAAACTAGTTAAGAATATTTAGAATTAGGTTTTGGATTTTCATTACGTATGAAAACCCTTTACTGGGCGAGGGGGTATTGTAACGTTGTAAGTTACCGTTGTCTTCACGCTATCATTAACTGGTCTTATTTTGAATTTAAGTAGTAATTCTCTTAATAAAACTGCCAAATGAGGCTGGTAATCACAGTATTAATTTTCACGCGCTGTACTAGCAGCATTCCACTGTTGACAGCTCGCTCGCTCTGCTGTGATTGGCCCGTTTTAAACTGACCAGCCGTGACCGCAACTTGACTTTGCGGCGCCGGCGTCATTCCGAAAACTCACTCGGCACTGTGCGCACGTCCGTCCTGCTGGCGCTCTGTAACGGTCCCTTTTTACCGTACGCCGACGAGCGACTCTAAGCAGTGGTTGCTTGCGTTTAATCATAACGTACTGCTAGTAGTTTCGTTTTAGTTTTGTCTGTGCTTCATATTAACCCCGATTGAGTTCGGGGTTCCTGGCACCTCTTCGGGATCACCGCTTTCCACCGATCACCCTACGGTTTCCCGGTTCCTGACACCGCTTCGGGCTAACCTGCTTCCCTGCTCCGGCTGCATTCGGACCGTTGCTTCTCCGACGTCAGCGGCACTCCGACTACGGCAAAACCCGCAGGGAAGATTCGTTGCTGCGTAACCAGGGTCAGACTACATTGGAGAACCCACGTTAAATAAAATTTCTTGTTGGCTACCTATTTGGAATCTTTTTTATTCCTCTCCAAGTAGGGACGTCACACAGGCTCAAGATACATTTATTAATCACAGGGTCGTGAGTCGAATATTGGTGATATAGTTGAAACGCTGGATAGGGACTCGCCGGGAATTTGTAGATTTCAGCTCCTTGGTAGTCTCAATCCAACTGGTCCACTTCTCCAGACGTTAACAAGTGATTATGCGGTAGCGCCAGGAGGATATTATTCCTCGGCGTGGAACCGATTCAGAGCTCCGTTAGCGCCAGGAGGATATTATTCCTCGGCGTGGAACCCTGGAAAGAGACCAGTGTGAATGATAGGAATACAAAAGCGCTACAGCGCCCAGCTATCAGGCGACGGCTCCCCACACGGAGACTTCCGACGAGGGCCCTAGGGTAATTAGGATCTAAGAGTGCCGCAGTCCAATAGACACTGTATAGAAAAGGGAAATACATAGAGAGTATAAAATACACGAAAATAAGAAAGACTAACTACGAACCAATGCTTACCCATGGATTGGGGATAGTAGGAAAGTTTCAAATCAGCTACTGCACTTTACAGCAACTAAACATTCAGCTCCATTACAGTACTAAAGGGACTAGCCCATCGCCGCAACTAAAGGCGTGACTTAAAAATTATTGATGCAGAAGATACAACCTCACGTTTCAGAGCTCAAACAATGTCTGCCTCAAAAAAACAATCAGCTGCCAGACGAGATTCCAGGCCCGAATTTCCGAATTTTTATAGTTTTAGTTTTTAACTGGCTAATCCGCCAGTAGCCAATATGGTCAAAGAGGTAGTACGTTACACAGTTCTGGGTGACGGATATAATTTAAGTGTTTCAATTTTGTCCGGGCCCATTTGCAAACCTTGTGTAGACAAAATGTGCCCCAATAACTTGACTTTTTTTTTGTGCGAACTCGCATTTTTTTAGTTTGCATGTGAAGCCCGCGTCTTTCAATTTACTCAGAACCGTGTCCACTTGAGACAAATGCTGTTCGAAGTCACCCTCAGTTAGAATTGCCAAATCGTCAACAAAATTTAAACAATATGACCTAACCTCTGGCCCTAGAATTAAGTCCATCGCCCTCGAAAATGAACCCACACTGGTTTTCAACCCCTGAGGTAAAACGTCGTAAACATAACTTCTGCCTTGATATACAAAACCCGTGTGTCGTTTAGATTCGTCTGATAATGGTATAGAAAAATACGCATTGTAGTTTATCCGGCGCCCGGATTGCAATATCTCACTCATTAAAGGTGTGGTTTCAACCTCCCCAACCATTCCCGTGTTTAATTGTCGTGCATCTAGCAAAATACGGACCTCTCCTGATTTCTTTAATGTACAAGTCAATGGACTGCTGAAATCCGTAGATTGCCTGCTAATAATACCTATCAGTTCCATTTCTTCCAATCGTTTTGTTACTTTATCGCGATATGCGAACGGTATGGGATAGCTTCGTTTTACGAAAGGCGTTTCATCTCTCATTTTTATCTCATGTATATATTTATTTGTCCGACCTACCCTATCGCTAAACAACTCTGCATGTTTATTTAACACCGGCAATAACTTTGTTTTGTGTTCAACAGGTATTGATGAATTATTCACATATTCCTCTATCATATTTCTACTGGTATCTTGGTTCTGTACTTCCATTGTACAACAGCAAAAATCCTGATTAGGGCCAGTACCTAATGGTATTTCACACATCCGCCCGGCGCTTCGTATAATTAGCCTCTTATTACCCTCACACATTAAACTGGCTCGCGTCTGTTGTATAAAATCAAACCCCAAAATTAAATCTTTAGGCACCCTTGTTAATACTAGCATTGGAGTATCGATAACGCATTCACCTATTGTTAATGGTAACGTTACTAATTTATCAACCTTTTCCTTACTGACTCCAAATGCACCTGTGATTCTCAAACTTGGAATCGGTATTTCCGTCGGTTTTCCCAATTGTCTGCACACTTCTTCGTACACTCTCCGACTTATTACACTGATTTCGCTCCCCGAATCAATCAAACTCCTTACAACAATATTCCCAATACGCACATCTATCTCAGGTAATGTCAATGTACTACATAAATCGCGCCCACACTCAGTCGAATCGTCGTCTCTGAATATCGTATGTAAACGCCTGTCATTTCGGCCTATACAATTCGATCTAGATTTTTCATCTAAACACACGGCATATGCATGCGCTTTATGCGCTAATAATTGAATAAATTCATTCACACCCACGTTCGAATCCAAATTACACAAATCATACAGTCTATGCTTTTTCCCAATTTGATCGGCTGTCCACCCAAACCGTAATAAATATCTGAGCGCGAACGACCCGCGCGAGTCCACTAGTTTTTTGAATTCTGATTTATCGCATTATTCCTGTCACTTGAAGTTTGCCCTGCCTCTGTATTATCTGAACCATCATTGCCCCTTTGGAACCCTATTGCCCTGAAACTAGCCTGAGGCTGTCTACCTCTACCGCGAAAATAACCGCGACCGCGCGTCCCAAATTCGTTTCGCCCCTTCGTTCCCGCGTTATAATTATTCCTACGACTCACCGCGTTATAACGTAACGTATTTATCCGCATAGCTCGATATTGCCCACGCATGTAGCTATTCCGCCTTACATTATTCGTATCCATTGTATCCGAACCATGCAACGCACTTAATCCCCCATCGACATTCCGTTCTAAATGCCGAAGGAATTCGACCGCATCCCGTATCGTCATTGGTTCCTTTCTAGCAAAAAACGCTACCTGAATATCACGCGGCAACTGTCTGAAAATCGTGTTGATTTTCTCCGTATCAGTAAACGGTATCGTAAGCTAATATATGCTATTCAATTGAGAGGCAAAGAATTCTTCCATACTTTGACCTTTCTTAGAATCAAACTTCGCAGTTAGGAATCTTTGCTTAATTAATTCCTGTTCATTATCACCCCAGAATACCTCTCTGAAATCTTTTTCAAAATCCGAATAGGTTCGCCATGAGTCTCTGTATATGCTCATTCGAACTTTTGCAATTCCTACCAAACTATCCGTTGCCCATATCAAAGCCCTAGAACTATCTCCCGAGACTTTAATATAAGCCTTTAAATCTCTTAAGAAAATCATCGGATTTTCCGGACTCCGCCCATCGAATGTCGGCAACTTCTGAGTCATTTTCACTATGCATGATTGACGTTTTTCTACCGATTGTTCAAACGTCTCTAGTTCCTGTCTGTCAGTCTGTCTGTCCGAAGTCCTACTAGTATTGCTTGCGCTAGAACCCCTTTCCAAACTGTCTAATCTATTCACTATTTCAGATAACAATTGCGTCACCTGCCCTGACGCCATTTCACTTGTATGCGAAAGTGAAACGTCTCATGCTACCCGACTAACAGTTTTCCTAAGCCGGCCGGCCTGAACACTAAACCGTCGTAGCTCGTCTGAAAACAATGCCCCTTTTTTTTTGCTTATTTCTTATTTACAAACCTGAACTGTTTAAAATCGTTTCTACGTTGTGTTATTTTTAAAAGTAACGCGTTAGACCTTGATTCTTTTAGAATATCTAGGTATCAGACTATCTAGGATATCCTTCGGTCTCGGCACCAGAAATCTGTAACGGCCCCAGGGCTAAGGTCGCGCCGCCGCTATCAGTAGCTATGATCGTCTATTCTATCTATCCCAAAATGAGAGGACCCGATTCAGCTGTAAGATTTGTAAGTTAAGAATGATAAGTCTGAATTTCTCGTTAGTTGAGAAGTTCGTTAGGCGTATAATAGTCGAACGAAGTTTGGTTCAGGAAGTTACAGTTTCAAGTTAGACAGAGAAAGCATATATGTCCGCGAGCCGGTAATTCGCATCAGTCAGCGGTGTATTGCGCCAGAACGATCGTTGTTATATTTTATGGATGATGGCACCATCTGGTTTTTGTATATATGGGCGATTGGAACTTCTTTTTGTTTTAGTGGTCGACCACAGTTTATAATATTTGTTTGTGATATCGTATAGATTTCCGTCGTAGTTTTACGACGTGAGTACTCAATGATATTTCATGTGCTCGCTAGTAGCGGCTTGTGGTGGTTCCAATTATATATTTGGTTCACGGCAATAACGATCCGAAAAGACCGGTTTACACAATTGCGATTTGATTTTCCGTGTCGCCGCCTATGGCTTTAGTATAGCAATAATCATTGGTAATATAGATTGCTATTGTTTTTTCCACAGGCGCTTAGTTTGTGCCGTTGCAACTCTGTATAGAGAATTTCATTACCTCATCGGCTTCTTAGCCATACGCACAATATTTTGTAAAGGATAAAAAATAAAAGATTAACAAGTGTATTTGGTTTATAATTAATCAAACATAATTATGTTCACTGGACATAAATTGGCGACCGTGACAGGACGAGAAGAAGCCCTAAGAAACTAATGTCCTGCAACAATGTCGGCCGGGATCCAATCGCGAGTTTGAAGAGAGCCACGGGAGACGATCCTCGAATACCTATTGCTGCGACTCATCTATTATTCTTCGGGACTGCACAGGAGTCTTCCAGCAGTCTTGTGTCGTCTTCAGTCGTCAGGCCTGGTCAGCACTTCAAAGAAAGTTTGTGCTGCCACGTGGTACCAAGTCTATCTGCGCAAGATCTTGGGAGCGGAAGTGGACAGCAGTATCATCGAAGAGCCCGCTTCGGTGTCTGCCTAAGGAAGCTCATGCCAACCAGCTCGGGCAAAAGGTCGAAGGTCGAGAGCCTGCCTCGCCGCGCTGTCTTGGTCTTCTAAACGAGCTAAGTGTCCATTTCTAATCCCCAATTCCAAGCCGACCTTCATTTTCCTATATTTGGTTTCCTTCTCAAAATTAAGAACCTAGTGCTATTTAAATTCCAACACTTGCGTGTAAATCATCAAATCATAACCTATAAAAACAGTTCAGATACAGTTATTATGTGTGCCCATCGAGGTCCTTAGTTACTTATTCACTAAACATTATTTGCAACAACCTATATATTATTTACAGCAGTAATATAAACTACGTTATATAAAATACGTATTCACAATGAGGTAATCAATCATCCCCACTTAATCTGAGTACAGATTTGGCCTGTGTTTCAACTATTCTGTTTGCGGGGCTATGTTATAAATAAGTTACAGTCCAAATCACATTCTTATTGCAATTAGAAGTTCACGCATTTCCGCGTTTTATTCCAGGTTGCCCGACTTATCTACTAATCGTGCGCATGGTCAAGATCAAGGTCAACATTCCTTTGTCTGCGCCCATGTGACGCGGCATGACGAGCTACTCCGGGCTGCCGGATACCGCGGAGCGAGGGGCGTGAGCGTTTAATATTTGTTTAAACTACTTATAAATTTGAGTGAATTAAGCATAGCACCCTTAGGCATTGCATTGTAAATCTAATATTTGCTTGCTTACTAGCTTGCTTGCTTGTTGATTGTGTTGGCTCTTTGCAATTGACATATTTTAACAGGATGACTGAACTCAACGCCAGCAGTGGTACAAAAATGAATGAAACTAAGGATAGTGCGCTAAAGACCGCCTTAGTAAAACGTAGCTCCATGAAAGGTCAAATTACGAAATTTAGAAACTATTTAGATAAATTCAGTAAAATTAATTGTCCTTCTGCTGTTGAGATTATCGAACTAAATTTAAAGCTGAATAAAATTGAATCGCTATCCGCAAAATTCGACGAGCTGCAGTCAGAAATTGAAGTCATAAATCAGTCAACTCTGGACACCGAAATTGAGATTCGAGAAAGCATTGAACAAGATATTATAATCAATATTGCAACCGCTAAAAACCTCATTGATCATCAGCATGACGTGCAACTGGAACAAAAACGTCTATCAATGGTGGGTGGCCAATGTTCGTTCGATCACAGTGAAACTAACGTAAAATTGCCGCGAATACAAATTTCTAAGTTTGATGGGTCCTATTTCCGTTGGCTAGAATTTAGGGACACATTCAAAAATCTCATCTATGATAATGACAAGATATCTGATATACAAAAGTATCATTATTTAAACTCCTATCTGGAAGGGGAGGCTGCAAGAGTAGTTTCCAACTTCGAGATAACTTCGGCCAATTTTGTAAAGGCTTGGTCCATGCTAAATGAACGTTATAACAATAAACGTCAGTTGAGAGATAACCACCTTGACTCATTATGTAACATTCAGACAATGTCGCGTGAGTCTGCAAAGGGACTCCGGTTTCTTATTGACCACATAAACAAAAACCTACGTGCGTTATCCACGCTAGGGATGCCCACTGACCAATGGGATGGACTGCTTGTTTTTATGCTTTCTAAGAAATTGGACCCTCGAACGCTGTTAAAATGGGAGGAAGCCAGAAATGCAATTCACGAGGATGCTGAGATAACGCTAGAAACATTTAATAAATTTCTATGCGAACGAGCAAATGTTATCGAATCAATGAGTCGTAACAATTATCATAACTCTAATTCTCGTGATCAACCCCCTTCGCGTTCTAAGTATGATCAGACCCCGCAAGGCAAGGTGAATAGAAATAGCTTCACCACAGCTCTTGTCAGCACCAGCCCTCATAACAATAAATCGTACCGCAAGTGTTTGATTTGCCAGGGTCATCATAGAATATTTGATTGTCCCACCTTTAGAGCTAAAAACATAAATGAAAAATACGCCGATGTTACAAAGCACGAACTGTGTTCAAATTGTTTGAATCCAGGTCACAAATTCTATGATTGTAGATACATGGGATCCTGTCGTGAGTGTAATGAGCGACATAATTCGTTGTTACACCAATCTGAAACTAATGCACATACAGCAACAGCTATCAATAATGAAACCGTAACTGAGGGCCATGCGCATCTAGCTGCTACGTCCGATAATGAAACCGAAACTGTAGTCACATCAGTATCCATACAAAACCAAAATCAAGTTTTGCTGTCCACAGCGCAAATAAAGATAACAAACCCAATCACAAAGCAAACTAAAGTTGTTCGTGCACTATTAGACTGTGGAAGCCAATCGTCGTTTATCAGTCAATCACTAAAAGAAGGGTTGTCTTTGAGTGGCAACCCTATTGATACCGTCAAAATAGTAGGTATCGGCAACAGCTCAACTAATCAAGTACAAGAGAGTTGCTCTGCCCTATTGAGTTCAATGAATGATTCGTACCGGGTAACCTTTTCATGCTATGTGCTGAAAGAGTTAACTGGTGAGCTGCCTAAAGCCCCTATAGACGTTTCAAAACTATGTTTACCAAAGAATATCAAGATGGCTGACCCCACTTTCGCTCAACCAGCACCTATTGACGTTTTAATAGGCGCCGATTTATTCTGGGATATTATTAGTGGCGAACAATTGTCACTGGGTCAAACAGGCCCCAAGTTGCACAATTCCCGCTTAGGATGGTTGCTTGCTGGTCCTATTCTCTATGGAGCCAATATGAAAACAACAAACAAAAATATCAACATCCACTGCAATCATGCGTTAATTGACAACTCCTCCGACGAATCCCTTGTGCATGAATATTTACCTAAGTTTTGGGAGATGGAGGAGCTCCCCAAGAAAACAATCCTAAGCGAAAGTGATAAGAAATGTGAAATTCATTTTTTACAGAATACAGTGCGCACAAGCACTGGGCGATTTTGTGTAAAATTGCCCCTGGCAGAGTCAGCCGATTGTCTTGGTGACTCATCCAGGGTAGCAAGAAAGCGATTAATCAATTTAGAAAAAAGATTCAAAAGAAATCCCGATTTGAAGGAGCAATATGCAAATTTTATTCAGGAATATTCCAATTTAGGTCACCTTTCTATTTCTGACAATCCAGATCCAAAGCCGTCATACTATCTATGCCATCACGCAGTCTTTAAGCAAGACAGTGAATCCACAAAAACACGTGTTGTGTTCGACGGTTCCAACCCCACCTCTTCGGGCTACTCATTAAACGATATTTTGATGGTTGGGCCTTCTATACAAGATAATCTTTTCTCCATATTACTACGCGCGAGGCAGTATAAATATTTACTGTGCGGTGACATCGAAAAGATGTACCGCCAGATTGAAGTTCACCCCGACGATAGGAACTTACAGTTAATTCTATGGAGAGATGATGAGTCATGCCCAATCACCACGTTACGACTAAATACTCTCACTTACGGAACCGCAAGTGCGAGTTATTTAAGTACACGATGTTTATGGCAAGTGGGAGAGGAGTGCCTCGATGAGGAAATCAAAAGAATTATACAGAGGGATTTTTATGTCGATGACCTTATCACGGGGGCCAACACCGAGGCCCAGTTAAAAAACATCAAGCAAACGGTTTCCGCCGAATTACATTCCGCATGCTTCAAACTACGTAAATTCAAGAGCAACTTGCCGTCTGTATTGGAATATTCTGAGTCAGATAATAATCAAGACAATCTAACAATCAGTGGGTCATCAAGCACCCTCGGCTTGGGGTGGAATCCACTCAGCGATAGTCTACATTTTCAAAATAAGGAGATACCTGAAAACACAAAAATCACAAAGCGCTTTATTATGTCAAACTCATTCAAGATATTCGATCCATTAGGTTTGATAAGTCCGGTTATAATTCAGGCTAAAATGTTGTTGCAAAGATTATGGTCTGAAAATATTGATTGGGACACTCCGGTGCCTAGAGAGCATAAAGAAACATGGTTACAATTTTCTAATAGTCTTCCATGTTTATCTGATTATCAGATACCAAGGCATGTTATGTGTGATTCACCAAAATACATAGAACTTCATTCATTTAGCGACGCATCTCAACGCGCATACGGTGCGTGTGTTTACATTCGCTCCGTGAGTGATAATGATAGCATCACTGTTCGTTTGCTATGCGCAAAATCGAAGGTCGCTTCCCTAAAACCGGTTACAATTCCGAGACTAGAACTGTGTGCTGCGCTGTTATCTGCTCGGTTATGTAATACAATAGTAGATGCAATTAAGTGTACACCTATGCGTGTATATTATTGGTGCGATTCAAGTGTCGTTCTGGGGTGGATTAAGACGGACCCCAGTAAATTAAAGGCGTTTGTAGCCAACCGGATATGTGAAATTAATGAATTAACAGAATCATCGTCATGGCGATACATTCCAACGGATTTGAATCCAGCTGATCTAGTTTCTCGTGGCGTCGACGCCAGTCAGCTGGTAGACCTGGACCTTTGGTGGTCAGGACCCAACTTTTTAAAACAAAGCAGTTCTCACTGGCCAATTCTGCCTTCGAACTGTAAGGGAAACACTTCATTGTTACCTGAAACAAAAGGCACAGAGTTAAAAAACAGTTCACTCACAACTAAAGAATTGTTAAGGAAAAATCAACCATTACTCACCTCCAAATACGATCCTATCTCAGGATTGTCTGAAACTTCGAGTTCCTTCATTGTAAATCCCGAAAGAAATGAATACACTAACATTATTGAGTTTGAACGATTCTCAAAACTAAACACGTTAGTGCGAATTATGGCATACGTTAAAAGATTTATATACAATTTAAAAAACACAAAAACCAGGCAGGTAGGTACATTTACCGCAGATGAATTAAACGATTCATTCACTTACCTATGTTCTAAATCTCAGCAGCAGTCGTTTCCCGTTGAGTATAATCAACTATCGAGAGATTTGTCGATAAAATTCAAGTCCAAACTATTATCTCTCTCCCCCTTTTTTGAAAATAACTTGATAAGAGTGGGAGGTCGCATAGGTGCATCAGAGTATTCCTTTGATAAAAAGCATCCTATTTTATTGGATTCGAATAACCATTTAACAAAGCTATTGTTTGAACGCGAACATATAAATAGTCTACACGCAGGTCCACAATTATTGTTAGCCACTATCAGGGAATTTGTGTGGCCTATAAGTGGACGGCGTCTGGCTAGACGCACTGTGCATAACTGTGTGCGCTGCATTCGAGTTGCAGGCAAAACTTTGTGTCCAAAAATGGGTAACATACCGGCCCAAAGACTCACCCCAGATTTTCCTTTCACATATGTAGGATTGGATTTTGCTGGGCCATTTTTTATTTTGAATAGGAAAGGTCGTGGTGCCAAATTAATTAAATGCTACCTGTGCTTATTTGTCTGCCTAAAATATAAATGTATACATTTAGAAGGAGTCAGCGATTTGTCAAAGGATGCCTTTTTAATGACTTTGAGAAGGTTTGTGGCTCGTAGAGGAAAGCCCGTTGAAATTCAATCTGATAACGGACGTAACTTTGTAGCTGCAGCAAAGGAGTTAGCACAATTTCTGAAGACAAATACTGAAAGCATTACAGAGTTTGCTGCTCAAGAGGGTGTTCGCTTCAAATTCATTCCTGCTTACGCTCCTCACTTCGGTGGAGTTTGGGAGGCCGGAGTAAAATCCGCCAAATTCCATATAAAAAGAGTAATGGGCAACTCTCATTTCACTTTCGAAGAAATCACTACATTGTTCGCGCAAGTGGAGGCAGTCTTAAACAGCCGTCCCTTGTGTCCTCTATCCTCATCCCCTACAGACTTCCTTTTTCTATCCCCAGGACACTTTCTCGTGGGTCGTCCACTGACAGCGCTGCCCACGCCAGCATTGGAAGAGAAAAAGGAAGCATCACTGGCTCGATATGCCCGAATTGAGAAAATACATCAACAGTTCTGGAATCGCTGGCAAAAAGAATACATATCAGAACTACAACAGAGGCAAAAGTGGAAAACTTCACCAGCGTCCAGAAATCTGACCATTGGAGATCTAGTACTGCTCCAAGAAGACCATATCCCACCGCTTTGCTGGCGCCTTGGGCGTATTCATCGCCTGTTCCCGGGTCCAGATGACATCACAAGAGTAGCCGACGTGATGACAATCAGGGGCTGCGTGCGTCGTGCCGTGGTTCGGCTCTGTCCTCTGCACCCCTCAACAGAGTAGTGATAAACTTTTTTAGTGTAGTAGTGTAATTTTTTTTATATATTTTTTTATTTTGTTTACGTGAATACTTAAATATTTCCTTAGGAATTTATATTTTTTGGGCGGGGGAAGATTATGTCGCCGCCTATGGCTTTAGTATAGCAATAATCATTGGTAATATAGATTGCTATTGTTTTTTCCACAGGCGCTTAGTTTGTGCCGTTGCAACTCTGTATAGAGAATTTCATTACCTCATCGGCTTCTTAGCCATACGCACAATATTTTGTAAAGGATAAAAAATAAAAGATTAACAAGTGTATTTGGTTTATAATTAATCAAACATAATTATGTTCACTGGACATTCCGAAATGGGTTCTGAACCAGCGGTTACCTCAAAAGGTCCGTAACGTTTTGAAACCTTCAACTCTGCGCAATTTGAGCTGGATGTCATCGAAACGTAAGCATTATTGTTTTAGGAGATCTAACCCACACCATAGCGAAGTGCATAGTTCGATAAATACCAAACTATGAATTCCACTAGCCACAGCACGTCCTGGGCTGAGCCAAATCATATATACCGACTCAGCCTACACATTAGACCTCCAGCGAAATTTACATTTAATTTAAAGATGCAACTTGAATCCAACCTGACCCAAGCCAATGCAAAACACCTACCCGGACCTAAACAATGAACTTTAGACTGTAAATTGATCTCTTCGCGCGTCCCCGACAACACTCAAATGTCAAAATATCAACAGGATATGTTATCTGTGTTGACACCGGTTTAACTTTTTCTGAATTTGTTATTTCCATCCGCGGAACCTCATCGATCAAACAGTCTCCCTATGCCCTGCCAACCTAGGTTTAGCCGCAACTAAACTCCTGTCTAGCCTAGTCTAAAAACCTAGTGTTATACCACGTCCATTATCGACACCACTCGAAAATGGTTGAGTTTGATTTGAATGTGCTTGAATGTCTAACGACTGTGTGTGTGGGAATTACAAAACTCGCTACTCGAAAGGAATGAGGAGAGGATTAGCCCGCGAATATCCTAAGAGCCAATCCAGGAACCCTATGGTGAAGGAAAAGGGAATTTAGGGTCGCTCCAAGCCCAGACTCAGACTCAGATAATTGACTTACAAGTTCTTTTCTAACGACCCAAGGATAGTTTTGGAATTTGGGGTTGGTTGATATATAGGTTAGGAACCGAGGTATATCTCGGCGCTTCAGACACCCACGAAAACCCACTGAAACTTCGCAATCACAATTTCGTATAGTTCTGACGCGTAACACGGCAGACAAAACTGTTTAGAACTCGTGAAAGACGACTGTCACAGTAGCTAGACGCTGAGACTGAATGCTCTCCCCTCCCACGCTTTCGTATTTATATGCGTCCTTTGCGAACACGCTCTGCCCAAGCGAAGCTTCTTATCACTAACTACACAGGGTCTAATTTCAACCATGCCATGCAGATCCGCCGTTCTACAAATTGTGTGTACGCATATTCACTATGATCAACCGTAGGTGATCACTCAAATCATTTGGTACTGCCGATACACAGAATCTGTTGATCGCTGACCAATAAAAGCTTGTTGCGATTAATTAAGCATACCCGACCGCTAGACGCGCGTAGCAAAGACCACTAGAATGATATTCAGACTAGTGATGTCAGACTCTCCATATCATACCTCAATCGCAATTGTATATTTGCAATCAACATAATAGCTTTCTCCGTAGCGTTCCATAATAACCTTTCATTATTTAGTTATTCACAATTTATTCAACGCGCAGCCAACTCGGCTCTGATTCCTACACATCTCGCAGGAATGCGACAAAAAAAACCTGACCTGTAAACTTCCAGGAACCATCCCAAGCGTCGGCTCCGTTTTTTTTTTGCTAACTTGCCACTGAGCTACGCAAAACCCCCAAACGTTATCTGAACCGATTCGTATTCAAAACAGCGCGGCGTTGGGCTAGTCCTCTATCACGCAGAATGAAGTATCAAATGTACCGACTCTCGTGTACCATTACAGTAGGTACATCAGCTCTAATGAAGCTGCTTGGCGTATCTTCGGTTTTCCAATTCATGAACGGGATCCAGCAGTTGTTCAGTTAGCCATCCCTCTTGAAAACGGTCAGCGTGTATTTTTTACGAACGAGACAGTGATTGATCGTGCTACAAATCCACCTAAAACTACACTCACTGCATTTTTTGAATTGTGTAATGGTACGGATGATTTTGGTGCCTTTGCAAGAACATTACTCTATTCACAAGTACCACGCTATTTCACATGGGCTCAAACAAAAAAATGGATGCCCCGCAAGCAAGGCTCACCAGTTGATGCATGTCTCAATTTATTTAAATCGAACGCTGTGGGGCGATTACTTACAGCCAATCCAAGACACACGAGTGCTTTTCTTCGACTGTTGTTGGTTAATGTTACTGGCCCATTATTATTTCAAGATATACGTAAAGTGAATGGGCAACAGTATCCAACATATAAAGACGCATGCCTTGCACTCGGTTTGCTGGAAGACGACAACCAGTGGGAGTGTATGCTTGCTGAAGCTGCATTGAACTGTACAGCAATACAAATTCGTCTACTATTCGCTATAGTGTTGACTACATGTTTCCCAGCTCGAGCACAGATATTGTGGGATAATCACAAAGATTCAATGACTGATGATATATTACATCAACATCGTACACGGTGCAACGATCTAACTATAACATTCAGCGACGCTATGTACAATGAAGCATTGATTGCTATTGAGGATCTTTGCATTGTCATTACCAACTTATCACTCACTCATTTCGGTATGAATTCGCCAAATCGAACTGCATCTGATTTAATTAACATTGAAATGAATCGTGAACTGCAGTACAACACTGTAGAAATGGCAGCGATTGTTACTCGCAATGTCCCACTAATGAATGACGAACAAAGAACCATTTATGACCGCATTTTGCTCGCAGTTTCAGCAGGACAAGGTGGGTTCTTCTTTTTGGATGCACCGGGTGGAACAAGCAAAACATTCCTTATTTCACTAAATTCTTGCTGAAATACGATCAAATAATGGCATCGCATTGGCCGTTGCATCATCGGGTATTGCGGCAACTTTATTGGATGGAGGCAGAACAGCTCATTCAGTATTTAAGCTGCCACTAAATATTCAAAATAACCCTGACGCAGTGTGTAACATTAAAAAACAATCGTCCATGGCCACCGTGCTGAAACAGTGTAAAATTATCATCTGGGATGAATGTACTACGGCACATAAACATTCAATTGAGGCGTTGAATAGGACATTGAAAGATATTAAAAACAACGACAAACTATTTGGTGGCACTCTGTTGGTGCTTTCAGGTGATTTCAGACAAACACTTCCCGTCATTGCACGTTCAACATACGCTGATGAGATCAAGGCTTGCTTAAAATCATCTCTTAGATATCGGTGATCGAAAAGTAGTTACAGATGAAATTGGATACGTAAAATTACCGACCGATTTCTGCACAGTCGCTGATTCGCAAGATACTCTCATTGAACAAATATTTCCCGATATACACACACAGTACATAAATCATGAGTGGCTTGCAGAAAGAGCTATTTTAGCAGCAAAAAATGCAGACGTTGACAATTTAAATTTGAATATACAACAGTTGTTGCCAGGGAACTTGGAATCATACAAATCTATTGATACAGTTTGCGATGCCAGCGAAGCTGTCAATTTTCCCACAGAATTTTTGAACTCACTGGATTTGCCAGGCATGCCACCGCATAATTTACAATTGAAGGTTGGATCTCCAATTATCTTGCTTCGTAATGTAAACCCGCCACGGCTGTGCAACGGTACGCGATTAGTCATTCGAAAATTGATGAAAAACGTTATCGAAGCCAGCATTTTAAATGGCAAGTTCAAAGGTGAAAATATATTAATACCACGGATTACTATCATACCTACAGATGTGCCAATTCAATTCAAACGAATTCAGTTTCCGATTAGATTGGCATTTGCAATGACAATCAACAAATCCCAAGGCCAAACGATGTCTATTTGTGGCTTAGATTTGAGTACACCATGTTTTTCACACGGGCAATTGTACGTCGCATGCTCTCGAGTGGGTAAACCATCCAGTTAGCTTGTGCTCGCTAAAGATGGGGTAACAAAAAATATTGTTCACGCTATAGCATTAAAAGATTTAGGTTGTTTGTTAGTGTTACTGTCGTAATTAATATGTGGTATGTAATTTAAAGAAATAAACTATAATAACTTAAAAATCGCTCTGTCTCGTTCTGCTTTTGTGACATTACGGTTTATCGTACGAGAATCGAACAGCCATCTCCCTTTGTCTCTCAAAGTTTAATCCAAAACCCCTGCCGCACCTACGAACACACAAGTTAACTCTCTGAGAGCGAGTTTTACCATTGAAGAGTAACTTTTTTACTCTAGAGTATTTTCTACTTTTTCTAAGAATGACCCCATTTTGAACTGTCATTGTCATATAAATTATCTCGATAAAAGCCACGATCAAAAACTTAACTTTAACTTCAGTTTAGTTTAGTTATTCTCGCATGACTTTTTGCTGTAAAATCCACCCTAAGCCACTTACTGTACTCACTTAATTATTAGTATTATTATTATGTACCTATTTCATATTTCTGTTGTATATCTATATATCTACCTATACATCGCATCGTTGAGAGGTGCCTGCACGGATATCATATGGTTTTGACTGAAAATCAGCGCTGCAGCCCTGTTGTAGCATTATGCTGAGTTGGAGCCATTTCACTGGTGAAGCATGCGTACATCATCCTTTTCTTTTATTTAGAAAATAAGTGTTTTCTTCTATAATTTAATGTCGATTTCCTCTCTGTAAAGTTATCCTGTTGATGTACCATATTTTGTCCAGTGAATAAATAAATGTCTATGTCTATGTCTATGTCT